>CM053996.1:19348425-20774259 GCA_028641955.1 Protonibea diacanthus | reverse complement strand
GCTCTCCTCCACTGGCAGGGATCAGAGGGAAATTAATTAAAAGATAAGGCTGAAGTGTTGTGAAAGTTTAAACAAGAATAATGTGCTGTCGTTATTTATGATTAAATTGTTTTCACAACCTATTACGAATTTTAATGTTCGTCATCTGCGATCGGCCAGCAGTGTAAACATGAACGAGTTCAATCGTCATAGAAACATTTCTGATGGTGACACTTGAAATGAACGGGGTGTGTAAACGGGGCCGCTGTCTGGAGTTAAAGCTGAGTGTGAACACACACTCACTAAGCCGAGCAGATCTGACTCACTTCACAGTAAATCCCTGGAAGTTGCACCGAACGCCGACAACAGTAAAAACTAATCAAAGCTTCTTAAACACTTCTTTGGTTATTAAGTCGTCCGTGATCCAAAGACAAACACGCAACTTCCTGTAATGATCATTTGTCAGCCTCCGAGTCAGAAAGGTCTTTGTTGAGGAGAATAAGGAAGTTTATTAATATGCAAACCAGAGTTTTGGTGTCAGCGCTGTTCAGGAATACAAATGACCCAACCTCTGCAGATGATTCCACTGAAAATGAGATGATGTGTTTTTCTTCTTTGTCCTGAACTTCATTAAAGTCGCCTTTTGTTGCACTTCAAATAGAAATTGATCATACTTCCTTCATACGACCTCCTGAACTCCCAAAGACGCTTTTTATTGTGGCGGTTTTTTTTTTTCTTCCAAAAGTGAGCAGTACTTTTAAAAGTTTCTGTCTCCATCTTGCTGCGTTTCAGTCTGATTTCTGGACACACATCCTGTGGGAGGATTTAAATCATTTCACAGCATCTTCACCTCCCGGCTCGCCTCAGTTCAACTTTCTCCCTGAACAAACCTCTCCATTACTCTGCAGATACAGTCCAGTGACAGTGACAGAGAGAGCATGACGGAGAGGGAGGGAAGACGATGGAGGAAGAGGAGGCAGAGAAAAGATAGAGACACGGAGAGGAGAGGAAACAGCAGCTAACACTGAGTCAACCTCAAACTATCACCGACAACAAATGTAGAAGAATCAAACCTCAAAGACTGAATGACAGCAGACGACTGAGAAAAGGTTAAATGCTGTAAAATCGTGCAGCAGAGACAGCAGTGTGTGTTTGGTACGACACCATCTTAAACTGAAATGCAGCAGCTCCTTCAGGTTTGAAGCACCGCTGCAGGGAATTCGACAAAATGGAAGCATGAGCATCGTCAGTGCTGATACAGAAACTGTAAAAGGAGAAATGCTGAAAGCAGATCTGCCACAATGACGACGAACCTGTCTGTAGTATTTATCCACCTGTCAGCTGTTTCCTGTCTCTAACAACAAAGACTGACGGAGACGTGAACATGAAGAAGTCTCAGTGACGCAGTTAAACATTCATAAAGTGTCATACTGACATTTGGGACAACTTGACAATAACACAGACGTTTATGTCCTCTGGGACAATTACGTCTTTGCAATGACAACCGGAGATTAGCCAGCCATAAACATGACTCAGCAGATTTAGTTCTATGTGTTGACGTTACATTGTTGGCTGGCGATGACTCAGGCTGTCATGGGAACATTTCAGTGAGAACATTGTTGTGTCATGACTGACTGAAGAACGTCCTGACGGGGAACATCGCCGCCTGGCACAGAAACAGCAACGAACACGACAAGCTGAACGTACGACAGGTGGTCGTGTCTGAAAGACATTTACACCATCACATGAAAAAAATACAGAAGTTTTCTGTTTTTTTCTAGATCATAAAAAAAAACTGGTATTATAAATATTATGCCAATAATGACAAATTACAGTTGTGTCTCATTTTTGTACAGAAAAACTACAAAATTAACTAAATAGGATTTTTCTGCTTTATTAAATTACACACAAATTTACATTAAATGACTAATTATCTGTAGATAAACACAAGGCTCATCACAGAAATGTTTATGTCCATATTATCTTTGTAAATTCATTTGTACCAATGTTTACATTAAAACTCAACACAACAAAAAAATAAAACTCTTATTACGGCCTTTTTCTGTTTTTTTTTTTTTATTGTATTCTAATCTGTAGATAATTACAGACATTACCTGTAAATTCATAACTAAGCTGTTTAAGTACAGAAAACTTAGAATATTATTTATACAGTATTTTAATAATGTAAAAACATTTCCCTATGATGTGTCTGATTATATGCGGCACTGTCGGTGTCAACACTCTTATAATGGCCCTGTACTCGTCTCCACTGACACTGACAGGGTTTGTTGTCTTGATTGTCAAGTTGTCTCCAACAATGTCGACGTTTCATTTAAAGTGACTCGACTGACTGAACGACAGTCAAACGTTGATGAAGACTCCTTTATCTTCATGTCAGGTTTCTGTCAGTCTGCAAATAAAACATTACCTCATTATGATGTAGACAAAGTATGAACGTGATGAACTCTCCCTCGACCTCAGAGTCCTGAACTTTGAATATACGTCCTCCTGTTGACGTCCACTGAGACTGAATGTGAAAATCTGAGCACAGAAACAAACTGAAGACCTGCAGAGTCACAGACTGCAGACAGACACGTCGACTCATTTCCACTGCAAGAATCTGCACATACAGATATACAGATACAGAGAAGAGCTACTGACAAACAAAATACTGTGCACAGCCAGAGGCAAACACACACACACACACACACACACACACACACACAGCTATAATATCAAGTTCTATCAGGTTAGAGCAGGAATCAGATAATGACTTCTATCAAACAGCACTCCAGAGTCAAATAAAACCTCCTCGTCTTCCTCCACAAGTAGCTTGCAGTGTGTGTGTGTGTGTGTGTGTGTGTGTGTGTGTGTGTGTGTGTGTGTGTGTGTGCAGAAATAAACCTTAGTCAGTTCAACAGCAGCTTATGTAGGAGGATTCGTAGCAGCATAAAATTTACTGTATTTTGTGTATGTATACATTTCCAGTCTGTATGTGTGTGTGTGTGTGTGTGTGTGTGTGTGTGTGTGGGGGGGCAGCGGTGTCCTGACAGGAAGTTAGCCTTCATGATCCGATGGCCTGAGACGTGGCTACTGTTGCTCGTAAATCGTCTCTTTAGGAGGGCAAGCAAGGAGAGGACAGTGTGTGTGTGTGTGTACTGTATATAGGACAGTATATAAAGTAATGCACGATGATTTATGATACAGTCATTGTGACACACTGTGACAGTGTCTGAGCCAAACAGCAGGAGGCGCCAAGGAGCAAGAGTAAGAACATTTGGTGTATTGAAAGATTTCATAACTTCATAACGACACACTTTCCTGCTCGTACAGTAAACTTTAGTACACACACAGCACACAATCGGACGACCAGTCAGAGATACTAGAATTAATTCATCCATCAACTGTCAAAAATGGTTTTTGTAAGTTTGCATCTTCTTTTGTGTGACGAGGTCTCATACATACATATTTATATGTAAATATACTCTTCATATTCAGGGAGCCAGAAAGACATTTCTGTCAAATTACTTGATAAATAATTTAAATCAGAAGATCTCAACCTTTCTCGACGTGAGAGCCGCCAAGTTTCTTCACACTTTGACAGCCGACGGACAGACGGTGGATTCCTCGAACATCTTACAGCGGCAGGAGGTGATGGAGGCTCGGGTGGATGGTCGGTCCTCGTTGGCTCGAGTCTGAATATTTGCAGCTCGTTATTCCATCAGTGTAAGTCACTAAGAGATTCCCGACATGTAAACCCTCAGTCAGTACCTCCACGTAGAAAAACACATAATATCTCCATGACACACAGTAACCAAGACTCCGGCTATAAATAAAGCAGGCGTCAGTGTCTACGTTAAGGTTGTTTGCAGTGAATAGAAAGCAGCACATTAAAATTCAAACGACATCGACGTTCCTGCCTCCTCTTTTCACACTGAGCAGTTTCACTGTCCGGTGACATCGTGACAGTGTCTGTGTTTTGTCACTAGTAGCATATTTATGAACGGAAAGTGGCCATCATCCTGCCCCATTACCCATAACGCAGCATTTATTCCGCTCAGGTGCCCCGAGTTTGAACCAAGTTTTGTCCTGACTCAGCCCGCCGTCCTTCACCCGTCCTGCTGAGACTAAATGTGACATGGAACGAGACCCCATCTGTCCCAGGAATGTTTGAATGAGTTCAACCTGCAGTGAATGTCTGAGAATCGCTGAGGCAGTGTGAGCGGAGTGGTTACAGAATGAATGATGGCGTCACATGTTTGCAGATGAAACAGTGATTTTGTCTTGTCGGGTTTGTTTTTGTTCATTATGTTTGATAAGGAACCATCTGCACCAAATCTCAATAACTCCAGTGACTCAGTGAAAGGAGGTTTGAAGATTTAAGATAAGTCTGTTAGCATCATCTTCCCTGGTAAATACTCAAGAAGTTTGTTTTGACAGGACAGGAAGGATAAACCTCGGCTGCTGTTGCTTCAGATTTAGAACTTTAGGATGGATGTATCTATGAAATCCTGTTGTACACTGTTTGTGGGTTTCTTCCACCTTTTGGGGACTAAATGTCTCACCTACAATTGGATGGACACCCATTACAAATTTTCCAGTAGAGGGTTCCTACTAACGGTTAATCTCCCCTCCTGTGCCATCCAACAACTGTGTGATGGATCTCGATGGATGGAGAAGATCTTTCTTTCAGACTGTCACTGGCAAACAACCGATTCTTGGTTTTTGGTGATATTTAAATTTTGCTGTTTCTCAAAGCTGACAACGCTGAACGTGCATTGGTGTGTTTACTTAACGATAGCGTCTGTTATAATCTCAGACTATGACGAAGCAGACCAAGTTGTGGGGCGAAAGAGTCGACCCAGCTGTCAACATCACAGATAATGGAAGAATTTTGGGGCTCAGCTTCCTGCTGTAGGTCACTTCGACATGCGGACCACCAACCCTTCAATTAAAGGATGAGCCACTCACTCAGCAGTATTGTTTTCCTGTCAGTGTTTCTAAAATGACTCTGAGCACACCGAAATATTATGAGCCACATTTAAGAATGCATTGTCAAAACATGCTTAAAATTACAGTGACGACATTTCAGCATGTAGCTGGGCTGTGCTCCACACTCGGCGTGTGATAATGAGCTTCAAACAGTGGTTTTAATGATGCCTACACACCTCAATTACATCCCACAACTCCACTTTTCTGATATTCACAGTTTAATGTCCTTTCACCTGCAAATCACCAAAACAGAGCTCAGTGGACGAGCACAGAAATACATAAAACCACACAAGGAAGCTGCGAGGAGTCAGTCAGGTGTAAAAATGCTAATTACTCAATATAAAATCCTTTCTGAGAGCCATCTACATCAACGGTCCCTGAAGAAAAAGGAAAGTATTTTATTCTCCAGTTCATAGAATGACCTTTAGATAAAATTTCATGAGCGGTGTGTGTGTGTCTGTTTCCTGCTGTTGGAAAGTAAAAAAAAAAAAAAAGTCCCATTTCACTCTCAGTTTCAAAAGAGTGAACTTCCATTAAGTCATATACGGATTTTGGAAGAGCCATTAGCTGCATTATCTGGTCCACTGTGAGAGTGTAGAAGTGATTCGAGTGGAGAAGGAAGAAGCTTTGTAGTGAGTCTCAGACGCAGCCTTGGAAAAGACATTTATCAGCAGAGCCGAGCTAACTGGGTGGACGTTCATATCGGCATCAACAACAACTAAACAACTACAAACGCCGTCTCAAAGTGTAAAGTTTAGGTTGTTGGTGCGTGCTGGTCAGGAGAAGGTGGGAGAAATGCACCTCGTCAGTCTGTGAATAGTTTCAGAGGTTTCGTTGAATGTCACATGAATACTTGAAGGATGTCGACATAATACATCCTGTTTTGTTGTTTGTCTAAATTGACTCTGACTGATGTAAACTGAGAGAGATTGACTTGCAGACTGCAGCCAAACATAATATTTGTCACCATCTTGTGAGTTAGTTGACACTGACGGCCTCTCAGGCGCGATCGCAGGCATCACTTAGAGTTGCCGGTCAATCATATTTGCCTGAATAAGCGGTGACAGCGGCTGCTGAACCCGGGAATCTGTCCAAATTCAGAGTCCTCCACTCTGACAGTAAATCAGGGTTTGTAGACGGACTGTGGCCTGTGTGGACACCGTGGAGCCGCTAAAACAGCCATGACCACATTAATTAGAGGATTACCCACAATGAGGCTGAGTGGGACTTACAACAGAATTTTATGACAGAAACTCTTTAATTTGACCACAAAGCCACACAATTTGGCATCTTCCCCAACTGGACAGTACTGCACATTACAAATCTGTCACTTTTAGGTTTAAACATTTTATCTGTGACAGACTTTCATTTGTCTGATTCACTCCACAATTTTACAATTTGAATAAATTGATTTTTCTTTTACCGAGTACAAGAACAGTCCTGTGGTCACCTTGGGTTCTGGTAACCTGAACAATTCATCATTTCATTGGAAATAGAAATCCTCAGACAAAGTTCTATTTAATATCTACTAAAAAATACTTTTTCAAAGACAGTTTGGAGTTTCAGGGTCAGAAACCGAGTATGATCAGCTGATAATAAGCCTCATCAGCCACCGCCAGTAATCAATACACAACCATTAATCAAACCAACAACTAGCAGCATTCAACTTCAGGCAACCTCATCATCTTTACATCCTGGATTTTGTCACTGTAACAACTCAAGAACTCGCTAACAGCTAAACCAACGCAGCCACACTGAAAGAAAACTCTAAACAAAATTAAATGAATATTTTTTTTTGGCCTTTCAGCAAAGTTTCCTGTTTGGTGCTGAGGAGAGTGCACCGACCTTCTGATGATATTAAACATGTTTGATTCTATCAGAACGTCAAGACGAGAAACAGACTCTTATTTCACCGGGTCATACACAACACAGCATTCATCACGCGAGCGATCAAATCACAGCTGAGCTGTTTGTTCTTGACTTTAAATTAACAGTACACGGATGAAAAGGCGACTATTACCTCCACATACGTCTTCATATTCTCCATGTGCTGACCTCCTGAATGTACTCATGTTGTATGTGGTCCTGACCCAGAGGTCTGCCCAAGGACAGCAGTTCTCTCTCTGCTTTCAGGCCTGACGTTTCGTACAGTTCTCTATTGAGATGGAAATTCATTTTTCCATGTGACAGACGTCCATGTGAATGCTATTAAAACTGTCGTCCTTGGAGTCGGGGAATGAGAATTCCTGCCATTTAGAAATCCTGGAAACTTCTTTTACAAACTGACTGACAGAAAAATGGAAGAAATTCTGGTACTTTAAGGCGATAATAGGTAACTCAGCTGACAATATGATTACACTTGTGCAGACTGTGTCCTCTACGCTTCACAGTGGCTTGAAGGGAAGCTTTGGGCTTTTTCAAATGCTCTTTGAAAGCAGCATATGAAACGGGACGTCTCCGTCTTCACCAGACACTCACTGAAGGAAAATATGAAATACAGAACTTTGAGACTCCATTCTGCCGCCCTCTTCCTTCTGTTCTCCATCTTTACGTCCATCCTGCCACCATTACTTCACTCCCTTTCCTCCTTTCTTTCCTCCTGCCCTTCCTTCCTCCCCTTCCCCTCATTAATAACAACAGCAGATTCAGTTTCTATAACCTCACACTCGGGTTGCCCGGCCTTTCCTCTCAAGAAGATATATAAGCTACTTTCATCAGTGGAGGTTAATTGAGGTGCCGTGAGGGATCACTGAGCGGTGACTGGCGCGGTCACCCCTGGGCGTCAGGGTCGTGGCAAGCACGCCCAATCACTCGCCCTCTCTGCAGCTGTAAACACAGACTGTCACGGCGAGAACATGCTTTTTTTTTACATGAATGTTTCGGGTCGGCTCACTGAAGCAAAGAGGGAAAGAAGGTGGAGGCTGTTCAGTTCTGCAGCCTCTGGGCACCATCAATATTTAATGTTAAATTCAATATTCATTCTATGTTTCCTGCCAAAAGTTTGATAATAAAATCTTGAGAAAACAAGACGTGCTGAGTTTAGGATCTTGTGGTGATCGGATGATTTCAGATGCACCAAAAACTGAGTGAAAGGTCTTCTTATAACACCTTTCTGGAGAAAATCGCTCCACAACAACATCTCATCATCATCACTCCAAAACCGCAACTCCATCCACACCCAGGCCAAAGATGTTTCATGTCCATTTGCCATGTTTGTGGTGTAGTAGGTGTGTGGTTGCCCGCCCCTGGTTGGTACCAGCTGAGGAAGTGTAGCCATCCCGTCATCAGCCAGAGGATCCTGATTGGAGGGTACCTGGTCAGACGTCCAATCAGAAACATCCAATTTCTACATCTACAGCATTGAGTGTCTCTGCAAGGCCACTATTCACTATTCCCCATACTTATTATTCTGACGTATTCCAGGAATTTTGGTGCACTCCTCCTGCTGTTTTGGTCACACAGACACAAAAAAGGCATCAAAACGACCGGCTCGGCCGGGAATGGTGTGCTGTGACTTTTCTAAGAGTTTCACCAAACGGTTTTGCCAAAAATCACCAAAAAAACATGCCAAAGTTTACAATGGGTGTGTATTGGTAGAATGTTCCAGATCTAGAGTGCAGAGGGAGAGAAACGTGTCAGAAAATACATTTGCAAACGGCTCTCGTGGCCACAGATGTCACTCTACAGAAATAATTTCTACATAGAAACGTAGGAAAATTCGTGGGCTTGTTTTTGGTGTGACGCTCTGTTATACTGGTGAACAATTAGAAATGTGAGTGTATTAACTCGTGTTTTACTTGCTACCTGGGACTGGGCAATATGTAGTTAATCCACTGATGTGCACATGTAGAGATGTCTTTGTTAGGGTGCTGTTTCTTTGTGATTTTTGGTTATTAGATTAAAGTTAGATTGTTTTTTTCTTCTTCACTATAAGCTACATATTTTTATGTGAAGATGTCCTCCTGGTTTTTTTTTTTTTTTTTTTTACTATTGTAAACAGTAAATGATTTAAAATGGTTGACAGCTCGATAATAACCAATGTTTGCAGACCACAAACGCCACATTTAAAAGAGAAGTGTTGCTCCACTCTCTTGTTTATGTTGCATCACAGTGACATTATTGTTCAGAGAAAGTGTTTAACAGACTCCTCTGGGTGCAGCAGCTCTCCTCACGTCTGAACCATCCTCGTGTTGTTCTACCGTCCTGAGACTTGCATCAGGCCTCTGCTTTCCCCTCAGCAGAGCAGCTGTTCCCCTCAAAGCTCTCGTTTCTCTGCCGGCCCTGAAATGTTCAACATCCACGGCTTTTGTTAGTGAAGGAACGAGGTTTCTGATTCTGTAGCAGCATTTTAATAAACCAACACAGCCTCAGTCTGCAGCCTCCACACAGCAACGCTCATTAAGGATTCTGGAGAGGAGTGTGTGTGTGTGTGTGTGCGTGTGTGTGTGTGTGTGTGATGTTCTCAAGGCCTGGTTAGTGCTAAAATTCCCTTTATCACACACACACACACACACACACACACACACACACACACACACACACACACAGTGAAGTACACATCCTCTCTCTTGCCTCACCCCTTATCCAATCACACTTAAGCGTGGTGATGTTGTCCATTAGCATTGACTGGCTTTGCTGATGCTAGCAGAAAAATGGAAGCAGCTCTCTCTCACACACACACACACACACACACACACACACTGCCCTCACTTCTACCCTTGAGAGATTCATTAGCAGATCACAGTGGAAGACTACAACATTTTAGGATACGGAGAAAGACGCAACTAGAAACAGGAAGTAGTTTGTTGTGGCGCTAACGTTGACACAACGTTTGATTTGGATTTTACGTAACACAGGAAGTATTAAAATCATTCAACTAAGAAACAATCACAAAATACTCACAAGTTAGTAAGCAAGTATGAGCGCACATAGCAAACAGAAAAGAACTCTCTCATCGACGTGTTTTGATGAATTTTGGATTTTTGGATGGACGATGACAGAAAAATCCTGATTGACAGGTGACAGTCATCGCGGATGTTATGGAGCATCCGAGCATCGCTCGGCTCGTCCTCCGCCGATGATCCACGTCTTAGCCGTGAGGCCGATGAGGCAGCTTCAGAAACCCGTGGGGGACGTCACATTGAAGTCACATGACTGACGAGCTGTTTCCTCATGGCTCTCATGGACCTTCCTCACATCAACTCATGAAACAAGCAAACGTCTGATTTACTTCCTGTTTGCGCCCTTTTCTTCTGGTCTTCTGACTGGAGAACTGGCGCCACCTACTGCTTACCTCGTGAAGCGAGGAAACAAACAAACATTCAGTCACATTTTCTTTTGCTGAATTAGACGAAATTTGTGACATTTGTGATGGAAACACGGCTAACGAGTGGAGTTCTGTTAAAACTGAAAAATGAGGACGGGGTTGTAAAGATGAATAGAAAGTACAGCTGTCAGATGAACACAGCTGAGAAAAGTCGAAGAAAGCTTCAAGACTAAAGTACAGACTAACTTTCCACCTCAGACATTTTCAGCTGAGTCAAAACCTCTGACGAGATAAAGCCAATTACGAAACGCCGTGTCTGAGCTCTGTCACTCCTCTGTATTCACTTAGTATTAGAGACCCATGTGCCGTGTGTCGGCTCTTTTATTACTCACACTGGATCGTACCACTAATCCTGTGACACCGGGCTCGCTGTGAACGCTCATCGAAACACTGACTGAGAACAGACGTCTGTGTTCTGATGCTCATTTACTTCATTTCAGTCGTTTGTTTCTCTCACACACACACACACAATGAAGATGACAGAAGGACACTTATAATACACTCTCACACTTTAATGTACTTGGACACACGCTCTCCTGTTTTGATCGCTGTCAGTGTATTGAAGTGAACAGAAATAGCTGTGTCGTGTGTGTGTGTGTGTGTGTGTGTGTTTGCATCCTTCACATGTAATTTGTGGCTTTAAGCGCGTGCGTCGCGTTTCATGCACGTTCTGAATGGTGTGTTACCATGGAGACGCGGCAGAGTTATCGTTGCCGCGTCTGCTCGTGGCGATGTTAATTCAACTAATATGGCTGAGTGGAGACACACATCCAGCCTACTGATGAGGAGGAGGAGGAGGAGGAGGAGGAGAGAGGAGGAGGAGAGAGGGTGAGTGAGGATGCGTCTGAATGCAGCAAGAGAGAGCGAGAGAGCCAGGGAGGAAGGAAGGAAGGAAAAGGGGGAGAACAGAGGAGAAAGAGTGAAGGGAGGGAGGACGCTGAGCAGAGGAGGAGGTGCAGGTTGCAGAGAGAGGCAGAATAATTCGACCAAATAAATACAAATAAAAAAAGACTGTTCACAACACAGGACTCCAACAGACCATTGTTTGTTTGTTTGTTTGTTTGTTTGTGATCTTTTGTCAAAACTTTCCAAACCAAATTTAGAGTTTAGTTTGTCTGCTCTGGGCTGCTGTAGAAAAATGGTGGTTCAACATGGCGGACTCCGTGGAAGAGGTGTAGAAGAGTGCAGCAGTAATTCACTCTGTCTTCATGTTGGTGCTGTAAGAACAGCGGAGGTGAGTCTGCTCACAAAACCACCAAAGAAATGTTATAAACAGATTTTGTCAGGTCAGGCATCAAAGCATCAAAGGTTACTTTGGTAACCGCCTGGTTGGGTTCAACATGAAACTCACTGAAATAAAAAAGGATGCAGTCCATGCCGCCGTGTTTCATGTAGAAATTAGGACCTAAACGCTTTTTCATGGAGAAGAATTAGGAACGAGGTAGAGGAGGCGCTATTAAATGTTAAAATTACCATCATCTGCGCCGCTCAATGACAGTGTAGTGTGGATGTAGGAGCGAGTGGCAGATAAGCGGCCCTCGGCCTGCAGCGGTTTGATGTATAATAGCTGTGATGTGTTATGAAGCTCTCTAAGCATTCATTAGGCCTTCATGCCTCTGCAGCTTTTGCAATTATTGTTGACCTTTAAGAGGAGGGATTGATTCCCTGAACAAAGCACCGAGCTCGGGCAGGACACATCCGTTATACCGGAGTCCCAGCTCTGTCGCACACACACACACACACACACACACTAATACAACACACACATCTATACATTCGTGTCTCAGCAGCTCTTTCTATGTTTCTGTCACAAAATATCACAAAATTTAAAGTTTGTTTGGGTACGATAGGGAGAGAGGATAAAAAATTAAGGAAGGAGAGAAGGAAGGAAGGGAGGAAGAGTAAAAGAGTAAAGTTTGGACCTGGTCCAACCAATCCGACACATTTTTCTCTTGTAATAGTCAACCAGACAGAATATTATTGTGACCTGGCCCGACTCCAGGTCTGGTTACTAGAAACTAAAAGCTGTGCAGACTGAAGAGCACTTTTCAAAAAACAGTAAAAGAACTTCCAACTGTAAAACTAAAAGCACAATACGACGACATGAAACTTCAATTAAGAAGAAGTCACGAGGGGAAAGTGTGAAGTGTCTTTATAGAAAAATGTTTAAACACTTCATGAGGAATTTATGAAAGAAGAAAAAATGAGGGAAGGAAGAACGTTTGTTTTATGACGCGTTTACTTACTAAATTGTCCCTAAGATGTTTAAACCATAAAGAATCAGAAGACGCCAATCAGTGAAAACTCCTCCTTCTCCTCCTCCATCTACTCCCCTACAACCTGGTCCATCGCCATGGCAACAGGCTAAACAGCGAGGCGGTTTGGGTTAAGCATCACTCAGCCGATATTTATCACCCACTTAGGCTTTATGGCCTTATGATGGGAAATCATCAACGCCCAGACCTGTGTGTGTGTGTGTGTGCGTGTTCATTTTCATGTTTGTGGTTGCAGGTGCAGCCGTTTATTGCTGCGAGGAACAGAGAGGAAGAAGGAACAATTAATGCAGTAACAACAATAGACCAGGAGAGCTAACGGGGCAGCACGGCTAACAAACTGAGCTAACAGCAGCTAGCAGCTCTTTTTGGGTTAGTGTGTGTTCAGGTACAACACAACACTGGCATGACAGAGAGAGTGTGTGTGTGTGTGTCGTTGGCTTGATGGATTATTCTCGACATTCCATCTAAGGACTCGTTCAGGTTGACTGCCGCGAGCGAGTCCTGTCGCTTCCGCTAAACAAGGCCTGTGATTGGTCAGGACGTAGAGCACAGCTCAGATCTCAGATCTGCTTCCATCACAGCGACGTGTTCAGGTTCCTCAGTTCAAAAATCACGAATCTCTTCCCAACATAAATGTACTCATAATACAATTCAGCCCTCTGTGTTTATCTGGTAACCATGGTAACCTTAAACAATCACTGATATAAAAAAGAATGATTGTTGTATTTATTGTTATCGAGATGATCATTTATCTTTTAATAGGTTTTGGGTCGTATCATCCATCCCTGATCCGTAAACGTATTATTCCACACACATCCAGTCCGTCCATTTTCCATAACCGCCTGTTTATCAACGCCGCGGGGGCTGGAGCCAATCCAGGCGGGGTCCGCCATGGACAGGTGGCCATTTTGTCCTCCTCATAGAACAGAAAACTCTTCTCTTATGAAATATTCTCAGGAAATGATAGGCTCGAAAATCATCTACATTGCGTGTGAAGTTGTAAAGAGGTAATCCAGCTCCATAACGGGCCTCCACTCCCCGTCCGACAGCCGGCCAGCATCAGTGCTGGACCTCTGAACAGGAGCGAAGCCCTGCAGCAGGTTCAACATCTGGTGGAGAGAGCGGAGGCTGATGTAGCAGCAGGTTAACGTTCATCTATCACATCTGGGTGTCATGTTCAGTGATGTTCTGTGTATTGTGATGTAATTATCCAAATCAGATCTTAAACATTATCACACTCCTACTCAGCTGTGTTGGCTTGCAGCAGAGTGTGTTTGATGCAGCAGGCTCGGCCCACAGCGCCCTCCTCGAGGTCTCCCCGTGGTTTATTAGTCTGCAGGTCTATAAAGCAGACAGGGAGGAGACAGGAAAACATGCTGACACTAGATGTTCTCCGCCGATTCACTCCCCAAAAATACACACCGAGGGCTAAAAACGGAGCGGGACTCAGCCAAGAGAGAGCGAGGGGGGACGATCTTTAAACACACGGAGTGTGAGCCGGTTATATGGACTCCGCTGTGCACTCTCACTGTTTGTCCTTCTGTTTAACGCTGAGGCATAAAGTACTGTTGGCACAGAGTTTGTGAGCCGCTTTCAAGGTTGGAAAAATGAGGTTTGGAAGAAGAGGGAGGACGTCAGCTGTAGTGTTCTTCCAGCTGGTGTTCAGTAACGTTGGAGCGCCATGCCTCCTCCTGCAACCTGATTGGATGCTGTTCAAACAAAGTGGATCTGGGTAATTATGTTCTGACTTTCTGGTAACGAACAGCGTTTCAACAATATACTGACAGTTTAAGCAGGGTAACCACGAGGAACAGGACCCAGATCCAGACTCTGAACTGTTGTAGGTCGATGGAAGTGAGGAGTCCATAAAACAGACGGAGAACGGAGAACTGACCCTGAAACCAAAAAACACTCCGACTGAATGAACAAGTGAAGGCAGGACGAGGACACACAGGTCAGACTAATCAGAGTGGAAGTGACAGGTGGGAAACAACGACAATGGCAGGAAGTAAACAGACACGAGGAGAATTACAAAATAAAACAGAAACCATCAAACGTAGTTTATAATATTCAGAGTCTCCACCTCAGCTCAACATCAGACTATAAAATATGATATAATCTTATACAAATCTTTACGAAAGAAAGAGAAAAGCATCCACAGACAATATTTGGAACTTTAAAACATCCTGACATTTCATATTGGAGGTAAATAAACTGAATTTGATTGATTATGCCAAAGTGAAGCTAAATAGCTAAAATAATGAGCTATCACAGGAAACAGGAGTTTATATGAGAGATGAAGCCATGCTGTCAGCTGCTGTATTTTATCACAGAGGGGTTATTTCATCAGATTAGCCTCATAAGAGCTTTTAAATGAAAAGCCTAACAAATGTTACCGTCCACTGAGGAACTGCACGTCATTTATCTTCCACCATGGACAGAAAAGTCTTTTTCAGTTTGACTGAGAAAAAAAAACACATTCAGTTACAGATGCAGTTGGAACAAAGGTTGGACGGTTCCTTTTTTTTCAGCCCACTGATGCTTTAAAGATTCAGTTACATCACGAGTTAAAGGTCACTGTTAACCCTCCACACGCTCTCATCCCCACAATGCCCCATTCACCAGCACTCGCTCTGCACGCAGACCAGCCTGACTGCTGCTGCTCGAGTACGGTCCATGATCACAGCGTATTATTTCATGGCTTCAAAGGCTTTTCATGAAGAGCACTGCAGATTCAAATGAGCGACACACACACACACCTTCAAAGCCTTTAATCATAGTGTTTGCACCTCACACCGGTCCATTTTTCCATGATTGTAAATGGAAATGTAATGACACACGGTGAAATGCGACCTCTGTGAGGACCTGTCAGAGCCAGGGAGGTGATGGTGGTCAGTCAGTCCACCAATCAGAGCAGCCTCTCGTGGAGAATGTTCAAAGTGTGGATCACAGCAAGCATCTTTGAAATGAGAGTATTTCCATAAACGAGCTCCTCCGAGCTCCTGAAGGGTTCACAGCCACAATGACAGAAATTACATGATGGACTGTGTGTCCGCGTGAACACGGTGCGTCTGCACATGTGTGCTGGTGTCATTATGTAAGAGTCCATGCTGAGATATGTGATATGATGATGCTTTGTTCCCACGCATGGAAATTAGCTCGAGCAGACCAACAGGCTGAAGAGCTGAGTGGGTGTACAAGTGTGTGTGTGTGTGTGTGTGTGTGTGTGTGTGTGTCACATCAATGCATCTGAAGATTTTTTTATTGTTGCTTAAAAATAAGAAACTATTCTTTTAAAAACAGCTCGCTCACTCTCTCCTTTTCTCTTCTTAGCTTCCTCCGTCAGCGTCCTCTTCACTCTCTGCTCCTCTGCCATTATGTCCATAGAAGCTGCTGACTGCTGGGCCTGAACACCTCTTCTTCTTCGTCTTCTTCTTCTTCTTCTTCTCGGTGGTCCAAAACGCTAACAAACTGAGATAACAAGGTGATGCTAACATGTTAGCATGGAGCTAATGGATGACTTTTCCATCATCAGTTGAACCTCAGTTGAAATGAAAGTTTGAGCACTCGTTTAAATCATTTTATTTTCAGCGTCTGGACGCCTTGGTTACGACAGCCACCGCTGAGCGTGTTGACCTCCACAAACTCCATCACGCTGACGGAAACGAGCAGCGTTCTGGATTTTTAACTTTTTCCAAACAGGAGCAGCAGAAGTCTGATCTCATCAGGTTTCACCACGAGCCTCGAGGCAACGACAAGCAGGAAAGTGTGTAGACGTGTCGTAACACACACACTGCACGAACAGGACATGCACACCTGCGTATACCTGGAGCGCTTGGTCTCATTATTTCAGGACTATCTTGTCAGCAAAAAGTTAATAGAGATCCCGATACAGACGCTGTCTGTTCATATCCAGTTACTTCCAGTTCACTACTCGTACTCCTGAGTGAATACAGACACCGGATGAGCTCTGGAATTATGGGAAATAATTACAAAATGTGAAACGGAGGGAACGAAGGTGACGGAAAAGGAGGACGAGCGGCAGAGAGACGGATGTCAGAGAAGAGGTCAGCAAAGACGGGAAGGTTTGGGGAAGATGACGGTGAGGAAGAAAGGATGAGGATGTCGAAGAGTTTAAGAGACCTTTTTAAATGCAGCCGGAGACTTTAAGATCAATTTAAAGACCAAAATAAAAGAAGCAGAGCTCTCAGCCGCCGCCGCTTTTCCAAGCGAACAGGTAATTAAAGCTGCGAGGCGATAAATGGGCAGAATAACAGAGAGGACAGCGGGTTAACCCTCAGGTGACCAGCTCAGGTCAGATCTGACTCCAGGAATATAATGGTCTTATTATCTAAAAGGGAAGTTTGAGATCTTTCCAAAATGTTTTAACTTTCTTAATAGACTTCTTCTCTACGAGTCCATGCCTCGTCCCTCGTTCCTTAATGCAGACGTGAGCTGATGGCAAACGTTCAGGTTAAATTAATGAGTGAAAACAGGACATACAGCACAGTGTGGAAATCTATATTTGTATGCATCTTTGGGTTTTATGGCAAGTTGTAATGTTTTTATAGACCAACTGATTCATCAGGGAGGGCTCTGGTTTTTAATCTGATGGTCCCGACACCCATTAGCGGTCACGTAGGCTTCACAGGGGGTCATGAAGCCTTCTTCTATTTTAAAGCAATTTGTCTGCCTGCCCAGCTCCTGTTCTGGCACAACACTGGCTCATTCCTACCCACCACTTCTTCCCGGTGGTCCTAAACGCCTGTGGTACAAACACTAACACTCCCCCAGCGCTCTGAACTCACAGTCCAGGAGAGCTAACAAACTGAGCTAACATGAGCTAACAGCAGCTAACAAACTGAGCTAACATGAGCTAACAGCAGCTAACAAACTGAGCTAACATGAGCTAACAGCAGCTACAGTTGTCAGCAGTTTACTTCACTGTCCATCATAAACTCTGTAAATCACAGAGAGTTGAGGCGGAGCAGCCGGAGGACATCAGAGGGAAAACCAGAAAACATTTTCTCCATAAAATATGATCCAGTTTCACCAAAATCAGTGAAATAGTTGGTGGTGTGTGACTTAGTGCCGTAAAGCGTTACGTACTTCTCCCGACCCGGAGCCCAAAGTTACATAGTGTGAGAACAGACGTACGAATGACAGAGACACCGTTCACCTGATCACAGGTCAGTGTGGATCAACAGGAGGTCACAGACGTCAGATTATCAGAGCAAAGTTACATAATACACAACAAAAGAGCTCAAAGAGGAACTGAATTTATCAAAAAAGGTTTTTTAAATATGAATGATTGTACAAACACAAACAAACAGAGTTCCTAAAAATATCAGAAAAAACTTGTCTGATGAAATATTCACAGGAAATAATAATCCTGCAGTTACTGTTTCACTGTTATTGTTATGAATTGAATTTTATATGAATATCCATAAAATATGTGACTGTCTGTTTACTCAATGATAGAAAGAGAGTCCCTTAAGGAAATAACTCGGTGAAGACAAATCAATCTTAGAAATAATACAGCACGCAGTCAGACGCTCAGCAACATTTACAGTCTTTATCGCGTTAACGTCATTGTACAGAAGAAACAAAGTGTCTTTAAAATCATTATTTTCTGGAGCTGGTAATAGACTAATGAGGACTTCTGGACATAAAGCAGCTGGACACACACACACACACACACACACACACACACACACACACACAAATCTTTCCAACTGGTCTTAATTTTGTTGTAGCAACCTCACCTAACAACATATTCCGTGCGCTCGTCTGCCTTGTTCCAATCTAATTATTTTTTAATAGTTTTGTTTTATCGCATGTGTCTGCTAAAAGGTTAGCCTTTAATAAATAAATGATTAATGGATTCTCTCTCTCTCTCTCTCTTTCTGTGTTTATGTACCAGCCTCGCTCGCCCCATCCACCGCCCGGATAGAAAAGCTTTGTGTTCGTCTCCGTGTGATGTGACTGGACGGAGAGAGGAAGCAAAGTGTTCTCTTAACTTTCAGAGGTAAAAGAACACAAAGCGAGAGGCCGTGAGTCTGAGGGGCTCTCGGCTGTAATTGGGTTTTTCTGCAGTAATCCGGCTCTGACGGCTACTTATCCTTCACGGAACACGCCGCAGCCATCTTGGTAATGAGAGGCCATGCCGCTAGCTCTGACAGCTAATGGTTTTGTCTCATGAAGCGGAGTTGTTTTAATGACACCGGGAAGTCCTCACCTCCACTCCTGACCTCTCTCTCTCTTATTTCCAGTTTTAATAACTCCCACTTTCTCCTGTGACATTTTAAATCTTTGGTTACTTTCATGGAAAATATAAATTCAGAGAGCGTATGTGATTTTCATGTGCTTCGAACACGTGACAGGAAGTTCAGTTCTTTTTAGGGAGTCAGATCATTTAACTCAGCTCACCAAGAAGAGTCAGCTCTGTGTTTTATCACTCATACCTTTAATAATTTAGACAGATTTAGCACTGTTTTGACTTATGATTTATATCTGGACATAAAATGCTGTAGCCAATTGTTTTTATTGCATTTACAGACCTTTGTAACTCTGAATCCACTCAATCAATGCACTGACTTGTTGCTACACAAAGCAGATAGACAGACCTATAAGAAACTTATGCATAGAAATAAAAAAACTATTAAAATAAATGTAAGAAAGCTTTTGTCACTGTATGTACATACTGCACCGTAATACTAAAAAAATGCTTGCGGACAGGAACCAGCTCTTTGAACCGGCTCGTTCACGACCGTCACATCACTATCAAAGACACGCTGCAGTCATGAACTCTACCTCCCCGCATGTGAAATATTCCCCCCAAAAATATCCCAAAATTGCACTCACTTTTTTAACAATGGGGGTTCAGATAAAAGGCTGAGAGGAAAAGATTGGAAAGATCACTGAAAACAAAACTTTCATCGACTGAGCCGTTCAATAAAATGGCTGCCATCATTTTGTGACTAGCGTATAGCAGCCTGTTCCACGGCAGGCTGGAGGACCACTTGAAAATCAGGAGAGGAAAAGAAACAGCACCCGACTTGACCAGTGATTTAACACCGCCGTCACCAAATGGGGTTTCAAATTTGTAACTTTGCTAATTTTCCCTCAGTGGTTCATGCAGGAAATGTGATTCTGAACGGTGGGAGAAACTTCTTCACACTTTACAAGCGATTACTGTTTATCTGCAGAGGAACACCAAGAGAGCAGAAAGCCGACCTGGAGGTCTCTGTGGGAGTCACAACTCAAGAAGCTGGTTAGAGGATTGTGTCATATGTTAAAGTAGTTGACACCAAAAGCAAAACTTTTTGATTCAGCAGGCTTCAGAACACGTTTGATCCAATTAAAATGAGTTTTTGCCACTTTACAGAGAGAAAAGTTCAGGATTGAAAGCATAACTAAACCCTCTAACCTCTGTTATTCAGACGCCCAAATCTTCAATCATTTTAGTGTGAAGTGTTTGAATTATGCATGTTTGCTATAAATATGCAGCGGCCTCCCTCTGCTGGTTGAAACCTGGCTGTTTCAATTGAACTTAGTTATTGGCTGATCTGTGGCCGGTGACGTATGGTGGCACCAACCGTCTACGTAACCATGCCATGCACCGGAGATGTAGCCTCTCTACGTTCCTATCCTCGCTGACGTCACAACACATTTACCGCTCAGAAACTTTTAGGAATGTCAGCAGCTGTTACTGACCTGCTGCTCCTGATATTCACATAACTGTAGACGGAAAAAGTGTTCAGTTGCATTTTTTGTTGGCTGATTTACGCGACGTCCACATAAATGTGCACGTTCTCCAACATATTGTCAAGTGAGCGTCAGATTCCTCCATAACTGACACATCGTGAGCCCTGTGCTGTATTTGTATTTGTGTTCATATTTCTGTAGCGACCGTGTGAAATGTTGTTTTGAGGACGGGAACAAAAAAACGTGAAGATTGCTCTTCATTGATTTCTCTTCAGTCTTTAATTGCATTCAACCCGACGTCCCGATTCTGGTATTGTTTGCTGTTAATTGATTTTTTTGACAAACAGAGAATAAAGAGTGAACGGCGTCTGTCTCGTACACTCTTATCTTCGTCCTTTCCCCACGGTTGGACCCAGTAAAACTGGTATTCTCTTCAGTTTCAGGATGATTCTGTAACAGTCTGCCTCGTGCATAATGAGTGTTAACATTTGGTTTAATAATCCGAGTGTGAAAATGTGAACGTGAGCTGTGAAGTCACTGATTTAGAGCCACGCAGTAGTAAAGGAAGAAGTTTCGAGTTTGCTTTTTAAATTTCATCATTTTGTGTTTGGCTGTAACTGAAAGAACAAAAGATAAGCTTCCAAACACTCAGAACAAACTAATGAGGGACGTCCTTAATCTCACGTTAGAACCAAACTGTTTTTAAAGAGCTGTGCCGGCTCCCTGTTCAAGGTGGAGTTCAACTTATCCAAATTATTTTACAGACATTTCAGCTTGTTCGGGTCTCCCGTGGCTCGAATACTAAGGCTGGTGTGTTTAACCTGAAACAACCCAATCTAAGAAACAAAGAGCGGCGATTTCTCTACAGAGAGCGGCAAAATTAAGTTCAATCTGCTCGTTTTCTTTAAAAAATGACCTCATTTAACGAATAAAACCAATCAGTCACGTCGATCTGACCAAACTCCCAGCAGCCCCTGCACAGCGAGGTGTGATGTCGATGACAGCGTGACATTTGTGTGAAGCTGTGTGGTTATTCATGTCCATATTGTCTGCATGTTACGTATTGATTCATGTTTTTGTCGTGTTCTTCATGTAATTACTATCGACTGCTGTCTATAAGCTAAACTGCCCCTCGAGGGCAATAAAGCTTTACTCGACTCAAGCAGCAACCTCTGTGTCTGTGAAGTGAAGCCAAAAACTGCTGCAGTTCCTCTAACGTCCACTTGAGGCTGGCTCCAGAAGTGAGTCAGTCTCCATAAGTCCCCATGTTCAAATGTCCAACTTCACAGCAGAAATAAACATGTTTACAGCCTGGTACAAAAAACAGTTTTGGTCTCTATAGCTAATTTCCCCGTTCATGACAACTGTACTGAGGGTGAATTTATATACAACTCACCTGTTCACATTATATTAAGGCTTAAAGTTATGCAGGATTAAGAGCGTGGACGCTTTGATTGACAGGTGGGTGTGGTCACAGGCCAGTGAGACGACCAGAGCCTCCACACTGAGCTTCACAGCGGCTCTTCGGAAACCTGTGGGGGGCGTCACGGAGACTACGTCCAGGTTATTTACAGTCTATGACTCGACTCCATCTTAAGACCAAATTTCCCATCAGCCCATTTGCCTGTTTATCTGCCCTGGTCTTCAACTGAAGAGAACAACATGCTGGAGAGTCTCTGAGACTTTTTTCTTTTATTTTCAGCCTGTTTCAGTTTTTCTCTCACCAAGTTTAATTAATTTTCTTCTGAATTAATTCATCTGCCTGATATTTCAGCCATGTTCACAGCCGATCATCAAAGTGCACAGAGAGAGGGAACATGTTCATTATTTCATTTCTTTAGCAGAATATTTCTCTTTTGATTTAAGTGACTAGCAGAGAGAGAAGAAGAAGACAGATGTAACGATTGACAGCAAGAAAAAACAATCTGGATTGTGAGAGGAATAATTAAAACAACATGATTAAAAACAGAACGGGGGGGAGTGAGAGCTAACAGAGTGTGATGGAGAGATTAGCTCTCCGAGAGGCTGATTGATAAAAGACCTGATGAACCCGGATCACACACAAACAACAGAGTACACAGGATCTGCTAATCCACTTGTGCTCGCTCAGACTCAGTTTAGAAACTCTGACAGAAGTCAGCCTTTAATATGTTTGTGCACTCTGACTCCATGACAAAAGTTTGAACGTGAGCATTTTGCTTGCTGCTCGCTGACCGCCTCGCGTTTTTGCCGGAGCACTCTGAACAAGCTAACAAAGTCGAATCTAAAATATGGTGCTGATATTAAAACTACTAAAACAAATCAGCGGCTCATGCTCAGGGTTGATGGACTCCCTGTAGGTCAGGCGGAGTCAATTCTGATTTCAGGAGGTCCGGACAGAGAAATGCTCACGTTCAAGTTCTTCAGCATCATTGCGTTAAAGTTGCATTATAATTACAATCAAGCTGTAATCTCTGTGGCTGCTAAATGAAACATATTCATAAGTGCTAAAAACTGCAGTTCCTCTAACGTCCACTTGAGGCTGGTTCCAGAAGTGAGTCAGTCTCCATAAGTCCCCATGTTCAAATGTCCAACTTCACAGCAGAAATAAACATGTTTACAGCCTGGTACAAAAAACAGTTTTGGTCTCTGTAGCTAATTTCCCCGTTCATGACGACTGCTGCTCATGCTCAGGGTTGATCAACTCCCTGTAGGTGGAGTTTGTATTCATGAACAGCCTAATGAATAAGTCTAATGAATGGGTCTAATGAACCCACGTAGGTCTCCCAGTCCAGCCTCTCACAAGTATGAAGCAGCCAGTATGGATCTGTGAATTTACCTCACAGCAAAATCACGGTTTGGCTAAGGACAGGTGATTCACCGGTTGCCTAGCAACATTTTTTAAAAAACTGTAGGCTTTGACTAAACAGGCAGTATGGTGTGGAGCGCCTCGCATCTTGCTCTGTCTGATCGGGGCCTCAGCTGCCAAGATCAGGTCGTTCTGTTCGTGCAGTCCTCAGAGAACTCGTACGTGCTTTTATTTCTTCCAGGCTGAGAAACATCTCCAACATCTTCAGTGCAGTGCTGCTAACACACTGCCAGGCTAGATAACGTGTTTCAAAGAGCTTTTTTAAAGATCAGCCTCTGAGATGAAGCCGGAAAGTTTTAATGTCACACAAAATGGATACGACGTCGACAGGAAGACACAAAGTGACGGATGGATCTTAGAGAGAGAGAGATGACTGATGTAGAAACGGAGGAAAGAGGAGAAAGATGATGGAGCGATGCTGAAAAGGAGAGAAGGAGATGGATGATGGAGAGAAGGATGAAGGGATGGTGTGAGTGCATGAACGGCAGCTGCAGAGCCTCAGTTTCTTCAGCAGTCTGCTGGTTAGTAGACTCATTCATCTGCAGCTGAACCTCCTTCAAGCTGTGTGTGTGCGAGTGAGTGTGTGAGAGAGATTTTCTGTTTTCACAAAATATATTCTCTTCAGATGAAAATGAAAACTCCTGTGACAAGCTGCGACATAACCGCTCACGTAAAGTCACGTACGTGGGGCTGAAAATGTCGTGAGGATGATTACTAAGAGTGTCCATCCTCTGGGGATCAAGAATGTGATCTATTCATGAGAAGAGTCAGGATGTGACCAAAGTCATTATTTTTCTGCTGGAGACTCGATCAACTGAGAAACTATCGTCAGATTAATCAATAATGAAAATAATTGTTAGTTTCAGCCGTAATGAGTTAAATCATTTAGCCTGATGGTGACTGCGATGAGACGTATCATCTGAATCTGGTCAGTAGTTGCGGAGACGTTAGATCAATGAACTGGGTCCTCTTATTGTTGACAGCGTGCAGAGGTTCGATGTGTATCACAGGTGTTAGACTTGAAAAGGTATATACTTTATTATTATTATACTTTGTACTTTATTATTATGAAAACAAACAATGAACGCTGACGTGACAGCTCTGCGAACGCGAGCTCGGCCTGGAGAGACGTACTCGAGCATTATGCGGTAACAAACACTCCGGTGACATTATGAGTGGCCGCCTCGCTGTGAGTGAAATGCTAGCACCTGCTGTGTGAGTGCATGCGGCCGACGCTGGTGGTAAACCTCAGTAATGATCTGTCACATGTACACAGACCAGCTTTAAAAAATGAATTGACATTTCAGATGAATGCGACAAGCAGCAAAAGAAAATAAATATCAGGGTTACTCTATAAACCGGAGGAGGATAATTAAAGATTCATCAGCGTCTTTATTTTCTATTATCTAATATGGAGTTTTGTGATTTTGAGCAGATGATATTTTCCAAAGAAATTAACAAGTTTAGCGTGAAATTAAACTCAAATGTGACTCTGTGGTGCTGCCATATAAAACAGTATGAATTAAAATAATTACAGGAAATACTTCATATGTCAACTGCATGACTGCATAAAAGTTTGACCTCTTGAGCTCACTTTGTTTATCATTATGAAAAAAAAGCGAATGTCAATTAATATTCCAGCAGTGTTCACACTGACGTGCAGCCGCACTCCTTCATTTGCTCAGCTAGCTTCTAAAAAGGTCGGCGTTGTGATATTTAAGTCTGCGTGAGCTTCACCAGTCCTGTGAACACAGAGACCGTAGAGATGCACACTCTGAATCCACGGTGCAATACGGGAAATTTAGCCTGCTTGTAAAGATCATTGTGGCAATAAAGTCAGTGAATTAAGTAACAATATTTACAATAATTTATACAGAGTGAGAGTACAGCTGGTCAGAACAGAGATCATTAGCAATAGAGAACATTCTTACAGTGCTACGAGAAGAAGAAGAAGAAGAACAGATACTTTCATTAATCCCTCGAGGGGAAATTCTTTTTTTCACTCAGTTTTACATTTTCACCCGCACACACAAACACACACACACACACACACACACCTATTTACGGCGGTCTTATAAGGTCAAATGAAAAACAAACTTAGATCCTATACAGTGGACATTACAGTCGCTCTACGCTGCAGGTGACCTATATTCCACAGCAGTTACCACAGATATCGCCATAGCAACCTCTGCCCAGGAGTCCTTCACTTGTTATGCACAGTGACGAAGAAATGTTTGGAAGTTGTAATTTCCAAAGCACGGTGAAGAAAGCTTCGTCTGGAGGTCGAAGGCTTGTTTTCAAAAGGTTACAAAGGAAGTCGAAGGATTTCCTTTATCGCTGCTTTCAACATCGTGTTTGAATGTCAGGCTGTAAATCATCCATCCAGGCACAAACCGTTCCACTCTGAACGGCCTGTCCTCGGCCAAAGTGTCGACAAAACGCTGCCCGATTGTCTGATCACAGCCGCTCAAAGGAAAGTAAGGACGCCGGCAGACACTGCCGCGACGTGTCCGTGAAAGAATGAGCTGACAGCACACCAAACTTATTCTGAATTTATAACTCCATGTAGATTAGGCACAATTAAATAACCCAGACAGAAAATACACACACTCATTGAGCAGATGATTCATATTCAGCTGATTGTTATGCTAACGGTGGACACAGACCAGACATTCAGTGTCTGGAAAGAAAATTGAAGAAATACATTTCCACACAAACATGAAGGAGCAGCATCCGTCAGACCAACCCGACAGCTCCGTCAATAAGTTGCTTTTAATACGGCAACTGTTGCTGCTGTTTTGACCCTTTAGAGCTGTTTTGTTTTTCTCTGTGCAAGTTGGTGCAATTTTCATGTATTTAACATGTTACGTGTGATTGAATCATATATATGCACTGCACTGTAGCAACAGAGGTAGTAACTGGTAAATATTTCATATATTGCAATTATAACAATTCATAGCATCTATATGAGTACATGTGAGTCCATATATTAAGTGCTTTATATAAAAAAAACATGAATTTCACAAGTATATTTTCATTTCCAATCACTAATTATTTCATCCTCTGGGTTTTTTCTGTTGTAGTACATCAGACTGTCTGCAGTCATTTCATTGAATTAACACAATGTTTAACAAGAAAATATATTTTAAGCATGAAAATTCAGATTTAACTGGAACCAAATGATTTATGTTTTATTAAAAAAAAGTTCTTTGCTGGTTGTTCGAGTGGACGATGAGAGAAAGAGCGACAACAGGAAGAGAGAAAACACGAAGCAGGAAATCAGAGGGAGGATGTCCCGTCATAATCAGTCTTGTCAGCCGCTCCTGCCTTTTCATCCAGATAATGCACCTCCACCCAAGGTGAAGACATCACCTCTGCTGAGCCCCGCACTCGCTGCCAGATTACTTCCTGAAGACTATTCCTTTAAGGCCAAACGGCCGTCTGATGTGATGAAAGTGACGGAAAATCAGTCCTGCTCTCCACTATTATCTTTGAGATGCCTATAAGAAAGGTGCTGAATCCAGCCACATGAAATATGATTAAACTTAAAAGCAAATCACAGTTACACAGACTTTGATCATCCCGGCTCGATAGTCGAGGGCTTTGCCCGTTATTGACCCAACTGACGATCATTTCCCAAAGTTTTCTTCCTCGTTCAGTCCCACCGTCTCAGACTTGAAAGTCATAGCAGCAGCTGTTAGCTTTATGAGTGACCTAAAAAGTCAGATATGATGAGATCGTGGCGTGTTTAACTCTGTCAGTCTACCAACTGATCAATAAATGATTTTTATCTTTTCACCACGTCAAAGTTTGCTTTTTGTGTCTTCTAGGTTAAAAAGTCCAAACTGACTGCACAAAAAGCTTTCAGCGTCTTCGTGTTGGCAGCAGCTGGAGCATCAATGATCGCACCACCAACACGCTCCAGCTTGTAACTGCATTACCTTGTAATGATAATGCAAAACCATGAATAAATACGCACTGTGATGGATTAACTCCAAAAAACAAGTGAAGGAAGCACTGAAGTCTTTGAAAGTCACACAGCGTTTACACTTCAAGGTTTTGTCAGCCGGCCAGAAGCTCTGCGGAGCAATCTGAGAAGAAGGAAGTACAAGGAAGGAGTTAAGTCCACTTTTATTTCAGGATATGAAGACGCTGGATTTGAATCGCTTTAAGGAGAGATGTGTTCAGCTGAAAGAAGAAAAAAATCAGTCCAGAGACTCATGAAACATAAATGAAGCTGTGCTCCAGCAGGGATGGTTCACATTAATTAGTTAATATTTGGCATTTAACATTTTTAGGAAATGAAGCTGGAAATGTCGTTTTTCTCATCTCCTGCTCTGTTTTAATATCCAACAGCTTTTTTTTTTTTTTTTTGCCAAGCAATTAAGTTTTACGGGGAAAGCATTAGCAAATGGGGTCAGAAAAATCAATCTGAATAACACTGTGTAATGAAAAAATAGTGCCGTTATAATGCTTAACATAATGGAAGACCATAACTGGCAATCTACATAAAATATTCAGAATGCTGAAGATGACCGAGACACTTAACCTCTGGCTGCTGCAGCGGGCGGAGGAGGCCGGTCCGACCAGGCGGTTACTGGTCTGAGATCAGTGTGTGTGCGGAGTGTGTGTGAGGAGTGTGTGCAGAGGTTGCTTATGCATATTTCACCAGGAGTGTTTCAGAAGCTTTTCGGCCTCCAGACTTTAACTTGCTCAGATTTGGTCTTTTTTTTTGCTTCCATCATCAGTAAGTCGTTAATATTAGTCTGCTTCTCGCAGCATCCATGAAAAATATTCCAGCCGCATATTCTTTGAAAAGACAGAGCAGAGATCTTCATCTTCACATCAGCAGCCGTGCCCAGAACTCAACGCGCTCATGGTGAGTTAGTTTTGACTTTGTAGGTTTGTGTTTAGTGAAAAATAAATATGTAAATGAGGCGATGATCAGGGTTCACGTCCACAGTCTGAATGTGTGTGATGCATTATGTAGTGAGAGAGACCCTCGCCTCCACCACGTCTTCCCTCTTTTCATTTAATCATTCTCGTCTGCAAGTTTCTCTCTCTCTCTCTCTATCTCCATCATTTCCCGCATGCTCGCTCGCCCACTCCCTCTTTCATTGTCCTTCCATTTATCCATCCGTCTTCCTGCTGAGCGTCTCCATCCATTCATCTGCAGTAATGAGACTAAAGGCTAAATTCACTGAAGACGCCGGATGTTGTATGTCAGTGTCAGGTGTGTGTGTGTGTGTGTGTGCCTCTTGACAAAGACATGTTATAACACACAGGTCTTTTTCATCACAATAACACATGGCTGAGTAATATGTATGAGTGTGTGTGTGTCGTCCTCCAGACTGCGTTTCATTTTTACCCATTTGAAAAAAACAAAAAACACACAGGCAGGAAGTGGAAGGCTGAACTTCCTGTCACGTGTTTACAGTTCTTAACGAGATAAGTTAACGTCACAAAGTCATCCAGTGGAACAATCCTGCAGAAAAGATTTAGATTTAGATTTTATTAGGTGATTTTGATTTGCAATGGTCACACACACACACACACACAC
This sequence comes from Protonibea diacanthus, assembly GCA_028641955.1. Taxonomy (NCBI): domain Eukaryota; kingdom Metazoa; phylum Chordata; class Actinopteri; family Sciaenidae; genus Protonibea; species Protonibea diacanthus. The sequence continues at coordinate 20,745,571 of CM053996.1, read as the reverse complement.
ACCACAGTATTTCACTGCTGAGATATATACATTTTTAAAGTGACACGTTTGAAGCGGACCATTTTGCATCAGTCAGGTGGAAACGAGCCGCCGCCACATTCTGATGTTTGTCCTGAACCAAGAAGCTTTTTAAGGCTCTGTAAAGTCACCAGACTTCATTGAAAAGGGAAAAAAATTTGAATTTTACCTCACACAACAGTTTGCGGTCACACAACAGCTTCCAAGTCAGAACCAACTCTCCACCCAGCTACTGGACAACAGATATGTACTGTGGAACCTCAGTCCCATATTCATGACACACACGTGAAAACGTCATGAAATACTTCATACTACGACACGACACGTTATTTTTGTTAATTGTAATTATTCCATAACACACCTCGTCTCATTACGTGGTCATTCTGGAGCAGATTTGACTTGTTTAAGTGAAGTGACGTCCTCTGTTTCCATCTGCTTCACCGTCTTTCAGGTCCAGTTTATAGTTTCCCCGCTCGAGCATAAACTAAATCAAATATGGCCGCCGTGGACATAAAACCAATCGTGTCCAGCTGGTTCGAGCTGGCCGAGACCCGCGGAGCCAGAACCGGAGCCGGGGCCAGAGCCAGAGCCAGAACCGGAGCCAGAGCCGGCACGTGGAAGAATCTACATCTAGATTGAATTAAATAGATGGTAGCTCACACACACACACACACACACACTGCAGTGCGTTCATTTGATTAGTTGTATATCGGTCCATCTGTCTGTCACACACACACACACACACACACACACACAGAGTTAGGAATCAAATGAAGCAGGCCTCATAAACATTTACAACACGCACACACTGACAAAACATCCACATAAACACACACAAACACACTGGTTGGTTCTCCTCCTCATTCTGTATCAAATAAAACACACACACACACACACAGATGGATAAATATGGATTTATGTCACTGCAGACCTACATTTTTCAAACACACACACACACACACACAGCTGTTATTGAGTGCCGCCGTCACGCCAAACAAACAACAGAAAAACAAGATTTCATCAAGTCACAATGCAGAGAGAAGTCTGAGCAGCGAGCAGCGGTTTGCGTCACGACGTCTGGCTGGTCTGCTGCAAAGACGTACACGCAACACACCCAACACACTGCAGCAAAACGACAGGCTGCTCCTGAAACCATCACATCGCCTTCAACAGAAAATCCACCTAAAATCCAAAAAGTTCCAGCGCTGAGCGTCCGCTCTGTGCATCGTATCAGTTTTTCATATTTGTGTGGTTCACCAAGCTGGACCTGCCAAAATTCAACACATTTCTCTGCCAAGTAGATGTTTACAACCGTACTGGACTCCAAATGACGCTGATCTGCTGCTAAATCACTGCCACACTCTTAAAGAGGCATGAGAAACGAGACGGTCCAACAGGAGCCCGCTCAGATCAGCTCTGCTCTCTACAGCCACGGTTCTCATGCCGGAGGTCAACGCTGTGGTCATGAGATCATTAATTAATCTAATTAAACCAGCACCAACAGTAAGACTAATGTTTTTCTATGTAATCAGACCATCCTACAGAAGAGCTGTCACGGGATCTTCAGCTTCATTAAACCAGCGACAGCAGCAGGGCTCGACGGTAACGAAGGCCTGATTTCCTGGGTGAGTAAAATGCCTTTGAAGAACCAACACAGGTTCAGGACATATTTCACCAGGAGCCTTTACTGGTTCCATCTGGAGCCTTTGGTGAGTATCTACCATTGTCGTCACCTGGTTAGCACCTGGTGACATTTCAGGCTGGTCTGATTGCCAGATTGGCCTCCACAAGGCTGATTCTGGTACCTCAGGTTAATAATCTCCCAGATGAGTGAATCAAGTGATCAGTGATCGGTGTCGACATCCTCAGCTCAGACTGCAGTGTGCCACTGACATGGATGAGTAGTGATGCTTTGGTGCCAATAAATCCACTTTGACATCAGAACTAACAACTTCTCAAATCTATTATTGAAAAAAAAAATTTGAATCAATAATTGTCCTGAAAAAGTCCAACAACAGCTGATCTCCTGCACCGTCCGTCATCGGACACTCGGCTGCAGTCGGTTTGATCATGGGACTGAATTACAGCTGTGGCTAAACGACACCGAGTTCATACTGACCGTCGTAGCTCAGAAGTTCACTGACTGTTTACTTTTGGACTGAAGACATTGAGCCGCATGAGCCGACATCCTTCCTCTGTATTGCTCGCAGACACTTCTGGGTCTGTTCAGGCTGACAAAAACACCAAAAAAAAAAAAAAAGGGGTCAGTTAGCGGACACTCTTGACAGAACCCAGAGGACGCTACGATCAGAGCAGCTTCAGAACCGTCAACATCGCTGCAACACGAAGCCTGTTTGGGTTCAGTCAGGCATTCTGCGAGTCCTTCACAGCCGCTCAGTGTCACTCGGCTTCTTTCTGTTCACACTCTGTGAGAAAAGTGCTGAGCAAACACGAACCTACACAGACAAAGCTTCACTATATTATCTTATTAACTTTATTTTTGAAGGACCGTTTGAAGCTAACGGGCTTTACTGAGGCCATGAGAGAAGAGGGAGTGAATACAAATACAAAGGACTACTGCGTACTACTGCATACTACTGTGTACTACTGCATACTACTGTGTACTACTGCGTACTACTGCATACTACTGCGTACTACTGCATACTACTGCGTACTACTGCATAAAAAACAAACATCAAGCTGCAGCAGCTGTTATAGTTTGAATTCAAACATATTTTTGGTCGATGTCTCCACAGTTTCTGACCTGAGATCACTGAACCTCAGCAGATCTCTGCAGTCACTCAGTCGTTTGACTGATCAGAAGTTTTAAGAATAGCTTTGCTAGCAGTGAGCCGGATCATTCAGCTGAGCTCACCAAGAAGAGCCGGCTCGTTCAGCTCTTCATGTTACATGTATACTTTTATAATTCAGCCAAATTTAGCTGTTTGACTTGATGATTTATATTTGAACACATAGCACTTACATTTCAATAAGTTGTTGTAGCCAATTGCATTCACAGTTGTAAGATCCTTGTAACTCTGTGAAACCATCCAATGAATGGAGAACCACTCTGCTACACAGAGCAGATAGAAACATCTAAAAAAAGGACAGCTACTGACGTTTTCATTTTTATTTAAACACACACACCTGACAGGACAAATAAAGTGCTGAAAAAAAGAGAAATTAAACACAGCGCTCGAGTAAACGTGCTCTGTTCATTCATTTGCACTCCTCTCTCTCCTTCACTCCTCTCTCTCCTTCACTCCTCTCCCTCCTTCACTCCTCTCTCTCCTTCACTCCTCTCTCTCCTTCAGCTCGTCTCCCTCCTCATCTCAGCTGCTCCCCCCGCCCCTCCCTGCTTGGTGGTATGATCCTTGTCAGTCCTCACATGATTGGTTGCACAGCGAGCACGTGACACCCGTAGCCAGCGCCTGCAGGAACTTTTCCTGAAGAGAAAAGTAAAAAAAAGGAACGGCTCGTGGACGGACGGGAGCCGGCTCCCATCGTTCATAAAAATTTATGTTCTCGACAGACACATCACTATTCGCCTGTTGATTGGAGCTCGTTATGTCATCATTGTGCACTTGACAGCTGGCTGGCTTCTATTTAAATCTGCAGATTTCTTTGACCAATTACTGGAGACTTCTTTCCATTTTTATTTAACTGTTGCTCAGAGCTTTTCGTCTCTTTCTGCCCTTTCAGCTGTCGGCCTGGTTGAATCATTGCACAGCAATTTGTTCGAAACTGTTTTTTTCTTTTTACAAACCCTTCATACAAAATAACACGTAACTGTGAGGAGGACTTTCTGCAAACTAACTGAAACAACAGTCACAAGTTCAGACCAAGTGTACGCCTGCAAACACACTTTTGATCAGAGCTGTACATTAAGAGAAAAACTGTATCCATCACATTTTTATGAATACAAATGAAATGGCATTCTTCCTGTGTGTGTGTGTGTGTGTGCTCTCTTCTCTTGTCAAACAGCAAAGCTCTGAAAGTTGGATTGAAATATTTCTCCGCGAATTTCTCCACATTCCAGACCAGATGGATGTTTTGGTGTAAGTGCAGTGATTCAGTCCAGCAGATGGTACCGAACAATCAGCAGAGGGTTCTTTTACATTCGGGTTTCCACTGTCCCGTTTTCAAAGAGCCGAGCTGAAACCAATTTGAACTGACACGCGATGCACGCTCGCTGCCGTCCTCCAGTTTTATTTCAGTTTTTCAGTACGGTTTCTTGGGTGGATTTTGTTTTAAAGATTTAATCGTCTGCCTCCGAAGAGCGAGCGAGCCACTCAACACGAAGAGTTCTGGTGAGTTCACATGGTGCTAACAGCGAAATGAAGCTAAGCTCACACGTCTTCCAGCTGGACTAAAAGGAACAGAAACCATCAGTCACCGTTCTTCCCAAACATGTTTGAAATCATCGTTTCATTAAGACCTCGCCTCCCTTTTTAAACCTTATTAGATGGTGGCGAGCTATAAATCTCTACATTTCAAAGTCAGCCTTCAGAGAGCCGTGCGTGGGCACACAGATAATGACTCTGTTTGCTACAGTTTTTCTGTGGAAAGGCCGACTTACTTTAAGTAACGGCTGCGTGATGTATGACGAAGAAACAGCTACCTGCTGTGAAATTCAGATATCGCCCACACACATCGACGCAGAGAGGGAGAGATCTGGAATTCTGCTAACATGGAGAGAAAATCAAATGTAATAAGACGAGTTCTCGTCTTAATGCTTTGGCAGCCCGTTTGGAGTTTTTCATGCCAATAAAGCTCTACCCACTGAATTGTGGGTAAAAAAAACAAAACAGTGCTTGCTATCTCCACAATAAATCACAAAGTAATCTTTTGCGGTGATGAAGCGAGAGCCAGCGAGCCGCAGACAAACTAAACTGTTTCGTGTTCGTAAAGAGCTTCATTGAGTTTCTTTGTTGTTTTTCTCTGGCAGAACGTTCGCTGGCACGACAGCAGAGCATATTTGAAATGATTGATATGAGCCAATATCTGCTGCGGCTGATGGAGACTTCACACTGTGATTACAGCCCCACATTCATTTGATGCTCCAGTACGAGTGTGTGTAGGTGTGTGTGTATAGTTTTGCGCTTGTCTGCTAATAACCATAAAATTGTGGATTTGTGATCACGTCTTTTACACCTCCTCCTCCTCCTCCACCTCCTCCACCTGCTGAATAACACACCTCCATCATGCGCGCCTGACATCACTGATCGTCAGGCTGCGGTGGCTTCAGCTTCTGGAACAGTCTTAGCTTATGATTGTGTACTACAGGTGTGTGTGTGTGTGTGTGTGTGTGTGTGTGTGTGTGTCACAAACGTAGATATTTGTCAATGCATCCTGAGTGTTTGCTGTCTTTACTCACATTTATGGTGTTGATGGGGAAAAACAGAGAAGTGTTTGTTTGTTTGTGTAGTTGTACATGATGTGTGTGTGTGTGTGTGTGTGTGTGTGTGTGTGTATGACAATGTAATTGATCAAAGGAATGAGCAGGGACAAACCAACGTGAACTAATTAAATCCTCAGCAGTGCTGCCATCGCTTTCAGCCCAGTCAGGATGCTGAAAGTGTCGCCCCTCTGTGTGTGTGTGTGTGTGTGTGTGTGTGTGTGTGTGTGTTTATTTTGTGTGTGTGAGACACCAACTGTATTTGAACTCTCTCTCTCTGCAGTCGAGTTGTAGAATCTGTGATCACTGGCAGTCTGTGGTGTACATGAGGGGAGTGTGTGTGTGTGTGTGTGTGTGTGTGTGTGTGTATTAGCGTGTGGTAAAGCTCTGAAGTGTCGTTGGCTTCACTGGCGGCAGTCAAGTAGCTCAAAAAACTGCACAACATGTCAACAACCACAAACACCCACAAAGCAGATCCACACACACACACACACACACACACACACAGGTGTTGGAGAGCCAGATGAAAGCCAGCAAAGAAGTGGAAATCCGTGAGAAGTGATTTTGCTAAAAGAGAAGCCGTCGTCGTCGTCGCCATGCGATGTTTACATCAACAAACGTGGAGGAGGACGCTCCGGCACCGAGAGAGCACGATGAGATCAGACAAACAGAGACGGAGAGGATTTAAGGCCAACGCACAGTCTGCTGTTTGAGGACGGAGCTATTTTTGGACGTGGAGGTTGAGGTGATCTCTGGAGCTCCGAGAAAGATGGAGGAGCGTGTGACGGCATGGCTGCAGGGTTAAAGTTACATCCTGTGTGAAACACAGCTGTGGGACGTCTGACTGCATCAGAGCTGCAGCTATCCAATATTTTGGTAATCGAGTATTCTGTTGAATATGCTATCGAGTAATCGAGTATACAATACAATCGAGTATAAAATTATTCTTTTTATTCTTTTTACTACTTTCACTTTGCTGTGTTTGCTCATTTTCACTGTTTTCAGTCCGGCGTCTGATCAACACGTCCACACGTTACCAAGAGCCCGCTCAGCTAGCCTGTAACGTAAGCATGTTGTGTCATACTATAAAGAATCCGTGCGAAACGTGTCACATCATCACATCAGTGATCCACGTTGAAGTCCAAACTAACAAAGCATCATGTCAGCCTGTTTAATCAAACTGTAACAACTGTTTATGATTAATAGACGGGTCATAACGTATTGACGAGTCCTTCTTACAAAGCTAGAGGCGATGATTCATTGAACGTGCTGATGAAAGAGACAGAGATGAACTGAAGCATGAAAAGTTCAGCTGACGAGTTCAGCTGAAGCATATTTCTGTCATATTTACAGTCTTAACATGAATCTGATTTGATCATCTGTGAGGCGGATCAGAGCCTGAACGAACAGGAGGCAGAAAAAGAAAGAACAATAAACACTAAGGATAAAAATGTGACTAATATTTGGATCAATAATTCATTTTTGCCTGTTCAGGGTCTCCGATTGTCCGTGCACGGAAAAAAAAAAACAAAAAGACAACAAAAGCTTCAATTCCAGCCAAATGTTAATAAAACGAGCTTCAATGTGGAAACAAAAGTGTGTGTACGTGTGTGTGTGTGTGTGTGTGTACGCGTTGTCCAAATCACTGCGGCAGCACTCCAAAGTCTGCTCGGAGATCGATCCTCTCCCAGGCAAAGACAAAATCCAACTTCATCTATTCAAAAAAAAAAAAAACACACCACATATAAATGAAGCAGGAGAAAACAGAAAAACAAACCCCAGGAACAGCCGCCCTCTCCGTTAGTTATTCGATGCCCTGCAGAGTCTCCCCGAGAGCTGAAAAACAACTTCTATTTCTCCTTGAGCGGCGGATTACCACCTCGCTGAAATAAATCCTTCTTCCCTCCGCGGAGACAATGAGATTTAGAGCGAGTGGAGGCGACCCGCCGACACACCGAGCCTTTAATTCTATTCAGGAGAGAAGACAAAGTGGATACACTAATTCTGTGAGGTCTAACACACCTTTCAGTGATTGGGGCTGACAGTGAGAGGTGGTGTGTGTGTGTGTGTGTGTGTGTTTGTTTTCAGTGCAACATGGGTCAGAACACACTGTGTGTTACTTCATGCTGTATTCAGACCACATGAAACGCACACAGAAGGACAGCAGGTCTGTTCCTCTGAGGAATGGGAGCTGATGTTTCAGTTTCAACTGTAGCTGCTGTTAGCTAACGTTAGCTCAGTTTGTTAGCCGGGCTGTGAGCTCAGAGCACCGGGGGAGTGTTAGTGTTTGTACCACAGGAGGTTTGGACCACACTGTCAGCTTCCAGTGCTTGACACTAAAGCACGGCGCTCCAAACACATTTTTTAATCTTAGAGGATCCGTGTCTGGGATTTATTGGTATGTAGCAGTGTTGATTGAAACCCCCTCGCCTCACTCTCTCCCTCCTAGAATGAAGGAGAAACTACGGCGGCCACGGAAGGTGCAGTAGGCTCCGTCTGGACGAGTAACTGATGACACACCTGCAGGTAGGAGCACCTTCACAGACGTGAACACAGGCGACTCCGACGTCATCGTCACGAGCTCACTTCACGTTTGTGTGTGTGTGTGTGTGTGTGTGTGTGTGTGTGTGTGTGTGTATTTGAACGCGCGCATGCTTCAACAGAGACGAGCCAACAGGTGGCTCCCGCATGGACCGGTTGCTCCATCTCCCTGGAAACCGTTGTCATATCAACTGCAAAAAGGAGAACTGTGTGTGTGTGTGTGTGTGTCAGTGGACGAAGGTTTATTTTGTTCTCACAGCCGGACGGACTTCCTGCAGCCTGCAGAGTGACGATGCATGAATGCCCTCCGTCTGGTAAGAACACCATCACTGCTGTCCCGTCGTCAGACGAAGATGCTTCGTATGAAATGAGAAAATTAAAGAGGCCGTACAGACAAAAAGTTAATTAAATTAAATTAGTCAAGATGTCAGTGTTTGTTAGCAGTGTTTGGCACTGCAGCGATCAGGAATAAGAGCCACAGTCAGCTGGACTGCCTGAAGGTTTCTGAGGCGTGCCCTCAAAGGTTTGACACATTACCTCAAAACCTTTTAGAGACACTTTCAGGTGACGTGACGTATGAAACAGAAGGGCAGCGAAAAGGGCAAGACGAGCTGATTCAGCATCAGATGTGTAATGTCTGCACGTTACGCTTTGACAGATTTATTTCACCAAGAAGAGCTGCGACACAAATCAAACCCCACGGTTAGCCCAAGAGGCTAAAGAAGATTTGATCTCTAATTCATGTGAGACTCTCGAGGAATAAAGATTTAAAGCTGAAGACAGTGATCAGTCGGACGTGTGTGTTCACAGTTCTGCTGTTTCTATAACTTCTATAAGAAGACGTCTTCATGTTGTTGGGTAATTACATTTTAATGTCATTAAGAGAGACAAACATTCACACCAGTTCTGCACGCCGTGATGCTTCAGTAAAACTTGGTGTAACTGAAATTACCAACGCTTCTCGTCACTTTGAGCTTTCTGCAGCTTCATAATGCCTCAAAAAATCTGAATTTGGAAACTGTCATCCACACTCATTAAATCCAGTTTAGAGTTTAAAAAAAGACTTCAGACTTCAGCTCGTTCAAAATATACTGCAGCAGCACGACTCACAAAACACACCAGAAGAGACAACACGGTGTCTATTTTAGCAGCCTGAGTTCAGCCTCCAGCAGAGGTCTGCTGGTACTTCACAGGTCGAGGCTAAAAAAACAGAGACCGAGCCTGGGCGGGTTTAGCAGGGCGCTCCAGACGTTCTTCTCCCCAGCAACACATCAGCTCCTCCTGGAGGATCCTGAGGCGTTCCCAGGCTAGATGGGCCATGTAGTCCCTCCAGCAGGTTCTGGGTCTGCCCGGGGTCTCCTCCCAGTTGGACATGCCTGGAAGTCCTCTGAATCAGATGCCCAAACCACCTCAGCTGGCTCCTTTTGACGCAAAGGAGCAGCGGATCTACTCCGACTATCTCTAAGGCTGAGCCACCCGGCAGAGGAAGCTCATTTCGGCCGCTTGTATCTCATTCTTTCAGTCACTACCCAAAGCTCATGACCAGAGGTGAGGGTTGGAACGTAGATGGACTGGATGGCCTCCTGGCTCAGCTCCTTCTTCCCCACAGCGGCCCGGTACAACGGCCACAGTACTGCAGATGCTGCTGATCCATCTCTTCATCGCTCCAGTACCCTGAGGACAGACCCTGAGGTACCTGAACTGGGGCAGTACCTCGCTCCTGTCTGTCTGGTTATCTCTTGTTCAAAGATCTTTGGAGTTGACTGATCTTTCCAACCACACGTTGACGTGGTCGGAAAGTGTTTTTCGGTGCATGTGCACCTCCAGGAACAAAATCTTCATGCAGTGTGAGACAGTAACCAGGCGCTGGGTTTTGTGATGCATTCTCCACAGTGTTAGAGTCGGGGAGGAAATTTAAATATTTGCTTTCTCCCACACAATCACATCTGTCAGTCATTGTTGTCGCCGACGTTTCAGAAGAAGAACAGGGAGGGCTGAGGAGTCTCTCCAGCGCTGACACATTTGGTTTCAATTAGACAGCCCGCTGTGGCTGGAACTACTCGAGAGGTTGACAAAAGATGCAATCATGAAGACAAATAATCATAATCATGCACGATAAGCAGAGCAGGCGAAACGGCAGAGAGCACTTCAGGTGTTCTATTACCACACAAGCTCCTGGAAGGGAAATTACAAGAAAACGTGGTGGCCAAGCACTTGTGCTGATTTGATAAATGAGCCTTTACAAGCCGCTCTGGAAAGTATAATGAAGGCTTTTAATTTGTTAAAAAAAAGGTGCCTGGACTTCCTGTCAATGCAACATATATCACGAGACGTGTTTCCGTCTAAATGTTTCAAAAATTTCAAAGAATTCTGCTGAAGAAGCTGCAACAAGAGAAGCAACGCAGGAAAACAGGCTGTAAATCAGACAGTCACAGTCAACACAATGCATCAGAACATGTTGATGTTTTCATGTTGGCGAGTCAAAGTTCACGTCAGTGCTTTGACTAGTGTGTTGGAGTTAATGTGCTGAAAAGGGAATTGATCCAGTGTGTGTGTGTGTGTGTGTGTGTGTGTAACCTCCTTTTCATTCACAAATAGACACATATGTGACATGACACACACTAATACAAAGACTAGTGGTGTGATTTTTCTCCACTTCTGCTTCATCTTCACGCACCATCCGTCTGTGCTACACCAATGCTGCATATTCACATCAGTACGTTACATAATATAGTCTGTGCATTTAAACACCACACGCGCACACACACACACACACACACACACACACAATTCTCCATTCTCGCCTCTGATGTGATGTGAAATTGGGGAGACAGATCTGTTTGCAGTCATCTGGATGTGGCAATAAAACAGTACGACTACAGACGAGTACATGCAGATACAGGCGGTGTGTGAAAAGCACTTTAAGAATCACCAGGTATCATCGCAGCACTGCCGATCTGTACTTACATCAGAACTGCTCCATATTTTTCTAAATAAAAGTGGAACATTTTATTTTTATGACTTGCAGGAATACTAAAAAATACACACAGAGGGCTTTTTTTTTTTTTTTTTGGCTGCTTGACTTCGTATAAACTTAAATAAGCTGATAAATGAACCTGTTTCATACAACTGCTGCTGTGCAGTTTAGAACTTTAACGATGGCTGGATTCCATTTATCTCAGCTGGTTTTCAGGAGCCTGCATTGTGCGTGCTGGCTCAGTGTCGTGGTTTACCGGTACATAAAGACAATGAGGCCATTGTTGGTGTTATTAGTCAAAAATATCTGCAGTGAGAAATGTTTCATTTGCTCGCTGGAGGCCGCACTTCATCATCATCTTCACCAGACACGTAGGAAACGAGGATGTTTAACAGGAAGCAGTGTAAGTGAGCGAGAGGTTCAAGGACACGAAACAGCAGCAACTCATTTCAGATCCGATCCGTGTCCTTGGTTCTGATCCCCAGACAAAACTCTGCTGCTGCTTTCACTGTTTGAGCAGCCTGAAACTTCAGTGTTTCACATCAGGGTTTGTCAGTTAAACAGTGAGGACGTCAGTCAGAGAATTTTTTACACTTGGACCAGCAAGACGAGGAGCAGACTGTCAGGATGTGTCTGCCAATTCTGTTTTTGGCAGCGTCTGAAATTCATCACTCATTAACAGCTTTTTTTTTTTTTTTGTCATTGAAACAGAGTTTGGAAATCTTGCTTTTTGTGAACTGGACAAGTTATTCATGTACCAGTCAAACATTTAAAAAATGACCTTCATTCCAGTCGTCATCATTTTTATATGTGTCTTAAATTAGCTAATGTTAGTAGAAAACAAGCTAACCAACAGGTGATCTACATCAATCTTTAGCTAGATAGCTTAGTGAAAGGCTAGCTAACACAGATTGTGTATACACAGTCACATCTTAAAGGTCCATTATGTAGAATTTAGTTGCATCTAGTGGTATATTCGTCACATCACCCTTGCCTTGCTGGTGTAAAGGACAAACTAAACACTGACTCTGTTCAAGGCTACTGTAGAAACATTGTATTTTAACATGGCGGGCCTCCCTGAAAGAGGAAGGGAAATTTTAAAGTAACAAAAATAAAAAGATTCCTGTTTTGACGTGATTATACGTGCATGAAAACATAGTTATGAATGTCTGCCTTACCCCAGATCTTACACAGCGCACCTTTAAAAAGTCTCAAAATAACAACATCATCGATAACCTTCTGTATGTTCGTGTCATGTTACCATGACAAAGGTTGAGGCACGTCAGACCTCAAGAGACGAGACAAGTGTGTCGATTTCGGTGCCTGTGACGGTGAACATGTGGGACCGAATACCCTGCAGAGTTTCTCAGTGACATTATATGAAATGTTTCTGCACGCCCACTGTGTGCCTGCATGTGTGAGACCCCGTGGAGTCGATCTGTGACTCATCAGTCATGTTTTTACGCAGTCGCCTTTTTATTTGACCCAAAAGTGGAAGAACACACACACACACACACACACACACACACTACTATTTCAGTATGCTTGATGGGTTTACATATTTAACTAGTTAGCATGTATTTTGACTCAAACTCTATTAAATGCTGCCATTCTCTAACGTACACGCAGGCGGAGACGTGAATGAGTGTGAACCTTTAACGTCTGCAGCGTGTGAGGATGACGGGGGAGTATGAGTGATGAATGTGCTGGATGGATGTGATATCAATCCACGCGTGTCAGGGCTTCTAAAGGTTAAATCTATATGTGCTAAGCATGTTGGGGACAACGTGCATCTGTGGTCCGAACACGTCTGTAAGTCTGAGTGTTCCAAGTGAGATTTTATAATAGAGTTGCGGTGCCTTGTTAGCATGAAGCCCCACAGGGAAGCTTGTACTTGGCAGAAAGAAGAAAGCAGACCTCGAGATGAGATTATGTTGTCAGCTGCTTTTTCTGAACTTTGATAATCGATTAATGGTCAATTATAAAGCAGAAATGTTAAAGGTCTTTGCTTCCAGCTTGTTAAATGCTGCTGCATATATTTATAAATTCAGTTGATTTCTGTCTTCATCTGAGCCTCGAGCTCTTTTCTTTTATGATGGGCACATTTTACTATTTGATATATTTTATGTGTGCATGTTACAAATACTAGTTAATCAGTTAATAACCACTGGTCCAGTCGGTTGCGTGCTTGTTATTTTGGTGCAGCATGGCGTTAATCAATCAGTGACCTTCCCTGTTGATGAATAGATCAGTGCATATAATGATGGAGTCCATTAGCAGCCCGCTAAGCCTGGTTACATTGCTCGCTTGCCCAGCTCCAGTTCTGGCACAACACTGACTCTGCTTCCTGTCAACGAAGCGCCTGCGGTACAAACACTCACAGCTCACGGTCCAGGCAGCCCAGCTAACAAACTGAACTAACATTAGCTGACAGCAGCTAACAAACTGATGCAGTTTTACTGTAAAATCAGGTTTTCTGTGTCTCAGAATAATTGTTGGACCACGTGGGGAAAGAGAGAAAAAAAACAAACATGAAAGGACAGAATGAGGAACGAAAAGTGAAAGAGAACGAGTGAAAGAGCGAAGTGTACAACTGGCTGCAGGAGGCTGGCTGGTCGCATCTTTGCTTTGCTAATGAGCAGCTCATTTAAATGAAGCGAAGAGTTCCTGGAGCGAGAGAGACAGAGAGAAATCCGGTGGGAGGAAAGAGAGAGAGAGAGAGAGAGAGAGAGACAGAGAGAGAGAGAGAGAGACAGAGAGAGAGAGAGAGAGACAGAGAGAGAGAGAGAGACAGAGAGAGACAGAGAGAGAGAGAGACAGATGAGAGATCCATGAAAGAGAAGTGAAGAGTAGAAGACTATAAATCCATTTAGACGTGAAGAAGATTCCACAGCAACAGTTTTATGTTCATAAAGATCTGAAGCTGATCATACGTGATCATACAAAGCACCACGTGACGTAACGCTGCTGGATGGAAACGTTCAGTCGCGTCACTTTTGTCAGCTCTCTTCACATTTGGATGAAAACACGGCGGCTACGGACTAAAAACTCTTTGACTCGTTTGAGAATAAATAAACAAGAAAACAGATGAATATGTAATGTAATGTAATGTAAATTACAAATCTGAGTTTCTGTTGACGTCTGATCAGTGTAAGATGCAGCTATTTAAATATAAAAACAGGTTATTGTTTGACACTTTGGAAAAGCTCAGTTTCCTCTTGGTGTGAACTGAAGGCTGAAACAGAGAACAATGCGTTTGAGTCTTGGCCGGCTGTGTGTTCGTGCTGTGACAGACAGAGGCTGAATCGTGTTACTCTGAGTTGAAAGGCTCTGATAGCTTCGAGCTTCGAGCTTCTCCCCGGCCCACCCGAGTCTCTCTGCACAGTCCGTGTCGTACGGCTGCTGTGTGGGTGAGCTGTTGACTTCACCGCGCTGCTGATGCATTATAATGTGACAATGACACGGGGCTAACACCGACACCTTTGTTATCTGGAGGCTTTATTAGTGCTCATACAAAAGACAAGTGACTCACTGTCACAAGTAAAAGACTGTGGGCCTCTGATACGAAACGCTGCATCAGAAAGTAGAACCCATTTCTGTTTTTAAGATATTTTTGATGCTCTACCAACCGAGCTAATCGACACCCCGAGAACTCGTTTCTTTACCCTGCTGCTCTCGTTCTGTCTCGTGTTATAGAGCTCATCCTTTTCTTTACAGAACCTCCATCCCTCCGTCAAAGCCCAAACTCGCTGGCAGCCACGCTGTGGCATGTTTGGTTCAGATGACGGAAAGAGCGTCTGATTAGGAAGGAAGGTGAAACCAAAGCAGCTGCTTGGAAACACCTTCAGTTTCAGGGAGTCCGATGACGTCGCTCGATGTTTTAGAGTTTAACCTGAGACACTTTTCACACACTTGCGTCGGATCAGTACTCGGTATCAGCTGATGTGGTAAAAAGGGAACTGCAGTCTCTGACAGCTCTCACTGTGTTTGGTTCACGTTGCCTGTATTCACAAAGTCACGGAAAGACGTCTAGAAGCTCTCTCTCATCATCACCACAAACTGAGCCACACATCTATCTGTTGACGGTTGTCAGCAGGTGTTGACGGTTGAACAGACTTTGGTCCACAGATCACGAATGTTTGCTCTGTTTAAACTCATTTCTTCTCCGTCCATCTGTTCTTTGCATTATGTTGATAGCAGTCGCTTGGCTTGTTTCCTGCGTTCATTGTCTTTTGTTTGTAAGTAGTACAGTATGTTATGTTATGTTGTGACACGCTTGTAATAAATTGATTTTTTGTGTTGCGTTGTATGGCTGTAACACTCTTGCTGTTCCAGCAACAATGATTCATGAAAGTTGACTTCTGCGGTTCGCTCCGACTGCCTCTGAGAGGTTAATAAATCAGGAGAGGCACGGGAAGACGAGGCCGCACCCTCCGAGCCTCGCCGAGGTGATGACTCCATCTAGCAGATAATTGCACAGTTTAACCGGCGGGGCATGTTCTGGATAATTGGAAGCTCTTGCCTGCTAAATGGCGGCGAGGTAATTCTTGCAATGTATTCTTCAAGGTGTAATCACTTTCATCTCATTTTCTGAGGCGAGTGTGTGCCGGCTTGTTGTTCTCGCCGTAGATCATGTAAACACAAATGAATGCGCCTCGGGCCAAAACTGGGATGACATTATTGGTTTATCTTCTCCATATCAGAGTCGTGGTGGGATTATCTTGTTTGTTGGCTCCAGTTTTGATTCCAGTGAGTCATTAAAAACCGTAAATTTCAGAAGTCACACTTTATTTATGCTGAGAAAATTCATTGAGCACGCATGGTGTCGTTACAGCAGATATCTAGAAGTAAATTCAGGTCATCCAACAGCTCAAGAGGAAACTCGTCTCTCTTATTGAGTTTCCTCTAACTAATAAAGAGATAATTCCTCCTTTCTTTGCACAGTTCACAGGCATGAAGCTGAAGAACGCTCATGTTGGTCATTCAGCATTTTGGGCTTTGGGAATCCGACACAAACAGGAGAACTTTTCCTTTCACATGCGTCAGCATGATTCTGCTGCAGTTTGGGACTCAAATCTCCAACCTGCCACCCTCGGTAACTGTGCAGCGGAAAAACTTCCCATCAGTCTGTAATGTCTGGTGTATTGTGATGGAATTATAATGACTGCTAAACCTACTTTCCTTCAACATGCCTCATTTACTTCACTTACTGACTTCATACAGGCACGGAGAGCTTTCTGAGAAACCCCAGAGGAGTCTGAACTTGTTGCATTGGGAGTGTGTAGGCGGAGAGAGCGGCAGCACCACCACCATAACACTTTCGAATTTTTCCTCTCAAGACAACGAGAGACTTCTTCGTCTTGCAACTGCATTTATTTCGGATCTGGTTTAATTCAGCTCTTTGATGATTGGTCTCTTTGTATCTCCTTCTTTGATGGACTCAAAGGATTCTGGCAAACTGACACCAAAGGCTTATGTTCACATTGATGCTTCCGATTGCTGCAACTTTTTCTGCTGTCAAAAACATCTGGGACGCGACGTCAGCGTCTAAATTTGGCCAGCTTCAGTTTCAGCACTTGACAGGTTGTTAACTCTCAGTGTTAACTTAAACATTTCCTTTGTTTTCTTTAAGATCAACGACTCGAACCCGACTCGGGTTACATTACAGTCGCACAGTTTAAAGGACTGACTCTCCAAGGAGCCGATCCTGCCGCAGGTTGAAGCTGTCCGGAGTGAACTGCTCCAAATGTTTCCTTTGCTGTCAAATAGCAGCAAAACAAATAACCCACACCAACACATGCAGACACTAAAGTGAAAAACTCAAATCTAATTTAAAACATTTCTGTTTTCTAACAAAGCGTTGCAAACTGAGCTCAGGTTTCTTCATGTGTCAGAAGATTACTGAGTCGTCTCTGTGTTCAGGTTGTGAATTTACAATCCTCTGTATTTGTTGGTATTATCTCGCTGCGTGCTGGCAGCTGTGACTCAGACTGACTCTTTTATTTTGCGATGACAGGTCTGCTGAGGCTCATAGTGACAGGAAATGACCTCACACCCTGTCAGAGTATCAATCCAGCTGGAACGTTTTTATCTCTACCTGCCAAAGAGAAGGTGAAAGCCATAAACGGCACGGAGCGGTGTCAAAATAAGAACACAGATCTGCATTTTGTTTCTAAACTGAGCCACAGAAAGCTCACTGCACTTTATCTGTAACCCCTCAAAGATGGCCTCCATCACCTCACCCGCCTTCAGCAGGTTTAAATCCAGATGCTCAACAGCAAACCACTGTGTAAACTCATCTTCACGTTAGTGCCGGAGCAGATCCGTCAGAGGCATCGTGGACCTCTGATACGACTCGCTCCTGCTGCGAAGCACTCGAGCGTGTCATAACCATAAATAAAGAAGGCATCCACAGAAATTAACAAAGTGTTTCTGTTTGAATCAAGAATAATCCTGCTGGACGGCAGAGTAATGACCACCTCAATGCAAACATGTTTTTAGAGTCACTGTGCAGTTCACTGCGCTTCAATCAATCCTGATCTGAGAGTTTGATGACTCTGCTGGACGCTCATCACCAAATTTCAAGTCCAAGAAGGTTTCAAATCTGTAAGACGTCAGTGAGCTGGTCTCTGTTCGCACAGCCTCGAGC
This sequence comes from Protonibea diacanthus, assembly GCA_028641955.1. Classification (NCBI taxonomy): domain Eukaryota; kingdom Metazoa; phylum Chordata; class Actinopteri; family Sciaenidae; genus Protonibea; species Protonibea diacanthus. The sequence continues at coordinate 20,727,988 of CM053996.1, read as the reverse complement.
AAACCTCTGTGCTTTCACTTCATTTGTTTCCATTCACACCACAGACAGTTTACTACGACGACACTTATTCAGCCTCACGGCAGAATTCACCACATTCACTCGCCTCCATTCACACCTTCATCACCTCCAGAACTGACCACAACAGTATTCTCCACGGCACACCGTCCAAAACTTTAAATAAACCTCCAGAACCTCCTCCTCACACACAAGGCCTCCTTCCTGCCTCACTGATCACCACAGTCATCCTGCAGCCTCCGTCCATCTGATGCACACCTCCTGACTCCACCGCCCAGGACAAAGCACTGAACCCGGGGCGACAGTCTCTGCAGCTGCCCTCCTTCCCCAAACACATCCGTGACTGTACCGACCTTCCAACATTCAAATCTCTGACAGAAACTCACCTTTTTAAAATTGATTTTTATGTTTAGCTCAGTCTGATGTTATTGTTTTATGTTTCTGTACAACTCAAGCCTCAAAAATTGAGTCTCAAAGGTCGACCAAAAAAATTCAATCTAACTTTAAAAACGAGCCAAGCTGAAGTCAAATTTTATTGAGCCCAATATCAAACAATCATCCAATTCATTACAAGAGTCGGTCGCTTTGTTTAAACCGCCCCCAAAAAGATGGTGGGTGGGAAGGGTCAAGCTTAGTGGAACTTTATAAAAATACATAGAGCAGACAGCCCACTCAGCTCATTATTTTTTAACAGCTTCACCTTTTCAGCTCCTTCTGCCAGCTCTGACAACACCAACCAACAACCTGCCTGCACACTTTAACACCAGCGCACTTCATCTAGAGGCCATTCTCTGCCGCGGCCTCTCATGCCTTTCATCGCCTACAGATATTATTTGCCAGCTGGGTGACTGCCGTTTTAAATAAGGTAATTGTGGTTTTGATCCTGGGTTGTTAACATTTTGAGCTGCCTCTGGCTATCGCAGTAATAAACCTAATTGTCCCTGCTGTGGAAATTTGGCAAAAATCAAACCCCTTTAATTATATCAAGTGTTTAGTCACTCTGTGTGTGTGTGTGTGTGTGTGTGTGTGTGTGTGTGTGTGTGTGTGTGTGAGGACAATCTGCCGCTTTCCAAAGAGCCAGGCCAGATCAATCGAGTCGTCTGTCTGGTGTCTGGCAGGTCTTTTCTTTCCTCACCTCTGGACGAACTCCTGCAGCCTTTCTAATCCCGACGATCTCGGTCATCTCTGGTGACTTTAAAAAAGACAGAGCGCCACATTAATGTCCCCCAATCAGAAATGACAGGCAGATGGCCCAGTGTTGATCTATCATACCACTGAAGCTCTTACTGCTGTCAGCCCGTCTCCAGTTCAGCTGTGATGAAGAGGAAATATGGGCACATTGCAGGTCCTGCAGTGTTACAGACCCTGGATGTAAATTTCCCACGTATGAGTGACTCGGGCAGTTCAGGACGAGCCGTTATGGCTGTTGGTATTGACAGAACAGAGATTTATGGAGCTGTTGGACCAAACCAAGGAGGACTGCAAACATCCGAGGGAGAGGATGACGTGGGAAACACACATAATTAAGCTATCTGGAAAATAAGTGCACTCACAATCAGCTAGCGTGTGTAGCAGCATATTCAGAAGAAAGTGATGTGGCAGCGCTGAGCCTGTTCAGGCTGGATGGAGAAAGGAAGCTACATGAAATGACATTTTTCTAACACTGTGCACTCGTGTTAGTTATTTTTGATCTGTACTCTGACATCACGAGTTTCTTTTTGTCCTTTGAAACTGTTTTTCTGGCATTTTATTTCCACATTTTTACCTGCAGCTTCCAACCTGAAGCATGAAGAGACAGCTCAGAGTAACAAATGCTACTTTAGTTTTTAACTCACGTGGCTGTCACACCTGCATGTTCTCAGTCTGAGCATACGGCCCACAATGACTTCATCTGTGCACGCATGTATATAAAGAAGACGGAGGATCACAAAATGAACTTCACACTCTGCTTCCACGGAGCACATCAGAATGAACGGCGTCTGACACCGATGTGACGTCAGTTCAGATCAGTGTGACTCGGTTCACAGAGCTCGGCATCTATTGAATCAAAACTCAAAACATCATTTATCCAAAGCTCTCCTCCGTCTGTCTGTCTGACACACATGACGGAACAAAACATTTAGTCTCTGGTCAGTAAGAGTCTAAATTTGGACCGCAGATGCAGAGAGCGCGCACGTCACCGGTAGAAAAGAGAGAGATGGAGGTATGTAGAGACAGGAAGCAGGCAGGTTTGAATGGGAAACAGAGGTAGATGCAGAGAAGTCGACAGTGTGAGGTTAGAGAGACCTTTCCTCCATCAGATCGGTAACAAAGCCTCCTCCTCCTCCTCCTCCTCCTCCTCTTCCTCGATGATTCCCTGTGGATTAATAACAACCAGCGGGCTGAAGGAGTAAAAGCCTCCATCACAGAAAAACAGATGGCAGTTTGGATTGAGGATAATTTGGCTGTTATTATATTGTGCCATCGATAAACTACAAAAAAAAGAAAAGCAGCTAATGGTGAGTAATCGCCGTGTGAAGGAGAGCAAAGAATACTAATGAGGGAATTTCCTGTTTCTCTCCGACTAAATGAAGAGCTGGAAAAGGCTCAGGTCACCTCTGAAGACTCGCACAGAAGTGACGTCCGCCATCGTAAAGACGAGTTCATTTACAAAATGCAGAACAGAAACAAAGTGGCGCTCGTTACCGGTTACGAGAGGATTTATGGGCCGTTTTAAGACCTTTGCTTACAAAACAGATTCAATGAGCGCCCCGCTCGTTAAAAGCACAACGCTTTATGTTTACATTTATGAAATATCGTATTATGAATTTAAAGTGGACGCCCACTAAGAACATGCCACATAAAGTCTTATGACATGGAGCCAAAATGTCCATTGACAGCAAATAAACTGCGACGCCTGGAGGATTTTAACACGAGGGAACACTTTAAACACATTCTCACAACATATTAACCGAATTCAAAGAGGAACCTAATGTAATATTATCGATCTGTCCATCCATTTCCTTCCATTGACCCACGCGTTCCACCTGTGATCAACCATCCTGTTAACTGTTCCTTGTCCCCGAGGAGGACTGAGGAGGAATTAAAAGAAAGAAAACTCTGAGGTGAGCGTCAGTTTCTTGATTTGACGGGGTAATAAGAGAAGGACAGACGGACGAGACGGAAAGTTCAGTCCATAAAAAGTAACTTCAAGTGGCAGCTCCAGTCGCTGAGGCGCTCGGACAGTCAACAAAAGTCAGATCACAAACAGTGAAGACACTCAGCCGAAACGTATGGGAGACAGTGAAGCAGGAGCCGGATCTCCGCCCGAGGCTTCATCTGTGTCCTTGTGGATATCCTTCATCCTTCCTCCTTCATCCTTCCTCCTTCCTTATCTTTCTCCTCTTCCCTCTCCAGCCCTCACATCCCCCCGAACCTCCGCCCGACCACCCAAGATGGTACGATGAGCAACACGCTCTGTATTTTTGGCTGCTGATCCCGATTGCTGACCGTCTTTAAGACATTTTTGTTTTGCAAGAAGAAACAAAAAAGAAAGTTGGGAATTTTTTACGATGATCAAACAGCAACGACTCTCATCAGAAGCTTCAGATCAGAGTCGGCATCAAACTAAGGAAGGTTGCTGGTTTAACTCCTGGACTGGCAGGATACAGCAAGGTGAGAAAGAGAAGACTGAAGACACTTAACGTGTGGACGGCATTCAGATGTTACATGACTGACATTTAATGTTTGAGCTGTATTTTATGGTGTTTTAATATTATTACCAACATTAACGTTCACGTGACAGAAACCAGCTGAGATATCAGCCTTCAGATCCGCGCTTCGCTGGATCACTGACATCTAACAGCAGCAGGAGATCAGACAGTGAAGTGATTACAGCAGAAACAGCAAACATCAGAGCTGTTAGGTCCGGACGAGTAAAGATCACAGAGTCAAGTGACAGTTCAGATTAGCGGCATCGGAGCGAGAACAAAGTCTGTAGAGTCCGTTCTGTTCTTTCAGACCGTTATTTATCAGGATGGAATGAGATGCAACCGACGCAGGAAGTTACAGCAGCCTGAAAACATCGACTGCACCAGCGCTCAGAGGAAATACTGTCGGCCTCGTCGCTCAGACAGGAAACGAACTGCAGCAGGACTCTGACGGACGGGAGGAGAGACGCCTTCTGTCGTGTTGTGATAATTCAAGAACCACAATTCAGAATTTTCACACATCAAACAACAAAAACGTCTTCAGCAAAACAAGAACACATCGAGTGAAACATGAAACATTTAAAACAATTTACATTTTCACCCAGTGTCACACACACACACACACACAGGATCCTGATCAGTGTTGGCTGTGTGTAAACCTGCTGCCGCGGGACAGATGAGGCCAATTTGTCTGCTGGGATCCAACAGCAGGAGCTGTCACTCAAAGAAATACAGACAGGAAGGCAACACACACACACACACACACACACACACACACACAGATCATATCAAGTTGTTCAGCGTTTAACACACATTATAACTTAACCGTCCTCCTCTGTGACAGACGCTGAGATAAGAGCTGAAAAAAACCCAAGAAGATTTAATATTCTGTGTGTGTGTGTGTGTGTGTGTGTGTGTGTGTGTGTGTGTAATATTTTTATAATCCTTACTGTTAACCTTTTTACATTTTTAACTGCAGCTTCATAAATAATCAAACCGTCTGCAGACTCTGTCCTGTTAGAAAACAACGAGGTTCTGACCCGACGTCTGAGGTCCAAAACTCGGACTAGAACAGTCAGATGACCAACGATAAAATTAAAAATCATAAAAGAAGATTTACATCAAGTAACTATTTGACTGTGTCATCACTGATGAAGATGTTGAGAAGACAGATGAAGACAAACAAATAAAATCTCACGAGAGAAGGACAAATTAAAATGAAAGAAGGAGAGCATGAACGAAACGCACAAACAACCAAAATGAGCCAATTAAAAAAAAGAAAGTTTGGACAGAAAAGATGATAAATAAATTTTAAAAAATGGAGAGAAGGTGAAGAGAAAATGAAGAACATCACATTCAGCCGCAGACTTCCCGCGCCGACTCATTTCTCCTCTAATTACACAGTAATCGAGCTGAGCCGGACACGATCATAATAAGACAATTAGACTAATTTGTTTGAATTGAAAAGCCAATTAAAGAATAAGTGAGCAGCGCTGAAAAGTTCATCAGATTATATCAGCGCTACAAACGGGCCGGGTCAGGCTGCTGACACCAAACTGTACTGCAGACAAACAAACAACATCTTTATTGAAAATTCAGCCGATACGTGTTAAAAGGATTAGAGCCGCTGCAGAAACAGCTTTCTGTCTTAGCCTCTTTGTTGAAAACTCGAGGCATGTAATCCGAGCGGATTTCCCTGACAGATGGTTTCACTGAGATTTTCTTTCGGAGGCTCGAGTGTTGCATATCGGCCCGCGTGGATGAGGAGCTACTGGTATCGGAATAAACAGTCTCCGTCATGACAAAAAGAACTGGAAGGACTCGGCAGCTCGACTGGCTGTGACGCTCGAGCTCTTTTCAGGCGGCAGATGGACGCATGTGCAGCGCCGGAGAGACATTTTTAATTTTAGTCTTCTTCTTCGTGGTTTTCGCCCGGTTGTGCGTTATTGTACGTTGTAACGACAGGCAACGTGGCACTCCCGCCGTGCACTGCTCGTGTTTTCTTCTGGTTTATTAATGAAAGTTACAAATATTCTCAACTTTTTAATCACAAGGTGCAGCGTCACATCGGGCCCAGACAGCCAATCAAAATCAAGCAAGATGGATAGATACTTTATTGATCACGAGGGAGATTCAAGCATCCAGTAGCAGCATGCAAACATTAAACACACACAGCAGCCAGACGTTCAAATGAACCTGAAATCTAAATTTAAATTAAAACTTGTGCTGAAATATTGAATGTTTGCAGAGAAGTTAGACTTTTGTGTGCAGAGGAATTAAACATTTGCATAGAAATTAAACATACAACTGTGTTTAGAAGTTAACCTGTGCTAACATGTACACAAATAGAAATCTATATAAAAAGTAGAAATGAACTATGTGCTTTATTAATGAGACAGATGAATGAAAGTCTCAGCATGTAGCAGAGGTCGTGGTGTCAGAAACGACAGAAGTTCAGGAAATAGAGCAAATAACAGCTGTTTACCATTTACTTCCTGCTGTGATCATCATGCATGTATTAATAAAAACCTGTCGCTGCTCAGCATCGCTGCCAGTTTTGCCCAGTGGTCAGTCACGGTGTTATTCCTGAGACGTTTGTTGACACCGCGATCAATTCTGACTCTGATTCTTTGATTTTTCATCACGAGACGGCTGCTGATCATTCATTGTTTCATCTGGAGGATGTCACAAAATGTCAAAGGTCACGTCCAGCAGAGCTGAGCTCACACCAGAGAAAGTTTGGCATTTTTAAAATGACAGAAACAATTTATGGATTATGAACAAACTGTCGCTGTCGTCACAGGTAACCAATCAGTGTGACAGACTTTTACCATCAGACGAGGCGGTGCAGCTAAAAGTCAGCTGACGAGTGGAAACACTGAAAAACTGAGCTTTTCTTCTTTTATGCTCGGTCAGCCACACCATGCCCCCCTACACACACACACACACACACACACACACACACACACACGTGGCAGAGTGTGAATCCCCCTCTCATTACCCATAATCCACTATAGCCCGGGCTGTCATCTGAGTCTCTGAGGACCGAGGATCATGGGAGCTCTGAGAAAAGGTCAGGGCGAGAGAGAAACCAGCTGGGAGCACACACACACACACACACACACATATACACATATACACACACACACACACACACACACACACACAGTCATCTAACCAACCTTGCACCAGGACGTATTAATCACACTCTTTCTTCCCTCTTCTGTCCGTCACTCTCCACGTTTGGTTCATTCATAAATAATTTACGCATCAATAAAACTCTAAAGAACCAGAGTAATATTAACTTGGTATGATATAATATAAAATGTAACATATTATAACTGTAGTTAGTTTTCTTTGTGTCTCAGCTCTTTATTTTCACGTTGATGTCGTCGGGAACAGCTGCTGCAGGAAATGAAATTAGATGACGTCTGTGTCGTCTGTAGCAAAGAGCAGCAGGCTTTACACCTGGTTAACATGGATCAGGCTCAGACAGTAAACAGAGGTGTGTGTGTGTGTGTGTGTGTGTGTGTGTGTGTCCACTGCATGACCTTTAAAGAACAAGCTAATTTGTATTGTGAAAGCAGAAATCAGCATCTCAGAGTCATAAAAATCTAAATTATTTGCAGCTCTGACGGCCTCCATGTTGGTTTGATCGCTCCTTCCTGCCGTACACGAAGTTCTCTGCTGCACACAAACAGACAAATGTGAATTTAAAGGACTTGAGAGTTTGCAGCCACGTCGCACTGCGACATGAACAAATCCAAAGCTGTCGTGCGCTTTAACGTTTCCCTCTCAGCCTGACTTTAATCAACGCAATTTCTTCTGCACACTTCAAGTTGTAGCTGCTAATGAGAGGCTCAACGCGCCCACTGAAGACTGAAGATTTTTAGATTTACGTCTGTGACTAAAGTGTCAGAAGTCAACAGGCTTTTGTTTCCACAGTCTTTGCTGCTAAGCAGCGTGATCTCCACTCAAGAGACAAAATGGTATTATCATTTTAATGAGTCTCCTGCTTATTAGAAATGAGGCACAGTCAGAGACAGCCTGAAGAATTTTACAAGAACATCCAGCTTTGTGTTCATAGACTAAACGGTCACCAGGTTAAAGTCTGTTCACTTCCTCATTTTTACTCTGATGGCGAGGGAAGAGTGTGAATTACACCCTCGCTTTGCATTGCAGGTAGCACTACGAGCTAGCACACAACCGAACAGAACCTCTGAACCAGCAGTGTCCAGTCTAACAGTGAACACAGCAACAGAACCTCTGAACCAGCGGTGTCCAGTCTAACAGTGAACACAGCAACAGAACCTCTGAACCAGCAGTGTCCAGTCTAACAATGAACACAGCAGCAGAACCTCTGAACCAGCAGTGTCCAGTCCCTAACAGTGAATACAGCAACAGAACCTCTGAACCAGCAGTGTCAGTCTAACAGTGAACACAGCAACAGAACCTCTGAACCAGCAGTGTCAGTCTAACAGTGAACACAGTAACCCAGAACCTCTGAACCAGCAGTGTCCAGTCTAACAGTGAACACAGCAGCCTATGCGGTGGTTTTCTTGCGGGTTTGGCTCCTGGCATCCCGGGCTGGTCAGTTCAGTTAGCTACGGCTGAGTTAACAGCGGCTTGCTACTTAACAGTCTTTCACTTTCAGGCTGTGCTTGAACCGGATCGATCGGCTGCTGGAGCCGGTTCTGTTGCCTGCTATTAATGACAGATTTAGTTAACAGCAGTTAATTAGCGATTGCTTCGCACAGCTGGCTGTGCAAAACCATGGTATACCATGAGGTGTTTGTTTGTCACTGAGGACACCTGTGATTCGTTAGGTGCTGCTTGATTCGTTAAGGTCACCTGTGATTCGTTAAGGTCACCTGTGATTCGTTAAGGTCACCTGTGGTCGTTAGGTCACCTGTGGGTCATTAGCTGAGCAGTCGAGGCCCCCCAGTGCAGGATGACATCATCAACAACTTTTCTGGTTTATCAGAAATGACAAACTCTTAAACATCATGAAGAACACCTGAAGACACTGAAGACACTTTGTCAGTGTTGGACAGACACTGGAGGACAGGGGACAGGTGGATCATCAAAAGCATTGAAGTATGCTGTGATTTATTCTTGTACACTCTACTGCTCACAGACCAGTAAGTTTTCTGACAGGAAATTATTGAAATATACTTTCCAAAGTTTTAAATTTCATTCAGTTTTGGATAATTAAGATAATTTACAGTGCTACTTCATTCATTAAGCTCCACTCCAACAGGCAAATGAGCAGAACCTCTCAATCTGCTCTCAAACTGATCCATCCCCCATCACTTCCAAACACTTCCTTCCCTACTTGGCTGTACATTTATAAACCAAAAGCTTTTATCAACATTTCTCCTCTCATCTACAACTGCTCTTTGCTTCCTGACTTCAGGGAGACGTCCAAGTTCCAAAGTTCCGGTTGAAAACACATAAACATAATTGACAGCTAGTGCTAAGTGGTTTGACCCAGCACAGTGAGCCTGCTGGAGTAAATCGCAATTAATTCCTGGGCTAATCTTGGCTGATTATCGTGAGGTGTTTGCCAGGACAGCCTCGCCATCGGTGGTCATGTTTTTCAGGCGCTAGGCGATTTCAGCGGCGTTAATTTGCTAAGTGGACAAGCGAGCGGTGCTGTGACGACATGATGGTGACAGTTTACCATTAGAGCCAAATTGCTGTTGTGTCTGTGTCCCAAAGCTCTTGGGGGAGTGTCATGGGTGTTGGAGATCATTGAACAGTGAACATACAATGACTGTAAAGATCACACCGTCACCTCTCACACATAAAAACTAGATTCATCTGCACTGGAACCAGCTGACAAACACTTGTCTCGTCTAACGGGGAGCTGTGACCGCGGACCTGCTCTCCTGATCACCCGATGTCTCGGCCTAGCTGGTCTTCAACAGCGGAGAGCGCTCTGCTGAAACACTGAATCACTGACAGGTCTAATTGGGATGACCTTTTGGACAAGCTGCGTGTCAAAATGTAATGCTGTATCATCCGAATGAAGAAGAAAAATATGACACTATTTCAGTTTCCTCATAATTTATCTCATTTTGGTCTTCAAATCTTCCTTCGCATCAGCAAACCTTCCTCCTCATCCACTGCATTCATATAATAATAAAATGATGTCTGTTATCATCACGCAATCATCATCATGTTTATTGTCTTTTCTGGGACTCCCTGAACTGACTCATGAACATAAACTCTCTCTTTTCAAACCGAGAGCCCTGAGAGCAATTATGGAAAATTACAGCGGACTCAGCGCAGCTCGACTCAGTGCTTCCCCTAGCTTCCTCTGCTGAAGAGGCAGAGCCCAGCACAAGACACAGAGATAAGAGGAAGAGAGTGGTGATGAGAGGCTCAGATAAGAGAATCAGTCTCCAGAGGGAAAGATAAGACAGAGGAAAGAGAGAAAGCGAAGGAGAGTCTCTGCGGCTCAGCATCAAGGCAAACAGCGTCCTCTGAGGAGAGAAGCGAGAGCAGAAGCGGCGGCAACGCGCCGGTACAAACAGCGTTTAGCGAGGTCGATACACCTGGGTCGTGGCGAAGGATACCGCGCAGACACAGAACCAGCTCATCCTGAAGATTAACCAGCAAAGCGAGCGACAGACACACACCAATCTGCATAAAGTTCTGCAGATCCACACACACACACACACACACAGTCACAGGAAGTAAACATGCGCCTACGGCATCACTTACCTTCCTGCACGCCTGGAAGGGTTGTTGGGCTCGATGAGTTTAATAGAGTGTGTGATCTTCTCGCTCTGCAGGATGTCATCGCTCAGACTGAGGTCAGACACGGCGAGCTGGAACACCTCATCGTCCCGCACTGCGTTCTCCTCAAATATTGCACCTGGACGGGTGGACAGGAGAAGGAATGGATAGGTATTCGAGGCGCCAACAGAACTCTAAAGACGTTTCAGACTCACCTACATTTTGACTCACTGTGACGCGTACATGATGGCAGCCCGAGGCAAACATCTCCGCATTTTGACTGATGGGCGTGTGAATGTATCGAGGTCGATGAGTTTGGATGAAGCCTTGATGAGTTAACACTTCATAAAAGAGAACCTTGAATTCAGAAGGTGAACGTGCATCTGCGCTTCAACTCCTGGATTGGACGAGATAGCTGTGGCTAACTGCTCGCTAAAGTACTAATTAACTGCTGCTAACTGAACCTGCCGTTAGCAGGCAACAGAACCGGGCTCAGCAGCTGGACTGGACCGGGTTCAAGCACAGCCTGAAAAGGAAGACTTAAGTAGCAAGCCGGCTGTTAATTCCAGCCGAAGTGTGGCTAGCTGAACTGACTCAGCCGGGATGCCAGGAGGCTAAACCGACGAAAGCCACCTCGATAGGCTGCTGTGTTCACTGTTAGACTGGACACTGCTGGTTCAGAGGTTCTGTTGCTGTGTTCACTGTTAGACTGGACCTGCTGGTTCCAGAGGTTCTGTTGCTGTATTCACTGTTAGACTGGACACTGCTGGTTCCAGAGGTTCTGTTACTGTGTTCACTGTTGAACTGGACACTGCTGGTTCCAGAGGGAGTTCTGTTGCTGTGTTCACTGTTAGACTGGACACTGCTGGTTCAGAGGTTCTGTTGCTGTATTCACTGTTAGACTGGACACTGCTGGTTCAGAGGTTTCCTGTTCTGTGTTCACTGTTAGACTGGACACTGCTGGTTCAGAGGTTCTGTTCGGTCCTGTGTTCTCTCTGCTTTCAGTTTTATGGAGACTTTAACAAATCAAACAAGAAGCAAAGACAAATAGCTCGTTATGCTCCAAAGCCAAATTAATAAAGCAGCATTATGTTTCCTTCCTTTATAATCTGTCCCACTGAAGCTCAGTGATGTGACACAATAAAAAAAGTCCACTTAATAAATGTTAGAGGATGTAGAACAGCTGCTGTGTTTCTGTTACAGTAAAGCTGCTAATGAAGTGATTCTGTATCATGGAAATGTTGTGAAATTAACGATAATCTCGGTAACAATTATATTCAGACTGTTTAAAACACGCCGGGAAACGTGAATGTAGATGAAGGAGTATGTAAAGAGTGGATGATGGTGGGAAGGAGAGGAACGACAGACACAAACCCTTCAGGCTGCCCGTTGAGCTCTTAAAAAAACTGTGATCATAACTAGGATCTCCATAGCAACAGCATCATCATCATCGTCATGCTAAAGCTCTCCACTGAGAACATTTTCACAAGGTTTCTACAATACCTCACACAAAATGTTAGCTTTGGTCGCTACAGCGACTCCTCCACAAACACAGATTAGTGTATGTAACGTTGTAGATTCATTGCATGAACATTATATTTAGGTTTTTGGTCACAGGCATCAAACATCTTTAGAAAATCTCTAACCTTCTTAACCCTCTGAACAAATCTCCTCGGGTGCTCGCAGATCACCAGCGAGGGTTTGAGGCCATTTTGAAAATGATGGAAACTCAAATTTAAAAAATCATTTTCATGGAGGAATGAGTCACGTATGAGCTCGGTGTATTACTGCCGATGACGTTTGCACTGCAGCAGCCTCAGTGTTTTCATATTTGGGCACATCGAGCAGCAGATTAGAAAACTTCATGTTCAAACTGAAGCTACTCAAACGGATAGTACAAACTGAACATCTGCAGTCGCCTGGACACCGTCCTCTCACTGATCATGGCCGGTGTCTGTTCTGTTCTTTGCTTGTTCATTTCCAGCAGGTCCGCCATGTTAATTTAGCTTCTTCAGCTTGAAGTTTTGGAGCTGCTGCTCCTCTCAGTCTGTCAGCTTACCACACATGGAACGCCATTTAAGTCAATATTCAATAAATAAGCCTGTACCAGTGATACTAATGAAGGTTCTGTTCCATGGCAGAGTGAGCCACCATGCACCACATGATCCTACTGCTTCATCCTCCATCATTAGATCAGACTGTCAACAGCTGCCTTCTAATTAGAACAAGTCAAATTAAATGAAGGTGTCACCGCGGTTTAGTTCAAGAAGTGAGCCCAAACACAGACATGAAGGGAAGTGAACAAGGAGGAACTTACAGGAACAGGCTGACAAACACAAAGTGCAACAATCCAAAATAAAGACCAAATCCAACATGGACCAGGAACCAAACACAGGTGAAGTCACAGGTGAGCTAATCAAGCTGAAACAGACACAGGAAGCACAAAGGCAGGAAGTAAAGTGACAAAACACCCCCAGGAAACACTCCTTCAAAATAAAACAGGAAATGCTAAACAAGGAACTCCAAACTGATAATCTGGGGCAGAAAAAAGTTGCATAAAATCTAATATATTATCACATATTCCCAAATGTAATTAATTTAAATGATCACAGACATCCAGATATCTTAATGTAATTAAGATATCTTAATGTAATTAAGATATCTGGATGTTTCACTGCTCGTATCATATTTGATGATAAACAGAGAACATTTTTGTGCCAGGACCCCCCCAGCAGCTTAATCTGACCACAGTGAGTCTTTCCTGTGTGTAAAACATATTAACTCCTGCTACATTAATCTCCTGTTGAAGATCAAGTAATATGATCACCACAGCAGCTATCAAATGAACCTCGTGGTGGATTTTTTCCTCCAGTTAAAAATGAACTTTGAACCTTTAAAGTCGACATGGACGAGAAGTCATTAAAGAGTTCATTAAAATAATTGAAATGTGCACAAAGTACAACAACTCCTGCTGATGAAGATTACATGATATGACTGAAAGCTCCAGAGCAGCTGTTAAATGGAGCTTGTGAAAAAACAAAAAAAAAAAAAAATGAGTCCAGGATGTGGACAAAGACAAATGCTGCTGCTTTTTATTAAACAGCGCTCATGAGAGCCGCAGTTGGAATGATGCATGTGTTTCATTTTCATGAACTGGCTGAAGGGCTGAGAAGCAAATCAGACATTAAATGGATAGTTTGGGTTATTTGAAGTGTGGCTGTACTTATACACAGTTAGTGTGTTACCAACGGCGGTCAGCACCTCCCTAGTTTGAAGGACCAGCATGAAGCTAAACATTGTCCTATGTGGAAACATATTTTAGTTGTACACTATATTCTGAATATTCTTACCGTCTTACCGCTCCATCAGACAGCGCTTTCTGACAGGAAACTGAAATGTTTATATCGATCTGTGCTCTCTTCAAAGCCACCAGACTTCTTTGACAAAAACAGTAATGTCACCTTGCAGAGCAATGGTTGCCGGTCTGCCACTTCCTCCAGTTTGTTAAAAATATTAGTTTTTAGTTGCTGTGGATCGAGGCAGCAGCTCCTGAATGATGTGAAGATTTGCTGGGTTTTTGTCAAAGGAGTGTGGTGGCTTTGGAGAGCGGATCGGTTCCCCATCGTAAAGGGTCGTCTGACAGCGAGGTGAAGTGGTTAAAACCCCATTAACATAATGTGCATGTCAGCTGATATTGATCTTTTTAGGTCGTGGCTAAGATGTGTTGTTGCTGCTCCCATAGTGCAGCAGTACGCTGCTCACCATCTGCTACCCTGACCATGGACAAGTACCTCATACAACCCCAAACTCCTTCAGAATGTCTTTCATTACAGGATGTGGAGCTGCTTCAGGCACAACTGGAGATGTGCAGACTGATGAATGGATGAGCAGAAACGGATTTGCGGTGACTTGAAAGACATATGGAGGGACAGACATGTTGACAAACTTGATTAATGGAACTCTCCAGATTCAGTTTCAGACAATTTGTCACGCACAATTAAGAAAACCTCGCCTACGAGTAAGAATTCAATTTGCCAGGCTGCTTGTGCTCATTCAGCTCGCTGAGTATCCAAATGAACTCCGCTCAGCACCGAGAACCTCGCCGTGGATTTCAGCGGCCGTCCTCGCAGGGCGGCGAGGGGGACGCTGTCTAACTTCTGGGCTTGATCAATCAATCATCCAGTTTTGAAATTGCAATCAGTCAGGCGTTTTCAATTAAGAATGAGTCTTGTTGCATCTGTCAGAGACACGGTGAGGGGATTGATGTGAGGTTTATATTTCTCCTTGCAGCAGCCGACTGGGGAGCCTCAAACTTCAACAGGTTTAATTAATAATGAGGGCTGAGGGTGGAGGAGGCTGACTCTGGACCCTGTGATGCCTCCGTGAGCTCAGGATCGAACCTCCATGAATTTTACACTCCTCAGTCTCTCTCCTGCTGCCTGCTTTGAGAAAAGAAGTTAAATTACAGGGTTGGTTTCATCCAACACACAATGTCTCGCTTCCCTCTCGCGGCATCCATCCATGCAGATAGTTTCATCTCTCAGATTTCTGCCTCCACCTTCACACAGCCAAGGTGACTGATGAATGTTCTGGAGTTTTTAGATGTTTTCTCTCAGTGAGCAACACAAACTCTAAAGCACGTCTGGGTCTGGCTCCAAGCTACACAGTAGAGACCCCCGATGAGTCAGTTCACAGCCAAGCGTCCTCAGGCTTAAATCTAATTCACTAATAATAATCATGTTTTGTGTTGTAACTTTGTCTTATGTATGTATGTATGTATGAATGTATTCCTACATATCTAAGTCAGATGTCTGAAAGATCGGCTGCCATTAGACTAAAAGACAACCAACGCCAAAGTAAGATTTCTATGAGCTCTGTCTGATCTCCATCAGTACTCAGGCTGCTGAGTTCTGAGTGAGACCAAACAGGTATTAATAAATACTTTTTAGAAAAATTCGGTGAAACTGGATCACATTATTCACAATATATTTGCTGCTTTTCCCTCTGACGTTCTCCAACTGCTCAGCTAACGACCCACAGGTGTCCTTAACGACCCACAGGTGACCTTAACGACCCACAGGTGTCCTTAACGACCCACAGGTGACCTTAACGACCCACAGGTGTCCTTAATGAGCCACAGGTGACCTTAACGACCCACAGGTGACCTTAACGACCCACAGGTGTCCTTAACGACCAACAGGTGTCCTTAACGACCCACTTTTTGTTATTACTTCTGGGTGCACCAGCACACAAACAAACATTTCAGCCTCTGCTTCTTTTAATTAATTCCAATCAAGACGCCGTGTTCTCAGCATAGAGTATCATGGGAACTTTACAAAGGTTTCCAGCCCTCCAGCTGAGCAGCAGCACTCTGTGGCTCATGTTTGTATTACACAAACACTGACAGAAAAAAAGGATTACTTGGCATTTTCACATCTAAACTGCACTTAAGTGAAACATTTCTTTTTACTGCGTGCATATTCTTTAAGTCCTTAAGGTCAGATTATTGAATTTCCAGCCGAGCTGAATGGTTAATAAATGCCACGGAAACGGGGGAAATCCTGTTGAAGCTGTTGGAGGATGAATGTGTGATGTGAAGTCGGCGGCCTTTGCAAACATTCCCGCGCTACATACAAGGTGGGAACTTCACACCGGCCAGCAGCCAAATGCAATTTATTTACCACTGATGCAAAAACAATGTGTTGTAGCTGGTAAGTTTATCAGACCTCGTCGTCTCTCTGGCAGGTAATCAAGCAGCAGTCGGAGGTTTCGGGTCCCAAAGCTCGGAGAAAGCGTTCGCTTTGCTCTGAGATTTAGCGTCCGCTGTGATCAGCGGCCATAAACTCGGCTTTCAAGCCGGACCTATTAATCTCTTTAAGCTTTATGGAGGCCGTGACTCTCACTGCGTGACAGTATTCTCAGATTTTATTAAAAGCACCTGCTGCCAACTTAAAATATTCCAGGATTTTATTCTTTCATGCTTCAAAATGTAATAATATATTCTCCCTGAACGTCGTTATGATTGGATTCCCTTGTTCTTGTGTGTTCTGTGTATTTATGCAAAGTCTAATCCTACATGATTTTTTTTTTGATCAGCACATTTAATATTTACATACATTTCTACGTCTAATAGGTGAAAGTCTATGAATAGTGTCTGTGGCTTTAAATGCCAGTAGTCACTTCTATTAAATCCCAAGAGACAGATATCTAAAGGCAGAGACAAGCTTCTTATTAACCTACCATGAGAGGTAAGAAATACAGAAATTCTTATTTCCTTTACAGTTCTAGTGTGGAAGATTTATTTGCATCTGGTGTTCTTGCTGATTGCAACCTCCATCAACCTCTTCTTCCTAGTACGAAGGAGAAACTACCGTGGCCATGAAAGGTGCAAAAAACAAGATATCTACATCCTTCAAAAATAAAGGTTTGAGTTAGAACCTGAAGCAGTTCTTCATGGTGATGCCATGGGGGGAACCTTTAACCCATCGGTTCTTCAAAGCACCAAAAATGCTCTTCAGCATCCTTGTTCAAACCGTCTCTGTTCCATGGACAGCAACACGTCCGACTCGCTCCACAGATGTAATTTGCTGACATCAGAATAAGGATTTCAGAGAGAATCTGAATATTATTTTAGATAATTTACATTTTTGACAGGCGACAAATTTGGAAATTTTCTGTTGGAAAGACGGACACTCGGCCTCGCTCAGTCCTCAGAAACTGTCAGTCATCTTTACTACAGAGCACGCTGCCGTTTAGAAGTGGCTGACACAGTGGGACTTTACTCTGATGATATTTTTGATCACTCAGGGCCCGTTATTCGACAGAGATGGTCGATTGCTGCACATCTGCAATCCTCGCCATCTTCCTTTCACATGTATTCTCACTGTGGGCTTAATCAGTGGTAATCTTTTCAGCTGGGAGGTAAGGGGATTAAAACACACGTAGCAGATCACTGGATGTAGTATTACATGCAAGAACACAAATTATGCTTCGTCCTTACATTCAGTTTTACTCTGAACAAAGTTTCCCTCACAGAGAGAGAGAGGTGGTGACCTGGAAAACTTCCTGCCCAGCCAAGAATACTAATGACTGAAAATGGACTTTTACATGAACACAGTCGAGTTCTGGTAACACTTATAGAAACCGTGTTCATACTACAGAAAAACTCTGTCGTGCTTTTTAAACTCAGAGCTTTAAAAAATCTATTTATGGAACTGACATTTGTTTGAGAGTTGATTCTTTAACATAATAGAAATTTTAATAAATCCAAAATCGAGTTTGTACAAATTCTCATTAACATTTTACCTCCAAGCTTTACATCTTAATATTATTATTTTTGGTTTACCTTGTAGAGATATAAAGTCTGGAACTGAACCATGATTTCAGTGCAGCTACATTTGTGTCTCAGACCGCCAGGACTCCAAATATTAAATATAATAAGAGTACATGTCATCTGAGTGCAGTAAACTGTAGGTAATGTTAAAAACAGTGATCGGTAAGCTCCGGCTAAAGATCCGACGTTTGTCAGTAGAGTCGTCTGATTTGATCGGGGAATGTCGTGCCAGAACAGGAGCTGGTTGAGCTGGGCAATGTAACCGGGCTCAGCAGCTTCTATGGACATAATGGCAGAGGAGAAGAGAGTGAAGAGGACGCTGACGGAGGAAGCTAAGAAGAGAAAAGGAGAGAGTGAGCGAGCAAGAAGCCGCCGGACAAGAGTAAATCTGGGACTGACTTTTAGTGGTTGGTGAGCGCTTGGTGAAATAAAAGGCTGAAAGACAGACGCCGAGCTGGGCTGACTGCTGTTGGACTAGTCAGTAATATTAGCTGCTGCTGTGTCTGCAGTGACCTTGTTAATGTGCAGCAGAGGCGCTAAACCACAAAAATGTAGCTCACATAGTGAAGGAATCACTGAATTCTTAACTCAGTCAGGCATTTAAAGAGTCAAGTGTCCATTCAGCAGGTTTGCTTCAGTTACAGTGAAGCAGAGAATCTGCTTTTGTTGGCCAGTCGAGGTCAAGTACTATAAAGAATTAGCCTTCACCTTCACTCTGTTCAAACAGACTAAATTATTCTGATGCTGAGCCAAGAGAGATTTAAAAAGTGAAATTAATAATGTGCAGCTTTAAAATGTTGCAAAACACTAAGTACAACAACAACAAGATTTATAACATCCAGGATGTTGGATGACGTTTCCCCAGAGTCCAAAAAAAAAAAGCACATAGCGGGCACAACAGAGCTATTATTATAATTAAACATCTAAATAAGTGATGTTGCAGCTCTGCGAGCCGCCGCACAGACCTGGAGACTGTGGAAGAAAACCACAGCAGCCTGATTCACTGTTTGTGTCCTTCCATATGAACACAAAATATGTTTCCACGCCGTCAGACGTCAGCGCGGTTTGGAGACAGATTGAGAGTGCTGCGGAAAATAAACGGCAGGAGTCCGCCCAAAGCTGAACTCCATCTTCAGATCCCGAGCTCGTCTTTCTTCTGTCAGACAGCCAAGAATCATCACGCCGACAACTAAATGCAAACGAAATGTGCATCTGCTGAGATTTCCTCCACGACCGACCGGCCACTTTGGCACGCACAACCAACAATTATATACAAAACTCACTCGATATGATGGATATTAAGAGCCATCGAGTTGCTGCAGCTGTTAAACATCCAGCAGCATCCAACACAAACTCTAACCAGGAGCAAAACGTCTGTCAACACAACGACTGCAATCACACCTTGAAAACTGTAAATGTGCCGTACTGTAGCTACGTGTTGAACCTTCCACAGAGCTTCAGCAGCTCGTACACAGCAGTAATTAGACCGTAGCTTATTATTAAAATTTTAAAAAACTCCTGCTAGCAAACATGCAGGCAGGTCTTGGCTTACTGTAGGTTTGCAACGTGAAAATTCATTCACGTATTTCTGATTTCTATCAGAGTGTGCGCATGTGGACGGATGAACGAATGAAGAAACTATAAAAGAGATTTACCACCATGCAGTATTTTGTGTAAATGTGTCGTTTTGGTGTACTTGAATATTTCTGCATACAACAGTGTTGGAATGTCATAAACTGTCTGACTGGAAAGCTGAGCCTCGTGTGGATTCAATGAGCCCAGCTGATGATGATTAGGACCTCGAGGATGATCACAGCCTCGTGAAACTGTCCAACCACAAACTAGAGATGGAGGGCGTTCAGGGGAAGGATGGCTTTCCTACAGATACAATAAGAGGGTCCATCCATCCATCTGTCCATTTTTTAATCAGATGATGAACCACCTCACTCCTTTCATCATGAAGGAGCAGCGGCTCCTCAATCTATCTCTACAATAAGTGCTCGCCATCTATTCACCAAAAATGCAATTTACATGATGCAGCATTACAGATTCATGGCTACAAAAACAATGCTGAGCCGCATTTCAAATGAGCCTTCAGGTTCCAGCTTTCAGATGATGTGTACCATGTCTGTGTGGTTTATACGCTTGACCTGCTGTCTGTCCCTAAAGATCTCCTGCACCCCCCCAAAAAAAGACATTTCTATGGAGCAGTGGAGTGAAATAGGAACACGATCTTGACGGTATTTCAGCTTTGGTCCCACTTTTTCTGCAAAATGATGTTTGTTAGTGAAGTCTGGAAGGTTTTCCTTCATAAGACTCCTTGGTGAGAGGTGAGAGGGTTTGCAAATACAAAAACAATTATTGAGCTCTTTACAGCCTCTTCTCTTGCTTAATAACATGCAGGCAGCCCGTCATGCTGCAGGGAACAGGACTATTGATCTATTGATATCTGACAGCACGGCAGGCCGATCGAAGTGGACAGCCATTTCTGGGGCTGATCGGGTTAAACCCAACACAAATTGAAGCGGACATACTTAGAAACAAATGTTGGAAATCCATCCGAGGCTTCATCCCAAATCTCACAGTCTGATGACGGAGGAACATCAGTCATTTCTTTTTTTCGGCATGAATAAATCAAAGATATTCAGTATCAGCACAAACCACAGAGTGTTGGCAGCGTCATTATAAAAACATCAGCATCACCAGAATCTTTCAGAAACCTGTTATTAGTTTCCGTTCCAGGCCTGCTCCTCTGCGTCTCCTCTTTACCTGTTTGTCGCTGCAGATTTGAAGGAGCACTAACGCTTCCGTTAAAGCCCTCGCGGGGTCAAACACTCCGCTGCACGCCACGTTTATTCAGTCCACCGTGTGAGGCCGCTGCATTATGTCACAAGATGGCTTCACTGCTCCGTCCACGCCTGCATCTGTACCTGTGTGTGTGTGTGTGTGTGTGTGCAGGTGGTGGAGGTAAATGGCCTGGCTGAGCCTTCACTGAGACAGTGCGGGAAGCCTTTTACGTCGTTCCCTAACTGGGTTAGTTTATCTTATTTAGCGGCGGGGCAAGAAAAGGCCGCAGCTGTTCATTCGCTTTGCCAGCTTCAACAGATTGGATTCCTGCAGTTCGAGCTCGCCTTTCCAAAACCCGGGCCGCGGATAAACAGGGCTCCCCTTCTGCTAGACGCTACAGCAGCGCCGTAAATCATCCCTCGTCAGCCTGCCTGGCTCATGGGATGAGGTAATCTCTCCTGTGCAGGCTCCTTATGAAAAGTGACTTGTTATCAGCTCGGCCTGAGGGACGTTTAGAGGACCTTCAGACCTGGAGAAGAGCCCACAGGGGACAGGAAGTGCTACAAGCCGAGTCTGACCTCCTGAAGGCCGATACCAACCTCGCTGACAGTGAAACAGTCTCTAAAAATCATATTTTACATAAGAATTTCTTTATTAGTATTCAGAGTTTATTTGTCTCATCTCTTTCCTGCTCACAGGACTCTGAAAGCCGACTGATAAAACAAACTAACACACTGAATTAAAATGTGGAGACCAAACCAGAGCCGATGTGAGAGGTAATGTGCTTAACGTGAAGCAGCTTTATGAGGTCACCAGTAACACATTACACCACAGATGTGTCGGCGTTATATTGATGAACGAATGT
This sequence comes from Protonibea diacanthus, assembly GCA_028641955.1. Taxonomy (NCBI): domain Eukaryota; kingdom Metazoa; phylum Chordata; class Actinopteri; family Sciaenidae; genus Protonibea; species Protonibea diacanthus. Next base: position 20,706,555 of record CM053996.1, on the reverse strand, counting down.
CAGGATCCAAATAAATACACCTGCAGGATTTTTTCTGCAGCCATGAAAACAGAACCAGGCCGTGAAGCTAAAAACCAGACAGACACAAACACAGCAGAGACAGATACCTAGAACATCCTTAATTTCACGTCATCCCAAAAGGTATTGGATCAGAGCTCTGCAGACGAGTCAAGTTCTTTATGCATCCATCGTCATGTTGAAACGGTGCTGTGTCTGTTACTGTTGGGTAATATGTGTCAACAGTATTTCTGTTTATTGAGTCCCGTCAAAGACAAACTTCTGTCATGTATTCTCCAAACAACAGCTCGATATCGTCTCCACACGTCTGTAAACTGATCCGTCAGCCTGCGCGAGCTTCTGTCGGCGTTTGACAGCCTGCTATTTGTCTGCTTTTCATAATGATTTTTACCTTCCTCTTCTCTGGAAAGAGACGTTCTCGTAAACCTCCGGAGAGCGTTTATCATATCAGGAGTGGACCTCGTTGACAGCTTGATATCTGAGATTTAATTAAAGGCCAAAATTGATTGGATCCCTGTTTCCTCCTGTTTGCTGCTTCTGGTCCTGACCTTCAGTCAGACAAACTGACGTTCAGTCGTCCACTGGTTTTTCTTTCAAACTCTGCAACAGCTGTTTTCACTGATTTGTGCACATCCAACCAAAGAACAGAAGGGGCGGGACTAATTAGAGAAACCAGCCACTGTCGTGGACGGAAGATGTGAAAAACCTGCCGACTCCTGAACCTTGACAGCGTACGACGGATGCACGAGCACAGCAATTGGGTCAGAGGTCCAAGCTCCACGTTTTCATCTGTATCAGCTCTTTTACAGATTAAACCCTCCCCTCCTGCCTGCCACTGACACTCTACAGGCAAGTGGAGAGAGGAAGGGACAAACAAACCGGGATATGTCACCAATGATAAAGCCACGGGGCCGGACGAGACAGATGCTCGGGCAGGGGTTTTCGGTGGCCGAGGTCGGAACACTGTCACATCTGATCTGGGCGTTGTGTTGTGCTGCCAAGTCAGTCAGAGTCAGACTGCCAGTCGGTTCAGGGGAACAACGCAGGCTCTGAACGCAGCAAACCAACCACAGATCAGCCACAAGGACTGGGAGCTTCAGACTATTCCATTCTTACTGTATGTTAATGCAGCTGCACATGCAAGAAGTTCCTTACCGCCTATGGCACAATCTGAATTTTGTACCGATGTCTCTATATGACCGACATAAACAGACAAAACCATCAGCTGGAAGATTAGCTGTTATCCACAGGAGCCACCAGAATCAACACAAAATGAAAGACTGTCCAGTTATCAAGGTGAAGCCGAGGGAGAAGGTTCCTCAACTGAACTTTGGCAAAACCAAAAAATCATGAATTAGCATGCGGTGCTACTAAAAATGTCCTTCGTACTCAAAGTGATCTTCATTTTGTAGTTTCAGGGATAAAGACCCATCAAGAGGGAAAATCTCAGAGGAAAGAAACAAACATCTGTTCTGCAAAATTTCACATCAGTGTTTCTTGTTTTGCCTCTTCAGGCCTTAAAAATCCTTAAAACAAAAGAATCTGAGAAGGAAACGTTAAGTCACATGATGCAGGACCACAAGTCATCAGGTGCATTATGATCCAGTTCTGATCCAATGAGATGGAAAGAGACATTTTAATAGAAAAAGACAAAAAAATGGATCTTGAATTAGGTTTGGGTTAGGTTTGGGTTAGGTTTTGGTAGACAGGTTGAGCAAACCTGAAGAAGCTACTGGAGAAACATGTTCTTCAAAAATGAAACCACCAACCTCCAAACTGAGGCTATGCCCTTTGATGTGGAGTCACAAGTAGACTTTGGGTCATTCTAAACAGCCACGAGCCACAAAGGTTGGAAACCAGCAAAAACTTCTTCATAAGCAGCTGCTCTTTCATTAATATTGGACAAAAGCATCAAAGAATAGAAGATTCCTGCAGGCTTCAGACCTTTTCTGTGGACCAGCACCATGAAGATCCTCCACAAACCCGTCTTTGTGTTGTAACATGGTGGATTATTGCACCAGAAACAAAATCATTAGCGTGTAAAGCCACAGACATCCTGTTATTTAGAGCATGTGTGAATGCTTTTGCAGGGACCAGTAAGCATTTTCTAATAATTCTGAATTAATCTTCTTTGCACAGACAGACAGGGTGTCCACAGACAAAGACACAGCATCCTCAGGATCAGCTAAGACTTCCCTGCTGCTGCATCACTGGAGTGACTTCACACGTCTCCAAGCTACAAACTGTGATTTGTGCTGCGAGAAGCTGCAGGGGATCGACCGCCTGACCGGCACGAACACGCAACGAGAGCCAAGTGTCGCATGGCTGGATTCACACTCACATGGTACAGCACTTATTTTCATGTTTGCGCTTCAGTTCAAACGGCCACAGAGCTCCACCTCAGCGTGGTTTCTCTGTACCTGAAGAGATATCCATTGAGAGTGATACGTGCATGAGCAGAACGACTACAGCCACCAGCCAGGCTGCATCAGGCAGGTGATATTTGGCAGCTAAACGCCTGCAAATCCCACACAGCCCCTGAAAGAGTGCATACGCCCATAAAATCTGTCAGATTTTGCTGTTTTTATTCACGTTCTTTGCTCGTCAATCATCCCACACATCCACATACATCAGTGTGGTTTCTTGCTCTCGTCTGGTCTCACCATTTGGCACCCCACCTCCATTATTTGTTGTATTTACTGTTCTGTGTTCTCGTTAATCCCGTATCACTGTTCTCCTCTTTGTTTTCATGTGTGGACTCAATGCAGATTTTCTCCTGAGGGACAGTAAAGCATCCATCCATCTGTCCATCCATTCATTCATCCCTCCATCCATACTCTTAGAAATGTTCCTCAGAGAAGTCTCTTCTCGTGTTGGGTGTGTGGTAGCCTGTAAATGATCAAACGTGTGACATCTTCCTAAAGTCTAAAATCATGCAAGACAGTAAGTCTTATTAGCTGAATGCCTCTTACTCCCCCCCTCCCACACTATCTGCCTCCTCCCTCCTTCCTTCCTTCCTTCCCTTCCTCCCCCTCCTCTCTCTTCCCCTCTCCTGGCTAAAACCATACAGGCCACCGCAGTGCTGCTATATACTGCCCGGTGTTTGACAGTGTGAGCTGCAGCAGAGATCTGAAATGTCAAAACCTTTTTGACTTCCTCCTGTTGGCTCTGTTCCAAACTGAATCCAATCATCTGGAGGCCAAGTGCAGCCTCTGAGTGGGATTAGTGCAAATTGGGGGAGTTCATATGAAAAGTGCATGGTGGTGTGTGTGTGTGTGTGTGTGTGTGTGTGTGTATGTGTGTGTGTGTCAGTGGTGGCGGCTTCTTCACCAACTCTGATTTTAACTAAAACCAAAGTGACTTGACTAAAATCACAGGAAATGAAATGATGAAGAAGAAGAAGAAGAAGAAAGAGAGAGAGAGAGAGAGAGAGAGAGAGAGGGAGAGAGAGAGAGGAGCTGGCTTTTTGGTTGGCGTCGTTGTTTCTGAGCCCAAACAGTCGGCGTTTGTCCCCTTTGTCATCTCATCCCCCGGCAGAGTTGATTAACATTTCACTCACGTTCAATTCAAAGTTCAGGCTTATAGATGAGGAGGAGGCGAGGGAGAGAGGGATGTAGGAGGAGGGAGGGAGGGGGGAAGAGGGGGAGGAGGAGGGAGGGAGGATGGATAAAGCGAAACCCTCCAAACACCCACGTCGGGGCATTTCCTCCTGCCAGCCTCAGGTTTTGTGCATGTGAATGTGAATATGCATCGACATGAGCTCTCTCAGCCTGGAAAGGATGGAGGGAGGGATGGATGGATGATGGAGGGATGGCGCGGCGCAACACTTTGCGGGCACTTCTAGCAGGCTGCGCTGCGTGCGTCTGAGCCTGGATGCAACAGCCTCCTTCCTTCCTTCCTCCCTTCCTACACACTATCCTGGCACGGATCGGAATGATAATCAGGTGTGAGAAGAGATGATGTTTCAGAATCAGTGCATGCACGAAAAGTCTAATATTCAAATTCTCCCTTAAGTCAACTTGACCCTCTTTCCTGCTCACATCCTGCGTTTTAAATCATCCCCGCATGCAGCCAGCAGCCTGTCTCTGCCTCCAGCCAAAGCCCTGCACAGCAAAGCCAAAAAAAAAAGAGCCCGGTTGGTGTCTTACCAATGTGAATGATGGAGTCGGCGCTCACTGTGTTGCATTGCAATATCCACAGGGAATGAAATAACAATGTCAGCATTTCCATCTCCAGTTTGAGCCAAAAAGGCGCATCCACGGATCCACCTCGCTGATTTTTTCTGGCTTTTTTCTCTCCAGTGATGAGCAAATCCAAAATAAGCGTCGGTGCGTAAAAGCGGCAGCAGCAGCAGCAGCACTGGGAGCAGTGCTGAAATCACCACCGAATAGTAAAAAAAAAAAAAAAATACAAAACAAAAAAAAAACAAATCCCAAAGACCAAACTGTTGGAGAGAAGAGGAAGGGAAGAAGAAGAAAGAAATAGAAGCTTCCAGGGCTCCGCAGAGAAACAAACCCGGGTAAGTGAGGAGGGAAGCGGGGACGGATGAGAGAAGACACCGGGGGGTTGTTTCAGAGGTTGAGATCCGCCAGACGAGCAGCTCTGACTCTCTACCTCCGAGTCTGAGACATAACACACTGCAAACTGCGGAGGAGGAGGGACGCGCTCTCTCTCTCTCTCTCTCTCTCTCTCTCTCTCTCTCTCTCTCTCTCTCTCTCTCTCTCTTTTCTCCCGACCCACGTGACTGCAGAGCCTCTATCTACGGCGCTGGAAGCCCGAGCAGAGAAAAGAGAGGCGAGGGATGGAGATGGAGAGAGATGGAGGGATGGATGGGAGCCGGTGCGCACCGCGGAGGAGACAGGGTAAGAGGGTGTGAGTCGCGCCCCGGACGGACACTCGCTTCCTCGGTAGGTTTTTGGGGGTTTTTTTCGGGAAGATGTGGACCCTGGAGAAGATGGGGAGGGAGGGGAGGTGGAGGTCGTCGGTGCCGGTAATGAACTTGCGACAGCTCGACTTCAGATTCCGCGCGATGAACGCGCTCTTCCCTCTGACTGAAGTTCGTTTATCAGCGCCGACAGGAGGGCTCGTCACCACTGCGTCGCCGCGTTGCAATGAAGCTGTTGCACGCGCTGGATTTACTCAGAGTGTTGCAGATACGTCTCGTTACTCAGCTCGTGCCTGTGACTCCGGTATCCGTGCGTAAATCCAAGACAGCGTTGGCTTTGCTTCTTTTTTTCTCCCGTTTCTCGTGACGGAAAGACGAAGAGGAACACACGGCAGCTCTACGACAAACAACCTGAACATTTCAGTCTCAACAAGGGGTGATTGTGTTGATCTCTGGAGCTGCAGCAGCCTCAGTGAATACCGTCACACCTCATCGTGTGTGTGTGTGTGTGTGTGTGTGTGTGTGTGTGTGTGTGTGTGTGTGTGTGTGTGTGTGTTTGAGAAAGAGAGAGAGAGAGAGGCGGGTATTTCCCTCAGGAAGCTTGGAGAGGTTGTGGATAACGCGCGGCGCACTGACAGGAGATGCCGAGGACCCGAGCAGGTGGCTCCACTTAAGTGCCGAGCTCTCTCAGCTCGGAATACCTCCGACATCACGCCTGTCATGTTCAGCAATCGTGCTGCGCCCAAAGCGCGCGGATACAAGGAGAGAGAAGCGGAGACTTTGGCGCGTCCGTGCGTAAAAATGATGGAGAGGTGTTTTTTTTCTTTTTCAGAAACAGAGAGGGGTCAAAATAAGAGGAGAGGAGAGAGGGAGCGGCGAGTTGTGAAGTCAGGGTGAGAGTCAAGGGGAGACGGGCTCTTCAGCTCCGAGAGGAAAGGAACGGAGCCAGAGGAAGAGGAGCAGGAGGAGGAGGGAGATGTGTTCACAACAGAACGCAGCCATGGGAGTTTTTCTAACGAGTTTTAATAAAGTTTGATCATCAGCAGACCTGAAGACGTCACTGACCTTTGTCATGATGTCATTCCAGGTGTCCCTCCACGACGCCACCACCGCTGTGTGACGACCTGTGGAAGAAGAAGGAAGAAGTGACCGTGGACACTGAAGGTTACTACACTTGACTTTACAATTAAAGGATATTTCTTGCGAATGATTGTGACTCAGAAATGTCTTTTAATTGTTTGGTCAAGTCTAGTTCGGCGAAAGTCTGGACGTGAATCTGCGCAGAACTTCAGCTGGAGGTGCTGCTGCTGAGTCTGACTTCAGCACCACGCCGGAGCGGACAGCTCCCGAGGAGTCGACTGCGCATGTGCCTGATGTGTTCGAGTGAGTGGGTTAAAATGAATCTATTCAAATATTGATATGTTACAGAAGTCAGGAAGACATTGCGAAGTTTAGAAGATCTCACTGCAGATTAAATGATCCCAGAGACTGAGAGAGTCACCTTCATGCACAAAGACAGACTGCTCATTGTATTTATATAGTGTCAGATCAGAACAGAAGGTTTCTTTCCACATAGATCCAACAATTCCCACCATCAGCGAGCACATGGCGACAGTGGCAAGGAAAAACTTACTTTTAAGACAGTCAGACAGATCAGGGAGGAAGAAGCTAAGTTAGTAACATGCATTGATGGGACATGGCTGTGTTCAGATGAGGAGGGGAGGAGAAGAGAAGGAGCTCAGTGCATGTAAAATATTTGACTCTCTCCATCATCTCAACTCGATCAGACAGCTTGTTAGTAACATTGACAGCCACAGCGACTCCACAGATTCCCTTTGAATGAAGAAGAAGAAGAAGAAGAAGAAGTGTTATCTCGAGGCCGCCGTGCTCGAACAAATCAGTGTGTGAGTGAGTGCTGCAGCTGTGTGTGATTTGAGTTTTTGAGCTGATCAATGAACTCTGATGAGTTCAGCCCGGACACGGTGGACGTTCACTGCACTCTGTGGTGTGATGTTACTCACTGACTTTAATCATCAGCATGTATTCGTTATTATCAGTGTCACTTCTCATCAGTAACTCTTAGTGTCATCACTGTCAGGAGTTTAACATTAATCTATGTGGCACCTTCGTCAATCCATCTTAATTATTTTATATATATAGTAAACACATGTATTATTACAATGTTGTTTCATAATGGTGCTTTTTTTATTCTTTTTATGGGGTATTATGTCACAGTGCTTCCACACACACAAACACACAGAGCGGCCTCCATCCGTGGAACATCACACCTCCTACTGGCACCAGGCTGTTACTGCAGTGCTTTTATACTGAAAGGGGAAACGGAGAGGAAGAGAGAGACAGAGAGGGGGAAGTCATGTGAGTGGAAAGTATTTCCAAAATAAGATTGTAGAAGACACACACACACACACACACACACACACACACACACACACAGTACTTCATGTACATAATGCACACACACATTTCCTTAAAGGACCAGTGTGTACGGTTTTGTCATATCTAGTTGCTTATTGTGTTGCAAAGTGTTCACGGAGGATCATTTTGTCCAGAAAACAAAGAAACTAATCAAACCAGACGAAGTTATAAAAGACGTCATATTCTGTTTGCAGCTGAATGAAGATATTCAGCAGAGGACGTGTCTGATCAGTGAAAACATGAAGATGATTTGAGCACAGGATCATTTAACATGCATCATGTTTCCATGAGGGAGAAGCTCGTGTGTATGTTAGAACACAAGATTTCAGCACCGAGGAACAATCAGACTACATTCCTGATTTCATTGAGAATCATTCTAAAGTTTCAGGGCGTCCGGCCCTGCATGTGAAGAATGTCAAAGAGCCGGTGTTTAGTTTGTCCATTCTGGGCTGTAACCGGCGTGTGGTCGAACCCAAATACAGCACAGACTGAGACCAGAGCAGTTTATTTGAGCAAACAGGACCGCAAAAATCCACAGCAGGTGAATGAAGAAATGTGATTCTTTGTGACAGACTCTCTGCTACATAAAAGTCCATACAGCTGAAACCTCAGGGCAGAGGAGTCTGGGACAGAAGGCCGGTCAGGTTACCTGGGCAGAGACGAGGACGGGTCAGAGACAGGCACGGTCGAAACCAAGGAAACAGTATGGAGATGAACACGAGAGAGCTTTGCATGACGCTAAACACAACCTGGCAGGGACTGAATGGAATGAGCGGGTATGTTGGGCAGGTGAAGGTGGTTGCACTGATGAGGTGGGAGTGACAGGCAGGTGAGTGGAAAAGTACTGTTATAAGCTTAAATGTAACATTATGAGTCAGACCGAACAGCCCTGACTAATCCGAAAATGGGCAAAGAGGTGGAGCGTGGGTGGAGTTGAGGCGGGCAGACACCTGTGACGACATCCACCTGTCCATGCTGTTTCTGCATAACGTCAAGTCTTAATATAAGTTGAACAGGTGAGTTCCAGCTCTAGTTCCTGCTTCACTTCACAGCCACTTTACACAAACACTCAGCAGGTGTCAAAGTGACAACGAGAGAAGGCCCGCCTCCACCCCCAGGTGGACTGTGGTTGGCTGTGACTTTATTTCTCACCAGTGGAAACTTCATCCTCAGCTCGTCGTTTTAACTCAGCAGCTGAATCAACCCAGAGCCGACAGACACACACACCGACACAACTGATCACACACAATAATCACCATCCGTCAATCACTTGATATCGTGTCAAACGTCTCGTGCAGTAATCGTCCTCTCAGCCTGTAAAGACTCCTCTCCCTCCAAAATGAAACCCCTCCTTCCTTTCGCTCCTTCCATCTGGTTTGTCGGCAGTAACTCCGGCGTGGATGACAGTCTAATTGCATCCTCATCTCTCTCTGGTTAAATGGGCTGTCAGGTAGCATCATTACACACTTTCATTGCTTCCCAGCACAACTCACATACAGACAATAACTGAGGGTGTGTGTGTGTGTGTGTGTGTGTGTGTGTGTGTGTGTGATGGAGGGGAGTAAATATTGTTTGTGTGGGACCATACAGCCAAAAAAAGTGTCGGTTACAGCAGTCAGCTGTGCATATGTGTGGATACTGATACTCGAGTACAGCTGACCATAGTTACCACAGTGGGATTACAACATTGTAATGTAGCTTTAGAACAATACTGAAACAATGAAACAGTTTTTTCTTTCCGTAGTCATCGCTCCTGTTCCTACTGGCCATAAAGAAATCTTTTCATAACTCATCAGCAGTCTGAGCTCAACAAATCAAGCAAACATCTCCCAGAGTTACCTCTGTGTGTGTGTGTGTGTGTGTGTGTGTGTGTGTGTGTGTGTGTGTGTGTGTGTGTGTGAAGCAGAGATGAGACGCACTGAATGAGATCCACAAGTGTAGTAAGACAAACGTGTACGTGTTGGTTCCTGAAGAGACTCGGAGGAACATTTGGCTGCCGACTGCACCGCGTTGTTTCTCCAACCAGCAGCGGAGGAGCCGTAATCAAAGCAATAACACTGTGCAGATTAGGCTGAGCCACGGGGAGCAGGAGACAGATCAGATCACATCCATCAGCAGTGAGGCGGCTGTCTGAGGCCGACCACAATAAGACTTCAGAAACCATGTCACCAATGTCTGTGTGTGTGTGTGTGTGTGTGTGTGTGTGTGTGTGTGTGTGCAGGGCTTGGCAGTAACTATAAATACTTGTGTCACTGTAACTGTGAAGCTTTTTCAAGTAAAACCTAAAATAAATAATTCTGCTTTCATGTCAGGAGATCTTTGATGACGTACTGAAGTTATTCTTGGAAAGGAAAGAATCAGAGGCCAGTGTGTCGTTCTCTTCTTACCTGTCAGTCACTTTGAAGAAGCTCTTTTCACGTTTGAAGACCAAACTTCAAACTCTCCTTTTCAAACTACTTTGGACTCAGTGAAAAAGATTTAAATGATTGATGATTGATGATCATGAATCATGATGATGATCACTGTTGCCACTCCTCATTGGTTGATACTGGCAGTCTAAATGATGTTATGCAGGTGTTGTGTATGTCTGACCTGTGTTAGTAAAGTGTTTGTTCAGATGTTCACGTCTTGAAAATGACAAAATACACACTGCTGATGGACAAACGCTGCACAATGTCACATTGGTTATTTTTTTATACCTTTTATATAATTTTACAAAAAGGTAAATCAGACTTCAAATATGCTACGTACTTCATTTGTTTCTCTTTTGTCTCTTTCTGCAACCGGCAGTTTGCAGATTTTCAAAATAAGACACCCTGTCAAACCTCAGATAATAAAAATATTTAGAAGCACATGAACCAGAAAAATGACCAAATCTGAGTCTGGTGGGAAAAACACGTCGGTGTTGTTTGAGGTCACGTGGAGAATAGACCAAAAACGCGCTGCGGCTGCAGACGTGCACGGTGGGGTTTCACTGTAACATACACACACAGGGAGTTAGTAGAAGTAGACAGTTTCCTGAATTTGAAGCAATGTTTTCTTCTGGGATTATGGGATTATGTAACTGGGTATCAGTGTCTGTGTTATTCTCAGGGGCCCAACAGAATCTGGGATCTTTATTTCCTTCTGGAAAAAGCTGCGATCTTCTTTTGGGATGTGTGAGACTTAGCCGGACCATTTCTGACCCAGACAGAACATTAGCAATTAACTCGACAGCTCTCTGTCTAATAGACAAGACATTCATTAGACAGAAGAGTGTGAAAGCAATCCGACAACCACTGTTGCCAACTAACTCCTCAGTAAAGAAAGTAGCTACTGGCTCTCCCCCACTTTGGTTGCAACATTTCACAGTTCATGTCTTAATAGTTAGTTAGAAATCTGACTAACCTCCGGCCTCTAAAACAGTCCTCGCTCACTGTTGCCTCCTTCTCCATGGGTTTATGGAACAGCCAATCCACATCGGCTTACACCAACCACCTTTCTCTGGAGCTCCTTGCTCTCACTGACACCTGGATCAAACCAGAGAACACAGCCTCCCCAGCTGCACTCTCCACTAATTACACCCTCTACCACACCCCCCGTCCTTCTGGTCGAGGAGGAGGCACTGGCCTGCTAATTTCCAAGAAATGGAAATTCACTCCGCTGTCGCATTCCATCAACTATGACACTTTTGAATACCATGCCATCACAGTAACGGCCCCTGTTAAGACCTACGTTGTTGTCATTTACCGTCCACCAGGCCAAATGGGCGGCCTTACAGACGAGCTAGACACCCTGCTGTCATCCATACCTGATCATGACTGTCCGTTGCTTGTCCTGGGCGACATGAACATCAGCTTAGACAGTCCAGACTCTGATAACTTTATGTCATTAATTCATTCCTTTGACCTCCAGCTGGTCCACAGTCCTCCTACAACTGTGCCACAGATGTACTGGTGGGAACGCCTCTCCACCTATAAGATCACTTTTTTATCCAGTTTAATGTCACTCTGTCAGAGCAACCCTCCGCTCCTCCATCAGTACTTACGTTCTGCCACAACCTCTGTAACTTACCTCCAACCCACTTCTCCTCTATTGTTACCTCTGCTGTACCTCCGCTCTGCTCGACCCAACCAATCTCACCCATGGTTGGATGATACCCTCCGATCACTGCGCACCAAACTCAGAGCTGCAGAAAGAAAATGGCCCACGGCAGCACCTGCTGCTCCTTGGAAGAGCGACTTCCTGCCTCTTATCTTGCCTCTTATTTAAGTACTGGAGGATAAAGAGCAAAGATGAAGAGTGGAAGGAGGGGGAGGACTGAAAATAAGATCAGTTTGACTTAAAAACTCCTTCTTCTTCTGTGTTGGGTCATTACAACTGACCCCTCCAGTGCCACACTGGATATCCAGTCTACTGTTGTCATGTCTTATTCTTTAAGCCAGGTCTCGGTGAAAAGCCTTGGGCTGTTGCTGCAACTTTTTCAGCTGCCGTCTCTGGAGCTGAGACAACGCTGCAATAGTTGGACTTTAACAAGTAAATCAAGTCATTTTAAGGATGCAGGGACTCGCAGGTGAAGTCAGTGACTCGTCTGTCGACATGTTGAACCCTCTCTGAGAGCTTTGGGGATTTCATGAGAAACACTAACCTTGTCAGAATATAAACACACACACACACACACACACACACACTGTGGGGTAGAGGGACCCCGCTCTGGGCCGATCAGCTGTTCATGCCTTCTCACATATAAAATGACAAAAATGCATATAACATATACAATAAGGATAAATAAGTAGAGATGCTTATACAGGTGCCTGCCTGCCTGCCTTAACAAAATATGAATCTATCCTTTTAAAATATTGAAACAACAACAAGGACAGAAGCTGGAAACTGAGTCTGAACTGCCTGATATAAATAAATATAGAAATAAAATAATAAATCAGTCAAAGTAACACTTAAAGTTCACAGTCATGGTTATCATCATTATGATTGTTGCTTTGCCTCTTGGTCTCTCTAAACTGGTCCAGACTCTGCAGATGTCCGTCCACCATGACCCGGGTTTTTTTTGTTTGTTTTGTTTTTTTGCTCATGGGGAGAATTATCGAGTCTCTTTAAATAATATTGTAAAGAGTACAGTCTAGTCATGAGATAACTTCTGTTATGATGTGGCGCTTTATAAATATAATAGAACTGAATTAATATCTTTGGTGACCATTTAACCTGTAAATCTAAAGATCAGCCAATAACTACAATTTATAATGCAACCTGCACCAGCCAGTCTTCATATTAAGCTAATGAAGTAAAGCGGTGGCGGTCGGCGGGCTGAACCCAACAAACAGAGTAAAGGACGAGATCAGGTCAAAGAAAAGTCAGAAACAGTTTGAGGTTCAAACGTAGTCAAAAGGGTTAAAGAGTTTGTGGAGACAGACGGATCTCTTAATCCCAAATTCCCTGCGTGAAAAAGTAGAGGGAGGGCTGAGGGGAGGACGGGGGAAGAGGAGCAAGAGCTTTGTAGTTTTCCAACCATGGTTCAGACCAATCATCAGTGTGCTGTCTTTCCTGCATGAATGCACACACACACACACACACACACACACACACACACAGAAAACAGCATACTTTAGTGGTGCTTCAGTGTCCAAGAAATCTGGCAGGCAGAGAGGAGAAACTGAGCTGGTGCAATGTGGGCCAACACAGTGCAACAACAACAACACAGCAACGAAAAGCAAAGCAACAGTAAACACGTCGCTCTTTAAGCCGCACGCTTACTTTCAGACTAACTTTTTAAAACTGCTGCATTGTCATGAAGGTTTATGCAAATGTTCATTGTCCCCAAAGGATGAATCCATAATATGACGGTCTGAAATTTGTGGTTTTACATGACACGTCTCAAAAAAAAAAAAATCTGTTTTACAGATATTTGTCAGGACTCGTGACAATCCTGGACAAAGCAGGACGTCTGTTCACCGTGATGTAGCACCATCATCAGGTCACTGTTTCACTTTCTCCAATACTTTGGTTGATGTCTAAATACCTACAAAACTGGATTTGACGTCTTGCCCAAGAAGACGCAGCTGTAAAATGGTGGACACCCTCTGAGAAATGACTCGTTCCACTATTAATATTGGATCCGATAATATTTCGAAAGTCTAGAAGAGCTGCACGATTTTACCATCGTTCAAGTTAGTGAAGGGCTAAACCAGATGTTACGAGGCCAGCAGTGTGGAGGCATATGTGGAAGATCCAGGTTATTTTCTGCCCCCAAAAAACTGAACTTTCTTGGCGCCACTGAGCAGTTTTCTATAGGAATGATCCTCACAGAGCTGCTAGCATGGCTTTAAACTCCAGTTAAAGCAAGAAAGACAAGAGGGCAGAAGCACAGCCACGAGCCAATTTGGTGAAACAGACAAAAGAAGAAAAAAAAATGAACAAAACAACACAAAACAGGCTAAAGAGCAGCCGCCGAGCTCCTGAAGTGCTACCAGCGGACATCTCAGTTGTGACGGAGCCGTAACAGAGCCACGGTAAAACCCTGCTCCCACTGATTGTTAACAATGACTAAAGAACATTGGCGCTGAATTCAAAAGGCTCGTCTCTCAGCTGATGTGACATTTATTCACGTCTGCGTTCAGAGTTGAGCTGCTCGGCTGTCCTCACGTGTCCGTCCCCTCTGGGACACTTGCATCATGATATTTCTGTGATTTCTCTCCCTCCCTCCTCGTCTCTCTCTCTCTCTCTCTCTCTCTCTCCACACTGTTTCCTTCCTCACCCCCAATATCAAACACAAACTCGGGCTGTGAGCTTCTGTCTTTTGAGCTGCGTCTGTTTTCTAAAGCGAGGGCGAATGAAGTCTCTGAAGAGGACAGCAGCAACAGAACAAACAGACGGAGAAGAAAAGAAATGAATGAGGGAGGAAGGAAGAGTACAGTCCAAGTGCCTCGCTTCCAGGGAACTTGGACTGTACTCTTCTTTCCTCCCTCGAGGCCGCCTCACTTCCAGGGATTTATTCCCCCACTTCCAGGGAATACCCAGTATATACTGTATCTATTTTTGGGTGTGTGTAAAGTGTGTATTCAGTGCCCCGCAGTACAAGTCTCTGATCTGTGTTTGTATTTGTACATACAGACATCACAGTGGTGTCAGGTGATTCCAACTTTACCTGCGCTGCTCGCTGATTCTAATCCCACATCCCGTGTAGGTCGATCGGTGACACGTAGGTTTCTCTGAGCTGGTAAGTTGTGAACTGATGGAGGGTGAACCGGAGTTACCGCAGGATGAGATGATGAGAAGCAGGTGTGAGAGCAGAGCAGGTGAGGATCAACGGGGGAGTGGTCGGAGAAACTAGGTCAGCCACGCCCAGCCTGCACAGACAGGTGAGTCCAGACAAACAGACACAGAACACGAAGGGCAGGGAAGCACAGGGGAACACACAAACCCAACAAATCCCAACAGGAGGGCTCGTTTTTAGGTTATTTTTGTTTTTAGGTTGTTTATTTGAGTCTACACTTGGAAAAATAAATGACAATATCATCGTTCTTTATCAGCTCAGTGTGAAATTTGACTGTCAGAGCAAACAACAAACAACAAGTCCAGAATGTTTTTAACATTTAGACAAACTGAAGCTCATCAGACGGGTGTAAAATCTGGTTGCATCTGAAGAGAAGTAAATGTAAGTCTGCAGTTTGAGTCAAAGCGTTGTGCACCGAGCCAGACGACAACATTGTTAGCGTGTTAGCTTTCAGTGGCCGTCGCCCCGCCACTGATTGGAGCAGTACATCGCCACAGCTCTTTCTCTGCCGTCCAATTAGAAGAGCAAAGAGACGAAGCGCTCCATCTGCACCTTTAACAGCAACAAACACAAGCAGTGATCTCGCAGACCGTCTGGAAGAGCATGAGTGTGTTGTTTGTAGCTCCAGTTTGAGAATTGTTTGACTGGCACACAAGTGGAAAACAGGAAATTGAGTGTGTTGCCTAGCAACAGCAACAGAAAAAAGAAAAAAAAAAAAAACAGGATCAAAGTTGCAGGGCGACAATTTTTGGCATCAGTGAGCGCTCAGGGTGACTGAAGTGTGTGGTGGCTCGTACCAGATCGCAGCCCAGTCGCTGGTCCAGTGTCCAGTGGAGCGTTTACCTGATAATGTCGGCGCGTGTTCGTCAGAAGAGAATCGATGAGGACGAAGTATTTTTTCTTCATCATCCTCAGGCCGTCTCCCTGCTGCTCCGTCTGATCGGGCCCTACAACAGCATTCACTATTCATTAGGAGAAGTTTAACGGGGAACCTGGACCACTGTAAGCCTCAGGCACACACACACACACACACACACACACACACACACACACACACACACACACATGCACACACATTGGCTAGATGGAATTTGTCTTAAAAGACAATTAAAAGACGATTAAAGATTCAAATTTAATATTCACTCTCCTTATTTCTCTGGAATTTAGCTGCTAAAGTCAACTCTGTGTCGAGGTAAACACACGGTAAGTCCAGCTATGAATCAATGAAAGTTACAGCACACCTCAAACTGATGCCGTGACACAATCTTTTCAACAAATTCTGTCATTGCAAACTATTTTTTTTTCTTCTGTATTCATATTTCACCAATAACGTTAAGCTCCGTCGAGCTGAAGCAGTGCAGACTCCAGGAAAACAAAATGTCACAAAAGTTTTCTGTTTCTGCTGAATTAACCTCTGGTGAATAAAACTAACGTGGCTTCTCTCTGTGTGTTTAAGTCTCAGCTGGTTGTACACATGTAAACAGATTAAACACACACACACACACACACACACAGGTTGCTGCCACACTCGGACAGCATACCGTCAGTTTTGCAGAGCAGAACAAATCCTGAAAATGAATTATTGATCATTGCTCTCCTATAGCCTGAGCTCTGTGTGTTTACCTCCTCTGTGGTTTTCCTCCAGCGAACACGACACGTTTGACGTTTTGTATCATTTTGTATTTTTCGTTTTTTGTGCCTTTCACTGACAGACATCTTTACATTCATTAATAAATAAGTGAAACAGTAACAGGCGTCTCCTGAGCAAAGAACCTGGTTCAGAAGTTACTGCCTGTCAAAAGTTTGAAACTTTACAGGATCATGTTTTGAATATTTCTTCTCCGTGAGGAGAAACTGTGATGTTTAAATCTGTTTCTGTTTTTTTTCTGGGCGGGCTGAAATAAAACACACTTTTGTTGTGGGCCTAACAACGGACAAATTTGCAACATATTTGAAGTCGCAAGATCACAAAGTTGTTCATGAACATCCATTGAGGAAGTACAGGCAGAGCTGCAGGCCTGGTTTAACACTGGGTGTCTCTGAAAAGTGACAAAATGCTGCTAGCATCAGCTCCATCAAAATGGGAGAGCAATCACTGCAAGAACAGCGAAGGATGACAACGAAGTACTTTCTGATGGAAAAGATGACGACATGATCAGTTTGACTTTTGTGTCTTGTTAATCTGATTGGTTAAAGTTCACCCATAGTCAGATGTGACTTCCAGTCACCATCACAACATTTATTTTGAAAGTGTCTGCCTAACGACTTACAGAAGATGTGGTTACAAGGAAGCTGTTGGTTCAACAAATGAATGAATGTGAGCGGACTCTGAGCTCTGAGTTGTCAGCGGTGGCGGCGACGATCAGAGCGAGCGACGTGAGTTGGCTCGAGCTCAGCAGGTGAGTATAGCTGCAGGCTAAAACAGAAATGCACAGCAAGATGTGCACGCACAACTGAACTACACAAGGAAAACATCCATACTAACACACTAGAGGACAGATATATACAAATTTGCATCACATTGAGGTAACAACAACACAACCTCTGCACCGCCGCTGCATTCACACAGCGTAGAGGATGACTCCACTTTACTGCAACACTCTGTAACTGTAACTGACAAGGATTAGCATGGAGGCTGTTGCAGTGTGTGCATTTCAGCATTGGAAGATAACACATATTTCTTCTTACTTCCAGTGATAAATGTGCAAACAAAGGCGTGTAAAATGTTTCATGAATTATAGATACAGTGAAGATGTAATAAGCCACCAACACTGTTTGACACGTTGATGTGAATCAGCAGTAGTCGCCGTATTTGCAGTTTAAGCTAAAAGAACAAAACATTTTAAACGGTTAGTCGGAATAAAGAAAAATCTGCCAGCGTTAATTCCCAGAGCTCGTTAAAAACACTCAGCAAAGCACAGAAATCACACCGGACTCTCAGCACACAGATTAATAAAACTCACACAGTGTAATGAAAACAAAGACAAGTTCTCAACACAAGAGAGTTCAAGGTTTGGTATTGTAATCGTATTCAAAGCTGTTAGCATTAGCCCTCAGCTCACTTCTCAAGTTTGTTTTAAGGAGAGGTGAGTCAGAGTTATTTACACCATTTTACACAAAGTAACTTTAATATCGTCAACGTTTTATGGCACCGGTCACACAAACCCTGCCACGTCTCTACAGGGACCTCAGGATTTATGAGGACCGTGTGTATCTGCTGCAGCAGTTTTGGTTCTTCCACAGTCAGTTTATGTTCCAACAGGCTGCTCTATAACAGCGATCCCCAAACTTTTTTGTTGAGCCACGGCCCTGCGGTTGAGCAATGAGTGTAAGAACTTTATCATAACATATTAAAAACGTCAAAGCAACATTTGTATAAAAGTCAAATTGGGTAAAAAAAGTATCAAATTTAAGGTTAACTCATCTAAAGGACACTGCTGTTTATTTTTCAAGGAATCTATAAGAAAATAAAAAATGAATCATCTGTGAAAATAACTTGCACGAGCAGCTGAAAAACGCTCCACAGTTAAGATGTTTGAGGAGAAACGGCAAAAAAATCCAATAAATCCAATTTCATTCACTTCACAAAAGACAAGACGACAAAAGATGTAACAGCATTTTCTGTCTGACAAACCAAAATAATAATAATGAACAGAGACAAACACAAAAACTGCAATCTGCCTCAATCTGTTCACTCAGATGTTTTTATTGGCGCCGCTGAAGGAACGAAACTCGTTAAACTTACCAGCTTAGTTATATATGTGCACACACACACACACACACACACACAGGCTCAAACTACAAGCTGGTCTGTTATCATACAAGTGTTAATGTTGTACACACACTTTGTTTGAAAGCTACGGTTCCAGCAGCTTTCTCTTGATTGGTCCAATAAGAAGATAAATAATTTGTTTTGATTATTTCAATTACAGCTATCAAGTCTATTCAAAGAGGACTCCTGCTGTTGGAGAGCAGTGTGTGTGTGTGTGTGTGTGTGTGTGTGTGTGACAATAAATAAGAATCTGAAGGAGCGAGCTGCAGACAAAGGAGCAAATGCAGATGCAGATAAATGAGTTTTCTTTTGTGAAAGACAAAATAATCCTGAAGAGCATCAAGCGCCCCCGAGTGGCTGTAATTATCATTGCACATCACGCAGTGTGAGAGAGCTGGCACAGATGAAGAAACGTCGCAGTGACGACTGAGCTGTTTGCACCCTCTGTCATGCCGTGGGCTCAAGGAGGCAAACACAGAAAGGAACTTTAACATTAACTTAAACTGTCATAGCATCTCTCAACAAAGCACCCCGGTAACCGCCACAGATCTATACGTATGAGATGGGGATGGATAAATGCGATAAATGTGCTGTACTGAATGGTTATGTTGTGTTGTTTCTATGTATCTGTGTATGTAGGTTTGAGGCTCTCTCACAGATAACAGCCATGAATCTTGTGTTTCCTTATCTCCTTCAGCAGAGGACCACCCTTTACCAAATTCCCACAATTCTTTGGGCAGCACCAAAAACATCAACGCACCATTCAGTCACATATAAAAGGTGTTTTTTCGTGGTGTGATGGTGATTCATGGTAAAATTGGCAATAAAGTGCGAGTACCTGTCCAAACAGGAAAAAGCAGCTGTTGTGGTGCAGACTAACAAATAGGCTCGCTCACAGGAGCTGACACCGAGCGGTTCAGGTAAGAATAGAAGCACAAATCATCTCGTCTGTTGTGTCTTGGAGTTTTCTCACCTGGAGTTCTGCTGTAAACAAGCAGCTCTGCTCAAACTTTATCCCAAACACAAACACCATCAGTGGGCGACCTCTCTGTTTGACCTCCTTCCTCTAGCTCACTTTTAAAACTTCCCTCTGTTTTCCTCTCTATTCGCAGCGACGCGGCTGTCTCAGCTCTGCGCACAAGGTTCAAGAAAATTCTCCCGACACTCGTCTTCCTCTTCATCTCTCAGTCCTTCTGTCACTTTCTGTCTTCACAATAGACAGGAACTCTTTGTTTGTTTGTCCGCAGGGACAGCTCTCAGTGTGGGACATTGGATTAATACATTTCTTAAACGTGGAAACATCTGGTCGTAAGCCTGACAGGAGGTGATAGCGGAACATTATCACATTCAGGAGTCCTGTTGGGCTGTGCTCATGCTTTTGGCCATGTACTTACATTTTTATTCTGCTTTCCCTTTCAGCCTCGCTGAGCCTGTGTTATATTTACACTTTGTTTCTTTTTGCCTGACCTCTCTACGTGTTCTTCCACCTCAATCCTCGTCCGACACTCTCAAACTTTCCTCTCACTCTGTCTGCAGTGCTGCAACCATCCAGCCCTGTGCAGAAACTTGAAGAATTCCCTCGACTCTTCTCGTCCTCCCCCTCCCCTTCCATCTTCTTCAGCTGTCCGTCTGTCTGTCAGTCTCTCTGTTTGTCCAGGCTCTTCCTCCTCTAAACCGTGGACAGGCGGGAACCTAGTTTCTCCCCACACAAAACTCCATGGGGGACAGAATTCAGCATTGCACGTTAAATTATTGATGAAGCGTTCCCCTTTCTCTTCTCTTCTCTGTCCCCTGAGGCTTCGTGCTGAGGGACGCAGAGAGAAAACAGAAATCTCTGAGGACTCCTTCTGCATCTCAACACACCACAGTGTGACTGCAGACACACAGCCGACTGCAGGTATAGACGGGCTTATCTGGCCCTTACATGACAACAAACGCACACAAATACACAGTGTATACTGTCTAGGAGAAAATAAACTTTACATGGTTGAATGATCTCTGAGGAATCCATTCAAGTCTCTACAAATACCAACAAAAATACAAAACACAGACACACACACACCCATGACTTACACAGGATGAGTTGCAGTCTAATGTCCCAACAGTGACCCCTAGAGGCTGCAAACTTCATTGCGCTTCATAATAAAAAAGTGTTGATGGAACAAACATACACAAAACAATCCCAAACCAGAGTTCAGAGATTTCAGAGGATCTCAAAACCAGTAACTTCACCTGTAGGTGTAAATCTGTGGTGCCACATTGCCACTGCCTGCCACTGCCTGCCACTGTGGCTCCACAGGTGAAAAAAATTCACCCTCAGTACAGTTATCATGAACAGGGAAATCACCAGGCTGTAAACATGTTTACTTCTTTACTTCTGCTGTGAAGTTGGACATTTGAACATGGGGACTTATGGAGACTGACTCACTTCTGGAGCCAGCTGGAGTCATGTGACTCGAGAGCTTAAAGAAGCTGCTAAAAGCTCACCTGTTTTCTCAGAACAGAGTGTACAGAGTGCTTCAGAAACAGAGTGTACTTATCTCTGCTCTGTTTACTATCCACTAATCTCAGTTATCATAAAACGAATCGTCCTTCCTCGCTGTCTTTATTGTGAGGTTGAGTCGGCCGCTGTCCATGGTGCTGAATCTACTCTCAGGACAGAGACGCTGTCCATGGTGCTGAAAGTACTGAAAGTACCTGAAGCCTTCCAGAGCTCGTGGGCGTACAAGTACAAGACATCACCTGGAGAAAAAGCTGAACGTTCGCAGCTATGTCGCCTGTTTTTAAGAAGATTAGTCTTAGGTAATTTAATTTAATCATATTAAACGTCTGGATGTTTTACTGCTGCACTTTCTACCAGCAAAAACTAAAGTGCATTTTTAAAATGTTGAAGTTTTCTCAACAAATCAGAGAGAAAGAAGGATTTGCACTTTATTTATTCCTCCTTCCTCTCTACAAAGAAACCCACCTGAGGTCAGGTGTACTTTGACTCCCCACTTTATAAATAAAGGGCTGGACTGGACTTGATGCCCTTTGTACCTGATCTGTTTTCCACGTTTTATCGCTCATGTCTGTGCTAAATTATTAGAAATCATCCGTCACGCTGGACGGAGTTCTTCTCTCAGTGAAATCCATATTTGTGCGTCACAGAGGTGGAAAATGTTTCTGCTACTTCAGCACAATTTTAACATTTTGACTCCATCACGTGTCACTCACAGTACGTGTGTGTGTTTCCATTTTGTGTTACATTGTACTGTGGTAGTGTGTGTGTGTGTGTGTCCCTGCTGAGTATTGAAAGTGGAACAGCAGCTGGTTTGAGCTGCTGTCTCTGTTTGTCAGCCCCGTTATTAGAGAACACTGCCTGAATAACACACTGCTGTGCTGCTTACTGCCACAGGGGAACACACACACACACACACACACACACACACACACACACACACACACACACACATCATACATAGAGTACTGGGACCAACATCAGCTCCCTCCTCTGCTCTTCGAAGAACAGGAACAAGAAACAAATAGAGCCAGTCACAAACATGCAACATTACGTCAGTCGCTTACTAAAACTATATATATATATATATATATATATATATATAAATAAAAGTTAGACTGAGACTGAACATTTACATACGAGTATCGACCCCGTGTTTGCATTCTTCAGTGAGACAGACGATACAAAACGAGGAGACAGCGAGGAAGAGCAGGTATTGCGCACTGTGTCAGCATGCTGTTCAACACCAATAATAATAAACTAAGCAAGACGAAGAAGCAGACTACAAAGGAAAAAGGACGAGTGGATGCTGCTCAAACCAAGACATTAATATAAACGAGAGTCTGAACTTCCTGAAAGAAATCAAAAAGAGAAAGAAAAACCTGATGATTGAACCTTAACATAAGGAGAGACAAGAATATGAAGACACACAACAGACGACAAGTTGACCTTCAGTTGATGGTAATATCAGCGCTGAGGCGACTGCAAACAATCTCAATCAACATAGAAAGAAATGTCCCGTTCCCGTCTCAACCTGATCCGTTACTCATCCTCAGGCTTCAGGAAGAACACCAACGTACCTTCAGAGTTTTACCAGATGTGTTGAATGAATACAAACTGAACTCTTCAGAAAGCGATGACAAACAGGGAACCACACACCTAGCTCAGCATGCACATGAGTCAAACACAGGAAGCAGCCACAAAGTTACCACAGAGATGTGTTCTTTGGTCATTATAATTGAATCTATAGGATCAAACTAACAACAAAACAACTATGAAAAGATTTCTCAGAGGCCAAGGAGACGTCTTCAAATATCTTTTATATCAAAGAAAAGTTCAAAACAGAGAATGTTTGTGCACCAGCTGTTAAATTATTCTTTTAACCTGGCATGTAGTTCTCAACTCACCACACTCATTCAAAGCATTGTTAAAAATAAAGCATCACTGATTGGATCGCTGCCGTTCAGAGCCTGTGAGACGACGGCGCACTCACAGAGGCCAGTTTTTAGTTTAAAGGTCACGTTGAGAGCCAAACTTGTGAATGACAGTGAACCTCGGCTGCATCGTCTCCCTCGAATGGAGAAATCTTCAACCTTTAAAATCTAAGATGTAAATGACAGAAGAGGAGAGACTGTAGGAATTCTTTAGTCTATGAATAATGTAAGCTTTGGAGAGCGCTTTGACGGCACGTCAAAACATGTCACTCTGAATTCACCAAAAGTTTGACTTTGGCTGCCGAGGAAACACCTCAGTTTCAACGTAACCAGCCAAGGCAGAGGATCATCTGTCAGTCAAAAGTGTCTGTAGCTGAAGTATGAAGCCAGCCGACACAACTGAGGCCGAGACAAACCGAACGCTGCCGCCTGAACCCGTTAAATAATCAACAGACATGACCTGAAGGGCTTAATTAACTCTCAGCAGAGCATCTCATGTAGAATCTCAAAGTCAGGAGGCACATGGTGACATGGACGACTGTTTGAAGCTTTGAGTTTGGTGTTATTGACATCACCATCTTGGTTTATTGGAACCTGAAGTGAACATATTTAGATGAGCGTGAAGCTCATTACTGCAAGTTACTTCTCAAGCAGGAAAAAACGTTCTCGTATTCCAGCTACACAGAGACAAAAATCTGTGAAAACATCTGAGGGGAGAAAGAGAATAAAATCTGAAGATTCATATCTGACCATCATCTTTGAGAGTGTGTCAAGCTCTGAGGTACGTTATTCCCTGTTGACGCTGCGTCCGAACCCAGTCCAGTTCTGTTGCCTGCTAACAGCAGATTCAGTTAGTGGCAGTTAATTAGCAGTTAGCTACCTTAGCGAGCGGTTAGGCTAAAGCTATCTGCCCATCAAGAAACTCGGACATCACAGGGAAAAGCAGCAAATATATTGTGTATTAAATCTGATTCAGGTTCACCAAAATCACTGAATTAAGTTCTAAAGTTCTGCTTTTGTGCAGTAATCAGTGAGGCCCGGACAGAGATGACTGCAGCACGTGATAAACATACATTTTGACCTCATGGTCACTTTTATCTTTCAAACTTTCACCCAAGAACCCAGACACGCTCAGACAGAGCACGAACAGACAAAGACACAAAGGAAACACAGGAGCTAAATAACAAGGCAGGACAACTCGACACAGGTGAAACTAACGAGGCACAGGTGAAACTAACGAGGCACAGGTGAAACTAATCAGGGTGGAACAGAATTACAACTTGGCGGGAAACCAAAGGCAGGAAGTAGAACTACAAACTAAAACAGGAAACACACAAACAAAATATGGCTGTATTGTTTTATTGACCGTGCAGGTAAATATGATCTTAAAGTTCACGATGCTGTTGATGCTTTAACTCTCACCTGTCAGCGTGCAGCCGCTACAAGACAAAAGCCTGATTGGTCACTAAGCAGCCATTGGCCTTCTGTTGCTGGGTGTGAGCCAATCACATCTCATTAGGCCTCTTTTGCTTGTGCACCTGCTGGCCAAGATACACCAAACACTCACACACACACAAAATCACACAAGTGTGCAGATGCAAACACCCACAGGTTCTCATATAGACGGTGCACTGACTGCCAAGACGCACTCAAACCCAACACACACACATTAAAGTACACACTGCGAGTCCAGCACAGCCGCACACTTTAATGAGTTGGTGTTGTATTATTTAACTGACATCACTGTGTGTGTGTGTGTGTGTGTGTGTGTCAGTCTCTGCATTGCAGATTCACACACTAACTGTAGTGCCGGTGTTTCCTCTCCGCATCAAAAATGGAAAAGACTCGGCTGTTAAAGAATAATGATGTTTATTTTCATAGTTGAAGTTACTCAATGGACAAAAAAAGTTATGTTTATTTTAAACACACAGCTCTGTGTGTGTGTGTGTGTGTGTGTGTCTTTTGAGCTGCGTCTGTTTTCCTTGAGGGCAGACAGAGTCTCTGAAGAGGGACAGCAACAGCAGAACAAACAGACGGAGAAGAAAAGAAATGAATGAGGAGAGAGAGTACAGTCAAGTGCCTCGCTTCCAGGGAACTTGGACTGTACTCATTTCCTCCTGAGGCCTTCTCACTTCCAGGGATTTATTCCCCCACTTCCAGGGAATACCCAGTATATACTGTATCTATTTTTGGGTGTGTGTAAAGTGTGTATTCAGTGCCCCGCAGTACAAGTCTCTGATCTGTGTTTGTATTTGTACATACAGACATCACAGTGGTGTCAGGTGATTCCAACTTTACCTGCGCTGCTCGCTAGTTCTAATCCCACACACATCCCGTGTGAATTCATTCATTGACCACGTAGGTTTCTCTGAGCTGGTAAGTTGTGAACTGATGGAGGGTGAACCGGAGTTACCGCAGGATGAGATGATGAGAAGCAGGTGTGAGAGCAGAGCAGGTGAGGATCAACGAGGGAGTGGTCGGAGAAAATAGGTCAGCCACGCCCAGCCTGCACAGACAGGGGAGGTCAGACAAACAGACACAGAACACGAAGGGCAGGGGAAGCGCAGGGAACACACAAGCCAACAAATCCCAACAGGAGGAGCTCGTTTTTAGGTTATTTTGTTTTTAGGTTGTTTATTTGAGTCTACACTTGGAAAAATAAGCCAACCAATATCATCGTTCTTTATCAGCTCAGTGTAGAAATTTGACTGTCAGAGCAAACAACAAACAACAAGTCCAGAATGTTTTTAACATTTAGACAAACTGAAGCTCATCAGACGGGTGTAAAATCTGGTTGCATCTGAAGAGAAGTAAATGTAAGTCTGCAGTTTGAGTCAGCGTTGTGCACGAGCAGGCGACAACATTGTGGCGTGTTAGCTTTCAGTGGCGTCGCCCGCCACTGGTGGAACGGTACATCATACAGCTCTTTCTCTGCCGTCCAATTAGAAGAGCAAAGAGACGAAGCGCTCCATCTGCACCTTTAACAGCAACAAACACAAGCAGTGATCTCGCAGACCGTCTGGAAGAGCATGAGTGTGTTGTTTGTAGCTCCAGTTTGGTGTTTGACTGGCACACAAGTGGAAAACAGGAAGTGAGTGTGTTGCCTAGCAGCAGCAACAGAAAAAGAAAAAAAAACAGGGATCAAGTTGCAGGGCGACAATTTTTGGCATCAGTGGCGCTCAGGGTGACTGGAGGTGTGTATTTAGCTCGTACCAGATACTTAATGATCGCTGGTCCAGTGTCCAGTGGAGCGTTTACCTGACCAATGTCGGCGTGTTCGATCAGAAAATCGATGAGACGAAGTATTTTTTCTTCATCATCCTCAGGCCGTCTCCCTGCTGCTCCGTCTGATCGGGCCCTACAACAGCATTCACTATTCATTAGGAAATTTGGGGAACCTGGATTACTGTAAGCCTCAGACACACACACACACACACACACACACACACACACACACACACACACATGCACACACATTGGCTAGATGGAATTTGTCTTAAAGACAATTAAAAAGCGATTAAAGATTCAAATTTAATATTCCTCTCCTTATTTCTCTGCGGAATTTGTAGCTGCTAAAGTCAACTCTGTGTGAGTAAACACGGTAAGTCCAGCTGAATCAATGAAGTTACAGCACACCTCAAACTGATGCAGTGACACAATCTCTTTTCAACAAATTCTGTCATTACAAACTATTTTTTTCTTCTGTTATTCATATTTCACCAATAACGTTAAGCTCCGTCGAGCTGAAGCAGTGCAGACTCAGGAAAACAAAAAACCTCACAAAAAAAGTTTTCCTGTTTCTGCTGAATTAACCTCTGGTGAATAAAACTAAGCATTAGCTTCTCTCTGTGTGTTAAGTCTCCAGCTGGTTGTACACATGTAAACAGTTAAACACACACACACACACACACACACAGGTTGCTGCCACTCGGGACAGCATACCGTCAGTTTACAGAGCAGAACAAATCCTGAAAATGAATTATTGATCATTGCTCTCCTATAGCTGGAAGCTCTGTGTGTTTTACCTGCTCTGTGGTTTTCCTCCAGCGAACACGACCGCGTTTGTGTTTTTGTATCATTTGTATTTTCGTTTTTGTGCCTTTCACTGACAGACATCTTTACATTCATTAATAAATAGAGTGAAACAGTAACAGCGATCCTCTGAGCAAGAACCTGGTTCAGAAGTTACTGCCTGTCAAAGTTTGAAACTTTTAGGATCATGTTTTGAATATTTCTTCTCCCGTGAGGAGAAAACTGTGATGTTCTGCAAATCTGTTTCTGTTTTTTTTTCTGAGCGGAGCTGAAATAAAACACACTTTTGTTGTGGAGCCTAACAGCGGACAAATTTACAACATATTTGAAGTCGCCCAAAGATCACAAAGTTGTTCATGAACATCCATTGAGGAAGTACAGGCAGAGCTGCCCAGGTATTACTGGTTTAACACTGAGTGTCTCTGAAAAGTGACAAAATGCTGCTAGCATCAGCTCCATCAAATGGGAGAGCAATCACCAAGAACAGCGAAAGGATGACAGTACTTTCTGATGGAAAAGATGACGACATGATCAGTTTGACTTTTGTGTCTTGTTAATCTGATTGGTTAAAGTTCACCCATAGTCAGATGTGACTTCCAGTCACCATCACAACATTTATTTTGAAAGTGTCTGCCTAACGACTTACAGAAGATGTGGTTACAAGGAAGCTGTTGGTTCAACAAATGAATGAATGTGAGCGGACTCTGAGCTCTGAGTTGTCAGCGATTGGCGACGATCAGAGAAGCGGCGGCGTGAGTTAACGAGAACTCAGCAGGTGAGTATAGCTGCAGGCTAAAACAGAAATGCACAGCAAGATGTGCCGCACAACTGAACTACACAAGAGAAAACATCATACTAACACACAGAGGACAGATATATACAAATTTGCATCACATTGAGGTAACAACAACACAACCTCTGCACCGCCGCTGCATTCACACAGCGTAGAGGATGACTCCACTTTACTGCAACACTCTGTAACTGTAACTGACAAGGATTAGCATGGAGGCTGTTGCAGTGTGTGCATTTCAGCGTGAAGATAACATATTTCTTCTTACTTCCAGTGATAAATGTGCAAACAAAGGCGTGTAAAATGTTTCATGAATTATAGATACAGTGAAGATGTAATAAGCCACCAACACTGTTTGACACGTTGATGTGAATCCAGCAGTAGTCGCCCGTGTTGCAGTTTAAGCTAAAAAGAACAAAACATTTTTAAGCGGTTAGTCGAGATAAAGAAAAATCTGCCAACGTTAATTCCCGACTCGTTAAAAACACTCCAGCAAGCACAGAAATCACACGGACTCTCAGCACACAGATTAATAAAACTCACAGTGTAATGAGAAACAAAGACAAGTTCTCAACACAAGAGAGTTCAAGGTTTGGTATTGTAATCGTATTCAAGCTGTGCAGTAGCCTCAGCTCACTTCTCAAGTTGTTTAAGGAGAGGGTGAGTCAGAGTTATTTCCTACACCATTTTACACAAAGTAACTTTAATATCGTCAACGTTTTATGGCACCGGTCACACAAACCCTGCCACGTCTCTACAGGGACCTCAGGATTTATGAGGACCCTGTGTATCTACTGCAACAGTTTGGTTCTTCACAGTCAGTTTATGTTCCAACAGGCTGCTCTATAACAGCGATCCCAAACTTTTTGTTGAACCCGGCCACGCGGTTGAGCAATGAGTGTAAGAACTTTATCATAACATATTAAAACGTCAAAGCAACATTTGTATAAGAGGAATCAAATTGGGTAAAAAAGTATCAAATTTAAGGTTAACTCATCTAAAAAAGGACACTGCTGTTTATTTTCAAAGTCTATAAGAAAATAAAATGAATCATCTGTAATAACACCTGAGCAGCTGAAAAAACTCCCACAGTTAAGATGTTTTGAGGAGGAAACGGCCAAAAAAATCCAATAAATCAATTTCATTCCTTTACAAAGACAAGGCGACAAAAGATGTAACAGCATTTTCTGTCTGACAAACCAAAATAATAATAATGAACAGGGAACCAAACACAAAAACTACAATCTACCTCAATCTGTTCACTCCAGATGTTTTTATTATGAGCGCCCGCTGAAGAAACGAACTACTACGTTAAACTTACCGACTTAGTTATATATGTGCACACACACACACACACACACACAGGCTCAAACTACAAACTGTGGTCTGTTATCACTTCTAAGTGTTAATATTGTACACACTTTGTTTTGAAAGCTACGGTTCAGCAACTTTTCTCTTGATTAGTAATAAGAAGATAAATAATTTGTTTTGATTATTTCAATTACAGCTGTAAGTCTATTCAAAGAGACTCCTGCTGTTGGAGAGCAGTGTGTGTGTGTGTGTGTGTGTGTGTGTAATAATAAATAAGAATCTGAAGGAAGCGAGGCACAGACAAAGGGAGCAAATGCAAGATGCAGATAAATGAGTTTTTCTTTGTGAAAGACAAAATAATCCTGAAGAGCATCAAAGCGCCCCGAGTGGCTGTAATTATCATTTGCACATCACGCGGTGTGAGAGAGCTGGCACAGATGAAGCGTGTAGTGACGGCTGAGCTGTTTTGCACCCTCTGTCATGCCACGTGTTGGGCTCAGGCAAACCTGAAAGGAACTTTAACATTAGCAAACTGTCATAGCATCTCTCAACAAAGCACGGTAACACATACAGATCTATGCACATTGTGAGATGGGGATGGATAAATGCGATAAATGTGCTGTACTGAATGGATTTATGTTGTGTTGTTCCTATGTATCTGTGTATGTAGGTTGAGGCTCTCTCACAGATAACAGCCATGAATCTTGTGTTTCCCTTATCTCCCTTCCTTAGAGGACCACCTTTACCAATTCCCACAATTCTTTGACGCTTAAAAACATCAACGCACCATTCAGTCACATATAAAAGGTGTTTTTTTCATTGGTGTGATGGTGATTCATGGTAAAATTGGCAATAAGTGCAGAAGTACCTGTCAAACAGGAAAAAAGCAGCTGTTGTGGGTGCAGACTAACAAATAGGCTCGCTCACAGGAGCTGACACCGGCTTCCAGGTAAGAATAGAAGCGCACAAATCATCTGCGTCTGTTGTGTCTTGGGTTTTCTCTCCTGGAGTTCTACTGTAAACAAGCAACTCTGCTCCAAACTTTATCCCAAACACAAACACCATCCAGTGGGCGACCTCTGTTTGACCTCTTCCTCTAACTCCACTTTTAAAAACTTCCCTCTGTTTTCCTCTCCTATTACGCCAGCGGCAGCTGCATCTCAGCTCTGCGCACAGGTTCAGAAAATTCTCCGACACTCGTCTTCCTCTTCATCTCTCAGTCCTTCTGTCACTTTCTGTCTTCACAATGAACAGGAACTCTTTGTTTGTTTGTCCGCGAGACAGCTCTCAGTGTGGGACATTGGATTAATACGAAATTTTCTTAACGTGGAAACATCTGGTCGTAAGCCTGACAGGAGGTGATAGCGGAACATTATCACATTCAGGAGTCCTGTTGGGCTGTGCTCATGCTTTTAGCCATGTGCCACATTTTTATTCTGCTTTCCCTTTCAGCCTCGCTGAGCCTGTGTTATATTACACTTTGTTTCTGTTTTTGCTGACCTCTCTACGTTCTTCCATAATCCTCGTCGACACTCTCAAACTTTCCTCTCACTCATCCTGATTGCTGCAACCATCCAGCCCTGTGCAGAAACTTGAAGAATTCCCTCATTCTACAGTCCTACCCCTCCCTTCCATCTTCTAGCTGGCTGTCCGTCTGTCTGTCGGTCTCTCTGTTTGTGCCAGGCTCTTCCTCCTCTAAACCATTGGACAGAGGCGGGAACCTAGTTTCTCCCCACACAAAACTCCATGGGGACAGAATTCAGCATTGTGGTATTGATGTAGGCGTTCCCCTTTCTCTTCTCTTCTCTGTCCCCTGAGGCTTCGTGCTGAGGGACGCAGAGAGAAAACAGAAATCTCTGAGGACTCCTTCTGCATCTCAACACACCACAGTGTGACTGCAGACACACAACCCGACTGCAGGTATGAGGCAGACTTATCTGGCGCTTACATGACAACAAACGCACACAAATACACAGTGTATACTGTCTAGGAGAAAATAAACTTTACATGGTTGAATGATCTCTGAGGAATCCATTCAAAGTCTCTACAAATACCAACAAAAATACAAACACAGACACACACACACACCCATGACTTACACAGGATGAGTTTGCAGTCTAATGTCCCAACAGTGACCCTGAGGCTGCAAACTTCATTGCGCTTCATAATAAAAAGTGTTGATGGAACAAACATACACAAAACAATCCCAAACCAGAGTTCAGAGATTTCAGGGATCTCAAAACCAGTAACTTCACCTGTAGGTGTAAATCTGTGGTGCCACATTGCCCTGCCTGCCACTGCCTGCCACTGTGGCTCCACAGGTGAAAAAATTCACCTCAGTACAGTTATCATGAACGGAAATCCACCAGGCTGTAAACATGTTTGCCCCCTGCTTTACTTCTGCTGTGAAGTTGGACATTTTGAACATGAGGACTTATGGAGACTGACTCACTTCTGGAGCCAGCTGGAGTCATGTGACTCGAGGAAAAACTTAAAGAAGCTGCTAAAGCTCACCTGTTTTTCTCAGAACAGAGTGTACAGAGTGCTTCAGAAACAGAGTGTACTTATCTCTGCTCTGTTACTATCCACTAATCTCAGTTATCATAAAACGAATCGTCCTTCCTCATGTCTTTATTGTGAGAGTTGGAGTCGGCCGCTGTCATAGTGCTGAATCTACTCTCAGGACAGAGACATGTCATGGTGCTGAAAGTACTGAAAGTACCTGAAGCCTTCCAGAGCTCGTGGGCGTACAAGTACAAGACATCACCTGGAGAAAAAGCTGAACGTTCGCAGCTATGTCGCCTGTTTTTAAGAAGATTAGTCTTAGGTAATTTAATTTAATCATATTAAACGTCTGGATGTTTTACTGCTGCACTTTCTACCAGCAAAAACTAAGTGCATTTTTTAAAATGTTGAAGTTTCTCAACAAATCCAGAGAGAAGAAGGATTGCA
Source organism: Protonibea diacanthus (assembly GCA_028641955.1). NCBI lineage: Eukaryota > Metazoa > Chordata > Actinopteri > Sciaenidae > Protonibea > Protonibea diacanthus. The sequence continues at coordinate 20,674,658 of CM053996.1, read as the reverse complement.
CTTTATTTGTTCCTCCTTCCTCTCTGAGAAACCCACCTGAGGTCAGGTGTACTTGACCACTTTATAAATAAAGGAGCTGGACTGGACTTGATGCCCTTTGTACCTGATCTGTTTTCCCGTTTTGTACGCTCATGTCTGTGCTAGGTATTAGAAATCCGTCGCTGGACAGGGATTCTCCAGTGAAATCCATATTTATGCGTCACAGAGGTGGAAAATGTTCTGCTACTTCAGCACAATTTTAACATTTGGCTCCATCCGCGTGTCACTCACGAGTGCGATGTGTGTGTTTCCATTTTGTGTTACATTGTACTGTGGTAGTGTGTGTGTGTGTGTGTCCTGCTGAGTATTGAAAGTGGAACAGCAGCTGGTTTGAGCTGCTGTCTCTGTTTATCCTTCGTTATTAGAGAACACTGCCTGAATAACACACTGCAATATGCTTGCTGCCACAGGGGAACACACACACACACACACACACACACACACACACACACACACACACACACACATCATACATAAGTACTGGGACCAACATCAATGGCTCCCTCCTCTGCTCTTGAAGAACAGGAACAAGAAACAAATGAGAGCCAGTCACAAACATACAGCTTATTATTAATCAACACTAAACTATATATATATATATATATATATATATATATAAATAAAGTTAGACTGAGACTAGATTACATACGAGTATCGACCCCGTGTTTGCATTCTTCAGTGAGACAGACGATACAAAATGAGGAGACAGCGAGGAAGAGCAGGTATTGCGCACTGTGTCAGCATGCTGTTCAACACCAATAATAATAAACTAAGCAAGACGAAGAAGCAGACTACAAAGGAAAAAGGACGAGTGGATGCTGCTCAAACCAAGACATTAATATAAACGAGAGTCTGAACTTCCTGAAAGAAATCAAAAAGAGAAAGAAAAACCTGATGATTGAACCTTAACATAAGGAGAGACAAGAATATGAAGACACACAACAGACGACAAGTTGACCTTCAGTTGATGGTAATATCAGCGCTGAGGCGACTGCAAACAATCTCAATCAACATAGAAAGAAATGTCCCGTTCCCGTCTCAACCTGATCCGTTACTCATCCTCAGGCTTCAGGAAGAACACCAACGTACCTTCAGAGTTTTACCAGATGTGTTGAATGAATACAAACTGAACTCTTCAGAAAGCGATGACAAACAGGGAACCACACACCTAGCTCAGCATGCACATGAGTCAAACACAGGAAGCAGCCACAAAGTTACCACAGAGGTGTGTTCTTTGGTCATTATAATTGAATCTATAGGATCAAACTAACAACAAAACAACTATGAAAAGATTTCTCAGAGGCCAAGGAGACGTCTTCAAATATCTTTTATATCAAAGAAAAGTTCAAAACAGAGAATGTTTGTGCACCAGCTGTTAAATTATTCTTTTAACCTGGCATGTAGTTCTCAACTCACCACACTCATTCAAAGCATTGTTAAAAATAAAGCATCACTGATTGGATCGCTGCCGTTCAGAGCCTGTGAGACGACGGCGCACTCACAGAGGCCAGTTTTTAGTTTAAAGGTCACGTTGAGAGCCAAACTTGTGAATGACAGTGAACCTCGGCTGCATCGTCTCCCTCGAATGGAGAAATCTTCAACCTTTAAAATCTAAGATGTAAATGACAGAAGAGGAGAGACTGTAGGAATTCTTTAGTCTATGAATAATGTAAGCTTTGGAGAGCGCTTTGACGGCACGTCAAAACATGTCACTCTGAATTCACCAAAAGTTTGACTTTGGCTGCCGAGGAAACACCTCAGTTTCAACGTAACCAGCCAAGGCAGAGGATCATCTGTCAGTCAAAAGTGTCTGTAGCTGAAGTATGAAGCCAGCCGACACAACTGAGGCCGAGACAAACCGAACGCTGCCGCCTGAACCCGTTAAATAATCAACAGACATGACCTGAAGGGCTTAATTAACTCTCAGCAGAGCATCTCATGTAGAATCTCAAAGTCAGGAGGCACATGGTGACATGGACGACTGTTTGAAGCTTTGAGTTTGGTGTTATTGACATCACCATCTTGGTTTATTGGAACCTGAAGTGAACATATTTAGATGAGCGTGAAGCTCATTACTGCAAGTTACTTCTCAAGCAGGAAAAAACGTTCTCGTATTCCAGCTACACAGAGACAAAAATCTGTGAAAACATCTGAGGGGAGAAAGAGAATAAAATCTGAAGATTCATATCTGACCATCATCTTTGAGAGTGTGTCAAGCTCTGAGGTACGTTATTCCCTGTTGACGCTGCGTCCGAACCCAGTCCAGTTCTGTTGCCTGCTAACAGCAGATTCAGTTAGTGGCAGTTAATTAGCAGTTAGCTACCTTAGCGAGCGGTTAGGCTAAAGCTATCTGCCCATCAAGAAACTCGGACATCACAGGGAAAAGCAGCAAATATATTGTGTATTAAATCTGATTCAGGTTCACCAAAATCACTGAATTAAGTTCTAAAGTTCTGCTTTTGTGCAGTAATCAGTGAGGCCCGGACAGAGATGACTGCAGCACGTGATAAACATACATTTTGACCTCATGGTCACTTTTATCTTTCAAACTTTCACCCAAGAACCCAGACACGCTCAGACAGAGCACGAACAGACAAAGACACAAAGGAAACACAGGAGCTAAATAACAAGGCAGGACAACTCGACACAGGTGAAACTAACGAGGCACAGGTGAAACTAACGAGGCACAGGTGAAACTAATCAGGGTGGAACAGAATTACAACTTGGCGGGAAACCAAAGGCAGGAAGTAGAACTACAAACTAAAACAGGAAACACACAAACAAAATATGGCTGTATTGTTTTATTGACCGTGCAGGTAAATATGATCTTAAAGTTCACGATGCTGTTGATGCTTTAACTCTCACCTGTCAGCGTGCAGCCGCTACAAGACAAAAGCCTGATTGGTCACTAAGCAGCCATTGGCCTTCTGTTGCTGGGTGTGAGCCAATCACATCTCATTAGGCCTCTTTTGCTTGTGCACCTGCTGGCCAAGATACACCAAACACACACACACACACAAAATCACACAAGTGTGCAGATGCAAACACCCACAGGTTCTCATATAGACGGTGCACTGACTGCCAAGACGCACTCAAACCCAACACACACACATTAAAGTACACACTGCGAGTCCAACACAGCCGCACACTTTAATGAGTTGGTGTTGTATTATTTAACTGACATCACTGTGTGTGTGTGTGTGTGTGTGTGTCAGTCTCTGCATTGCAGATTCACACACTAACTGTAGTGCCGGTGTTTCCTCTCCGCATCAAAAATGGAAAAGACTCGGCTGTTAAAGAATAATGATGTTTATTTTCATAGTTGAAGTTACTCAATGGACAAAAAAAGTTATGTTTATTTTAAACACACAGCTCTGTGTGTGTGTGTGTGTGTGTGTGTGTGTGTGTGTGTGTGTGTGTGTGTGTGTATTGAGCTCTAACAAACATGCAGAATGAACCTCCATCTTCGATTTTCCACCTATTTTAAACTCGGTGTCTTTTGCATCAATCTGCAGCCTTTGTCATCACTGCCTTTACTGCAGTGGGGGGAAAGTAACTGAGTACATTTACTCAAGTACTGTAAGTACTTTAAGCACATCTTGTTGCAGGGCGGAACAGAATCAAAAATTGGTGAGAAAACAAAGGCAGGAAGTAGAAATGCAAGACGCAGCGAGGGGAGAAATACAAAACAAAACAGGAAACACACAAACAAACTCAAAACCGTCACAAAATGTGGTTGGATTGTGGTTGGCACACTGCTGCACAGAACACACACACACACACACACACATACACACACACACACACACAGCTTCAGGCCACCACCAGCACTGCTTTCAGCTGCCCTGCTGCCTTTAACTAACCTTGAGCACGAATGCAGAGTTTTGGGAAACGAGCACAAAGAAGAAGAAGAAGAAGTGTAAGTGTGTGTGTGTGTGTGTGTGTAGGTTTTGTTGTTTTTTTGCAGTGTTGAACTGTCGATACTCCGCTGGGTCCTTTCTGCAGACAACAACCTGAATCAGCTGCTGTTGCTTGGCAACCAAGAAAAAACAGGCCATAGAGTAAAAATGACAGGAGGTCTGCGCCAAAAAGTCATAATTCACTAAAAACTGACATGAAGGGAAAACAGTAAATATCATCTAAAAGCTCCTCGTGCTGCCTCCATGTTATGTTTCCTGCGGAAAGGTGCTGAAATACGTACGCACCCTGAATGCAGCATCTTGTCTTCAGGTATCGATCCAGCAGACTGTGTAGATTAAAGAGGACAGGTGCTCCCGGACCACGCTCAGGGATCAGTAACAAACAAATACATTTTGAATGTACGCACACACACAGAGCAAACATTGATTATGTGTGCAATAAAACAACAGGTGTATCCTCGGCTCCTCTTTTTTCTCTCAACATGTTGGTGTGTCTCTCTTTCTCAGACCCACAGCTCCCTCCATCGGATCGCCTCGCCTCAGTCCTGAACAGCCACAGAGAGGACTGGACAAAATGTCTCTCCCTTTATCAAATTCATCAAAGATTTCCTCAGTTTTTAGAAAGTCAACACAACACAGAGAATTCTCTTACTTCTTAAAAACATCAGCACTTCTAAAAAAAAACTGTCCATCTTTCCACAGTGTCCCTCCTTCATTTCATCCAGTTCTCAGTTTGTTACTCTAATGAGATCAAGTTGAGATGCAGTATGCTCACACACAGTTTGGACTTGATGAACTTCACCTCCACGTCTCTTCCTCCTCCTCCCTGCTCTTTTCTTCAGACACACAGTAAACACACCATCACAGAGTCACAGCTCATAAATAGAAACACATAAATAGAATAGTGAACGTAGCACGTTATAATTTAGCTCCTCGTCTTCCGGCTTGTCTTCCTCTCCCTCCTCTCCAGGCAGCATTCATAATCAGAGCTGACGTCCCTGACATCTCCTCTCCCTCCTGCCTCGTGCATCTATAATTAATCGTCAGTTGGTGGAGGTCACGGGGGCAGACACAGGTAGAGGTCGCAGGGTCAAGTCATCGCAGTGAGGAAAACATGCCCTAACGGATCGTCTGTCAGGAGCGCAGACAGCTGAGGAAAGCAGGAGAGACGTGCGGGGAGGAGGTCTGAAAGCAAACAAGTCTGAAACTCAATCATGTGACGTGATGCAACGCGCCAATGATGATGTAAGACATGAAAAGGTTTGTTTCTGATTGGCTGGCAGGTGTCTTAGGGCTGACAGTCTTACCTGCTAGCTACACTAACTCTCTTCTTCTTCTTGCTGGGTTGTCATGGAAACGCTCAAACAGCCTGCAGTGTCTTCACCTGCGGGCAGACATTGTTTAATAATGTTATTGATCGCCATGTGCCTGTTCACGGACACACACACACACACACACACACACACACACACACACACACACTGCAGCTACACTAAAACATCAGAGAGGATTCATTCCCAGGCGGCCATGATTGGATGGAGCAGCCTCGAGGTGCTGAGACTCTTCGTTTGTTTTTTAAGTTAGCAAACTACCGAAAACTAAACATGAAGAAGACAGAGCTGCTGGCTGCTGGCGAGTGCAGAAGTCCTCGTAAATGTCTGTTACATCTCGCATCGACTGCTGCAACTCCATCTTTTCTGGTTTGCCAAACAAATCACTCCAACTAATCCAGAACTCTGCAGTCAGGATAACAACATGTTCTGGGTGCGGATGCTGCTTCACTGGCGACCAGTTGGCCATACTGTAAAATCCTGTTTCTGTACACGACCCCGCGCCCTGCGATGCTCCTCAGCTGGTCTGCTCAGAGTACCTGAGATGATCCTCAGTACCATGAGAGAGAGAGAGAGCTCAGCCGCACTGCTCCAGGCAGTGAATCCATCGCTGAGTTTAAAAAGAAACTGAGACTCAAGGCTCGTTGTTTTTAATTTAGATATGTGACTGCTGTTATTTGAATACTTTTCTTATCTGTTTAATTTGTGAGGTGACCTTTGGTGTCCTGAAAGGTGATTGAAATAAAATATTATTATTATTGGAAAGTTTTATTTATTTTAATGCATGTTTGAGCAGTGAGAGACATTTTAAATAAACGAGGACACTTTTTAAAAAGTGGAGATATTTTTGGGAAAAACACTTTTGGATGTTTGTCGATAGTGAGGACAGACAGGATGAACTCAGTACAGATGTGAATGTGCTCAGAGAGAAAGTGAACGCCTCAAAGCACACGGAGAAACACACGGAGAAACACACGGAGAAACACACGGTGAAACACACAGTGAAACACACGGAGAAACACACACCTACTCAGTATCACTAACACACACACAGCGGAGATCCTGAGGGGCCGATATAGGAGGCTGATCTTTCATTAGTGGGGCAACATGCCTGATTAAACTCATGGCCACACACACACACACACACACACACACACACACACACACACACAGCTGGCCTAATCAATGAGTGGTAATTGGACCTGCAGGGAGATAGAGCAGGAAGGTCCTGTGATGTATAGTGAAACAAATGAGTGTGTGTGTGTGTGTGTGTGTGTGTGTGTGTGTAAAGGGAGCTACAATGAGGGAGGAAGGAAGGATCACTGGTGTGAAATGAGACAAATGAGTGTGTCGGGGGCTTTGTGTGTGTGTGTTTTTGTGCTCATTCTTGTGTGTGGTCGATTGAGTGTATGGCTATTGATCTGTATGATGTGTGTGTGAGTGTGTGTGTGTGTGTGTGGACCGTGCTGCATCACAACATCAAAGAGTTTTTGTCACTTTGGAGTCCTGACAGGCCGAGCCGACAGTCGGCCATCGTCGGCCGTATGTGGACGAACGTCACCTGTAGCTTTGTGGTTGTCTCTGAGTGACGGATTCAGCATGTCGAATCAGTGTGAGAGAGCGAGAGCTCTGATTGGCCACATGCAACACAGTTTTAATCAAACTTATGTTTGTTTGAATTCCAAACGACAGAAACTTTCCTCTGATAATCTGACGTCTGTGACCTGTTGATCCACACTGACCTGTGACCAGGTGAACGATGTCTGTCATTCGTACGTCTGTTCTCACACTACGTAACTTTGGGCTCCGGGTCGGGAGAAGTACGTAACGCTTTACGGCACTAAGTCACACACCACCAACTATTTCATTTCATTGACTGTTGACAACTGTAGCTGCTGTTAGCTTATGTTAGTTCAGTTTGTTAGCCGGGCTGCCCGGACTGCAAGCTCAGAGCACCGGGGGAGTGTTAGTGTTTGTACCGCAGGAGCAGTCAGCAGCTTCTATGGACATAATGGCAGAGGAGAAGAGAGTGAAGAGGACGCTGACGGAGGAAGCTAAGAAGAGAAAAGGAGAGAGTGAGTGAGCAAGAAGCCGCCGGACAAGAGTAAATCTGGGACTGACTTTTAGTGGTTGGTGAGAGCTTGGTGAAATAAAAGGCTGAAAGACAGACGCCGAGCTGGGCTGACTGCTGTTGGACTAGTCAGTAATATTAGCTGCTGCTGTGTCTGCTGCTGGTGACCTGGTTGATGATTGGCTGTTAGCAAAGTTGTCGACTCGCTAGTTTCTGATCAGAAGTAAAGTAATCAGAGTAAATACTCGAGTACAGCCTGTGTCGGAGCTTCAATGAGCCTCTTCTCTCTCTCTCTCAAAGAAAAGTTAGTCATATTAATCATCTATGTTGTTATTATACACAGTTTAAAACAATATAAAACTATATATAAACTAAACTATTCCTTATGAAATATTTGTAATAAAACATGAAATATTGGCCGATGGATTTTCTGGTCGACAGCAGATTTATTTTCTCTCCAAAACAAAACAAACATTTGAAGCATTTATCAGCTCGGTGGTCGATGATGCAAGGCCATGAAACAAGACACACTGGCTGACATCTAACCTGCCTGACATGAACTACACTGGGAATCTTTGATATGAAAGTTTGATGTTCTTACTGCAGATTTTTGTTTGAAACTAAAGACACTGCAGACAATTATGATCCAGCTGATTCGCTTGTGTTCGGCTCATTTCTATGGAGATCATCTCATCGTCAGGTGGTGTTGGAGTGGCGAGCAGCGCTCTGACATCTGAGATTTCAGAGGTGTAAAAGCAGCAGCAAGGCCTCGCTGACTCAATGAATGAAAAGCAGTTTGATCTGCAGCCTGTGTCCGTCCGCTGGCTGCAACGAGCCATTTCATTGGGTTTAATAGAGCGGAGCGTGTTAACAAGTGAAGCCAAACCTCTCCTCATGAATGACATTTTGTTTTTATTCCTCAACGAATCACAGATTGATATAAAACTACAGGCCAGCTGACCGAAACCTCAAAGCAATGCTTCAAACTTCACGTTGATGGAAACACAGGAAGTCAGAAATTATTCATAGAGGACGAACACTGTTGACTTTCATCAATAACAAAATATAAAACATAACAGAAATAAACTGTCAACACGTAACTGTTCCTCTTCTATAAGACTAAAACTCAACGTCTAACGTGTTCGTCTCTAGATTTCTAGATCAGCAGTGATTTAAAGACCTAAACTGTCAAAGTGAAGAGCAGAAGGTCCGACACGGTCAGAAGACTAAACAGTTCTGTAGGTGTCATCTGTATGGGCGGTGTGAGGGTTTGATCTGCGGCCCGTGTCCGTCCGCTGGCTGCAATGAGCCGTTTCATTGGGTTTAATAAAGCGGAGTGTGCCAACAACTGTCATCTGAAGCGTGAAGCCAAACCTCCCCACGTGCTCCAGATTGGAGAGTTAAAAAGAAACGAACCCGCAGCCTCAGACAGCGAGGGTCCTCCTGGCCATAAGGAGTCTATTATGCTCCTGTGTGTCACGCAGCCATCTTTGTGCCGACTCGGTGCCACGCTGAGGCGTTTGTAAAGGCCCGGCCCGGCAGAGTGCTGGCACACGGTGGGCAGGACATGCTGCTAAATCCCATTAGAGTCTGTCCAGAGGATACGACGCTGCCAGTTACTGTCAGTCATCATCAGGCTTTTCCCCGCAGGGAGCTGCAACGCTTTTAATTAACCTTAAAAACAAGACGAGCTGATGAGCTTTAATATATGAGGCAAATATCACAACAGCAGCACCACAACCTGTGGACGAGGCCGAGGAAGAATTGGTAAAGACAAATCTACAGCGGGACAAAAGGATGTAGCTTCAAACACAGCAGGACTGTGCATGAAGGCACCAATCAAAGTTTAAAACAGCAGGCTGCAGGCAGGATTTACACCGACCATCGACCATGACATACGGCCCGTTGTGTTGTAGATAGTTTAAGTCGTCATCAATAACCAGAACCAGAAATATTCATCATTACGTTGATATCTATTGATTTTATTTTGGTGGGATTTCACCATAATCTGCCGACTCTTCGGTGAACATTCCCCCAGAAAACAGCCTCGGCCTGGGCAGTGAGAGCCAAGTACGTCCCTCTGTTTATCTACGGAGGTTATGCAATGAAATTTCGAGCAACATACATCGTTCTAACAGAGTAATGTGGTAGTAGGTCGTGTCTTTGGAAACCTATATCAGAAAAGATTGTTGATATTACGTGGAAACATTGGTCTGTCCTCCCTGCCGACTCTTCGCTGAACTCTCCCCCAGAAAACAGCCTCGGTCTGGGCAGTGAGAGCCGAGTAAGTCCCTCTGTTCACTGATGGTGATGGTGAACTCTGCACGCTGGGTCAACATAATCTGACAGCTGCCAGAAGATCGGACACCCGGGGACGCTTTGTGGACACTTACAGAGGAAACCGGATGGAAACCCGCCAAAATAAAATCATAGATATCAACGTAATGACGAATATTTCTGGTTCTGGTTGTTGATGAACTTAAACTATCTTCAATACTTTATTTAAGGAGTTTGATTCGCTGGGAATGATTTAACATGACGGGCACTCACTCAAACTAAAACCGCAGATTAAAGTCATCACCATGAAAAACTTCAAAGGTTTATTTTTTTTAAATGTATTATTCATGAATGAAATCACGACCTGTTCTTCGACCGGAGCCGAGCTGAAGTCACTTTGTTTCTTCTCACTGAATATGAGTGATAATTTTAATTAGAGCAGAAAGTTTTGGGCTTTTATCTCTGACATTTAGCTCATTAATATTCATAAAAATATTAGTTTGTTCCTCGAGTGTCTTTGTAGTTTATTTTAAACAGACCTGAGTGAGACACAAATGAACTGTTTGTTATTAATGGAACTTTGGGTGGAGGTTGTAATTCACTCTGCTCTAAATTTAACACCACCTCTCATGCCTCCTTCTTTCCTTCCTTCCTTCCTTCCTTGGCCGTGCTGCTCTTCTGCTTGGCCGCCTCCGTGTATCGGCCCACAGCAGCGCACTGAGACGCTTCTAATCCTCTTTTGATGAACTTGGTTAATGGACCTCCTGCGGTGAACTTTGGCTCTGTTCAATCAGCAGCACACGACCCTCTCCACGCCCCCCGGAGCACGCACTGCGCGTCCCCGCGGCTCCAAACTGCATAAATTCAGCCATCAAAGTGCAGAAAGTTGAAAGTTCTCAGTGAACGGAGCGTCTTTGGTTGAAGTTTGTTCCGAGGAAGAAGAGGAGCGATGCCGCCGAGTAAAAGCCTCTTTGCGCCTTTCATCTCCGTGGACCCGGAGGGAGGAGTGGGCCCCACCGCGGCCCCGGTGGCTCTCCACGCCGACATCCACGCCCTGCTGCAGCGGAGCCGTGCGCAGGAGCGGCAGGGGACAGAGCGCAACAGACGCGCCTGCGAGCACCGAGAGCCTCCGTGCGCCATCGTGGAGCTCCGGCTGGGCCCCGCCGGCGGCGCGTTGCACTACCTCCAGCCGGACAAGTGCGCTCTGGAGCGGGCGCAGAGACGGAGACGCCTCGCTGCAAACGCCCGGGAGAGGAGGAGGATGCTGGGGCTCAACGTCGCCTTCGACCGGCTCCGGAGTGTCATCCCGAACCTGGAGAGCGACAAGAAGCTCTCCAAATCTGAGACCCTGCAGATGGCGCAGATTTACATCGCCACCCTGAGCGAGCTGCTCCAGGAGGGGACCTCACCGACCCGCGTGACGCGCCCCACGGGGGCCGCCTCGCCCTCACAGGGGACCGCAGTCAGGGACTTTCACAACGGGAAGGGCAGCGGCGGCCCGGCGCGCACAGAGAAGGAGGTGGAGGAGGAAGAGGAGGAGGACAGGAGTTATGAGGACATGTGGGAGAGAACGAGCGGGACAAAGTGATATTTAAAGATGAAATGTATTTTTAAAAACTATTTTCCTACAAAGATTGTCATTATTTGATTTTTCTTTCTTCATGTAAACTTTGTTAGCTGAGCATCTTGTTTCAAGAAAGACGAAGCAGGAAGTACTGAAAGTAGCAATTTTTATTATTTTAAAATTATGTACAGGTAACCAAAGACATCAGTCTGCAAATTGGTACAAAGATCAAGTTTTCCTGCAGTTGGCTTGTTAAGAAGCTCTCTGTCTGTCTGTCCAAAACAACAACACGACTGGGAGGAAAAAGGCTTTAGAAAATGAAAAATAGAGTCAGATTCAGAAAAAAGTAGAGTCTACAGGTGCTAGATTTAAATTTAATCCCACCCCAAAACCCCACCCCATAATCCCACCCCAACAATCCCACCCTCCATCCCCACCCAACCCCATCACCCATCAGCCTCTGCTCCTACTGAGGAAATCAATTTATGTACAAGAACTATGTACAAAAAAAAGCTCTTCCGTTCATTCTTCCAGGTCTGTGAATAAAGCTCTTGTAAACTTAAAAAAAAACAGGGGAGTGTGTGTGTGTGTGTGTGTGTGTGATGATCACAGAACAACAGACAAATATTAACTGGATGTTTGATGACGCGTGTCGAACTTTTACAACCGATGAAATTCAAACATAAACATAAAAATGGAACAAACGTCTCAGCCCGACACAAACTGAACGTCTGCAGGCTGCACACACATTTCTCTGATGGTGAAACACGGATCGTCACTTTTTTAATTCATTTAAGTGCCATTGATGTTTTTTCATAGTCGATATCTTCCTCTGCATTTCAACACAGCGTCACTTTATAAGAACTCGTGCTGCACTGAGCGGCTTCATTCATCGTTAACTATCTTTTTTTTTTTAAAGGAGTTCGACTGATTTTAAACGTGACATTTACTCGCCTGTCCTCTGTCAATCTGAAATCTGGTGTCAGGATTTAGAAAGCTGTGTGTGTGTGTGTGTGTGTGTGTGTGTGTGGAGCTACAATGAAAGGCATTGTGGGACATGTAGGATCCAGTGTTTTTTTTTTTTTTGGCATTTCACCTTCTTTAAAAAAACATTTAATAAAAGAAACTTTTTTTCTACTTGCAGCCACATTTTTTATGAGAGCCTCTTTAATAACTGAACCGTTATAAGCATTCGTGAGCATGAGCGTGTGATGATGATGCTGGAGGAGGATGAAGACCGGCCAAAGACGCGTGGGTCGGTTCACTCACTCGGATTAATGTTTGATCAGAAAGAAAAACAGTCGAGCTCTCACAGAAAAAGTATCGACACGACCTCTGATGGCTCTCTGTTGGTGGCTCGATTCAAACAACAAGACGAAGCAGCAGCTCGTCCTCACCTCTCGGACCGCGGCGCCTCGCCTGCCTTTGTGCTGTAATTGCACACACACACACAAGGGCGGTAAATTGAAAGGACCTGGAGGACGACAGGTTCTGGTCCGGAGGGTTCAGGTCCCACCGAGACACAAAGCTTTGATGTGGAGTGAGACGGCGATCGATTGTTTCAAAGTTTCTACTTTAAGATGGTTTCAAAAGTTTAAACGACCTCGAGGGTCACTCGGGTGTGTCTGAAAGCGCTCGGCATGCTGGGAGAAGCACCTGTTTGGATAACGGCACGGGAAGCATGAGCAATTTAAAATCAGCTGGTCTGCTGCAGAGGGTGAAGAGGTAACATTTGAGTCTAAATACAGACGAAAACCTCCTAAAAACAGACCTCATGCCAACATTCCCTTAAAACACCACCCTAACTTCACAAAAGCCTGCAATTCAGGGCCTGAGCTGCTGCCATCTCTGCCCTCTGGGGCCAGAAGAGATCAATACTTTTGATTTATCTGCCTCAAACCGGCCTCTTCCGACAGAGTGGAGAGGTCAGAGCAGCAAAAAGAAGAAGAAGAACACAGCGAGTAAAGCAATTATTTTGGTCAGTAGTTGTTTTTTCTTCTAACCACTCGAGTTGTTTTGGCGATTAACAGCTCCAGAGGCAGAGCTGAGGGGTGCGAGGCTTTGATGACAGGCTGGAGAAAATGACAGTTCCTCTCCAATCTGCCAGCGGTCGATACGAAGGCGAGGAGGAGGAGGGTGGAGCGGCGAGCAGGTGAGAGGAGAAGAGGAAGCTCTGACAGGAAATACATCAAAACGTCAGAAAAGGGACAAAGAAAGAAAAATACTGATGTGGACGAATCCTTAAAGAAAAATCTGATCACAGCGGAGGCGGCGAGGGGGCGGGGCGTACTTCAGGAAGTCACATTAAAGTTCATCTTTTAAATAAAGAGTGGACCGCTCCGTTACGTGGAGGACGAGGACGACGTGTGGTCAAAGAAGACGTGTGAAATGCGCTTCCAGCAGTGAACTTATCAGACGTGATGATGAAGGATGCTGACACAGATGAAGGAGATGGTGTGTGTGTGTGTGTGTGTGTGTGTGTGTAAGTGTGTGTGAGACAGGCTTCTCTCTAGCAGTGCTCCAGATAGTCAATGATCCTGGAGATGGACTTCTGTCCTGCGGTGCCGACGTCACACTGCAGAGAGAGAGTAGAGGTCAGATACTGCACGCGCACACACGCACACACACACACACACAGGCACACACAGGCACACACAGGCACACACACACAGGCACAGGCACAGGCACAGGCACAGGCACAGGCACAGGCACACACATACACAGGCACACACGCACACACACACACACACACACACACACACAGGCACAGGCACAGGCACAGACATACACAGGCACACACACACGCTAAAGAGGCTGAATCTGCCGTTAGCATGCTAACAGAACCGGGCTTAGCAGCCGGACTGGACCGGACCGGGTTGGAGCACAGCCTCTAAGACCAACAGGGAATAACGTTACAGTACCGAGGTGATTTACAGACTTTATGATGGAAACACTGGCTGTGGTCAGCTCAGCCCAGGATGCCAGGAGCCAAACCCAGCAAGTGAACCACCTCGGCGGGCTGCTGTATTCACTGTTAGACTGGTTGTGTCCGGTCCCGTGTCCGGTCCCGTGTCCGTCCCGCTGGCATTACGAGGTGACTCACGGTGAGGTTCATGAAGTTGAGGAACTTTTTCAGCATTTCTGTCATGATGGAGAAATCTCCTTTTGGCAGGTTCTCCCTCACAGTAGTCACATTCAACTGGTGAAGAGAGAGACAGAGAGTCAGAGACATGACACACAAAGTATGTTTATTAAATGTGTGTGTGTGTGTGTGTGTGTGTGTGTGACTCACTGGGCTCCCCTGACACAGGCAGCCCAGCAGCAGTGCTGTGTATGAGGCCACGATGCTGTCCTCCATGTGCTTCCCTGCATGCTGCAGAGCTGAGAGGAGGAAGACGACGATGAAGACGATGATGAAGAACAGTTTCAGTTATCATGTTTTATTTTTCAAATCTACACAAACATCTAAAGAAATCAAACGTACCTTTGTTGAGGTCCAGCTCCTCGTCCTCCTCGTCCTTCTCCTTCTTCTTGGCGGCGTCCCCTCGGTCGGAGTCGTTGTTGCTGTCGTTGGCGTTGTCGTTGGCGACCCACTGGATCTCGCCGCCCGTCTCCTGCCACTCGCCGCTCTGGTCCAGGGCGGGCTTCGGCGCTTCCTTGATGAGGTCATCCGTCTGCGCCTCAGCCAGGACGGCCGCACGCTCTCGCTGGAGGAACAGCTGAGGAGGACGAGGGACAGAAGGACAGACGGGTTAATGTGACAACTTCCAACAGAAGTGTTGGAATTAAAGCAAACGTCAGACACCTTTACATCTCCTGCCCACACGTGTTTAACGTGTTTTAAATGTGGCTGACGCCTGAAGTCATCACACACACTTAATCTGTCAATGAACTGACGCTGAGCTCCGACTGGGCACGTCTCCGTCACATGATGGCAGACTTTGTTTACTCCTCAGGTCATGTGTTTCAGTATGTAAACACGCCACACTGTTAAAACACTTTTTATGATGTTTGCACATGTGAGTGTTTTATTTTGAAAATCCAGATTCCTTCCTGCCAGCTTGAGCTGCTCGTGGCGTCTGGATAACACACACCTGTTCATTTACACACAACGTTCATTCACCTGGACGAGCGCAGCGATGGCGCTCAGCGGGCCGCTGCTCGTGATGTCCTGATGCGGAGGGTTCAGCAAGACGGTGGAGTTGCAGGGACCCTGACCTCCCTCCATCTCCATCTCCATCAGACAGTACTTGTTCCTGGCACTGTACTCCACCAGGTTGATTAGCAGGCCCAGACCCTAAACACACAAACACACACACAGACACACACACACACACACACAGTTATAAATCTAACACATCTGTCACGTTGCATTTCATTCGAGCATGATGAAGATTTTTACAGTCAGTGTTTCAGATTCTGAGCACACAGTGTGTGTTTTCTGAAGTGTGGCTGTGTGAGCTACTGATCCACAGTCAACGTGTTACCTACAGTACAGACGGCGGTCAACAGTCGCCCAGGAGGATGAGCTGAAACTAAGTGACGTACCGCCGTGGACGGAGGCAGCAACAAAAGAACATCAACATCGTCTCTGCAGGAAACTGAAGCTTTCGTATCACTTCTGTCCAACATATCTGCACTCTGCTGAGCCACCACACTTCACTGACAAAAAATAATTGATGGAGGTTGTTGGTCCACCGCAGCCTCGATCTGTTAGCTGGTTTGTGTTATTGTGTTTTACTTCTGTGTTTTAACATGTCTGGATTCAAACTAACGTTTTGTTTTTGTCCATGAAGTCTGGAGGCTTGGAGAGAGCGATATAACTGCTCTGGTTACCCGCCGTCTGACATCCAAATATCACGTACAGACCGATATCGATGTTTTTTTAGGTGTGGAAAATCTGTTTTGTTGCCGTCCTGTCCACAGCAGCACATCGCTCATCATCATCGCTCATCTTCTGTGCTGCTCCACAAACTATCCGCTGTCAGCAGGCGTCAATCACTTCCACACAACAAATGATTCATCTTTATGTTTCGGGTTGATTTAATTCTAGTGTTCGTGTCCCAACACAGAACTGGGGTGTGAGTGTGTGAGTGTGTGTCTCACCAGTACTCGGATGTCGAACCTCTGCTCTTGTGGAAGATACTGAGGGACTTTGAGAACACAGTTCAGAGCAGTCACTATTAAATCTTCTTGTTCTCCTGTCTTCGTGCTGCCCCACTCTGCGCGCGCGCACACACACACACACACACACACGCAGGTTAATACACAGGAGTACACACTGAAATCCAGCACAGGTCATGAATGAAGTGTGTTTTAAGTGTGTGTGTGTGTGTGTGTGTGTGTTCTAACCGTTGTCATGAGTCAGGTTGAGCAGGACTCCTATGATGGCCCTCATACAGTCCTCCACTGCTTTCCCCACCACGGCTCCGTCTGAGTTCAGCTCTCTGCTGTAACGCTGGATCATCTCCTCACACCTGCTCAGCGCCCTGCAGACGAGGAGGAGAATTAATAAGAGATTAACACCTACAACATTTTTGTGGGTCGGCCGGTGATTGGCTGGACAGAGACTTACTTCATCGACACAAACAAAAGATTTAGTTGTAGGTTTTTTAGCTCGGCTTCATCGCGTCATGGAAGAAAAGTGGCTGATGAACATTTTTCATCATAGTTCTCGTTAACGAAACTCACTAACTCAAACAAACGCTGTACATAAAGAGCACGAGGAAAAGTTATTTTACAGTCACTATTCAGAGGAGTCAGATGACGTCTGGGTCGATCTCAACCTGACCGTCCTCGTTCCTTTTCTACTCCATCATCACACAGAGCAGCATTCAGGACACACACCAACACACACACACTGAGGCCGGCTGCAGCAGCAGCAGCAGCAGGGGTGAAGCAGGTCAGCCGCCTGAATTAAATAACTAGATTAAATCTAATGACGGCGGAGTCTGAACGCCAGGACGGAGCGAGAGGAAGGAAAGAAAGGAAGGAAAGAGGAGGGTGGTGTAAAAATGAAATGAAGGACGAGAGTTCAGGGAGGAGCGACGAAACGAAGAAAAAGAGAGAGTCGATGAAGCGACGACGTGAGCTGCAATAAAGATGAACAAACCTCGTCAGAGATTACCGTGTGTGTCGAGGAAAAGGTTTGGCTGCTGCCCAGATGCAGACAAGCAATAGGACTGTGTGTGTGTGTGTGTGTGGTTTGGATTATTGAATTAGTCCTGCAGACAGCTGAAACACTCGGAGAGGCAGAGGGCTGGTTTGGGTTGAAACAATGAGGGCAGAAGTGAAAGAGAGGAGAAGAACAACACAAGGATACAGCCTCAGTGTGTGTGGGTGTGTGTGTGTGTGTGTGGGTGTGTGTGTGTGTGTGTGGTTGAGGTGCTGCTCTCTCGCTCACCCTGTGGTTTTAGGGGTTAATCGAGTTACCGCAGAGGACAGCTGAGCGCTCAGACTGAGGCCTGTGTCGCCCGCTCATACAGCAGCTCTTTGTTGACCCATTAAGCCTTCATCATCATCATCATCATCATCATCATCATCATCATCATCATCCCCACCACACACCACCCTAACTGCAGACTTTCAGTTATGGGGGCAGAGGTCCGGTCAGGGAGAGGGTGAAGGAGGCGGAGCGAGACGGTGAAGTAATCCAGGACTGATACAGTATTTATGAGGCTGATATTCATATTAGAGGCAAATCATTCGTTTTTATTCTCTGCCTGCTCGTGTGTGTGTGTGCATCCGCGCATATTTATGATTTTATTCTTGATTACCTCGAGGTTGGACACATTAATCTGACTGTTTTATACCAACTGCTTCCTCCTGACCTTCTTCAGTGTGTCATCCCCCTTCTATTCTGCAAATGTCATGCTGCCAGACACGCGATGTACAGGCCAGAGTTTTATCCGAAGATCGGATGCTTAAATATAAACACTTAATGAAACACACACTACAGGGACTGATAGAGGTGGAGAGAAAAGTGCATGTGGCTGTAAATTGGAGAAAATAATCGTTCGGGTGGGGGGCAGGTGGATGATTCATGCATAACCCAGATACAGAGTTTTGTTCCTCATCACCTGATTATTTCTAAGAGATGTGAAATTAGCCACATCTGGACAAACTGACTGTACGTGCCTGAAACACCCGAGGACAAAGACACAGAATGACACACACACACACACTCTCTCTCTGTCTGTCTGCTGACGCTGTGAATGCTGGAGGTCGAGGTCAGAGGTCAAAGATCAGCGCTGTGACTGACGGGATGTCACAAGTAGGAAATTGAACAACAAAACCCCCGAAAATTATTCACATAATAACCGCACACAGACTGACACACACACAAACACACTGACACACACACGCACAGACTGACACACGCACAGACTGACACACTCACTTTGCAGAGGAGATGATGAGTGATGAGTCTTTGTAGGCGATCAAGTAGCTCTGGTTCTCCGGGTTATGGACCGTCACCTGCAGGTAAACAAAGTTTATCAGGTCAGAACATCAACAAGAAGCACAGACTGACTTTTTATTTCAGGGAATACGTAACATCAGAGTTTAAACCGTGTCTCACTGTGGTCACTACGTCTCCACCATGTTACGTTTTTTAAGGTTTGTGCAGCCAAAACCACGAACGAATCACAGATGTTCCTGTGACGTTTGGCTGAAGATGAACAGACCTCATAAAGAGGACATCCTCTATCGTCCCTGTGTGTTTGTGTCATGTTGAAGATGACATGCTGCATCAGCCACTTGCACTGAGAGCTACAGCTACAATGGAAAACAAAGCACCCGGTACCAGAAGCAAGCCGAGTCTTGCAGTGGAATCACGACACGTTCATGTAAACCGCTGATTTAAAAGTGAAACTACTTGTTGTTCCTGATCGGACTCCAAAGTCTGGATCTAGACATTGGTTGGGTCACTTACACTCTCCAACACCCGTAAACACCTCTCGGCTCCCCACAGTGATGACACCAGCTTCTCCTTGTCGTCCTCCTGGTTTAAGTTATTGACACACTCCTTCACTGTGGAGACACAAATCAACACACAGAATCAGAAACCAGATGCATCGTCATCACTATTACTTCCAGACATTTTGAGTGATCATCTTGAACCTTTATCTACGATGTGGTCCAGTCCTCCCAGCAGCCGTAGCTCTTCTTTGAACCAGTCTCCTGCTCGCTTTGAAGTCAGAGACAGTAATGTCTCCATGGCTAAGTGACCCGTCTGCAGGGAGAGAGGAGGGACAACAGGAGGATCAGTGTCTTAAAGCTGAATTCTTTCTAATGATCAGCAGGGGGCGCTCACCAGCTCCGAGCTCTTGACACAACATGGTTGTTTTAGCTCCAAAAAGCCAAGATGGCGACGGCTGTAACGCCAAACTCGAAACTTCAACACTGATTGTAAGAGACTGACACCACAACCTGATATTTACTGTTTCAGATCACATACAGATCTTCAGCTCGGGTGGAGCTGCTCGAAATATCTTGACACACGTGGGAGGTTGTGAGTCAACCTGACTGAAGAGCTGCTGTAAGAATATCATTAGTCAGTGTCTAAATGCTTTTCCAGCCCACCAGCTCTGCACAAAACACGACAACATGACATTAAAATGATCCATAATCTGTACCGTTATGTTCTGCAGGTCCAGGTGTTTGTTGTGCACGGTGTCACAGAGCTTCCTGATCTTCTCCTTCATCTTGGCGATCTCCCTGGCGCTGAACTGAGCGCTGGTGTCTGTCCCGGCAGCAGTGCCCTGGTCTTGGTCCAGCTCCAGCAGCCGGATCATCAGGTCCAGACATGACCGGTCCAGATCCATGTTCAAGCGGTCTCTGCTGAGGATGTACATGAGAGACGCCGTGCACAGAGCCAGATTCTGCAGAGAAGATATAAACAGCGCTGCTCAGACTGTTTCCATCCGGAGGAGAGTGAAGGTGTGTTTGAATTGAATGTGTTTACCGTGTGCTGCGGGGCGTCGTTGAGTGTTTTAAAGACCTGAGCCACCTTCCCTCGGGCCCTGAGGTGCATCCTGAAGCTGGGCATGGCACAGCGTGTCGCCAGGCTGATCACACTGGAGGAACAACACATCAGCAAACGGTGAAGACGACATCATTTATGTTATTTAACTACTTTGCACATGAAGTTTGAGTGAGCTCAGGGGTCGGGGTGCGCTTCATTCCCTTCAGGGGGCGTGCCGGCTGGTTCTTACCTAAGGCAGCGTGTGTTGAGAGGTTGTCCACTCTTCAGACCGGTAGCCAGATATTCAAAGTCATCAGTGAACTCCTGGTTCTCACCGAACTCCACCACGTCATTGAAGTGCTTCACGTGCTGGACGACTGTATACAGCTGGAAAACACAAAGGTGGGGTGAGCGAGAGGAATATTTCCAAAAATGCCTAATAAAAAGTGCAGTTGTACAGTTTTTTACCTCCTTGTGCTCCTTGCGGCATTTGAGTGCAGTGACGGCGTCCTGGTAGAGATCCGTGGGGAGGGTGACACACTTGGTAACCTTGGGTGGAGGTGGAGGAGCCTTAAAAACTCCGTCATCCTTCGGAGTATCGGAGGTCTGCTTACTGGATCCTCCTGCTGAGATCGGTGCCTGGAAAGATCCAAAATACGTGTGTGATATAAATAAACATGATGTGAGGAGCATTTAACTCTGAGTCTTATGGAGTCTGAGCGTGTGCTTACAGGAGTCGTCTGTGACCGCGAGAAGAAAGATGGAGGTGGCTCCTCTTCGTTCTCCAGCGTCCAGTGTCTGGCGTTGTACACAGCTTTGGTGGGAGACTGCAACATGAACACACACATACAACATGAGTGAATGTGGCTGTGCTGTTGGTGATTTGAGAGTTTACTGAAGAAATCACATGGCACATTTGGTTTGTGTTTGTACTCGTTTGCTGTCATGGTCGCTGTGCTAATGAGCCATCACAGGCGGGGTGTGTGTTTGTTGTAATATTAGTTAACACCATCATCATGACGTGATTTTTATTCTGCAGCAGCTTCTTCAACTCAGTGTTTTTACTAAATGTAATATCTTTATTATGCAAATTTAAAACTAGTGACTAGACATTTGTTTCTATCCAAAAGCGTCATGAATTTTTTTTTTTTTTAAATCCACGACTGTTACGTGAATATTAGTGTCTTTTCATGAGATAAGCAGCAGGTGGTGCTAATTCGGAAAACCAGAAGAAGAGGACACAACGACCAAAATTAAATAATACGATAGTACGAGATGCTCCTTAAAGTGTGCGATGGTGACGAACGTTTGTTAATGTCAGTGTGCCGACCTGCTCTGCATTAATACACACTGATGTACAGATATGAGCAGGCAGTGTTTTTAGGATCGCACACATGAAGCTTTAAACTCAGTGAAAGTGGCTGTATGAAGGAAAAACATTCATGTGACCGTCCACCTCTTTTAACAGCTTTTAAAAATTCATCATTTCGCGTGAACGCGACGAGAACGGAGGTTTGCAAACAAAGACAGATGAAGAGAGGAAAAAGAAGAAACCAGGAGAACTGGATGCACATTAAACTGGTGAGAGTCCGCCAGCACTGATCAAACAGCAGGACACACACACACACACACACACACACACACACACACACACACACACACACACACTTTCATCCTTGGCTTGTCTCCTGTCCTTTCTATATATTTTTGCCAAACCTGTGGTTGGTGGTTGCCGGGGTATTCATAATGAAAAACAAAAGAGGGACGGGCAGCGCGGAGGGAAAGAAAAGAGAGAGTTGGCTGCAGAGTGGAGCACTGAGGGAGGCGAGGGGGGTTCAGCACCGCAGGGTTAATAAGCAGAGACAAAAGAGGAGTTTGGGAATGAGCTGGAACACCAACACACCGAATTAAGGCCTCCTGCAGTAATCTGAATGACACAGACGGACACCTACCACCACCCGCCCCGCCCACCCGCCGCTAAGCAGCATGGCAGAGAGTGAAGGAGGAAGGTGGGCTGCTTTTGGCATCGCAGGGCGAATTCGCAGCCATCTCATCCAAGTCGACAGCACGAGCTCGAGGATGGGCAGTGATGTCATGTCTGTGGCTCTGAGAAAACAACTCCCTGATGATGTCATGGTGATGTCATCATCATGCTTTAAGACCATATCGACCAACGTTTTACAAACTATAGTTATTGTCTCCGATAATGGCAGATAGTGCAGCGCTTCTACTGGTCTTGCCGGCGTTGTAAACCATAACTGGGTGCATGAGCTGACCACTGCAAGACGCCCAGTCCGCCCTGAGAGAGAGTGAATAGCTTGCCAACCGCTGGCAAGAAGCCAACGTCGGCGCACTGGCCGGACAACAGGAGGTAAAACTTTTGGGAGAGTGGCTCCAAGTCAAACCTCTACATCAAAATATCAGGCTTCGAGATTAATCCAGATATCTGCTCTTTATTCCATCGTTATTAGACTGTGTGGCAGCATAAATGTTTCTTTTTTTGTTTCAATTGAGACTTGTGTAACATTTTGTTGTCATTGTGTCATTTTTATGTTATGTAAATGAAGAGAATAAAAGCAATATCGGCTTTAAGAATCGCCCCCCAAAAAACAAAATATCGGGTATTGGTTAAGACTGATGTCAAAATAATCGGCATCGACCTTAAAAAACCTGTGTCGGTCAACCTCTAATCTTGACCTCTCCAACATGGCGGCCGTGCTGACATACAGCAGGCTCCCTTCGAGTCAAGAAGTACGTGAAGTAAAAAGTACAGAACTGTTCAGGAACCGAGACAAGATGAATGAATGAATAATGAACAGAACGTCATTTTTTCCTCTCTTTCCTTGTGGGACGACAAAAACACATTAATGGTCCATCAGTGAAGAGAGCCACGCTGCAGCTGTGCAGAGGGTCACTGATGTGGAAGTAATAACTGTTCGTCCCATAAATAATAAACCCAACACCATCTCCTAAATATGGATGAGTCCATCCAGGCGCTGTCATTACGGTAACATCTAATGTCTCCACCGACACAGTTTACTGTAATTGGGGCAGAGTTTTGATAAGTCCACCATAGCCTGGTCACTTCCACTGGCTATTGTTTTTATAATGAGCTCGACTCGGCTCTCACTCTCAATTATGTGAACTGAAGATGGAGTGAGAGAAGGTATATTAGAACGGAGGGAGGAGGGGGGAGCAAGGAGGAGAAGATTATTCGGGGGGAGCTAAAAAGTAAAGGCAGAGTGGTCAGGAGGAAGAGACGGAGACAGACGAGAGGGAGGAAAGTTATTGTGAGAGTCGGGGCATGAAACTGGAGAACAAGAGAGCAAATGAGAGAGTACATTAAGTACATTATTATAGTCCTATGGGCGACGTGTCTCTAATACTCTAATAGCTGGTCTGCAGTGGGTAGATGCAGGAAATGAACTTTACATTTGGCACTTGAGAACAAAGTTATCTCTGCTGAGGTTCACTGAAGTAACCAACTTTCTGCACCAATGACATCTTAACTCGACTTAATGTGACTTATATCAGGTCAGTTTAAGATTTATAAAGTTGTTATTTGAGTTTGTGAAACCCTCAAAACCAAAGAAGAAGTATGTGAAATAAATTATTATTTTCTTTCTGTTGGAGATTTAAAGTTAAGTTATATGAAAACTGTGATATAGTAACCAGGGGCGATGATTTATTTAAACCAGTGAATCCACTAAACTCATTTAAATCAACAAATTAGTCTTCCTAATTACGGCTACAATCATGCATCACTTTTCCAAACACAGTCCATAAATGCTGCAAGCTGAAAAGAACATTTAACAAGCAGCTGTGAGGAAGCGAGGCCTCGCACAGCAACACTGCACTGAGATTCAATTAACAACGTTCCTGCAGCAGAACACGGCAGTAAAAATCAGATCATCAATTCAAAGTTTTCACCTGATGTGAGGCTTTAATCAGAGAGATTCATGGGAGAGCAAAACAGACTGACGAGTTACTTAAGACTTGCATTTCTGCTGGCCTGGACTGATGACATCGATCGGTCTGTGCTATAAAAAGAGTCTGACATCCAGTCAGCACAGTCTGAGAGCCGAGGACTGACGGGCCATTAGCACGCTGATAAATAAAAGAGAGATGGTCAAAGACGACTCGATCCTTCCCCTCATCTAACCACCAATAAACCAGACGTTCCAAGAGTGAAAATCTCTTTCCTAGTCAAATCCAGGATTCGTAAAAATGTCGTGACCATCCAAGATGGATTTACTGCACAGCTGCAGGAGCCACAAATACGCCTGATATCCACCATGTTTTAAGGAAAAATGTGTTTCACGGAGAAGAACTACATTACCCACAATCCTAAGAGAGCTGTTACCATGGAAAGGTTTACAGCACCGATGAACAACAAGTGAGTTACACAAAACAAACTTCAATGTAGTACAACACTATTGTTAATAGAAAGTAGTAATTCCAAGAATTTTCCAAGTTGGAAACTTTCCATGGAAATTTATGGGAATAACGGGAATAAACCGGGAATTTACAAAATAGAAGGTTGGCCCTTAACAGGGGAAAATATATTTTAGCATAATCTTGACTAAAACAACCAGATTTCATAAAAGGTACACTTCAGGAATATCTGCTATTCCTCAATCACATGCACAGCACACTGCACAGCACACTGCTTACTGCAGGACTACTGAGGCCCTGAATTGATTTATTTTGCATGTCTGCTTATGACAAAACTAAATGTTTATATTTATGTATGGATATGATCCAGTTTGTTTAAATTACCACCAATTTACAGGTAATTCACATAAATTTCCATAATTCCCATGGAATTTTCAATTTGGACTATTTCCAAAATTCCCCAGCATAACTTCTCATGCAAAGTTTCCAGAAATTTGCTGGAAACTTTCCTCCCCTTTGCAACCCTGATACAAAGATTATGAGGGTTAAATTTAAGATGATGTTTTCTACACTTCTCTTCTTGAATGACAAAGACTGAAACCAACATTTTAGGAAATGGTGTGTTTGTTCGGGACTATTTTCAACCGTGGATGAATACACGCTCAGTGTTGTGTGTTGTGTTTTCACAGCAGACCAAAAGTGACATTTAAGGTGCTTTAAAAACACTCAGAGGGTCTAACTGAAATATCAGCCAACACTTAGCCGTCATCCATGTAGTGTGACCCTTTATGTGACCCAGCTGTTGATGCTGATGTGGGTGTGTGTGTGTGTGTTGTGTCTGACCTTTTTCTGTGCGCTGAAGATCCTCCGGAAGGAATCGGGGTTCTTTTCGGTCGCTTTGCCCTGAGGCAGTCTCCTGGTGGGGGGCCCAGCCACCACTCTGAGGCCTTCTTCTGAGAAGTCCAGGACGTCTGCAGACAAGCCATACAATCTTTACTACACTGCTCTGTGTAATCGATGCGCACTTTTATCAGATTAAATGTTTACATATGACTACAGAACTAATACAGTTTAGAGGTGACATGCGGCTAGCAGCTCTATACTATTTAACTGTAGCAAAACCCCCAAATAACTGACTGGATGGTTCAGAGGACGAAGGAGGAGACATGGGAGGTTAGTGTTGTTAGGGGGTGTGTGTGTGTGTGTGTGTGTGTGTGTGTGTGTGTGGGAGGATGTAGTGGAATGGTGGTAAAAACAAAGTATGGTATGTGAGTGATCGTGTGGGCGCTCTGTGTTTAAACATCAACATTACACAAACAAATGACCTTCAGAGTGTGTGTGTGTGTGTGTGTGTGTGTGTGTTTTACCTGATCGTATCCTGCTTTCCTGCCTCTCACAGTACTTCTTGTTTTCCTTGACTACCGGTCTTTCCCGAACTTCCAGCCTCTCAAACGGATCCGGCGGTTCATAATCTGGTGTTTCGTAATCTGGTATCTCTTCCACGGTAACCACCGGGGTTACCTTGGTGACGGCAGCCTTCTTGGCCCTCCTCCTCTCTTTAGAGCCGCCGCTGTCATCATCATCTGCGCCGTCACTGTCGCTCATGTCATCAAAGCCAAAGTATTTGATCTTGTAACTGGAGCCGCCATCTGCATTGTCTGTGCTGCTGTCCTCCTGATGCACGTCTGCATCCTCGAAGCCGAACAGGTCCAGCTTACTGTCCTTCTTTGACTTGGTCTGGGTCTGCCTGAACCTGAGGACAGGTACGCATCAAGACAAACATGGTTTACATCCTGCAGCCATCGAAAAGACAAACTTAGTTTATGAATTTCAAAACTTAAATGCTGTACTCAGACGGCATCCGTTTTGTTTCGACATCGGTGAACGTGAAAGAGCAACGTGTCAAAGTTTAATGAATTCTTTCACGAGACTCTTCCTTGTTGAGGAAACAAATCTGGTAATTAAACTTTTGTTTGAGGACATCTTGTGTCTCACCTTGATGTGTGACCACGGCTCGGTTTCACCCAAATAAAATGACTGTGAATTTGTCGTCTTTGGCAAAATGAGACCAAAATGAAACACTGCTTTAACCTGGAGCCTCGTGCAGAGATGAAAATATGCAAAAGACGTACGTGAAGAGAAAATCTCCAAAAATACTTCACAGAATGATAAACTGCCCCTGTAAGCAGACACACACACACACCTTTCATTTGCCTGATTCATAACTGTTTCCATCAAGTTATTCAGTGAAACCGTTTAGAACACAGACAGATGAAATCTGCTTTAATCTACAGCGATGTTTATATTTCCCCTCGAGCAGCTTTAAGGTCAAAATCAGCTGATCACTCTATCATCACTCTATCATCACTCTATCATTGCTCAATCATCACTCTATCAGTTTGTTCTAGTTATTTCTGAAGCTATAAGATGTTTGTAGGGCATCAGTCAGAGGCCAAAATTGACAGATGTGACGTGTTTCTTATCTCAGCCGTTCTCCTGAACGTTTCAAACCCCACCAGAGCAGCCTCGGCCCTGCCGCTGTTCTACTTTTGACAGACACCGCGACCTGCCAGTGTCGATCGGCACAGAGCAGCTCGAGCTGACAGGAAGTCAGACACAGAAACAATAGAGATTTTCAAAATAAAACACCCTGTGCAAACTTCAGATCATAAAAACAATTTAACTACGTAGATTATTTAAAACACGGTTGCGGCCACAGTGTGGCAGAGGCGTGGAGTTTTAATGTTAGTCAACTGAGATTCTTCAAGTTTAGATAAATATTTGGTATTGTTGGAAACTCAAACCTGCAGTAGAAGTGGGAAAAGAGAAACTATTAGGTCTATTTAGTAGCTGTACTCGAGCTTTCAATCATATAATATGATCTACAGCTGTTCAAACTATCTATTTCCAAATTCAAGAATAAACTCTTCCTCCATCTTTTCTTTTATAAAGTAAGTGAGAAAAGGCCTCGGCGCTCCACCTCGTGTTTTGTTGTTCCGACTTCTTCCGCTGCCATCCCGCCTCTCCCAGCTCTGTCATAGTGCCGGATCCAGCGCCGCTGCTCCCGCTAGAGGGCGCCGCATCAGTGCTAAACTCCTCCACTCCTCGTTCCTGGATGGTGACGTTACACATTGACACTGAAGAGGGGTGCAGCACCGTGTAGTCCCTCGTCCTGCCCCGTCCCCGTCCCCCACCACCACCTGTCGTCTTATTACTGCTGTCAGATGTGGATTTGGGAGGATCTGTGCCAAAAACAGCGCTGGAGTCCGAGGCTTTGCCAGAGCCCTGTTTGGTGGGCCTCCTGTATGTCCGACAGTTCGAGTTTCTTACAAGTGACGGGGAGGACGACGTCTGGGTGTAGTCTGACGTCTCCACAAGGAAGTCTGAGTCGCCCCCGAAGTCCTCGCTCTCGCTGGGGCTCTGGAGCCGTGGAGGAGAGGGGGGCTTCTCGCGCCGGGTCTGCCCTCCATCACAGTCGCCCACGGTGACGCCTGCTGTGAACCAAGAGAGCGTGGGGGCCGGGTTGCGAGGTTCCTGGCTCGGCGAGGGCGGACGGAGACCCATGATGGCATCCCAGGAATCGTAGGTGGACTCCGCCTTGGAGCCAGTCTTTAGGGTGGTTGTCTGTGCCAGGGGCTTCTTGTCGCTCTCAGAAGCGTTTTGGTACCACGAGTAGCTGTGCTGGTTCTCTGACAACGAGGAACTCTGCTGGGATTTCCCTGTGGACGAGGAGAACAGACTCAGGATCAGAACTGTCAGACACAAACTGCTGACACAAGTGATTTTATGACGTTAACAATTATGTATGAAATATAGAGAAAAAAAATGGCACAGCAGCTGTGAGTCAGAGTGTCACATGATGACACAGACCTCGAAAACGACACGATACACATGATAATACACCAAATCCAGCTGAGAATAATAATTAACAATTAATAATGAACTGGTATAATAAACATGATTCATATTTAAAAGTTAATTATTTGTCAAAATCAGTGCACAATCACACAGAAAAGCTGAGTGTGATACAGGCTGCCATGTTAGTCACAGTGAAGTCCTCCCCTCTGAAAAATCACGTCTACTTTAATATTCAATCAAATCTCCAATGATCAATAATAAAAAAAAAAATAATAATAATAATAATAATAATAATAATAATAATAATATTATTATTATTATTATAAATAATAATAAAAAATAATAATAATAATAATAAAAAGCACAAAGAAGCTGCAAATACTAAAAAGAATCATGAAGTCATGCTGGTGTTAAAGAGTGTGACAGCTGTTGAATGGAGGAGCTGTTTAAGGCCTCCACAGTCAAGTTGTGAGCTTCATGTGCAGAATTTAGACGGCTGCTGTTCGATTTGGTGCAAACTTATTCCAAAATTTTACAATGTTTCGAACATCTGTCTTCTTTCTGTCAGCTGACCTTTTTAAACCAATCAAATTCCATCATGCTGCAGTGGAACGACAGTGAAGTGACACAGTTAGTTTGCAGAACGATGTAAATAAAACAACTGCACCATTTCAAAAAGCTTCTTTACACCATGAAAACAGGTCACACACACACACACACACACACACACACACACACATAACAGCTACAGAGCTTCATGTCAAATGCTCATCTTCCAGTTAGCGTATTTCTTCATGAAATCAACAAAAGGGGTCTGGACCTGATTGTTGGGACACACACACACAAACACACACACACATACAGGTTATTAGTGCCCCGTGGCCATTTCTGCCGCCGCTGATAAAAAACAGCCAACAACACGGGAGCCGCCGCTCTGAGCGGAGACAGGAAATTGCTTCACGGTGCAGCATCAAAGAATATCTGACAGAGCTGTGGTGACGGTGTGTGAGTGGAGCAAAGACTAGAAAGTAGACCACATCGCTACTTCACCAACCATTTCCCTCTTTGTGTTCAATGCATGCAGTTATTACTTAACGACACGACACGGGTTAACGTGGGACATTCTGAAGTCCTCAGGCTGTCGCTGCTCAAAAGTTTCATGATCTGGTCTCAGGTTTTGGGTCCAACAGACTACTCCCACTCAGGAGTGGACCGATTCCATTCCTTTGAGAATTAGTCCAATCCTAAATATAGTCCAAAACAGCCACAGACACCTGAAGACAGACACCAACCTGTCATCACCTGCTCACCACAATGAGGAGCCTCAGCCCAAATGATGAGAAAATAAGGATCAGGATGGACGCAGAGAGGGGCGACACCTCGGGAACAGTTCAGAAACAAGATGAGACTTGATGTCGGGGTGTGTCCCATCTCGTGAGGAGGAGTGAGAGTCTGCAGTAAAAATCAAACCAAGAGTCCAGAGTGAACCCCACCGAGCACAGAGTACTGCTAAGGTGGTCCCAGCGTCTTATGACAACACCAAATTCAAGGACTTTTCCGGCCCAATTCCCTCAAATTCAAGGACCAAACACAGCGTAGCTAGGGACACAGATCAAGGTTAATTACTGTTACAACACTAATATACAATATTTTTATAATATAGAACCAATAACAGAACTTGTTTATATAAACATTAAGTTCAGCTTCTGAAACTTTCAGGGCCTTGAATTTTTCCCCTCATAATCATAAACTTTAAGGATTTCAAGGACCTGTGGGAACCATGACACACTGATGATATCATGACCATGTTCAGACCACGGATATTCTCAAATGTCTCTGCTGTGCAGCAGTTCAGAGCTGGACTGTCACGTGACCTTGTGGATCCAGCTCATCACTTTCTTATGTGACAGCAGCTGGTAGCAGCGACGCACTTCTCTAAAAAGGTGTTTTACAAACTGCCACCGGAGGAGAGAGAGAGACGAGAAAACATGGAGGAGGAGAGCCAAACTGTAAACAGCCTCACTTCAGACCCATCAGGGGAAAAATAAGTCAGCGGGACGTACGAGCTGCCCGAGAAATGTGACTGAAATCAAGAGAAGGCGACCGTCGTGGCTTGCGTCATTAACTACAACCACCAGCTTCTGTTTATTTTGTGTTTCCCTCTCAATCACAACAACGAGGACGTCTGACAGCTGCCGTACGAAGAACAAATATACGAGTATATGAAATCAATTTGATTTTCCTCACTCTGTAATTATGCAGTAATAATAACGTTTTTCCTGGTATTCACAGTGAAGCGTAGTTTCCTGAATAAAAGCTCAGCTCTTCAGTGTCAGCACACTTTATCAAAAGACGTATTTGCTTGTGGATTTGTTCATATTTACTGAGTCAACATGGCCGGCCTTACTGAGCAGATAATGCGGCTGCTCAAGGCTTCGTGAGTTTTAGCTGGACGTCAGAGTCATGCTTGTTCCCGTCAGTGTTCCAACACAGCGTGGAAACGTCACTCTGAGGCGCAGCTCGCTGTTCACTTGGAGTGGCTCGCGTCTCTGGCAGGTGGCCAGCAGCGGTCACGGAAAGCTGAGAGCAAGTCGAGCAGAAAGCAACGCCGCCACTGACTGTGAGAGGGAAACGATCAGACTGATTTCCCCGATGAAGGGAGGTCAAAAATGAAATCACTGAAATCTAAAACTGAAGAGGAAATGAACCATGAGCACATCACACCATTAACACCTCACTACATCAATCGATGGACATCAGTCTGTGTTACCTATGGCAGCGCTGCTGCTGCTGCTGTTGAAGAACCGCGCTGTGTCCATCAGCAGTTTGGGCTGATTCTTGTCGTTACCCAGCCATGACTCCCCTCTAGCCGACGTCAAAGTATGGGATCCTCCCTGGACGCTTGACCTGCTCCCCGCGTCCAAAGACAGGCCCGGCCTCTCTGCCCGGGGAGGCTCTGCCGAGGCCGGCTTAGCGGGGGATGACTTGCTGCTGCTGCGAGACGACACCGGCTTGGATTCCTCGTCACTGTCAAATCCAAACGGATCCTCAGAGCCGTCTCCGGACTGACGGGGCCTCTTGTAAACCCCCAGGACGGAGTCGTTCTTGGGAGCGCCGGCGCGCTTGGCGCCCACCTTGGCCTTGTAGGTGGTGTCACCCCATTTGGTACTGAGGGTGCCTCTCTTGGTGGACAGAACCTCGTCAAACTTGGACGTGCCCTCGCCTCCCTTGCGGCTGTAAGTTTTACCGAATCTGGATGTCATTGTTGCATCTGGGTCATATTCTCTGAAAAACAGATGATCATTTAAGAAACTGTAATTACATTATTGGACATTAACACATTAATTTTTAATCAATAACTTCATATCAAGTTTTTATTTAAACTCACAAAATGATCAGCTGGTTAACTTCTTACGCAAACACAGACTTTATGAACATCAGAATTAGAACAAAACTCTGTTGACTGTCTCATTATTTTCATCTACAATCAGCTTCATGCAGCTCGAGCTCTTCTCCTCCAGCTGGTGTGACACAAACAAGGCTAACGTTAGCATGTCAGCGAGCTAACGGCGCTAAGTTCCCTCTGAGCACTGACGGGATGCGAACAGATGAATTAATGCAAACAGAACCGAACCAGCTGGTGGAGGAGAGACGAACCGGGCGGCGTAACAGTGTAATTACGACACGAGGCGTGTGTGTCACGTACAAATAAAGCTCGAGCTCGTTAGCTCGAGTGTTAGCCGCTAGCCGTCACTGCTAGCCTGAAGCTAACGGCTAACAATAACTACAAACTGACGTCGTCTCGCGCAGCAGGCACAAAAATACAAACACGCGCCGCTTTCCAGCCGTTAACGAACGTTAACCGTTATCCGTGTTTCCACTTACTTGGTGAGCTAAAGGGGCCGATCCGCCACAGAACACTCTCCACTCCAGCCCGCCTGGGACGGCCGTTAAACGGACACAGGACCGGGCCTGCGCTCCAAGCTGCTCCTGCTCAGTATAAACAAGGCCGAACAGACGCCCTGACGGCAGATTGGCGGGCTGTGAACAGAACAGACAGAACAGCGGAGGCAGACTCGTGAGGAAATGTACAGTTTATGACCCAATCGAACGGAACCAGCTCCGGTTTTCAACCTAAATCGGTCCCGATTGTTTCCTCCGGTTCGCGACGAAGGCTTCCATTGGACTCCCCCGCTGCGTCAAGCTAACCGGAGGCAGAAGAGCGTGACCGGAATCCATGTAGTCTGTACTTTCAAAATAAAAGTATAAAGCGCCCATACGTAAAGACAGGTTTAGGTAAGCCTGCTTGACATGGACTTGCTTAAATACAAAAGGACATTATCAAACAGTGTATTCAATAATGACCCCTTCTTCTAAATATTATTAAATTTCACGTTCATACATTATTTTAATTAGGCGTTTGGCGGGTGTTTTTTTTTCCTTCTAGCCTGGTTTTGTTTTGAAAACTATTACCGGAACTACAACTGTGTAATATTTTGAGCTTCACACAAGTAGCTTCATCAATCTTATCATTACGAATGCCGCGTTCAGGTGCTCCTGTAAAACTCGTAAACAACACATTTAATAAAAAAAACAAACATTTAGTATTAGAAAGCATGTTTATTATTATTATAGAATACTGTTAAAAAATATAAGTTTTATAGTTTTGCTTAGCAGTATGTGTGAACAAAACAATTTTCCAACAATGTGCAACAACAACATATTCTAGAGCTGCTGCACCTGAAGTAACTGTATGCATTATACTGGCAGGTGTTTCTAATATTTTGTATGTGCCATTTATATATGTGATGGCAGAGCTAGTTTTAGCTGCGTGAAAATGGGCAATTCAGTGTGTATTTGAATTTCAGCTCTGCGTCTTCGCCGTCCATTGTACACACATGTCAGAAATATGACTGGTTGTTTGAGGAAAATGACAAGGCACAAAGCATTGTGGGACAGTTTCGGTCTGTGTTCTTTAAATAC
The DNA here is from genome assembly GCA_028641955.1 of Protonibea diacanthus. Classification (NCBI taxonomy): domain Eukaryota; kingdom Metazoa; phylum Chordata; class Actinopteri; family Sciaenidae; genus Protonibea; species Protonibea diacanthus. Next base: position 20,641,255 of record CM053996.1, on the reverse strand, counting down.
TCAGAGGAAATTTTGCATACAAGTTTTGCCTACATTGGTCATACTGCTATTACTGTCGGCACAGATGGAAACGCACCACTTCCTGTTTCTAAACATCTAGATACATCTAAAATCATCATTATTATCTTGATGTCTGACTCTCTACTGTTACAGAGACCTTCACAGGTAATATTCTCAGAGGAAGTGCATCCCTGGTGCAGAGGAACGGACACAGTTTCTCAGTGAACGTGTGTGTGAAGGTGTGTATGTGTGTGCCAGTGTCAGGGTCAGAAAACGTCAGCTCTCCTCTGTCCCAGTCCAGATGAACTCGGATCCTCCGGAGCTTCTCTCCGACTGGAACATCAGTGTATTTCTTTGTTGGTGAGTATGCTCTGTATCCAACATTACTGAAGTCCACACTCCACGCTGCAGAGCCCACAAACTCCTGTCTGCAGACAGACTCTGCTAACACCCCCAGCTCCCAGTCTTTGTTGTCTCCAACCTCGACCTCCCAGCTGTGAGTCCCCGAGTTAAATCCTGATCCCAGGACAGAATCCCAGAACTCAAACCTCTCTGGGTTTGCAGGACGCTTCTGCATCTTTCCATGTCTGACGCTGGTTAGATCTTCAGACAGAAAGAGATCTGGATTGGCAGTGTTTGGATCCAGAATCACAGGAGTGTAGGAGACCATGTCCTTCATCTTGTTCCAGATGTTGAAGGTCAGGTTGCCCAGGTGTTTGGCCTCGTCTATCAGAGCTCCTGAGGGCAGCTGTGGATCATCCAGCAAGGGGCGCTGCTGGACTCTTTGCATTGCAGCCTTGTAGTTGTGCAGGAATGAGACGTCTTCAGCTCTCAGCTCGTCCTCTGTGGCCCTGACAGTGTCTGAAAGAGCTGCTATCTCTCTGCTCAGAGCCTCCATCTTCTCCTCCATCATCTGACTCTTCTGCTCCTCTTCCTCCCTCAGTGCAGCCATCCTGGCCTCCTCTTCCTCTTCTAGAAACTGGTGAAGCTTCCTAAAATCCTCCTTAATCATCCTCTCTGTGTATCGAAACTGGACTTTGATGTGTTCTGCTGTTTGATTATACTCCACTTTAACTTTATTAAAAGTCTTTAACTTGTCCTGTAAGGGTTTCAGGGATTTCTGGAGCTCGTCTCTGTGATCCTGTGCAGCTTCCTCAGTCGGCATGAACCTGTGGTCAGAGTGTATTTTTGCATCTCGACAGACGACACACACTGGCTGCTGATGGTCCAGACAGAAGAGTTTAAGTTTCTCAGAGTGCAGACTGCAGAGTGTCACGGAGTCCCTCTCTCGTACAAAGGCCTCACACAGGTTCTTCAAGGCCAAGTTGAGAGGTGGATCCCTCCACTGAGACACCGTCCGACACATTGGACACTGGTGGACTTGTTGTCCTCTCCACCAGCTCTGCAGACAGGCTTTGCAGAAGCTGTGGCTACATGACAAGAGGACAGGATCTTTGAAGATGTCATGGCAGGCAGGGCAGCAGAAATCCTCCTCTGACCTAGCAGCCATTTTCCTCCAGAAAGACCGGTGATGGTGCCACTTCCTCGTCCAGAAAGCTCTTTCACTTTGAGCTGGGACTTTCTAAAACTCTTATTCCGTTTGTTTGCTGCTGTAAGTGACAATATACTCCCAGTATCCCCCCCCCCCAAAGCTCTCCTTTGTCAGTGGAAGTCTACTGTTGACCTGAAGCCAAATCTTACGGTCTCCGTGCTCATTGTCACAAAGGAAGTGTAACAAACTTAATTTCCTGGTCTGTCTCAAGTGCGTCACACAATAGGTGGAGCTGTGAAGAGCAAACACATGTCTGAACCTGTTCTGTCTGTCATGTACTTGTTTAGCCAGGTCGTTTTGAAGAATCCAGAGTCCTGCACGTGGTTTAGACGACAAAAGCACTGCGGTTAAAGACAGGAAGGTTGTGCCTTATGTGTCATGTTACTATTGACCTTTTCACTTATTATTCCAACCACAGTCTTTCTTTGACCCTGATCAAGTGCAAAGTTTATTCAAGAAGTCGCTATAAGTGCATATTATTTTGCAATGTATAGTTTATTGTATATTGTATATTGATATACTCCCATATAGGAGTTCCTATGGAGAGTTTTGTTGAAGCTGTCCTCATTTCATTTACTCTGATGAATAAATTAACAACAAAGATGAAATAGGACTATTTTGTTCGTCTCCTGTTAGACATTTCCGCCACAGGTATCAACATTTTGAGACAATTATGTCATTATGTTAAAAACAATCTAGGAAACATCATATGACCAACAAACATATTTGCTGTTGTGAATTAGTCATTAGTAATTACTATTTTCTACACTGGTTCTCAACCTGTGGGCATTCTTAATTTTAGAGAATTAACTGGACGACCTGGTGTGTTCTAAAATCAGTCAAAATCTGAGTTGTCACACAGTCGAAGAACTATTTTCTCATATAGTAATTATACTGATCTTTAAATTGACTTGCACTGTTATTGTGGAAAGATTGTCTCCGTCTTCTTGTTTTTGAGGAGAGATGGGGACACCGGAGCTGGATGGCTGGTCTTTGCTCTTTGCCACAGGACCTGAAATGATCCCAGCGCTTGCTGACATGCACCCTGCTACGGCTGTCTGTTTCTTCAGGGCAGTCGGGTCATCTTGGCATTGAGCTTTGCTTCTTCAAACCTCAAAAACCTGTTACTGCGGAGCTCTAAGCCTGGCTGAAATCCCTGCGTGGCATGCTGCAGCCCCTGTGCCAGCCTCAGCCGTCCTGTCAGCCAACAGACTGACGTTACCGTACCATGAGGGGTTCAATATTCTCATAATAAAGAACAGAGTATTTCACAAGGATGCAAAAGCTCCCTGAGCAGGCGTTGCATGTGGAGAACCTGGCAGAGCTTCGAGGTGGCACATGGAGTGTTCAGGCATCATACAGTTTTGAAGAATAGACTGGCACAGGGGCTGGCATCAGTGCTGGCAGTGCCTTCTTTAAAAACAATTAGGCCTTTGACATTCAGCAGATAGCAGCTGGAAGATCAACTCTGGCAGAGACAGAGAGGACGGAAGCCAAATGACTTACCACCCCAATCAACTCACTCTTTTGGAGATGAGGGTTCAGAGAGGAGATTCAGAAGTCTCTAAAGACAACATTTTTCTCATCTTAGTTCCATATCTTGTGCACAAAAATGTCTAATCTTTTAGGACTTTGTGGGACCCTGTTGTGGGTGAGAAACAAAATAACATCATCTGCATAGAAGCAATCTTTACATACAGTAGCACTGGCTATCGTGAGATCATGTCAGGAGTGCTAGAACAAATATATGAGGGGTAAAATGGAACAACACTGCCTGGCAAGTATTTCAATCAATTTTCAGCTACATCTTTTTTAATGGAAGGCTAATGGAGATATTACTGACGCTAATCATGCAATCATGAGTCCACAAATCTGTTGGTTACACAGTCTACCAGGGCTCGACCACTGCAGACACAGACCAGTATCCCTAGAAATAATACCCATCTCAAGATTTACATCCAGTTCCAACATTTAGTAACAATGCAGGAGGTAGTATGTCCTTTACATAGTGAGGACAATTCTGTTGGATTGGAGATGTGACCATACCTCTATATCTACACTATTGCCAGAAAACAAAACACTTTTATTTAAATAACATGATACGTTAAGGTTAAGATTAAGGTTAGGGCAAAGATTGTAGCATTGTAGGTCCAGTGTGTGGGAGTTAGTTAATGCAGTTACAGATTAAACTCCTCTGCTGAGTGAACATGTGAACATGTCTGCTGAGTGAAAAATGCAAAAGGTCCAGCTTAGATCCAGAGTTTAGTTTGTCTGTACAAACATGGCAGAGTGTATGAATGAAGACCAGTGGCATATACAAGGCTCATTCTAAGGTAACAAAAACACAACAATTCTTATTTACAGGTGATTATACATTATACAATCATGAAAATGTGCTTTAATGTTCAGCCACATGCTGCTAATAGTGCCACACTGGACCTTTAAGGCAAGGCTTTGGTCAAAGTCAGGGGTCCACCGCCCTGAACTACAGGACACGCTGCTGTCTGGATCAGCACCGACTGAACGGTGGCACTGGATGTGAATGATGAGCAAAATCATCCACTATGTATATAATTTTGCAACACTGGGTTCCCTAAGTGGACAAGCAGTTTTGTCTTTATATTTATACAATAAAGGCCCTGATTACTTCACACTACACTCCAAACGCCTCACAGGACGCCTCGCTTTCTTTCCAGCAGGAAGACATTTGATATTCGTAGAAGCTCACCTGAACCTCTGTATGCAGTATGTCACAGTACTAAGTTGGACATCATTACACGTCCCTACATTTTCCCGTACGTGTAACTTACTGATTCTTCATATGATTGTGAGCAGGAGCTGTGACTGTTGTCTTCCACCACTAGATGTCAGAACTTACACATAATCTGCCTCTGCTTTCTTCATCTTCTCCACTTCTCTTCAGTCTTTATCTTGCGATGTCTCTCCTCACCTCCTTCCCTTTTAACCCGCCCTCTCATCTGTGACATTTAACTTCATTATTTCTTTATAGAAACATGTAAAGTGAGGCACATAAAATCATCTCAGTGTCTTTAAAAGTTAAGAGATCATATTTTTGAAATATTTCTAAATGATACAAACATAAGTGCACAGACTTTTTGTGGTGTGCTGCTCAAAAAACCCACCAAGATTCCTCCCATCAGGTTTGGGTTTGTCATGTTCAGAGAGGCAAAGACAAGCTGAATGACATGTGTGTCACCATACATGCAGATTTCATACAGAATCATCACAGGCCTGAAAAACAGTGAGAATATTTCCTGTCATGAACACACGGATCTGAGTTCCTTTAAGCAAGACACCGAGTCCTGACTCGCTTTACTTCAGTTGACCTCTGACTGCTGACATACCTGTGCAGGGAAACATTTACCTCTATTATTGTTTGTATGAGACTTCATTTACCAGCATGCTTTGCAAAGAGAGTGAGGGGGGGTGGGGGAAGCTTGGCAAAGCTCTGGCAGTGGATTGGTTTAGAAAAATCTGAATCAAGTTTCCAGCAGTAAGACTGCTGAGATATATTATGCCTTCAAAATAAAAGCATAAGTGTGTCAGTGAAAGATTTGTTTTTTTCTTACTGGCTCATTTTACCACTTCAGCTTCAGCTTAACTTAGCACAGAAAGCCTGTCAGCACATCTAAAGTTCAGACAGGTCTCCATCTGTTACCTGGCAACTGCTCAGGGCCAAGAAAGTGTCCCCAACATGCTAACACCCAGTAAAGTCGGTGTACGGATGAAACAAACGAGACAAACACATAAATTAGTGAGTTTTAAAGGCTCCGGTCAGGATATTGTCTTCCCATTTGACAGACAGCTAATATTAGCTTGCTTCCACCTGTTGCCTGGCAACCGCTCAGCGCTAAGAAAGTGTCCACAGCATGCTAACACCTAATAAATGTGTTAGCACGCGTGAAATGTGAAGCAGCAAATTTTCAGTTTTACACTTCAGTTTTGTTCTTCTTTTGGTATGGATGAAATAAATGAGAGAAATGTGTAAATTAGTAACTTTTAGAGGTTCTTGTTGACACATTTTCTTCACTTCTGATAGACAGCTAACGTTAGCTTGCTTCCCGCTTCTACCTGTTGCTTAGCAACCGCTCAGGGCTAAGAAACTTCACAACATGCTAACTTCTGATATAACCCCTTATAACGCGTCATTTTTATACTTCAGTTTTTGTATGGAATGAACTAACGAGATAAGCGTGTGAATTAATGAACTTCTGGTCTGGATAATTTCTTTTAATTTTTAATTTGACAGACGGCTAACGTTAGCTTGTTTCCCCCCTAGCTTCCAGCCTTCATGCTAAAGCAGCTAGTGGTTGTAGCTACATATCTACAATGTTTGTTAGTTGTATCATTAGTCTCATTTAATTATTTGATGGTGTTTAAAAGTTTAAAATCTGGACACGGTACAGATAAGGTATTTTATTTTGAAGTGCACACACGGGAAGCTCCGCCGTTGTGGGCAAATGCTTTTATTTTTAAGCGCTGAAACCGGAAGCGGTTTGATACGTTTGTCCGTGCGTGCAGCTTGACGCTGGTGCCTGACAGCTGCTGCCTTCCACACTGACTCTGGACCCGGACTGAGCCGAACTGTGTAAGTAAAAACCCGCAAATCCGCCGCCGCGTTTACCGGCTGCATGCCGCCGCACGGCCTCACCACCGCGCCGTACGAGACCGGAGAGAAACACCGTGTCAGGTGAAGAATAAACGGGACGTGTCGAAGTGTCGGAGAGGCAGCTCATGGAGGCGGGAGAGGAAACGGTCGATGTTTGTTAGGCCTGTGACTGTAACAGTTTGATCTGCACAGGGAGGACTGTGCACGGATGGGCTCATTTATTATCATTATTATTATTATTATTACATATTAATATGTGTGATCGTGTGGACTGAACACAGCCAGGTGAGAGCTAGAGCACCCAGAATGACTGAAATACACTGATATGAAACATTGATATGGAGTGTTATGGCTCTTAAATATTATATTTATGTTGTGTTAATACACTTTAAACCTCCTAATATCTTCATGCAGATGTAAACTGTTTGTTCCACCTTTAGATGAAACAGTGAATGGATCTGTGGATGAATCTGCAGTTATTTAGATCATTTATTCATGTTTTCAGTCATATTTCAGGCTGAAATGTGATAAACGTGCAGCTGTTAATGTCAAATGTGACATATGTTTTTGAAAATACTTGTCAGATGATTCAATAATGGAAATAATGGTTGACGTGGTCACGCCTGACACACTCCCTTTAAAGTCAGTGTAGTTTTAAAGAGGAACCAGAGCTCAGAGCTCAGAGCTCCTGTTTCCTCCACGCCTACCTGTGAGGAGACCTGTTCCCCCGCAGACGCTCTGAGGTGTGTTTCAGCATGACGTCTGACATCAGGAGCTGCAGTTAACACATCTGAGATCCAGATAACATCATGATCACAAAACATAAAGGACAGAGAGCTGAGTGCAGGTTTACCCGGCTCATCGCTCATCAGCCGCTGCTGCTGTCCCTGAGTGCATTACATGAACAAAGCTCTCACTGGCTGAGCAGAAGTTGTACTCACAGTGATTATACGTGAATTTTCACAGCACTGCAACATGAAAACAATAGAGTCCTTAACCTGTGTGTGTGTGTGTGTGTGTGTGTGTGTGTGTGTGTGTGTGTTTAGTGTTGATCTTGAAGTTTGCATTACGTCACCGCAGCCTGCAAGCAACAAAGACAGTGTGTGTGTTATCTAGCCAGCACCTGCTCTGTTAATCCCTGCATTCTTTAACTAGTGCTGTCCTTGTCCACCTCTGTCACAACACACACACACACACACACACTCAGACATCACACAACCTCTCGGGTGTTTTCCTGCGTTTTGACTTTTCTCTTCTGTGAAATCCTGAAACTGAACGTTGAAGGAACACACACACATGAGACAGTCGTGGAGTGTTTGTCAAACTGATGACGTGTTTCATCTGCTGAAGAGCAGGACATGAAAACGGCTGCATCCCCAGAGAAGATGAGGCGGTCGCTGCCTGCAGAGATATGACGGAACGTTTAAATATGAGATGAGAATATCTATATTCCATCTTAATCCACGTCTGCAGGTTATCTCAGCTTACAGTAAAGATCGGAGGTGTAGAGCGTTACGTTACAAACTGCAGGAATATTTCAAACCATGTGCACAAACATGTTAACCTCTAACCCGAGGTGACACTGAATGTCGATGTCCCGGCAGCGTTTCCTGTGATGCCCCAGGGCGGGCTGAGCTGGTCGGGGTCGCGATGCCTTACGTGGACCGACAGAATCGCTTCTGCGGCTTCCTGGACATCGAGGAGATCGAGAGCAGCGGCAGGTTCCTGCGCCGATACTTCATCCTGGACACTCAGCAGGGCAGCCTGCTGTGGTACATGGACAACCCACAGGTGAGGCTGTGTGTGTGTGAATGAACGTGAGGATGGGTGTGTGTGTTAGTTAATATGGTCACGTGACGTCTGTAGGATTCTTCTTTCATCAGTCAGCACTGAAACGTTCAGTATCAGCGCTTTGAGTCTGGTGTCCACACAGTGTTTTATTTTGAAGTTCAGATGACATGCTTCCTGCAGATCATTTCCTTCCAGGCGACTATGATTAACACACACACACTTCATTTCACTGTGAACATTAACTTGCAGGGACTTGCTTGTCTTGGTGGTGAAAAATGTTTCCCAAGGCTCAAGGCGACGTCTTCAAACGTCTTGAAAGTTAAACCAGGTGTGAGCAGACGATACTCAAACAGAGGGGAACAGTAACTTTTGTTAGGGACTACTTTCAGCGGTGGATTAATCCACATTTGGTGCTTTAGTGAGTGTTTGTGGCTGCAGGACTGTCGTCAACTCTGCAAACTACAACTACAAAAGTATTTTATTTAAAGTGTGCAGTGAAAAAAGGAAGAGGATCAAACCAACGCACAGAGATCAGGCAGGTGAAGGCCTTAACAATGTCACAAAGGTTTGGAGGGAAAAGCTCTCTGAAGAGGAAGTCGTGGCTTTTTTAGGACAGATTTGACTCGTGAGCGTCACATCGGACAGCCTTTACCCGAACACAACACACAGTTTGTGTCCAACCAAGCAGACAAACAGGAACCAGAAGAGAAAGTGAAAACATTTCATAGAAGTAGTATCCAGAATTCCCACAGTCAGGGGAGTTCCCCAAACACAGCAGGTGAAGCTGTCAGCTGACACGTTTTATTATCTTGAATCAGGTTCACACCAAAAATTATATTTGTCTTCTTCTCTGAAACTCGTGATAGTGGCCTCTGAAACAACCTTTAGACCAGCGTTAAGATGAAGCTGTGCATGTTTTATAGAGGAGTAATGTGATAAAAAGATTCCAGAGAAGCCTGAAAACAGTTTTTCAGCTTCCTTTCTTAGATCTTGTTGGAATGACTTTACCGTACTTTATTTAATATCATACATCAAATCCAATCAGCTGTCTTTCACAGACTCTTTGGGCTGTTCAATGATTACGTTTTTTATCATAGGATTAATCTTTGAGACGTGCGTGATGTCACTCATAATGTCAAAAATGATCCCGCCTGGTTGGTTGCAGGTTGTTTAAAACATAAAGTATAAATCATAGAAATCCATTCTGCGTTACACTTTAGTTTTACTTCAGTCCAACACATTACCACAAATTCTGCCTTTTGCCTTTGAATTTAGGCCCAATAGAGCTCATTTCCATGAATGTATACTCAAAGTTTCAGCTTCTCCAATGTTCATGAAATGTTCTAAATCTGGAGCATTCGCTGGAAGTTGGTTTGCTGTTGGGTGGCGATCAGCTGATCAGTTTAAGGCTTTAGATTTTGTTCCTGTCAGAAGTGACGCTGCAGCTCATACGATGATGATGTGTTCATGTTGTGAAGCTGTTATGATGCGTTACATCACACGTATAACGACTCCTTTCTGTTTGTCCGCTATGCTAAAGACACTTTTAGATAATATGCAACAACTAAATCTTTGTTTTCCAGTAATACGACACAAACTGCTGCTGTAACTATGAAACTCATGATAAATATTTTTGTTTCTTTGTTCAGAATCTGCCTAAAGGTGCAGAGAACGTGGGATCTCTCAAACTCACCTACATCTCCAAGGTAAGTCCAACATATACCTGGGTGTGGTGATCATGGGAAGCATCACACATGCTCATCCTCTAACGTGCACGCAGCGGGGTGTCCCTCTGCCGTCTCTAAAAGCTCTTCTCTCTCTCGTTCAGGTCAGTGATGCCACCAAACTCAGACCAAAGGCGGAGTTCTGCTTTGGTGAGTTCATCTTCACCTCCATCTTTCTGCCTCTCCTCCACCTTTATGTACTTGCGATGCCTCCAAATGTTAGTGCTACAGTGTACCATGATATCTGAGAGTCTGGACCTCGACCCCGTCCAACACCGTTGAGCTGAACTGGAGGGTGTAACCTTCAGGTGTCCATGTACTTTTGGCCATTCAGCACACCGCTCTCCTCGACTCTTTCTCCTCCATCTCTTCCCTTCGCTCCCACTCCTTCCTTGTTTCCTTCCTTCCTTGTTTCTCCCCTTCTGCCCTTCCCTCTCTTCCTCTGCGGTGAGCTTTATTTCCTCTCTTTTGTCCCTCACTGCTTGTTGTTGTTCCTCTGGTGGCCAACAGTAGCTTTTTGTCGCTCAATAGGAGGAAACTGTACAATCCCTGACCTGACCTGTGTGTGTGTGTGTGTGTGCGTGTTAACATCCCATCCAGATGTAAATACACACACACATCCTCTGCCTCTGAGAAACAAACTGATATTTTTAGATCAGTCTTCTGCGTGAAGCTCACCGTCGTCGTTCTTCTTCCTCTCGATGTTTCAAAGTAAGACGAGGCGACACTTTTCTCTCTCCACAGTTATAAACGCAGGAATGAGGAAGTTCTACCTGCAGGCCAACGACCAGCAGGATCTGGTGGAATGGATCAGCGTCCTCAACAACGCCACCAAGATTACTGTGAGCCTCACACACACACACACACTCACTGATGGATCAATAGGTGACCCTGTTTCTCATGTTGTTGGAGGCCGCTCGGTCTTCTGCCTCAGGCTGCAGCTGATGGAAAATTACCCATCAGGCCAGAGAGATAGAGTTCAGTTCAGGCTGAGTGTGAGTGGAAATATTATTTAACAGTTTCTACCATGAGCAAACACTCCTTCCTTTAAGAGGCAGAGCCCAGCTGCTCGTGAACATCTGGCCCCAGGAGGAAATGTGTGTTGTTGGGGACTATTTTCAGCGGTGGATTAATCCACATTTAGTGCTCTAGTGAGTATTTGTGGCAGCAGGAAAGTGTGTGTGTGTGTGTGTGTGTCTGTGAACATAAACTACAGTGAGTGTGTGTTCATGGTAATAAAGACACAGAGTGTTTGGTGTCACTGATGTGTTTTTGAAGGATAAGACTGCTGATTTATTGTTGTCGTCGACTCCATGCAGACGCAGATCTCCTCAGATGACCTTTAAACTTTGAATAAGCGCATTTATTACAGATTTATGACGAGAAAACTTGACACACAGTGCTGCAGATGATGTTTAAAACCTCTATGTGGAAAGATAAAGTAGTTTAAACCTTAAGAACCGTGTGTGTGTGTGTGTGTGTGTGTGTGTGTGTGTTGTTGTTTTTAGGTGCCAAAGCCCGGCGAGGGCCACGCCATCCATGCACATGCAGAGACTCCCCAGGAAGCACTCGGAGCCACGAAACAAGTCTCCTACAAGACTGAGATCATTGGAGGAGTCCCCATCATCACCGCTACACAGGTAACACACACACACACACACACACACACTGTTAAGTGTGTTGTATTAGCAGCTGTTAAGCAGGTCGGCAGGTCCCGTCCTGTCTGTGATGGTATGCAGCCGCGAACACGCGACCCAACACGCATCGACAGACAGATGCACAGATGAGTGTGTGTGAGGAAAACAATGTTTTCTCTGCTCGAGGCTACATTTGCTGCTGCCACCATAACACACCTAGCAGGTACTGACAAGGAAGAAGATCCCCGCTTCTGCCCCCCCTCCTCCTACTGGTCTTCTGGTCTTGACCCATCCTCTACGTCTGAGACTGAGAAGAGGCCGAGGCCTTTAAAAAGCAGCCTTCAGATCCGGAGAGCTACATCACTGCCTACTACAATAATAATGATACATTTTATTCATAGAGTGCTTTTCATGATACTCAGACACTTTGTGGCAGCTCAAATCATCAAACAACAGGATGAAAATATACACAAGACGTCAGTAATCACACGTTAAAGGCAGCTCTAACAAAGGTGAGGTTTGGTCCTGAGAGGTGGAGGCAGGAGGTCAGCATCAGAGGAGCAGTGTGGAGGTGGAGAAGGAGGTCGAAGCAGACGAAGGTGTGGATCAACGTTTCAGCTGCAGTGACGGACAGAGATGTGGCCAACATGTTGTTTCCTGAATATCACGCGACAACGTTTCACAAACGTTCTATTTGTGTTGTATTTGTGTGTTTTAGGAGCAGGGGGAGGGGCAGAACGGGGCGGAGCGTGGAGGTTTGAAGCGGGGTCAGAATCAACTGCCCTACTTCCTGTCCAGAGGAGCACAGGACCAGGCCGTCATCAAGGCTGGATATTGTGTCAAACAGGGAGCTGTGGTGAGAGCACACACACACACACACACACACACACACACACACACAGATCTGTAACTAATGCTTCGATGTTCTCTGCTCCTCTTCCGCAGATGAAGAACTGGAAGAGGAGATACTTCATGCTGGATGAAAACGCTGTCAGCTACTTCAAATCTGACCTGGTGAGTGAACTGACCGTCCGGCTAACAGACTGAGCTAACATGAGCTAACAGACTGAGCTAACATGAGCTAACAGCAGCTACAGCTGTCAGCAGTTTACTTCACTGTCCATCATAAACTCTGTAAATCACAGAGAGTTGAGGCGGAGCAGCCGGAGGACATCAGAGGGAAAACCAGAAAACATTTTCTCCATAAAATATGATCCAGTTTCACCAAAATCAGTGAAATAGTTGGTGGTGTGTGTGTGTGTGTGTGTGTGTGTGTGTGTGTGTGTGTGAGAGAGAGAGAGAGAGAGAGTGCGTATGTGTGTGTTTGGCTTGTTTTGCCCTCAGTCAGGAGTGTGTGTCTCTACACGCAGTGGCATGTGTCCTGAATACCTCCTCATACGATCCACGTGTGGACAGATTAGTCCTAACCACAGCCCGTCTGTGCAAATACATGGACACACCCAGTGTGTGTGTGTGTGTGTGTGTGTGTGTGTGTGTGTGTGTGTTGGTAGGTATTAAAGACACGCAGAGTGACGTGTTCAGTGTAACTGTTTCAAGTAAACAAGACAAAGTTTCTGTGTTAGTTCACGAGGAAATGAAACAACAGAGACGAGAGTTTGAAACTTTTTCAACAGACACGACGTACAACAAAGTTAATGTGTCGTCTTTACCTGCAGCTCTGCTCTGTGATTGGATCATTGACCTCATATTTATGTCCACAGGCTTTTTCCTTCGACAGTTTCTTTCTGACGTCTATGCAGGAAATAAACAGGAACTTTGCTTCTGGAGTTTATTAATTCAAAATCTGCGCTACCTCAAAATATCCTGAGTTTGTCAGTGTGTTATAAAACACTCTAGTATCACTCATTTCAACCTGAACATCCTGAACGGGGAAGTTTGTGCTTGTATGAGGCGCTGGAGGAGGACCAGCATCAGTTGACGTGTACACGATATTTAGAATATTTTCACTGCTTCACGTTGCTGTCAGACAGGAAGCAGACTCTCTTCACAAAAACAGTCATTTTACCTCGTGGAACGTAAATTGTCGGTCTGCTGCTGCTTCAGTCTGAACTAACACGTTAAAAAGTCAGACAGCGACACAAACTAACAAATCGAGGCAGCGGTGGACTAGAAACTCTGATGTTCTGTGAGATCAGATGTTTTTGTCAATGATGTCTCAACAAAAAGAGCCGTCTAACATCAGGATGAAGGAGGGAAAATATTCAAATTACAGCATGCACTTTGATTTTTTTAGGTTTGCCTCTAAGACAAGAAGAACTTTAAGGTGAAAATCACAGGGAGTCTAACACACCAAAGTGCTTTAAATAGCCTGTAACTGTCAGCTGTGATGAGTCAGTAAGCAGCAGAGGAGTGCCCGTGTCGAGCCAGGTACCAGATCTGTAGTTTGGTAGCTGTGAGGCGGCAGGTAAGGAACGTTAATAACAGGTACAGTGTCTGTTTGCTGAGATAAGGTGAGGCGAGGTGTCTTCAGGTGTGTTTGAGTCTCTACACCTCGCCTTGAGATTGGACGTGGACACAGCCGACATTTCTTCACCTCTGTGTGTGCAGACTTTCTGTTTTGGAGGAAGAGACGCAGGTTCAGAGTATTTTAAAGGTTTCCTCTCTTCTTGCTCGCAGGAGAGGGAGGCGCTGAAAGTCATCCCGCTGAAGGAGGTTCACAAAGTTCAGGAGTGCAAACAGAGGTCAGTGAGCTCTCTCGTCACGCCTGTGTCGATTCAGGCCGTCACATCACAGCTGATCAAACGTGGTATCTGTATTCTGCAGTGAGCTGATGATGAGGGACAACCTGTTTGAAATGGTCACCAGCTCCAGAACCTTCTACATCCAGGTAACGAGCACGGAGAGGACTGGCGGTCGTGTCTTATAGTCACTGCTTAGGTCCATCACAGCACCGCTGTGATTTTGTTGCACAAACTTGTATTTAAGTTAACGTTGTGACGTGACAACAAAACATACAACAGCCACCTCGAACATCATCGTCGTTATTGAGACACGGCTGATGTCCGTCTGTCCATTGATCAGTGTCCTGTATGTTTAAACTTCTTTCTTGTTCAGATGTAACATTAAAAACAACAGAATAAAGTCATAATGTAACACTCTCTCTGTCTCTGTGTCAGGCTGACAGTCCAGAGGACATGCACAGCTGGATTAAGGCCATCTCGGGGGCGATCGTGGCTCAGCGCGGCCCCGGACGCTCAGCTAACACTGTGAGTGTCCCTTCAGACTCACGTTGTATTAATGTTGTATTAATGTTGTATTAAACACTCACAGCTGACGTTTAAAACAAGTTCACAGATTTTGAAAAACAACAGCACCATGCAGATGAGAGGAAAAGATGATATTAAGATGAACACTGAAGTTTCTTTTTGTCTCCTCCATCTGATCACTGAAGTCACTGTAAACTCTGTGAACTGTTTCTGGTGGAGAAGTCCAGGTTTAATCAGGCGAAGCGGCTCCACCATGTGGCAGGAAGAGTTACTGCAGCAGACGAACGAGGTTTAAAAATGTGAAACATTCCAATTATTTTGTTTTATTTGCAGTTTTTACACGTTTCATGACGTTTTTATTTATTCTGAGGAAAAGAATCTTTCAGTCTGACCTTGTTTGTATCGAATATTCAGGAATAAAGTCGTTCAGTTACTGGAGATGTTGTGATCAGTAGATTATGTCTGTTATGTCAGATTCATTATTATTATTCATTTTTATCAGAGCTTCACGAATTGATCATGATGGTGTTAAAATGTGCTTTTCTACTCCACACACACACACACACACACACACACACTCTCTCTCTGTCTCTGTTTGAAGAGTTTCCTTCCAAAACCACCTGATGAAAAGAAAAACGAATAAGAATAAAATTTCAGAAGCATTTGGTCTGCAGAATAATAATCTGACACTGATTGGTTGCATAGCTATTGGTTAAACGAGTGAATCTGATTGGCCGGTGTGCCTCTGTGCGTGTGTGTGTGTGTGGTGTTTTTGGGAAGGAGCTCTTCACGTCGTCGCTGTAACTGAGCTGTGCTGTAAACTGTTTTCAGATCCGTCAGGCCAGACGGCTGTCCAGCCCTTGTATACAGAGGTATACACCGTTCTGCAGTGGTGAATGCAGCACGTATGTGACCCCATGCCCTTCCCCCCCCAAAACCCCTCCACCACCTCCATCCGCCCCCCGTTCACCCCCGTCCACTCTCCACCAGCATCTACCCTGCACACTACAGGAGTTCTCAGCCTGAACGCTGTAGTGTTCATCCATCCTGAAGCTTCTGCAGCAGAACTTTAAAGTCACAGCTGGAGTGCGTAGTAACGTTCAACACTTTAAGTTTCCACCTGCATCAACAGGCGTCTTTCATCATCAGCTCGGCTCAGAATGAAATCTCTGACAGCAAACTGTCTCTTCTTGTCTCGTGGATGTTATAATCTACTGACAGCTGCAGGATTAGAGTCCGTGCATCAGCTGAGGAACTGAGGAGTTCAAGTTTGGTGTCTGAATTTCCTCTGTGAGCCACAGATCTCCACCTCAGCATCACGTACATCCACCAAACCTTCTACTGTGATTCCTGTCTGTATCCTGAAGGTTTTTACATCATTCACAGTCTGATTTATTAAATATTTGATTAAAATATAATCCATAAAAACATGGAGAACATTTATTTTTTATGGCTGTTTTTTATGACAGTATTTTCTGATTGATGGAGTGAGTCTGTACAAACCTCTGACTCATGTCAACATCATGAAACAGGAAGTTTGAGTCTGGATTTAACGTTCACGTCTCTGCTCTGGAAATTATGCAAATTAGCACATTTTTAATGAGATACTGCCTCATTTGCATATTCAGTGTGCAGCAGAGTTTGATGCAGGTGGAAAAGTGAGTAGTCCTGACGAAAAGTTTATGAGTGCTGCATGAAATCGGTCCGGTCATTTGACCTTTGACCTCAGACGCTGATGATCATTTCATGCCTGACAGCTGTTTGTCGGCTCATCCTCCACCACAGCTCGCCCCACCGAGGCTTCACCGTCCTCTCATTGATTCAGATTAACATTCGGCTCCATCAACATCTCAGCTTTAGATCAGAGCTCCGTCTGTCCGTCCATTGGGTCGAACCTCACACTCTCTCCCTTTCATTCTCATGACGTGATCGATGATCTCTGAACTCCTCACGTCACGTCTTCACTCTGTTCTCTTCATGTTGTGTGTCATTACTCACGTCTTAATAACATTTGCAGCGTTCCTGACGCCCCGCCCAGCAGGACAAACTCATCACGAGCTTTTTTCTTTTCCCCCGCTAACCCTCTGTCATGTTGTCTTTCTGTCTTTCTGCCTGTGTGTGTGTGCGCGCGCGCGCGTCTGCTTTTCAGAGAGTGAGGTGTGACAGTGACGTACTAACCTTCCCCAAATGAGCCCCGCTGCTGCCTACTTCCTGCCCCTCCCACCGCTGCCTCATCGTCCAATCACCAAGCCCCACTGCCTCCTCCGCTTCCTTAGCAACTGCTGTTCGATCCTGCCCCGCTCCTTGGCAACTGCAGCATCACTCGTTCGTACGTGTGGCTTGTAACTGCATGAACCCTTTGTGTCATTTGTGTCTTTGGATGGGTGTTGGGTGACCTCGTATCTCAGTGACAGGGCGGGAAACATCAGCCAGATGTGTCAGAAAACATCTGTCCAAAGGTTTAAAGTCTGCATTTCTTTAAGAATAATCCAATCATCCAATAATCCAATAATAATCCAATCACAGAGCTTCAGATTTGTTAAGTGGTTTAAACTGCATCTCTCTCTTATTGACCAATGAAAAGACAGCTTTGGATAAATGATGTTTTAAGGTTTGATTCAAGGATTCAAGGACCTCTCTGAGCTGAGTTAGTGTTAACCTGGATTACCTGGAGAGTCGACGCTCGAAAAAGCTCTCAGTACTTTTAGTTTTAGGTTCACTTTGTGAGCTACAGTGACAGCAGCCATTTTCCTCAAAGCTCAAATGTCACATGACCTGCAGCCTGAAACGTGAGCGTGACGTCTTAGCTTAGTTTGTCTTAGCGGGTCAGATCCAGTTTGCTGTGAGTCAAACTGAGCAGCTCCTGGTGGACGTGTATCATAAACTCGTGTTGTTCCTGATCTGTCTGTTAATCAGCTAATACATGCATGCTGTTTGAATGTCGATCACATCACCTGCAACATTTATCAACAAAATGTTTCCTTGATCACCAGCAAACAGAACTTTATCCAATCAGTGACCAAAGATAATTGTCTAAAGCTCACAGCTCACACTGACGTCGTCTCATCTATCGTCTCTTCACTGCCACTAGATGAAGCACTGGAGCACCAAACGAGCGCTGCTGCCCGCCAGACAGTCACTCTTCTAAGAGTCTGACAACATTCAGGAAATGTTCCTGCAGAGATGAACCATTTTTCCTAAAGAGTTTTATAACAGCAGCCAGACTCCATTTACAAAAACGCTACTTTTCCCTCACAGACAGTCGTATCATCGTGACTTTAAACTGGAGAGAAACAAAATTAAGCGGTCTTTCCATTGTTTCAGCTCTCACCGGTGCTGCTTTGGTCGAGATAAATCTTTAATTCACAGAGTGAGATGAAGTAAATTGATGTTTCCCGTGAAACCTCGTAGTTAAAAATGAGTTTACTGGTGAACAAGTTGACGTTAAAGTTCCACATCAGATGCTTTTGTCTCCACTCCGTGTCCATCCATCATCCATCCACTGAGTCATCGCTGCGTTCATCCATCCATCGTTCACAAACATCTCTCTCCTCTCTCACTTCCTCTCCCCCCTTTGCTCTCTCTCCAGGAGCGCAGTGACCACTCCTCTCCCTCACCAACATCCTCCTCCACCTTCTACTACCCCTTTGATGAGGAACACTCACAATCCTCCTCCGGTACCGCCTCAGCGGGCCCTGAGCCTCACGCTGGACACCCACAACCAAGACAACTTCCTGGGCCTGCTCCCGTGGAGGCTGAGCGGCGTCCAGTCGGTGATGATGCCGCTCCCGTCGGCGCGCTCCCGCCTATCGCTGCAGGAGACGGTGCAGTCTTCGAAGTAACCGAGGACGACGACCACAGGTCGCCGTGGAAACGGCGGTTGGTTGGCAGCGGTGGCAGGGAGGAGTTGAATAGTCACACCACTGAAAAAGCTGACATTCAGATGACCCTGATTTGACGACGAACACGATGATGATTGACAATCTTTTACACACACACACACACACACACACCCACACACACACACACACACACTCCTACATGTGCTGAGAAAACTACCTGACAACTGATGACCCTTCTACAAAACTTCCTGGGACCATTTATTGTGTGTGTGTGTGCACACGTGTGGAATCCAACCTTCTTCTTCCTCTGCTGTCGTTTCTGTCACTCTCGTCTTCCCCCGGATCTTCTTTACAAAGAATCGATGCTAACAAACAGAAACCACGCCGTCACGCAAAGAACAGAACAAACATCTCAAGTTGTAACGTGAAGTTTTGTTTCAGTAGCACAAGAACCCAAAGCCCGCTCAGCGCACCGTGACGGTCGGGTTTCATGACTCATGTAAGAAACCAAAGTTTGCAGTCGTGGTTTTTCTACAGATGTCAGAAAAAACTGGAAGCGTTAGTCGTCTGACTCTGCGAGAGACTGACTAATCCAGCTTCTCCGTTTATGTTTTAAGACAATCCCGCTTCATCTTAGTAACTCTTTAATCTTTTAGTCTCCTCTCTCTCGTCTCCAGTTGAAAACGTCATCCTGAGACGTGTTTTAGCGCTTTAAAGCTCCAAAGTCCAGATTCACTGAAGTTCATTTTCATCTTATTAACCAGCACAAATGTGCTGACATCAAGTTAATTAAAAAATAATAATAATAATCATAAATCAGGACCTGCTCACACAAACAGATTCATTTCAGTCTAATCAGTGGATTGACTTGTAACATAGTTACATTTTTGTGAACGTGGACACCTAAAAACGTGTAAGTTATCGTAACGACACGTGAAAAACATCTTGTTATGACAGTAAAGTTTTCACGTCATCGTGACATATGATGGAGCACGTCAGAACAAGAAAAGTCTGCTTTTGTAACATGTTATTACGTTTGTCTGCCGTAATAACATGAAAAACATTTTGTTTTAACGTGAACTGTTCACGTCATAACGTGATCCTAATCTGTGAGAGTCACATTATCTGTGTTGCACCCGCTCTGCTGGCTTAGCGTGGTTCGGGTGGATGGTACAAATGTCTGTTGACATATTGTGTAGTCAGTAATCCAGCACCGCCTGTTGCATTAAGATTTAATTCATAAACTAACATTAAAACATCATCAGCATAGAGTATAATAATCAGTACACCATGAGCAAAAACATGAATCTCAAACACAGAGACGAAATAGTTATCCCGTTACAGTGAGTGAAACACTATTTATGAATCAATAAATCAATAAATATTTCAACTGAAGCAAAAAAAATGAACTTTACCAAAGCGGTGAGATCAGACTTTGATAGACGACGTTGCAGTCTGACGAACCGCTTACCAGCTGAACTCACCTGGCCCCCTCACTGTACGTTCAGGTCACCCCCTTCTTGTTTTGATGTTTTTAGTTTGAAGACGCGGAGACGTGACACCAAACTCATATTTTGTCATTTCTGGATGCTGCGAGCGCAGACGGAGACTCTGGTTGTGGGGGTTTTTTTTTCTGTTTCTGATGTGCGTTTAGTTTTAATGATTTTATTATTTACAGTGATGAGAAAAAAATCTACATATATATGTTGTTTACTGACTTTTATAAACACGTGTGCATGATTGCATGCACACAAACGTCCCTCCCTCCCTCACTGCTGTTGTTCCCTGTCAGACATAAGCTGGGTAAAGTGCCTGCGTTGTTCTTTCTAAAGACTCGATGATGAAAAAGATGTTTTGACCCTTTTTAGCGTGTTAACTTGATTCTAAGAACATGTGCTCCGTTTATTAAAAGATATTTGAAAATAACGTTCACTGGACTTGGGCGTCTTCTTCACATGTAGCAGGTCAAAGAAAAGTTTCTTGTTGTCAATAAATCAAGATTTTTCATGCAGGCTCAGTAATTTCCTCAAACAGCTTGATAACGTTTTTAGCAAATCACTCAAACAGGAAGAAATGGGAAATTTATCAGGGTCTATTTTCAGCGGTGGATTAATACACATCTGGTGATCGAGGAGGAGGAGAAAGATCAATGTTGGCTCTCCCAGAGTATTTCATTTGTGCGGGTTACAAACTTTATGTACTTTAAAGATGACCCCTGAATAAAACTCACTAAAATGACTTTGTTAGACTTCTTCAACATTCACCAGCATCAGTTTGGTCGAAATAAACTCTGAATTCGCAGAGTTAAAAGTGAAGATATTCAGGAAACACAATGCAATGGACAAATGTGTCCATCAAAGGACGTCTGATTGTGTCTGAACACTTGAACATCGAAACTTCATTCAGAGAAACAAAATAAATCTCACCATAAACGTTTTTGTTAGTCGGTTCCAACAATCACCAGCTCTGCTTTGGTCGAAATAAATCCTCGGTTCACTGACGTAGACGAGACAAAGTCGCTCTCCATGTACAATAACAGGAAAGGAGTCTGACTCCACTGTATCTTTTCATAGCAAATGGTTGTTTAACTTAACTAACTAACTAGAATAATGTTTGAAATCTCACACATATCATCTTTTAATCCTTCAGTGAGGAGCAGATCTGCATCTGTCCACTAGGCATCACTATTCCCTGCTGTGAATCTACCCTGCACATATTTCCACATATTTCAGGCTCTGATTTACGGCCCGTGCGAAGCTTCCATTCTCCACGCCATTCCTCAGTGGGTGGAGGCTCTCCAAATAAACTCTGCTGAGGCGTTTGTCGGTCATCGGGTCATGATTTCTGGACGACGGCTGCAGAGCGTCCGTCCCAGACCTGGAGGAGTTGCGTAAGATGAACATCATCGAGGCAGATTGAGACATTCATCTGTATGCTCAGTGCATGTTGGACAGAAACACTGAACACTGAAGTTAAATCACTTTCGATGGTGACACTTCCTCTGCAGCTTTTATCAGGACAGGATGGAGATGTTTTCTATTTTTCCGTCATTAATCACTTCAACCCGACTGCATGTCCCTCGGTGGGACAATGAATCACGGTGCACGGCATCATTGTTTAACTGCTCTCTGTAGCCATGTTGCACGTTTGGCCACGTCCCAATCGGTGATCTCAAAGCCTGTCGTGGGTATAAAACACAGAAGGTGGCGAGCCAAGCGGAGCCGCCAGCTTTAAATGAACCGTGACCTGAAAGTGTGCTAACACGTCACATAGTAACTTGTTAGAGTACTTTTTTGTTGTGATAGTAACTCAAGCAATCAGTTATTTAGTTACATTTTCAAATAAGCAGCATCATGTCGTGTCGTGCCAGAACCGGAGCTGGGTGAGCGGGCAATGTAACTGTGCTCAGCAGCTTCTATGGACATAATGGCAGAGGAGAAGAGAGTGAAGAGGACGCTGACGGAGGAAGCTAAGAAGAGAAAAGGAGAGAGTGAGCGAGCAAGAAGCCGCCGGACAAGAGTAAATCTGGGACTGACTTAAACGTAATAAGTTACTTTTAAAAGTAACATGACGCAAAACTGGTAACCAATCACAATCAAGCTCTCACAGTTTCAGAGTCGTCTTAATG
This sequence comes from Protonibea diacanthus, assembly GCA_028641955.1. NCBI lineage: Eukaryota > Metazoa > Chordata > Actinopteri > Sciaenidae > Protonibea > Protonibea diacanthus. The sequence goes on along the minus strand of CM053996.1, from coordinate 20,619,224 downwards.
TGCATGTTGGCTCACTGTCAGACTGACAGATAGTAGTCACAAACAACCAGAGTCAGTAACAGAGTCAATGAAAGAACACGCAGACCTGCACACACCTCTGAGTTACTGATGTAAAGCTGCTAAAGCTGAATTCATGTGTGTGTGACGATGTCTGCGCATACATCCAAACACTGCCTTTTCTTCATTATGTAACATCTGTTCTCCTCCAGCTGTTACAGTCGGCTCTGTTAACAGCACGATTTCCAAATCAGGTTCAGTTTATCTGGAGCGCCAACGCCTTAAAGAGAAACTCCCCTAAATGACCCTCAGTTATTTATTCCTGAGGGCCAAACGTGGAGACCATGACGTCTCGTCCAGATGTTTCCAGCAGCTTGTTTGATATGAAGACAATCTCAGTAAACATGAGGTGTTTGGAGTCAAAGAGCTCCTTTTGAAATCTGTTGTACGATCATACAGAAAGAAATGTTTCAAACCTGAAGACGTTCTTCCAATAAAAAAATTAAATTTACAATCGAAACACTCCGCTGGTTCCACTGTAAGAACGAGAACAGTTTGCTTAAAAAGGAAAAGTTCACGAGCCAAGAACTCCTGATGAGCCACTAAAAGTGACTTTTTCATCTTCTGTAACAATTTATCATTCTCAGCTGACACACTGATTGTTCTGACTCTATTAGAGATATAAAGCGGAGAGGTTCACTTCAGGTCAGCCCGCATGCTCAGCCAAAGACGAGCTCGATCCAGAAACCACACAGAACCACGATGAGTGGCTCGTTTGGAGCGGATGGTTTCGGTCGCTCTCTTCCAGATGAAGTTTGGATGTGAGCTCGTTGGAGGTTGTAATCTCGCCTGGGAATGACATGTAGAAACACCAGCCAACTCGTAGTTCAAGGTGCAACGAGTGAAAGAGCACAACTTCATCTGTTATTCCATCCAGGGTCTTCATCAGCTTCCAAAGGTCACGGAGATAACAGCAGACACTTTTTATCTGTTCTTCTTAATGGTGTGTCTGTTGAATGATGTTATTTTAATGTGTGTGTACAGTTTGTGTTCAGGACGGGAAGCTTCATCTCAAGAAGTTCTGAATGAACTCCACAGAGAGGAAACGGCCTTCCTGCTGCCGCCGACAGCTACAGCTGAGTGAAATTAAAGGACCAGTCTGTAGGATTCACTGACATCCATCTACCCTCCAGCTCCAAAAACATGGACCTTACCAGGTTAAATGGTGTCTCTAAACTGGCCGATATGAATGATAATGAATGGATGTATTTCTCGGGGTGAAGCAAACAGTCTTCAGGGCTCTGAATTACGACGCTAATACTAAACTGAATAACGTGTCCCAGCAGCGCACGCTGTGTCCCACACTTCCAATCAGCTCGCTCAGATCTGTTGAACGTCACACACTCTGCCGAAAGCTGCTTTTTCTTCCCGTTACACAACCTGCCGTCTCCGTGATTTACATTCAGCTGTACACTCAGCCTTTATCAGTGCTGTCTAATGAAGCCACTGTAAGACAAATGTGTGTGAGGGAGGAGCTGGCTCGGGTTCAGATTTTAAATGGGCCTCATGCTCACAGACTTCAGAGGAAAGCACCATGTGTTCCTTCAGAGAAACAGGCAGAAAGCAGCCAGCACTGCCAGTTTGGGATTTAAGAAGAAGGCAGTAAGAACATAAGAGCAAAACAAGGAGTCGTGCACCGCGGCCCATAGCCCGATACGTCACAGTTAAAGCTGCTTTATTTGCTCTTAAGTGCAGCAACATGAGTGAAATCTGAACTGTTAATCCCTGCTGTTGTTTCTGTACCTCACCTCAGGTACAGGCTTTACTTCTCCTCCAAAAGAAGTCAGTGTGGCTTCAAGTTTTTAGACTTTACTCTGCCTGAAGAGTGCAAAGCTGCTCAGAGAACATCCTCATCTAACTTCTCCATCTTCATCATCTAACACCCTGGACAAGTAGCCACTGATTAACCTGAATGTGTTCTCTGGAGAGAACATGCAAACCCTCCGCTGTGGCCCGATGGTGGCCTGATGAAGGATGCCACAAGTGGATAACTATTGCTCCTGTAACTTCATGTTTTCTCAGGAAAGCATCCAAAGTCTGTGCACGCTTTAGAAAGTTTGAGTCAGCCCTGAAGAGGCGAGATGGACCAGAAAGTATCACTGGCCTCATACCTGGTCCAGGTCAGGTCGGGTTCATGTTTGACAGAGAATCAGGAGGAGGATTAAGATTTCGATACCACGGCTGTTTACATTTGGACCGGTACCCACAGAGAGAAGAACTGTTTCTGTCCTGATTCGACTGTCTGATCCGAAAACGTCAGATTCGTCATTGTTTGTCTTGATTTCAACCAAAGTCAGCATCAGCGCTCTCGTGTTTTGAGCGATCAGCCAATATCTGAAACCACAGACACACACACACACACACACACACACACACACACATACACACACACATACACACACAGTGGGGAAACTACTTCATTGGACTGTTTGGATGGATGGGAGGAGGCCTGAGTCATCCGAGAGACAAACACACATATACAAACACATTCAGACATATACACGAGCACACTGTGCACAGGCCTGGCAGCAGCTGTGTGTTAACACATGCCAGCTCTGACTTGGTTGTTCTCTCTTTTGTCTTTTTCACGCTCTGTATTTCTCCAACTCAGACACGCACGCACATAAATCAAAACATTATTGCTGACTGACTCAGCTTGAGTGGAATTAGATTGATATTTCACACACACGCACACACACACACACACACACGCACACACAAACTCTCCGTTTCCAGGAAAAGCCGAGCAGAACGTTTGAATGGCCTCCAGTGGACTTCACATCATAAACAGGAATGATGAGCTGTCCAACCGGCTCTGGAGCCGAGCAGACCCCGACCGACCGACCAACCGGTGGAGGACACGTCCACCATTTATTACAGTTTATATCAGTTTAATGACTCAGTTCATGTGCATGACTCACCGTAAACATTTTAAAAATCATGTTTCCAAGGTGAAGAAATTAGTTTCAGCACATTCATACGTGGAGTTCAGCAGCAAAACTCGAAACTTAATGAACGTAATTAAGAGACACGTTTACACTTTGAAAATAAACGTGAAATAAAAAGTAAATATTGCTGAATAATTGCAGTTAACAACACAGAACTGTTAAACATAATGTGATTAAACAGTGTGAAACAATAAACGTTCTGTTGCTGTTACACCGCAGCGCCATGTCACAAGAAATGAATCGTGTGAATCACATTATGTCCGTTTCCCTCCGGTGCATTTATTATTATTATTATTATATAACAGAGTTCAGACATGTTTCAGGCCGCAAGGCCTGGGCTCTGTTAAATTGTTCCTTACGATGCTGGCAGACCTTCAAGGGCCGTAAAAACTCCACAAGACTCCTTCAAAAAGTTAGTTGCAGCCCTTCAAGGGCCAACTAAACCTTTTTGACGGTCAGTGGATCTTTGTGACTCATTCGAGACCTCTTGACCTACTTCAGTGAACATTTGCACCCATTTAAAGTCCCCTGGAAGTCCTTCAATGACCACTGGAACACTGCATCTCCCTCATTTAAAAAAGGGGCCACTAGATGCCATTCAGGACCACTGGAACACCTTCAAGGATCCATGGAACCTCTTCAATGATCACCTAAAGACCGCTGCAGCCTTTAAAAATAACATTAGTGCCCATTCAAGGAACCCCATACTCCTTCAAAGATCACTGATTCATTAAGTATCATTGGAACTTCTTAAAAGATCCATGGAGTTCCCTTGAATCACCTTGAGTGGAGCTAGCGGAGCCCCTTTAACAGGCAGCCACTGCAAGAATCCATGGAACTCTTTCCAGTGTACCTGGAGGACCTTGAAGGATCCCTTGAAACCATCACAGTCCCATCACACCTAGACCCTTGAAAGGAAACATGGATCACATTCAAGCCTTATCTGAGTGGATTCAAGGGTTCCTGCAAGGTCTCCAGGGATCACTGGAACTCTTTCAAGGACCATTTGAATACCCTCAAAGACCCTGGGTTTGGAACCAATAAAAGAACCATGAAAATCTCTCAAGGACTTTGAGAAACTATAAGGAACATACACACACCTTCGTCTTTATCCAGTGTTCAGCTCCCTCCGACCCTCTCGAGTACGTCTCTATAGTGATGAGGGTGGCAACGGCAACACACACAAACAGAGAGGCAGAAAGATGGATGACAGTCCGCCTCTTGTGTTATGTCTCATGCAGCTGAACGGCCCAGAGCGTTCAGAGCGATCGAATCATCCGACAGGACGTTTATGAAAACCAAACTAATGTTCCCACGAGAGACCTCCAGAGGCCGAGCTGCTCCTTACAGCAAACCATACTGAGGTTTGTTTGAATGACCGCTGTGTAACGTTCTTTACAGACATGTGTTCTTGTTTCTGGCATTAAAAACATGTGGGCCTCATAGTGCAGAGTCTTCTTGTCTACAGAAGCTGGAAAAAGCAAAAGATAGCATGGCATTACATTGACATTCTGCATGCCCAACACTCGAGGAGCTGAACTGTTCACATGGAGTTGCATAATTCATTGTTACGTGTTAACCCCAGCGCCCAGTTTTCCTCAATGCTGATGAACCTCGACAAAAATCAAACAAAGAAGCTTTTTGTTGGAAGTTTTGTTGTGATTCCTACAAATGACCCATGTTCAAACACTTGAATTGGAAACAAACATGCATGGAGTTGAAAATAATCAGTTACCAGGCAGCCAACGAAGATTTGAGGGAGTTATGCACAGCAGTAAAGAAGCAGTGCAGCACATAACCTGTGAAAAAAACAGTGAGATCCATCCTTATTCTTATCAGGGTCTGAGGAGCCGATCCCAGCTGGCTCAGCTCAACCGAGCGGCAAGGTACACCCTGGACGAGTCGCCAATTCATCACAGGGACACACAGGGAGAAACAACCATTCGTGCTTACATTAACACTTACAGGCAGTCACCAATTAACCGTCACGTCTTTGGACTGTGGGAGGAAGCCGGAGTACCTGGAGAGAACGTGCAAACTCCACACAGAAAGGTTCAATCCCAGAACCTTCCTGTGAGGCGACAGTACTAAACACCGCTCCACCGTGCTTTTTATGGAGTGTTAATGACAGGTGCTGTGTTTTTATGTGGCAGCAAGCAGTGATGCATGTCGGGTTGCCGCTTGTGTGTTCTTACCCAGAGTTTTCACGCAGAAAACCAGAGTTTTATCTACAAATAAAGATGTTTTGTAGCTCTGTGAGGAAAACTCTTTAAAAGTTGAGTTTTAATGGATACAATAAGGTCTTTATTGGACAGATGGTACTCGAAACAAAAGGTAGGGGGGTGTATGGTATGCCTGACACCCTGAAGAGGAAACAAGAAACAATTCATAAAGACACTAAAACACTTTTTGTCTCACTTTCACTCACTGGCTCTTTATCGCTCAGATGTATATGTCAACACATTTCTTTCAGACAACACACAAAAACACACTGGAACACACACACACCCTTCGGGGATCGGACTCTGGGTGGATTTTCTTGGCATCCTCCAGCAATAAGTCTAAAAAACTCAGCAGCCGCTGACAAACACAACAGCGAGCAGCTCTCTGTGGTGAGTCAAGCCGGACAGGAAGGAAATGAGCCCAGCGGTGGCTGTACAGTCGTATCACGCAGTGTGGAGGGACGACTGTGGAGCCGATTGTTCGTTAATTATGTGCAAATATTTACCAACCAGACTAGAAACAGAGAGCTGAGTGAAAAGGTCTGTTGTGGTCTAAAAGTGATGTGGAGATCTGCTGCAAAAAGTACTTAGAAAATAAAATAAACTGAAATATAAAAGATATTTCAAGTCCTACATGTGTCTCCTACAGTCTGCAGGATTCATTGGACCCTACAATCCTGAATGTGGGCCCAAAAATGAAGTTGCATAAAGCTTTGTGTTCAGAATAACATTTTCAGGTTAGTTACTGTCATAATACAGCGCATGTGAGCTCAGAGCACCGGGGGAGTGTTAGTGTTTGTACCACAGGCATATTGGACCACCGGGAAGAAGAAGAGGTTTATAGCCAGTGTTGTGCCAGAACCGGAGCTGTTAAGAGAACCCCAGCTTCACTGCTGCATGCAGCCACCAGAGCTAGTTGTTGATGATCAGTGCAGGAGTGAGTAAATCTGAGTGTCTCTCAGAAACATTGTTAAAAGTTGTAATGTCTCAGTTTTAATCACTGTTTGCGGTTTCAGATGAGTTCAGCTCTGTCGGAGGAGAGATTCCCTGAAAGTTAAATGACAATCATATAATGTCACATGATGCCATAGATACCATGACATGGAGCGTTTAGTGGTCAGAACAATCGACGGTTTCCAGAACAGAGCTTTTACATCATGCTGCCGGTGATGCGACGGCTCTCTGCTAAATAAAAGCAAGTGAGGCGGTGAGAGAAACTCGTGGACGAACCTTTCATTTCGAACGATTCACTTCAGTGAAATGAAGTCATCAAATTGTGTGCTTGTGACTTGCAAACAGTCATTTAGAGAGCTGTGAACATTGTTATGATGTCAGTGAATGTGTATCGACACAGCTCAGGATTACCACAGACGAACATTCCCACCTTACAATCTAAAAATAGTTTGTTATGTTGTGTACTCACATTTTTCAAAATGTTTCCACCCATGTTCAAACCAGAGAAATCATCAGTCATTGGTTGCCGGTCATGGCATCATATCCTGTTTACCCGCTATAGTTAGGATAACTAACATCAGAGAGTAAAAGGGAAAGACGTCAGCAAATATGATTAAATGTAACATGGATAAAGTTTTAACATTATGTCATCTGTGTGTCCGATTTTCAACAGCAAAGGTGGCTGTTTAACAATGAAGACAACAACTCCCATGATCCACTACTTCATGACATGACTGTGTTCACTGTCTGTGAGTAAACAGATGGTTTCACTCAAAACAGTCAAAGTTGAGTTGAGTGTGGAACGCGGGACACTTCCTGCCCTGAATTTATATTCATATTTTGGCAGTCAAATGTTGGCACTAATAATTTCTGGTAAGGTCAGAATAGCCATACTCAAACTGAGGCAACACTACCCCGTTGAAATTCACTGGAAATCCACAGCACAACGTCTGAAAGGAAAGCAAACAGTCTGTACAAGTGTGGCTCAGAAAATGTGAACCTTGTTCACACGATGAGGGTTCAAAAGAAACAGGTCTTAAACCTGAGCTGAACTTCTCAGTCAGTGCATTGAATTGTTTCTCTTACTGGAAAAAAAAATGTTGGAGGTCAGTGGGAATGTACAGCAAACATGTAGACTGACCATGTGTAACTCATTCAGAAATAGGTTTACAGGTAAGTGGTAGTCAGTAATATTAGCTGGCTGCTATGTCTGCTGTTGTTGACCTTGTTGACGTGCACAGCTGTCAGACACACTATGCAGAGAGGAGAGAGATGTTCTCTGAAATGAAGTGAGGTACAAAGATTTTGGTTCAATACTCGAGTAATTGTGCAGGTACTTTCCACTACGCACAACTCTAACACACACACACACACACACACACACACCTCCATCATCCCCTCCTTCCATCTGACAGACGTCACACACGCCCACCAATCGCCTCCCGTGTTTATCCTGCAGCTTTTATAAACCGGGACAGCTGCTCCACTGCGCCTCAGTGTGTGAGCCGGTAACGGTGTCCTGACCTGCGCACTGCACAGCAGCAAACTTGAAGTCTTCTGAAGTGTAACTCAGAGTTTCACATCAGCTTAAAGTCCAGCTCCAACTTTCTTTTCGGACTGGTCCATCATGCGCCTCCGGTTCGTCCTCTGCGTAATGCTCGTCTGCCCGTGCCTGCTCGCCGAGGCGCGGATAGCCAAACGCTTCGCCATCGGCTGCCCGGAGAAGTGCGACAAGTCTCAGTGCGCGCCCATCCCCGCCGACTGTTTGGCCGGGGACGTGCTGGACCGCTGCGACTGCTGCCCGGTGTGCGCATCCGGAGAGGGCGAGCAGTGCGGTGGCACCGGAGACCGGGAATGCGCAGAGGGGATGGAGTGCGTGGTGACCGACGGCGTGGAGGTGTCTGCCACGGTCAGGCGGAGGGGCAAGGCCGGCGTGTGCGCGTGTACAAGTTCCGAGCCGGTGTGCGGCAGCGACGGCGTCTCGTACCGGAACATCTGCGAGCTGAAGCGCGTCAGCAACCGGGCGATGAAACTGCAGCAGCCGCCGGTGATTTTCATCCAGAGAGGAGCTTGCGGGAAAGGTGAGTGTGCGTGCGTGTGTGTGCGTGAGAGATGGCACTCTGAGCTCAGAGCCTCAAGTGTGATAAGGCAGAAATATTTCAGAAATGCGTGCGTGCGCATGCGTGTGTTTTTGGATGTGAACTTGGATGACCTCAGCAGCAGCTCACACACAGACTGAACTCCCCCAAAGAACCAAGAGCCTGTGTCACCATGACAACCTGCTAAAGGCTCCTCAGCTCGGCATGGGTTACTCCGTGTTGATAGAAGGCTGCAGCTTCAAAAAGCACCGAGGAGCAGGGCCAATAAGGATGCAGATTTAGGAGGGATGGAGGGACAAATCAGGGTCATAGATGGATGCATGCAGGAGTTCCTCTAACGGCCACTAGATGTCCCTCTAATATACATGTGTCTGCATTGAAGTGAATGGGAAAAACTCCTAACTTCAGCAACAATCGAGAAACAACAGAGACCAAAACTGTTTTTTGTACCAGGCTGTAAACATGTTTATTTCTGCTGTGAAGTTGGACATTTGAACATGGGGACTCATGGAGACTGACTCACTTCTGGAGCCAGCCTCAAGTGGACGTTAGAGGAACTGCAGTTTTTACTCTATGTCTACTCTCAGCTTCTCTCAGTTGAGCTGCTGCTTGTAACAAACTTTAAATATATTAAATATTATGTTGTTTTAATGCGTCCAATCAGAAACTGATGAACGCTCACAGATGATTGCTGATCAGTCTGATCTGCATCAGCAGCCACACTGCACCAGAGCCTAAAAATGGGGTTGTTTTCTCTCTGTGTGTGTGTGTCTCTCTCTCTCTCTCGCTCCCTTACACACACACACACACACACACACACACACACACACCCACCCAACCACACACACACATACACACACAGCCATACCCACCCAACCACACACACACACATACACACACAGCCATACCCACCCAATCACACACACACACACACACACACACACACTTTATGTTATCTTTACAAGGTCATAATGTCTTGAAATTAGGCCAGGATGTCCTGAGTGCCTGCCCTGTGCTACAAAAACAAACAGTGTTCCCCGATGAGGGTGTGTGTGAGAGTAATGAAAGCATATTAAGGAATGACACACACACACACACACACACACACACACACACACACACACACACACTTTGTGAAGCTGCAGCTGTGAACACACAGATTTGCTGAGTGCAGTTTGGTTCTGGCGCTGAAGGAGTTCATCCAGGTCCACTGTCTTTCTTCTTCTCCTCCTCCTCATCCTCTTTCCTCATTTCCTCTCCTCCTCATGCATCCTTCTTCTTCATCTATCCTTTACTCCTCACTCCTCCTTTCCTTCCTTCTCTCCTCTCCTCACATCTTTGAGGGATGGATGAAGTTTGTGGCATCTCTCTGAGGATTTGAACTTTTTCAGCTGAGGAAAGAAATCTGGAAGATGTCAGCAACACACACACAAACACATACACACACGTGTTACAGTAAGTCTTCTGTCATGATTCATCTCTTGGATCTGATTGGTTGATTGTGTAACTTCCTGAAAAGACACATATCTAGGTCAGTCACTTTATTTTACCCAGATCTGAACTGTTTTTCTCTTTATCATTTTTCATTGTTCTTTTATTTTTTCTGCTTCCTGTGCAGACCTGCGAGCTCTCCTCTGTCCGATTGACAGGCTTGGATACAGCGTCAACAAAACACGGTTGCACGGTGACTCAACTCTTTCAGGAACTGAAGGAATTTTTTCCCAGTTCAGGCTCGTCCAGCGAGTAATGAGATTTCACATAATGTGCAAAGCAGGGTATCATTTGATTTTTCAAGGGGGAAGGCACGTAACGCAAGACTTGGTCCTCAGTGAGCGTGGAGCCGGTTAAAGGGTCACTTTGGTGCAACTAAATGATGAATTTAGTTCATGTCTGCAAAATGCAAAGACAAACATTGCTGCAATTATCAAGAATAATGTTGTTTTTAGAGCTGGAACCTCAAGATTATTTGGGAATGCAGATCTGAGGAAGCTCGTGCTTGTAACTGGGTTTGGGGCTTGGTTAGCTAGATGGAAACCCAGGGTTGAGGGTTGGACTGGGAGCTGGGAAGAGTGAGGATCCAGGGCAGTGAAGCAAGGCTGACTAGACAAGACCAGGGGCTGGAGACAGGGGCTAAAACCACAGAGAGAGAGAGAGAGAGAGAGAGAGACAGACACGGGGTTAGACGAGGGGAAAAAACGGGCAAGAAAGATTCAATGAAAATGCATGAAAGAAAAGTGTGTAACACAGGCTGCTGAAGGTGGCTGAGTATTTGTAGAGGTCTTGATTATAGATGAGGTGCACCTGGTGACTCCAGCACACCTGTCTCCACTTATACAATCAGACACAGTCAGGAAGTGGCAGCAGGTTAGTGAGACACGTGACGAAACACAGAAACACCACCTGTGTTAGAGCGTCTAGCTCCGACTGAACTTTAAAACCACGTCACACTGCAATTTTTGCTAATCTTTCTCAAACAGGAGGAAAAAGCACATTTATCTGGGACTTTTTTCAGCGGTGGAGTAATCCACATTTGTTGCTCTAGCAGCAGGAGGGTGTGTGTGTGTGTCACCCGGTGCGACACTGTAGCTCAGTGACATGTTGTTTAATTATACTGGTGCATTCAAGGACACGTGATTAATGATTAAAATGTACCTGTCAGTGTATATTTGACCTTTCTGACCTCAAATACATGCAGTGCTGTTACGGACACCTGCAGCGCGCTCGTGGTGTTTCTTCGTTCGTCTGACTGGCTCCATTCAGTTCACTTCAAAGGTGCAGCAGCTGGCTCACCACTAATCCTCCAGCCAAACACAGAGCCAGCCAAAAACACAAACATATCAGTGTCTTCCAGACGGTCTGCGGCACCTGTGGTCAACGAAGGCTCAGCTGCTCGAGTCAGAAACTACTACAGCAGCACCGTTAGGAGATCCTCAGAAAGTCAGTGTGCAGTGGAGGTGAAGACTCGAGTCATGTGAGTTGAACTTGAGTCAGACTTCAGCCTGGATTAGTCACAATTTGACATATTCTTGATACCACAGCTGGAGTAAAGTGTCCCTTAACTAGTCTCAGAAGATCGAAGCGAGGGGGTTTCAACTTACAAACGAGCAGTGAAGTGAGAAAAGAAAGATCTGTGACTGAAAGATGCTGCAGCAAAGCTGGACTGAAAAAACAGAGGTTATGTAAGGTGGCGGCAGCGGTTACACACGGACATTCACAATTTTGTCCAAAAAAAAGCTTCCTAACTTCCTTCTCCTGCTTATCTCTGCGTATCGTTTGAGGCTCTGAGTCATTTCCTTTGTTTTATAAGCATCAGTGGGAGCAGACAGCCTGCAGCTGCTCTCTGATATACAGTTCATATACTGACGTCCACATCTGGATTCGGTTTAACACAGCAGCTACAGTTTGGGTCGCATGACTCCACCCTGCACCATGAGCGGGGCATCATGAGTTAGCGACATTTAGACGTTGATCTGCCAAGGCACATTGCAGTTTTGAGTATGATGCAGTTCACTGACGTCGTGTTTGGTCCCTTCAGGTCAGCAGAACCCCGACAGTCTTCGTTACAAGTACAACTTCATCGCTGACGTGGTGGAGAAGATTGCACCTGCTGTAGTTCATATTGAACTGTACCGCAAGTAAGTTACCCGAACCAACAACCAGACAAAAAAACACGTTTGCCGCCTTTTAACACACCTGCAGTAAAGTAGTCCTGTAGTTTAGTGAAGCAAGAGTGTCAAAGCAATGTTGCATTCATGTCCTTCCTCTTATCCGGGGTCGGATCGTGGTGGCAGAAGGTTTAGCAGGGTGTACGTCTCCCCAGCAACACATCCCAGCTCCTCCTGCATGATCCTGAGGCTCTGGGTACGCCCTGAGGTCTCCTCCCACTTGGACATGCCTGTAACACCTCCAAAGAAAGGCAGCTGGGGGCATCCTGATCCGTTGCCCGAACCACCTCAGCTGGCTCCAGATGTCCAAGCTCCAGACACCCTGCAGAGGAAACTCCGCTTGTGTCTGCCATCTCATTATTTAAGTCACTACCCAAAGTTCACGACCATAGGTGAGGGTCGAGAGCTTTGCCTTCAGGCTCGACTCCCTCTGAACCACAACAGTCCAGGACAACGTCTACATTACTGCAGATGCTGCACCAACCTGCACTCCATTTTCCAGTCACTCATCTAAACGAGATACTTGACCTCTTTTGCTTGTGGCAGCAACTTGTGTGATGGAGTTGGACAGGTGTCCTCATATTGTTCAAGTCTCTCTTCCTCTTTCTGCTCAGGATGATATTTTCTAAGCGGGAGGTGGCTGTAGCCAGCGGCTCTGGGTTTGTTGTGTCGGAGGACGGACTCATTGTCACCAACGCCCATGTGGTAGCCAACAAGCACCGAGTAAAGGTACGCAAAGCAGATGTACAGCCGTCCACTTCATGATTTGTTTCATGGTTTGAAGTTAATGAGAATGGTGAGTCAGGAGAAAAAGGCTGGTACTGAGCAGGTTGATCTTTTCTTATTTCCTTCAGGTGGAGCTGAAGAGCGGAGCCACTTACGACGCCAAGATCAAAGATGTGGACGAGAAGGCCGACATCGCTCTGATCAAGATCGACACTCCGGTGAGCAGTGTGTGAGAGAGAGATGGAGAGATGATGGGATGGTTTTTGTTCTTGTTTTGTTTTTGGCTTTGTTCAGTCTGCCAGCCCAAGTCTGTTTTCTGCAGATCCAGATCGATTTCAAAAAGTCTGGACGGCAGAAAAAAACAAAAAAAACACATGAAATGTGATTTTTGCAAGTCAGATCCAAGCCACAGTTAAAATGATTCGAAATACGATTCTAATCAGATTTCTGCAGCCGTGTTTGGACCATTGACAGTATAAAATATGGACATCGTATCGCGTTTACACGTTTCTGAAGAGCTGCCCTCGTCGTAGATGATGATTTCCTCGTGATGTTTCTGTTTCTTTAAAGTCTGCAGATTTGTAGTCGTGCGTTGAGCACGTGTGTGATGAAGGTCCCTCTTCTGTCCCAGAGCTGCTCGGCTGCAGCGCTCATTTATTTGTCACACTTCTTTGAAAGTCTACAGCACTGATAAATCCACATTTTGTATGATATCACGTCATGACTGATTTGATTGTGGAAAAACTCTGGGATGATGATGCACTTCTTCCTCTGTGTCCTCTTGTACCCTTGCCTCCTTTTTTTTCTCCTCAGTCAGACTTGTTTTTACGTCTCCTCTCCTCTTTTATTTTCCAAAACACATTCAGGTGTTTTTTTTTGGGAACATGAACGTTTCCTGAGCGTTCCCCCAGAGCCTGCTTTTAATTTTAGCTCGGTGGGATCTTTGAGGCGAGGCACCTGGGTGAAATAATATCGTGATTCATGAAAGTGGATATCTGTGCAACAGGTCAACTTTTTTCATGTGGGTGAATTTTGAGTTTTCATTTGTTCGCAGCACTTTGTGTTGGCCCGGCGATGACTGGACGGCTGGGTTCAGTCCAGGAAGTGAAGAGGGTTTCCACAAAGTTTGTGCAATGGAAAAGCATTTTTAGCATAAGAAGGTCAATATGTCTCATTTTTGTGCAGACTTTAGTCAGTCGGATCAACATCCTGCACGAGGTCAGACACTTAAAGGGGAATGTCGTCAATTTACATGCCAGATTCTCTCAGAGCAAACGGCTAAATATTCAGATCTGTGTGATCCAAAACATTCATATACAGCCTCTTTGTGACTGAATGGAGCTAATTAAAGTCATGCATCTATAAATAGGCTGAGCCAGAGAGAGAACAGGTAATATATTAAGGAAAGTGAAGATAAAGTGATGAAGTCCAGCTGTGCTTGAAAGCAGACAGGATGGATTATGCAACTCTGATCTGGATTCTGTTTTCATAATATTAAAAACAAAAGACCTGAGAAAGTCCTTAGATGATATCAAAGGACTTTTTTAAGACCCCGCATGAGTTATTAAAGATATTATATCAGAACCTTATAATGAAGTATGATGTAGGTTTCATCCTCATAAATTAAAACCTGTAATAATCCTGAAAACTCAAGCTGTAAACAACAGGATATGTCTGATAATATTTAACCCAAACAGGGTAACACTGAACTCTTTGCCCCCTCCAGTCTGTCAGCGGGGCGGGTTCAGACCTGTTAATGCCATCTACAGTATACACAAACATCCTTCCTGCCATCTGGAACTGAAATCAGCAGAAAGCACGTTTTTTTTCTTTCTTTCTTTCGGGGAGGTGAGGATGCTTCAACACAAACATGCAGAAGAAAAGAAACATGACCAGTCAATGAGCTTCTTCTCAAAACAAACGTTCAGTGTGATGTTTGATGGGCAGGATGAGAACAGCGCGTACACAGACAAACATGAAGTCAGTACACTGACACTGCAGGATGTGAGTTCATGTTTTGCCGGTCAGACGGAGGCGATGGTCGTTTTTCCTCTGCATGTTCGGGCGGCGGCAGTCGGGTGTAACCGGAGCTTCAGGGGACGATGAAGCTGAGCAGAAATCCACTCAGCACTTGTGGTTGTGGCTTACACGCACGCAAAAGCAAGATGCAACTGTGTGTGTACACAAATGACTTACAGCCCTCAACACTCCCACACATCCATCCCAGCACACACACACACACACACACACACACACGAAACAGCTTACACATGTAATGTGAAATGCAAAAATGGGAGTACTAAAGTTCACTGACGCTGGTTTCTTTCCCAGAGAGGCTTCACTTCTGAAGAACTGACCCAGATAACTGAGAATCTTCACACACTTCTCAGTAAAAACAGACTACACACACACACACACACACACATATCTCCCTCTGTGCACACGGTGCAGGTCAGTGTGAAACAGCAGCAGACGACGTGGTTGGACGTGTAGCTGCACGTTCAGGACAGATAAGCTTTGTGAGTATCAGAGGAGATTTTCCAGAGCAGATAGACGACCTTCGTTCTCTCCTTTGTCACTGAGCTCACAGTTCAGGTAGCCCGACTAACAACCTGAGCTAACAGCAGCTACAGTTGGCAGCAGTTTACTTCACTGTTGTGGCGGAGCAGTTTTTTAATCATTACTTGTTCACCTGTGTTGACCTGTACTGTCTCTCCTGAGGCAGGTGTCCTCTGAGCGTGTGCAGACAGGACCTCTCTCGTTGTTTTGAGTCTTAACTCATCCAGACGAGCCTCGCAGCGATACTCCACCTTTAATCCAGCGTCGATTATTTTCCATGGCACGTGTCCACGAGCAGCTCATGCTAACAGCCCGAGACGTCTGCAGGTCACTGGCAGCATCTGATCCATACTGTTATTTACTATAAGTACTGCTGGTACTGCAGACATCATTCAGAGTGAATCAGCTCAGCTGGAGTGACGCACAGAGAGATCATTTCAAATATGAAGATCTGGAGAAAGTTATCTGGTATTAATTATAGTTTGATGTATCAGCTGTGCTGTTATTCCCTCAGCGAAATCCTCAGAGCGTCAGCTCTGTTCTGTTTGTTTAAGCAGATAACTGAAAGGATCGGATCGGTTCTGTCCGGGGTGAAAGCAGCACCGAAGAGAGGAAGGAGTGAGAGACAAGAAGAAATGATGGGGGAAAGACAACATTTCATTTTGTTTTGACCGCTCATTGGAAAAGCACAAGTGAGCCGCTCTTCCTGATGTAAAGAGACAATGCAAACGGTTGCAGCAATATTAGCATTCATGTGAAGTCGTGCTTCTGCATGGTCAGCCCTTTTCCAAGCTCTTTCCCAGGAATTAGACCTGGTCTAAACCATAGACGGTGTAAAACCTGGACGTAGTCTCTGTCACGTCCCCCGCAGGTTTCTGAGGGGCCGTTGTGAAGCTCAGTGTGGAGGCTCTGGTCTTCTCCATCTTTGCAGTCCTAATCAACAAAGAGGTGGAGCTGAGGCGGGCTGAATGACGCCTGAGTGCTCAAACAAGCCATCTGTGACCACACCCACCTGTCAATCAAAGCGTCCACACTCTTAATTCTGCATAACTTTATATATCTTGATCTCTTGTTAATATAAAAGGTGATTACAGCAGCTTTAAAGTCAGAATCAGACCTCCATATCATGACATGAAGATGTTACATAAACACAAACTGGATATGACGTGTCTGCGTATGATTTGAGTCAGCTGACCGTGCAGCATGCTTACTGTAGACAGGCTCTTGGACCTGGAGAGGGATAATGAGAGGAGGAGAGGATGATGGGAAGGTGCGTTCCTCGTGGTGGTGTTTTGTGTTCGGTTGCTTTGTCGCACTCCCTCCCGTGTTGGCGTCTCTTAAATTACTGCTGAACGCAGCCCCTCAGCTTTGTGACAAAGTGCTCTCATCCTGAAAAACCACGGAGCGACAAACGTGGTCATTTTCCTGACGGGCAGCGCTCAGCGGTGGCTTCAGATGATCCGAGTTGTGGTTTTGGTTGAGTTCGGGCAAACAGAGGAGCTTTATGCTTAACGGACGGGAAGCTCTGATTAGAAGAGCTGAATGAATCCATTCATGACCAGCTTGTTTATGTCTGTATTAGTTATGTATGTGGGGAGTGACCTCATTAGAACAACTAATGTAATGTCCCATTATTATATAACTACGTTCCAACCCTCACCTATGGCCATGAGCTTTGGGTTTTTGGACTAAATACAAGCGGCCAGCGTCCGGGCTCAGCCTTAGAGATAGTCAGAATCCGGGGGGAGCTCGGAGTAGAGCTGCTCCTTCACGCCAAAAGGAGCCAGCTGAGGTGGTTTGGGCATCTGATTGGGATGCTCCCTGGGCACCTCGCTTTGGAGGTGTTCAGGAGGCCAGACCCAGAACCAGCTGGAGGGACTACATAGCCCATCAAGCCTGGGAACGCCTCAGGATCCTCCAGAAGCTGATGTGTTGCTCCAGATCTCAATCCATTCGATCATCTGTGGGATGTTCGATTCATGGAGGTCCACCTCCAAACTTCCAGGACTTCAAGGATCTTCTGCTACCGTCTCAGTGCCAGGTACCACAGCACACCTTCAGAGGTCTGAGGAGTCCTTGGCGGGTCAGGGCTGGTCATGAGTATTCATTTTGGCACTGTGTTTCAAGCATGACTCATTTCACTCGTGTGGGTGAAGGGTTAACAGAGAGAGGCTGCACTGAATGCACGCTTTAATCTCCAACTTTGGCTTCTTCAGGCTCCACATTTTATTTTGCTTTGTCATACGCCATGACTCACCAAGACCACAGGACACACACTTTCTCTCTCTCACACACACACACACACACTTATAAGGGCCAAAGTGTTGGTCGTGTACAGATGTGTCGAGCATACCTGTGGTTTGTTAGAGAAGCCGTCCGCGAGTGTCAAACAGAGACAGGACAGTTGTCTGGAAATGTCTTCATCACTCCACAGCTGAGATTTAACATCTGTCACATCTGCCTGCATCTGTTTCTCTGCTTATTTTCATGTGCCACTCACTCCTTCTTCTCACCTTGTTCCTCCTTTCTTCTCTTACCAAACACAAAGTGGGTCAGGGCGTTCAGGTTTGTTACTTAACAGAGGAAACAGGCAGCAGATGTGTCTCATCACCGCGGAAATGAGAAGCACTCACGCACTTCGCTGACAGACAAACTGACGCCTGTCATGCTCGGCAGAGCACGGCGTTGATAGTCGGGTCCTAACATCACGTCTGCTTTATGTCTCAGTTCTTCTGCTCAGCATCACATCCTGGGCTGAAGTAGGTTAGTGGGACGACATGAAGCAGCCACGACTGCTGAGGGTCAAAGTGTCTAAAGGTCAAAGACGTTTATTTATTTAAACATTATTTTATAAATTCAGCCTCAGCAGAAGCAGGCGCGGGCCATGCTGGAGTCTCCTCCATGTTTACTACTCTACAGCCAGTCGCTGCTTCACGATGGCACTAGAGAAAAATCTATGGAGATGATGGAGTGTGCCACAACTCGAGCAAAACCTTCAGTGGAGACAGAACTCGACTCGGACTTGACACCTGAAAAAACTTAGTAGTACATTCAGTTTTGAACTGTTGAATCTCAACTAATAAACTGTTGAATGTGACAACATGCTACTATAAACTGTCTGTAGGTGGACTATCCAAATAAAGTGCTACCACATGAAACATTTCTGACTAAAGCAGCAAAAATCTCTTCAAATAATCAAACCTGCACAAACTTGGGCAGGAAATTGAGCGTTGAGTTTTTGATTTTTCACAGCCAAAAGAATGTTGTCTCATGTCGTGTGTATTTATCTTGTAAACACACAGTAAGCTGGGAACACGTGCACACGCGTGTGTTTGTCTGTTAGCTTAGAATAATTAGCAGTTGAGTGTTTCCCGGCTGCAGTGAAGTGGAGAGGGGTTGATAGAGAGTGACACTGAGCACGTTTGAGACTAATAAACTTCTATTAAAGTCAGTTTGAACAGATTATTACACATAAAAGTCTTTACTGGCTCTTCACGCTCCATGGCAGTAGTTCGGCTGGAAACTGCAGCAGCTCGGACAGAAAAGCTCATAATTACGAGCCGGTTCATCCGAGATGCAGACGGAGCTGCGACCTGCAGCCGTGCAAACAACAGGCCTCATAAAAATCTCACAAACTTATCCAGATAGACTTGTGTTGGATCGCTCCTCTTAGCTTAAACAGTAATGACACATTCATTTCTTTGGCAATGCCTTTTTTATTTTTTGCACATTTACATGTAGACAGGCTGACAGAAAAGTTCTGCAACAGCAGCCAAGGCGGCGTTAGAAAACTGCCAACTGACCACATGTTGGTGAGAATCGCCTGATATGATGGAAAAGTGAAAAAAAAACTACAAGTGGGAATATAAAATGGACAGAATGAGTGATTGTTGGGGAGACTTAGTAAGTGTAAGAGATGAAGATCCAGCGAAGGTCGAAGTAGTCATTGCAGTTTGTGGTCTGTGCTTCATTCCCAAAGCGTCCCAGCGTCCTGATTTTAGAGTTCTAGTTGTAATATTCGTATATGTGATATATCGCCTCTCTATGTGCTGGTTCCATCACTGGTGGTGTCTGTTAAAGGTCCATCCATTTCTGTAACCAGCTGACTGAGTTGGAGAGCTCGATGTCGTACTAAAGCTACAGCCCACCAGACTGACAAATCCAGCAATTTCACCTCGCAGATCGTCGTACCTTTGTTCAAATGGGACAGATCAAAACCGTCTTTGTTTGTCTCCACTGTTCCAACAGTCACCAACTCTGCTTTAGTTTAAATGAATGCTGTACATGTCACATTTCTTTGGCATCCAGGCAAATTTCTCTGAATATCGCGCAGGTTGTAGTGAGGCTTTTGTAAACACCTGTTGTATCAGGTAAACACACAGTGAACGGAGTGACAGGTAGGATCTGACGTTAACTAAGTGAGACAAGCTGAAGGACTTTAGGAGACTTACATTCAGTCCAACAAACACAGAGCAGAAAGTCTGACTGACACGTTTGGTCGGTCCTGATGGAAACGACGCCGCAGGGCTGAAATGAGCCGACGTTTTCTGGTGATTTCCAGCTCAGAGTTTTGGTTTGTGGATGGAGAGGAGCCACGTCAGGGCTGAGAGCTGACTCAGCTCTCCACAGGAAATCCACGTCTGTCTCCGACAGCTTAGTGAGAATAAACTGCTGTTTACCTCCGTGTGTGTGTGTTTGTGTCTCAAACTGCCTCCTTTCTTTATCCATGTGTGTTTGCTGGAGCAGATGAAGCTACCGGTGCTGCTGCTCGGCCGGTCAGCAGACCTTCGTCCCGGTGAGTTTGTGGTCGCCATCGGCAGCCCGTTCTCCCTCCAGAACACCGTCACCACCGGCATCGTCAGCACCACCCAGAGGGGAGGCAAAGAGCTGGGCCTCCGCAACTCTGACATGGACTACATCCAGACGGACGCCATCATCAACGTGAGTTTCAAACATGTTTTGATGAGCAGTGCAGCATGGTGCATGCAGATGGAGCATGAGGTCATCTCGATGGAGACTGAAAGGAGGAGAAGTGTAGATCACTGCACCAATCATCAGAAACGGATCAAACGTGATTAATTAATTGAGATTTTCTTTGTTTTCTTGCAGTACGGCAACTCTGGAGGACCACTAGTCAATCTGGTAAGCTTGGTTCTAAAATAAGATGTTGCCTGAACATAACAGTAATAGTTCATTTTAATCTGAAGTTGAATGTTTTGCAAGGAGGTAACCAGCCGTGTATTTGTTGTATCACCCTGAGATTCCAGTTAATTTGATTTCTTACATCACTTTTCACTATCTTTGAAACTCAGTGTCTTATTACCGGGACCACATCCATATGTTACGAAACAGAGATATACGTAATCTCATATAAACAATCACTGAGGTCCATAAAGTCCTTATTAGGAAACAGCCGCAGTCCACAGCTGGCTCTGATTATAAGTTTGTTTTCAGCTGTTGTTAATGAAGAACAATGTGGCGTCAGAGGTGCTGTTTAACGAGCTTCATGAGGAACTTTGACTTTTACTGCTGGGTGTTACTGATGGAAAATGAACGTGTGTGTCGTGTCCTGCAGGATGGAGAGGTCATCGGCATCAACACTCTGAAGGTCACTGCAGGAATCTCCTTCGCCATCCCGTCAGACAAGATCAGACAGTTCCTGGCAGAGTCGCACGACAGGCAGGCCAAAGGTTCGCAACAGTGTCGCTCTTTATTTAAGTCGATATCAGAGGCAGAGTTACAAACACTAACACTCCTCTGAGCTCACAGTCCAGCCCGGCTAACAAACTGAGCTAACATGAGCTAACAGCAGCTACAGCTGTCAGCAGTTTACTTCACTGTCCATCATAAACTCTGTAAATCACAGAGAGTTGAGGCGGAGCAGCCGGAGGACATCAGAGGGAAAACCAGAAAACATTTTCTCCATAAAATATGATCCAGTTTCACCAAAATCAGTGAAATAGTTGGTGGTGTGTGACTTAGTGCTGTAAAGCGTTACGTACTTCTCCCGACCCGGAGCCCAAAGTTACATAGTGTGAGAACAGACGTACGAATGACAGAGACACCGTTCACCTGATCACAGGTCAGTGTGGATCAGCAGGAGGTCACAGACGTCAGATTATCAGAGGAAAGTTACAACATGTTGCTTTAAGTTAGCCAGACTTTATTTGTTACACTTGTTCCAGCAGCTCGCGGCACACAGGGTGGATAAGATGAAGTATATTCCTGCTGCAGCGTCTTGTAAATTCAAACAGATATTTGGCTTGACAGAAATGAAAAATAAAAAATAAAAACAGCGT
Organism: Protonibea diacanthus; assembly: GCA_028641955.1. Lineage (NCBI taxonomy): Eukaryota > Metazoa > Chordata > Actinopteri > Sciaenidae > Protonibea > Protonibea diacanthus. The sequence continues at coordinate 20,597,695 of CM053996.1, read as the reverse complement.
GTTGCAGTAAAATGTGGCATGCTTCAGCAGCTAGTAAAATCCAAAAATATATTAAAAGCATGTTTTTAATGGTGCCTGTTTCCTCTCCAGCATTACACACAGTTTAGAGGCTCTGCCTGCAGGTGCTGTAAACTATACAATATTATAAATATTATTGGGCAGCTTTCTGGCACAGAGGAAGGTGTGAGCTTATGATTGCCTTCCATGTCAAAGAAAATCCTGTTATTGTTGTATTTGCATGTGATGTTGATGTCAGATGATAAACCTGACGTGAACGTCGCGTTTCCTTCGTGTCCTCCAGGTAAAGCGTTCCAGAAGAAGAAATACATCGGCGTCCGAATGATGAGTCTCACTCCGACGTAAGTTCCTGAGTCTGACTGCATTGTAACATAACATGACGAGCCTGACTTTCTTACGTAACCAGGGAGGTGATCATATTGAAGATGTGAGCTCAGTTTTAGATATGTGCTCTCAAATGGTGACTTCAAACAGGAATGTAAGTCAGCCCAGGCCAGGTCTGCTGCCTCCAGGTCAGAGTAACGCCCAGGCTGCCGTCCAGAGCGGGTCAGTGTAGGAAACGCCTCAAAGCACCAAAACAAGCTTCACTTTATTCCAGATTAAACATTCCATTCATCCACAGTACGTTACAGGCCTAATGACTGTTCTTCCAAATCTTAGCATCACTTTAAAGATCAACTTCCTTCCCTTCTGGCAGCCAGGAGAATAATTAGAGACTTCCTCTTGTTGTCCACTTGAGACTGAAGTCCCCATGTTAAGATGTCCAACTTCACAGCAGAAATAAACATGTTTACAGTTCAAATTATATCAAAGTTATGCAGGATTAAGAGTGTGCACGCTTTGATTGACAGGTGGGTCCACCTCTTGCTTAGCGTCTGTGCTGCTCCTCATGTCTGCTAAGTAAGCACACACGGCGGCTGAATGATGCCCTGCGGACCAATAAGAAGTCACTTCTGTATCGTTGACGATGCAGCTTCTCAAAGCTTGGAGGTCACAATTAGTGTCACAGTTAATCAGAGTAATGCTGCACATGGTGGAATTTTAACATGAGTCACAATGCATCATCCCATCAAGATGGATTAAAATCAGACCTTTAGTACTAAACCTCATGTTTTGGCTGCTTTCCTCCTCTTCAGGCTGGCTAAGGAGCTAAAGGAGAGGCAGTCAGACTTCCCAGATGTCACCTCTGGGGCGTATGTCATTGAGGTCATCAGCCGGACTCCAGCTGAGTCGTAAGTGTCTCTCTCATCACTCCTTATTCCCACGTTATTATCTGGTGCTTGCTGCCCAATATGTCAAATCAACAGGCCAGATTAGAAGATGTAATTCTGCATGAATCATCTGGATGTGAGTTTGATTTTCACGCCGGCACAAGGAAGGAATATTTTTCACTTCTTGCAGTTCACATTCAGGAAAACAGAAGAAGTTTGGAGCTGTTTGGTTCCACTCACTCCTGCAGGATATATTTTGGTGTTCACATGAAAAGCAAACCTCAGCGTTCCACCTGAAGAAACAGCAGTTTGTTTCTTGTTGTCTGGTTGGGTTTGTGCAGGCAGGACTCAGGATGAGGATAAGATCCTGTTGAAAGGACATTTAAACCTTTCTGGTGTGTGAAGACGGCAGGATATGGAAAGTTCACTTCTGGTTTTAAAGCTGCTGTTTTTGCTTTTGGAGCTGAGGCTGAAAGCTGGCAGCGACGGCAGAATCATGAATGTTTCCCACTCAGACTGTCCAACTCCAACTCTCCTCTGGCAGGGGGGACAAACTGCTTCAGTCATAGCTGAGTGGAAGTATCTGGAAGTGAAGCTTCTACATTTAATGAACAAAAAGAGAGAGATAAGTGAAGAGTGAGGAATCACGAAATGATTCATCTGTGTCCGGCAGCATTGTGTAGAGTCGACAACGTCCATCACATATTTGCTTGTGATGTATTTTAACCGTCACTCTTCTTCCTCGCCGACAGAGCCGGCCTGCAGGAGAGTGACGTCATCATCAGCATCAACGGCGAGCAGATCACCTCGGCCAGCGACGTCAGTGCCGCCATAAAGCGGGACGAGTCGCTGCGAACGGTGGTGAGGCGAGGCAACGAGGACATCATCCTCACCATCGTGCCCGAGGAGATCGATCCTTGACGTCTCAGCTGACTGAGCATCAGCAATCAACTCAACACCAATCCAGAGCTGGCTCTCAGTGTTTTTCAACCAATCATGAACACTTTGAAAAACCAAGCAAACCAATAGGGTTGTGTGTGTGTATGTGTGTGTGGAGCCACACCTACTGCGTTTAAGAACTTGTACTACTACTCTTCCATGGTTTTATGCTCACACACACCTTCACAGGTCCGTCTTCACCGCCCTGGGAACTGAAGCTTCATCGCTGTCATCATACGTCTCTTATTAGTTAGTTTTTTCTTCTAATCCAGCGTACTCTCCGTCATCACAGACCTTTTATATCGTACTAACCCCATCTGTCGCTACAAAGTGGTTACTGCAGGTTACCGTAGTTCTCTTTCATTGTGTGTGTTCTTGATGGAATATTTTTTTAATAGTATTTTTTGTCTGTATGTGTTTGATGACAATTTTTCAAAAAAATGGAATAAAATTATTTTCAAAGTTGTTGTTTTTATCAGTGTTGATGTTACACCTCTTCAATCAGTCAGCCCGAGGGAGCTAACAATGAAGACACCAAAGTTCTTCGTCTTATCCAGGGTCGGGTCGTGGTGGCTGCAGGTCATTCCAGCTCCTCCAGGAGGATCCTGAGGTGTTCCCAGGCTAGATGCTCTCTCCAGCGGGTTCTGTGTCTTGTGCCTGGAACACCTCCAAAGGAAGGCACCTAGCAGACATCCTAGTCTTAGTCCTAGTCCGCCGTTCATGTCCTGAGTGTCCGAGTTCATATGCTTGATTTCTTGAGTTCATCACCTGTAGTTCTGACTTTAGGGCATTGAAATCCTTCACCAACGCACTCTTTAATTTGGACTGACTGGAGGAGCCAGAGTTTGAACCGACGCAGGGTGACCCGCTCTACCTCCCGAGCCACAGCCGCCCTGTTGTTCTTTGTTATGTTCTTGTAAAGTTAGCACGTAGCTCGTAAACAGTGAATCATTCAGGTAACTAGAGCCAGATACATTCCTCAGAGTTGGTGGAGACCAAAAACAGCTAAAAGTGAATGAATATTGGACTATTATACGTTATAACAATGCTGTGGTCAGAGCTGGTTGTGCTGCCCTCAAGTGGCCAGAAAGACCAAACGGTTGTTGCAGGTTTTAGAGTTTCTAATAATTCACCACAGAGAAATAATCACGTCTTTATTACAGATGATATTTTACTTAGAAACTGAACTCGAGCAGCCGAGCTCCGTTCACAAGGAGACCGAGAAAACAAGTTGAGAAATAACTCCATCTCTCAAACATCTTTTCTGCTCTGTGACTCTCGTGTGCTCTCCCTCTGTGCCATGTTACACGCTAAGATACTGACTTCAACACAGCATGACACAATCTGTTGGCCTCCAGTGTGTGTGTGTGTGTGTGTGTGTGTGTGTGTGTGTGTGTGCAGACTCAGTGGAGCAGAGGTGTTACATAACACAGAGAGGCTAGTGATGTGTTCATACAGGTCAGCTGATGCTAAAATGGTATCTTGAACTGGCTTAACAGAAACTGTATGTTGTTGTTGGAAGCTGAAAAATAATTCTAGTACAGCTGATTTTAAAGAGACAAGCCTGAGTTACAGTTTCTGATGGAGACAGAGGCTAGCACACCTGTGATTTCACATGCAAAACATAACATGCAATATTCTAATAATATTAAATATTCTGCAGAATGTGACCTTTTGCACATTCCTGCACAAAGTTACATCTGCTAGTACTTGATTTTTATCTTCCTTCCAGTTCTGCAGTGATTAGCACCTCACAGCAAGAAGGTTCCTGGTTGCATGTTCAGGGTGTACCCCGCCTCTCGACCTGGGATAGGCTCCAGTCCCACCGTGAAGGATATTTTACCTAATTATACAGCAGGACAGGTGGTGAGCACTACAAGTCTAACTACACAAACACAAAAAATCGATGTCTATGATAGGCATCAATTTTCATGGCACAAATAAAGTTACACAAACGTGTTTGAGGGTTTATAGAAAGACTAACTCTGGAGGACAAACAGATCATCTTCACAAACGTTTATCTTCTATAATATGTAGATTCTGAGTGTGATCCAGTTTGCTGAGGAATGTAATGCGTAGAGCAGCTCATGCAGGCAGAGGTGGGAATCTCAAAGACATCTTTTCATCACTAAATACCTCCTGGAATGCAGATAGATGACATCTACCAGCAGGAGGAGACGAGCAGGGAGCTTTCCTTTCTTTTCCACCCCAGTTGGACGAGCCGTGAATGGAAGCAGTGACCCGGTTTGTCCTGATCGACGCAGCAGATTTTCTCCCAGAACTCCCCTCTGCTGACTCAGTGTCTGCTCTCTGCATGCCTAACAAAACATCCGCACATCATTTTATAATTTGGTGTCCTCCTTATGTAATGTGTGGCCCCATTTCATTTGTGATGACTCAGCTCACAGCTGCCAGGCACAGTCCACCCTGGCATCGACCATCTCCTCTGTTTCTTTTTATGCCGTTGACGCAGCAGGATTCACTTCAGATGTCTTCTGCTCTGGACTTCTCCACACATGAAGACTTTCAGTGACCTTGATGGTTCATTTCTCATCAATCTATGAGTCAGCGTTACTGGAAGGCCTGGCAGGAAACATCGGCTAAGTTGATTTTACCTTTTTGGGAAACTCTTAGGCAACATTTTCCTCAAAGTGCCATTGTCGTCCACATTAAATATCCATAAATCAGCATTGTCAACTCTTAAAAGAATGTTCTGACTCATATGTTTTGACTTGCTGGAGCCCAAAGATACCAAACTGAAGGCCAGAATGTTCTGCTTGTTACGGTTGGCATATAACAAAATGATGTTATTTCTGTTTTTTTCCAACACCTCTGTCATAAATATGGACAGCTGTACACATCAACCAGGTCACCAGCAGCAGACACAGCAGCAGCTAATATTACTGACTAGTCCAACAGCAGTCAGCCCAGCTCGGCGTCTGTCTTTCAGCCTTTTATTTCACCAAGCTCTCACCAACCACTAAAAGTCAGTCCCAGATTTACTCTTGTCCGGCGGCTTCTTGCTCGCTCACTCTCTCCTTTTCTCTTCTTAGCTTCCTCCGTCAGCGTCCTCTTCACTCTCTTCTCCTCTGCCATTATGTCCATAGAGGCTACTGAGTCCAGTTAGCTTTAGCTCCGGGTCTGGCACGACGCCGGCTCTGCTCCCTGTCAGCAGGCCTGTAAAGCTCCTCCTCTTCTTCTTCTTCCCGGTGGTCCAAAACACCTGTGGTACAAACACTATCACTTTCATGTATCCTGTTCTGTTTCAGGCACACACTTCACACAGAGTACATTCATCTGTATAAATATATTTTTATTAATATTTATGTCAACACAGTTATTTAAAACCATCAACAAGTCATACACAGTCCTTTTAATAGTTTATATCAGTTTTATGTTACAGACATGTACATTTAAAACATTACAGCGTCATGTTAAAACCCTTTTTCATCAGCTACACCTCCCACACACACTCCTGACACTCCTGACAGGAGTGTGTGTGTGTCCATTCATCCAAACCGAACAGTCACAGTGCAACTGACCAAAACACAAAGAGCAGATCAGTGCAGTTACAGTACGCAGTGTGAGTAGCTGTTGGTCGGGATGCTTACGTGCAAACGTCCTGCTGGTGCTGCGTGTGAATTATTATCATGTTAAAACCTGCCAACGATAACCTGGATCAAATCTCATCACTGCAAAACTTCATCATGAACTTCAAATTCATGATGTACGTCATGTGGCCAAACCAGACATGTTCTGTGATATATTTCTGCAGGACTCACACCGTGTTGCATTCTTCTGCTATTTTTCCAGAGATAAAAGATCAACAAACCGTTACAGTTGCTGCGTCTGTCACAGCTGGACACACAGTTTAACAATTTATGTTTTAGCTGATTAATTTTGTCCACATTTGAGCCTGTCTTCATCCTGCTCTGCCTCCCCTCTGACACCAGCGTCATGTTAGTCTCTTAGTGGTTCTGAACCCATCAGTGGATGGCCGGTGTCGGGGCGGTCTGCTCTGACAGTCCCGTGGATGCAGCTTCTCCCGCCGAGCTGCTCGTGACTCCCTGGTTGAGGGCGAACTGCGGCAGTGCGCTCAGGAGGGCCTTCTCCAGCTTCTGCTCCAGAGCGTCCAGGCGACGGTCCACGTGCTCCTTCAGCCGCCTCTCCATCTCCTCCAGACGACGCTCCATGGCCGAGTCCAGTTCCCTGCAGAGTCAGAGGACGATGAGGTAAAACTCATTTTACCTCACGGCACAAATCGATCCACAGCGATGAACGGTCAGTTAAAACACCAAAGTCACACAGAGAGAGGCATGACTAAGTCTAGTGTAGAGGAGTGAAAGGGAGGTTAGACCGAGAGTTCATGAGTCAACATGAAGCCACATCAGAGACTAAACCACAAACATAAACACTATACCACCCACACAGTCCACGTTGACCGTCGTCTTCCCGCCCGTCTTACTCAGCCTCAGCTGACCTGACCTGGCGGAAACTTCTCAAACACATCTTGTGTTTTCTCAGCATTATTTTTTCACCCTCAAGGACCTTGAAGAGTCTTCAAAACCCCTGCAAGTCTTTCTCAAGTCGCTTCCGAAACTCTATGAATGATGTGACTGATCTGTGCTGCCCGTCTCTTAGCAAAGAAGTGGAAACCACCTGAGAAGAGCAGCAGGTGATGTACTTTGAACATCATCAACCCCTCATATGACAAACGTTTCTTTAAAAAGTGTTTGTTCAGCAGTTTCTAACAGCAGATATGATGTGTGTGTCGTGATAAAGACGTACCAGCGAGCTGCCGTCCTCTCCTCGATGTGGACTCAGACTCAGCTGACAGTCTCTCTGAACCCACATGTGCTGCTCGGCTCTCACAAAGAGCTTCATTTATCAAAGCTGCAGAGTGACACTAATGTCAGCTGTAAAATGAGTTAACTCATGCTGAGCCGTCACGTTAGTGTCGAGTGAAACAGCTCTGTTTATCCACGGAGGTTTAATGACTCACACAGAAAGCAATGCTGACAAATGAACTCCGTCTGTCTCCGTATCAGCCTCCTCCTTACGCTCTAAACAGCTTCAGACTAAACTTGGATCCTTCTAATTCATCGAGTCTGTCGGACACTGACAAGAACATGAAAGCAGTGACTTCATCACCATGTGGTCTGATAAACAATACATATAGATGTACATGTAATATGTCTGTCAGCTTGTAGATCAGTGGATCTTCTCTCATGAAGCAGAGGGAAATGTTTGGGCGTCAGCAGCTTAACAATGCGACCTCAGACAACCAAAGCTGCTGGGACATCAAATAGACGAGTCTCTGTTACATCCACGCGTCCGCTGACAACAAGGACGTGACTGTGCAACAATGCTGTGGCTGCAAATACGAAACACGACAGTACTTTCCATTAAACTAAGATTTGACAAGCCTGAAGTTCAAGTTCCATCGCTGCTGCAACAAAACAAGGAGCGGCGTTGAGGTTGAAACTGCTAGAAAACATCAACTGTTGGTCTCAATCTTACTTTGAAAGTACTTCACTCTAAAAAAATATACAGAATTCATCATTATTATTTTATTTATCATTTATTCCCGTAACCAGCGGATCTCAAACTGTGAGGCGAGCCCGCCCGGTGTGGAACAAAAACCACTGCAGGTTAATGAATATGATGTATGAAGTTTGCTAATGCTATCACACTGACCACATCCTTTTTTTATTGAGTGCTTCCACTGTTATTGTTAAAAAAATAATAAAAACTGATATGAACTTTTTAAACATGTCAGGAAAAGGTTGAGAACCACGACAAACAATGTCGGTGCTCTTTGGCGGAGGTCACATCACCCCGTGTGTTGTCACATACGTGTGTGTAACTTCACCAAAACACACTGAAATTTTTTTTTAACGTTGTTCAACATGAAGAACAAGTCGCCGCGTGCTTTGGTCTCTTTTATGATTTTTTCAACAATCATTGAAGGTTAATACGGTGTCTAGTTGTACTACTAGTACTCGTTTTACTTAATAGTAGTGGTAGGACAGCACACTAGTAACAATAAGAATAGTAAAGTAGTATTTTATCTTTAATGTTTCGCCTTAGTTAGCGGAGTTTGTTGCAGCACCGTCTTTCTGGCACAAGGTGGAGCTACGTCATCTGATTACAGATCAACAACATGGAGTTACTTCTTCATGTGGACCGGATATAAAATCATGAACTAATTCTAACAGAAGAATCATAACGTGATCGAGGACCAGCAGGGAGTGAACCTGAAACAAACGTTTGTCCAACGTTTGTTGAAACACACCATCTAACAGGTCGGACTCGCTTATGTTCACTCACCATGTGCCGTTTCTCATCTTCTTCTCATTCTCCGCCAACGCCGTGGCGTCGTCCAGCCTCAGCTTCGTCACCTGACCACAGACGCTCTGCAGCATGGGCAGAAACTCGGGGCCGGAGCTCAGGGATTGGTCGTTTCCCTGCCCGCCGTTCAGGAAGTGGGACATCATTTCCGCCAGCTGGGCGTGGCTCACCGGGCCTCTGCTCTCACTGCTCGCTAGAGATACGAGACCACATCGCAAACTAGTCAGCTGCTGAGGTTTGTGGAGTTCAAGACTAAAAAGAAGAGGCCAGTTATGATGATGAGCCTTACTTATATTTTTAGTGTTGACCCCAGAAAGCGGCGGGTCGGGGGAGGACGAGGCAGAGCCGTTTGACATCGCTCCATTCTGAGCCGGTGGAGCTTCATCTGCAGGCGTGATGGAGCCGAATGGAGGCTAGTGACACAGAGACAAGACAAACTGATGTACAGCATGTCCAAACATCTGACCTCACCATGCCTAGTTGTTTTTCAGCACTGATAATACTGATACCCCGGAGTCTGCAGGCTGGGGCTGGCGGCTGATGGCTGCTGGGGACGTCATCGCTCCTTGAGCCAGAGCAGAGAGAGCTCCACTGCCCATCAGGAGAGGCAGGAAGCCGCCCAGAGAGCCGGTCTGGTTCTGGAGAGAAACAAATACAAACATCTATCAGCACAGTCCTTTAATTTATGTCACTGTTGTTGTAGTTTCCCCTCATCGCCTGCAGGGGTCATTTCAGGTAAGCCTCTTTACTCCCACCTTCTGCTGGAAGTGCACCATGTCCATGAGGTTCTGGGCTCCCGGCGAGAGGCTCGTTCCCATCTCCTCAACCAGACACTGCACCTGCTGCATGTCGATGCCAGGCCCGCGGGCCAGGCAGGGCTGCAGCTGCTGAAGGCCAACGACGACTCGACACACCAGAACGCTGCTTCTACCAGCCAGTGAGAGCAGCTGGGAGAGTGAGCAGAGGGGGACAGACGCAGGTGATCAAACTGAACTCAACAGAAATATAACTTTGTCTGTTTGAACCTGAACGCAGCTCACCTTCACCTCACAGGCTGAGGACGGATGCTCGAGGAGCAGCTGTTTCCTGTAGAAAGGCCCTCTGTCTGAACTGTGAGCAAAGAAGAGGAGAGACACTTTCAGCATCGCATCAGACATTTATGTGATGATAAGTGTGTGTGTGTATATGTGTGTGTGTGTGTACCTCTCTGGCTGGACACGGTCGTCTCTCTCACCGCGTACCGTCCCGCAGTATTCTCCCATCTGGCTGTACACCTCCATGGTCCGAGCCTCGCTGATGACCAGCAGGCGGCTGATGGCGGTATGAGAGGACGGGCTGCACTGGAGCGTCAGTACACAAGGAGAACCTTCCTCCGTCTGCTCCAACAGCACCGGGCCGCCGCTGTGAGGAACACATTCATGTTCAACGTGCCACACACACACACTTTACTTACACACTGTTAACTTCTTAAAATCTTTTTACCAATTTGTCTCGTCTCCTTCGGACTGCCCGAGCTCTCCTTCATGATCGTCTTTGTTACCGATGTGGACGGGAAGCAGGACGTCGGCCAAGTGTCGTCCCTGAGCGGGACAGACCCAAGCAGCTCCGCTCGCCACAGCAACGTCCACCATGATGCTGCTGAGGCCACACGAGGAGACAAACTAGGACGCAAAGCGGAAAAACAAGAGTGGGTAAGTTAGGAAGCAAGTTAGGGTATAAGTTCTGGAATAAGGCCGGACAGAAGGTAAGTTAGGAGACGGGGTAGGAGATAAAAGGCAGCAAGTTAGGAGACAATTTAGTGAACAAAGTACAGTCTGCGGAGAAGTTGGGACATTTTCACTTTATATATTTGCTTATTTCTTTTTTCCAAATGAACCTGAAGCAGTAACATTATAATCGTATATAACATTATAATAATATGTGAAGTCACATATCTTCTTCTCCTTCCACCTCTGTCTAATGTAACTGTATAGTTTGTAGTTCTGTTTCTTCTTGCTGTGTTTTTTTACCTGTATAAATCTTTGCACATGTTTCATCTTATCTCTCTTCTCTGCATGTTAACTGTGTTCAGGATAAAGCCGCTGACAGCTGTGACATTGTTTCACTGTAAGACGTTAGATTTCGTCCTTTTTTCTTAATATTTGATATAATATAAATATAAAAAGTCTTTCCTCCTCGTGAGTGTAAATAAACTGTAAATCTAGCTCGCTAACATTGGCGCTGTTTTAGCCTTTTACCTTCAGATATCTGAAGCTGTGTTGGTTGTTTAGCTTCTTCTCTTCGGGCTGGTGAATCTCCGTCTTCGCATGTCTTCAGACAAACCTCCCTGTGGATTTTATTCTCGGTTATTATCGATAATTAAACATTAATTTCTGACTTCGGTTAGCTTAAAAAGCTAAAATCCGCTCCGGCGCAGCACAACTGCCGTGCACGCGACCGGATGTTGTGGTGTGACGTCACGCCCGTGTGTGTCAAGTCTAGCTATCCGGGCTGCGACGCTGTTCGGGTAAATTAGCATGTTTCTAAGTCAAATAAATAACTTGTACGAGCTATTTTCATTTTATTTAAATGTAGTGTTGTGTGTGTGAAGGCTCATGGCATTTTCGCTGCATGTTTAACGGTGAATATCAGGACATATCGTGATTTATGAGCGTAGTAACGTCGTAGTTAGCGCTAGCTGGCTAGCTGACAGTTAGCTTTGTTTTGATGTTGTCCTCTCTGACTCACCTGTCCGGATCTGACTCACCTGAACTGTCCGGATCTGTCTCTGTTTACAGCACAGCATGGACTTCACGGAGTGCTACGGGAACACCGTCTCCAGTGTCGCTGCTGCGGCTCGCTCGGGCTGCAGGAGGCGGCTGAGGAGGCTGATGAAGAGCGGCTTCAGCGTGGACTGTCGGGACAACCGAGGCTGGAACGCCCTGCACGAGGCGGCGGCCGCTGGCAGCCGGGACTGTGTGCAGGACATTGTGACTGCTGCCGGCGGTAAGGAAGAGTTTATACAGCTCAGGGCTGAAGTGACAGAGAAAAGCAGCTTCACATCAGAGGTGGAGGAGCCACAGCCTGTTCAGTGGTTTTGCTTGAACCTGACCAACAAACGTGAGCCGTTCTGACATGAAATAGTAAACACAGGTGTGATTAAGGCCATTCAGGTCAAACAGAGTCAGGGTGCTTCTGTGGTGCATGTTGACACACGGGAAGAAGTGTTTATTAATCCCTCGAGGGGAAATTTTTGCTCAGTTTTACATGCATGTTTTAACCTGACATACACGCACGTGTTTATGTACACATAAGAGATGGTGGTGTGATGGACAGCCACCCAGAGCAGCACCCAATGGCTTGAAAATGAAGGGCATGATTGACTAAGGATGTGTCAGTCCACTCAGGAATCCTTAAAATAAAATCAAATATGCATTTCAGGTAGACTTTAAACTTTTTCATGTTTCCTTCTCTGACTGTAAGCAGCAGGCTCATCTCGTGGCTGCCGCGTCTACGTGAACTCATTGACACACGAGGGGGAATCTGCGTGTTACCTGGCAGCGAAGCACGGACACGTGGCAGTGGTCCGAGTCCTCCTGAAAGCACACGCTGACATCAACCAGCTAACAAATGACTTATCCTGTCCTCTGTACGCAGGTAGAACAGACATGTACACTTACCTTTAACACTGTAAAGTTAAATCTGATTTGATTCATTCTGTCTGCAGTATTTATCAGCTGTTCACTGTTTTCCAAAAGCTGTAGACGGCGGGTACAAGGAGGTTGTAGAGCTGCTGGTCAGTAAAGGTGCAGAGGTCAACAGGACACACACGGCGTCCTGCTGGACGTGCCTTCATCAAGCTGTTTATAAGGTAACAGCAGAACTCACAGATACACACACATAACTCTGTCAGATGTATCCGAACTTGTGATGCATATTTTGTTCATTCCCTCAGGGTCACAGTGAAATTGTGAGCATACTGGTCAATGTGTGTAACCTGGAGGCATTAGATGACCACAGGATCTCCCCTCTGTTTGTGGCTGCACAGTATGGACAGCAGGAATGCCTGGAGATCCTTGTTAATGCTGGTAAACAGCTTTTATGCCTGCATGTGTTCACAGTTTAATGTTGGTCTCCTGTGACACCGGTTTGATTTGGCTTTCACTTCAGGTGCAAATGTGAACACCCAGGCAGCTGATCTAGCCACTCCCCTGCTGATTGCCTCTCAGGAGGGCCACCAGACATGTGTGGATTTCCTGTTGGACCACGGGGCAGATCCCAACGTAGCCTGCAGCCGTGACTGGCCACAACTTCCCATTCATGCAGCTGCTGAGTTTGGACACATCGGGTACATGACTCAGGGCTTCCAAAGATTTCCTCAGATTTGTGACACTTGAAGACGTAAAACTATCTGGGAAAATAACATAATAGCGATTAGAGACATTTCTTCTTATTATTTGTTATTTATGTGAATGTTCTTTAATCCAGTGTCCTCAGGAGGCTGATAGCTGTTACGGATCGCACGTGTGACCGTGGTGACGGCATGGTGAGTCCACTGTACGTGGCCGTCCACAGGAATCAGAGCGACAGTGTTGAGATGCTCTTGAGGGAAGGTTACAGCCCAGATGCTCAGGACTGCACACACATCCTTGGCCTCCGTTCACCACTCTCCTTCGCCTTGTGCTCCAGATCCAGCAAACCGTACAGGTTTGTAAGAGAGCAGATTTGACCGCCTCACAGAGCGTACATATGAATAAAACTTTGATTTCAAATGTCTTCCAGTGAATTGGTGAGGTTGCTGGTAGCTGCAGGAGCTAGTCTGTGCGAGGAGGACTGGATTCACGCCTTGGCCACTGACAAAACAGATCTGCTGCAGCTGATACTTGAGCACAAATGGCTCCCTCGACCGGAGACTTTGACCAGGGACAGCTCTGTGCCACATCACGATGGGAAAACTACTCTAAAGCTGCAGGAGCTGAGGGAGATGCTCTGTGTGGCACTAAACCAAGTACACTTCGCCGCCTGTTGGCTTCCTCTGCTTCTGAATGCAGGACTAGATCCTTCTCTGCTGCTTCAGCCACACATGTGAGTCTGTCCTTTCACTCTTTCAGTCTGACTATCAGATGACTGGTAATACTTGATTAATTTCCTTTTGTCCTCCATGCTTTCTAGGTTGGAACAGGCAGACAGCGAGGTGTTGAATTACCTGCTGGAGTTTGTAAACTGGTCGACTCTGCCCGCCCCTTTGAAACACATTCTGGATCGAAGGCGAGCAGAGAAGACTTGGCAACCATGTCCACAGTTTGGTATGGTGACAAAAACATACACTGCAGACCTGTTTAACCCAATCTGTAGTAAACTTTGAAAGAGTTTTAACACTCTCTTCCTCTTCTTTTTCTTCCCCTCCCTTTAGACTCCATCACCAGTCTTTCACACATCTGTCGGCTGCAGGTTAGGTTAATGCTCGGACCTGATCAAATGATGAGGACTAATGTAGTGCGGCAGCTTCCCGTGCCCTCCCCACTTCATGGCTTCCTTCAATTCAAAGACATCCCAGAAGTTTCCTTCCAACACTCACCACCATCGCCGCTCCTGAGTCGAATAGAGGGATACCGCAGCACACACCAACACAGACATGTTCTATAACCCCTGCAGGTCACTGTGTTCTGTATCAGCGTGTTACACGATGTATGAATGTTTTTTTGGCTGCACTGCTCCATCAAATGGAAATATTTAAGATGTTTTGTGATTTATTTTACACACATTTGAATTTACACACATTCTTCATATGAAACGGACTGTGACGACCAACGAGGTTTAAAAGGACGAGATTATATTTAAAAACATAAACGGTTCACTCATTTGCATATTGTAATAAACACATGCTGTTTGTATTCACTTGTTCCTCTGTGCTGGTAATATTTATGAAAACAAAACAAGTGGTGTTGCTTCAGTTTATATATACACATTATATATGCTGTGTTTGTGATGTGAATTCTGATTGGCGCAGAGAGGTGTCACTCACGCGGAGACCGGCTCTGATTGGTTTAAGTCACATTTTCTGGGCTCGGTATATATTTGACAGGAGGTAGAGACGTTCAGGGACGAGGCGCTTTTACTTGACATGAGCCGTCGGTAACGTGAGGCTGTTAAATCACACGGTGGGGACAGAAATGTCTTAATGTATTACATACGTGAGTATGTCACATGTTTGTGTTTATATCTGTGTTTTCTGTGTGGACCCCGTGTGTGTGTCTGTGTGTGTGTCTGTCTGTGTGTGTGTTGTTGTTGCTCGCTAGCTTCATTGGTGTTAGCTGTGAACACACAAACGTTTTATCGTCTCCGTGTTACGTTTTCGCGCCTTAAACTGACGCTAGCTGCGCTTTTATTCCACATTTACAGCCCGTGTGTCGGAACAAAGAGGCGAAGCCGATGTTTGCCGAACATAACCGAACAGTCTGATAGCTCCTGTGGGCAGGTTAGCGTCAGCTAGCTGCTCATGGTTTGACAGGCACGCTCGCTTTCACCTGCGGTGCGGTGCGGTGCGGTGCGGTGCGGTGCGGTGCGGTGCGGTGCGGACACCGGGTGAAGCAGACAGTGGAGCGGGGTGTCACAGCAGCACGAGCCGCTCTCACACAGTGGACCACACATCAGAATCAGAATATTGTCCAGGTGTGACGAGAGACATGACATAAAACATAACTATATATTTAAAAGGCATATATATCTACATATATATACACATTTGTATCTATCTATAGACGTGTGTAAACTGGGTAAAGGACTGGTGACAGTGCAGTTGTGTTGTGTACGTGAGGTAGGTGGATATGACAGAATCTATGTGCAACAGACTAAATGTAAACAGTGAGGATAAATACATAAGTTATAATGCACAGGCGCTGCACAGGTTTACAGGGTGACATGACAGGTGCACAGAGTAATGTACGGCCTCAGCGAAGGTAGATTCAAAGCTGGGCTGTGTTGTGCAGACGCACAAATGAAGGAAGTACACATGATGTTTATTTTGGTGTGAGCTGCACAAAGATTGACTCATTCATGCATCACATCCAGAGTAACAGTGGAGGTGTGTGAATATGCAGCTTAGATCAGGAGTAATGGTCTGCAGACCACCCTGCTTGAAGACCCCTGGCTTAGAGCATAATTATCATTTTACAGCCACATCCTGTATATTAAGGCTGCTACGTTGTTTAATCATTTGTCTGTAAAACAGCTGGGCTGCATCACTGTGAAGCAGTTCTGTTAAACTGATTATTGCTGGCCAGTCACTTGGTTTATATTAAATCTGAGGCTGTATTAATGGATCGCCTGAGCTCTAATCTAATCAGTGTTTCTCAAACGTTTAATGCCGCCTCAGAAAACATTTGTCTCTCTGAGTACCACCATCATGACAGATATTAAGATCCCTGCTCAACTACAGACCGTTTACGTAGGAGGCAGCTTTAATCCTATTAAGATTAATTATTGTTGACTGTTGTTGGTTCAAGAGGCAGCTGTGGCGGGTCGTCCACTAATCAGATCATCGGTGGTTTGATCCCCGGCTCCTCCAGTCTGCATGTCCAAGTGTCCTTGGGCAAGATACTGAACCCCAAACTGCTCCCTGTAAGTCGCTTTGGATAAAAGCGTCAGCTAAATGACTAAATGTAAATGTTCAAGAACCTGTTTGGCAGAGAGATCCACACTTTTCTTGCTAATATTTCATGTTTGACTTGTGATGAACTGGTGACTTGTCCGAGGTGTACTCGGCCTCTCCAGCCTGTATTTTTACCTCCACTTATTATTTTGTGTCACGTTTGATCTAATCATGGATGTAAACCTGTAATACATGAATTAACGTGATGGCTGATATTGAAACAAAACAGAGATTGATTAGTCAGTGGAATTGACTAATCGTTGCAGCTCTAATAGCATGGCAGCTTGCTGATAGAAGTGGGTCTGTTTGTGGTGGCGTCATCTTGCTGAAAATGGACATCTATGATGATTTCTTTTGTTTTCACTTGCAGCTGAGGCCAGCATTAGGGAGACGACTTCTTGTCCACACGTCATCCAGATGAGGCATGCTGGAAGTATGCAGCCCGTGTACAGAAGAGATGCTGGAGTCTGGCACCAAACTAGAAGTCTTCTCTACAAGAACCTGCTCATCAAATGGAGGACCAAGCAGCAGAGTCTTCAGGTGCTTAGTGTTCACAGAACTGACTAAAGTCTGTTCAGCACGCAGGCTCGGCGCTGCAACTTTATTACGGAGCAAAGTCAATCATTTGTTTGTATTGAGCTGTAATATACACTGCAAAGCAGGTGGTGTGTAGATAACAGCATGTGCTGGTCTAAATTTGCTTATCTCATGTTTTTATTTTAGTGCCTTACATTTTATTTAAACTAAACATACTTTTACTTCTTTCACTCCTCGCAGTTAAAGTAACTTAATACAAGTTTGTTTTGCCGCTGGTGTGTCATTATCTCGCATTGCACACACGTTTTCTCACGGCTAGCACGCCGTCATGATCCATAATGTGTTTGCCCGTATTGTGTCTGCCACCCTCTGGATTTATGCTGCGTTCCAGGCGAAGTCAGAGGTTGGAAATTCCCAGATGTAATCTCCAACTTCGACATCCAAAAGAAACAAAACATGGCTGACTACGACAAACTGATATTTATTTGGCAAGTGTGCGCATAACTGAAGCCTCTGCAGTGCAGACCAGACAAACCAGAGGAGGGAACACAAAGCTTCTTTAAAATATTGCATTCACTTGAATGGTACAAATACTGCAGACTACAAATGCACCCTCCCCTGTTGATGGAAATGTCCAAGGGAAGTCTGGGTGAGGAGGAGCTCTGACTTTAAGTGGTGTACTTTTTTGTGGGACGTCAGATTTTCGAGCTCCGTGTTGTCTGAAACCTCAGCTGCAGTTTAGAAGTCTTATAACGTCGTGGTCTCTTTGTTTGCATCAGAATAACAAACGACACCCAAACCTTTTACTTAAAGTATTTCACACACAATCTAGATTCTGAATTCTGGATTTAAAATAAACAAAATGCTCAGAGCTTCTCTCCTCCTTCAATTTCTTCTTGTTGGACCATGCATTTTTCATTTGGCTTTAAGTTGCACTGATGCATTTTTAATGTCTCTGTGTATCAACTTTTCAGCACAGAGGAACATCCTGCAGTCAGGAAAGCCCAGGACTCTCCTAATCTGCAGTGTGTGTAATACAGCTTGTTGACTGTTTGTCACTGGCTGCTTAAGCTCATGATCACCATTCAAACTGAGCTGGAGCACAGAATCTAGTTTTAGTTCTGTTAAGGAGACAATCCCAGGTGAACTACCTTTACCAGCTGGTTTTCCACAAGCAGTGAAACATCTCTTGGTCTGAAGTGTTTTAAAGGCAGACAAGCTCCTAAATCAGCTCTCGACATGCCTGTCGCTGCCAATTTATTGTTTCAGTTCACCGTGTTGCTCAAGGTCAAGCTGCAGCGTGTGGTTTATGGATCGGAGGAGAGAAAGAACGCCTGTTGTCGTTTGTCATGAGGTTTAAACTGGCTGTTAGAATCCCTGAACAATTTCATCGCCAGGAAATAAAAAAATATTTATACAGCAGCCTGAAGGCAAAGTGCTCGAGTTACTCGTCAATCTATGTTCTGCCTGGCAGCGCTTCAGGCCCCCCAGGTTGAATGAGAGGATGTCAGACTACTGTGGATAAGAAGCAGAAGATAAATGTGTGTGTGTGTGTCTGTCTGTGTGTGTCTGTGTCTGTGTGTGTGTGTCTTCTCATGAGCTGTTTCTTTGTGTCTGTCCTTGCAGGAACTGATCCTGCCTCTGCTTCTGTTGGGTCTCCTGATACTCATCAGCACACTGAATCCTCATGTTTATTATGGAGGCATCAGCACCATGGAGCTGGAGCGTGACGACCACTTTGTCAAGGGCCTGGGCTACACACCGATCACTAACATCACCAACCACATCATGGAGGAGGTGGCCCAGGAGATGCGTGAGTGCTCAATGAGCCTTTCATCCTTCAGATTCACGTCTGTATATAAATGTTCTTGGTTTTAACATTTTAATCCTCGTCTTTGTGTTTCCAGACATGCAGGATCGTCTGGAGATGTTTGCCAGCGAGGAGGACCTGGAGAACGCCAGCTTGTACGAGCCTTCCAGCTACGTCGGTGTCGTGTTCCTGGACAGCTCCGCCACGTCTTACAGGCTTCGCTTCCCGTACAACCAGCTGCCCCAACCCAGCGATTACACAGAATCTTTTGGTAAAGTCGGACCTTCTTTAATTGGTATTTTATTTTTATTGTGTCAGTTGAGCCGCGCTGCCAGTGTTTTCCCTCTGCACTGCACAGCGAGGTGAAGATGTTTATGATGACCTGTTGGAGGTGTGTTAGTCACAAACCACAGACAGAGCTTTAGTTTTGGCTTGATGCCACTAAATCTGACACGCTGCTCCTTTAAGTGGCTAATCCAGAATCCAGACTTGATCCAGACATCGCTGCTAATCTGTGTGAAATCCTGGCTGTTGTCTTTTCACTGGTACTGATCCTTCAGGATTAATGTCCAGAGCAGGTGTCACTGAGCTGCAGGGTGCAGAGCATCTGTGTGAGACAACTCAGTTTATTTTAGATAAAATGTAAAGAGAGATTCTCGTCTGCCGGAGCTGAAGTCTGAAGTGTTTGTCGTTCTGCTTGTTCTCCTCCAGCCAACTGTTTCAGCAGCTCAGTAAACTGCAGAGCAGCTAATTACTGGTACTCCGGCTTCATCCGCCTCCAGTCTCTGATCGATGCGGCCATCATCCAGGTGAGACAGGACAGGTATCAGAACCGTGTCCTCCAGTTTGAACCCACTCAGGGACGAAGATGCAGTCGATCAGTTGTTGACTAGAACTTGAAATCTTTCACATTTTTAGATTAAATAATTAGTTAATGAATAAATATATCTATGATGAAGATACTCATGACTCACAGTCATAGTTTGATACCTTTTGACGTGCTGTTGGTTCCTCAGATGCAGACAAAGCGCTCGGTGTGGAGTGAGATGGACCTGAATGTCGTCATGATGGGTCAGCCAGGTTCTGTGGAGGTGCAGAAATTCCCCCACGCCCTCATCTCCATCTACCTGGTCCTGGCCTTCACGCCGTTCGTCACCTTCCTCATTGTTAACGTGGCAGCTGAGAAGGAGCACCGCCTCAAAGACACCATGACCATGATGGGGCTCTACGACACGGCGTTTTGGTGAGGAAGAAGAAGACATCGGCCACTTCAGTTTTGTTTGGACGAAAATAATCTGTGTGCATGTGATTGTGTACATGGTTAAGTTTTCATGTTGTACCACAGGTTGTCATGGGGCCTCCTGTATGCCGCTCTGGTGACCACCATGTCGATCCTGATGTCTGTTATCGCCACGTACACAGCCCTGTTCCCAAACAGTGACTTCTTTGTCATCTTCTTCCTCATCTTCCTGTATGGAATATCATCTGTGAGTAGAGCTGTGATGGAGCTTTGTTTAAAGGGTCACTTCACCCAAACACGCGATGTCTAGTAATACAGATAGTCTCTGCATCAGTACAATGGAAGATTTTTGTTTGTGTAGCACACAGTAATGAAAAATGACATTTGAAAATGTCAACATCAAACGTCTTTCTAGAAACAATGTACCCGTTATTCTGGACTTCACCGGTTTCATCAAAACTTCACATTGTACTGAAGATAAACACTGTTTAGCACAACCAGAGTGAGCCGGGCTCACCCAGCTCCGGTTCTGGCATGACACCAGGTACGCTCCCGGTCACCCCCAAATTCCCCTGGCTGCAGTCGCCGCAGCTTTACACGGCCGGTCTAGCCAATGATTCAAACCCCACCGGCGTCCCAGAAGCGGGCCTCCGCTTGGTTCCGTGTTGAATTTAACGCAGCTGTTCTATTTTTTTGACGCCGCGAGCAGCTCGTGTCAGTTTAACACAGCACAGAGAAGCTGGTGGATTTTCAAAATAAAACACCCCATGCAAACTGCCAGTTATAAAAACAGACAAAAGAGAAACAAGCGAGGTACGTAGCATATTTACACACATAGAAGCATATGATATGAAGAACATAAACCAGTCTGGAGGGAGAAACGCTTCTGAAACGCTCCCGGTTTGAGGGTCGGCATTCCCCAGGAAACTCTGTAAATCACAGAGTCATTGGGATGCATTCAGTTTTAGGTGATTGCCAAGGGCACATTTTCTAAAACTCTTGGCAATCTTGGAAGGTGATTTCTAATGTATCTCTTTTCTCTCTCTCTCTGTTTCTGTTTCTCTCTCTCACACACACACACACACACACACAGATCTTTTTCTCCTTCATGCTGACTCCGTTATTTAAGAAGCCCAAGTTTGCCAGCACCGTGGGCTCCATGCTGACGGTGGTGTTTGGCTGCCTGTCGCTGTTCACCGTGCTGATGAAGGACTTCCCACAGCCGCTCGTCTGGCTTCTCTGCCTGCTCTCCCCCAGCGCCTTCTCAATTGGGATTGCACAGGTAACACACACACACACACACTCTTGATGTGTTTATCCTGTTATCACACACAGCTGTTAACTTCAGCGTGAGAAATTATCCACAAGGAGCCGAGGTTGTGAGGATTTGATCTGTGTGTGTGTGTGTGTGTGTGTGTGTGTGTTTACATATGTTAGGTGGTTTACCTGGAGGCTCAGGGAGATGGTGCTGTGTTTTCCTCACTTGCCAACGGCCCCCATCCTCTTTACGTGCCCCTGCTCATGCTGGTTGTGGACTGTATCCTCTACCTTCTGTTGGCTATTTACCTGGACCAAGTTCTGCCTGGTAAGTAAACACACACACACACACACACACACACACACACACACACACACACAATGCCTGAACTAATAGTTGGTGTCAGTTCTGCAGTTCAGTCTTTCATTTTATGTGAACTGCAGGTGAGTTCAGAATGAGGCGGTCCTTGGTGTACTTCCTGAAGCCGTCCTATTGGTCCAAACGCAGAAAGCGTTACGTTGAAGTGAGCTCCGTGTACGACGCCGAGGTGAAAGGCGCTCCTGGTGGGGACGAGTCCATCGAACCAGTTTCACCTGAGTTCAGAGGGAAAGAAGCCATCCGGTAAAAGTCTGAGTTTCTGTTTTGTGTTGTGTTACATTGCTCAGTAGATTTACATCATCACGCACAACATATTTCTGTGCATTCAGAGGAGCTCTTTGGCTCTGTGAGAGTCTCCTGTGGAGATCAGTGTCCGGCTCGGTTAAGCCTGGCTCTGTTCTTGGTTCAGTGCCAAACAGCACTCACTGTTCCCTTCGTCCTGGCTGAGGAGAGCCTGTGGGACCAGCCTGTAGCCCGGGAGTTCACTGTGACACTGCTGCTGTGTTTACACTTCTCCTCTTCTTCTTCTTCTTCTTCTCCTCTTCTTCTTCTTCTTCTTCTCTGGCAGCATCAATAACATCCAGAAAGTGTACAAAGAGAAGGACAACGTGGTGGAGGCTCTGAGAGGTAAGCTCCTTTTTAAAATCAAACTGTTTGATGTGTTCATGTTCTCACAGTATAAATCAGTTCGGCTGCTGTTTCACCCAAAGAAAAACCTTTGTGGTCAGTCTGCTCTGATAAGTAATGAATTAGAGGTAGAGCATCAGTGCAGACTTTGCCGTCAGACAGCTGAAGCAGTTATGTCGCTCTCTCCAAGACCTCATGGTCTACTGCTGCCTCGACCCACAGCAGCTAGCACTAATTCAAACACAGAAGTAACACAAGACACAAACTAACTGATCGAACCGGCGGTGGAGCAGCAGCCACGAGTGTTCTGCCATACAACCCTTCTTCAGATACCCGACCTCTCCCTTTAATGTTCATTTTCTGACTGATTTTAAAGATGCTGTCTTCTCCGTCTTTCCATCTCCTCTCCAGGTTTGACCTTTGACATTTACGAGGGTCAGATCACGGCTCTGCTCGGACACAGCGGGGCTGGGAAGTCCACTCTCATGAACATCTTGTGTGGCATCTGCCCGCCCACCAACGGCTCAGCGACGATCTATGGCTCGCCTGTGTCGGAGATCGCAGATGCGTCAGAAATGAAGCAGCTCGTGGGAATTTGCCCTCAGTTCAACATCATCTTCGACGTGCTGACCGTGGAAGAACACCTGAGGATATTTGCCGCCATCAAAGGGATCCCACCAGCAGACATCGACGCTGAGGTGATGTGATCATCTAAATGCTGATCTGATACAAACAGTGTCGGTGCTTGGTCCTATTCTGCTTCTCTCTTATAGGTGACCAAAGTGCTGAAGGATCTGGACTTGGAGAAGATCATGACTGCTCAGGCCAAGAATCTGAGTGGAGGCCAAAAGAGGAAACTCTCTGTGGGCATCGCCATTCTTGGAGACCCAAAGGTACCCGGAGCTTCAATCATTCATCAGTAACTGTCTAACCAGCACGATAACCTCAGCACCTCGTGCACCTTCTGAGCAGTTTGTATCATGTTCGATCCCGTCAGATTCTGCTCCTGGACGAGCCCACAGCAGGCATGGACCCCTGCTCCAGACATCAGGTGTGGTCGCTGCTGAAGAGCCGCAGAGCCGGCAGAGTCACCGTCCTCAGCACGCACTACATGGACGAAGCTGACATCCTGGCTGGTATGAACTCTGACCCACAGGCACCAGAACCATCCAAGTCCAGGGTTAACTCCAGCTGCAGTGCTGTCTTCCTGCCGGTTTGGTCCAGTAAACACTGATTCTGTTATTCTTTTTTCCAGACCGTAAAGCTGTGATCTCTCAAGGACAGCTGAAATGCGTCGGCTCCTCTCTGTATCTGAAGGTCAAGTGTGGTGTCGGATATCATCTCAGGCAAGTAGAGTTTATTTAACATTGAATTACTGGAGTGATCATATGTCACAGAAGTGACCCTTCAGGTTCTTCAAGTTCTGTTTTGGGTTCCTGGTTCTCCCTCTTCATGTCCTCTCCGCCTCCTGTCATTTATAAAGTTTAAATAGCTTCAGACTGAGAGCTCGAGGCGCCAGCATTCCTCTGCAGTGGCTCAGTCCGTAGGAACGTAGCTTGGGAACCATTGGGTGGCTGGTTCAAGTCCAGCTCCACAGTATGGAGCCTGGACTGGTAGCTGGAGTGGTGCCAGTGCACCTCCCTGGTGCTGCCTAGTGCCTCGAGCAAGGCACTGAACCCTAAACTGCTCCCCAGGGTGCCGCTTCTTCATCTTCGTCTACTCCTTCTTCATCGCCTCCTTTTCCTCCATCTCCTTCTCCTGCTTCTCCCACAGTCCTCTCAGTAGCTCTCAGTCATCCTGTTAGCCAACTCTGCCTGGACTAAGTTAGCTGCACGGCTAGCTAGCTAACGACAGCTACAGTTAGCGGCTGAAGTAGCTAATCGCTAACAACAATCACAAGTGAATCACTGACCGTTGAAGCAGACGGAGGAACGTGAAGACAAAGAGTGACTCTCCTTTAACAACACGTTTGTCTTTATTCTCCATGTTTGTTTGTGCTCCTCCATCGCAGAATGTCTATCAATGAGACATGTGACGCTGAGAGGATCTCGTCATTGGTCCAGCAGCACGTTCCCAAGGCGAAGTTATCCCGACAACACGAGGCAGAGCTGACGTTCACTCTGCCTTTTGAGAGCATGGACACGTTCCCAGGTCAGATAACACGAGCTGGATGAGTGATGTGAGAATATGAGCGTCAACGTCGGTGTCCTTTGATTCTGTTAAAAATATGTCACGGCTCGTCTTCCTGCAGCAGCACGTACTCATTAATGTGTCTGTCGTAGGCCTGTTCTCGGAGCTCGACTGTCAACCCAATCTGGGAATTATCAACTATGGCGTTTCCATGACAACACTGGAGGATGTTTTTCTTCGCCTGGAGGCAGAAGCTGAAGTGGACCAAGCCGGTGTGTTACCAAAGCAACGAGGAGGATTTAAGTTTAACATGTTCCCTCAATCAATAAAATGACTCCATCTCTTCCTTCAGACTACAGCGTGTTTAATCGGGAGCAGGCAGAGGACGAAGGCGACAACGGCTCTCTGGATGACACGGACCAGCGGCTGCTGACTTTCTCAGACAGCAAGTCGGACGTCGTGTCGGGTCACACCCTGTGGCGACAGCAGTTCAGCACCGTGGCCTGGCTGCACATGCTCAACATGCGCCGGGAGAGGAAGGCCTTCATCTACACGTAAGTGTTCAGAGGCTGTGCACGGTGTCGGGTCAGGAACACACACAGAAAAACACTGAGCAGTGCGTCTATGAACGTTTTAAATACTCAAACTCTAATGAGCTGCTTTACAAAACAGTGAGTTTGATTTGGTGGAGGAACTTTGCAGCTGTTGGCTCGTGGTCTTTTGGTTGAGCCGCGACTTGAACGCTGCTTTCCTCTTTATTTCCATGCAGGTGTTCAAAACTCAAAACTAGACCATAAACAAATTTTTAAACTGTTTCTCAGCTGTGCACGGATGTAGCTTCACCGGAAAGTGTAAAAATATTTTCACTTCATTATGAAACTGTCGCACAGTTGAGGTAATTAATGGGAAACACTGGTGCAGTTGTGGTTTTGGCGAGACAAAACTGAGATCTTCAAGAGTGATCTAAAGTATTACAGCACTGCGTTTAAATAAACAGATCAAAAGGTTTATATCCTGTGCATGTCGTCTCCTCTTCATCCTGTCTTTCTTCTCTTGCAGGCTGGCCTTGTTCCTGGTGTTCGTTGCCGCGGTGCTCGTCCTGTCTCTGGTCACAGGAAACATCCAGATTCACTCTCCAGACCGTCAGTTTC
The DNA here is from genome assembly GCA_028641955.1 of Protonibea diacanthus. Taxonomy (NCBI): domain Eukaryota; kingdom Metazoa; phylum Chordata; class Actinopteri; family Sciaenidae; genus Protonibea; species Protonibea diacanthus. The sequence goes on along the minus strand of CM053996.1, from coordinate 20,572,415 downwards.
TGCCCATTTACCTCCTCAAAAAGAACCAGGCGCCCCGCAGATACACCACCAGCCTCCTGGTCCAGAACTCCTCAGGTAAGAAGAACCTGAGAGGACACAAGCTGATGTTAGCTGAACCTTAGACGCTGTATAAGATTCAATTCTATAAAGGCTAAAACGTCCTTTAGATCTTCTTTCTGCTGTAAATATTGTGATGGGATACTGACTGCTATAAATCATAATCGATTAAAGAAAAGTGTCCTGTGGGTGCAATTCTAACCCACCTCCTCGACTCTGATCCTGCTTTACATTCTCCATTTTGAACTCTTGTTCTTCTTCAGGCTCTGACATCTCTGACTTCGTCCACAACCTGGAGTCTCAGAACATCAAAGTGGAGATGATGAAGCACAGCGACTACATGTCTGCTGCTCCGCACAGCGCTGCCATCAACGTAACCGGATCCAGCAAGGTCACTTTTAACATCGGACAGTTTATTTTTCGATGTTTGAAACTGGAGATTAAAGCGTCAGCGTGCAGTTAACGAGCCTCATATTTAACACTTTGTTCTCTGTTCACAGGGGTTCAGATACAGTGTCGCGTTCAACAGCACCACAGTTCACTCCTTGCCTATGGCTGTCAATATACTGAGCAACGCTCTCCTGAGAGGCCTGAACGGCACCGGACAGATCCGAACCTGGACCAAACCGTTTGACTATGTGAGTGTTTGACGGTGTCACATCTGATCTGATCTGTGCAGTTTTTTATCTGTGACGTTCAAAATATATGAAATGTTTCTGTCGTGACGTCTCTCAGCAAATCCCCGATGCTACGTCCTACGCTCTGGTGTACATCGAGGCCATCATACTGGGAATGCTGGCAGCTGGGATGCCCGCGTATTTTGCAATGGACCACACTCGAGACAGAGAGGTAATCACGTACTCCCAGTGAGTGTGATTCATTTCAGGAGATAATAAAGGAAGCATTGAAGCTCCTTTCCTTCACAGTTACAGAATTCAGACAGCTCTTATCATGGCGGCTACATAAATACTTCAGTGACGAACCTTCATGAGTAAAATCGACTATTCATCTGCACCGTATGTCGCTCTAATAGAACCTGCAGGTCATGACTCCCACTAGGGGTCACCAAAGCTTCACAGAGCCTTCACAAGAAGAAGAAATAAATCTGTATAATCTGCTCCAAATTCATCCAGATCACTCGTTTGACTCATGAAATATCCATCAAATATGTCACTGTAATTATAATAATACAGTGGATGTCAGGTGTATTCCTCTGTATCTCCATCGTGTGTTGACTTGTATATTTTCCTTCTCAGATCAAGTGTCGCTCCACTCTGCGTATCTCTGGTCTCGTACCGTCAGCTTACTGGTGCGGTCAGGCAGCCGTGGACATCCCCTTCTACTACCTCATCCTGTCTTGCATGAACATCATCCTCTTCTGCTTCCACACTGAAAACCTGCTCACCTCCAGCAACCTCACCTCTGTGGTCCGTACTTCCAGTCACACATGATTATTATGTGATTATAGTACTCCTCTTCCATACGCCTGTTTGGCAACAAAATGAAACCTGTCCACTGAGTCCTGATGTCCTCCTCTCTCTCTCTTAGGTCCTGTGTACTATCGGCTTCAGTCCAGCCATGATTCTCTTCACTTACGTGTTTTCTTTCGGTTTCGCCCGAGTCCAGAGCAACAGGGACTTCTTCTCCGTCATCTCCATGATGGTGAGGCTGAGGGTGTTTACCACCTTCCAACACGTGAACTCGGCACAACAAAACGTGTTGAGATGAAAAAACGCTTCACTGTCATTCTGCTGACTTCCCTCAGGTGTGCGTGGTGTCGGCCTCGCTGGTTCAGTTGTCGTTTGTGAACGACAACCCCGGACTGACCAGAAACCTGCACAACTTCCTGTGTTTCTTCAACCCTCTGTACCCTCTGATGGGCTGCCTCAACTGCATCACCAAGGTATGATGTCACTTCCATCAGTGTTTTCTCTGTCTGATTTACAAGTCAAGCTACGTGTCCCATCAGTAAAACAGAGGGATGAGACAGAGAAGCTTTGTGGTCGTGCCGAGCAGAGATTACTCAAACATTTGTGAAAATGTTTTCAGACACTGAGCACGAGCAGGAGTCGCCTGACTTTGTTGTTTTTTCTCCGTTTCCAGGCGACCTTCCTCCCCACTCTGTACGAAGATAACTTCTTTTGGAAAAACCTGGTCATCGCCATCGTAGCTGTATGTATCTGATTTAAAAACAATGCTACGTTCAGAAAACACAGACTGTAGGTGTGTGTGTGTGTGTGTGTGTGTGTGTGTGTGTGTGTTCCACCATCCTGTGTGTGTGTTTCTGTGCTCAGCCCTACCTTCAGTGCATCCTGCTGCTTTTCCTGCTCCGGTGGCTGGAGATCCATTACGGAGGGAGGACGATGAAAAACGATCAGTTCTGCAGGTAACGATCAGATTTCAGGTCGCAACTCAGATTACATGAAACCTCAGGACAATGTTTTCTCTTTTTTTAACGTGAAATATGAGTTCATTTTAGAATTATGGATGATTATTTTAAACCTTCACAGGATCTCATCCAAGCCAAAGCCCAAAGTGGAGAGGAACCCAGAAGAAGGGCTGAACGAGGATGAGGACGTTCAGATGGAGAAGGCCCGAGTGAAGGAGGCACTCACCTGTCAGTCCTGTGAAGAGGTGAGTGTTTCTTAGATTGGTGATCCAGATCAGACCAAAGAATGTCTGACTGAAAACAGAGCAGGCAGCTTGATAATTAAGTTACTCTCCGCTGTGTCTCGTCCACGTAGAAACCAGTGGTGGTTGTGAGTAACCTGAGGAAGCAGCACAAAGGCAGAAGAGAAGGTTTTTCTCTGAACAAGACGAGGAAAGTGGCCACAAAGAACATCTCGTTCTGTGTTCGTAAAGGTGCGTTACATTCCATTTTTACCAAACACGAGGAAACTTTGAGGAAAAGTTCAGACAAAGTTTTATTAAAATCCTAAATGCTGTTTCTTCAGGTGAAGTTCTTGGACTGTTGGGACCCAACGGAGCCGGAAAGAGCACCGTCATGCACATGCTGTCAGGCGACACTGACCCGACAGCAGGACAGGTACTGATCCACATTCATGTAACTCTCTGTGGTTAAACAGGTGAGTAGTTCACTGACCGTCTGTTTTTCTGTTCGTCCAGGTGCTCATGGGGGACTACAGTACAGAGTTTCATCAGGTGGACAACCCTTTGGAGCACGTGGGTTACTGTCCACAGGTGAACCCTCTGTGGCCCAGGATCACTCTGCAGGAGCACCTGGAGATCTACGCTGCCATCAAGGGCCTGAAAGGTCAGGACGTCCCAGGAATCATCAAACGGTGAGTCTCACTTCACTCCAACAGAAACTTTTATCACGATTACTTCAGTGTAAGACGAGGACGTTGCTGACAGTGATTTTGTGGATGTTGTTGTCAGTGTGGTGAACGCTCTGGAGCTCAAGGACCACCTGAACAAACAAGCCAAGACGCTATCAGCAGGACTCAAGAGGAAGGTAAGAACATGTTCACCAGTGTCTGCAGAGAGTTTCTTTTCCATAATCACCTGAGCTAGAGAGATAAATGACAATCAGAGCGGCTGAGAAAAGGTTTAAAAGCTCAAACAAATCAAATGAACCTGAAGCAGCTCGTTTAAAAAAAGAAATGAACGTGAACTAGTTAATTTAAAATAAAGGCAAGCTGATCACACCCTCCACCTCCTTAAAGTTAAACTCTTCTTACCTTGTGTGTTCTTACACCTGTGTGTGTGTGTGTGTGTGTGTGTGTGTGTGTGTGTGTGTGTGTGTGTGTGTGTGTGTGTGTGTGTGTGTGTGTGTGTGTGTGTGTGTGTGTGTGTGTGTGTGTGTGTTCGTTCACAGTTGTGCTTCGCCTTGAGTATGATCGGGAATCCTCAGATCGTTTTACTGGACGAGCCGTCGTCAGGCATGGATCCCAAATCTAAACAACGCATGTGGTGAGACTGTGTTCGTGTGATGACGACGAGCCTCGGTTTATCCTCACAGGAAAGTGTTCTGGTAACTGTGTCCTCTGTGCAGGAGGGCCATACGTGCTGCTTTCAAGAACCATCAGCGGGGAGCCGTCCTCACCACACACTACATGGAGGAGGCGGAGGCCGTGTGCGATCGCGTGGCCATCATGGTGTCCGGCCAGCTGAGGTCGGTACTCGGTGCAGCGGTGTGAGAGCAGATCATCTGGATGACTTCACACTGACTGTGTTTCTCTCCTCAGGTGTATCGGCTCCATCCAACATTTAAAAGGGAAGTACGGGCGAGGCTACAGTCTGGAGGTGAAGCTCAGAGAGGAGCTGACGGGGCTCCAGCAGGTGGCGCTGTTGCACAAAGAGATCCTTCGAATCTTCCCTCACGCTGCCCGACAGGAGAGGTGAGACACCAAACAGATGATTACAACTCAGTGTAGCATCGACAGGAAGATCAAATGTACCCTTCAAAATAAAAGCTCTGCAGTAAGTGTGTGATGCTTTGTTGATACACACACACACACTCACACACACACGTGCCTGACTCTGCTGGCTGACTGCTCTCTCTGCAGCTTTGCCACACTGATGGTTTACAAGATCCCCATGGAGGACGTCAAATCACTGGCCAAGTCTTTCTCTCAGTTAGAGAGTGGTGAGTCACACACACACACACACACACACACACACACACACAGAGCGGCCATCTGGGACAAATATCTGCTGACTCATTGAATGTCATTTCTCGTCTCCAATGTGTGTTTTTATCTTCAGCCAAGCAAACGTTCAACTTCGAAGAGTACAACTTCTCCCAGTCGACCTTAGAGCAGGTATGTGCTCTAAAACACACACTGCAGCTTCACACACACACACACACACACACACACACACTGCAGCTTCACACACACACACACACGCTGCAGTATTTATCTTGTATCTTCCTCCCCCCTCAGGTGTTCATGGAGTTTGCCAAGGAGCAGGAGAACGAGGAGGACGAGGTCGGCTCCCTCAGCACAACTTTCCAGTGGCAGCGTCTCCGTCAGGACGGCCCGGTTTCAGTCAACCACACAGACAGCATCGTGCACCAGCTTTGAACTCCTTTGACTCGAGACGGGAGCGGGCGGCTGGTGACCGACCAGGACTGACCAACGCCAGCCTGCCTGCCTGCCTGCCTGCCGGGCGTCAGCACCTGAAGGCTTCACGCCAGCACTCACCCCGTGTTCCACGCAAACTGACGTTCACCTCCCCCTTAAAGAACGGGACAGTCCTGGGTCGGGTCTGGTTGGGCTGGGCTCGCGTACACTGGGACTGACTGTGTGAGTGTTCAGGCTCAGGGCGGCTGTGGCCTCTTTTTTTTCCGGGTCTGAGGCGTGCATGCGTGTCGCCCTCGTCCTCTGGTGCTCCGTGTTTTCTGAATCGCACTGACCGAGGCGGCTGCCGTCTTTCTCGACACGCTTTCTAACGGTGTTTTTTATCTTCACAGGGAGTCAGAAAAAGAAACGTATAAATATAAATAACCATATTTAAGCTTTGTAATCTCTCCATCCTCTCGCTCTTTGGACGGAGGCGTCGGAGTCAGTGTGTTTGCTCGTCTCTTCAGATGTTTTCTCGTCCGTCGTGTTCGTGACATTTTTTATAACCCTACCAGAACTGGAATCCATCCACGATCGTACCAAAGCAGCACATCTCTGAACCACACACTAACACGCCTCTCACACTCAAACTGAGATTTGATTTTTTTTTTTTTTTTGTGTAGTAGCATGTGCATAAATAGTTTGCATTGTATAGTTGATAGATGGAGGAACTGGAGACGAACTCCACAGTCTTTAAACCTTTACACACACATCCTGAACACGTAACAAACTGATTCTTTCCTCTGAGGTCGAAGCTCTTCTCCTCTCTTTGCACCAGCATGCACGTCGTAACATTACAAACTCTCCAGGACTGTTTGAGGTCAAAGGTCAGTGACAGACGGGACGGGTGGCGTCGTTTTTTTGTTGTCGTGTGGCCTTCCTCTCTGCAGGTTTAGCTCTCTCTCTTTTTTTTATATGCACACCAGTACATGTAGCACACTGCCCTCGTCATGAGCCTCAAACGTGGAGACGAAGCAGAAGAAGTTCAGATCGAGGCTCCTCCTCCTTTCAGCGGGGTGCGTTTGATTTATGAATGTATGTTTGGAGAGCAAGAGAGGGGTGCGTTTGTTTCACTTTGGTGCCACTTTTAATCGCACAGCTGTGTTTTGTTAAATCTATCTAGCCTGTTTTAGGTGTGTGTGAGAGTGTGTGTGGTGTATATACTGTGTTTGTACAGACAGGTGTGTCGTCGGAGCAGCAAGCCTCCAGTTGTACTTTTTTCTTCAGGTGGGAGGATCTTTGGGATTTAAAGGGATGCTTTTATTTTGTTAATGATCATGAATAACTTCCTTTAGGGGTGAACAAAATAATGTGAACACTCGACCCGGTGCAGCAACGACACACACACGCACAAACTCAACACTATAAGCTCCACAGAGTGTGTGTTTGTTGCCGTGGAGTTTTAAAGGTTTCGAAGAATCAGATGAGTTTACGTCCGCGATCGTTCATGCAGCAGCTTCTCTTCACGTGCTCCACTTTATTTGCTGTTTTTAACAGAAGAAGAAGAACAAGCGTCAGACACGGACAAACATTCACTGGAGACATTCGACCACGTCACGTCACATCCGCTGAAGATTCACCTGAGAGATGGTGGAGGTCATTTTAAATGTGAAAACTTTATTTAACACATTGTAGCCTTGTTTCCTTTGAGCAGGAGACACGATGACTAACACTGAGTATAACGTGTGCAATGTGGGTGTTTGTTCCCAAACATTCTTTGAACGTTTGTCCAACGTTCAGTCTCAGTAACATGTAGCCGCCCAGCTGACACCGGCTTGTCTTTGCACTCCTCTGAGGCTCTGTGGAGCGTTTGAAGCATTTAAAGTGGTCGGCACTGAGGGTGGAGCAGGTTTCAGTTTATTTTCCTGGTGGTGGTAAAATTGCACTATTTCTGGGAAATTTTATAACCTTTCTTTATATTATGCAATCTTTGTAAGATTATCTGTGCACTGATTTTATTTTTTAAAGACTCGTGGTTTAGCTGTGTGCTGTATTTCCCTCCTGTATCACCCGCATGTCTGGATGGACACTCGTCATTGATGAACTCTACGGTCTCGACACGACCTTTTCATGAATAAATGTTAATCCAAGATATCGTGTTGTCCTTTTTCTGATCGATAAACCAGAAAAATCTAGAAACACAAACACTAACAGCAGCTAACAGACTGAGCTAACATGAGCTAACAGCAGCTACAGCTGTCAGCAGTTCACTTCACTGTCCATCATAAACTCTGTAAATCACAGAGTTGAGGCGGAGCAGCCGGAGGACATCAGAGGGAAAACCAGAAAACATTTTCTCCATAAAATATGATCCAGTTTCACCAAAATCAGTGAAATAGTTGGTGGTGTGTGACTTAGTGCCGTAAAGCGTTACGTACTTCTCCCGACCCGGAGCCCAAAGTTACATAGTGTGAGAACAGATGTACGGATGACAGAGACACCGTTCACCTGATCACAGGTCAGTGTGCTCGCCTATGTACAGACTTTATTTGAGGATTTTGGGTCGAATTATTTAATTTAATACAAAAGTTTAATTTCTAAATAGAAACGCAGAGAGATTGTTGAGCTGTGTTACATGTTAATCAGTTAAAATCTCTCTAAATTTCTATTTATCACATTATAAATGCACCTTTAAAGGTTGCGGTGCAGACAGAAGCTGCTCTGAGGGTTGGAGGACAGCGCCACCCAGTGACAACATGGAGGACTCATCCAGGTGTCATCCACCTGAGAATATTTCTACATGAGCTGACACAGTGTTTCCTGTCAGAGGTCAAACTCAGAGATGGACAAGTCGATACTGATTAAATATTAATGTTTGTAATGTTCCTGTCTGCACCTCCACCTGTCTGTACCTCCACCTGTCTGCACCTCCACCTGTCTGCACCTCCACCTGTCTGCTTACTCCTTCACATGTTCTGGCTTCATCAGTGTCTGGTGACGAGGTAAACAAACCAACCTATCACTGACTGCATATAATGATGCCGATGACGTCATCTGACGATGATGACGTGTTTTCTTCATCCTCCGAGTGATATGCAAATGAAGGTGTTTTCTTCCAATGAGGAGCCTGGATGAAGGTAAATATGTACACTGGGATCCCGGAAGTCGACTCATTTGGATCCTGCTTGGCTTGTGTTGCCTTCAGGGACCGTCAGAATTATTAAAACTCAGCACACAGAAAAATAACAGAAACAGATATATCCCGTGACGTTATCACAGGTCATTTTTACAGAAGCAGAAACATAATTTAAAACATAATTTTACTAGCTCAATGTTCGCCCTAACAAGTAAATGTAGTTTTCCCTGTGTTATTAGTGTTATCATTTAAATAATTCCGGGGCAGTTTCCTGTTTTTTTTTTATTTATTTATATTTTGTTTTTACCTTTTCTTTTTGTACTGACAGTATAAAGGATGGACGTCGTGAAGCTCAGAGTGGTGGCCCTGGTTGCCTCCTCCTCCCAGCTCATCTAATAATCGGCGTGGTTCATTGGTGGAGCTGAGTGACGCCTGTTTGCTCGCTTCTGGAGCCAGCCTCAGGTGGACGACAGGAGGAACTGCAGTTTGTGCTGCTGCTTGGTTTCCTGCAGCGATCATTGTGATGTGTTTTTATTTAGTTTGTTCATCGTGTATATGATGTGAGTCAATATATATTAAAATTAAATCATACAAACATATAATTATATTTATACATGATATATAGTTATAATATTCGTCTAGACATAGGCCCCCTTGTTGAAGCTGCATTTTCCGAGCCGCCCGTGAAGGCCTCGCGGCGCAGCGGCTGTCAGGCTGATGAAGATTATCCTCCTTTACGACGACTCACTGTTAAAGTCGGTCCGGACGGGCAGCAGGCGGCTCGAGACACAAAAATGGGAAACTCCGACACCAAACTGCACTTCAGGAAGGCTGTGATCCAGCTCACCACCAAGACCCAGGTCAGTTTGTCACAGGTAAAACAGACAGAAAGAGACGCGGAGCGGCGGTTTGTGGTTTAAAATCAGCCTGTGGAGATAAAGTTGGTGCCAGATGGCAGCTTGAAGAGCAGACTAACCTCACACTGACACACACACACAGAAAACACTGCAGGCAGGTTAGAGAGATGATTAAAGGGCAAAGTCCAACAAAACATCTCCAGAAAAAATCATTTTTAATTATTATTTGTGCTGAAAGTTTCATCATGTGTCTTCTTTCTCTTCTGTGTTTGCTCAGTGAAACGAGTCTTACACAACTTAAACAAGTCACATTAATATTCAGAAATATTAAATGTAATGAGTTTGTCTCTCTGTCAGGTGTATTTAAGGTGGACTAACTAGATAAAGACTGCTCTGTGTGAGTTAAAGCTGCAATAATCAGAAGTTTGAGTCACTTTTCAAGAAAAAACTCTGAATAATTCATATTTTAATGTGACAGTAAACCTGAATATCTTCACATGAGCTGCAGGAAGTTTGAATAAATAACTGTCAGACTGGTTGATGATAAAAAAAAATATCAGCAGTTGTTGCTCTAATGTGAGTTTGTATCATCTTACTCTTCATGTTTGAGTCATTTGGACATCTGATTCTCATATTTAGAGTTTAAATGATTTGTCGATTAATCGATTGAGTCGGTTGATTCAGGATCAGAACCAGAAACATGCAACATACAAGGAAATAGTCTAAACATGACAACGTGTTTTTAAAATGTGCAAAGATGTGCAGTAAGAGGCATGCAGGTCTGGGGTGGATGCTGAGAGTCAGTGTGATGAGGCTGCTCTGGTGTGTGTCGTGTTAAAAACACACACACATATGATGTGATGCGTTGGTGTGTGTGTCCCTTCCTGCAGCCCGTAGAAGCCAGCGATGACGCCTTCTGGGATCAGTTCTGGGCCGACTCTTCCACCACCGTCCAGGACGTTTTTGCTCTGGTGCCGGCCGCAGAGATCCGAGCCGTCAGAGAGGAGTCTCCATCAAACCTGGCAACCCTCTGCTACAAGGTAACCAGCCTCAACTCCACCAGCTCTCCCATCAGCAGTCTGTAATCATATATCAATATTTATTAGTTTAATAATAAAGTAATCTATAAAGTAACTGAAGCTGTTAAGTAACAGAAAATGACTCTGATCCATCCTGGATACAGTGTGAGTCAAAGGAATGCTGCTGTTTGTTGTTCCCACACTTTAAAACACACACACACACACACACACACACACACACGTGTTTGTAGAGGTCAAAGGTTATTCAAGTAAAATCTTGTAATTTGTAAATGTTTATTTCATCAGTTCCTGATTAAAGTTCAAATTCACACTTTTTATATTCAAGAAGGAAAGGAACTGTTAGGAAAGATTCAATATTTCTGAACTTTGACTTCTTTTATTGAATAAAAATAAATTATTAAATAAGGATAAACTAAAAAAAGATCAATAAAAGTCAGGAATCATATCTGTGCTGGGTTTGAACAAAGTCTAACAAACAAAGTAAAGAATTAAAGAATTAAGTTGCATTTTGCAGTTTGGAGATGCAGTTGGAGACGGTACGTTTTCATTTATATCTGCTGAATCAGTCGAGCAGACGTCTGACTTCAGAGCGTCCTCACAGTCTTCTTCGTGTGCTTCCTCCTCGTCAGGCAGTGGAGAGGTTGGTTCAGGGTGCAGAGTCTGGCTGCCCCACTGAGAAAGAGCGTCAGATCGTCCTGAACTGCACCCGCCTGCTCACCCGGATCCTGCCCTACATCTTCGAGGACGCTGACTGGAGAGGCTTCTTCTGGTCCACCGTGCCCGGAGCCGGCAGAGCGGGGGTACGACAACTGACTGTTACAGAGAGTTACAGGGAGTGTTACAGAGAGTGTTACAGAGAGTGTTACAGAGAGTGTTACAGAGAGTGTTACAGAGAGTGTTACAGAGAGTGTTCTGGTCTGACTCTGCCTCTGTGATTTCTCTGCTAGATGACGTGCAGAAAGGAATGAGGAAGCAGTGTTCTTAAAATACAAACCAGCCTCTGTTTGTGTGCACTGATGTGACATTAGACTTCTTTCTTGAGTATGTGGAAGTGCCAAAAACTGCAGTTCCTCAAACGTCCACTTGAGGCTGGCTCCAGAAGTGAGTCAGTCCCCATGTTCAAATGTCCAACTTCACAGCAGAAATAAACATGTTTACAGCCTGGTACAAAAAACAGTTTTGGTCTCTATAGCTAATTTCCCCGTTCATGACAACTGTACTGAGGGTGAATTTATATACAACTCACCTGTTCACATTATATTAAGGCTTAAAGTTATGCAGGATTAAGAGCATGGACACTTTGATTGACAGGTGGGTGCCGTCACAGATGGCTTGTTTGAGTAACTAGCTTCATTCAGCCCGCAGATTCATCCTCTGGAGACCATGATTGTCTGTACAAAAGTCCAATAAGTGCTGAGGTATTTCAGTCTGGACGTGAACTTGGTGTCCATTTATTGTGTTTTTCCAGAGCTTTGGATCTCATCTGGATTCTCCTCTGTGAAATACATACGTCACACCCTGCACCTTTAACTTTAATTTAAATCTCAGCATTTCGTGTGACTTGAGTCAGCTGACTTTTGAATCTTTGGCTGTAAAAATAAAATGATCAGTAAAGATCAAATCTTTTCCTCTTTGAGCTGAATAAAAGCTCTGCAGTCTGAACCTGCGGTACCAGACGGAGGAACCTGATCCGCCTGCGGACAGTGTGTAGAGTTGAATCTGTCAGCAGCCGTTCAGCTCTCCACACATCAGAGGACTCGAGGCCCTTTGAGAGTTTAAATAATCTGCAGTTAGATGTGATGGTGCTCTCTGATTCAGGACCTGCTCTGTAAGATGAGACTGTCGCTGCTGTTGATGCTCGTCGAGGTCACTGTCCAAAACCAACCCCAACCTCCTCCTCCTCCTCCACCTCCCGACGGCAGCTGGTTCTCTGGTTACCTGGTCGGCAGGGGACCCAAAGTCCAAACACTGCCCATATTGTATGCCCCCCCCTCCTCCTGCAGGCCAGTGGTTGAATTAAGGAGGGATTGAATGTCTCTTAATTAAAGTGTGGGACTGAGCTAAAGAGCAGAGCTGCAGCTGACGGGTTGTTTGTGCAGAGAAATACTGATATTGACATTTTAATTCGTAAAAGTGTGAACTAATCGACTCTTTATGACCATCTTTAACGTAAACGTCTGTAATATCCAATGAAATGAAGTGTTTATGTCTGAGGCTGCAGTTTGTGATGTTGTTGCATTAAAGTGTGTTTGAAGAAATAGTTCAACATCTTTGAAAACACACTCATTTGCCGTCTTCTTGCCGAGAGTTCAACGAGAAGATTGATACCACTCTCACGTCTGTAGCTGAAACCAGCAGCCTGTTAGCTTAGCTTAGCACAAACACTGGAAACGGGGGGAAATGGTTAGCTTGGCTCCGTCCAAAGTTAACAAAATCCACCGTCCAGCACCTGAAAGCTCAAAAAGTACACAAACAGAAGCGTAAAAACAACAAGTTGTAGTTTTACGGGGGAGTTTGTGAGGGACTATTTCTTGTCCGTGTGCAGTGACTTCCTTAAATGGTTGCCTGGCAATGTCTAACTCGATGTCGTCTCTTTTAAAATGCAGCGTTTGGACGAAGACGACGATGACGACGAAGCCCGGCCGCTGGCTGAGTCTCTGCTGCTGGCCGTCGCCGACCTGCTCTTCTGTCCAGATTTCACCGCTCAGAGCCACAAGAAGAGCGGCCTGGTGAGTCCAAGCACACGTCTGCATCACACTGAGGTATCCCACAGTGCACCTGCACTCAAACACCTGCCAGTACTCAGTATTTCATTAAGGAGAGTACCAAGCCGTGGCATCAGGCCTTTTTCATTAACTGAGAATGACATTTGGTGTCGCTTAAAGGAGTAAGTCAACATTTTGGGATACATGCTCATGTCTGTGGTTTAACTCGGGGTAGAGTTAGCCAGGCTAGCTGTTCCCACCTGCCTCCAGTGTTTATGCTAAGCTAGGCTAACCACAACCTCCATCTCTGGAGTAGACACAGACGTGTGAAAGATCTTCAACAAAGGGCAGAACTCGTCCTTTAAGAGTTTCCACGAGAGGAAAAACAGACTTTACTTCTTTGTGTTTGCTTTGTTTTTGCCCTGAAGCTACAACAGCGTTAGCACCGGGCCGCTCAAATAAAAGAGGCGAGTCTCTGCCGTTCAGCCCCGTGGCAGTACGAGTAAGCACTGTTATCTCCTTCACACAATCTTCCCAGGCGGTAGCTGGAGTTAATGAGTTACTCCACAGGAGATGGAGGGAGAGGGAGGAGTGGCTATATTTGTCAACTGGGCTGAGGAGAACTGGGTGGACGCTGAGCAAACATGTGTGGTTCTGGAGAGCATGGGAGGCGACAGAGAATGGCTGCAGGCCCTGCAGGTCCTATAACCATCCGTCCATGATCAGATCACAGCGAGGAGACGTTAAAGTCAGCCAAGCGAGTGTGAAAATGTTCAACAGAAGGTGGAAAATGGCCAGCGGCTGTCGTTTGTGACCTGTGACGCACAAAACATGTTAGTGAAGTTCAGCTTTCACTGCACAGGTCAGAAAGTGTTGAAGGGTTAGTTCACACAGATTACCCCAACACGCAGTCATTGAACAATTTCCTGATGGACAGTGAAGTAAACTGCTGCCAACTGTGGCTGCTGTTAGCTCATGTTAGCTCAGTTTGTTAGCTGCTGTTAGCTCATGTTAGCTCAGTTTGTTAGCCAGACTGTCTGGCTGTGAGCTCAGAGCATGGGGGAAGTGTTTTGGACCACCGGGAAGAAGAAGAGGAGGTTTACAGAACAGAACCAATGTCGTGTCAGAACCGGAGCTGAGCAAGCGGGGGCTCAGCAGCTTCTATGGACATAATGGCAGAGGAGAAGAGAGTGAAGAGGACGCTGACGGAGGAAGCTAAGAAGAGAAAAGGAGAGAGTGAGCGAGCAAGAAGCCGCCGGACAAGAGTAAATCTGGGACTGACTTTTAGTCGTCCCAGTCGCAATTCACCAAATCATTGAACAGTGAACAGTGTGGTGTGGCACGGCGTGGCACGGTGTGGCACGGCGTGGCACGGTGTGGCACGGCATGGCATGGCACGGTGTGGCACGGTGCCCTTTGCTGTCAGTTCCCTCATGAAGAACAGCGGCGGCACCTTGTCAGGTCTATTCATGAAGCTGTAGTTATCTGTGCCGAGGTGTCACACACAGATATTGTCAGCGGAGTCCACTTGTTGAACCACATGATCAAAGTAGGTGTGAACACACACACACACACACACTCACTGCTGTGTTCAACTGTGTGTGTGTGTGTGTGTGTGTGTGTGCTCACTGTTTAAGCATTAAAGTCTGAGTGTTAAACATCGGTCAGTAAGTGATAATCACAGAATAATAAGCAGTCTGTCAGGACTCGTGATGCTTTTCTTTGTTTAGTCAGATTTCGACTGAAAATATTTTGTTTGACTTTTTTGTTCTGTGTGTAATTTTCCTTCATCAGCTGCTTTTGATTCAGTTTCTTCAATATTTGAACGTCTAACAGAACAAACTGACGCCGTCTGTCGTCTACACAATGTCAAAAATGTTCTCGTCTTCCTGCAGGACGCCGCTGAGGACATTCGATCCATAGACAGCTGTGAGTACATCTGGGAGGCCGGAGTCGGCTTCGCTCAGTCACCTCCTCTAAACTACATCCATGACATGAACAGGTAAGACATGAACAGGAAGAGTAAGAGAGGTTAAAGTGGAATGATGCAGGTTAAGAGCGCTGACGGGTTGTTCCATCCTTCGTCCAGGCTGTAGTTTAAACTCTGTGACGTCTCGTCTTGTCATGTCGATGTTTGTTCAGGACGGAGCTGCTGAAGTTGCTCCTCACCTGTTTCTCTGAAGCCATGTACCTCCCTCCATCCTCTGAGAGGAGAAACCTCAATCCCTGGGTCTCC
This sequence comes from Protonibea diacanthus, assembly GCA_028641955.1. Taxonomy (NCBI): domain Eukaryota; kingdom Metazoa; phylum Chordata; class Actinopteri; family Sciaenidae; genus Protonibea; species Protonibea diacanthus. The sequence goes on along the minus strand of CM053996.1, from coordinate 20,557,357 downwards.
TTCTTCTGCTCCACAGAAAACAGGTAACACACACACACACACACACGTGTACATGAACTGATTGGTCTGTGTCTGCAGTTACTCCTTACATTAAGATAAGGCAGCCTGTTTGGAGCCTGTGAGGCGAAACCCAGGGCATAAAGTGCTGCTCATGCTGTCTGCTGTGCATTAAAGCCCCCTCTGAAGAGCCCTTCACTGCCCCGCCCCCCTCTCAACACATGGAAACTCTGATATCCTCCATGCTGACTGACCTCCACCCGTCTTTCCCTGCTTCACCCAGACACGCCCTCCCTCTGTTCACCTCCCTGCTCAACGTGGTGTGCGCCTACGACCCCGTTGGGTACGGCATCCCGTACAACCACCTGCTGTTCTCCGACCACCGGGAGCAGCTGGTGGAGCAGGCGGTGCAGATCCTCATCGTCACGCTGGAGCACGACGCCGGGTCGGCCGCCGGCACCACCCTCCAGGCCCTCGACCGCTCCGCATCACCCTCAGCTCTGGAGGAGCACGAGGTGAGAGGAAGATGAATGATCACTGATTTTATTTTGATACTGATTCTGAATTTAAAATCACCTCTGGGCTTTTTTCTTTTTCAGGCCGCCGGACCCGAAAACCTGTTTGTGAATTATCTGTCCAGGATCCACAGAGAAGAGGTACTGTCAACAAATAACCTTCAGCACTGAACGAGGTGATGCTGCAGGACGTTAACGTGGATTCTCTCTGTTTATCAGGACTTGGGCTTCATCCTGAAAGGTCTGGCCCGGCTGCTCAACAATCCTCTGGTCCAGACTTACCTGCCTCGCTCCACCAAGAAGATCCAGTTCCACCAGGAGCTGCTGATCCTCTTCTGGAAATTCTGTGACTTCAACAAGGTGCGGAGCTCGAACTATGGACGGTCCTGAAGATGGAGGAACGTTTGAACAGTGGTGTCGATGTGTAGTTTTACTACTAGTAGAAGAAATTTCTCAAAGCTGTGACATTCGTAGTTCTCAGATGAATCTTGATAACTTTAATATCTAAAAGTGATTTCAGACATAGCGTCACATAAACCACGTTTGGAATCTGAAAACTAAAACAAATGTTTATGCAATGTTGTGTGTTGGTTGTTTGTGTGTTTTAGAAATTCCTCTTCTTTGTGCTGAAGAGCAGCGACGTGTTGGACATGCTGGTTCCCATCCTCTTCTACCTGAACGATGCCAGAGCAGATCAGTGTGAGTCAAACTGTGTGTGTGTGTGTGTGCATATTCAGATGAGTGTTAACCTGCATTATTAAAAAGCTCATGCGTCTCTTTGTTTGTGTGACTGTGCAGCTCGTGTCGGCCTCATGCACATCGCCGTGTTCATCCTGCTGCTGTTAAGTGGAGAGAGAAACTTTGGCGTTCGTCTCAACAAGCCGTACACGCTCCGTGTCCCGATGGACATTCCTGTTTTCACGGGAACTCACGCTGACCTGCTCATCGTGGTGAGCGGTTGGATGAATGCAGTGAATGGATAGAAAACAGAGTCCTCAAAGTTAACATCTCGTTCACTTCTCCACTTGTAGATCTTCCACAAAGTCATCACCAGTGGACACCAGCGGCTCCAGCCTCTGTTTGACTGCCTGCTCACAATCATAGTGAACAGTGAGTGTCACACATGAAACATCGCTCCCTGGTGGATACACAGGAGCACTGCAGAGTGTTTTAAAGCCTCTCTTAACCCTCCACAGTTTCACCGTATCTGAAGAGCCTGTCCATGGTGTCGGCCAACAAGCTGCTCCACCTCTTGGAGGCTTTCTCCACGCCCTGGTTCCTCTTCTCCTACCCGCAGAACCACCACCTAGTCTTCTTCCTACTGGAGGCCTTCAACAACATCATCCAGTATCAGTTTGATGGTGAGAGCAAAGATGTGAACTCCCAGAGCAGGACAGGTGTTATGGACACCTCTACCAACTTCTACATCTCCCTCACAGGTAACTCCAACCTCGTGTACGCCATCATCCGAAAGCGGAGCATTTTCCACCAGTTGGCCAACCTGGCGTCCGACCCGGCATCTATTCAGAAAGCTCTGCAGAAGAAGAAGAAGTCCGGGATATCCAGGACCAACTCTATAGACATGGAGTCCATGGAGGGCTCCAGACCTGCTGTACCTGCTGAGCCTGGCACGCTCAAGGCCAGTTTAGAGGCCACTCCAGGTATGAAGTCAGACCACTGAAGGTTCCAAAGATCTCCTAAGTTCATTTTAAAATACATTCTCTCGCATCCTTTAGGCATCGATAAGATAACGGAGAAGGCCCAGGTGGGCGAGGATGGTACCATGATTGTTCTGCCACATTCAGACTCTCCAAAGACGAGGACTGTAGCCCGAGCCGGCGACGCAGAGTCCTCCGAGCGAGACCACGAGGTACGCGAAGGCTTCACGTCCGTGATCCTCTCACTCTGTTTTGTTTCTTCTTCCTGCAGTTAAAGTGATTTGTTCTGTCGTCAGGTCTACCACGCAGAGTCAGAATCATCGAGGAGTCGGCTGTCAAGTGTGTCATCGTCGGCAGCATGGAGCGCTAATCCAGACTGGGTCGGTGGAACTGTTTCCTGCTGCTTAATGATGAATATTCTGCTCTGTCTGGTGGTTTCTGTAGCTCGTGTGTCTTCTGTTGTGTGTTCTCAGGTGTTGACATGGAAAGCGAAGCTTCCTCTGCAGACCATCATGCGGCTGTTACAAGTACTGGTCCCTCAGGTGGAGAAGATTTGTATCGACAAGTAAGAAATTATGCAACTTTTAAACGCAGAAGCAAACTGATCATATGACGATAGATTTTATAAGATGGATCTTTGGTGTTTGTAACCCGGGCTGCAACAAACTACTTCATTAAAGCAATATCACACGAGAGGAAGTGCCGTTATACTGAATATTGGCATGACTATGATCACAGCATGCCGATATTCAGAATAACAGATGACATGGAGGTTTTATTGGAGCTTTTTCCCCTAAAAACAGCCACCCACTGTCGGAGAATGAACCAAAACAACAAAACAAGACCTGAATTTGCTAAAATGCTTGTTGTCGTCCTCAGGGGTTTGACAGACGAGTCAGAAATCCTCAAGTTCCTTCAGCACGGCACGCTCGTCGGCCTCCTGCCCGTCCCTCATCCTATCCTCATCAGGAAGTACCAAGCGAACGCCGGAACCGCCATGTGGTTCCGTACCTACATGTGGGGCGTCATCTACCTACGGTAAACAAACCGAGCCTGTTCGCTCTTTAGATTTTTTTGGTGTATTTCACAATGGCCCCTGGGAAGTGTTGAGTAAGATTTTGTTTGTCTTGTCGCCGTAGCAACGTGGATCCTCCAATCTGGTATGACACGGACATCAGGCTGTTTGAGATCCAGAGGATTTAGAGCAGCCGTCACACACTCGCCAAACAAAACAAAACCAGATCTGCCGGTTCACCTTCTTTGCTCACACCTGAACTGTGGTCAGACGCTTCACGTCGTGAACGTTGAGTTCTTTAAAGAAAACAAGCAGCGACGTTAGCTGACGTTAGCTGACGTTAGCTGCAGGATTCAGACGAATGTGTCAAACTTTAATGTTACTGTGTATCACATGACCTGTATTCTGAGTGAATGCAGTAGAAGTTCTGCGAAATGCTCATTTAATCTGACAATAGATTAGTGACATTTATTGAATATTAATTTATTCACTTTGCCAAACGTAAAATTAGCAGGTTTAGAGACAAAGGGAAGTGTTTGCACACTGAACTGATGCTGCTGTACTGAGCTGAGCGTGCTCTGATGGACTGAAACCCGCTCTAAGATGTAAACACAGTGTTGTACGCAGCATTAAAGGCTGATCCGAACGGTTTGAGCTCAGAGGAAGTTATTTCATGTGTACGGCCAAAAGTTTGTGGACACCTGAACATCAAACCCTCGTGTGTGCATCGATTGGCTGCGATCACAGCCTCCACTCTTCTGGTTGTCACCCTGTAGCTGATAGAGAGACTGAGCAGAGATCTCCTCCTGCTCTACATACAACATGTAAAATCACATTGCATATTAAACTGGATGCAGCCGATCATCAGTGTTGTGTAAATCATTATGAGTGATCTAATAACATGAGAGCTTTGTCCTTCTCACTACGAAGGAGTAGATGAGGCGAGGGGGGATGCACTCATCAAGTACACCACTAGATGTCACTAAATCCTTACAGACTGGACCTTTAAGTTATTATTGAAGTTATTGAGGTGTAGCTGAAAGCTCCAGAGAAAACTAGTAGAAACTCTGAGTTTACCTTCATAGATTATAGATTATTGACTGAGTTTCATTACAAATCAAACTGGGAAAACTTTTTTTCTGTCGCTGTCTTTGTGCACGACAAAAGGACAAAAACAAACTGTTGTATCATTGAGATATTCTTTAATTGGAACTAAACCATGAAAAACAGCCTCACAGACTAAAAGTGCACATAATAAAAAAAGTCAGCGTCCGTCATGCAGCGATGAGCAGCTCCATTAAAGCTCCCACTGAGTGCATCCTGTAGAAAACGCTGAGCGGCTGGCCCAGATTCACCAGAACAAACCAGGCGGTGAAGCCAAAGAACTGTTTGCCGAGGCCGTTCTCGAACTGCGGGTGGACTCCGAACGCGGGGATCACCCACAGCTGGAAGGAGAGGGGACATGGACGTGATGGATGAATGTAGAAACAACAAAGAAAACACAGACACACGCATGACGTTACCATGATGTTCGACAGGATGAGGAAGGCACAGATTTCTCTGATCACTCTTTTGGTCCAGGAGTTTTTCCCATCATGCTCTTGAGCAGCAGGTGACGGTTTCCCCTCCAGCAGTGAAACATCTGTCGTCTTCTCCTCTTGTTTTTGCTTCTTCACCTGTGGGACAGTTGTATGATTCAAACAAAACCTTTTCATTGACGTGTACGTTAACCAAACACCCATGAATGCAGGTGAAGCTCGCTCACCTTGAATATGCTGCTGCGCTGCTTCTCTTTCTTCTTGGCGAGGAGCTTGGGGTGCCTGTGGAGGCCCTCGATGATGAAGATGTTCTGGAGGACGAGCTCCAGCAGGCTGAGGAGGGAGTACGACAGGTCGAGTTCACCCAGAGGCCCTTGGGCCCCCACAGCGAGGGCCGCCACCAGGGAGAAGTAAGACAGGGCGAGCTGGCCGAGAGCCGCCGCGACCAGCAGCATGGCGTCCAGGCTGCGAGTTGGGTTGTGGCCTCCTTCGTTCACCCTCCTCTCCAGCCTGTGGATCAGCATCCCAGCCAGGCAGCAGAGAGACATGACAGGCATGACCGCTAAATGGTAGCCGTAAAATATGAGGAAGGCGGTGAGGCGAAGCTGCTGCTGGCTCACCCACACCTGGTAGAGAATGAAGGTGGTCACTCCGGCCACGAGGACCAGGCCGCCAAACACAAGGCCGTATATGAGCCCACCTTCGTAGACGATATGAAGGGTCAGCTTCTGAGTAACGTGGTGGTGATCTGCACTCATCCTGCGGCCCACGTTCTTCCACATCACGTAGATCATGCAGCCTGCCATCAGGTAGTACTCCATGTTGAAGGGATAAAGGATTTCAAAGCCTTTCCTGAAGGTGAGGCAGGCTGCACTCGCACTGCACTGACACAAGGTCGAATTTACGAATCCTGGAGGAAAGCATAGAGGAAATATGAGAACATATAGACAGTACAAGGCACAGGTGTGTGAGTGTACCTGCCTTACATGAACTACCTGTCAAATCAGAGGCATCTGCTTCAGATGAGTTGCTGAAGTCGAGGCTGTCTTCTTTTTCTAACTCGATCTCCTCATGGATGGTGTCCTCGGTCACCGCGTTCAGCCACAGCAGCAGGTCAGCAGAGAGGATCAACATGAGGCCAGACCTGCGTCACACACAGCATGTAACATATGAACGTATGGAAATATAAAGGTAATCACAAAAAAGACCAGAAACTTTATTTATAAACTGATAAATCCACAGAAAATGCATGTAATCTGAGTACATGAAGTCAGTAAATATACGAGGATGAACCTGGTGATGATCTTGTGTCTGTGCACGCAGTCTTTGGAGTGAGCCCACAGTAAATATGTCTGCAGGTGAAAAATAAGCAGCGTGAAGGCAGCATGCAAAGAAATATTTTTACTCTGCATTCAGTGAAGATTTTATGTCTTTAAGTCAAATTATTATTTGAATAATTTAAGGTTTATGTAAGCGGCCTGTCCCTTTAGCCTTAAGAAGTTTTCATAGAAATTTGAGGCATTAAATCGAACCAGTTTGTGTTCGCTGATTAAAACTTTAGTTTCAGAGCTGATTGGATAAATTTTGGTGTTTTTGTACAAATTCAGCTTCAACTTTAGCTGAACATGTTGAAATTCTGCATTTGTACTTTTTGTCTCTGTTCATCTAAAGTTATAATTGTGCTTTCTTCTTTGTGTTAAGGTGACCTTTAAAATAGGAAATAATATTATTATTATATATTAATGTTATTATTTATAGTAAATAAGATATAAAATGCCACATTGCTCAGCTCACCCTCACTCACTGTTAATATAGATATGATTACCTGCATAGTGAGGAAAGGAGCCTCTATGAATGGAGACAGCACTTTAGCAGCAGGCTTACACTCCCTCATGCTGATCAAATATCCGATCCTGCAGATGTACAGCAGCAGACTGAACGCAGCAAAAAGCATGAGGACCACTGCAACCGAGCAGGACAGAGAACAAATCCCACATCACATCACAGGAAGCATGTTATTTTATCATATTCTGTCATAACTATAACACACACAGGCGCTTACAGGTGACAGTGATTCCCCCGGCGTGGTGGTCTTTATGTGGACAGATGCCGGGCTGTTTTCTGGCCCACAGCAGGTACCACAGCATCCAAACCAAGCTGACCCCCATCAGCAGCAGCATGAACACCTGGGGCTCCTCGTGCTTCAGACCGTCTGGGTTGAAAGCCTGTCCGGCCACCAGAGCAGCTCCAAGCAGCACCACGTTCAGACCCAGCAGGCCGGAGATCAGACGCCTACCACTGGGAACCCAAACCAGCACCGGGTCCAGCTCCTGGTCCTGGATCTGATGATCATCATTGTTGGGGGGATTTTCAGGTGTCACCCAGTGTGAATCCAGCTGTGTGGCTCCAGGATCTGAATTCATATTCACCTTTTATCTTCCTTTAAGAACACGTTTTAGTTCCAGTCACCCTCCGTCTTCTTCTTCTCTTTCCATCCAGTTTTCAGGGTTTTCTCTCCTTCTCACACTTGTCAGCTCAACATGTGAAAGCATGCGTCTGAAAGCTTCCAGTAATCCACCCACTCCACCTTCCAACACTGACACAGGTGTGGTCACAATCCAGCACATTAATAACGACACACCTTAACAAGGAAAAGCAACATGTTTACTCTGCATGTTGACCTTTTTATCACCTGTGTTGGCGCTTGAACAAAGTTTGCTTTGTGGCCCTGAATGACCCGAGCTGAATCTCATTCTATTTGTCTTTAACCTCACTGACGTTATTTTACTTTGAAAGTGTTTATCAGCCGGGCTGTGTGCCAGGTCGTGTCACTGTTAGAGTACAGTCGACACCAGGAACTCACTGACTTATGAATGTAACCTCCTCTTATCGCTGCACTGACTCAGGCAGTGGCTAATGGATCAAACCTGATAGCCTCCTGCAGCTGACTTCAAGGAGCTTTGAGTCCATTTCAGACTTTCATCACAGCTTTTGCTCAGCTCCGGTTCTGGCACGACACTGGCTCAGTTCCCTGTCAGCTGGCCTGAAAACCTCTTCTTCTTCTTCTTCTTCTTCTTCTTCTTCTTCTTCTTCTTCTTCTTCTTCTTCTTCTTCTTCTTCTTCCAAAACACCTGTGGTACAAACACTAACACTCCCACGGTGCTCTGAGCTCACAGCCCAGACAGGTGAATCAAACTGAGCTCACATTAGCTAACAGTAGCTACAGCTGGCAGCAGTTTGCTGCTCTATCTGTGTTTTATTTGCACTGATAAATGATAAAATATAGTAAAACTCTGCAGAGTGTTTCCTGCTTTAGCTGGCTGTATTCTATCATACTGTGATGTGTGGTTTGATACCTGTGTGGAGGTTTGGTGTGGTCATTAACTGATTATTTATCTCAGAACTGCTGACAAGAAGTCGGCCACTTTGCAGCGATGGATGCTTCTTTGCAGACAGTCAGTCCTCTTTAAAACAAGCTTGAGTCAAAGTTACTCAGTCTTTATTGTTAACGCTGAACTCAGCAGCTGTCATCTGATGATGATTTAGCCTCTGTGGTCAACAGTCTGTGTTTTTAGACTTCTATCTATCTATCTATCTATCTATCTATCTATCTATCTATCTATCTATCTATCTATCTATCTATCTATTTCTATGTACACAGTCTATTCTATTCTATTCTGTCTATTTCTATGTCCGGGGTCTACTGGTCATTACATATGTAAAGAGAGGCGGGGCTAATCGCACATAGCCCCGCCCCTGCCTGACAACCAGCACGCCTCGTGTTCGTCTCCTAGCAACCAGCCTGTCAGCCCGCTCCGTGCCGCTCCGTGCCGCTCCAGGCCGCCGGACTCGCCGCGTTCCGGGACTAAAAAGTTGCCTAAATACCGGGCGAACCCACCAGAACCTCCATGGAACCGAACTCAGAGTGAGCCCAGGGGCGCCGCCATGAACGACCGGTACCACCGGGCGGCCCGGGACGGCTACCTGGGCGTGCTGAAGGAGGCCACACGGAAGGACCTGAACGCACCGGATGAGGATGGGATGACACCGACCTTATGGGCCGCTTACCACGGCAACCTGGAGGCGCTCCGGCTCATCGTGGCGAGAGGGTGAGTCCACAGAGCAGGGACCAGGACCCGGACCTGCAGAGTCCTGCAGAGTCCTGTAGAGTCCAGTCCATCAGACAGTTATCAGGACCAGCAGAACAAAAAATGATCATCTGCTAATATGGCATCAGCTTATCCTCCCATGAGTCTCGATCTTTACAGTTTTTAATTTTTATTCTATTGTTTTAATATTTTCTTTAAGTACATTTCATTGAAAAAAAGTTTATTTTTACTATTTTAATCAGAAATTTCAGTTATTTTAATAAAAATGCTTCAAATATGAAACTTTAATCACAATAATGAAGTCAGAGTCGACTCATCTGTGAACACAAAGATGTTCAAATGTAGAATTATACAAAAATAAGATAAAATAAATGAGTGTATTTACCTGAGCGTGCCTCCTCGTATGAATATAAAAACATAAAAATATAAAAATATAAAAACATGGTGCCACAAACGCTCCTGCCTCCATCGCTAATCTAATCAGTGCAGCTGGAGATGTGGTCTGCACATTTTAACTGCCTCATTACAGACAAAGGTCACATGCAGCAGGGTATCAAACATGTGTCACATAAACACACACACACACACACACACGACGAAGCTGAAAGAAGCATGATAACATTACATTTAATCTCACATGTGGCTAATCCATTACATAGCAGGTCAGAGGCAGAGCACGTGCAGGTATAATCTGTACAGACACTGACTGCGAGCTGCAGATATGATCTGCTCATACAGAGACATTATAATAAAGGCTGCAGGAGTAAGTCTATATTCTGCTGAGATAAGTTGTAGCTAATGTATCAGAGGAGTCTTTTGTTGGGGGAGACGAACAAAGCAGCCTTTCACGCAGGATAATTTTTACTATATGGCAGCAGACTAACAGCAGGGATCACAGTATGTCACGCAGCCGGTGGCAGGTTTATAAGGCGAGCAGTAAAGCAGGAGGACAGTTTGAGTTTGATGCAGACGCAGGGAAAAGGTCACGGTGATGGATAGGGCGTCTTCGTGGTACGGCCGTCCCTGGAGGAAGCAGTGCAGAGTGGACGTGAAGCAAAGGACGACGACTAAAGCTGAGCTGCAGATCAAAGTTCATGGCAGAAGGTAAAGGAGGAAGATGATGCAGCTCTTTGAGTGACTTCATGTTTGGTTGTAGTTATTAGTGCTGCAGATTAGAACAAATCTCATTAAGATAAGATCGACAGCTCATTGACACAAGCTGCATCAGAAATGACTCAAATCATAAATCTATAGGAGAAAGTCATGAAGTCAAGCTGGTTTTAAAGAGTCCTGACCTGTGGCAGCTCCTTCTTACAGGTGGGAGGATCAGTCTGTTCCTGAAGGAGCTGTTTAAAGCTCACAGATCTTTTATATCAGCTCAGTTCCTCCATTATTCACTAATTTTAATGTCCTGTCTTGTAGAGGGACCGTATGAAAAACTCAATTATTTCTGTATAACAGTATTTCTGTGTATCTGTGTAACAGTATTTAGAATAATAATAACAGTTTAAAGGTCCAGTTTGTAGCATTTAGCAGCATCTAGCATTGAAGTTGCAGATTATAACCAACTGAACACCCCTCACCTCAGTCTGTAGATATGAATGAATGAATGTGACATAGATATACATCCAGCGGTCTGGACCAAAGTGTTAGCATGGCTGAAAACAGGACGGTATTTCAGCAGTACTGGTTCGTTTCTGGGTCTGTTGTGTGCTTGGATGACAATAATTGACATAGGACAGAGATGGGGGCTCGTTTCAGTCCAGAGCCCCTCTCAGAGGTTTGGTCCGGCCGTGTGAACCTGGTACCGAAGCAAAGTTTTGAAGTTTGACACCCAGCTGTGCGTGTTGCTAGTAAACAGGTTTGTGTGTCATCCCTGAGTCAGAGCTCCTGGCAGCGCCGCTCATGGTCAAGTTACGAGTTGAGATAATTCGGTGTGATTCCTCCTCGGTTACTACACTGATACATTTCTTGTCTGTACTTCTGGAATATGATCTGCTTAATTGCTCTTTCAGCTGACAGTCCATGTTTGAAAATTAAAATGTGGCAGCCTGAACATAAAAAACATGACTTCAGTTTCAGGGTGTGTCGAGAACTGAAATCAGGGTTCATGCCGATAAAGGTGGCGACCTGCAGTGTGTGGTAACAGTGTCTCTGAAAAAAAGAACTCTTGGTGTGTGGGATAAATAATGCAGCGTCACCTCTGTCATGTTTAACCTGCAGCGCTTCAATTATTAATCAGGGCTCAGCCACGGCGCCGCCGTGTGGGCGGGGAGTAAACAGGAAAAGGAGGGGCTTAACTTCAACACAAACACAGTCAACATGCTACGTCTGTTTCAGTCAAGTGTGACTGATTTGTCACCAAAAGTCCAGAGTGTTGTTGTTGTTTGATCTGTTATTGCTTGCACAGCATATGATTAATCATAATTATACATTTAAACATATAAAAGTGATCTTCAGTTTCGGTTTAGGTTCATCGGAGCATCTCTTGACTCTCAGGGACATAATTGCAGGTCATATGAGTCATCTTACTTCCTGAGTTTAGTGTGTTGTGTAAGAGGATCGGCAAAGTGAGCTTGAGTTTCTCCGTGAACCTGGGTGAAGTCTGTACCATGCCAGATCTCTGCAAGAAAACATCTGTTTGGTGCCGAAATATGAAATTAGAAACCTCTGCAGAAAAGAGGCTATAAATAAGAAGTAAATTTATACTGTACAGCCATGTCAGAACACTCAGTTATTCTACTTCATGTTATGAATATTGAAAGAGAGTGCAACTGCAAAACTTCTTAATGTTAGGTCAGATGTGTAGGAGAAGGCTACCCCAGCTAAATGACTAAATGTGATGTAATGTCCTCGTCTTTCTTCCAGAGGTGACCCAGACAAGTGTGACATCTGGGGCAACACGCCGCTCCACCTGGCAGCTGCCAACGGCCACCTCAACTGCCTGTCCTTCCTGGTGACTTTCGGTGCCAACGTGTGGTGTCTAGATAATGACTACCACACGCCACTGGACATGGCCGCCACCAAGGGACACATGGACTGTGTCCGCTACCTGGACTCCATCGCCGCCAAGCAGATCACCCTTAATCCAAAGTTGGTCGGCAAGCTCAAGGACCGGGCGTTCCGCGCTGCCGAGCGCCGGATCAAAGATTGTGCGAAGCTGCAGAAGAAGCACCGTGAACATATGGAGAGGAGGTTCATGAAGGAGTCAGCGGCGATGGACAACTTAGATGCTATTAGCTTTTCTAGCTACACCAGTGGCAGCACGCTGAGCCGCAAGTTCAACACTGTCACCTCCAACATGCCATACTCGCAGGTGGTTGCTCTTTGACTTTATGTTAAAGTGGTTAGCTACTGTTCTGTTAGCGCTCTGTTTTCAACATATTTGCCCAAATATTAATGTCTAATGTCTAAACTTTCCTCGCAGGCCACCCTGCATTCCACCGCCAAGGGCAAGGCCAAGATACAGAAGAAGCTGGAGAAGAAGAAGCAGGTTGATGGAACGTTCAAGATCTACGAGGACGGGAGGAAAAGTGTGCGTTCGCTGTCCGGCCTGCAGCTTGGCAATGACGTCATGTTCCTCAAACAGGGCACATACGCCAACCCCAAGGAGCGATCGCGCCTTAACATCCGCGACATGTTCCCCCATGACAATGACGACGATGCCGACACCGTCTCCCGTGCCATGAGCGACCCGGGCCTCCATGAGGCTGCATACTCGGAGATTAGCGCAGACTCCGGACGTGATTCCCTGTTCAACCGACCCGGGCTCGGCACCATGGTGTTCAGGAGGAACTACATGAGTGGAGGCATGTTTGGTATCGGGACACGGGATGAAGGGAGTGTAGCAGGGAGTGAGCCGGTGGGCCGGGCACCTAACGTTCGTCTACGAGGACATCTGCCTCGACGCTCGCCCAGCTTTGATGAGGACAGTATTGGCAGCGCCTTGAGCCTGCAAGAAAGAAACCTTCAGGAGTTGCCCTGGGAGGACACAGATGTTGAGTTGGATCAGGACTTGGAGCCAGAGAACAGTCCTCTGGAGACCTTCCTGGCCTCTCAAAGCCTCAGTGAGTTCATCCAGATCTTCAGGAGGGAGAAGATTGACCTGCAGGCTCTGCTGCTTTGTTCAGATCAGGACCTCACCAGCATTCATATCCCTCTGGGCCCCAGGAAGAAACTTCTGGATGCCTGCAAGAGACGTCTGGACACTCTAGATGAACCAGAGGGCATTGAAGACACTGAGCTTTGAAGGTCTCCATGAAGTTTAAATGGGAAGCACTGCTTCCTTTCCGACTAGATAAACCTTTGATGTCAGACATAAGCTACTACTTTTGCATGCATAATTTATGTAGATGACATTGGCTGGGGATGACGGACATCACTGAGTGAGAACATGAATAGCTGTAGATGGTCTTTGTTGGTGATGACCCCCATTGAGTCCGAGTTGATAAACTACTTCTAGGACTGGGCAATAAGACGACACATGCTGTGAGAAGACCGGAACTGGAAGATCCTTAAACAACTGTCATGCTACACCAGTAAGTGCAACAACTTCACTTCCAACATGCCAACATATGGTTAATGATGATGTGATACAGCCGTACTGGTTAAAGCTGCTGTGGCTTTCTGTTCTCAACATATTTTCCCACAGAGAATTTCTCTCACTTTAGCATGTTAACAAGCTAGACTTAAATCTGCATTGATTGTTTTTTGGTCACTTTGCGGCAGCAAAGAGCTGTAAACAGTGGAAGTATTAAGAGAGCTGGATACAGCGCTGTAACTCAGCCTTGCCATCAAAATGTCCCCGGGGTCACTCTAAAGCCTGAAAACCTCCTGTGGCCCAAACATAGACTGTAAACAGTGAACGGAGCTTCCAGAGGTTTTGAAGCGTGTATCCTCCCCAGATTCACACGTCCAAATCTGCTTACTTCTTTTTACACAAAACCAAGATGGTGACGGCCTCATGTCAAACTCACAGCTTTAGAACAGTAGTTCACAAACTAATCTAAGATGTATAATCTTGGGTCCAAAAAGCATTTTCCCCATTTATAAGAGAGAAGTCTGTAAAACTGTTGACAGGATGTAACCCTTCAAGCGCAGTGAGCAGAGTAAACTCCTGTCAGGGCTCCACCCGTCTGTGCAGCGATCTAATCAATGACTGAAAGCACCTGTGTGCAGGTGTGTCAGCACAGCCTTTAACAAATGAAGCTCAACATGACCAGAGAGCTGGCTAAATGACGCCACCTAGCGGCGACTTGTGGTACATGAGATGAGATTTTAACTACATGAGAACATCTGATTTTGTTATGCATACACAATGCTGGCTTCACGTACAGTCAGTGAACACAACATTGAATCTGAAGCTTTGCCACACATACAAACACATGCACAAGCGTCCTGCGTGTCTGCATGGATTCTCTTCCAGTGAAATTCAGCCTGTTACTGTAACTCCTGTTATCTTTGCATTAATTCATGCATCAATGAATTATTTATGAATGTACCTACTTTAAATATATTGTACAGTTTTCTTACTTTAAACGCGTCGTTTTACTCTGTGGCACGTAAACAGATTTAGTATTTATGGATGAAAACATCCTTGGGCTGCTTGTTGCTCTGTAAACTGTGTTGCAACAGTAAAAAACGTTGCAGGGTTATGTGAGTTTGTGCTAGATAACGATGTTATCTCAGGTTGCTCCGGGACGTATTTGGTTTCACTTGAAGTCTGTGTCTGAGTATGCATGAATGTACGTTTTATGTTGAGAAAAATGTTTTTGTATGTGAAGATCTAGCCACAACTGTAATTATCTTTAATAAAATAAAGTGAAAATATTATTGTTTGGTGTGTGTGCATGTATCTTGATTCACTCTGCACCCACCATGACCCGTCTGCACAAAGACGCTGACACTGATGGACGATTAGTGCATGTATCGATAAAAACAACGAGCTCAAGGCTGTGGGAGGATGTAAGAGGAGCCGTGAGGCAGCCTGCTGTTCTTATGTTCCCGTCTCTGCAGTACCTGCTGTCCTGTGGAGTACAAAACACACACACACACACACACACACACACACACTCACACACTATCTGTTAAAGTGCACGCTGCAGTCAGTATGCCTCAGGCCCAGAATACTGGCCCATCCCCAGCAGCACTGACATTAGATATGTGCATGCAGATACATACTAACTACCAGGGCACATTCTTTCACACCAGCATCTTCTCCTCTTCATCCCTGAACCTTTCCCCCAGTCAAGAAACAACTGAACAGCCACTGTTAATCCACTCCACAGCCCTCCTGTCTCCCTCTGCTTTCCCAGGAGATTTGCCAAGGTTACGAGGAGGAGGAGGGAAGCTGACACAAAGAAATACAAGGGGGGTCAGCGACATGCAGAATGCATGAGATACCAGAGAGGAGGGAGGGAGTGGACTCTGAGCTGAGCAGCTGTAGTTTAGTGTGAGGATTTTTGGATGCGTCACGTCATGGAGCAGTCTTACATCTCTTTTTTTGGGACGGTAAATTCCACTGCTGCTGGATTGCATCAGGAGTCAGCTGACAAGAGGGGAAAAAAGAGGAAACCGTGTAAGAGAGATGAGAAGGACGTAGGAGAGGAGGGTCCACGAGGCTCTTGAAGCAGCAGGAAGGGGGCTGGGCCTCTCTGACAATGCTCCTCGCCAATGAGGACTTTCGCAATGCTAACTCTGACCTGTGGACTTTACATGCAGGGTGCAGTGTGTAGGCTTCTTTAAAGAGGAAACAAACTGCATGCTGACTTTTGTTTGAGCAGCAGCAGCAGCAGCAGCACAGGAGCTGACATGCAGAGCGTACCGGAGGAGTGGAGGGAAGGACGGGATGAGGGAGGAGGTGGAGACGGGAAGATGGGGGAGATGTTAGTGAAGAGGAAAGGGGATCCAGAAGGCAGCGAAGAGATGAGGAAGAACGGCGGTGAGGAGGGGGAGAAGGAGTCACTCATGATGGAGCTGACGAGGCTGGTGCAGAAGATGGTGAAGGAGAGCAGCTGGTGGGAGAGGAGGGGGATCGACTGCAGCATCCTGGCAGCAGCATTCCTCTGTCTGCCTCCCGGTAAGAGTGTGTGGAAACTTCACACAGCTGATCAGATCATGGGTGGGTTAAAAGGTCTGTAAATGTGGTTAGAAAGCAGAGGATGACGAGTTATTATTTAACTCATCATCCTGCACAGGAACTGCAGATGAAACATTAACCTGATAATTCAATAAAATATAGAGAACTTCCTGCAGTGATGTCACATGATAGATGCATGATCACCTTGAATTATCATCATCATACTGCCTGTGCAGAATATATGCTGCAGGAAAAACACAAATTAATACATCATTACGTCTATAAACTGTCAGCAAAAAGGTGAACAGCCTCCTGGAGCCCAAATGATGTCTTAAAATTGAAGGACTGCAACTAACAGTTCTTCTATTATAATTTAATCTACCTTTTACATCCTCAATTAATTATTTATTCCATAAATTGTCTGCAAATAATGAAACATGAATATCAATCATGAGATCTTTAATTTGCCTTCAAAAACCTCAAAATATCCAGTTTACTGTCATAGAAGCCTAAAAGGTTAATTCATGTTTAATGTTGTACTACACACCGCCTTACACTGTCTCATTAATTCATTTATGTCCTGTGTAAAGTAATCCAAGTTTAAACTCCAGGCAGCTCTTTCAGCCCGGCACTTGTTGTCATAACTCGGTATCCCATGGTCCTCCTCTGTCTATCTGGGTCACTGGTGGTCAGCGGCTGACCTCAATTAGGACGGGAGCCTATTGTGACCCATGTCACTCGATCATTGGAAGTGACAGCTCTCAGCAGCACCACAGGACACCTGGTCCAGGCTCCAGTTGTAATCCAGACTCTCTTCACTCAAATGAACCCATGCACCGTCGTATAAGGGCGGAGAAATACTCACATGTGGATTGGATTTAGTGGCACAGCGGGGTCGACGAGGCATCTGTCATTGTGTATCCGAGCTTGTGACTTATCACCTCGAAATAGGCTGCTTTGAAATAGGAGGTGTGGTATATTAGCGCTGTTTTATTGGGTTAGGGAGCTGAACCGGGCCAGCCAAGAAGCCTCTCACTGGCTGCTTGAGTTTCAGGGTTATTAGAGTTAAAAAGGCCAATCTGTTACCACAGTGCAACCACACTGATGCTGCATGTCATTTCTTATTCATCAGAGTGAAGTCATTTTAGCACTGAACTGAAACTGCAGACAGGAAGTGAATTATGCGTGAGCAGAAACATGATGTAATCGTGTCAGACAGTCACCTGCAGCTCAGGATAAAGTTTCATTCCTTCACCTGATCTTCCTGCAGAAACACAGCGTGCTCTCAGCCACACTGCGGTGTTGCCGTGGGGATGGCAGTGTGTGTGTTTGTGGGTCGGTCGGTCTGTTGATCCCACATCTTGGCCCAAAGTCAAATACCTCCACCTCAAGTGTTGGATGGATTAAAACAGCCATTTATGGTACTGAGAACATTAATCCCAGCGTCTCTGGTGAACTTTTTGTGGAGTCAAAATTTCCACTTCTCCAACACTTAAAGGGCCAGTGTGTAAGATTGAGAAGGAATAATATTTATTGGTGTGTTTCCATTTCCAGTGTATAACCATCTGAATATGAGCTCTCACAGCGAGGAGCAGGTCCTCTTCCACGGAGTCCACCATGTTGAACCGACATTTTTCTACAGCAGCCCAGAGCAGACAAACCAAACTCTGATCTAGATCTGGACTTTTGCTTTTTATTTATTTATTTTTTCTTACATGCTTATCAGGAGAGGGTGAGACTTTAATCTTGCTGAACTTGAGATCAGTCCCACATTCAGAAAGGAAACTCAAACACTGTAAAATAACTTCCTGTTAAAGTAAATATTTAAGTTATGTGAAGTGAATGTACTCATATGTATTGTGTGTGCTGTCCTCGTGCTCTGTCTCGGTCTTGCAGCCTTCCTTCTCCTCGGCTCCTCGCACATCGTGTGGTTTTCGGCGGGCATGCTGCTGATGGGCGTGGCTCACGCTGTCCTCACCGTTAAAGGGACACACCTGGCCAGTCACGGGGCGCTGAGCGAGTCGCAGGCCTGGGCAAAGTTCTGGGCCGTCTTCTTCATCGAGGTTAGACGTACAGAAATAAACCAAAAGCTCATCGTTAAACACACCCGAGCCAAACCTTATTTTATTACTCTGACATGCAGCCGTGCAGGCGAGAGAGTCAGATAAGAAGATTGATACCACACATGATAGTTAGCCTACAATCATGTGTGGTGTCAATCTTTTAATCTGACAAGCTGTAGCTAGAGCTAGCAGCTAGTTAGCTTAGCTTAGCATAAAGACTAAAAACAGAGGGTAGGGGCAGCTAACGTGGCTCCATCCTCCTCCACATCTATCTAACTAAGTTACAGCTCGTGTTTATTCCGCACACACACTGCAGTTATGGGGGGTTACTTCCTGGCTGTGGTGGTCGCCTGGCAACCGCACGGTGACAACAAGGAATATTTTATTGCATAAATTAAACAAACAATCATGTTAGTTACCTCTGGTGAGAGATGCTAACTGTTTCTGTCAATCTTCTCATCTAACTCTGCCATTGCAGCTGATGTTACACAACAGGTGTGAATGTGCAGCAGGGTGAGGCCTCACACTCGGTGCGTACATAAAGGTGAATCGTCAGCCTGAGTGTGACCCTAGAAACAGTAATATTTACACGAGTGAATGATTACCCTTCACAGATGTGTCGAGCACTGAATCGGGTCATTAAAGCTGTTTGGTGACCTCTGCGTGAGGAACAATCAGTTCAGTAAACTTTTGAACTCGTGAATTCACATGTGGATGTTTACTGAACGTTCAGTCGCTCTGTGAGCAAACACAACGCTGTCACAACATTTTTTTAACTGCTAAAAAATGTGTCAATCAATAGAAAATGTCGATATTTTCATTGACTGTCTGTGTTTTGATGTTTGGATGTTCATAAACAAAAAGTCTGTCCTTCATCCATTCAGATCTGCGGCTCATTCTCAGCGCGAGCCGGCATTCAGGGCCACATTAAGATGCATCACGCTCATACTAATGTCATTGGACTGGGTGACTCCAGCGTTTGGAAGGTCCCCTTCTTGCCTCGCACCGTCTACCTGTTCATAGCTCCGCTGGCCGTGCCCATCATCACTCCGCTTGTTGCACTCGGTAAGAGGCGCCACAGGACCAGAGGAGATGTTTTATGGGTTTGCTCGAATATTTCAACATTAAATGTGACTATCAGCATAAAGCTGAGATGGATATCTTACCTTCTGATCCTCTTCAAGTGCCCATGTTAGCTCGCCTCTCTCACTTATGTGTGAGTTTATTCTCATACCTGTGATGGTTTCTTTTACAGCTCATCTGAAAGGACACTCTTTGGCCCACATCGTCAGGACCATCATGATGGTAACACTGGGTCTGTATTCACAGTACTGGCTGCTGATCCACGTCTCCGGGTTCCTGTCGCCCCTCAGTGCTTTGCTCTGCATGCTTGTTTGCAGAGCAATGTTCTCCGTGCCCTACATCCATGTCAACATCTTCCAGGTGAGAAATACCTGCAGTGACCCGCTGTACTGTACATGTTCTCCAGTCTACAGCCCTGTTTTTATTTCACCAAGCTCTCACCAACCACTAAAAGTCAGTCCCAGATTATTTGGTCTCTTGCTCCATGAATGTCCTGTTCGGTGTCTTCGCCTCTGCCATGATGTCCATAGAGGCTGCTGAGCCCGGTTCTGTTGCTGCCAGCATTCCCCGAATGAAAACCTCTTGGCCGTAGGAGTCTCCTTTGCTAGTGATGTAAACACCAACACTCCCCCCAGCTCCCAATCTAGGAACAGCTAACTGAGCTAATGGCAACTACTATTAGCAGCAGTTAGCCTGAGAATTAAGGCGGAGCAGCCGGAGGACATCAGAGGGGAAACCAGAAAAGATTTTCTCCATAAAATATGATCCAGTCAGCCGTTAGCTGTCACCAAAGTGGGATGAGCTAGTCTTCCTGGGGTCCAGAAAAACCCCCAAATGATTAACAAACAATGAAATATTGTAGACATCATTAAAACATCATCAGAAATTATTCAAAATAAGTTATTGCATTCATTATTACATTCATAAAGTCCATTCCCTTCTCACAAATTTAAATATTGGATGTGATATGACTGAAAGCTCCAGAAAAGCTACTAAAGGGGCTCCTACTATGATAACACTATATTCAAAGTTCACAGATTTGTGAAAGACTGCGGCGTCTTTTCATGCCGAGCGATTATGAGAGCACCTCTTGTTGCTCGGCCTTCTAAGAAACAGTTGAATGCAGCTTTGTGTTCTCGTAGATCGGACCGGTCGGGGATAAAAAGGAACAATTCATGCATGATTTTCCCAGACTGAGTGTTGAGTCCTGCAGGTCATTGTGCATTGTTCTGATCAAAGTGTGTAGGTGGATTAGAAAACACAGGTTCTTGATGTGAAGTCAGGGGTGGAAATGTTTGTTCTCTCCGGGGAGTCGGACTGAAAACCCGTTCTCCCCTGTCTCCTGGTGCTGCTGTTGGCCATTGTCCTTATCTGTTTTGCCCTGAACTCAGTGTTCCCATGTACTTTAGCCGAGGATGACCTTTGGATTGGTCTGATTTGAAAGTTTTGTATTTTCTTCTCTATATTTCAGAAATAAAATGGACACTATAAAAAGGATGCAGTATACTTTATATATACTTTATACTCAGTGTTGGCAGATTCTGCCTGTGGTCCATCGAAACCAGCCATACATAAACATTGAAATTCAAGGAACTGAAATCCAGTTTAGTTGAACTGGTTTCTGATTTAGCAGCTGATCAAAGTGTTACGTACTTCTCCAGACCCGGAGCCAAAGTTACATAGTGTGAGAACAGACGTACGAATGACAGAGACACACAGGTCAGTGTGGATCAACAGGAGGTCACAGAAGTTTATGGTAGGAAAGTTACACAGTGTTTCATGTGTGTGTTTGCTTTAATTAAAGATAGAGAGCTCCCTCAACACTGCGAGGGATCAGAACAGCTCATTAAACAAAACAATAATCCTCATTTAAGACCGCCACAGTTTTCCTTACGGAAGCCCTGAGAGGCCAAAATAATCTTGTGATCCATTTTGGAAGTTTAATCGAAATTGTTCTCTCCACTTGATAATCTTTCTAAATTTCTTAAATGTTTTTTTGTATCAGTGGATTAGTTTGGAAAAAAGTTTTGGCAGATGTTGTTGTAATACTGATTTTGACCACAAGAGGCTGAAATGCTGAAATGCCCCATCAGTCAGGTCACACACTGAGTACAACCTGTGATTCAACATGTGACTGTATCCAGACCTTTAACTGTGTGTCATCGCAGCACATCGGCCTCCACATGTTCTCTCCGACCCGTCGACCCAAGAGGATCTACCAGATGACCCACGGCGTCCTGAACCTGCCGCGTAACTTCCTGCTGGACTGGACGTTTGGACACTCTCTTATAAACTGCCACGTGGAGCATCACCTCTTCCCCTTCCTGTCTGATAACATGTGTTTGAAGGTAGGAAACAGTTTACACATATACAGCGTCTATGTAAAACTGAAGCTATGCCTGCTTATAATAGTTACAGTAATTGTTTAATTTAGGCGACAAACACACCTCAAGGTCCGTTTAGTAGATGTTCTGGAGCTTGTAGAGTCTTTCAGGATCTTCCTTCCTAATTATGTTTATTTGGATTTTCTGTTGTTAATCCAGCTTTCTTTTTAAATTTGTTTTATTATTAATATTTTCATTGTTTATTGATGGCAGCAGTTTGCTTCCATATATACCTGACATGAACAGTGTTGCATTATGGGAAGTGTAGGCTTCTGTAGGTGATTCAAACTCGTCTGCTGCGTCAGCCTTGACCTTTTATTGACCGTTAATAAAAATGTGCCTTTTGTGAGCCGTCTAACATCAGATCCACTTCATAAAAACTGAAATGAACACACACAGGTACACTCAGTGTCTGTTTAAGACCGCAACACTATCTGGAAAGTATTTCAATTTTAATTACATTTTATTTATATTGCGCCAAATCATGTACTCTTTATAATATTATTCACAGTGGTTAAAGTGTCAAGGAAAAACTTACCTATGTACAGCATAACTAAATAAAATATAGAAAAAAATCAGATATAAATATAAATAATCAGAGTTATTTAAGATTTTGGTGTAAAACTTGACATGGTCCTTGTTGTAGTCAGTGTCCATGAATGTTTTTTGCATGTTTAGTGTGCATGTTTGCATGTGTAGCCATGGACGTTCATTTACTGTCACCTCTGCTCAGTGGCTGTTTTATATTGTATACACCTGTAAAAGTGTCCCCGTGTCTCTCCAGGTGAAGCCCGTCGTGTCCAAATATCTGACTGAAAAGAAGCTTCCGTACCAGCAGGACAGCTACCTCTCCCGTCTCAACCTTTTCTTCCACAAATACCAGGAGCTGATGGTGTTCGCCCCGCCGATCACGGAGCTGGTCGGCGTGCAGTGAAGGAGAAAAACTACTCAGACTAATGACTGCTGCTGCTCGAAAGCACAAGCTTCAGTGTTTAAGCACATTTCTGCTGACATGTTATATCCTCCACAGTCCAGGTTCACTTACAGAGTATGTTTTTAATCAATAGCACATTGACACGTGACATTAGCAGCTAAACTAACATAAACTTTTTTAACTGATTACAGAATGAACACGTTTAGAGGTCATTTCATTAACAGCACAAAGAGAAGCGCTCAACCAAAAGCTGACTTCATTAGGTTTAATGGACGCTGCATTAAAAGTCACAATAAGGAGATGAATCGCATGTTTTTATCTGATCTGAGGTCTGTTTCATGAAGCAAATAATTCAAGTTAGTGAGGCTCTTTGTGAGAAACCTGCTGGTCCTGAATAACCGGTTACCAGCCGCCTCCTACGACTGGATTTAACTGTAAGGTACAACACCGAGAGATTCAGAGCATCATATTTTATGAGATATGAAGAAATTGTTGATATACATTTGGAAATTTAATTATTCTATTCATTAATTAAAATATTAATTAGAATATGTAAAAAAACATAGAGAATAATACACTAATCAAATGAGTTATGAATGACAGTTCATTTGTACGATAAGTATAATTTATTGGCATTTTTAAAATCAAATCAATCAACAAGCTTCATCCTGGGCATCAGCCAAAAGTGACGTACACGAGACTGAACACTGAAATTAACACAGAATGCTGTAAAATGAACTAGAATAATGTTATTGTCTGTAATATTACTATATTTTACTTGGATCACGATACAGCTAGCTCGCCGTTTGCAAATCACCCCATCAGCCAACGTCACAAAGCCAAGCCATGACCAGCCGGCCAACCACAGCTCAGCTGGTTGACCTCCGCCTTATCGATATTACACCTTCGCTTTACTGTTTGTCTTAATGCACAAGTTAGCATCATGGATCACATCAGCTGATGAGGTCATTTGGCAAACAGCTAGTCAGCAAATTTACCAGCCAGATCAGCCCCCCAGAGTCTGGAGGAATTAGCTGACGATATCCACCCAAGACAGGGGTTTGCTAGCAATACGTCCATTTTACAGCATCACAGTATGTTTCACATGCTGTCCAATGATGTTAGCCTTTACTTTGGACTCGTTAACACTGTAGGCAAAGAGAGATGAAGCACTCAGGAGCATAAACGTCACATCCTTTGGATTGTCTCCAAAGATTTGTCCTTTGGATGGAAATCAGTCCACAGGTTGTCGTGAACAGGCTCATCTTTGAAGTTATTTTACAACCTGTTGACCTATTAGCAATAAAAAGTGATGAAAACATAATGTTAATGCATAAAATGCCTCATAATCGTACATATGGCACCTTTAAAGGAACCGTTAAGATTGAAAGATGTAGGAGAATGTTGTTTTTGGAGGAAATGTCACTGCTCAATCTTAACTAGACGCAGCGCTCTCTTCTCTGAAACATCCTCCTGTATGTCCGTTGAGACAGTTTGAATGTAATCTGGGCTGATTATCATTACTTATTTTTGTAATCTGATTATGCAATCCAAATGACATGTAATCTGTTACTACCCCACCCTGTGTACAGACGTCCATGGTACAAACAATTTCTGTTTTTACTGCGGACAGTTGAATTGCACTCTGGCTAAAACCACTGATCTTACTTGCCTTTCCATAGTGACAGATGTTGATGCTGCTTTATTGTCAGTGTAAATGTTTAATTTTCTGTCTCCTCTCGTCAGTGGCACATTCTTGACTGCACTGTAGTTACAGCACACAAAGACACAGAGGTGTCTCAGCGTGCTTTGTTTCTTCTGATAATAAATTTTAACCTGAATTTTATTTTATTGCCTTTATTGACATGACGTCTGTGCTGCTTATATCACATTAAGCTATGCATAATTTCAAAACCTACAGGTTTATTTCAAATTGTAGAGTAAAGGTTGTATTAATATATGTTTTGCCACCTGGGGGCAGCAGAACAAACTGTGAACACTGACACATTATCACCTCGTTAAGTGAGAACGTTAGCAAACTGTCTCCACGTTCCATTTACATTGATTCATTGACACTTTACAACAACACACATCCAACAGAATCAGAATCAGAATCAGAACTTTACTCTCAGTGAAACTCTCTTTAATAAATGACGTGTTTGATTGTATTTACTCTATTCCAGCTCTGTTTTGGTCTCCACTACCTCCAAAGATGAATACCTGTCTCTTAGCTGCTAAATTCTCCACTGTTTTCACTGCTAGTCGCTAACTGTCTGCTGTCCTGAGATGAATGGGACCAAAACAGTTTCATGACACAGAAACAAAACAAGGAGCAAAAAGAGGCACAAAAACTCCAAACTCAAAGAGTCAGGTGACAACTCTCTCCTATGGTCTGTAGATATCGAGACATGACTGAACCATCTGTCATCAGTCTGTTAATATTTCTTTGACACATTTATGACTTTAGAAATGTGTGTGTCTGTCCATCTTTTAGTTCAGGGAAAAATCCATGTTTCTGATTGGTTTAACAGACATGTGATTAATCACATGACCACGCGAGAGCTGCATTACACTTCACTGTGAGTCACTTGATGAATGAGTCTTAACTTTTACTCGTACTCTGAGTTTCTTTCCGTGACATCCACCAGCTGTGGTCACTTGGTGGTGGTATCTGCCCTCGTTGCTCTGTGTTTGATCTTGCTGATTCACTCAGTGTATTTACATTTTTTCTGGGTTTTCCACTTGCACTTTGGAGCAGCTGGCAGAACAAAAGGAAGAAGCTGGCAGCAATGATTTCCTCAGTTTTTATTAAGATAATTCAATCAAACTGACAGAGCAGAGAGTTAAAGAGTGAGGTAAGAAGAAACATCTGGAAACAATCAAACTTTTAAGTTTAAACATAATGCATGAGAGAGAGACTGCAACTCCACCTAATTATTTGCTTGTTTGCTCCACCCTCTGGTTTCTTGTTCCCTCCAGGGAAGGGGAGGGCAGTGATTGTGCACGGGGGTGTATCAGGCCCGCCTTGTTGCATGAGTGCTGAGGGGGCGGATAACATGTAGACTGAAACTATGGGCCGTGACTGACATCCTCTAGGTGTGGCTTTACAGGCTCTTCAGTGTGATCCAGGAACTATACCGGCTGACAAAAAGTGGCTGAGCCAGTTATTTTCAGAGAGTAGAAGAGAGTTGAAGTGAAGCCGGGGCTGACGCAGAGGCACAGACTGAAGACATGGCAGATACTGCAGCTGAAGAAGCAGCTCCCATCTCCAAACAGCAGCTGTGTCAGGTCTGCTCAGGTGAACTGAGCGGAGACAAGCCGGCAGCCTGCTGTCACTCCGTTTGTGGCTCCTGCCTTGGGGATAAAAGTAAAGGATGTCCTGAGTGTGTGAAGAGCACGGACAAGCCTGAACCTGCTGACGGTCCCAAACAGAACGGGACAGAAACTGACGCTCCCGAGATCAACAGCAAAAAGGAGCAAAGTGAGGACTCCAAGACAGCAGAGGAGACCAAAATCCAAGAAGATCTGAAGGAGTCTGAAGACCCCAAGAAGCCCGAGGAGGAGAAGAAAGAGGCAGATGGTGAAGAGGTGAAAGAAGAGGTGAAGGAGGAACCTTTGGGCCCGGACGATGTGGTGTGTGACTCGTGCATCGAGACTCCCTGCAGGGCCCTCAAGTCCTGCCTCACCTGCTTGGTGTCCTACTGTGGGGCCCACCTCCGGCCTCACCTGGAGAACCCAAAGTTTCAGAACCACCGGCTGGTGGAGCCGCTCAGGGACATCGAGAGGAGGACCTGCGAGAGCCACAAGTGGCCCCTGGAGCTCTTCTGCTGCGCTGACGCCTGCTGCGTCTGTCAGGACTGTGTGACGGAGGACCACAAGGGCCACAACACGGTGCCTGTGGTGGAGGCTCGCGGACGGATAGAGGCGAGTGATGCTTTTCTGTATCTATCCATGTATATGTAAATATATTAAGCTCACGTCGAGCACTTTAAAGTCAGTGATTTCAAACCTTTTTGGCTTGTGGCGCCTTAAAATATCTACTTGGAGCGCCTCATCACAGGTTACACCTCAGTGTGAACACAAACTGTGAGCAGATGAACCAAAGAGTCATCTCTTCTTCACAGATTTGTCACTTTGAAGGATTTTAGAGGCTTGTAGAGGTCACAGTATCCAGAAAAGTCAGGAAAAATAAAGTGATTTCTGAGGATTTGCTGTTTTATATCATTAAGAATTGAACATCTTTTTGGACATTTAGTTGGACAAACCAAGCAATCACTCACCAAATTTTGTCCTTTTTGAACGAAATTATTGATTAGAACAATCATTTGTTAGCTTTGTTTGTTATTTGTTGTGATTCATGTCTCAATCTGAGGCAAAGATAGAGTCTTAGTCTATCAAGTTTTTCAACAAAATATGACAGGACAAATGCAATTAATTTGCAATTTGAGCTCCAAAATAATCCTTAAATTGTATCCACACTGCTGAGATATATATAGGAATAGTCCAACTGAGTGGCTTTGATGCTTTAACCTTCAGAAGTGGTGGATAACAGGGGATGAAGTGTGTCTTCCAAATGCATCACAGTTGTTTCCGCCTGGCCCACAGCACAGCTTTGATTGATTTAAATTAAATTAGGACACTAAATCTGAATTAATATCCACTGTAGAGCTCATTAAATGATGCTCCGTTTGTCCGTCTGGAAACTCAACACTCAGATCTTTTTAACCCCCTATGACGCAGAGACAGCTCAAGCTTCAGTTTCTGTGTCATTTGTCTCTGTCTGTTTTTGATGGACCGTGACCCACAGGTTCGAGCATTCCAGTCCAGATTCCTGCAGAGATCTGCAGCTTTTAGCCTACACCTGTTATTTGCAGAGTGCGTTGTTGCAAAACCCCAAAGTGCTTCATTAGAGCTGTACAGCAAACACTCGAGGGAGGCCTGTAATGTCAATAAAACTTTTTGAAAATGTAGGTGAAAATAGTACAAATGCTACTCGACCACAGCTGCACTTACTGTGGGACATTATAAACCTCTAATTGTGTGTGAGAAGATAACAAGAAATCATTAGACTAAAGTTAATATGAATTTCAGCTAAAGAGGAAACTTCCCTTTCAGAGAGATTAATTTCCACAGGACAGCCAAAACAACATGGAAGACAATAGAGTGAAAGGACTTCCTGTCCAGAGTTCATGTTCCACATTTGAACACTTAAATTCCTCCTTTTGTAAAACACACCTCTGTCTGCCTAGATCCTTAATAATGCTGTCATGTATAAGCTTTACATTTGAGTTGCGCTGAGGCAAACATTTGTTTCTCTGAAAGATAAATACCAGACAAAAGTATTTTCAGGAGTCCTTAAAGACTCTTCAAACCATCTGGATTAAACAAATTTCCTTCCGCTGCATCATTCTCAAGTTGTTTCCCATCAGGTAGCCGGAAATAACACACACAGTACATCCTTACTCTTTGAACACAAGTAAGATCTTAAAGGTCCAGTGTGCCACATTACAGCATATGTCGATTTTCATATTTTTCATTAGAGTTCAATCACCTGAAAATCAAACTCTTTATGTTTTTGTTACCTCAAAATGAGACAAACACTGCGGGTCCTCCTCTACGGAGTCTGCCATGTTTCTACAGTAGCCCAGAACAGACAAACTGAACACTGACTCTGCAGTTTCGCCTTCATGTTATGGGGGGTGAGAGGGTGACGTGAGGGGCTTGCACACTGGTCCTTTGACACATTATGACACAAACTGTGGTAGCTCATTTCTGTTGCAGCAGTATGTCACAAATCCCTTCCAGACACTGAAGTCGCTGTAACAGTACGAGGTCGTAACATGACAGATTTGTCACGGAGCCAAACGGTGGGTTTGCCGTACCTGTTTAACATCATAATATGTCTGCTGACGTGAGCTGCCACTTGTCAGTACATACACTCTGCTTCTGCTTTGGCTTCACGTGTTACTACAAATCATGATCAAGATTTTAACTGATAAATACGTTAACATGTCAAAGTCGAGTGTGAACGGCTGGTTGATGGATTTTTTATTCTTTTCCACTGAAAATGTGTATATGAGGGTTGACTTTGGACTGTTGGCCACAGGTAAAGTGAATTTTAGGTACGCTTTTAAAGGAGAGAGAGTTTTTGGGGTAGTTTTTACTTGCAAGATCTAATCCATCACGTATATGTGTGCATGTAGATATCAGCAAATGCTGACATATCTACATTTTTATAACCTAAAACAAATATTGAGACACAATTTTAGCAAAGAAGGTGTTGATTTTTGAATAAATACACCACATCATCTGCGTATAAATTGACAAAATTATCTTTTAACTGTATTCACTGCATTTTTGTCCATGTGGATCGAGCATTAAAATGTTCATGACTCAACAAATAACATAACGAACCAACACTGTGACTTTTGAAGTGTTTCTGGTGTTACAAAGAGGAGTGTGGAGAGATGACATCCCTGTCTTGTATCCCTCTCTAAATGAAATTCCTCAGACAATACCTTTTAGCTGTAGGCTGTAATAATTTCACAAACGTTTGGTTGTTCTTTATTAGAATTCTGATACTCCATCACACCGGCTGAAGTAAAAAAAAATGCAGAGTTCCTCTGAGTTCCCCTCAGGGTCTAAAAAAAAGGAAAAGGAATTCTTCATCTCCTGGAGTCGCCCGAACCTGCCCGAGGAATTCAAACTTGAATCTGAACAGGCTTATCTTTTGAAAACTACAAATATCTGAGAGTAGAAAAGGATGTGTGACCTCCCCACATGCAGAGAGTAGAGGAAACTAGGAAACAACACAGTTTTCCTGAAGAATGAGCCTCAGTGTTTACATCTGCCAAATACATCTGTTAGGATCTGGCATATTTTCAGCATGATGGCATGAGTGTGGTTTCTGTGCGGAGACATGCTGAATCTTGGTCTGTTCTTGCGTTCACAGAAGGAACTCAGGGAGAAGCAAACTGAGATGGTGAAGACGGTGACAGCAGCCGAGAATGCCATCAACAAACTTCAACTCAACACAGTTTCTATTGAGGTAAACACACCAACCGCTTGACTAACCTGAAATGAGCTCACTGTGTGTGTGTGTCACATGAATGTCACAATACATCAGCTATTTTTGGCTTGAGAACCCACCAGCCTGTCAGCTCTGGAGCCACCCAAACTAGACAGGTTTCCCTCAGGTTTTCATGTGGTTGAAATTGTTGGTGAGGTAATAAAGTATTTCCTCATTCAGCTTGTAATTATGTAGCCCTGTAACAGAGCCTTTGACATGAGCTGCTTCCTCTGTCAGAATGTAAAGAATGTGACCTGAAACCTCTCCCACAGCATTCGGTGACTGAGGTACGAGCTGTGATCGAGAGCCAGTTCGAGGAGCTGCAGGCGGTGGTGGAGAGGGCGAAGCGTGAGGTGACGGAGATCCTGGAGGGCGAGGAGAAGCAGGCGCTGAGGCAGGCTGAGGGCATCCGGGTACATCTGGAGCAGAGGTGTACCGAGCTGAAGAAGACACAGGCGCAGATGGAGAAGCTCTCGAAAAACAAAAATGATGTGGATTTCTTACAGGTAACACCTCCAGGAGCAAAAGTCTGTCAAATAACAGCACTGGGTGTTCTTATATTAACTGAATACCGAATACTAATAACAAACCTGATCGGCCACCGTCAGTAATCAATACACAACCATTAATCAAACCAATAACTAACATTCAGACAACGTCCGACAACTTATCATAGTGGACGACCCGCTCTACCTCTAAGCCACAGCCACACTATCCTAGTGTTAAACAAGCATAGAACTGAGGTGACCGTTTCAAACATGAAGGTTTTATAGTCATAATCTGTGGCCACTTGTTAATTAAAAATAATGGCACTTGTGCTGATATTCAGTATAACAGCACTCCCTCTAGTGTGATATCACTTTTAATGTCTCTGTGCTTGCTCTGTAGGAGTATTCAGAGTGGAAGAAAGAAGCCACTGATATCTCTCTGCCTGGGGTCTACATCGGCCTGATGGACCGCCTGAATTCCTTCAGCCGTGTGATCGTGGACTCCACGCAGGAGCTGTGCACCATGGTCGTGTCTTCATACATAGAGAAAGTTAAAGAGACATGCAAGAACGGTAAGAAATCACACTGCACCTCTGAGTTGACTGTCTGGGCGTGTTCACACATGTGAAGAATTTCCAGCCTGTGTGTCATTGCTCGAGAGCTAAGGTACGCAGCGGTGGCTAACACCAGATATAACATTTGACTAAATATGCCTCCAAACCACCTGTGTGCTCCATGACTCACCTCTTTTGTTTGTTACCTACAGACGATGAAAGAAAGCACACACTTGTTCCCCTGTGAGGCATTTTGTGCCAAATGAACACAAAGTTCCAATAAAAATCTATTTTCTTCTTCTGTTGCAGACAAAATGGGAATAAAGACAACAGTGCAAGCGATTGTTGCAGCCAAACAGAACATGTCTATACCGGATCCAGTGACGCGGGACGACTTCCTTAAATGTAAGTATTTTCTGTCATTGAATGTGGAGCATGTTGAAATGCTGAGTCACAGTTTCCTGACATCACAACAAAGCAGAAAACAACAAAACAACAAAGATCACAGCATAGGACTTCTCAGAGTAAAGATTCAGCTACTTAGCCATGCTCTGGATCAGATACATCAGCTGAACGAATCCCTGAAAACAGAAAGAAAAACATACACGGCCCGGATCTTATCTTGTTCAAACACACAGTCGGCTGTAACCTGCAATGTACCAGAGACCATGAACAGGTCTATGACGACCAGCCAGCTCTGAAGCCACATTGTTTCTGTTGGCAGTTTCCCTGTTCTGAGGCCAAAAACATGGAATAATAAAATCTAAATGTCCAAATAATCCAAATAATCTAAGCTAAATGTACTTAAAACATGATGTAAAAAATGCATCAGTGTTAAAGCAGCATTTTGCTGTTGTGGCTGCTCGAGGTGGAGCTCGTTTTAACTACTTTATATCGGTTATTTTAGTTCAGCGGTTTGCAATCGATAAATCTGAAAGAGTCGTGAGATGATGACACAGAAGTCATGAACGGCCGTGCTTTCACTTCTTTCTTTCTTTCTTTATGCTGATCACAAGTTTATCTTGTGATCCTGAGATAACGAGGTAATTCATCACAAGAAAATTTTCTTGAGAACTTAATTTGATCAGATTTGGGAAGTGCTGGTTTAGTCTTTGACTTTAAAGGCTGATCATGGGTTTTGATAGTATTGAAAAGTAGCTGTGACATAAATGTACAGTGTTGACTGGGAAACAACAGTGTGGTGACCCTGTTGACCTCGGCTGTGTTTACAGTCGCCTTCACACTTACAACATTTTCACAATCTTCTCCCAGATGCCGCCCACGTGAGTTTTGATGCTGACACAGCTCACAAGTTCCTGCGACTGACAGAAGAAAACAGGAAGGTGACTAACACCACACCCTGGCAGCATCCTTATCCAGACCTACCTGAGCGCTTCGAGAACTGGCGCCAAGTTCTGGCAGCAGAGAGTTTTTATCTGGGTCGGCGGTACTTCGAGGCCGACATCAGTGGCGAGGGCACCCACATCGGTCTGACCTACAAGAGCATCGACCGCAAGGGCAACGAGAGCAACAGCTGCATCACGGGGAACAACTTCTCCTGGTGCCTCCAGTGGAACGGCCGCACCTTCTCCGCCTGGCACAGCGACGTGGAGACCCCGCTGAACGTGGAGAAGTTCACCCGGATCGGAATTTACGTGGACTACACGAAAGGCCTCCTGGCCTTCTACGGCGTGGAGGACACCATGACGCTCATCCACGAGTACCAGGCGGAGTTCCTGGAGCCTCTTTACCCGGCTTTCTGGCTGTCCAAGAAGGAGAACATCGTCGCCTTGGTGGCACCGGGGGAGCCTTTACGGCTCAAAAGCCCCTCTCCACCCACCTCACCTGCAAATGGGGCTGTTGTTTCAAAAACAGCAGCATAGCAACAATTAAAATAATAAAATTTAGTGTTTCCTGCATAAATGTCAGACTACTGTTATAAGCTGTTTGTCTCCCAACCATAGACTCATTATCTGAAGGGGAAAGTAGGAACGTCTCGCCATATTGAACCTGTTTACAGCAGCATGTGCTTTTGGGAAATTGTGAATGTTCATCGCATGTCTCGAGTCATATTTATGCTCCGGTTTACGTTTGGGACTGCTGTTACTTCATCGCACTGTGAATTCAGAGGTCTTCTGTATTTTCTACATACAAATAAAAACTTCCATCTTGCAAAAAGCAAACCTGTTCACGTTCACTTAAATCAACTGTGGGATGAACTGGGAAGTATTTTTAATGCTTGGATCGACACAGAGCATCAAATCAAATATAGTTGATTAACCACTGACTGCAGTGTCACCAGGCTCACAAACATGTCAGAATCACACATATATGTAGTTTATTTATAAGTTTAGGGTAGAATGTGTCGTCATTGGCCGATTTAGACCAATCAGAAACTAGCAAAATAAGATTCTAGTTTTGCTTATTTCAGTGTAGTGGTTGAACAGATGGAATTTATCCCTCATTACTTTTCTTAGTACTTCAAAATGACGCTAAAATCAAGTCCAGATGTTTTCCCACTGTATTTTATTTTGAAGGGCGTCCACTCTACAACAGTCCATGCAGCAGAGGTTACAGAGTTTGGTGTAATTCAGAAGAACACATGTTCTCGAGGTGTACAGAGACATCCATCCATTATCTGTAGTCACTTATCTCCATCAGGGTCACGGTAGGGCTGGAGCCTATCCCAGCTGACTGTAGGGTGAGAGCCAGGATACACCAACCACCACACTCACATTCAGCCAGGTTAACAACAGTTAACCTGGCAAGGTTCATGTGAGAGAACACACAGAAACAAACTATATAAAAGGATAAAAATATAGAATAAAAACTACAAATAGGGATAAAGAACTGTGTGCAATTACATCAGGCTGTAGAATGATACAAAATAAACAAATAATAAATAAAAATACAGTAATATGACTACATGTGTGTTTATATGATAATTACACAATTAAACTT
Organism: Protonibea diacanthus; assembly: GCA_028641955.1. Taxonomy (NCBI): domain Eukaryota; kingdom Metazoa; phylum Chordata; class Actinopteri; family Sciaenidae; genus Protonibea; species Protonibea diacanthus. The sequence goes on along the minus strand of CM053996.1, from coordinate 20,523,911 downwards.
TATTGATCCACTAAATAAAAACGTAGGCAGTGCAGTGACGTAGCAGTACACGTGGCACGTTTTGGTCACGTGACCCCCGTGTCCTGTGACGTGTGTTCCAGCCGAGCATGTAAGCAGGAAGAAGGCTGCTGAGACTTCACCATGTTAGCTGACGTAAGTGACCAAATTTAATATTAATCTTTAATCTGACACACAGAACATGTCAGAGGGCTCGCGAGGCTTCATGTGACGAGGCTAAAAAACATCTGGAACACGAGTTTACCCGCGAAAAACACCCACAACAGCTGAGGCGAACAGCTGTCGGGCTAGGGATGCTAGCTAGCTAGCTGGCTAGCATGCTAGGTGTCGAAGCTATTGAGATGTTAGTTTAACGTTACTCTAACGTTACTTTAACTTTTTCAAACGTTACCCTAACGCTTTCAGACCCGCACAGCGGCTCAGTTATGTTGTGATGAACACACATGTCTGTAACATGACTGTGTTTGCTCTGCTTTTATACGTGAGGTCGATAATAAGCAGCTAACGTCAACTTCAGTGTCAGCTAACGTCTCTGCCCCATCATGACATTCATTAAATTCATTAAATTCATTAAATTAATGAATTAAATCACAGAAACACTTTAAATCACCTGACGTCACTCTGTTACATGTATGTTAGTAAACCAGCGTGTTAAAGCAGCTTAAACATGCAGCTGGAACGTTAAAAGTTTGTCTGTTACCGCTTTTCAACTTTAAATATTTAATTTAACTGATTACAAATGAGCCTCTGAACACAACACCGGTCATAACGTGTGTTAATGTGATTAAAACACAGATTTTTGACATAAATGTGCTGTTATCGCTCATCATGTGACCCCTGACTCTTAACGTCCACATGGAAACACAGATGAAGCTTCAGTTTAGAGTCTCTGAGGGTTTCAGCCTCTTCCTTATTGATCCCTCAGGATGCCAACGATGAAGACGTGTCTCTGTTTGATGCGGAGGAAGATGCAGGGAAGGGGTCAAAGAAGACGAAAATTAAGTAAGTCAGCAGAAATCTGGAGCTGACACGGCTGTGTTGATATTTGTTTCAGAATAAAATGTGACGATCTGATACTTTTCTGTCATATATGATGGTAAACTGAATACACGTGATTAAACGTGTTGATAATCTGTTCCCAGGCATCCCGTGGCGTCCTTCTTCCACCTCTTCTTCAGAGTTACCGCCATCCTCGTGTACCTGCTCTGTGAGATGTTAAGTAGCAGTTTCATCGCCCCCATGGTGACGATAATCCTCCTGCTCTCGTGTGACTTCTGGGCAGTAAAGGTGTGTCTCCAGTCGACAACAGGATTTGCTGGTGCTGTGCTGGTGTTAATTTAAATCCTAAAATCTAATGTGTGTTTACAGAACATCACTGGGAGGTTGATGGTCGGTTTAAGGTGGTGGAACCAGGTGGATGATGACGGACGCAACCACTGGGTGTTTGAGGCGAGGAAGGTTAGTTTGTTTCGTGTGTTTTGGTGTTACAGTACATGTTCTGTCCATATGTGGGACTTTAACCTCTCATGTTGTCGACCTCTTGACCTGTGCGACGTTGATAAATGTACTTGTTTACTGTCAGCACTCATTATAGTATTTGCAGCTGTGCTAACTGTGAGAATATCCTGTTTTCTTCAGGGCACCGGGAAGCAACAAGCGTCAGACTCTGAATCTCGAATCTTCTGGCTCGGGCTGATTGTTTGTCCGCTCCTCTGGGTCATCTTTGCTTTCAGTACCCTCTTTTCCTTCAAGATTAAATGGATGGTAAGTCCTCAACTTTAAGATCTTATTGTCAACAGACCAAAACCATCAACATGTCTGCGGCTCTCAGCACCAGGCCCATCGGTGAAGACGTACATATTTAACATAAAGCAGCTTTTGATTTGTGATTTGTTGCCCCCAGTGTAATCCCACTGTGGTAAATATGTTCAGCTGTACTCGAGGAGGATAAACACAAACAATACTTGTTCAACAGTCACTGTTGGTTTTGGTGTTTTAATGTTAACATTGATCTGTTGTCGTCCTCCTCGCAGCCTGTCGTGATCATGGGTGTGGTGTTGCAGGGAGCTAACCTCTATGGTTATGTGCGGTGTAAAGTGGGAGGGAAGACCAGCTTAAAGAACATGGCGACCAATTATTTTGGACGACAGTTCCTCAAACAGGTGACTCACACTTCGAGTGAAACTCACTGAACGGTCGCATGATTTGTTGTGTCATGAATCCTCACTTGTGTGTTGTGTTTGTCGTCCACAGGCGCTGTCTAAAGAAGAGGAATCGTAGAGTCCAGCTCTGTGATTCGAACACGTTTGCATTATTCTTAATGCTGTTATATAAATTCTTTTAGCAAGCGGAGGCATAGGAGGAAATCTTTTTGCAACATGAACTGAAAATAACATTTCCTTTTTCTTTTTAATGCGATGTGTGACTCGATCAGTCACACTGTAGTTCTTTTGTTTTCCACATGGAGGTCTGAAGTCTGGCAGCAATAAACCGTCACAGACTTCAACAATAATGAAGTGCATGAGTGAAAAAAAAAGAAAAGGTGTGAGGGTTTGAAATTGACTGAAACTGACTGACTGTAGTTTGATTTGTCACGTCGTCTCTTCTTTAGTTTGTGTTTAACTTTTATCTAATAACATAATGTAGTTTGTGTCTGGGAGGTGTCAGAGTGTAAAGTATTCCAGGAGATCTGTAAATATGGTAAATATGTACGTAAAGAACCTATGTGGGACATCTTTTGTGCTAATACATTTGTAACAATTTTCCCGAACAGTGTGCTCGTTTTTTAATTTCAGCAAATCATTATTCACTGTCAACCCGAGAAGAAGTTTTTAATTTTTATTGTTTTTGTTGAATTAAGAATCAGAATCGCTTTATTGGCCAGGTGTCTGTTTACATTTCACTCACTCACTTTGCTCTCAATTGTACATACAGGTATGGACATAAGTACAGTTTAGAACATGACAGGTAGGTGCAAACCTGACATAAAAAAACATAAACAATAACTATATACATATTTGCATAAATGAATGAGCTTAAATTTTGCTTAATTAATTTTGCTTGTTGTAAATTGAAAATATATTCTTTCTTTTAAATTTTCCCCAAATCGTTAATGAAGTTGAAGTGAAGATGAACGACCTGTTTTAGATTTAAAATCACATAATTCACCTTTAACTCTAGCTGAGGGTTTAAAGCTTTAAATGACGTTTGTTTTTAATTGATGTAATTAACTGTTTGGTCTGATTGCATAAACAACCAAAAAATTATGAAATATAAAAACAAAATGATGAATTAAAATGTAAAAACTGCCTGTGATAAACATACATCACATACAACAAACATTTCAGAATATAATGATGTAATTATCAGTATTTTCTGATTATTTCATGTTTTTAATGTTTTATTTATGAAGCTGTGCTCGACGTGTTCAGTGGACTGCAGCGACACCCAGCGGTCTGTTTGTGTCACTGCACGCAGCATGCCGTCACGCCTCGCGGCGTTTACACAAATTAACAAATAATGACGTCACCGTGAATATGCAGAGTTATAATTAATATAAAGATAATTTTATTAGCCACAACAAACACACGTGCCGTCAGTTTGTTTCAAACATTTTTATTCATATTTAAAACTAATTCACCCGGAAGAGGAGCCTCGCCTTCGTCACATAGCGGAAGTCAGGAGATGTAACTTTTCAAAATAAAACAAACAGGAAAACGTTTTTTTAAACATATTTAGATAAATTAGTGGTCGTACGTTATATATCATAGCACAAATAATTTTTATTCATTAAACAAGTAAATATATTTAATATACTGATAAGTAGCTGCGTTTGAAAGAGAAAAAATCGTATCAGCAACGATAAATCAGTTTGAATTTTTCGTCTTTGCTGTCACATAAGTTGGTAAATAAACTTCCAGAATGATTCATTTCAGCTCCTTTATTGTTATTTTCATTTTTGTTCCTTGTAATAAACAAGTTCGTAAACAACAAGGTGTTTTACTTTGAAACTTTAACCGGAAATCCACCTTGTAACAGCTGACCCGCCTAGCTTCATCAGCTAGCAGCCGTCGTTGTTGTTTGTTGTTGTTTTCACGCCGCAGACCGGCTCCGTTAACCCGTTTGAAGTCGCCGGTGTCCGGCCGTCGATGGGAGTCTCCTCCAGGATGATTCCTACCGAGGACGCGTCCGCGAGGAAGCGGGAGATAGAGGAGAAGCTGAAGCAGGTCAGGAAGGAAACAAGGAAGGAAGCATCCGAGCCGAGCTGTGCACGTCCAACACTTCACACACACACACACACAGCAACACATCACACACACTTCATGTTCAAATGTTTGTTTATGAACACACAACATGTCGGTTCAGTGAGTCACTGTTGGTGTGTGTGCTGTTACAGGAGCAAGAGACTCTGTCATTCATCCGAGAGAACCTGGAGAAGAGTGATCAGCTGACCAAGGGCATGGTACGACACACACACACACACACACACACACACACACACACACATTATGTTCGGCATGAAGAAGTACTGAACACAAAGAAAATGTTTTTACTCATTTCAAACTGGACTTGAAGCAGAGAATTGTTCTGTTCTCATAAATAAATACATAAATACGATAAAGCTCTCATTAATCTAAATCTGTGTTTTAAACACTCTCTGGAGTCTCCATGTCAGTCCAGTCCAGGTTTCATCAGGTTCGTCAGGTAGAGCTGGTCTATAATGTGGTTTGGATGGATAAAAATGATGAAATCTCCTTTTTTATTTTTAGAGTCTTCAGGTTAATGTGTGACACGTTTAAATAAGATATTTCTCATGTGTGACGTGGTCTGCTTTGAAATCACTGTTTCTGCCCCAAAAAATAGAAAGAAGGTTTCACCAATCCAAACATGCCCCCAAAATACAGAGGGCACACTGAGTGTTGGCCCTGCCCTAATACAAAACTGTACAAACAAAATGTATTGCTGAGTTATGGCAGCACGTTGACGTCCGTGTCTCACCCTGAAAGGTCTCCATCCTGTCTTCGTTCGAGAGCCGCCTGATGCAGCTGGAGAACTCCATCATCCCGGTCCACAAACAGACGGAGAATCTGCAGCGTCTGCAGGAGAACGTGGACAAGACTCTGTCCTGCATGGACCACGTCATCAGCTACTACCACGTGGCCAAAGACACAGACAGGATCATCAGGGAGGGGTGAGGCGACGTGGACGGCTGTTCATGGCTGGACTTTGAATATCTGACGTAGATGTGTCGTCATAATTCTGGACGTTCTGTTTCAGGCCGACGGGCAGACTGGACGAGTACCTTGCTTGTATTGCAAAGATTCAGAAAGCTGTGGAATATTTCCAAGACAACAACCCGGACAGCCCTGAACTCAACACAGTGGTACAGTATTAACATTATATTTATGTATGAAGCTATAAACAGCAGCACAGATACTCAGCAGACTGATAACCGATGATGTTGCTAACTCCATCTTTGTATCTTCCTGCAGAAAGCTCGCTTCGAGAAGGGTAAAGAGCTGCTGGAGGCCGAGTTCCGCAGCCTGCTGACCCGCTACAGTAAACCTGTTCCCCCGATCCTCATCCTGGACGCTATCAGCGTCGACGAGGAGCTGGAGGTCCAGGAGGAGGTGGTGCTGGAACACCTGCCTGAAGCCGTGCTCCAGGACATCATCTGCATCGCCGGCTGGCTGGTGGAATACGGACGGAACCAGGGTACGGCTTCATTTTGATTAGTGCTGTTCGTCTTGGAGCTTTCCTGTCGCCCACAGAGCACGTGCAGCAGGTGTCACAGGTTATTTCCTCTCTGGAGCTCTTCATCAATCATAAGGGCTTGAAAAGGTGACAGACCAGGTCTGTGGTGTCTCATTATCAGCCGAGCCGTGCAGGACAGAATGAAACAGCAGAGAAGGTTAACACGAGATCACACACAGCATGGAGAGAGAGGACAAGAGACTTCAAAACACACCCAGACGGACCGTGACTCAAGATGAGCTCAGATTATGAGCAATTAATTCATCTCAAGAGTCACTGAAGTAAATATCAGACTTCTATAGCTCGGTACAAAAAGGGTCGAATTCTTTCATCGTTTGACTGGAGAAGCTTTGATAATATTACTTTAAGTATTGATGCTCTGCTGTAATCTGGATGAATTTGCAGTCTTAGAGTTCACAGACTGTTTGCAGAAACATGAACATGATCATGATAGTTACAGACCGACAGTTTTATTACATTTAACTGTGAGACTGTTTAAAACAGTCCGACAGTGATGATCAGCAGGGAGGCAGGACGTCAGTGTAATCAGTTTGTGTGATTCATGACGTTCTGCATCACTGTCAACATAATTTAAATGAATCTGCCTCGTGTGCTGCGTAAACATGAACATCACCATCGATCACATGAATTATTAGGACATAAATACAAAGTATTGATTCATGAAGCCTGCTGTAATTCGTCCATTTTTCTTCAGGCTGCTCACTCGAGCACTAAATGTGAATTAATCCACCGCTGAAAATAGTCCCTCTCCTCCTCCTCTTTTCTCTCCCCTGCAGATTTCATGAACGTCTACTTCCAGATCAGGTCCAATCAGCTGGATCGCTCCATCAAAGGTCTGAAGGATCACTTCCGTAAGAACAGCGCCTCGTCCGGGATCCTCTACTCGCCCGCCGTCCAAACCAAAAGGAAGGACACGCCCACTAAAAAGGCTCCCAAGAGACCAGGTCAGCAACACCGGCGCCGCCTGAAAACCAAACGCACCATCACTCCACTCGAGTCTGTAATCACACAAGCCCTCCTCGATAGACGAGTCTAACAAAAGAGCATGATCCTGCATAATGCTGATTATTAGATGATAGCAGCACCCTTCAGCACACACACACACACACACACACGAGTGTGTTTGATTAAATCACCATCCAGCCACATTATTCTGTTTCAAGGATCCTCCACGACCTCTGTGATGATCCTTCACACTGTGATTGTACAGTCAGCTCACACTAATCCTTCATCCTTTCCTCTTTTTGTAATCTCCATGTTGTGATGACAGTCTACATCCCAGGTAAACACAAAGCTTTAGTGTGTGCCTCGTGCTTGCTTCTGTCCGTCGGACGCCACGTTTCAAACAGTGACAGCATGTCGGAGCGTAGGAGTGCAGACGGCAGACGTTTGTCGGTTCTCTGGAGAGACGTCGTAGCTCGTTTTCAGCCTCTAGCTTTACTGTGGTGTGTGCTGCTGGGAACAGTGTAACAGTTAATTAATGAAACCAATTAAAATCTGAAGAGAAACATTTGACATGTAGCGGTGAGCTCTGTGGATAAAATCTGCCACCACACAGGTGTGTCAGGATATGCCGATGATAACAAGTCAAAGATGATAATGTCACAATAATATCGTTATTGTGATATGATGATGATGATGATGATAATCTTAAACGATATATTTCATTTTATATCTAGCTGGGCTGCAACTAATGATAATGTTTTAATTATCGATATGTTTTCATCTTCTTGATTAATTGTTGAATTTAAAAATGTCAGAAGAACTTTATTCACAGAGCACCTGATGAAAACAAAAGCAAAAACAGGATGCTCGGAACCAGGATGGACACGAGTACTCGAGCTTTAATGAGAGTACTCGAATATGTAAATTACTTAAAATGCCCTGCTCAGAGTCTGTTAGACAACATCCTGATTCTGTGATGATCAAAACTTCACATGAGCGGCAGCTTCTCAGCAGTTTACCACCATGAACCTCGAGGCTGCAGAGTTTAACAGTGTTTGTTTGTGTGAGTTAGCTGTGCAGGTGTGTGTGTGTGTGTGTGTGTGTGTGTGTGTGTGTGTGTGTGTGTTGTGCCTGAACTGTGTGTCGTGTTGATCAGAGGACTCTGACGATGATCTGGTTCTTCAGGCTCAAATCAGTTTGTTTTAAATGTTCTGCTTGAATCTGAGGTAGCTTCATGGACGTGCTCGTAGCTCACTCACAGCTCGATCCTGCTGCTGCCGCTCGTCCTCGAGGCACCAAACATTTTGTAAAAGTCAGAAATTAAAAACAGTTTAGAAGTTTTATACCGTGAAGAGAGAGGACGGACGGACGTTTGTAGTTGCAGTGTAGCTCGGCTAGATGACAGATCATCAGTGTTAAAGCTCAATAATCGATAAATCAGATGTAAAAATGTTGTTTGCAGTGATGAACCTGACAATAACAGAGCTTTTTTTTAGCCTCTTTTAGCTCCTAGTTTTGTTTTTTTAAGGAACATTTACTGACGCACTGGACCGTACCTGCTGATTATTTTCATTATTGATCAATGTGTCGATCCTTTTCTCGATTAATAGAGTTGTTTGGTTCATAAAGACTCGAGATGACGAGTTTACTGTCACAGAGGACAAAACAATATTTTTATATTTTCACACTTGAGAGGCCGAAAACAGAAAAATTAGACACGACACATGACTCAAAACGATGAATCAATGATCGAAACAGTTTGAGATGAATTTATTTGACAGTGAATGTTGAAGATGCTCAGCAGCAGCTAGCTGGTGAAGAAAGCAGCGTTGAGCAGCTGAAGATGTCGCTCTGTGTTTGCTGCATGTTCTGGTCAAAGAAAGCAGCTTTAATCGTGCTACATGCTCACTAACACACTAATCACGCTCTGATGTTTTAATCCTGAGTATATTAATGTAATGTGAACCATGTAACAACATGTTATGGTAATATTAGTGATGAATGTTAATTGTATTAATTGTGATGGCTGTTTTAAACTGACCTAACCTGTTTATTCTGCTCTTACATGACCTCCGGGGGGCGCCGTGTGTTCGCGCACACGTGCCCTGCTGTGTTTTCATGACGTAGCTGTAGTTGTCTCTCACCTGGTCATCCTGTTGTGTAGCTGTGGTGCTAGGCTGTGCCCCGCCCCCCCCTCCACCTTTACATCCACGTACAAACCTCTGCTGCCTGTCTCGGTGGTGGTGTCTGTGTTTCATCACTCACTTCCTAGCTCTCCCTTCTTCTTCTTCTTCCTCTCTTTCTTGGCTGTCTGGACCTCGCTGCCCTCCCTCCTCCTCCTCCTCCTCTGGACTCTGTCTCTGTGTTTATGGGACCAGGGACCATTCGCAAGGCTCAGAACCTTCTGAAACAGTACTCACAGCATGGGCTGGATGGGAAAAAGGGGGGCTCTAACCTCACTCCTTTGGAAGGTAACGCACCTCGGTCTTCTCTTCGGTGTCTGTTTCTCGCTCCTCGCTCACAGTGTAACGTTGTCACGTTTGTTGTGCTTCCATGTTGTTTCTCATTCAGAGCAACAGGCACACATCAGTCTGCTCACGACAGTCACAACAGCTTAAAGACCACGCAGATGTTAAAACATAAATGTTTGGATTTCTAGGATTTATCTTCATGAGGCCAAAGAATCTTTAAACACTTGTTAAAAATATGTGTTAGCACATATACATATATGAATCTACTGCAAACTCTCCAGCAGAGGAGATGGTGGTTATTAATACCTTTAATACAGTATACAGATGCATCCAGTGTCAGAGAGTCAGAGAAAGACAGCTGTATGATCAAAAACTAGCGAGTCAACAACACAGGACATAGCAGCCAGCTTTCCTCTTCTTAGCTTCCTCCGTCAGCGTCCTCTTCACTCTCTTCTCCTCTGCCATTATGTCCAGAGAGGCTGCTGAGCCCGGTCACATTTCCCGCTCATCCAGCTCCGGTTCTAGCACGACACTGGCTCCATTCCCTGTCAGCATTCCCCCACGCCCGGGCCTGTAAAGCCCTTCTTCTTCCCAGTGGTGCTCTGAGCTCACAGTCCGGGCAGCCCGGCCAACAAACTGAACAGCAGCTAGAGTTGGCAGCAGTTTACTTCACTGTCCATCAGGAAACTCTGTTTTTCTGTTTAAAGTTTCTAATTGAATAAGGCAGAAAAAAACAGAAAAACTGACACGTTATAGATAAATGACCTCAAATATTAACTGTCAAAACTGCTGATTAATTTTTAATTCTTAAGTCACGTCCAACCCAAAGTTAAAGGCGCATGGTGGCGCTGTTCATTTTTTTTCATCTTCAACTGAGCGACAGTTGGTGGCACCAAGAAACAGTGAAGAAGAAAACATGGACACAAAAATCAGCTTTTAAAATGTTTTATGAAGATATGAGGGAGAAACACTGAATGTAAACAACACTTTGTTCCTTTAAACTGAGCTTTAATATCCTGTGGAGGGGTGCGAAAGGCATTCTGGGAAATGTAGGAAAGTTGACAAAGCAGGATGTCAAACAGTGTCAGAGCGTGAACGGGTGAATTAAACCTTTAAAATCTGCGCTGAATGAAAAGCTGTTGTGACATCGCTCATGTAATCTGACACACACACTGACTAACTTAGATAGTCACACACACACACACACACACACACACACACACACACACACACACACACCTCTCTGGGCACTTGACTTCAGTGGGTGACCCCTGCTTCCTGCTGGGTGCTTGGTGGTGGTCGGTGCAGATGTTCAGGTTCAGGTTTGTCCCCCCTCCCTCGCTCCCTCTCTAGGCCTAGTCACGATCACCCCGGTGGTTTGACTAGGCCTGTGTCCCTGCTGCCCACCTCCCCTCACCCACCAGGTTACGATCACGACCTGCGGGTCAAACATCACTCTGACGCCCTGACCGAGAAGCACGGGGCCGCCGCAGGTGAGTGACGGGAACATGTGGGGGAACAGAAGGAACAAAAACGGGCTGATAAGACGTAAAAGTCTGCAGCTTCAACACATTTCTTTAACAAACAGTCACAGCCTGCAGCACAAACACCTTCATCTGAATATATTCACTCAGCACCATCACAGTCTTTGTGTCTGCCGGCTGACTCAGATCTGTTCCTCGTCCTCTCAGGAAAGGACGACGTTCTGGACATCGAGATCGACTCCTACATCCACTGCATCAGCGCCTTCGTCAAGCTGGCCCAGAGCGAGTACGCCCTGCTGACGGAGATCATCCCGGAGCACCACCAGAAGAAGACCTTCGACTCCCTCATTCAGGTCAGACTCAGAGAGTCACAATGATGTGACGGCTCGAGCTCAAGTGTGTTAAATACTGGAAGTATTTTCATCTGGAGATCACACTCAGATTTTGGTTTAACTCCCTCGTCTGTCCACAGGAGGCGCTGGACAACCTGATGCTGGAGGGGGACAACATCGTGTCAGCTGCTCGCCGAGCTATAATGCGACACGACTACTCGGCCGTCCTCACCATCTTCCCGATCCTCAGACACCTGAAGATGAACAAGTCTGAGTTCGACTCGACTCTGCAGGTCTTCATCGTTTTAGTCTCGTTTACACCTGATCATCTTTTGTAGGAGTGAGAGAATGTTTAAATCAACTCGTTTTGTCTGCAGGGAACAGCAGCGAGCACCAAGAACAAGCTGCCGACACTCATCACGTCCATGGAGACGATCGGAGCCAAAGCTCTGGAGGAGTTTGCAGACAGCATCAAGGTAACTCTCCTTCGTGTTCATCTCTTCGTCACTGATCGCTCATTCAAGAGTTCTTTACCGACTTCTCTCTCGTCTGACCGCAGAACGATCCGGACAAAGAGTACAACATGCCCAAAGACGGAACAGTCCACGAACTCACCAGCAACGTAAGTATAACACTCGCTCGCCTCTCAGTTGTGTAACAGTGCTGGATTTATTTGCTCAGTCTGCACTTCAAACTCGACACTGTCCCACGAGGCTGTTTGTCCGTCTCTGGGGATCCAAGGCGGTCTCCATGGGAACGGTGAATGGCAGCAAGCAGAGTGTCTCTGTTTAATCAATGAGCCGGAGGCGACGCTTACCTTGACCTCTCTCCTGCAGGCCATCCTGTTCCTGCAGCAGCTGCTGGACTTCCACGAGACTGCCGGAGCCATGCTGGCCTCACAAGGTAGAGCCGCACCAACACGGCCGCTCCACTCTTGTTACCGTACACTTCCTGCTGAGCTGCTAACGTGCTAAAGATGCTAACATGCTGCGTCCTTCAGTGCTAACATCGGCAGTGCTCCTCGTCAGATGTCTGTGATCTGAACCTGCAGTAACGTTTTTGGACGGTGACGTGTTTAGAAAGTGCACATTGACTTACAGCTTTACTTTAATGATGTACTGTAATCGTACAGCAGGATTGTTTGGTTACGCTCGATTTCACAGTCCTATGTTTGCCTCTTCATTCACTCACTCACGTGGCTCAGGAGGGGGAGCGGCTCGTCCACTGAGCAGAAGTTTAATCTTTTGCTCCTCCAGCCTGTGCGTCCAAGTGTCTTAGTCTGAAGGCTGAGCGTGTGTGAATGTGTGTGTGTGAGATATGTTAGCAGTCCTTTCACCATTCACACACCAGTGTGTGTTTTAGGGTTCATTATCAGCGTGCAGCCTGGGGATCGAACCACTGATCTTCTGATTAGCAGACGACACGCTCTACCTCCTGAACCACAGCCGCTCTGTTACCATAGCAACAACTTAGTTGTGACAATAAAAGGCTCAGAGAGTCGACTTATGAAGCACAGCGTTCATCTATAAAGTGTGTTTCAGACCATTATGGTCAACGTGTGAGCTGCTTGATGGTTTTAAACCACGAGACGACTTTGTGTAGAATAACTGAGCGATCAGCAGCAGAGCACGTACAGCCGGTCTGCAGCAGGGGGCGCTGTAAGCACAGTGCTTCCTGCAGACCCAATGAGGCAATAAATGAACTTAAATGAAGGACTGTTACACCGTGAGCCAATCAGGCTGTTATGTTAGAACTACATTTGATTGGACGAGGAAACGTGTCACTGTCCAAACTGTCCTGATGCTGAAGCAGACGGGTCCGTTAACACAGAGCAACGATCACGTGGACCGTCCTTCAGTCTTCAGCTGTGTGTCCCATTATCACAGTCCAACACCGTCACAGGTTTCCTCGTTTCCTTCCCTCGCTCATTGTGTTTTTCTTTTCACTCTCTGACTTTCCCTCCTCCTCGCCTCGTGCAGCTTCAGATAACTTCTCTCTCCTCACAGAGAGTCTCTGTGACGCAGCATGTGTTCAGATCAGGGGCTGTGCGTCAGTCACAGTAATATTTAAAAATAATTTCTTCATTTGTTACACTTAAATTGGGTTTATTATGAATTTTAATCCAGTCTGCCCTTCTCTGAGGGGTTGTATAAATCTCCGGCTCCCTCCTCTTCATCGCTTTGTGTTCCCTCCTTCGTCATCATCCGTCTCTCTTCACACACTCGAGCCCTCGCTGCCTGGCTGATGACTGTTTGCTTACTCTGCACTAACAGATCTTTTCTAACCTTTTTGCACTTGTGCCTCTTTCTCTTTCTCTTCTCTTCTGCCTTGCCTTCGGCCCTTTTTAGTACTGGGGGACACTTACAATATTCCTTTAGACCCCCGAGGTAAGCAAAGACCGCGTGGAGGCCCCTGATGAGCAGTGGTGGAAGACGTACTCAGCGTCTGACTGTTGTTAAGCTTCAGTTTGAATTTACTACAAAACTCATGTTTAAAGAATAAAACCTTGATCTGAAAAGTAACTAAAGCTGTCAGATAAATGTAATAGATTATGAAGTATGAAGTAGAATAAAATGGAAAGTACCTCAGATTTGTACTTGCTGCTGCTGAGTTAGATCCTGGATGTTTTCTGCCTTGTGAACTTGTTTTCATGCTGATTCCTGAAACTATAATAGCAGCTAATTAAGTCAGAGCGACAGACGAAGAGACGCTCGGCGTGCGCTGAAGGTTGAAAGAAAAATACTTTTTAAAAGCTGTCATGGCAACCTGAGTAATTAATCATCATGATGAAGGTGTTTGGGTGGAGATGTAGATTTCTGTCCAGGAGATCTAAAGAGGAAATGAACGATGTGTTGGATTAAATTTAGCAGCAGTAATGTGTCAAAACAACTTAAGATGTAACATATATATGTTGTAGCATATCTGATAATGAGAACGCTGACTTGCTCAACTCTTATTGGAGCAGAGCAAAAAGAGGCGGGGCTTAGGAGGGGTCAGCTGTGGGTTTATTCAGTAAATTCAAAGTACCATTGGCATTAACAGCTTGTGTGTTTCCTCCAGAGACGAGTTCATCAGCGAGCAGCTACACCTCCGAGTTCAACAAGCGGCTCCTCAGCACTTACATCTGTAAGTACAAACAATCACCGCCTCTTTAAAATATCCAGGTCACGTTCTGGAAACTGACGGATGAGTTGTTTCCTCTCAGGTAAGGTGCTGGGCAACCTGCAGCTGAACCTGCTCAGTAAATCCAAAGTGTACGAGGACTCGGCGCTGAGCGCCATCTTTCTGCACAACAACTACAACTACATCCTCAAGTCTCTGGAGAAGTGAGTGTTCCTCTCGTCTGTCCCGGTGTGCGCGCTTGATATTAACTTTCACGTCTGCAGGCGAGACGTTTCCTCTGAAATGAACGTTCATTTACGAGATTAAATTAAAGTCTTTGTTTTCTTCTGACATTAACATTAAACCGCTCGTCACGCTGACGCTGGAGTTACTCGTCTGTGTGAAGCTTTGGCCTCCTAAATTCAGTATAAAGTGTCATTTTCTCTCATATTTCCAAAGCGGTGTTGACCATTTCTTCACCGCTCTGAGGAAAAACAGTCTTTGTGACAGCATCGCCAACAATAATACCGCTCTGGAGCGGCGGGGTGGCCGGGTCGCTGCCTGTTTTTGTACTTGGACAATTAACAGGAAGTAAACCGGCAGCCATTTTAATGATAAGTCAGTGTTTTTGACTAAAAAACAGCTCAAACTATTCACAGCTCTCTGCTTCAGCTTCTCCAATGTGAGGAAATGATGCTTTTGTCCATTTTCATGTTGAAAACTCTAAAAAGTGAACCGTATCCTGTGAATGTCTGCAGGTCCGAGTTGATCCAGCTCGTGACGGTGACTCAGAGGAAAGCTGAGAGTTCGTACAGAGAGCTGATCGAGCAGCAGATCTTCATGTACAAGAGCAGGTGAACACGATTAAACGCACTCAAACATCCCGCCGTCACACCGCGGCTCGTTCTCACCTCGTGTTCTTTATTCTGTCACAGCTGGTTGAAAGTCACAGAGCACCTGACGGACAGGAACATGCCCGTCTTCCAACCCGGCACCAAGGTCAGAACTTTATTATCTTTCACTCTTGGACCAACTTTGGTACCCAAGTGTCAACTAAAACACAACGCTATGATTTTTGAGTAAAGTTGGTTCTGTGCCAGTTTAAGCTCACAGTGACCCCTACAGGTCAAACCAAACCAGCACTCAGCACGAAGATAAAATGTTCAAACTAAACTGAGAAAATTAGATGAATCTGAACTTTCTGCCTCTTTCTGTTCTCCAGCTGAAAGATAAAGAGCGACAAGTCATCAAAGACAAATTCAAGGTGAGTTCAGAGTTCAAATCAAAAGTCTGCGCCGTCTGTCATGACGTGAACAAACCACCTGACCTCTTTCCCTCCTCGCTCCTCTCAGGGTTTTAACGACGGCCTGGAGGAGTTGTGTAAGATCCAGAAGGGTTGGGCCATCCCAGACAAAGAGCAGCGAGACTTCATCCGTCAGTCTCAGAAGAAGGTGGTGTCCGACGCTTACAGGGCCTTCCTGCAGAGGTGAGCAGGTGGAAACACATCAAAGGGTTTGACTTATGTCACGACTAATTCACCTGTTTAAGATATCTGGGTGTGTCTAGATGGTAACACTAGATCTGCACACATGCAAACTCGGTTCAGCCCTCTAAGCCTCATCAACCAGGTCACCAACAGCAGCAGTCAGCCCAGCTCGGCGTCTGTCTTTCAGCCTTTTATTTCACCAAGCTCTCACCAACCACTAAAAGTCGCTCCACAGTACAGAGCTTCTGTACTGTGGAGCGACATATTTGGTGTCTGTTTCTGCTTCAGTTCTGACCATTTTTCTCTGTGTTTCATCCAGATGTGCCAACATCTCGTTCACCAAGAACCCTGAGAAGTATCACAAGTATCGCCCGGAGGAAGTGGAGGAGATGATTGAAAGGCTGTTCGACACGTCCGCCTGAACCTCGAGTACAAACACATCTCAGCCTGAGCTCCTCTAACAAACACTACTGCCGCCCTCCCTCCGTGTGCGTGTCTGCTCAGTGTTTTGTACAAAGATAAACATGATGTATTTATGTAATTTAGCTGCTCCAGCTTAGCATTTCAAACAAATAAAAGGAACTGTGCGAACTGAGCGTGTTCTAATGAGTTTGGATGACAGTCACACAACAGAGCTGATAATTAGAGCAGTCCACTGACACACATAACACAGCTGAGTGTCTTTTATTATTCAATTATGAATCTCTGAAAATTCATCTTTTATTTTTACATTAAGACGGTTCAATGTGTGTCAGCACATGAGAGCGTTGGTGTGAATAAATAACTGAACAGTCGCTGCTCTTTCTGTGCAGAAACACATCGTTAGAGCCGGGAGCGTCCTAATAAGCACTGAAGTGTTTTCTGTGTGAGAAACACTTGAAAGCTCCTCAGTAAGACGTCTTCGCCACGTGTCGAGGCTGTTTGTGACAAAAACACTGAAGGAGGACGGCTTGTTTCATTTACATAACGACAGTCTGACGTTTTACTGGCAGATCTGAGTGTTTCCATGGAAAAGACTGCAGCTATAATCAACATGCATGCACTGAATTAGCACCATCTGCAGCTCCGCTCAGCTCCACACTGCAGTTTAGTGTCTTTAAGCTCATAGTTTTGGGTTTGATTTGACATTTTGATTCGTGTAGTCGATTTTAACTTAACAGAACCTACTGAATTAGAGACAACTGGTGAGATTCAGGTCAGCAGAGTAAATAAAATTTAAATACACGAGCTTTTAAATTCAAGATGCCAACTGTAGCTGCTGTTAGCTAATGCACCGGGGGAGTGTTAGTGTTTGTACCACAGGTTTTCAGGTTTTCAGTTCTGTGGCGCTCAGGAATGCCGATGGTGAGCGGGCAGTGTAACCGGGCTCAGCAGCCTCGATGGACATGATGGCAGAGGAGAAGAGAGCGAAGAGGACGCTGACGGAGGAAGCTAAGAAGAGAAAAGGAGAGAGTGAGCGAGCAAGAACATACAACAACATTTTACTGATTTATGTCAATTAGAATAAACACACATAATTTGTGAGGAAGTGGGTCATTAGCTCTGAGTAACTGGATCATCTGTTGTTTGTCTGAACTCATCAGTAATTCAGTCACAACAAGAAGATCAGGAGGTTTTATAAGAGGTTATGTCATCGAAACAACACGAACAGAACAGCAGTCAATTAAATCCTTTAAGTCTGAATGATTCGTCTCATACTTGAACATTGAGGATATTTCTACACATTAAAGGGAAGAATGAAAAACAACATGAATAATAAGAAAAATAAAAACAGTTTTTTTGAAATTTTAAAAGACTCATCACTTTTCATGGACGGTTCTATTGAGCAGAGATCCTCTAATTTTCTGTCCTTTCTTAAACCTGAAGTGTGTTTACATCCTGCTGCTCGTAGGTAATGATGACGTTTTCATCACCATGGCAACCAGACCTTCTCAACATCTTCAGGTTGGGTTTCCTGGGTGATAAAAAAGTGTGGACCATCGATCGGTGACCACAGATCAGAGTAACTTTAAAGTCGAGACAAAATGAAAAATCTGAAATGTTTTCTGGTTCATTTACTGAAGAAACTTTAAGTGTGACCGCGCTGCCACGTCCAGCTGAGATTAAGATGCACAGCAGCAACAATAATATGACTTCTACAGTTATCTACAGTTATTAATTAACTACTAATTACAACAGAAAGAGCCATCATGTGGCGTCGTGCAGCAGGAAGCCGCTCGACAGGTTTACCTCTGAAGGGTCTCACAAAGGGTCAGTGAACACATCATGTTTGAGTTAATGACACGTGTTACGAAGCAGACACGCAGAGGAGTTACACAACAACTTGATGGATTTATTATCTCAACAATAATACTGTCGGCATGCATGAAAACACAAAGAAACGTTTCCTCACGTTACGGCAGCGTCAGTTTTACGTTCTGTGATGTTATAGTGGCTCTGCACAGCCTGGCATGTAATCCACATACAACACTGATGACAGTTACATAACATGCAGATGACTAACGCTGAAGCTGGTGGAGGTTTCTGCACAAGATGCCAAATTAGTAACACAGAAGACGAATCTGCACAAAATCTCTCTGCTGTTTGGTTGCATAACATGTTTTTTTTTTTCCCGGTCCAACACCACCCACAGTTCCTCAGACTCTCTTAAAGCAGCTTCCAGACTAATTGTGCACCACCAATCTTCTTTATGCAAGACTCGTTGGATCTTGCTTGCTTGCTTCCTTCCTTCCTTCCTTCCTTCCTTCCTTCCTTCCTTCCTTCCTTTGAGTGACGCTGCAGGGAAATTTTAATTAGTGTTTATTCAAAGTGCTACACAAAATCAACATATTACTAACTGTGCTGTAATCCAAAAGTCTGTGTACAATAGTGATTAATATGTCTTCATTACTGCTGTGTTCCATCTTCAGTCTGCAGGGCTCTGTGGGGTCAGCGCTCGTCTGGTTTCCAGGAAAAGTACTTCAGCCTCTGGCCGAGCACAGGTCCGAGTCAGGTCCTGAGTATTAGTTGAATCATGCACACCTTGTTATGTTGTGGTGTTCAGAGCAGTGTGCACAGGCTGAACGTCTACCACTTTGACTTAAGACTACGAGTCTGCAGCCACGCGAGGTGGTGCTTTGAGCTATACGCTAACAGGCTCACAGTAGTCGTGTTTCCGTCCTCAAATTTTAACAAAAAATTTAAAAATTAAAATAAAAAATAG
The DNA here is from genome assembly GCA_028641955.1 of Protonibea diacanthus. Lineage (NCBI taxonomy): Eukaryota > Metazoa > Chordata > Actinopteri > Sciaenidae > Protonibea > Protonibea diacanthus. Next base: position 20,505,096 of record CM053996.1, on the reverse strand, counting down.
AAAATGTGAAAGAATGCTTGTTTCCATCAACAAAAGTGCACAGAGTTGGAGTTGGAGAATAATAAGTAGGTGGCACAAACACTCGTCTCAATTGTAACGACCTGTTGGTGGAGCTTCACTAAAGTTCACGGACATCTGCGACAATTCACCAAAAATACATAAATAAATCAACCTCATGGTGGCACTAGAGGAAAAGTCATCACCAACGCCAGATGTTTTTTTCCTCTGGGGACCATGAATGTTTGCACCCAGTTTCATGGAAATCCATTGACTAGTTGTTGAGATATTTCAGCTTAGCCTGGTCAACCATCCCTGCAGCTTGCATGCTTTGATCGTTGAGAAATCATGACTGTATTATTCTTTTGTGATCAGTTTAATTAACAATATGCAGTCTGCGTCTTCACTGTGTCAAATACAGACTTTGTTTCGGGTTTTTCTTTGTGTCGACATCCTGCAGCTTTTCTGTCAATGAGGTGCTCCTCATTTACCACCGTCGATGAAGACACTTTTTAGTCCAGTTTAAATCAGACTTTTGGATTTCAGATGTCATCTAAAGAGTTTCTGGGTATGTTCATAGTTCATCAAGTTCAGCTGGCTCTCCCTCTCCTTCACCCGGCTCTCAGCAGTCACCTTCAGTTGGACGTCTCCACACTGCTGACCGTGTTCACCGCCTGCACAACGTGCACCTTGTTGACCTCCCTCTTCCTCTGCGAGCAGCTGAACACCTTCCTGAAGCCTTTGCGGAAGTGTTTGGAGACGAGGGCGTAGACGATGGGGTTGAGGCAGGAGTTGGTGTAAGCCACCAGGTGGGAGAGGATGCGGAGGACGTAGGTGGTGTGGTTGAGGGGGAAGCGTCCGAACCACATGCAGAAGATGACCAGGTGATGGGGAAGCCAGCAGATGCAGAAGAGAACGGCGACGATGATGATCATCTTGGTGACTTTCCGTTTGGCACGCCTCGACTCGGACATGTCCTTCACGGGATCCACGCTGGTCCACAGGTATCGGATGGTACGAGCGTAGGTGAGGCCGAGCACCAGGACGGGGACGAGGTAGCCAAAGATGAAGGTGCACATGTCCATTATGATGCGTGGTTTGGACTCCCAGGCAGGGATACACACCACAGTGCCGGCCAGGTCCATCTGTGTGTAGTAGCTGAGATACGGACCAGAGAAAACCAAGGCCAAGGCCCAGACCAGGCAGATGGAGGTGAGGGCATTCTTTGGTGTTCTCATCTCTCTGGAGCGGAGCGGGTAGCAAATGGCCAAATACCTGCCAGAAGAGAAGGAAGAGGTATGATCCAGATGTTTATTACTGAAAGATATGAATTATTAATTAAGCTGCCAGACATTAGACTGAAGTTTCAGGTGTTGATTGAGGTTTTCTATTAAGAGATTTCAGGCTGAATGTGAGGACTGGACTGGACTGGACTGGACTGGTTTCTGTCAGGGCGTTATCATATCCACACAAATTGGACGTGACTTAAAATGAACTTTGCAGGCCTCAACGTAAAAACTGGAAAAACCATTTAAAACAGGATGCAGGAAATGATCGACCCCAATTACACCAAGCTGTACGTGAAATCCGGTTTTGGGTGCATACCAGGACACAAATGAAGCTTGGCTGCTAATGGCTGGGTTTGGGTGTGCGTACGTGTCTGGAGGAGTTTGTCAATCATCGCTGATCTGAGCTTGAAGGAAAGCAAAGATCTGAAGTGAAGAGTCGAGACAGTGCCAGCCAACGGGTGAAGCACTCTTGTAACGATCATTTTATTTTCTCCTCTTTAATTGTATTTTGTTAATAAATCTAATTGTTTCTGTGTTTTATGCTGCAACAGATAATAAAGTACGATCTAGCTGTGATCTCTATCTGATGTCTATATGATGATTTTTTATTATGGCTTTACTTTAGATCTGTTAATTCTGCTCTATTTGTGACGTTTATTGTTATTGTGTGTGTATAACCAGATTTACACACACACACACACACACACACACACACACACCTATACATTTACACTATCAATAATGTAGTTAATATTTTATCAGGATTATGTGGGTGTGGTTTGATCCGATTTGTTTCACTGTACAGGCGACATGAGCAAACAACTCCACTGTCATCACGCTTTGATTAAAATGTTACTCAACCTTGATTGCTGCATGGAAATACATGACTGACCGGCCACTTCATTAGGTACACCCGTACAATCCAAAATAATCCAACATAACAGTCAGAAAATCATAATTTTACTTTATTTATAAACACAATAGTTAAATGAATCTCTCTCTGACGGCCAACAAAAAACTGAAACATTATCAGCTTCATAAAAGTTGAATTCATATTTATTTAATATATATATTGTATAAAGAAAATGTTGAAATTGTTTTTACAGAACATGAACAGTAAAAAAATATTTGACTCCCTAATCTCAGAATAAACAGTATGTTACTGTAAAAAGAACGACCATAAAGTATTACTCTTTTTTAAAGTATACAGTTCCATCAGTATCTGGCTGAACTTCCCTGTAAAGCTGGTAAAGGTGTCGGACTCACCTGTCCAGGGAGACAGCTGTCAGGGTGAAGATGCTCGCGTACATGGTGAGAAAAATGATGAAGTGCACCACCTTACACAGCACAGGTCCGAACACCCACTCATCCAGGGTGTAGATGGTGGCTTGGAAGGGCACGCAGAAGACGATGAAGCACAGATCAGCTATGCCGAGGTTCAGGATGAACAGGTTGGTGGTTTTGGTGTTCATCTGTCCGTTACGGAACAGAACCGCGAGAACCAGAGAGTTCCCCACGGTACCGAGCAGGAAGATGAGCGAAAAGCCCAGAGAGATGACCACAGACTCCGCTTTCCAGGTGGACGAGTTCACGAAGGAGAGATTCATCTTGGTGTTATATTCATTCATAACTCACGCGGTGTGGTGCGCGTGTGTCCAACATTAACGCACGGCTCGTGGAGACGCGCGCCTCCAGATTTCCAGACGCAGCGCAGCGAGCGACAATCCTCCGTGACACCGACCTACAGGATCCACACACACGTCCGCACCCTACAGAGCTCTGAACACCGGGTGTCACAGAGTTTATGAAAAATGTCTGAAGATTTAAATGTGGCCAAAAAATAATAAAAATATTTGCTAAAAAAAAAAAAAAATGATATTCAGCTGACAGTGGAAAACAAATAATAGAAATAATGAAGGCAGCATTAAGAGTCAGCTGCACATGATCAAACTTTATTAGAGGTCATATTATAATATTAAAATGTTTGGTCACCTGTTCACCTGTTGACTGTTCAGAATGAGAGCAGGCCGCCACCCTGTGGTCAGACTGAAGCACTGCAGCGTCTCCATGCTGACTGTGTGCAACCAGAAGATGTCTAACGATGCTGAAAGATGTTTAAATGAAAAAATAAAATAAAATAATAATATAAAATAGAAATATATAAAATAAAATAAAATAAAATGAAAATAAAAAAATAATACAAATACAAAAAAATCATGAATACAAAATAAAAAGAAAATAATTGTACAAAACATTGTAAAAAAAAAAAAAAAAGTTGAAAAAAACATTGTACAAAAAAACTGTTGTGAAAAATTACATTAAAAACTCAAAAAATTATTTTGTTTTTACTACCAGATGTAAATATGAGAATTCAATAAGCCCAAAACAGCAACTGTTGCCGTGGCAGATGTCCTGAACATTTAAACATTTTTTAAAAACATTTTAAACATAAAGTAACAACAATAAAAGACGTTAAAAAAAGTTGGAAAAAAGTTAAAAAAAAAAAAAAAATCTACAAAAAGTCATAAAAAAGCATCGTACAAAAAGCCGGAAAAAATTACGTAAAAAAAAAAAAAAACTCACTTTTTTTTTTTTTTTTTTTTTTTACTTCCAGACGTAAAGAGAATCAATTTTCAAAATTTTCAAAAATGTTCAAAATTTTCAAAATATTTAAAAATAAGATAGCAGATGTCCTGAACATTTAAACAATTTTTAACATTTTAAACATAAAATAACAATAAAAGACGTTTAAAAAGTTGTTAAAAATGACAATAAAAAAAAAAAATCCGAAAAAAATGTTGAAAAAAAAGTCAGGGAAAAAAAATTGAAAAAAAAATTGTACAAAAAATATGAGAATAAATTTTCAATTTTCTTCAAAAAGTTCAAAATATTTTAAAATAAGAAAAAAGTCGAAAAAAAATGTGAAAAAGTCAGAAAAAACATCACACACACAAAAAAAAAGACAAAAAAACCTGGACATAGTCTCTGTGACGTCCCCACAGACTGTCTAAAACCTGGACATAGTCTCTGTGACGTCCCCACAGACTGTCTAAAACCTGGACATAGTCTCTGTGACGTCCCCACAGACTGTCTAAAACCTGGACGTAGTCTCCGTGACGTCCCCGCAGACTGTCTAAAACCTGGACGTAGTCTCCGTGAGTCCCCACAGACTGTCTAGAAAGTTCTTCATGTTACGAAGTGAAACAGTCAAACAGCATGGAGTCAATCACCTGACACCCAGTGTGTGAGCAGAAAACTGGAATTAGTCTGCTGCAGTATTTCCTCTGTCTGAGAACACCGCTGTGACCCTCAATCTTCATTACTGACTCTCTCTCTCACACACACACTCACACACACACACACACACACACACCTACAGACAAGGACAGGTTAACCTCCAGCAGCTGTACAAATGCAAACACTCTCCCTCGACTAAATTTAACAGGTTGCTTTTTTTTACCCGGGAGGAAGCGGCTGCTTCGTCCTTCTGTTTCCTCCTCTGGGAGTCTGAAGTACTCTGCAATCAGACATCCTGGAAGTCTGAGGAAGTTCAACACGTCTAAAGAGCGCACATGATCGCACAGTTATTTATGCTTTGTTGATAAACTCAGTGAAAGACGTCCTCACGCCTCGAAAAGGTCCAACAACATTCTTCATCTTTCATTTTGAAATCACATGAACGATCACTGAGATCCAAACACTGCAGCTAAAATGAACTTTTGTTTTATCCAGACACAAAAAGTGGAAAAAATAAAGTGTGGCAGCGAGACTCTTCGTGTCCGATCAGACTCGTAGGTGCTCCTCATGGGCCGGTCTCGCCTCTTCATACCTGTCTGACTTCATTCCATCTTACATCCATCCTGAGCTCTCAGCTGGCTGCAGGTTCTCTTCTTATCAGACCACAAGAGTCCAAGCTGTGTCTCTGTCTACTGGACCACCAGCCATCCTGGGACCTCTTTCTGTCCCCTCTGGCTGTTGGTGGTTTGGATCTGCTTCTTCGCCCTCCAGATGAAGATGAAGCTGTCGCTCTCTCTGCCTCTGTACGTGTGTTTGTGCGGCCTGTCCATGTTTTAGAGGAGGTCATGTGTCTCAGGTGCTGCCTGCCGTCCTCCTGGATCTTGACTCCACTTAGTCATTTCTGGACAGAAACACCACGTCATCCAAATCACCAGAAGTCACAGCTTGTCCCAACCTGCCACTCTGCGTCTCTTCTGAGGGCAGAAGCCAAACAAAGGCCAACAACTCTAAGACAGCTGGGAGCTGGTTAAACTGTGATTAATGCAGCTCTTCTCTCACTGACCAGCAGATGGCAGCAAAAGCTCGGTGAATGCCACCCTGAGTTCCTGCTGTGGCCCATTACACTCAGAGAATTCATCAGTGGATGTTGCCTCAGCAGAGCTACAGATGGTGCTTCATGTTTACTCCTGTCTCAGCATCCACCAATCACGTACGCAGAAAGGCAGAAGGGCACTTTGGGCTTCTGTGATACATTAAGTCTTTGGGTTTTCCATGTGTCAGTGCTGCCGAGCTGTGATAACAGTTACAACTGACAATGCCGTCTTCGCATGATGTTTGGTCGTAGATTAAAGTCTCCGTGTATCGTGTGCGTCCACCAATAATTTGTCAGCGTGTATTTTTAAGCTCTCGGAAGCCCCGAAAGTTTGATCTGATCTGATATTCGATGACTCGGCCCGGCAGGAGGGAACGCTCAGAGGCTATCAGATCAAGACTAACCTGAGTCATGTTTCAGATACTGTTTGCTGCTGCACTGGTAACCATAAGGGAACGAGCAGGAGCGCCCCTGGAGCAGGAAATGACATCATCTGTGTGTGTGTGTGATCATTTGGTTGGGGCAAAGCAGGAATGTTGAAAGTAGGCTGCTGGGTGAGAGTGCTAACCACACGCCACAGACTGGCAGTGACCACACATGGGAATATTTGAACTTTAATCAGAAGAAATCATTAGAGTGTGTGGAGCGGGGCAGGTGGAGGAAATGGGCTCTGACCAGGAATGAACAACATGGACGCACTGAATGCATCATTACCTGGAATAGGAGTGCTGCAGTGGACGTATAATTATAGAAACGCCTTCCGAGTTATTTAAAACATCTCGAGAAGTCAAAATGTCACCAGAAAAAGGAGCTTGGATTGATTAGATGAGGGGAACTGTGCCGTGCTGTTCTAGCTAATCATCGGTGCTCGAGGATATGAATGGGCCATGGCGCTTATTCTGTGTTTCCTATGGGCTGCAACCCACACATCATGATTCCCTCATTAAGTATGACTCCAACCCACAAGTGTCAACACTAGCAGGGAGGCGGATCGAGAAGCAGTGACCTCAAAACATCTGCTCTTTACAACAACACACAGAGCGCGCTCTGCTCATCCGCTCAAACAGCCAAAGCCCCTCATGACAAACCTCCACAGTGAAACTGAGGCAGATAAACCTCGAGGTAACGGTCATTTAGGAGCACTCTCCTCACATACAAACACACACACACACACACACACACACACACAGCCTTCCACATCCTCTCAACTCCCCGCCGCCTCGATAGTCCCACACTTTATAAATAGCGTGCGCTTTTAATATGCGCGTGTGTCCAGTGGATAACGTCAGCGCTTTGGGAGAAAGGCTCAAGGAGTGTTTCATTATAAACCTGTACCATTAAAACTTGCTGGCTGGGTCTGTGTTTTGGCTCTCACGTCCCCTCTCAAACTTTTATGAGGCCAGTTATGATCCTAAATCGATGCAGGAAACTGAGATGGAGGAGTTGGGTAAGGTAAGCAGTGCCATGACCTCACGAATAAAAAGGTAGTGTTGGTGATTGTGTGGCTCTTTGCACCATTACATATTGTATTGTTCAACTTGATACTGCGTGAACCTGTGCAGCGCGGCGCGTCCAGTTACACATGCTTTGTTGTGTTGGAAGTATTCAGACTTTATATATATATCTATATATATGTATATTAGTAACATCACTCTCACTCCATCATCTGCAAAAGTAAAAGAAAGAAGGAAAAATGGCCTCTGTGAGTTAAATATTATGTCATTAGATTATGATTACTGATGTAATTGTAGTACAAAGAAACATTTACCTGTGTGGTGCAGAAGTATGCCAATATATTGTCTGGAAATGGGAATATTCAAGTAAAGTACAAGTACCTCAGATCTGAACTAAAGTCAGTAAAGTACTTTGTTTCATTCCAACCTTGAAAAAGTTACCGTGAAGTTACCATGAGGAAGCTAAGCAGCGAGCTAAAGAACTTTTCTGCAGTTTATTTTCTCACTTCACTTTCTAACTACCTCGATAGTTATCAGCCGAGCTACTACTCTAGATTATAGTTGCTATTTTGAGTACACAAACGTGTTTACACAGTCACTTATGGAAAAAGCCGGACGCTTCTTGCCTTCGGCAGTCGCCATTTTGGCTACGTAGCATGGACCACCAACTTTGTGAAAACGGGCCAATGGAATGTAACGTGTACGTATGTTTATATTTATATGTTGGCAGTCAAATGTTGGAGGTAATGTGCTGCAGAGCTGAAGTTTGGTGAAGACCAAAGTTCTGCAGGTGTCGCGGGCGTTAAGAAAGCTTCACGCTCGGATCGCATTTGTTTATTTGTGATTTTAGCCGATACACTGTAAATAAAATGTACTCGACTGTAAGAAGAGCTACTGTTCACCTTCTTCAGTCCTTCAGCTCAATTCTAACATGTTGGAGTGAGTCAAAAAGTTAAAAAAAACAGACCACTGTCATAATACCTGCACACCACACTGTACCTGTGAGATGACGTAACGACAACTTGCACGTGTCTCTGGCCGAGGTCAAAGGTCACAAAGGTCAAGCGGCGCGGCATGCAGGTGCTTCAGAGAGCTGCAAAGAGGAAGTGAAGGGGAAAGCAGAGACAGAGAAGCTGTGAGAGAACCACAATCACGCAAGCTGCGTGTGGTTTCCAGTTTCTTGCCAAGACCTCTCACTCTCTGTGTCTCAGACTCTCTCCCTGAGTTATCCAATCCCCCCGTCATCTCCACTGGCTGCCCTCCCCACTCCCACTTTCGACCGCACACAAATGGTTTGAATAAGAAGTCTGCATGACTGGGCTGTGGCTACAGATGAAATCCTGAGGAGTGATAGTTTACTTAGCCTAAATACCCCCGATTAGACAAATTGAAACATTGTTGTTATGCGGTGGAAACTCAAGGACCCATTGGCCGAGTGTGTTCACCCCGTTCCGGAAAAGGCTGTGCTTGCGGACTTTCGTCATGCGAAAACCACAAATGCTGGCACAAGTGGAAAAAAAATAAAACAAAACACAACAAAACCAAAAAAAAAAAAAAAAAAAAAGAAAAGCTACAACAAAATAAACTCAAGTCCGATTCGACCAAAACAAAAACTGTAAAACAGAAAATGAATATCGTCACATAGAGATGATTCACAAAGGAGGCAGGCACACGCGACTCGGGCTTCTGTAACTACTGAAAAACATGTCCAACCACAAACTTGACTTATGGTATGCTTCATGATGTCACATTTTCCTCTCGTTCTGATCGTCTCCAGGATCACAAACACGGGCTGCATCAGTGTGCCGCTCTGAATCGATCACGACCTGCTCATCGAGGAAATAAAGAAATCAATCACAGCGTCACGATTAATGAAGAAATCGTTTAAACACTTCCGATTCCTGCGGCGTTTAAAGTCAGCCAACTGTCAAACCTCCTTTATCCCATTAAAAGCTGTAATTTGTAAGACCGTGGAGACCTTTTTGCTTTTAGCTACTTAAATATTACAACACACACATGTACAGCACATGCACACAGTCAGTAATAATACACCGAAATGATTCTAGCAGACTCGAGCTAAACAGCAGTGGAGACTCATAAAAAAGGAGCGGTAGCTGCTTCATCCGCCAGCGGACTCTGTCTGGCCGGGCAGTCTGGTGTCAGGGCTCAGTGGCTGGACTCCGCACCAGGAAAATGCAGCCGCTCTGCAACTGGAAGAGTCTGCATCAACAATCTGCATCTGTCTAGAGATGATTTATCAGTCCATTGACAGATGCGACATGTCAGTGATGCCCCTTTAGCCAGCTGGGGTCAAAACAAACACCTCTGATCCATGACATCGCTCTGGTAGGTAACTCATTACACACTACAACACTAAACACTATTATTGTACTAATACAAAGGTACGAGCCTCACTGAAGATGTGTCATAATATCCATCTGTGCATTATATAATCAGTGGACACAGTTTCCAGGTTTGTGAAGTGAAGCCAACATGGTGTGTTGTAAACCTGCATTCTTTCTGTCGGCCAGTAGAGGGTGTGTCCGCTGGCTGCAACAATGAGGTGTGATTATATTGAGCCTCATGGAGACTCCTCGTGAGTTTTAAGGATGTGGCCACCTTCTGATTGACAAATCATCCTCAGGGAGTCCCAACAGACGGAGCCCAGCTAGCAGTACATCAACCACCAGCTCCACACTCTTACCCAATATGGCCACCTTTGGCTCTGACAAACCAAGATGGCGGCATCAATAATGCCAAAGTCAGACCTTCAAAACAGCTGAGTCATGGTAGATTTACACTTGCCAAGTCTTTGGCGGGCTAAGGTCATGACTTTAGGCCAAACTCGGCCTGTCAGTCCAGCACTGTGGTCCAGACTCAAATATCAACATCAAAAATGCCTCAGTTCTTTATTTCATGACTGAATCTACATACAAAGTTTCCATCAGCCTCAGCTGTACTTTGTGCTTTAAGCTCGAAGCTCCACAGAGCAGCTGGTGTGGCTGTGGACTCTCACATATCAGCACTTTCAGACATCGCTTAAAGAACCTTAAACAAGGAGCTCCTGTGTATTTTCTCCGTGGTCATCAGTGTAAATGTATCGAAGTAGGCAGAGGACGACATGGCGTGAGAATGTAGCTTATATCAACAACGCAGTGGGCCTCCTGTTAATTTTGCACATGGCTACTCGGCACCAGTTTCCCCTGCAGAACTAAGATTCAACATCCGCACACATTACGTCACTTCTTTGTTCCCCCCCTGCTGGATCCACAGACCTCTGGGTGAGATTCGGGCAGCCTGGAATTACGTTGCCTTGATTTTAGTGCAATTAGAGCATCAGGTCCTTTTTTTGCCAAGTCCCCTCTGAGGATCACGTAAGTCTGCTGTACGTGTGGCGAGGAAGTAAAAGGACTGGAGGACGGTGGGTAATGAACTAAAAGCAGCCTGTTGTGCGAGTGAGCCTTTCCAGGTCTTGATGACACGAGCGCAGGTGTGCTCTCACATCAGCAGCGTTACAGAAATGAGATGAGATGTGGCTTCGTCAGGTGGTGATGGGTTCGGGAGGCGAACGGACGCTCAGCAGCCAAGAAATGTGATCAGACTGGAGCCCCCAGGCTGTGGCATCTTGAGTTCAAAGGACAGACTCTGGAAAATTGAGGCCTAATGACCTTGACTGGGGAGAAAATGGCCTCTTGTCCACAGTGTGTGCAGCTGTGGAAGATGAGATGGGGACCTCTTAGGATAACTTTTAGACACAGCTGTCATGTCACCTTGGGAAAGTGAGTACAGTACGAAACACTTCGACCTTACATGCAGAATAAGCGCGTTTCATCAGCATTTTTAGGGTTCTATAAACATTGCAGCAACAAATTTATGGATTTGTTCAGACTGTGAGATTTGTTTCTCAAACCAGTGTCAGACCGTTATTTGCAAGTGATCACATCAGATTTGTGAGTGCAGTTTAAAGAATGGATGGCGTAATCGTGAAGTCACCCACAGGTTACCAAAGAACCATCTGTAACGACACCCACCTGTCAATCAAAGCGTCCACGCTCTTAATCCTGCATAACTTTAAGCCTTAATATAATGTGAACAGGTGAGTTGTATATAAATTCACCCTCAGTACAGTTGTCATGAACGGGGAAATTAGCTATAGAGACCAAAACTGTTTTTTGTACCAGGCTGTAAACATGTTTATTTCTGCTGTTGGACATTTGGACACGGGGACTTATGGAGACTGACTCACATTGGTAATATTGGTAATTGATTAATTGTTAACTAATGTTTGATATTGTGGGAGCTCAGGCAAAGCAGCAGACATCAGATTATTTGTGTTTATTTCTTGTCTTCATACCGTCCATTCATCCATCGGGTAGAGCTCCACCTTTGGGTTTTCTTTCCTCCGTTCAGCAGAGTAGTTTGTCACATTTCCTCCATCCTCAGACTGTCTGTTATTGAAACTAAGCTCTTCCCATGGGTGTGTGATCAGGTTTGAGAAAGTTCAGTGCTGCTACTCAGAGGACAGCCAGAACCGAAGGAGCAGCAGCAGAGTTTTTCAGAGGGGATTTCGTGTGGACTCTGCACCGTCCCTTTCAAGTACCGAAACCACAGGACCTGGAGAGAAGCAGCTCTGTTTTCTCTTGACGTCAGAGTAGCATGCACTGAACCTCATATCACCGGGGCGGATCGATCAGTCTCTCCTCATCTCATTATTACCGTCTCATGTCCAAGGGTTTATGATACGCTCAAGCTTGATGATGTGCTATCAAGTGTTTGCTTGTATGCATTTATTATTGTGTCCATATGGCTCCAAATTGGTGTTTCGGGGAATAGACTGACCTGAGTCAAACATCTCCGTTGCTTGGACCATAAAAATATTTCCAGCCTATGAATACCTTTTGGTTTCAAAGTGACACAGAACATTATGTTTTTAACGGAGCTCACACACATTGAAATTATTTGGACCTCCTCCCTTTGAGTGACAACCTCAGATTTTACTTCAGATTTGATGTTTTATGCCGAACAACAAAGAAACCTGTTGTTATTGCCATATATATGTGCCACTAATGTGACACCTCCCTGTGTGGCAACACGCCCGCCAAAATGCCTCTGCGGTGGCAGGTGATGAACTGAACCCGATCTGGACCACGATTAACGACAGAAAATATGTGAGAATTTGGGACACTGCTTCACACCTTTCTGATGATGAAATTGGGCTGTAAAATAGCAAATACAATCATCATGTGTCGCTTTCTGTCCACACAGTATTCACACCTGACTTACAAACTAGTGTAGTGACAGTGTAGTGTAGGTACAAAAACTTAGTAAAGATTAAAGAAACATCGTGGTTTGAGTTAAAGAAGTACCTGGTTGTTTCCTAAAATCACTCCACTATTTAGGAGATCTTTGTTGTCATGGTTACAACAATAAAACCCCTTCTTAAGGTTCAGGTGACGTTGCGGTCACAGTTAAATTAAACCAACATTGACTATCGGCTGGAGACAGGAAAAGACACAGCGGTCTCACGCACTAAAGTTTGACGTTTTGTCGACTTTGTTGTTCACAAATTAGTACGGTCAGCGGAGGGGTTGTCACTTGAACATGAACACATGTCATCGTGGGAGATTCGCTGAAACAACAGCCTCTTTCTGCATTTAGAGGACGGGACTTCAAAGTTTTGCAAGTTCACATGAACTCAGTGAACTCAGAAATGAAAACCTGACCGTTCAACGCTATGATCCAAACGGAGGAAGTGTGCAAAACCCCACACGCTGCAGGTGACTGAATATGGCTAAATGTTCTACTGCTGCTGCCTATAAAGGCTCAGTTACCCTCCCCACACATGCCTGCCTCACCAGCACTGCCACCCAGTATGTCCCCTCTGAGAGGCCGAGAGAAATAAAGGGGCTCTCTACCACGCGAGGCAGGCAGATTTTCCACTGGTTTAATGAGAATCACAGACAGAAGAGAGGAAATGTGCAGGGTATTTATAGAAAAACGAGAGGAATGCAAGCCCCCTAATTGTGCTTAGTCTATCTCTCTGCTGCAGAACCTGCGTAGCACTGCTGCCCCTGATTTTCTACATGGACTCAAACAATGCCGAGGGAGCAGAAAGGAAACACGGGACAGTAAAGGAAAGAGAAAGTGTTTTGTATATATTTTTAGCCATGTTGGTGATGGGACTCCGGGGATTTCAGTGTCTGTTTGTCCACCACTTCAGTCCAGACTGAAAGATCTCAACAACTGCTTGACAGATTTACACAAACTTTTGTCCAGACATGTTTGGTCACGACAGGATGAATCCTGTTGACTGATGAACCTGCTTTCCTCTCGCACAACCATGAGGTTCACATTTGTGGTTTTGAATGGAAATTTGGTTCAGATACTCAGATCCGCTTCAGGATGGACTGTAATCACTTTGGTGATCCTTTAACTTTTACTCTAACGCCATCCGTCCATCCGTTTTACATAAACCGCTCATCCTGGAGCCGATCCCAGCTGATGTTGGGCGAGAGGCGGGGCACAGCCCGGACAGGTCGCCAGTTCATCACAGGGCTGACACATGGAGACAAACAACCATTCACGCTCACATTCGACAATTTACTGTCACCAGTAAACCTGCATGTTTTGTTGCTGCGTGGTGACAGCACTGACTGCCCTGCTGCCCCTCTAGCGCCATCATCAGGTCAACAAGTCTAAATTTGTTGAATGTTTTATGACCTGCAACTGTAATGACACTCCCATCAGCCTCAGCTGTTGGCTACTTTGTGTTTAGCACTAATAAGCAAATGTTACCATGGTAACACACAAAACTAAGATGGTGAACACGGCTGGACGTCAGTCGAAAGCTGCTAATGGTGGACAAAAAGGTTATTTTTACACCCTGACGCTGGTTAGCGATGGTGTTCTGACATTTTCTTATTCGTGTAAACAGACTTTTGCTCGGGGATTTCTTTTGCTGAATTCGTATAAATGTCAACTCACAAAGCTGCAGCAGCTAAATCGAATTAGAAACAAGCTTTGAATGAATGAATGGCAATGTGAATGGCAACACAATCAAAAATGTCCTTTAAGTTAAATCCAAACATGTTCGTTCAGCAGCATGACTTCATGAGAACATATATTTTTATTTCCATTGCAGGAGTTTTCCATGTTTCCTTGTTTTCCTCTCGACGTGGAGGTCAGGTGGGCTCCTCCTCCGAGTCTGCACAAAGCTCATCCTCGTCTTCCTCCAGGCGGTGAGGGTTAACCTCCCAAAGCAAACTTAATTCAGCATCCTAACCCAAATCCACACACGACCCCCTTTTCTCTCTGACTTTAGGAAAATTTAAGAAGCGCAAGGAGCCTTAATGAAACGCACACTCTTTCCTAGGTGCAGTAAATCACTTGCAGCGTGACTGTGTGTTTATGTCATGTTTGTCCTTTGTTGTCACTAAAACACCCTCCCCCCTCCACCGCCGCCGATGCCGTCCTGTAAGGTGCACTCAGGAAACAGGTTTTCCACTTCAAAGTGGATTCCTACTAGAAAGCTACCCAACAAAATACGCAAAGTGGAATCAGACTTATCTTAAGTCAGTGATTAAATACATTAAACAAGGCTTCATAATCAGTTGAATTAGGTGGATAATACATCACAGGGATGAGCAGCATGGAAAATAAGTGTAATCTACTTCAGTGAAAAACACTCCCAAACACACACGAGCGTAATGCAAGAGCGTGCGCTGTCAACGTTATGTCATTTTGCATGCAACCAGACGCTCAAAGCATACACATCTGCGAGTCCAAGATTGGTGGTGTAAAAACACCCAAACATCGGGTACTTGACTGTTTGGATTTCTCCGTAATGAGGTATGATGATAGACTGAGCTTGTGAGGACTACGGGATATTTCATATCGACGAATGGGAGTTCTAATTTTGGATTGTTATTACAGTAGTCCTGCTCCCCTCCACCCACCGCCGCCCCGCTCGGGCAAAAGTGTTCTGTCATTTCTTTATTTATTCTGCAGGCCACATGGTGGTATTTACCCTCAAACAGACAGCGGAACGGGAAGGCCGAGAGATTGGATCTCACTATTTACTAAACAGGCAGTAATACACCTGTTTTTGCCCTTAATCTCAGCCTGACCCCTCGCTGTCCTTTAGTCTTCCTGTTGTGTTGAATGCCATTCCTAATTTCTTTTTTTCCCTCCAAAGTAAGGTGGTCACTTCCCTCTCCTTCCCCCTTCCTTAAAGATGTAATCTCTGGAGTAAAAAGATACATAAGTGAGCAGAGAGATATCTGAAAGCACGTGAAAGTCGAGCCAATGCAAGTCCAGCTCCAGCTGTAAGCATGTAGACTGTGGATGAATGTCTGACCTGAAAGCACGATGATGTCTGCTCGTGTCTTCTGCAGTTGGCTCTTTTTAAAAAGCTCAAAACAGAAGACAAAACCGCCATAAGTAGCACGCACACGCACACACACACACACACGCACACACACACACACACACACACACACACACACCTTTAGTTTCTCTCAGAAAGATTAGTTTCATCGCAGCTCTGCTACAACAGTTTTCCATGTTATTTTGATCAGGATAATCAAACACAGAGCTTTTTTATTCGAGTCCAAAGTGGCTGCAGAAAGAATTTTCATCATTTCTTTCAAAGATTTCCCTTCAGGCCACTCACAGGATCAACTTTGTCAATACAGGAAGCCAAGATGTGAGGCAGCACAGGTTTAAAAAAAAAACAACACCCATATCTGAGCAGTTAGATCAGTCTGCGCCGACGCCCTGATTCTGTTTTGGTCGGGTCCGGTAAAAAAGAAATCCTTTTCCAAGTCGTGATCCAGACTAACTTGTTCTGTCATGAAACGCTTTTTATCTCTGAGAGCTCTCTTGTGTGAAGCACTGCAGGTGAATATCAGATATTGACAGATATCTTCGAGACTGTAAATCAAACTGAGTAAAAATATGTTTCTTGGACCGACAACAGTGCCGAGTGGAGATATTGATATTACTATAGTGCTGTTACAATTAGTTTTCTCCCTTTGATGCCTTTCAGATCTGCATTTTATTCTCTCAATGATCCACTTGACTCAGATCAGCTCAAGTCAACCATGATAAACTGTAATAAGAGTTTCCTTGCCCAAAGGTTACCTCAGTGGAGCTGACGCACTTCTGCGGGCAGTGAGGTTCAAACACGAAACAAAGCAAAGAACTCATAAACTTTATGTTACGATCCGACTATTGACCCGACTCTAATTGATCTTACTGTAAATTTCCAAACTGTATCTGGGTGAAGCTACATATACAACTGGTTACGCCTCCGCGCTTCTTAAAATGTTCCAGCGCTCACCTCAAACCTCATTTTCTGTTTTTTTTTGCTACTGTGCCACCTCCATATCTGTTTTTTTTCTCAAAGTTGCAGAAACACTGTGGTTTGACCCGTTACATGAGAGCCCTGTAGACTCACAGCAGTTTTGACAGTTTGGTTTCCTGTCCTGAAACCGCTCACAAACCTGCGCCGTGACTCAAAGTCATCGAAGCTGCCTCGTACACAGTAGATGGGAAAAACACACTTTGATGATATAAAGCAGATCTGATAACTTTTTTTTACGCCGCAATGCGATCAAAAGTTGCTCGAACCAACAGATCTGGTAACAGGTGGTTTGCTGTCTGTGATCCAGAACACCATTAAAACTTAAACGAGGGTTATTGTCTGATTAAGTGTGTTTGCGTTTCTAAAGCACCCTTCATTGATGTGAACGTTAAAATACTCCAAGCCTTAATTCAGTTAAAACCTTTGTCGGGTCGGTATAATCAGAAAATGCTGTTTGCATGAGTTTCTTATTCAGGGTGTTGTCTTAATCAAGTTAATACTGGAAATATTACAGTCCATGTAAATGTTATGTCTGTGTACAGCTGCCAGAAAAAAAGGCCTGATTTTTGGCCAGGTTTTTGTCATGTCTAAGACAGGCTATGGGAAGTCGTAAAATAAGCACAGAATATGATCTATTACATGTAGAAAAGATTTGAAAGGGCAAATGGAGTCTCACTCTGACAATGAGACAATAAAAAGTAAAATACTTAGAAGAAAAATGTTTTGGATCTTAGTCAGAGGGAGAAAGTCTGGCCTGCCATGTTACGTTATTCAACACATTTTCTCCTGATCTCACAGCTGTGCAGGTCATTAGCAAACAGTTGCACGGGAACTGCAAGCTCTGCCAAAACCTCTGCTGCAACTCCTGCTGTACATCCTGGGGTCACGGCAGGCCTCTGGGCCCGACTCCATCCCGAGGTCTGAGACTTAGACGGGACACTCTGAAACATAAAAACTACTGGCGATGACAGATGCCCGAGGCTGGACAGGATCACGGCTGCCGATTCGTGACCTGAGGTCTGAACAGTAGGAAGTCAACAGCACGCAGTGGCACTCTCATACCAAGCTCGGCCAAGCGTAGCCTGGAGAGATGAAGGGCGTGAGGCGGAGCTGTGGACTCCAGAGACCCGACTGCCAAAAGAAGTGACTGGACTCGAGAGTTTAAAACAAAAACATTCAAGTGTTAAGACGGAGTCATCGCAGATACTTTCTATGATTATTGGGGCCAACACAATGGAAGGACTTAGTCATGCAAATGTAAGTGTCAACAGCCAGCCAGTGAGATGGTAATGATCGGCATGGCAACGTGTTCACCATCAGCTAAAACCTGCTAATTAGCACAAACCACAAAGCCCAGCTGAGGCTGATGGGAATGTCTTCATCACTTTTAATCATATTTCAGGCCATAAAACAAAGAATTGGACAAATAAATGTTATTTCATGGTAATCCATCCGATACTACCAGAACACCCAAACTATGAACCTCAAGATGGCGCTAGATGAAACCTCTGGGGACCATGAATGTCTGCTTATTGACTTGTGTATTGTCATGACACATGTCTTTCATATCACATCAAAGCCAGACTTTAACATTAACTTGCTTAGATTCAGTCATTTTGACAGCCATCATATTTGCCACGTGCCTACACGAGTCTCGACATCCACAAGAGTAAAAATCTATTTCAGGTCTGTGCCATTAGAAAGCTTCCTAACCCGAAGCCCAAGAATTCCTTTCTTCACTCCAGACTGAGCTTTACTGAGCTCATGTTTAAGGTCGTCTCCGACGCAGCACGTGTAGAGATTTCAGAAAAAAAACTCAGACAGTCAATCGGACACATGCAGGTATGGACAGCAGATCTCAGCTCGCTGTGTTGTTGAGACGTACTCCGCCACACGCTGTGAATCATCATGAGGGTTACCAAAATACATCTGTAATGCAAGGTGAGCGTGTTGATCTGCGTGTTGCCACAACATGAGGACGGCTGTCATGTCAGTCTGACTGTGTTTACCAGCAAAGGCCAACATGTCATTTCTATTGTCACCATCCTGCCGTGATGACAGACAGTTCTTTTGAACCTATAGAGCGTACAAGAGAAACACCACCGCCCGCTCGTGTTGTGTAAACGACACACGTCAAATGACAAAGTGGGTTATAAGAAAAGGCCACAGAGAACATCAGCACAGATTCACAAACTCTCACAGCAGGTTTCTGTCAAATACAGAATTTATCACTCCAAAAGTCACAGTTAGGGTTAAAAGAAGACACCTTTAGGACATCTTTCTGATAAATATTGATTATTTTATTAACCACTTCTTAATATTTGACTTTATTTAGACGTATCTGCATCCGACAGTCCTGTGTTGGTATTTTTAATCTGTCACCTCATTGGTTTAACATCTTGTCAAAGGACTGCAGCTGAAAATTAGCCTAACACAGCATATACAGACATGTTAACAGCTGTCCTTATTATCCTTCTTAATGAAGAGATGAGTTAATAATTAATTAATTCTGGTAGATAAACAAACTTACAGACTGAAATCAGCTGCTTTGTGATAAATAACATATATGTATTATATATTTTATCTGGAATAATTAGCTTGTTACGCAACAATAAATGATAAATTATAAACTATTTCCTTCAGTCTTCTTAATGTAGCAACAAAACTATCAAACACAGAGCGGTACGCTAACATCGTCTCTGTGATAATATTATGAGGAGAAATGTACTCGATATTCTCTGGTAATCATCTTTATCTGCACCGCGGCCAAAATACACCCGAGTCTGCACGTGTGCAGTTCAGCGCCGCCTGCATTTGAAGCATTCTTTCCAGCCTGATTCTGAACTCCGATCGCGACCTTGAAAAAGCCGCCCCCCCGAGGGCGATAGTTATTCAGCGTCTGCTGTTTTTTCCCCGTGTTTGCTCGATGCGCGCAGTCGGCTTCGGTGACCGTTCAGAGAGGTCTGGGTGAACGAGACCGCACGAAGCCACAGATCGTGTTGATACAGTTGCCTACCCTGAGGCTTGACAACAGCCCCTGAAGAGAGGGGCCAGAGAAACGGATTAGGCCCCTGGCACTGACCTTCTTCCCTGTTCACCTCCCCCCAGACTGAAGGGGTCGCGGCCCTCACAGCTGAGCTCAGAGTCCAGTCCCAGTCCTGCTGGCTCTATCCTACTGGCCTGTATTCTGATTATTTACCTGCTGCACGGGCGCCCGTTTGATCTGATGCCGCCCCTGAACGTCTTCCTGGAACCGACTCAGACGCGTGACGCAATCGGATCACCTGAGATGTGAAGACATTTTGTATTGCTCCCGCTGAGCACACTTTACATCATAATAATTATGTTGAAACGGAGGAATAAATCCAAAAAATATCTGGGCGGATGCCATGGAACCTTCTCACCAATCAAATGGATTTGCACAACACACAAGACCACCCTTTCGCAGAGGAAGTACTGTAGATCTCTCACACATGAAGGAAAATCTGAGTCATTGCTCACTTCCAATAAATCTGTTTAAATTAGATCAGAGCGCGAGCACATGCCCGCTGTTAGACTGAGGAATTTAACACAATTTCATAAGTAAAGATACTTTCGAAAAGTTACCTGATCTGCTGCTGGATTCAAAACGAGACTCCCAAATTGAAAGGATGACCGAGTAGACAAAAGACAACAATAACAGATGTGATCAGGAGCTGCCAAATCATAGATGGAAATCATTTAAACCTGATCAGCGGCTTCTTTGACATAAAGTCACGAATGAAAAACAACTCCTTTCTAACACTAACACTGCTCGAACGTTCCTGATGACAAACATTCAAAAGTACTCAGTCATCTGGCTGCAGCTCAGATGTCAGCTGAAGCTGCTTCGTCACGTGTCCAAACAACATTTCAAGTCAAAGCTAACAAGAGTCAAAGTCGGTGTCTCCTCAGTCTGATCCCATCCAATATGAGGCCTCAGCTGCTGTCATGTTTTAAGGACGAGGTAGACCATTTAGTGTATCTTAGCATTAAACTGTGCCACGATACAGCAGACAGGGCAGACGAGCGTATGCTGCAACTTATAAGAAGGTGTAAGAGGAGGTGGAGCCATTGTGACGTGAACAAGCAACTTTTAACTACAACCCAAAAAAGTGTGTGAAAACAACGAAACCTCAAATTTAATAAAAAATATTTTTTGAAACCTGTTACAGCCATCAACTGCTGACGAAGTTCTCTTTGTGTTATTTTCTATTAAATATGGAGTATCGATGTTTTGCACATCATCACATCACGCAGTGTACCAACTCTCAAACATTTATCATGCATTTGTCAGACTCTCTCTGCAAGAGTCTCACTGCAACTCAGCAACCAACGTGGCTGTGAAGTGAAGCTAAAAACTGCAGTTCCTCTAACGTCCACTTGAGACTGGCTCCAGAAGTGAGTCAGTCTCCATAAGTCCCCATGTTCAAATGTCCAACTTCACAGCAGAAATAAACATGTTTACAGCCTGGTACAAAAAACAGTTTTGGTCTCTATAGCTAATTTCCCCGTTCATGACAACTGTACCGAGGGTGAATTTATATACAACTCACCTGTTCACATTATATTAAGGCTTAAAGTTATGCAGGATTAAGAGCGTGGAGAGCGCCTCACGTCCTGAACATTTTATTAAAGGCTCAGACTGTAATCTGTTCTTTTTTAGATGCAGCAAGAAAACGTGCTGCTCTCTAAATAAACCCGACTTCTGCCAACATTTTCAGACAAACCATGTTTTGGACTCCGTCATGGTATTGACCAATTTCCACATCAAACCTCCTTTACTATAAAAACATGTGAAGCTGCTTTTCTTTCCGCTAATTATCCTGATTAGTCAATATTAGGAAGACAGAAGAAGTCAGTGTCATGAGCCTGAGTTATTATTTGTGCGCTGCACAGTGTTACAGGTGGGAGCGGAAAAGTTGTTCCTCGTTAAGCATTAAAAATGTGTCGTTATCGTCACCCTCCATAACGAGCTTCACGTCACGTCAGTGTTACTCCAGTTGTTGCTTTGTGTATTGTGTTGTTCCTCTGCTCCTCGTCTTTATTTTCTTTCCCTCCGCTGTTAAAAGGTCAGAAGTTGATTTCCTATTTCTATCTGGAAAACAAGGGCAGCTTTTTCCACGAGGCCACTCCTGCGTGTTGTTAACGGTGCGTATGGACAACATGAATCATGTTTTTGATACCGAGATCTGCTTCAGTCTTTTCCCTCTCGGGAAGGTGAGGGGGGCGACTGCAATTATCAGAGTACAAAGAACTGCTGATAGATAATTAATTCATCAATAATTACCAGTTAATATTTTTGTAGAAAGAAAAACTTTTTTTAAAAATTAAATTAAATTAATATCATTTAAACAAGTTTTGCATTTAGAACTTTTGTTTATCCACTGCAAACATGTTTTAACCTTTTTAATAAAATATCAATGTCATATCTCTTCACTAACATCATTTTAATACATTACATCATCCAAGATCATGAGTCCCATCAAACTAACTCTCCCTCTGCATAGAAATCAGAGTTTGTTGTGATTTGTTGTCTCCAAATTCAGAGTGTAATCCCACTGTGTAAATATGTTCAGCTGTACTTGAGTATTTCTTCTGATTACGTTACTTATGAACAGCCAAACATCAACCAGGTCACCAGCAGCAGACACAGCAGCAGCTAATATTACTGACTAGTCCAACAGCAGTCAGCCCAGCTCGGCGTCTGTCTTTCAGCCTTTTATTTCACCAAGCTCTCACCAGCCACTAAAAGTCAGTCCCAGATTTACTCTTGTCCGGCGGCTTCTTGCTCGCTCACTTTCTCCTTTTCTCTTCTTAGCTTCCTCCGTCAGCGTCCTCTTCACTCTCTGCTCCTCTGCCATTATGTCCATAGAAGCTGCTGACTGCTGGGCCTGAAACCTCTTCTTCTTCTTCTTCTTCTTCTTCTTCTTCCTCCCGGTGGTCCAAAACGCCTGTGATACAAACACTAGCACTGCCCCGGTGCTCTGAGCCTGTAGAAAACATTTTCTCCATAAAATATGATCCAGTTTCACCAAAATCAGTGAAATAGTTGGTGGTGTGTGACTTAGTGCCGTAAAGCGTTACGTACTTCTCCCGACCCGGAGCCCAAAGTTACATAGTGTGAGAACAGACGTACGAATGACAGACATCGTTCACCTGATCACAGGTCAGTGTGGATCAACAGGAGGTCACAGACGTTAGTTTATCAGAGGAAAGTTACATGATGTGTCTTTAACGCTGTCATTGTGAATGTCAGTATTTCGTGCGGTACAGCCTTGCTTCCATCCTCCATCCAGGTGTATCGTTTTAAAACTTTAAGCCAGCATTTTAAATATGCCAGTGGATGACTGAAAGGTGTTTATGCTCCCCAACACGTGTCTTCATCACATGCTGGGACATCACGGACCCTCTGAAAAGGTTTAAACCCTGGGAGATGGCACAGCGGGGCAGTAACCCAGTCCCTGGGGCCATGGGTGATAATGTTCTACACTGGACACAGCACTCTCTTTCCACTCAGCATGAAGCTGCATGTGTATCCTGCTGGGCTCCTCATTGGCTGCGATCTGTAATTGACCGCCGCCCACGTTGGTACAATCGATGTACTTTAAGCTGGGAGCAGAGTCATCTGTGTGTCCTCCCCATACAGTCCGTTGGTCTCTATATTGTCTGGAGGCAGCGATAGGAAGCTGACACACAATTTAACACATTCTTCAGTGGCTTTATGTACATGCCATAGTCAGTATAAGGTGTGTTTTCAACACCCTGCCTTGCTGCTCGGGACCTCTCCCCAGGGAGGGAATGAGGTCATGTTGTTCAGGAACCGACTCATCTATCAGGACAATGGACCACTTTCCCAGGGTGCAGTGCCCAATCGCACCAATCAGATGCCTGGGAATCAATGCCCGCACTTTCTTTTTATTTCCTAAGTAGTCAAAAGGGTATAACGAACCATCTGATACTATGAAACTGCTTCCTTCCTTGGCGAGTGTTGAGGGGAAACCAACAAAGCAAAGTTAACACCCAGAAGTGGGCAGTTCCTCCCCCGTGTAACAATAAAGCGCGCAGCTAATTATACAGTAATGACGTTCGACACTGATGATGAAAACTCCAATAAATGACCCTCAGTGAAATCATTTTTCTGATTGGCAACTATTTGTAGAAGTCGAAATTTTAGATGACACATGAAAAACTTAAAAATGATGAGCTAATACGATCCAGCCTCAGTTTGTGTGCTGACACATGGAAACTCTGACCTCCAGGCCTCTTATCAAACACTGGTTGTGATCTTCGTCTTGGCATAAAATTTGCCAAAGAAAAGAAACCAAATTTTTTGGAATACAAAAAAGAAGGATACCTTTTGTTGTACGGCTGTAGCAGTGTGTGTATTCGTTAAGTGACTTCTTTGTCTCTGAAGCTGGAGGACCCTCCGATGACATTTAGATGTCGGGGCGTTGAAGTTTCCCGGACAGCTCGAGCAAATTCAGACAAAGATAAGTGGATCGGATGAAACCTGTATGTTGACACAACTGCAACCATTCATTTTACGTCCACTTACGATCTTACCGTCACATTTTATCTTGTAACCAATCATGGATGTACGCACATGCAACACGCAATAACGTAGCAGGCTGATGTTGAGACCGATTATTACAGGAAATGCTAGTTTAGTTGGAGAACCAGTGAAATATAGGATTTAGTGTTCAAGTGTTTGGCAATAAAGTGAATTAGCGCACATAAATGTTGAAATTGTCCTTTAACAAACCCAAAAGTTTTTTCTTTAGGAAGTTGGATCACAATCTGGATTCAGGCCAAACTCACGCCGCTGGCCTCTTCAGCTCGTGGACGACAGAGAAACTAATTTCATCCTCCAGATTGTGTTTGGTTACTAAAATACTGTTGGTACGGTAACGGACAAAAGTCTTGTGTAAGATCTGGACGGTCATCAGAGGAGCGTTTTCTCCTCCAAACCTCCGCTGGTGTGACTGAGAAGATTGATAACGCCTGCGGTGGATTAGGACGGATGACACATTACTCAGGTCTCCTTTAAATAGACGTGTTGAGTGTGTCACCTCTTGCTGACCTGACACACTTTGCTCTCTAAGTGTACTTTAGGATGGAGATCATTCATGTTGCCTGAATGGGAAAAAATCTGACACGTGTATCCCATGGTCATCTATCAGTGCGTATTTTGACGCAGATCCGGATCCAGATGCAGATTAAAAATATCTTTTTCTATTGTTATAATAAGATTCGGGGAATTGTGCAGCCTTTGTGAAGGCTGGCGTGTCAGACTTGCTGCATTGTGCGCTTCTCTGGGGAATTATGGCAAGCTGCACGTTTTAAACTGTGCAGACCCCCGAATACCCCCGTATGAAAGAACAGTGTATATTCTAACTGCAGTGGTTATGTCAACACACCTAAATCATTTCTTCGTTTATAACTGATGACATTACAACCTCCAAAAGAAGAAAAAACATAAATTCTAAGTCCTTGCAAAGTAAACTGGGAACATATTATACCTGGGAACAGTTTGGTTATTTCATGGTAAAAAGTTACACAATGTTTAATCTGAACACTTCACCTGGGACATTTTATGAACATCACAACAAAACCAAGAAAATAATCGCTACTAGCACCAAACAAAGTTTACAACTGCAGCTGGAAACATGTCGCACTTGTCGTAGTAGTTGGAGGAGACCAAAGTAGAGCTAAAAGGACAGTGAATATTGGCTTGATATTCATCAGGTGGACTCCAAAGTCATGATGTTTCTCTTTCTGCTGTGTGGTTATCACGGCAGCGCTACCATAAAAACTTTATGAGCTGATGATGGTTGTTTTGTCATCGGGCCCCCACCAACTGATGAATATGTTTTTAAGACGCCAAACCCAGACGAAGAAGCAGAAATGTTATGTATCAGTGATACTACAGATCAGAATAACAAGAAACTATACACGAACCTCCCGGACCACACTGCCTGCACAGCAGCAGCAGCCAACTGTGGACTACACCGCTGACATTCCAGCTGGGTCTAATTTGGCTGCCCCCCCCCCCCCTTCTGTAAATTTTATTATTATTTTTAATCATAACTGTTTCCTCTTGCGGTTATGTTAATATCTGGAAATACACTCCCGCAGCCTCAGATCACTCAGAAGTGTTTGCGTGGTGTGTGATTAAAGGGCGCCTGGCGAGCCTGAAGTCCGGCCTTCGCGTGGGTAGGCAGAGACAGCAGCAGTGGCAAGACTTTCCAGGAATATCTCAAATAAATCAGGTGTGATAGCTGAATGGAAAAAACGGCCCATTTTCCATGTCCACTTTCCAAATATTCCCTCTACCAGGAAATCCAAGGTTTAACACCTTTTGTCATAGAACACTTCTGCTGGTATTTCGAACAAAAGGCAAGAAAAAAAAATAGAAAAGTTTTGTCTGCGAGTGTAAACAACATCTTTTTCCACGGCTTTGTTTGTTGTATTTTCCCAGGCAACAACAGAATCATCCGTTTACGCACCTCCGTCATGCTATCAGCCATCCACCCCCTCCCTCCTCCTCCGCCGCCTCCTGCTCTCATCCTCCTCAAGCTTTTCCAATACATTCTCAACAACACTCTTTGAGTAATTGTAGTGGTTAACGCAGCAGGCCAGATATCCAAACAGGAAACAGGAAAAAGTGCTGAAATTATTCCGATCAAGTGAGATTGGATGATGGAAAACAAGGGAAGAGGAGACATGAAAGGAGGGTCAGACGGTGCACTCTTGAAGTCGGCTTCACACTTGCTGCTTGTTTTCATTGCGCTGATTAAAAAACGGACAGCTGAAGACACAAACTCATCTTGATTTTATCACAGCCGTGATTTAATCCTCTGGAATTATTTTTAGCTCGGTGAACCGGTGTTATCAGAGGTCTCCCGGTGACTGGATTCAGCTGTGAGGGATTATGTTGAGGTGAGAGACGGAGGTCTTTGCATGCAGACGGGCCCAGAGTGCGGTCATGCAGAGGTCTCCGCATCCACACTGGGGCCGCTGCCATTAGAGGCTGGTCATATTGTTGGCCTGTCATACGGTGTTGATGTCTGGATGGAGAAAATGTAAATGGAGTGTAATTTTTGGATGACAAATCTCTCCTCTTTCTCTCTCCTTTTTGTTATCTTCTGCCAGCCGTATCGATTGTGCAAATTAGTAAATATTGTCTCGCGATTACCGAGGGAAGTGGATTAGATCATTTTCCTCTCATAACACTCCATCATGTCTCAGTGCACTTGACTGTTCATTGCTACAATGAGAGGCAAATGACTTAGAGGTTTGTTTTATCGGGTTGCTATAGGAAACAATATTAGGAGGTGAAACAAAATCCCAGGCCAGGTCTGTCAGCTGGTCCCAGGTCGCAGCTCACTGAAGGCTATTTGGTATGAGCCATCGCCGTTAACTGACAGCATGTTAATATCATAGACTGTATAAAACATGGACTTCGTATCCGTGACTACACCCACCTGTCAATTAAAGCGTCCACGCTCTTAATCCTGCATAACTTTAAGCCTTAATATAATGTGAACAGGTGAGTTGTATATAAATTCACCCTCAGTACAGTTGTCATGAACGGGGAAATTAGCTATAGAGACCAAAACTGTTTTTTGTACCAGGCTGTAAACATGTTTATTTCTGCTGTGAAGTTGGACATTTGAACATGGGGACTTATGGAGACTGACTCACTTCTGGAGCCAGCCTCAAGTGGACGTTAGAGGAACTGCAGTTTTTCACTAGTTTTGGCCTAACCAGACGGTGGTATAAAGAGCGAGAAGTCCGACTTTCACCCAGGAGGCTGCTGTTCATGTCCTGTGTGAAACCAAACTGTGAGGACGATCTCCTGTTGGACTGTTTGTATTTCTTGTTTACTACGTAACCTCAAAGAAAAAATAAGTTTCACTTTGGTTCCTCGATTGTTCCTCGACTTGAACGCGTTGCCTGCTTGCGAGCTACAGTAGCTGCGATGTGCCAATCCAGCAAACCAAACTGTTGCTTTTTACTGCAGCGTCAACAGATGTTGACCCCGGGGCAATATCACAGCGGGTTATGTTGACGCAACAACGCGCGTCAACCTGTGATCACGTACGGGTTCATACACAAAACAAGAACCACAAGTGTTTTGAGGCATGTCTTATTGTTGTAAACACGACTGCTGTTTAAATGTCACAAACATTAAAAAGAAATTCCCGTTCCTAATCCTAATGTTGATCCGAGTCTTCAGGATTTGTTTGCAGTCTGAATGAATTCCACAAAACAGTTTCGCAGTCTCGAGGCTTGTGGTTGACCAGTCAGCTATGTTCAGTACTGTAAACTCCACTCAGATGTTTCCTGGTAGGAAAGTACTCTCTGGAACACTTTTGGGTCCCAGGAACTGAACTTGCATGGAGGTTCCTGCAGGTAAAAAGTCCCTCTGGTGGGCAAAGCGTTGTGAAATGTCACTGACTGCCACATTTAACGCTGAATACACAGGAAAGAATCTGGGGTCAAAACTATATCGGAAGGCCCCGAACGCTCCTGACTCATGCAGCAGCAGCGTGGACTAAATCAGACGGACCTAATTGAAGCCACATTCCTACGAGTGAGGCTTCATTTCCAGAGCTATTCCTGCATACAGTACACACTGGATACCACACACCCACTCACACATGCACACAAAAACACACCTACGAGTAAAGGTGACGGCACGATTTTCAGTTGACGATCTCAATTCGATCAAACCGCAATCAGAGGACGTAACCGACCTCATCTCCTCCCGGACTGATATCAAAGACGGCATTTAAATTCTTCTCAGGATGTGCTCGAGAACTTTTTTTTCAGCGGAGTGTGTGGTTGTGATTCACTGTGTTTACATAGACTTCACCAACAGAGTGGCTTTGGCCACCGAGCCAGAACGGTCCATGAAAACGCACGGTCACGACTTCAAAGACTTTTTCAAGATTATTCCAGTCAGGAGCATGAAATAACACTGTGACAAATACAACTCGCATGGCAGGATACAATGTCCCTCATCCGTTCGCATTCTGTTCTCAATCAGATTGCTTATAAATGTCCAAAATTAAACCAGGCCGCTCCCTGGAATGTGGCTTCATGGTTGTGCTGGAGCTTAACACAAACAGGTCAACACTTAGCGCCATGAACAGACTTTGACTTCAGTTAGTCAGGTGCTTTTTCTATCTCGTTCGCTCAGGCTGGATAAATACTCTCATTACGTAATTGTTCAGAATGGAGCAACATCAGACGGACTTTCCGAAACTGACGAGGTGTGAAAGCATTTCAGACTTTCTCTTCTTGTACTTCTTCACATTTCTGTCCACAAACAAGCAACAAGATGAGACACACATTAATCTGCTTTTCGCCTTCAAGTGTGTGTTACTCACTGAAGTGATGACATTTGATGCAGAGAAGAGCAACCCGACCAAATCCATCAACCTTCAGCAGCTGCAATTAAGTGCTGTTAACATCCGTCAGGTGAACGACATTAAAGCGAAATCCTGCAACTTTCCTCTGATGAACTAACGTCTGTGACCTCCTGTTGATCCACACTGACCTGTGATCAGGTGAACGGTGTCTCTGTCATTCGTATGTCTGTTCTCACACTATGTAACTTTGGGCTCCGGGTCGGGAGAAGTAAGTCACACACCACCAACTATTTCACTGATTTTGGTGAAACTGGATCATATTTTATGGAGACATCATCATTACAGAAGTCCTGACGACTCATTTAAAGGCACAGTGTCTCATTACTGTGTGTGTTAGTGATACTGTCACAGAAGCTTGATCTACTTTAAAAACGACTTTCTTCTCCGTGTTTTAGATGTTTCTTACTTCCACTGAGAAGTTTCTGGTTGCTGTGATCACCCCTCCCGTCCATACTGACCCTGAGGTGACCCCTGACACGACTGCACTGTAACACATAGGGGGGGCCATAGGTCACAGCCCTTGTTTGATGCAAAAATACATCTTAAAAAGTTGAGCCAATGCTAATATGAGGCTTCAGCAGTCTGAGTCCGGCCAAATCAAATGGATATCTTCGTCCTGGTAGTCGGTGGAGGTTTATTGTCTATATTTTGTCCCGGCAACGAATCTATTTTTGACCACCAGGAAGTATCGCTTCACTGTGGCTCGGCAAGGAAACACAAAGAGGTCATTTGGTGCTGAAAGGACTGCAGAAGCCTCTCGTTCATCAGACTTCTTCTAGTCTGTTTCTTACAGTATCATCACTTCAGAAGAGGTTGTGTTCGATCGGTGATTACAGCGACCAATAATGCTTTTAACAGACATACTGCAGAGTGAAACAATCCAAACCCGAGCTTGAAGCTGATTTTACACCTCGACACAAAGAATTAAATTTTATATTTTTATATCAGAGGAGATTTTAAACCTGTCTTATCAGGTAATCACTGAAAATTAATCTCAATACAGTGACGTGTCACCGTGTGAGTGTTTACGCTGCAGCTCATCCATATTAAATGAAGTCGCCCTGTTGTTTCCACCCTTGCATCTGCTGGTGGAGGTTTGTAATCTGCTGTACTTTCCTTCATCCCTGGAGTTCCGCTCTCTGCTGTGTATACAGGGAAACTTTGGCAGGAAGTTTAGAGTGTATGTGTGTATGTGTGTGTGTGTGTGTGTGTGTGTGTGTTGTCTGTGTGTGGGGTTGCGAGTGCACGCAGCCTCGGACAGCTGTGAAAACACCGTCTCTGCACTGACTGCTGCACATGTGGTCCAACCTGGGCGAAGATGAGCACAGGTGAGCTTCAGAGGAGACGTGTCCGTCACTGTAAGACCAGATTTGTTTGGTTACTCGTTGTCTAATCACTGATAGACGACTGTTACAGGACGAACAGCGTGTTTCTGAGCCAGGGAAATAAATTCTGCATTTATTGCCTCCCCCACATTCCCTGGTTCCACTTGTGATTTTCAATTTATTCCACAAATTCGATTCATTTAAAGAAACCTGAGCAAGTTAACGGCTAATTTTCTTTCATGAGAAATTCTCTGCACTAAAATAAGCCTGCTCACAATAAAAGGGAAAACAAAGCTCTTGCCAATCAAAATGAAGCTCCAGCTGCCGAAATAGATCTCCGGCTCAGCATCCTGCCGTCAGCGACAAGGTCGGCCTTTACATGCTTCTCGTAATCGGATGGATAGTGAACAAGACACAAGCCGCTGAGATGGAGTTTGGCTGCACTGGAGTGCGGTTTCTTTATTTCAGAGCGTTCAGTGTGTGTGTGTGTGTGTGTGTGTTTTTTTTTAACAAGAGTAAAAGGGCTTTTAACATGCCGTCTGCCATGTAATTAGTGTCTATGGCTAACTAGATCCCAGCAGGCAGTTTTAAACACTTTCCATGCCTGTACACCTCGCAGGCCAAGACGCACTTGTAGAGAGAAAGAAAGGAAAAAAAAAACACTTAAGAAATGTTCAGTAACGCTTAAAAAACACACAACTCACCAATATCAATGTACAGAATCTGAGCTGCAGCGAGCTCTTCCCGTGCTTTAATTTGAACTGCACATCGCAGGTGGACAAAATAAATGTCATGCTCAACAAATCTCATGCTACTCAACTGGAATTCCAAAAAGTCTGATAAAATATTCGATAACGTGGCTTTCAAAGAGGAATAATCTGACCCTGGAAGTGATGCAGCCTGATAGAAACCTTTGGAAGAAGTCTGACTGCACGGACGAGACATGAAAAAATGGGAACATGTACATTATTACAGATGTGTGTGTGCGAGCATGTATGCATAAGTGTCCGTGAGAGAGAGAGAGACAGACTGAGATGGAGCTTCTATGTGTATGCAAAGGCATCTGGATTTGATCAGCATTTCCCCTGACTGAACCGCCTGGTTGTGTGGTCATACAGTGTGTGGTAGTGCACAGCAGAGGAGCCTAATGTGTTTGAATGGTTCACGGAGGAGCTGTGACATGAGGACATCTCTAAGTTGTCCGTCTGGACGGAGTTTCTGTTGTTTAAGAGGTCCCGAAAAGAAAGAGCATCGATCAGAGCCGCGCTCGTGTAAAAAAGACATGCCTCTCTGGAAAAACACAAGGTGAGAAAGATGACAAAGAACAACACAACATGTTCGGGAGCGATGACTCCGATGTTTGTTCTCGTTGGCAAATTGGAAAACGTGAGAGAAGTGAAAACAAATTTAAATTGAAAACTGTCCTCCTGCAAAACAAGTCAGTCAGGGGAGACAGAAAAATATTTGTGGGTAAAGTAGCCGTCTTTTCCCATGTGTTGAACTGGAGAATAAAATTCAATTACCGAGTTCACTGCTGTCAGTAGGAGCACATGTAAACAGACGCAGGAATGCCAGCCGGAGCCAGGTTAGCTGGGTTAAACATCTTGTGACTCAGACGCAGTTGCGTGGCCTCCCGGCCGCTGATATCTTCACTCATTAATGTGTGGCATGAAGGGAGAACACGTGGCAGCAACGCGCCTTGGCTCGCTCGCACAAGTTTATGAAAGTAGAAGAAACCAGACACGCAAACGGATGCCGACCGGCTCGCTGGCCTCTCTGCGATGTGCGTCTGGATGCCTGGATGTGCGTGTGTTTGTCTGTGAGTGGCTGCTGTATTTCATTTCTCAACATTTATCTGCCCGCGCTGTGGCCTTTGAGGTCCGGCTCTTGTCCACCAGAGCTACAGATGTATGCTAACTAGTAGCAGAGCTCCCTTTCTCTCCCCTCTAAAAAAAGGGTTTGGCCGAGGCCGCCCACCAAACACAACCGCCCATACCAGACGAGTGCATCACCCCTGTTCGGAAAGAATGAACACATTGCTTCCTAATGTGTTCCCAATGGGTGCAGGTATTTGTCAGTGATCTGCAGTATAATTGGTTCTTAAACTAGGCCATGATACTCTGCAGACAAATCCTCCCTCTGCTGTGACATCTGCACATTATACAGCAGAGACATAACAGCAGTTTGTAAACAGTTGGTCCTGTGATCACAAATCCAAACTAATGAAAAAAATTCTAAATGAAAACAAAGAAAATTACTTTCCCATCATCTTGAAACAGTATCTGACAAAGTTTTCCCGCTCATAACATCTTGGAATTTAATGCCTTTTCCCTCGAAAGGGTCCGATCCAAACTAGTGGCCTCTATCGCAACAGGGTCAGCACTGTTTGTTCCTTTAACAGTTAGTGACCCGACTCGGTGGTCCCTCTGATTAGAGCCCAGCTGAGATCAGACAGCAGGCTCCGGCAAGAAGACATCAGGACCACTCTGGAGCCCCTTAAAAACATGCCCTTTAATTATTTTTGTAAGTGTAAGTGAACCAGTGAGTGGAAACTATGCAGAGTCCATCCTCCCTCTGCAGGGGAGCGGGGCTGTGTGGCACAGCGATGGGCTATGACACACATGAGACGCTTAAGCGAACGCGTAAACGCCTTAATTGGCCTGAACTGTCCAGGTGCTCGCCCCTCCTGTCGCCGTCGTTTATACATTTATTCATCCTTCACGTCGTGTTATAGCGTTTCACAGAGAGACCTTCAGACTTTTATTGGCTGAACTCCTAACTCAGCAAACACCACTGACCCTCACGTCTCCGAATACAAACAGCAAAGTCACATTTTTAAAAATAGAGACAAGAGAATAAGAGATCGCCGTGCAAATAAAATAATGCCTTTTCATTTGTTTGTATTTTTTGAGATCGGGTGGCGAGTGTATTTGTTCCAAAGCAGAACATGAGACAGAAAGTTAGAAACCTCAGCAGCTGCATTAAGAGATATTTTCACTTAGATAAATCAATTAAACACCAGGACTGTGTGTCATTTCGCTCTTCACAAGTCCGAGTGGAGTCTTTAGATTAGAAGATATTCAGTTTACAATGATATAAAACACAGAAAAATGTCATGTCTCACATTTTAAGAAGCAATGTTTCAGAAATTACTCAAATGTGCTTCAAGTTAGCCGGCAGAAGGGTAAATTCTGTTATGAATGCTGACACTCAGTCTTCCATCCAAATGTTGAGCAAATTTAACCAAATTTCCCTAAAAAATTGTAACAGAAAAGACATTTTAATTGGTGACGTGAATATTAGGAGTTGGATTTATCAAGATTATCAGTTGGTGTCAATTCTTCCATTAAACTATTGCAGAACAAGAAGGGAACTCCGAGAGAGCGCCGACCTCCGCCAAGGCCAACTGACGTGCAAATCTGCAAACGCGACTACTGTATATGTTTGTATCATGACTGATCCCACCATGTTAAGTGAAAAATAGTTTGTGTATCCGATCTGTGATTCAGATCGGCTCCAAAATTCTATCCTACACTAAGTTTTCACGAAAATCCGGCCTGTAGTTTTTCCGTAATCCTGACAGACAAACAAGCGACACCGAAAAGCCAACCTCGTTGGCGAAGGTAATCCGAGAGCTCAAGGAAATGACGCTAGTCTAACCTCAAACGATGGAAAACCATGTGGCAAACGTGATGGAAATATTCTTATTTCAATCTCCTCGTCGCTTCAAACAGATCTGATGTTTTTGTTTGCTTTTTTCCTCCCTTCAGAGGTTTGAGTGACGTTTAAGTCGAATGCCTCGTGTACATCACGTTTCATTCGCTAAGTCTGTTTCCATTGGACTTAATTGCATTTTGTTTTTGTTGATACACAAACATTTCCACCTCGGCTAAGAGTAAAAACTTAGAAAAACTAGATTTTTATTCCAAAAAAAAAAAAAAAACCCTGTTATTTCCACTGAGGTTTTGTAATCCGCTAATTGAAAATGCGCAAAGAAAAACCCCAAAACAAGTGGATGGAAACGCACTTTCAAATTTTGGACTGTGTCTCCTTGAAGGCATTCCTGGTGGTGTACTCAGTTGTACTCCCCAAAAAGTGGAAGCAGTTGTGTGAAGCATGAAAAAAAAAAAGTTTAAGAGAGAAGTGCGTCACTGGGTGTGATCATCAGTCACACAGCAACACAAATTGTCAACACCTTCGATTTCAGTGACGGAAAAGTGTGGGCGGAGAGACGCTGTTCCAAGAACATCTAAAGCATGCAGACACCTTTAATTTTAACAATACTCGATTAATTTTCTGTCGAGCGACTATTTACTTTTTGTTTGTATGCTTGGTAACGATCCACAATCTTATGAAAACCCGCGCGGACACATTTTTATTTTGCCAGAACGAAAACCTGCTTCTGTTTCTTTCAACATCTTCACTCCTTACATCATGGTGAGTGTGTGGCCCGTCGATCACCCTGTGTCCTTTTCTTTCTGCCACTCCCTTTTCCACAATCCCTTTCTCCTTTCCTGCTTCCCTCGCTCCTCCCTTCCTCACCTCAGCATCTCCACCGCACACTCTGTCCCGGTCAGCCTCTCATTATTTTTACCCACCAGAATGTGGACCAGCTCCACTTCATGCGAATAGAAAACCACAGGTTTTGTTCTGCCTGGACAGCACCCAGGCTCGAGAGCTGTTTCAGGCTGTTCACTCGCATCTCGACTTTTTGGACATATTAAGAGAAGAATGGAGCGAGGACGCAGGAGATAATTACTTTCTTTGAATCCAAAAATCATAAATTAGAACATATCAATCATTTAAGCCCGTTACTCACAATATATCGCATTAAGTGGGCGAGACAGAAAGACATTGAGAGGTTGAGTGAGTGAATAAAAAGAAAATCAAAACATTCACTTACTGCTCTATTTGTCTCCATGTCAGCTCTCTCAGGATGCTGGCACGTTTCCATCACATTATGAGCTTTACGGTAACACTTGCCAAGAAGTCCAAACACAGTAGTGACCAGAGCTGAGCATTATCCCAGCTCGGTCTGAGATTTACTGTCACTGAGTCAGATCATGAAGGTTTGATAACGTCCAGGTCGAAACAACACCAGGACTGAAATCACAATCAACAGTTTAGTTTTGATAAAAGTCTAAAAGCCTGGCGGCAGCTGACTCTGACAGGAAACTGTCGGGGTTTTTGGGCAGTGTACAGCCATTGTGACTTTAGTCAACTGTGATTTATGTTCTGTTTTAACAGTTTTACGGTAATTCAAATACCCAGAGTTCCTGCTTGATTAACAACAAGCCATTCTCTGTCAAACACCTGAGATGGTTTATGATGCTTATTTAACCAACTTGCTCATGGATCTTTGATAGCTTCGTGCCATTACCTCATGCGTAGCCCCAGGTATGTTATACTAGCCTGTCTCTCAGGGTTAGCTGTGTTAGCTTAGGCTGACCAGACGTGCTGGATTAAGCTGGGTGTCCCACATCCTGGCAAATATCTGAAACGCTTAACTGGTCGGGTGTTCAACACAATTCTGTTACCTGACCGAGTATGAAAACATCAACTACCACAAGTCCGAACTCAACAATTTGTCTGTATGTGCGCCAAAATGTGTCGTTTTCAAGGCTGGTGTTAGCCTGTGAATCACAGGCACCATTGCTACTTACTTCAGTGCAGAAATGCTGATAGTGCGTGTTTCAGGGTGCGGTACACTGAAGGGTCCTGGTTTGGGGGGTTGAAAATATGGCCCCCCCTTAGCTATATAAACCAAATAAGTGTACACACACACACACAGTGTAAATTACACCTATTAGTAACACTGGCAATCAGCATCTTGAGTTGCAAACGCCTGCACCATAGAAATCTGTTGGCTACCATCCAACCCACAAGATGTAAAATGAGGTTTAGCCCCATGAATGCTATGTTAGCTCTGTTAGCTTATTCTGCTCCAGGTAGCTGGTTTGATCATGCAAAGGTATCACAATGAACTTGACTAAGATTGATTCACGTGTAGCGTCTTTGAAAGGACAGCGGAGGAAGTCGGGGCTCTGTTTGACCAAACTGAGCTGTCAGCTGTCATGCAGACTGTATAAACTGAATCTAAAAGTGTCCCGGCATCTGACTGGTGTTTGGATTGGCTGATGAGGAGACCCAGAACAACTCGCAGGGTACGCTTTTCACCACCAATAACCCTCCAACCCACCTGGTGCATTTCTCTGAATTCTCTAATAATAGAATATGCTGTACATACAAACTTCTTATGCCGTATGAAATAGTAAAACGCGTGCACGCAGACAGCTGCAAATTCTTTTGAATGTGTTACATGGCAAGTGGCTCTCAGTATCCCAGTAGATCAATGAAACTAGCCCTTGCAGACTATAACCATAAGCAGAAATCATTTCATTATTCTGTTGGTGTGCTTTTATTTGCCTGGTGACTATATCAACAAGGTATTTGCTGTTCAGCTCTGCCCATGCCAAGAAATACATAACAATGAATAAAAGGGGGGAGAGAGAGGAAGCTCAAATGGCTTTTAAAAGAATAAAAAGGTTGTATCAATTTCCCAAAAAATACATCAAGTCAAATGGGCAAGCAGAGCTCACACTTAAAGGAGTTTCAGGTTCATATAAAAAGGGATATGTTTTTCCATGTCATGTCTCATTTGCTTCTTCAACAATCAAAATCAACCCAACTGGGCCAAATAAGTGAGTCCAGGCCCGAGTGTGTGAGTGAGAAAGAGAAAGCCGAATTGATTTATACACTGAAACATCTATAATCATTGAATAGTCGCTATTAAACTGCAACAGAAGGCAAGGATTCAATTAAAATGCACCCTTACGAAGTATTACTCCACACAATAATGTGTCTGTGGCCTAACAAGAAACACAACCTAATAAGCTCTTTATAATGAGATGAACACTTACTTCTTGCCTGCAGCGTTCCCCTGCTTTGTTCTAGTGGGAAAGATTTACTATTTGGTTGTTAGTTCAAAGTCATAGCAGTAAATTCTTCACGCAGACAGGACAGGAAAAGTGAACTGTACCCTTGTTATGACTTGATTTTCCTCTGCTATTGCCTTTATAGCCGCAGATTAATGTGAGAAGAACTGGAACACCCTCAAAGTGAGGTCCTGACTGTTCTGCACCTCGCATCCCATAAAGCTAAAAAAGGAAAGTAGAGATGATAAATTGGATTTTTTCAGAGGTAAGGTTCTGAGGGCATGTTGAACACTGGCGTCTCATGATAAGCCCTCTAATTGAAGCCCATGGGAACAAGAGGTTGGAAGTCTAATCATTAAATGGTATATGGATAAAATCTGGATAGTGTGTTTAACCGTAATCCATGTAGGTTCATCAGCCACCTTACCTACTTATCAGGTACAAAAGGTAACGATAGTGCCGACGGTCTGTCAGGTTTAGTTCATTAACCATGGAGCCGTGGAACGTAGGAGATCTACAGCAAAAACATCTTCCACTTTATCTGAAGCCTTCAGTTCTTCCAGAATAAAGTGAACTCAACATTATACTGTCAGGAATAGTCATGTCTTTATGTGTTTAACCACTAAAGGGCTGGTCACTGCGTGTGTCACTTTTTCTCCTTCAAACATCAAATTTAAGGACTTTTCAGGTCCGGTTCCCTCAAATGTCAGAATTCAGCATGGCATAGTTTGAGAGACGGATCGAGGTTAATCACAGAGGAATTCTAGCAGTACGAGCCTATTCACTAACGTAAAGTTGACAGAACTTCAGTTTCCGTTCTTACACAAAATATATCAAATCAGGCACTTTCAATGAGCCGTGTCTATTAATGTTTATTTTCAAAAACCTTCCCTAAAATCACAAACGTCCAAGAATCTCAAGGACACATGAGAACCACGACCTAGTATCATTCTGAGGTGTTAATCAGTATCCATTGAGACTGAAAACCTCGTGAAAAAAATAAAGGGCTGCAGTTGTGGTCATGTTGGCTCAGTTACTAAAGAGACGTCAGTCCTGTCTGAACCGATCCAACGCAACTTTGGAAAGTTGTCACGTTTTTGCGTTTCGTTGCGACAATCGGCAGGTAAACAGCAGAAAGACGATGTTCAGATTACAAAGTAATCTACCAGGTTTGGTGAATGACTTCTTGGTCTGGATCAACTTTTATCTGCATTGGTATTTTTTCAGGAAGGCCCTGCTTCTTCTGCATTTGTGCATCTTTACTTGTCTTAGTTCCCTGTGTGTCTCATGTAAAGCACTTTGTATGTCTCTGCTGTTGAAAGCTGCCATTCTAAATAAACTTTCCTTGCCTTCGCGTATCACGTGTTGATGGTATAACCAGATTTAAACCATTCTGGTTGCACTAAATAAACGATTTTCCATCCTTGTCTGATGTGGTGGAGAACAAAGGTCTGACGTTCTGTGGACCTCCTCGTGTTCGTGCCTTTGCTCATGAAACCATATGACTCTGTGGATGCTAATGAGCACTTTGTCACACAGTGTTAGCGTTGTAGCAGCCGCACGTTTTAATGATTTAACGACAAAGTCTGACGGAACGGCAAAGTGTGTATAAATGGATTACTAGACCGCGTTTGCCAAAGAGCTCACTGAACCGCTAACATTCCTCGTTAAAGTCTTCACAGTCAGCTTTGAGGTGTTGCTTATATACACACTTTCATAACATGTCTGTTTTTATAAAGGTTAATAAGCACATTAAATAGGGGCACTCATTTGGAATATTGTGTAACATGAATAAATATTGTGCAAGCAAAAGACTGGATAATGTGTGGATAATGTGTTGGAGTGATTGAGCGAATGTGGGAAAATATCATGGAAAATATTAGCAAATCGGAAAATGTTACAGGTAGTTGGAATACAAGAGATATTGTAACAATATAATGCATTCTGAGCTTGTGATGACAAATCTTCCAGAACAACATGAAATCTCACCCTTTACTCTCTCATTTGCTCATTTAGACACACATACACACCAGTGCGTGGTGAGGATTGTTTCACTAATGAGTTGGTTTGGCTGCAGTTGAGTTATGGGCATGAGCGCATGGTGGGACCTCACCCCAGTGCAGCCTGGGAGAGTGTACTGAGTGCACCCAACGCCACGGGCTGCCAAGGGTCCTATACT
Source organism: Protonibea diacanthus (assembly GCA_028641955.1). Lineage (NCBI taxonomy): Eukaryota > Metazoa > Chordata > Actinopteri > Sciaenidae > Protonibea > Protonibea diacanthus. Next base: position 20,465,765 of record CM053996.1, on the reverse strand, counting down.
GACTGATTCATCAGCCTGTAACTGTTGACAGCGGTGACACGGGTTCGTAGACGGGGGTGTCATGACCTGACCACGAGCAGTTTGCAGGAAATATCTGCGTCCTTTGCTTCAAGTGGAATTGCAATTTGAGTTCTGGTTTCGTGAAAACAAATCTGAACTAAAGTTCAGCAGTGTCAGCGCCTGCAGTCTCAGATCCAAAGACACTAATCTCAGAACCCATCGACAATCATTGGATGGTGATTTCCGGGCCTTACTGTAGCAAGCGGATATCCGGAAAACTGTTAACTGACATCCCAACCAAGGTTTTCTCTGCAGTCCAATCAGCAACTTGATGCATGACAATGACGAGAAAGACGTGTTTTGGCTAATCAGAAACTTGCACATGAACGCTGTGGCTGCCATTGCATTCCAACTCTTTTGCCATTTACACCAACTGTTGCAACCAAAGCCGCTCAAATGTGTCTGGTCAATCAACCAGAACGTCCCCAGTACCAAAATCTGGCTCCTTGCCATCAGATTCTTTGAGCATTCAACGTTTGAGTGGACCAGCAGCGCTGTTGAGTTTGTAATCAACTAACATTAGCAGCAGACGTTACTTTTCATTGTTGTTATTTCAAGTCATTCACATTCCATCCAAATGTGGCACACATTTTAATTTCCTCTCGTGTTATGTGAATATCAGGAGCTGTTTCATCGTGATAAGCAGTAGATGGCACCAATGCACCAGTCAGGTGTCAATATGACATGATGGAAAGATTTTCAATCTTTCAGATCAACCCGAGGAAGTCAGTTGAAGACTTACATCTTTGTGCACTGGCAAAAGTAATGTATATGCTCCCTATCACAGTGCTATGAGCTGAAGATAACGAACACCTGTGGAAGTTTGTTACTTTGACTCGTTTGTTCTCCTTCATACCTGCAAAGACGACTTTTTAACCTAAAAGTTTGAGATTGACGTTGACATTTTAAAGGACACATAATTCTTCAACAAGTCGTATTAATCTTTTGTTGTATCTCTTATATTATACTGAGCACAAGTCAGAGGCGACGTGCAGCTGTTTCAAGGTCTCGTGTCGGTCATAAATGTGCATCACTTTCTCATCTCAGCATATAGTCTGAATGAATCAAAGGCCACGGTGGACAGAGTCAACGAGAGACGAAGTGGAAGAGACACAGAGAGTGAAGGAGTCGAGGTAGAGTAAGGCGGGTGAGTGAGTAATTACCTGCAGCTGCTGTGCTTAGTTGGGGGGTATAAATCTGTAACCACATCAGAAATTATCCATAAAATTTACAGCTTAGGAAAACCATGTGTGTGGCTCTTTAACACTCCTTAACCTACAGAGCCGTCTTTTACACTCCTCCGGAAAAGAGCCGGTGAGCAACCAGAACATTGAAGTCCGACTCACGGTGCACAGTGACACATGTCGTATAAAGTTTTCAACGGAAAAAGAAAGAAAGATCATGTTACCATACGTTAGTGCAAACTGGAACGCGCTCCAAAACAGGTAAATAAACTGGTGGAAAAAGCAAAGCCCCGAGCAGCCAATCAATCACTTTAATGAGTCTGTATGACTTAAAGAGAGTCATAGAGTTATGAGGACTGGGCAGAATACGGTCCCACAAAAAAACACAAATATATAAATGCACGAATAAGCCAGAGGTCGTAAAAAAGAGAGAGCAAGAACTAACTTTCTCACCAGGACTGGAACCATTCACACATCTGAGATCAATTAATCTGTCTGACCATTCATTTACTTCTCAATGAACTAAAAAAGGTACATGTAGTTCTGAGCTACTGTACTGTGCAGGAGACACGTATGTATGGAGGACCTGATGTATGCAGAGGAAGGATATCATGAAGCCCTGAGACCGAGCCTGGAAGGATGCTCCCCAAAAACAAACAAAAAAAGTGTTTCAGAGGACATAATCGATGTTGGAAGGTTCAACACACACTCAGCTCTGTGTAAACCTTCAAGAATGATCAACGTCTTAAAGTGAAGCATCACCATTATTTAGTTTTTTCGGATTGAAAGTTCGGGATGGGAATAGAGAACTAGTCCCAAATTATCCGATCCATCATAATCATGTTTTCAACTCCTTCTATCACTGCTGGAACGTTTTCACAGTGACAAAAAATACAACTCCAACACAAATCAGAATTTTTACACGTCGATAACAGTTTTATCCTCGCGTCTTTGTCCTCTGAATCAGAATGCCTACAAACAATAAAGGACCATGAAAAAAAGTTCTGACAGCACAAATGTGTGAGCAACACCTTTCTGTGGTTATGACCAAGTTACCTGCTGCAAAACTGATAATTCATCTCTGACATGACGTAAAACAAAATACATATGAATGGCTGAAAAGATGTTAAAGAGGAGATAATCTGTCAGACCGCCATCAGGATCAGCCGGTCGTCGATAAAGCCTTCTGTTGAGGAATCTGAGTTGGGCTGCAGCTCTCAGAGTCGAAATGGCACCAAATGAGGTCAAATGAACAAATCAAATATACGGATCAATGAAAAACTGATTGTCTGATAAACACAATAAATGGAGCAAACAGCTACGTGAGAATTACGTGTTCGACACTGTCTTTACCAGGTCAGCTTCAGGGGTTCAGTGTGAATGCATGGGAGTGGAGTACATTTCTGGTCCCATCTGTCCCCAGGATGATCCCAGTGAAAGCATTAAATGGCGTCAGTGGACGGGAGGAGGTAATGAAGCTGTTTATTGTCACAGGTGGGGCAGAGTGTGTGATGGTGCCGAGGTTGTAGGCCCAGCTGGAGGAACCAGCAGTGTTCAGAATGAAGCCCCATCCGGGCCATGCCTGAGGGCCTGCTCCATGACCAAGTGGACATGTTTACATGTGACTACAGTCCAGCGACTCCTGACTGAAGAAAGTAAGGCCAGAACTGTGAGGAGCTTAAAAAATAACCAAACACATGAACATGATCGACATTATTATTAATGACCCAGCACAGCTTTTCACAGGTGTCTCTAATATTTTGTCCACCTCAAATTACTTACATAGTGGAATCATTTTTTAATAACTCCAGTTCTCTGTTTTACAGTATTTGGGGTATTAGTGTGTCATCTCTTTATATGGTCATATTTTCTGTTATTTTTGTGTTTTGTCCTCCTTACACTCGTTTTTCTGTATTTTTTCTTATTCTACAGAAACTCTGCTGCCGGTTTACCTCTTAATCACCTGCAGAAGACATGAAGGTCAAAGGAATGCAGTCATAAAAAAATGTCAAGCTACAAAATAAAAAAAAAAAACAAACAACAAAAAAACGCCTAAACACTTGCAGCTACCGCTCGCTGCCATTTGGTGCAGCAGCTTTAAAGTCGATCATGAAAACAGTGAAGAGCCAAGAGCCAGAGTTCAAGAGTGACACAAAGAGGAAGCGACCATAAAACAGCCCGTCTTTGCTGTTGTGGACTGTGCTGGCCTGACAGCGGCCCTGCGAAACGCTGTGACCCTCTCTGGTGGCCGATCGTGGTTTGCCCCGGGTCAAGTCCCATCGGCTCTTGCCAGACCACCGCGCACTGGCGAAGGATTCAGTGACAGCGCTGCAGCGGTTTTATTCACCGAGACGGTGGCTGCAACAAGCTACTTTCCACTTCTCATTCTCCTCTTTCCTACAGCTGAGCATCTCGGAGCTGATCAGGCCCATAAATCTCGAGACCTTTCAGCAAAGTCTTTATTACTATTCCCTCGAGAGAGTTGTATTCACACAGGCACAGTTTCTCGACATTTCCTCATCCTCTCTTCAGTCAAATGACTCAACACCCACTTCAGTAGTTCCAGAATTGGAAGATATATTCACATTATTTCTGTGTTTAACGTGACTGGGACTCTCCAGTCTGGGTTCACAGAGTTTCTCTTGCTTGTTATCCAGCTGACTAATGCTTTGAATCCCACAATACCTCTCATCTTACTGTGCTTCTTGTCACATCCTCTCCTACCCAGTTCTTAATCCTTTTGATGTCGTGCTGCTCACGACCAAAAACCATTATGTGTTTCTTATCGTGGTTCTTTCTGCTCGTCTTCACTGCGGCCGTTACAGTGGACATTATTTTACAATCTAATAATGAAAGTCTGCATGATAGGAATGATCTGTAGTCAACAACCAGAAAAGGTAGATGTCCTAAAGGTGCTGACTAGACCAAAAACTGAGTGGAAACGGTGGAAAAACCCAAATGGCTGGAAACACTTACAAGCCATTCTCCTCCACTGTTTCAATCTACAAATAAACTCCAGAGAATTTTCCAAAGCTGTGTAGAAGTGAAAAGAGAAAGAGGAGATTGGGGGGGAGAAACACTGACCTTTAATTTGTCTTTCTCATGCTATGTGCATTCACATGATGTACAACCTCCCCTGTGATTTCACCAGAGGCTGCTGTGATCGCTGCAGAGCGGCAGGACAGAGTCTGAAGACGAGGGCTTATTTCTGACATTTCGGACCGGCTCTTTGTGCCGTAAAAGCAACATTATGTAACTACCATAAACCAACACACCTGTGATCAGGTGAACGGTGTCTCTGTCATTCGTACGTCTGTTCTCACACTATGTAACTTTGGGCTCCGGGTCGGGAGAAGTACGTAACGCTTTACGGCACTAAGTCACACACCACCAACTATTTCACTGATTTTGGTGAAACTGGATCATATTTTATGGAGAAAATGTTTTCTGGTTTTCCCTCTGATGTCCTCCGGCTGCTCCGCCTCAACTCTCTGTGATTTACAGAGTTTATGATGGACAGTGAAGTAAACTGCTGACAGCTGTAGCTGCTGTTGGCTCATGTGAGCTCAGTTAGTTAGACACAGGCATTTTGGACCCGATGAGAAGAAGAAGAGGTTTACAGGCTCAGCAGTCAGCAGCTTCTATGGACATAATGGCAGAGGAGAAGAGAGTGAAGAGGACGCTGACGGAGGAAGCTAAGAAGAGAAAAGGAGAGAGTGAGCGAGCAAGAAGCCGCCGGACAAGAGTAAATCTGGGACTGACTTTTAGTGGTTGGTGAGAGCTTGGTGAAATAAAAGGCTGAAAGACAGACGCCGAGCTGTTAATAAATATAATACCATGTCATTATTATAACTGAATATAATATATACATAATAAAAGTCAAATATACCTTTAACGTGATGTCTTTAAACATTTCACACTCAGTAGTTTAAAAAAACGTTTCGTTCAGCGCTCTGTGGTCCGACGGGACTTTGACCCTGCATGCCATCAGGTCAGTCATTTCTGGAGTCTGAAGTTTAATGTACAATGAGAGCGTGCAGGCTCATACTGTATGCGTTTAAAGACAACACACGGTGCCATGATAAACTCTGAGGAAGGAACAAAGCTTTATTGATAGGATTAAATGTTTGGCATCAGCGTTTGGTAATAAAATCTGAGGACAAACCTTGAAAAAAAGCATCAAACTCAGCCCCAAGTTTCAGAGTTATCGGATTGAACACGTCGGAAAAGTAAGTGATTATCTCACACACTTTATCATGCAACTATGTGTCTGAAGAAGATAAGAAAATAGATTTGTGGTTTACCGTTTTTCCTCTCTAAGCATCAGTTTAATCACACAAATCAGTTTGTGAATGAGCTTCAGGTCTCATTAAGCTTTCTAAACACCTAAACAATCAGGTTTTTCTGACTGTGAACTCTTTGGCTGTGTTAAAGACTATTTTTACCTCAGCTCAGAGTTTAAAGTACAACCAAGCCAAGACGTTCTTGATGGAGATTGTGGATGAATTAGGGGCTAAATAAGCAAGCTGCAGTCAAATCATTGAATTTCGACCTCATGCTAAGATCTGAACACTTGCCCTGCAGAATGCTGTCAATCTGATTGGAAACTTTGTAGTTGATGTTCAAACCGAACTCTTGTAGCCCGAGACCGCAAGACAACGCTTGAAGTCGATGATATTTTTAGTGCAGCTGGAATGAGATTGTTTAAACAAAAATATTTCCAAGAGATTCTAAGAGGTTGAATCATTTTATCCAGCGCAGTCAGAAGACATGAAGTTTGGCAGATCAGCGACTGGATGTTAGATCACTGATCGTGTTTCTTGAACTTAAAAAGAAATGACATAATTGTGCAAGAGAGGGAGAACAGATACGTTGCAAAAGAAACACCGAATCAGAACAGAGTCAGCAGGAAGACATAACACGATGTAGTGGGAGCTCCTGCTTCCAAATGTAGCCCTCTTTGAAAATATAGTATGAGCTGAGCAAACACAGACCCTGCTTTTTATTGAGGTACCTAAGAGGCTGTTTACACTGCCTGTATAATCGCCAGTAAACAGCACAAATAGACGAAGGAAATTGTTTTTTGTCGGTAAGTTTCAGACACCTTGATTTTATAGATCCAAACTCCGAGCATGGCACCATAAACAGGGTTTATAAAGCATTTAATCTGTGATTAAAACCAAATAGGTTAATGGAGATTTTAATCTTTTATGAGTCTGTTTGATTAAATTAATGTCTTAAGGCAATAATAGCTGTATCAAGAGGCTTAGGCCGCATATTCGCCGATGATTACGGCGTCTGAGCCAGGATTGTCTGGAAGGAGGTCGACTGAGTACGTTTGTGCTTTTCTCAGGTCACTGCTCACATGCAAGAGGGACGTAAACAAAATGGATTATATGAAAATTAATATTAGACATTCATGTTTGTTCAGTGACACCATAGAGAAGAACATCAAGTTTACCCGTGTGCAGACAGTTTGTGATAATAGCTGCATTACGGGATACTTAAAACAATTATTCTAATCATTGCATTGACATTTTATTTTTATTTTTATCTGTTTAGTTGTTTTAGCAGTGATAATGACCCACGTACCGCTGACAGTAAAAGCCGACATAACGAACGCTGCAGAGATGTATGTTTACCAGACGAGAGCTGACGGTTTCATTTTTAGTTGAGCTAACTCAGATATCAGAACAGTTCCTACACTTTATTTTAATGAGGCAGCTGACTTTCAATTCTTCTTTTGCATAAGGAAACAATATTGAAAATAGGAGAAATTATAGCTACATGAAGGAGCTGAAAAGCACTGAGAGAAGAATAACAAGTGAAGATGGAAACCTGCAAAGTTCGCCAAATGGTCCGGTGTGATGGAGAGCCAGTACAGAGTAGTTGTTTCTCCCGGTGGTGCTGAGCTAGATTAGCGTCACATCACAGCCTCATGAGCCGTGACATGAGAATGCTCACAACACATTGCAGTTGCTTCTGAATGAAACAAGAGACACAGTGAAATTACTGGAACATCACAGCTCCTCGGCCAGTGCAGAGAGCCCCAAACTCCCTTCTGACTGACTTATCGCATTTTTGGTCTGTACATGAGTGTGTGTGTGTGTGTGTGTTGCATTAAGATTTAAACTGCAGCATTTTGCCGTTTCCCATACGATCGCGTAACTACGGCTAACCTAAATCTTCATGAAAAAGGTCTGAACACACGAGAACAACTATCGCGTAGATAAGTGCTGATGGGAATAAAGAACAAAGACAGCCGCGGTAACGATTATTCGCTGCATCGTTACCTTCCAGGACTGTCCATCAGTAAATTTACACACAGCAATGAAACACAGACACGTACTGATGAGTATCGTGGAGCTAAACAGGCTTTCCATACAGGCAGCACGAAGCCCTGCAGCTCCAGAAAAATCAACTAGTTACATCCAATCTATTACTCTCATTATATACTTAATGTGTGGCTCAAGGATTATAACGTTTCCCTTCACTGACCTTCAATACAACAACAATAGTCCAACATCGTCTCAACATGGGAGAACAACTTAGCTACACAACCTGCTAAAGTCAAGTTCAGGAGGCTAAACCAACAAAACACGGCAACATTGATGTCGACTAGTTTGGAGCTGAGCAAATGTTCAGTAACTTAAGATGAGTAATCTTCATTAGGTCGACTTCAGGCGAGTTCAAAGTTGAGCTTTGACTTCCTGACTCAGTTCTTATCGTCTATTAAACCAACGTTTCAATGTTTTTTTCTAACACCATCACATCTGCAAATGACACCCACACTCCTGAAAATAATGGACTAAGAAGAAGATTTTGAAAATGCTGAATTTGGTTGGACAAGCGACTCTCAACCAACCGAACAGACCAGTCTGGTGAAAACCTCGCTTTGACTTCACTGGAGGACAAACTTTAGTTTTATTCTCTAATGCTAAACTTTAACTAACCAAGCCAGTTTAATGGATCTCAAAAACAGAAGATGAAGCCACAATAAAAACTCAGTTTTGACCAAATCTTTGAATCTCGAGGCGTCCTGATGGCCGAGAGTAGAGGTAAACAAACGAGGTCCTGTGAGTCCAACATAAAATATTTGGCCTCCTGATGAAAGTTTTCACTTTTATAGTTTGCATCAAAACCTTTACATGATTCTTCATAAAGCTGCCGTAGGTAACGATGCAGTAAATACAAGACTCATGTAAATCCCAATAAATATGCCCTCGTAGAACAGCACATGGTGCTGAAATGAAGTCTAATAAACTCAGGAGATTGAATAACACAGGTCAATAATATAATTTGGCCTATTTGACCAGAACAGATTTACAGTTTCAATGAACCACAAATGAAGCAGACGCAGTTTATCGTGTGTGGAAAATTACATCTTTAGTCTTGTAGTAAAACGCAGAACATACTTTATATTCATGTTTATGAGGCTTTTTTTGCCAAATGAGTTCATACATAAGCTGCTGTAACTCTGCAAGCACAAAGCCCTCAGATACACTCCGAAAACTCTTTTATAAATCTGATTTATTTTGAAATGAATTTAAAAAAGAAAAACTCAAAACATATTAAAAACATAGTACACCTGTAAATCCACTAAAAAATGTTGGAAACAACAAAACTGGCCCATGCAGGGTTCAACGTTCATCTTTGTTTTCCACTTATCCGGTCATGCAAGGACAGAAATCCACTTGACTGGACTCCTGAACCAATATTTATATAATATACATTGTATGATATTTATTTGATCAGATGTTATTTATAAGTGGTTATTAAATAACTCTTAGCTGCCATGCAGCTGTCAGCCCGTTATGTCGTTTTTCAGAATTTCGCCATGTGACTGAACTTTGCTCTCAAACTCTTTATCTACTCCTATCATCAGATCTATACTTGAAAAACAGTTGCTCCTCATCCTCTTCCTCGATATGCAGCAACTTCGCACAACTAATATAAAACCGAGCAGCAGGTTCCGTGTCCGTGACGTGAAGCCTATGTGGAAGTGCCAAAAAAACGACCAGTACAGCGAAAATTCAACTCTCAACAGATGAGGAGGATGTGAGGTGGCCTCCACCTGACCTGCTTCCTTCATCAGCCCAGAAAAAACATTTACTAGCCCGACGAGATGTTTTACTTGCCCCGGATAATCAGGCAATCCTTTTATTGAGCCTTGTGCTCGCTGATCCTAATTGCTCCATCCTCCATCCTCCTCTGCCGTCTATGTTCCATTAAAGGTGCAACACTTTCAGGTGAGCTCTACAAACTCAATTCACCTTTGTTCTGAGCATAAAGAGGGAGGTCAGGAGAGGCTGCATCCTGTGCTGAAGTGTGTAATGAGCGTTAAAGGCAGGTCGTTCTATACGAGGTGAACCAGAGGCAGGATGTACAGCACAGAGGTCCCTGATCTGTTCAGAGTCATTATCAGGCAGCTGAACTGCAGTGAACCAAAGCAGCAGCTGTTAAACAGCCGACGAGCTTCCTACTGCAAAGCTGTTTGTTTGCTTGTTCTGCCTTTTAGGAGAAGATACACTCGGTATCATTTCATGCCAACCACACTAGTGCAGGCATACGCACTATACTCTACACTACATGCATGCAATTACACACACACACACACACACACACACACACACGCTACACAGATGTCCAAGAGATAGACACATGCAAACACAAGCATGCTCACGCACACACAGGAAACAAATGTGGGATTGAGACATGGCCGGATTTACCACCCGGGCTTCCTGAGTGGACACCCAGGGGCTCGGCATGACTGTGGGCTCTGGCACGTCCCCAAAGAAAAGACGGGTCTAAAAATATGTAGAGAAAGCGGAGCCACCGACAGGTGTGGGCGGCACAGGAAATCCCAAAAATGAACATTTTATGTCGTTATTACACTAAATTTAAAGGCGCCTGCTACACAAAGAGCAGCTACATTGTACACAGGTGTGTCTTCACTTTAACGAACTGTGCGTGTCTGATTTGCAACCGCAGCTTAATACTGGGTTCATAAATCTGTGTTCAGATGTGAGCGCGTGTTAAACATGTTATGTTTTTGTGCAGACAGCTGCGCCTTGCTTGAGGACATAGATTTGGGTTAGTTCGGGTTATTTTAAGGGTTTTTATGAGGTACTTATCCGTGTCGCCCCCGTATGACACGAGGCTGGGCACTGAGACTGATTTTTTCAGGTAGCTAAAACAGTTGCTGCCTGCGTGGACAGCAGTACATTGCTTATCTTCTGCCTCTCAAACTGAGGACCTGTCGACGGCCGTCTACACTGACTGGATCAGTACCTCGTATAACCCCGCTCCCAATAACCTGAACTAACCCTTTAAAATACACAAAACTGAAAATGATCGCTACCTCAGTTCACCTTTTCCTGTGATGCAACTTATCCGTCTGTTGAGGGCCCGTACGAGCCAAGATCCGAACTGATCTTTGGTTTTGTTTGTTTTTTTAAATATCTTCCTTTTTTCTTGAACTTCTGGAAGAATCTTTGCTTAGAAAGCAGCCAGTGTCTGCATTTCACACCCTGAAATCTTTCTGGCCTCTTTAATTTTGTGCCTTGGCGTTGTGTTCGAACGTTTGATCAGAGCTCTGTGCACAACATCGTGCTCATGTATTTTTGTGGATCATTTTTATTGGGAACAAATTATTTCTTTTTCCTGGAAATGAGGTGATTTGTTATGGGTCCATTTTTTGCTGAGACCCCCGTTAACCCACCAACTGTGTGCACACGTACCACATGCATGCACATAGACACACACGGACACACACGCAGATTTGTTCACTTTTAAAAAATGCAGTCAGGTTCATAAACATAGAAACTGGCGTCCTTTCACAGACATACTCTTAGACACCCAGAGAAATTTACTGTGAGGACCCCCCACTGTGCTCCAACTAGAAAAATAAAACCATTGAGTCATTTCATATGCCTTGCCCTCTTAGTCTGCAGATTTTACAAAGGTGTCAAATAGCTTGCATTACTTAGTTTTCCTGCTGCAGGAGCCAATGAGAATTTAATGCTGTCACAGCAAAACAATGGAAGGAGAAGTTTCATGAGTGAACGGCTCACAAACTCTCAAACATCTGATTCTTGAATCTTTTTCAGCATCGCTGTGACTGCAGGAGGTTGTGATTTTAGCTGATGCGCCGTCCAACATTTTAATTCAGTCATCACATTTGGTTCAGACATTTAAGAGGTTAAACCTGCATGACTCCAATATGCACTTCAATTCATGACGAGATACCGCTTCTAGTTCCCATCAGCCAACATGCTAAATGTCACGTGAGTCGTTTGAGTCACACATTCTTTTCACTGTAAGCGGTCCTAATACAGCTGATAATCGGTGCACGGCTGAAAGTTCTGGTTTGTTCTCCGCGTGGCTTCAGACCTCATGAGGAGTGATTTTGCTCACCAGACTTTGTTAACTTGCTCAGATTTTTCTCGGTTCGTGTGTTTCTACGTAGGCTGTGCAGTTAAATCGTTTCCCTGCTGTCTGTTTCTGTGCAGCGGAGTCACTGCTGGGACACTTCTGAAATGCACCGCAGCACTTCTGGAGGAATCACAAGCAATATTTATGATGATGATCAGCCCCGGCAGGCCAGCTGTGTTACAGCCGTGCCCGGTTGGAATTTAGGCGTTAGAGGCTTTCTCTGTTGCATCATTTACAAGAAAAGTAACAGCTCAGCTAATCAGTGTGAGCTGACGATGATCATACGAGGAACTCGTTTGGTTTAGGTAACAACAGAAACAAATATCTTGATAACCGCTGTATGGATAGCCATGACATTTTGTACAGATGTTCATGATCCCCAGAGGATGAATCCTAAGGACTTTGGTGATCTCCTGACTTTTCCTTTAGAGCCACCAGGAGGTTTAAATGTTGTTAAATGATGACTCCACATCTGTTGGATGGACTGTTGGAGACATTCGTGGTCCTCACAGGATGAATTTAATAACTTTGCTGGTCCTCTGATTTCACATCAAACCGTCAAAACTTCCACCAGTAGTTTAGTTTATGAACATAAAACTGCAAAACTAACGACATTCCCATCAACTTCAACTGTTTGGTGACACGTAGGGATGCAACTCATGTATTTTTCTGATTAATCTGCTAAATATTTTATAGATTTATGAATTAATTTTAAGTTCTCTCTCTTGTAATGTCAGAAAATAATTAAAAATGTCAGATCATTTGACGTATGAGGCATTTCTTTTCTCTCAGGTGTCTTTATATTCAGTTTAATATGATGTAAAACAAAAAAAGGTGAGAAATCTCTGTACTGAATTTTTGCATGATAAATCTGTGAATTTGTCCCCGTCACCGGCTTTTATTGATTCGTTCACCATCTTATTAACTACAGTGACTCCTGGGAAACTGAGGCCAGCTCAAATGACAGGTTAAAGCTATAGAACACTCTAAGACAACACCGTTCAGTCGCCTTCACACTATTCACACAACATTAACACCACCAGGGTTTAAAAGTCACGCTGACCCGACGGAAGTCTCCCGTTTCCATCGTCCCAGATCTCCTTGTGGGTGAAGAGGGAAAAATAGCCCAGCATTATCACAATATGCAAGAGCTGTGAGCTGCTTTTCTCCACACCAAGCACGGCTGACAGTCAATAGATTTCCATGTTTGAAACCTGAGTGAGGCTTTCTGCTCAGGACAATGAATAGAGCTCAGTTGCAAAGCGGTTATTAAGTGAGAGCGGCAGAGATATTCGAGTTAAGCTCTCTAAGGAGTTTCAGGCTGGGAATAAGGGAGTCATGGTCAAGAAAAGAGAGGCACAAAGGAGGGAGAGTGTTCAGCAATTTGTTGTTGTGAATGAGATGAAACTGCGAGGAGATCAAATTCTCATAGACCAAAGTTTGATCATGGACAGGTTACAGACGCTCGAGTCTGAAGGTTTAAGACGGGTAGAAACAATCTGATCTGTCTTCAAACTTCTGGCAGGAACTTTGTGTACTGACCGATATCAAGTATCAACACCACGCTAATGCTCTGTCTCTTTTATTCTTTTTTAAAAATGAAAGTCCTGAAACCATAAAATCTTCATCTGTTGTCAACAATTTCCCATCGCTTTGCTGTCAGATCTGCAGTCGGGAGCGACTCTCACCGTGTATTGGCCCGGATCCACAGGATCCACAGGATCCACAGGATCCACATCCCTGCCGGTCCAACAGCTTAAAATTCATCTTATAGATAATATTGATTCTATAGCTGTGACTGTGATCAGTCTAAAACCAAATCAGTTCAGTAAGTCAGTTTACTAGTGAGTTAAGTTAGTTGGATGTGGTGACAGATGTCTTGTTTTGGCTACAGCAGTTCTGTTTAGTGTCACAGAGGACGAAAGAAAGCTGAAAATATTCATATCTGAAATCAGATTAAAAAAAACCCTAAAAACTGATGGATTAATCGATCAATTGTTGCAGCTCTGGAGCAAAACATGTCATAATTTACTACTATTCTACTGACGAATGTATATTTTAATTACCATCAAATCATTTGCCAAACACGAGACAATTTAGACGAAAAAGTTTAATGTGTTAATTATTATGAATGGCAGATATTTAATCAACATTCAGACGAGTAAAAACCTGCATGGTGCATCGCTTAAAACAAAAGGTGTCACAGAGTATTGACTGTAATCATGCCCCAAAGCCTAATAAACACCTGCATGTATGCGTACACACACACACACTCATGCATATTCACACTGACCAGCACAGACACACACTCTGACACACAAACACTCACCTGTCTGTATGACACCATGTGATGCTGAAGGGAGGTGTTAATCTTTAGTTTTTGCAGTGACAAGGGGGCCGGCTCATTCCAGCAGGTGACTGTTTGAGCCACTGTACGGCCCCTCGGAGAGCTTTTCCACTCAGGTACAGACAATCCTGCAACTGCTTCAGCAGGTATTTTGACAGAACAGGTAGGAAATGATCTGTGAAATCTGTTTTTTGTCCGTTTCACCTGTGCAGGCCAGAAATCACAATGTCAGACTCTGTCAAGATGACAAATCTGAAGAGAAAAAGACGTGAAATTTGATTATATAAGAGAGGTTATGTGTCCATGTATGTTATAATTTATGTAGGACACTGTGATCTAAGAATTTAGACATTAAACTTTCTAAACTGTTTATTTGACCTTAAACTTTAAATGATAAAAACATAAATTCAGAAGTTGCTGGTTGTTTGAAGGTGTCAACTGAGCTGACAGGAATCTGTGAGTAAGTGCAGGTTGCAGACGGCTGAACAATCGGTAATCTGAGCTGCAGTATTAAGAGCAGTAACACAATACCTGAAAAAACAAAACAAGATGTGGTCAAGGTGATAAAAGTTTGTGATCATGTTTCATGCTGGAATCTGATGAAAATCAGAGCCACGTTTAGAAACAGCAGAGAATAATGTATATGAATGTGTCTGATATGATTTGATAAAGATGAGGAGTGTTGTGTCACTGCTGACACAACAGGACAGACTGTTTCATAAATAAGACACTATTGTGCGAGGCCGGTGAACCTGAAGGTCACGTCGGTCTCTGAGACAAATCACACGCTCGTTAGAGAGTTATAGAACAACAAATGACTCGATTAAAAAGTCAGTCAGCTCTCAGATCAAATGTTCTGCAGACAAAAAGGGAAGTGAAGCCGCTCACAGACAACGCAGGAGTAAGAGGTTAAGTCCTGCGTCTGGTTTCAAGTGCTTCCTCTTCAAAAAGCAACGTTAAGCTATTTCTGATGAAGCAAAACAAAACTAAACACGAGCCGTGCTCCACTTGGCGCTTTGAAGCTTGGATAAACCATTAACCTCCAGGAACAGACGGCTAAAATATAAAAGACACAGCTCCTGACTGATGTAAAATCGTCTTGGGGAGTCTCAGCAGATCAGAGTCAACACATTTGACACTTGTTTCTAGAAAGCGTCCTGAAACAAGTGGAGCGATCTCACCGGTGACGAGCGGCCGAGAGGCTAAGCGACTTGTTAAGATGGAAATATTTAGCAGCACTGAGGTTTTGAAGGTCATTAGAGGTGGCAGAAAGCCCCGGGGCAGAGCTGAGACTAGCCACCCGTGCACACAGTTCTGTTCCAGTGAACCACAGATGGGTGGCACAATGTCATTTGCAGTAAGTGAGCATGTAATGGAGTTGTAAGTGCCCCGAGCAGGAGAGGAAACAAGCCAATTGCCTAAGTTGTTTCCAGAGTTCATCCCTCGATTCCTATTGTCAGCCGTGGATGACGGACCTTCAGTCTAACTGCAGAATACAAAAGGACATTCTCAGAAAATGTTGTTGTGAAGAAACAACGACCCAAACCTCAAAAATATAAAGTATCGAAGCTTCGTTCACGGAGAGTGCAGTGGAAACTTTACGGCAAAGGTCAGGATGTGTTTTGGTTGTAAGTGGCTTGTCTGTGTGTGATGTCTTGTTTTGTACACAGAGACGCTTGTTTCAGGTCATAAGCTTCACAAATGGGCAGAAAATGTGGAGAAAACAGCTCAACCTAGTGGGTCAACACAACACAGAATGATCAGGGCTCAGCTCAGTGGGAAAAACCACATGATACAGTAAAAATGCAAATTACTTAATTAGCAGAGCTTTGTAATGCTCAGCATGATAATTGTCCATAATTTCCTTGAAAAACAAAACGAATCCCGTATTTTACAGGAGTATATTAAGCCGACTGCAAGTGGTGGAAACTCCTCCTCAGTATCTTGAACCATTTAAAAAACATTCAGTGTTGATTAAAAAGTCTTTTCATGGCCTGATACTCCAGATGCTATTATGGTCAAAATCACTCCAACAACAGTTACATCACGTTCAAAAATGTAGAATTAATAGTGGATTAATTGTGTCTTTTTGAGGCTGAGTTTATTAGCCGACCACATGAAACAAGATGGCAGGATACTAATTAAAGTTTCACGGCCGGGTTCAGGCTTTATTTATTTCACTTTCTTTGTCAGAGTGACAAAGTCGACATCGACCGTCTGAGCATTCATCTTCATTAGTTTGACTCGACAGTGCAGGGAGGTAAAATTAGAGCCCACAGCAGAACTACTGTTTGAACAGTAGCTGAAATATGATATACTTTAGAAAAATGCATAACTAATTATAGTTCAATTAACAATTCAATGAGCTGCTAAAGCAAAGAAAGATATTTTCTACTATATTTACATCAAGAAACCTGTAAATAGTCAGGCTGCAGTCAATAATTGCTCCCTAAAGCCTCAGGTCATATCTTTAAATAGCTTGTTTTGTCCAGACAACAGTCCACATCCCAATGAGATTAAGTTTATTATCAGATATAACAAAGAAAAGCAGCTGAGAAGCCAGAACTGGATGAAAGTCCACAGTCAGGCTCAGTGAAAGCTGATGCTCACAGTGACGGTGCTAAACTTCTGACATGGTTATGATGCTAAATGAAAGATTACAGGCTCACCAAAGTTATTACAATTCATCCAAATCGGATCATAAAAGTTTAAACCAGCCCTGTGATGAACTGGCGACCTGTCCAGGGTGTACCCCGCCTCTCGCCCAGCGTCAGCTGGGATTGGCTCCAGCCTCCGGGACCATGATAAGGAAAGACAGTTACGGAAAATGGATGGAAGTTTGAACCAAATTTCACGATAGTCCGTCCAAAAGTTGTCCAGATATTTCACTCAGAAACCACAAATGTCAACCTCGTGGTGGAAGCCAGTCTCTGAGACTTTTGTTGCTAAAACTGGGCAGAAGCAATTAGAGAAATAGTTGCATTGAATGCAAAACCAATCCTTCATGGCAGTGGCACGCAGGAGTGTGTGTTGTACCGTTTAAAGCTGCTCCGGACAAAGTGATTCAACTGCATCTCCACTCTGTTTCCCTGTGGAGGTCAAAGGGGTGAGAGCGTCTTTGAAATAAGGGACGTTCTCCCCAGATGACTGATCAGCGCTGAGATCTCTGATCATCTGGTATATATGAAACTAACGCCATGGAGGCAACCAGAGGAAAAGTCCACAGTCATGAGGGTTCATCCTCTGAGGGCTACGAATCTGTCTCGTCGAGGTCGAGGTATTTCCTGAGGCAGGAACTTTTTGGCACACCTGCATGATGCTACTGAGGAAGTGCAGATAACTGCATATCTTTGCACATTTCATCCCACTAAATATATAATGTGCCCGTCAGATAACGGTTTGATTCCAGACTGATAACCTCTGAATGCTGCAGTCGCTGAGCGTCTCTTGGTTTTCCAGTAGGATGCTGCGTTTTTCTCCTTTCGTCTATATCAGGGTATTTAGGAGGGGATTATGGGAAGCTAATAGGACGTTATTTCTATGACCTCATGGAGTGAGCTCCACAGTCTGGCAGTCGGGATGTTCGCTGTAGCCAGGAGAAAGTGGAGTCTGTGACTGGAGCCCAGTTCACTCAGTCAGATAGCGGTGATTCAAACCCCATTTGTTTTGGGCGTAGAGGATGCTCTCTCAGTGGTTTGGCTGTGATTGATCCTTCCTCTGCCCGTGATCGCACCATGACACTATTCCAGTTTCCACATTCATTTTTCCCCCGCTGACTTAGACCAGTTCAGTCCTGTGGCGCTTCCTTTATTGGCCCTCTGACAGTTCTTTGACCTCCACCCAGAAAAAAAAAGAGAGGTCTTGGGCCATTGCTTTGGACAACAGCAAAACTTTGCATGGAAACAATATCGTATCTTTACAGAGAGTTTAATGTTACCGGGGCAAAAGACATCCTACAGTGGCACGACAGACCACTCGTCAATAAACAGATTTTTTAAAGTAGAATTTAAGGAAATCTTCTGGACCTGAATTTACCAAAATATACTCGTTTAAATAAACTAAAGCACAAGTTATACACTCTTCCAGAGTCCGCCATGTTGAAGCACCATTTTTCTGCACATTTCGCAGCCACCATAGTTTCTCCTCGAAATGGGAGAGCGAGTGGAGGGGATTGCAATCTGCAACTACACCACTAGGTGTCACTAAATGCCACACACGGCTCCTTTAAAAGTGTAGAGCGGAGATATTATATAACATCTGTGGAGTTCAGGTATGTGCTGCACCTTCAGGTGTCCTTGGTTTATTGTATAAGAAGAGAAATAATCAGCAGCAGCAGAAAAAAAGCAGCAGCACAAGCAACTGTTGCAATGGGTTTGCATCTCCAGGCAACCGCCCCATTATGATTAAATGTATTGACTCAGTACAAAGAGGCAGGAAAAAGAAAATCATACATGGTAAACATTCCCAGATTTCTATCTTAAAAATAGACCTCCAAAGCAATCAAAGCACGAAGGATGAAAAAACGAAACGGGAGACAAAATATGAAAGAAAACATGTGGAGTGGAAAAAAAAACAAGACAACATCAACTCTTTTTTCCCTTGTCACCGTCTTACTGTTCTTGTTGTCAACAGAGTGCTGCTCATTATGAATTTATATTAGATGCTACAGTCTGAGATTTCCAGGGATCGGAACATGTTTTTGATAAACGGAAGACTCTGCAGTTAATCGTTTCCTCCAACAAAAGCAGCTGGAAAAAAAAAAGTCGGAAAATGGGCAAGACTGGTTTTAGGTGAATGGCTGTTTCTTCTGTGGAGAGCAGCGGGGTAAGCCCTCTGGAGGATTCTCAATGATCCGAGCAGCATCAAAACATTCTGTAATTAAACAGAGGTTTGTTTTCATATAAGATTTGTAGAAATTTAAAGGCCTGTGTGAAAACACATTCACCTGACTCAATCACCATTGGAGTCTGATACTGGCTGTAGTCGTGTATCATGAATTATTCATGGACTTAATTTGTGTCTTTACATATATGTAAGACTACGCCTGCAAACTTAGACTTCGTTTTGCTTTGAGACGGATATAGAACTGAACAATGTGACATGCATATTTGTACAATACTTCAAATTGATGCAGGAGCTCACTCGTATCGTGGACTCCACATCATCAGACAGCTTTCAGTAGCTGTGTGGTTTCGTCTGTCTGCTCTTGCTGTCGTGGCCTGCATTGACCTCCTCTCAGTGTCTACAAAACAACAGACTACAAAGCTCTTAGTCCAAACTGACAAATGTTAAAAAGTTGCTGATTTGAGGCTCTGATCAGGAATCACTGTTTTGTCAGAGGTAAAGACCCTGACAGATAAGTAAATTTGCTGCTCTTCATATAAGTCACGCTGATGAATAAAACTGTCATGATCAAATGTTCTTTGCCATCTTCCCAACAGATTCTGCAAGATGAACAAACAATATACATCAGTGAGTCCCACCGACATCAGCGTGAAGACTGAGAACGGACCTCAACCAAAGAAATACCGCTACGTACGCAAAGAAGGCAACTGTAACGTTGTGTTCCGCCATGTTCCTGAGGAGTGGCTGCTGTTTGTGACCGACATCTTCACCACCTTGGTGGAGATCAGATGGAGGGTGATGTTCCTGATCTTTGCCCTCTCTTACATCCTGTCATGGCTCTTCTTCGGCATCCTCTACTGGGTCATCGCTCTCGTTCACAATGACATCAAAGATCACACAAATGACCCCTGCGTGTACGAAGTGCGCAGCTTCACAGCTGCTTTCCTGTTCTCGCTTGAAACTCAAACCACCATTGGCTACGGTTTCAGGGGAATGTCCGAGAACTGCATGATTGCCATTGTCATAGTCACTATACAAGATGTCATCAGCTGCTTCATCGACACGTTCGTCATCGGAATTGTTGTCGCCAAAATGGCCTCGGCCAGAAAGAGGGCACAGACGGTGGGCTTCAGTAACTGTGCTGTCATCAACCTACGTGATGGCCATTTGTGTCTTTCCTGGAGAGTTGGTGACTTTCGTAGACACCACCTGGTGGAGGGGACGGCTCGTGCCCAGATTGTCCATTCCACGGTACACGCAACAGGGAAAATGGACGTGACCTACGAAGATCTGGTCATCCAGCAGAGGGACATTGTCCTGGTCACACCTACCACCATTTTCCACAGGATCGAACCCGGCAGCCCTCTCCACAACATGAGTTTGGCAGATCTGCGCAAAGCAGACTTTGAGCTTGTGGTGTCTTTTACTTACACGGATGACTCCACAGGTATGCTGCATCAGACCCGGACCTCCTACACTCCAGCTGAAATCCTCTGGGGTCAGCTGTTTCAGGAGATGATCAGGGTCAGCAGGAGGCACTACAGGGTGGATTACACCTTGTTCAATCACACCGCTAAGGTGCTGGTTCCTGAAGTCAGTGCTGAGGAGTATGAACACAAAAAGAAGCTGCGGCCCTCTCCTCGACATTCACCTCGACATTCGCCCCGATCTTCTCCGCGACATTCACCCAGAGTCACCCCATGCCCCTCTCCAAGGTCACAACGGCAAAGTCATCACGAACAACTTCTGAAACCTCCAGCAGTAACTGTGGAACTTGTGAATGATAGTCAGCCTGATCCAACTGTTTCAACATCTCAAGCACATCAACATCACGACACTTTGACTCTGCCACATGACATCACGAGTCAAGAAATATAAAGGCAGAGCCACGGTGTTAGTTTCTGTAAAGAGCAATATGAAGGATGCTACTGAATCTCATTCACTGTCAGAATGTTGAATGTTGCACCGTCTGTTTTTTAGCATGTGATGCTCCAACATCTGTCTTTTGAGTATCAAAGCCTCAAACCTTCCAGGCTTGAAAGATGGCGCCCATTCCAATGATACACACTACGTGTAGACTAATGAAGGGATGCTTAGCTGTTAACTGTTCAGGGTTAATGCTGATGTTAGGATGCTAACATGGACCTAATGACATTGCTAATATTGTAAAGTATTGCATGTATAATGTTTACCATGTTTACCATCTTAGTTTAGCATGTTAGCATGCTAACGTTTGCTAACTAACAGTGCAGCTATGGCACACCTACGACTCGACTTTGGCGTGTTACTCAATTGTTGCTCCCTCGATAAACAAAGACACAAACTTTAAACTACAGCAGGAAGTCAGAGTGATGAATAAATTTAGGAATATTGAATGCTAGTAGTTTGAGAAGTTTATACGAACTTTTCAGCCATCTTTTAAGCCTACAGGTGATCAGGATTGATACACAAAATATAAATACTTGGCATCACTTTGAACATTTAAAAGTAATATATTATTTGTCCAGAGGTTAGTTATTTAAAATATAGATAAGTTTTAGGTCTTTATAAAGTCATTGCAATAGTCAGATTCAGGACATTGTAGACTAAACAGTGAAAGACAAAATGTATATTTAAGTTGGTAAAAATAGTTTTTATACTTTATATGGACCTTGTGGTGAGATTGTTTTATCAACTGATGTTTTCAATGTCAAGAGAAACTTTCAGTCTCAGCCTTTCAGTCAGCCTGGATGAAAAAGAAATGTGAACATCTATGATTGCGTGACAGCTGAGGAAGATCAAATAATACAATCGAAAGCTCCAGAGCAGCTGCTAAACGGACTCAGAGATTGTTTCATTAACGGTTTTTGTATTTTGTGCAAAAACAAATGACGTAAAAAGAAAACAATTAAAACTTTAGAGCGTGAATGTGACTCGTGTAAAAAGGTCTCGACATTTTCTACATCACGTTACTCGACTTTGACTCGCTGAAGTTTAAAGTCTTATCACGACTGGTTGTAAATAAACAGACGTCAGAGGGAAACTACAGATATTTCCTTTATTAAAGAGTGGAGTTATCAGTTTATATGAAAAAAACATGTAGAAGTTTTCTGTTTGTGGTGGTGGAATCTCATTTGCTTAGTAATTACTCTTAGATTTCATGAACATGAAGAATATGAAGATCTGACCAAATGTATTTCTAATTTTATTGATATACTACCACCAGATATTATAAAATACTGAAACAATATTGCTTATATGATAATAATAGTGTCAACTGTTTCAATAAAGTGATGTTTAAGTGTCTGGTTTGTGTCTTCACTTCCTTCAGATGGGTCATGGTTCAGGTCACTTTGATGTCAGACAGACTAAAGTAAGCAGACGCGGCTTCGTAACGTTCGGCCGTGCTGCTTTGATTCACGTTGCCGTGTAATCTCATTAAAAACATGGATTCTTCTTATCGTCCAATCCAAAGCTTGTGATGTTATTCAGACACCAGACGGACGCGACATCCTGACAGTGTTGATTTACTGTGATGACCTCATTTCTATCAGTTAATTAACCATCTCAAGTTTGAGGTCCCCGTCTGCCAAGCTCTAAGTCAGAGTGATTATGAGAAATCTTAATGCATGGTTATGAAACATAACCGATGTTCACCGTCTGATCGGGTTTCCTGATTTCTTTTTGGTGATGCTGCTGCATCTCCCAGTAAATGTTAATATACAGATAGAAAGGAAGGACGGAAGCACAAAAACAAGTATAACAGTAACCATAAACTAAAAGTTCCACTGCAATAACAAGTTACTGGGCTGAATCAGACTTCTTTAAAAGAGCAGTCTTCCACTTAAATATGAGTCATCAGACAAATACAATACAAAGCGGATGTCGATTATTATTATTATTATTGTTCTTCTGGTCAGACGAGAAAGAAATATGTTTAGAGAATATGTAAGAGGATACAGCCAAAACAGTCCGAAGAAGCTTCCACGTCAGCAAATCAACTAAATTTACATGTCTCATGTTAGAGACAGGACGACAGGCCGGATGTGACGTTGGAAAGTCCAGACAAACCAACAAAAACCCAAAATAATGTCACAAACTTTCAGTGTATCAGCGCTGACCTGCGCTGGGTCACGCTGCAACATGTTTGGAAGTTAAATATGAAGCTACAGCCAGCAGCTCATTAGCTTAGCTTAGCACTCTCACAGAGAGTGACCAGATCAGAAACGTATGTGTAAAAATGACAATTCAACAGTTTTCTAAATAAAACACCTCGTGCAGACTCCGACTGTAAAAGCAGACAAAAGGGAAAGAGTTGAACTACGTAGCAGACTTACTCAAATCTGAGAAAGTTAAAGTCTGAAAGTCTCCCGGTGGGGTACGAACAGCATCACAGCCACAACGTCACGGAGCCGTGCCCGGTGGGGTCCAGGGTTAACTTCTATAAGTGAGGCTGTCAGGTAAAAAGTATCTACTGTCGATACCGGCCTTTGAAGGAAGATCATCAAGCTTGTAAGGATCTTTTTAGAGGACGCTGGCAAACAACATGATTGGTCGTTTTATTCACAGGCTGAGAAGTGAAGTCTCCCAGTGATTCATTCAGTGATTCATTCATTATTCTAATAACGGGGTCATTGGAAATCTTCGCTGTCATTAACATCAATATTCTCTCTCTGGATGCTGCAGTGACATAAGCTGCATGAAAAGTTCAGATCCAATGTCCTCCTCCTGTTCATATTACAGAGCTGTGTGTGTGTGTTAGTGTTAGTGTGTATGTGTGTGTGTGTATGTGGGAGGCAATCACTGGTTAATTCCAGGCTCCTGCTCTCCACCTTGTGGTCCACACGCAGCACTGGCTACTGCATGCATCGTTCTCTTTATTGCTGGAAATTGGGCATGGAAAGCAAACACACACAAGGCGCACAGTTCACTGACACAGGTGGTTTGGGCTAAATATACGTGCTGCTATAAATAACCCGACTAAAAATAAAACTCTGGGGAGAAACAATCACTTCAAAAGCCTTTTCTTAAAAAAAAAACCTGTAGCAGTGGGTTAATGTTTATCATGAATTAGTAAGCAGGAAGAATGATTTAGTCAATGGCTTTAAGACAACACGGCTACAGCCTGACCTAAAATTACAGGGCAACAGATGCATAGTCTAAACATCCGAAGCAACTTGATAGCTCAGTGGAGAAAGACAGTCATATCATAATACAGGCATGTAGGCCTTTATTGAGTGAGTCATTCTTTCCAACAGAACACATTTTCCATACCCACATTAAAAAATCTGATCTATAAAAACAACGGATATCACAGAAAGGAGTGTGACGGGCAGTTGGGTCGCACACTGTCAGCAGCAGGTGGTAACAAGGAGAGAAGTCACATTTGTACATGAGTCACACAGACACATGACTCTTTAAAGTTTGACTCCTTCATGATAAAAGCTGTCAAACTGTTTTCTGCAGAGCTGAAATTTAAACTTTATTTATTGGTAGAAATATGAATCTGATTGAAGTCCTCCAAGGAAAAGAGCTCACATGAATCTATGTTTTCTGCTTTTCATTTATTATGTTTCTGTTTCAGGCTTTGAGCTGCTCTCATCTTTATTTAGACATTTTACGTGTCATCGCTCAATTAGCGTCAAATTGCTCTCCACGCTGCTTCCATGTTGTGTTCTGCTCACATCAGCCGTGTTGATCAAACGGAATTACACAAAAACACGGTATAATTGCGCCTGTTTCACAGTGCGCGCTCCCCTCCTCCCCTCCTCCTCTCCATTGGCCGGTCGCGGCCCCGGGGGCGGGGCCGTGCCGGTGCGTGCTGTTTAAAACGCTTTGGGGGAACTCAGCGCGAGGCACATTATCGAGACCGGTCCTCCAGAGATGTGAGGGGAAGTTTCAGCACTTGATTCGTGGTTCGGCCAAAAATAAATAACGCAGAGGACGCAGAGGATAACAGGAGGCCAAAAAAAACTAAACATAAAAACGTCTGGATTATATTTCAGCAAGCTGAATCCATCCGGTCCACAAATGAGCAGCAGGTACAGCAAACACGAGTTTCTTTTATAAAAACGTCCTTTTGTGCTTTAATGTGAGATGTGATGCTGCTAACAAGTGCGTTACACACGGCAGAGCTCTTTCTTTTGGCGCACATGAACTTCTGATGCTTTATTCTCCATGACGCGCTGCTGACTTCCTGGCTTTTACGCACGGCTTGGTGTTGAAACTGTCAGATGACCCGCCAAAAAAAAAAACAAAAAAAAAAAACTTCCACTTCATCCGCTCAGATTTGGTCTCTCTTCTTATGTGCTGATGAAAAAGTGTCTCAGTTGGACATGAAACGTGCATGCGTCTCTCAGGCTGGGGGTGTGTGGGGTGGTGTGTGTGTGTGTGCGTGCGTGCGTGTGTGTGTGTGTGTGGATGTGTGTGTGGATGATTGCATCAGAAGTCAGATCCCTTTTTCCCCCGCACCTGTTAACATTTGTCGCTGGCATTTGGTGCATTCTGAGAGCAGCTCTGTCAGTCTGTCTCCCAACAGTCAGACACTGTTTAAACACAGGGCTGTACGAGCGTAATGATAAAGATAGAATCATAACAAATATGTTTATTATTACCGAGTTATTTATTTGAATTTCTGTCTCATTTTGAAACAGAAAGTTTAGATGTGTCTGCAGGAAAAGAGAGAAAACCTCCTGATTGAAATATTACATAACAGCCATCCTCTGAGGAAAGATTACACATTGCTGAGTAATTAAGCCTCCTCTGTAATTAGGACCAATGGTGCATTTACATTAGATTCTGAGATATGCCTGTGTAGTTGTAACTTAACACAAACGTGCATTTGTTGTGGTTTTCTGCTTGAAAATCTGGCAGACAAATTGCATCAGCCAGTTTTACTTGCTTTCCTTGCAGGTATGAAACTACAGTATGACTCAGTGACTCGCAGCGGTGGTCGTAGTTGTTTAAATGTGTGTACGTGATGCTGTGTGCCCCTGCAGGCCTGAAGAAGTTGACTTTTCAGAGAGAAAAAAGAGAGACCAGAGTGACTGCAGCAGGTCGATTTAGACTTTGTTGCTAGGACAGCCAAAACTAATGAGTGGTGTTTTAGTTGTGCCGGGGAGAATCCTCTCAGGACAGCCATTATTGCAGCAGAGAGAAGAAATCCCAGAGGACTCTGTGAGAGTCAACAAGCTGTGCATCTCTTCTGCACGGCTCACGCTTTCTTGAAAGCTGCTTTGAAATAACAGACACTGAACCTGACACTGACATGACGTCATTTATAAACCTGTCATGCAAAGTTTCAAGTTTGTCTTCTTGCAGATTATTTATTACAATGCTTCATAAAAAAACAAAGTGTAACTGTGATGATTATTAAAATCGTCAGGTTTATAGAAGGTGCATGTGCAAAACATCGTCCAGTTTTTTCTGGTTTTGAAGAAGAAATTGAATAAAAATGCACCACTGAGCACTAAAAACAGAAGTCCGGCTTGAAATCCAAACTGGACGTTGCTTCGGTTCAGTCAGCATAGCTCGTGGCACATTTTCAGCTTCTTGCAGTGTATTATTCAGAAGATGACAGGAAGAAAAATGATCTGCACATTTAAGCTTTCTCAGTTTAACTTTTTAAACTCGATCCATCGGTTCATGGGATCCTGTAGAAACACTGTAACCCACAATCCAGCTAGAAATGATCAAGTCAGCGCGGGGCAGCCAAGAAAAACAAGTCGACTTTGTCATTGACCAATAATGGGACGGGAGTGCAATTACAGGGTGGCCTCTCTCAGTGAAGTTGAAATGTTAGGGTTAAACATCACTGTTGTTGTTTGTCATAACTGGATGAAATATTGTTGGCACAGGCAGGCGAGCTTTGCTGACGCTGGGTATAAAGTTTTTTCTCAGGCTGCACGTTATCAGTTCTGACATGTCATGTTCAACAAGTAATCGCTAAAAATGTTGAAGCATTACATTTTCTTTTTGACAACGCTCTGAACGTGAGTTTCTGAACGTTTTTCTGATCTTTGTGGAACTGCTTTGACTAACAGACCTCTTCTGTCTCTGTTTTCTTGCAGCCGATGAACTTGATGAGGTCCAGTCAGCTGATGAAAGAGGAGTGACCACTTCACCCTCCTCTTGTTGCACTCCATCTAGGGGCCAGTGAGGCTGAAGACTGCCTTCAGCCCGCCTCATTTTGCCACCATTTCGTCTCTGAGTTGGTCCCCCAGAAGTGTTTCAAAACTGTTTCTCCAACGCTTTTTCCAGAAACTCAGACTGTTTTCCAAAGCAGAAGCAGCACAGCCCTCCCAGACTGAGGTGATGGGAAGCGTGCGAGCCAGCCGCTACAGCATTGTGTCATCAGAGGAGGACGGCATGAAGCTTGCCACTATGGCAGTACCCAACGGCTACGGGAACAGTAAAGGCAAGGTGCACACGAGGCACCAGCCGCAAAGCAGATTTGTAAAGAAAGACGGTCACTGTAACGTGCAGTTCATCAATGTGAGCGAGAAAGGTCAGCGGTACTTGGCTGACATCTTCACGACATGCGTGGACATCCGCTGGAGATGGATGTTCATCATCTTCTGCCTCGCCTTTCTCCTGTCGTGGCTGTTCTTCGGCTGCGTCTTCTGGCTGGTGGCCATCTTCCATGGGGACTTAGAAACTGGCGGCCAGAAGTGCGTCTCCAATGTGAGCAGCTTCACCGCTGCCTTCCTGTTCTCCATTGAGACTCAGACTACTATTGGCTACGGCTACAGATATGTGACAGATGAGTGCCCTGTCGCTGTCTTCATGGTGGTTTTCCAAAGCATCGTAGGCTGCATTATTGACGCCTTTATCATTGGCGCTGTTATGGCAAAGATGGCAAAGCCCAAGAAGAGGAATGAAACTTTGGTTTTTAGCCACAACGCCACAGTGGCCATGAGGGATAACAAGCTCTGCCTGATGTGGCGTGTGGGCAACTTAAGAAAGAGCCACCTGGTCGAGGCGCATGTGCGGGCGCAACTTCTGAAATCCCGGACGACAGCAGAGGGGGAGTACATCCCCCTCGATCAGATGGACATAGATGTGGGCTTCGACAGTGGAGTCGACCGCATCTTCCTGGTCTCCCCCATAACCATTGTCCACGAGATCGACGAGGACAGCCCCTTCTACGATATGAGCAAACAAGACCTGGAGAACTCAGAGTTTGAAATCGTGGTCATCCTGGAGGGCATGGTCGAGGCGACTGCCATGACCACGCAATGCCGCAGCTCCTACGTCGCCGGCGAGATCCTCTGGGGCCACCGGTTCGAGCCCGTTCTCTTCGAGGAGAAGAACTACTACAAGGTGGACTATTCTCGCTTCCATAAGACATACGAGGTGCCGAGCACCCCGCTTTGCAGCGCCAGGGACCTCGCAGAGAAAAAATACATTCTCTCAAACTCCAACTCCTTCTGCTACGAAAACGAGATGGCGCTGGAGAACAAAGAGGACACGGACGAGGGGAACGGGGGCAGCGTTGGGCCCGACGGCACCCAGACTGACAACATCTCAGAGACTGAACACAGCCAAGCCACGGTGCCGCTAGAGCCCCGGCCTCTGAGACGAGAATCAGAAATATGACTGTTCAGACCTCAGACCTCACGTGAGAGATTTTCTAAAATCACCTCTCTGCTCCAAAAGGCGCATCGAGCCGAGCTGGGCCTTGGGTAGAGGACAAGCCGAACGGTACTGCTGTGGGAAGCGGCAAAGTTTAGGACTTTGTATGTAGGAGTCTGAACTTTGACTACATACAGTATGACAAAACACAGCACTATGAACCATGTGCATATGGCAGGAAGAATTCTCCATGAAGTCCCCATGAATGTGTGCTTTGGTGACTGCAAGATGACAGAGAGGTTGTTGAGATGACTTGAAAATTGCAGGCATGTCTCAGTTTTTCTGGCCGGCATGAACAAGGCGCTTTCAGACGGTGTTTTATAGTTAGAATATGTAAGTGCTGCTAGAAAATAGTGGAAGTTAAACTTTGTGCTTTCTCATAGAACCAAAGAGGACACTAAAGGCAGATGTCTGGAACAAAGGTACAAGTAGAGTATTTGTTCACGAGCTGGTCTCACAGCAGACATCAGTCGGTTTAGGGTTTTCCTCTTGACTTGACAGCACTGATTTTCTGATCTTCTGATCTTCTGCTTCATCCTCTGCAGTTATTGACCTGAGAGACTGTTCAATGCTGGTCAGACTGATAGAAACATGCCTGCTCATGTCAAGAGATAGAGCAGGGTAGTATTAACGGCATCAAACTGACAGAAAAACCATTAATTTAAACAGACCGGGGTAATATGAGAATCTGAATGTTCTTAAAAGTGCTGCTATGATGTTGCTTCTTTTATTTCTTTTGTTTTTTTACGGTTGATAAAAAATGCCAAAGAGTATTACTATCATAGTTATGTTTCTTAAAAACAACACCTGGTTAGATTTGGTACAGAGAAGTAGAACGTTTAGGAAGTTTTAATAAGGTTTGTTTTTCAAGAATGTGTGTACAGTTTTAACCTTTTTTTCTGATCATCCTTCATCTTGAGCCACTTCATCAAGCCTTAATCTGGAAAGTTGAAAAAGGAGGGAAGTGAAGGTGTATAAATCAAACCAAAAGGTGACAAAGGCTTTACTGTAGAGGGCAGTAAACAAGAATCACAAGTTCTGTAGCGTTTGCTGAACTAAAACAATAATTCAGTTAGTGTGCCGCTCGTGTTGTGGAGGCTTGAACCAAAAAAAGAGTTCATTTTTAAGCCAAACCTGCTTCAAAGGTTTAAAATATGAAGTCTGTGATGAGAGAACTTCCCCTTTTTTCTAACGTCTGAATCTGATACAGTGTTATGATTGGAGAACATCAAATCCTTCTTTGCTGTATGCAGACTACAGATCAGCCTCCTTCATCTTCAACACTACTTGAGTTTTCATTCTCTGTTGACGTTCAAAGCCAAATGTACTGTAAGCCCGGCATATGAAGGTGTACTGCACAAGAGTTTGCATCAATACAAATTTATATCCTGTATCTTTTTGTTTTGTGACGGAAAGCCTCTCTGGGCTCCATCGATCGATCCTACATGTGTAAATACCTCCCTCCCTGTTGCAGTTATTTTGTATCTGTTTGTCTTCCAAATGTACTGCAAAACCACGGAATGTACAGATTTTTGTATTAATATTATTATTAATTATTATTATTATTATTATTGTACATGATATTATATTGTTCTTTTTTCAATAAAATGTCAGTGGACAATCAGAATCATGCTGTGTGGCTCGTCATAACAGAACAGTCGATTTTATTCACATAAAGAAGCTGAAAAAGGAAGTTCTGGGTCAGATGAGTTGATTTTTAATAATATCGTGCTTTAGTACAGTTCTGCAGTACCTGAGTACCTTTGTAGTATGTATTACATTTCAGATGCAAACTTTTTACTTTGAGTTACTTCAATCAAAATTTCACAGATAATGTAATAAACAAGTAAAATGGTATTATAGATGAAGTACGCAAATTAGCCGCACCTTGACCAGCTACAGCAACATTAACCTGCTGCTCACATAAACACATACATAACAGTGATGGAAAAGAAAGTAAAAGTCTGACACTGTAAATCTAAAAAGAAGCTTTGAGAAAGATTTCTCTCAGTGATCAGAACCTGTGAAAAAATAACTATTAACTCCAACAATCAAATGAATGAGTAAAAAGTGCAATATTATAGAATATTTCCATCTGTTCTATCATCTCTGCACTACCAGTACCTTGAACCGTACTGGTATTTCAGTAATGTACTGAGTACTGAGACCAGCAGCAGCATGTTGGCCTGAACACTGACACTCACCAGCAGCCTTGTCCTGCGTCCTTTACTGGCGCACGAGGGATTAACACCTTCTTTTCTCTCTCTAGCTCTTAACACACATTACGATCATTCATCGCTCATCCTGTCTTCCGTCCACTCTCTATTTGTCTCTGGTCTTTATAACGTCCAGTGAATGTCTCACAGCGGTGTGACTGAGTGTTAGTGTTTGTACCACACTGTCAACCTGCTAGTTTTTAGTCATAAGTCATTTAATCAGAACAAATACTCGAGTACAGCTGTCCGTATTTCCCACAGTGGGATTACACTCTGAAACTAGAGGCAACAAATCACAGAAATAACAATCCGATGTCATAAAATGACTCAGGTAGACATCTGTCTAACACTTTTTGTCCTGATAAACATTCTGATGTTATTTGTGTTGAATTATCAGAGCAAAGAAGAAACATTTTTTCTCATGCTGGTCACATTTTGTCTTCCACAGCTCTACCTCTGCTCTTCAACTGCACAGACAGACAAGAAGAAGAAGAAGAAAAAAAAAAGCTGGACGTGAACCCAACTCAATGGAAAATTCCTCGGTTTACCATTAAGGAAGACTGACACTAATGTCAACTTCTGGAGTCAGAACTCCAGTCAGAGCTCGAGCTTCGAACGTAATGCTTCTGTGTGTGTGTGTGTGTGTGTGTGTGTGTGTGTGTGTGTGTGTGTTCCATTCATCTGACATAAAGCAGTTACGGTATCCGATTCATTTCGATCATTTTGAAAGAGGAAGAGAGAGAAAATGAGTCAGAGTTGTTTCAGTTGCTTATTATAATCAGGATCTGTGTTTCATATTTCCTGCATGAGACATAATTTTTTAAAAAAAGGAAAAAAATTTCATGCTTTCATGAACCACAACAGACGGCGAGTACAGGATGAAATAAGTGAAGCATCTTGAAAAACACAAATACAATAAGAAGAAATTCACCTCATTTATTTATTTTCTCGGCGTAAACAAAAGTTTTTCGTGCGAGCTCAGACGGTGGCACCGGTTTGTCCCCGAAAGGGCGATGCTGGTGGGAAACTAAGGAGTCACTTTCCGGTCACACCATTTAATATTGCATTTATTTATTGAATTATTAATTTAAAGTTGTGACCAGGAAAGGCACATTGAGGTTACTTCCTGGCAGAAAGGAAGAATAGTGGCACATTGTTAAGCGCCGTGCAGTCGAACAGTGTGGCAGCTCTCGCTGCTGTAGGTGAACGTCTGTTTCTATTGTGCAGCTCTGCTCACTCCCTGTTTATGAAAACAATAACACTTTATATCAGCCGAGTAAACATCCAAAGGTAAATGTTAGGCCAACTTCCATTATTTCTGTGTAAACCCCTGAGATATCAAGTATCCAAACAGTTTACTTTTTACACTTTTCACTATTTATTTGTCTTTTATACATCACGCTGCACAGCTGATTGAGCCTTGTTCAGACTCTCAGAGCTACAACGAGAATCTGGAAACAACAATGTCAGAGTAAAAAAGCTTGGACCTGCAACACAAACACAATCCGTGCTCCTGAACTATAACCGGATCCTCCTGGCTTTTATTGAAGCTTCTGGGAACCTGACGTTCAAACAGACCCAGCTCTGGTCCAGACCTGTGATCCTCTGTGTTTTGTCTTTAGCTGAAGCCAAGTCTTCCTGCTTCACACGGACCCCTGCTTAGCCAGACAAAACCATCGCCGCAGAAGGTGGACGCACGGCTCGAAGCCGCTCAGACGCTTCGAGGCTGTAATGAATACAACATCAAACAAGAGCTTACAAAGACTTATTACTCATTTGGACTGGGTGGAAATTATGACTTCCAACTGCAATATCATAACACTCGTGACGACATTTTCAGTGCTTCGTACCGTCAGTTTGAAAAATCACTCTCCTCTCGTGTACGTAATACTTTCCACAACAATCGGAGCATAATAACGGGAACACAGATATTATCAGGTGATCCGGGAACAAAGAAAGCCAAAGAGCACGAACCAGAGCTTCAAGTACTTACTATACTTACTTACGACATACACGTACTCACAGTGTAGTTATTGTGAGTGTCAGGCCTGCTTCATTAGCCTTTAGCATAGATACATCCACTTTACCAAACTACACGGTAAACCATGTAATATTTGAGTACAAAGGGTACAAACGTCTTCAAAGAGACATTTAGTCACCCGCAGGTTCATGAAGAGCCGTCGTGAAGCTCAGCGTGGTACAGTTGTCATGAACGGGGAGATTACATGGGGACTTCTGGAGCCAGCCTCAAGTGGACAACAGGAGGAACTGGAGTTTTTGGCACTTCTGCCTCATGGCTTCATTTCACAGCTGCTTTCTGTTTGGACGTGACTCACTTTCAGTGGACATAATAAAGACCAGGCAGACAACTGAAGACAGGATGAGAGACGGATGAGCACGATGTATGTGAAGAGCTGGAGAGAGAAGAGAAGGCGTTAATCCTCCTGCACCTGTAAACGACGATTAGAAAGCCAAGGAGTGCCAGAGCTTGAACTGAGAATTATCAGCTGGATCTGCAGCTGCCTTCGGCTTTATGAGGCTTTAAAGTGAGTTTTCAGCTCATTGTTCAGCTGTCCGGCCACAGCTTCACTGTTATGGTTCACTCTCAGCGCTTTCACTGTGTCGTTTTTGGCTGCAGCAGGCAGCTGCTTTGAGAGACAAAGGCTCTAAAACCTCTCTGAACACTACCTGCTCAACACTAAAACAGCAGGCAGACACAGCCAGAGACCAACCGGTGAACACAGCGGAGCATTCAGCAGCTGAAGACACAGAGATTTCCTCAGATAAGAGAGAGCGAATGCTGCATTACATATGAATAAAACAGTTCTAATACAATAAAATATAAAACAAGTTATTGCAGGCTTACAGTAGATACACTGCAGACTACACTGTACCTGATGACCTGACCAAAATACTTCATCCACAGCATCTGAGATACTCAGTAGTCTTAATTCGACACGACAGGTTTGCTCTCTGGTGTCCTCCTCTGTAGAAAACATAATATCACTCTCTCAATTAGTGACGCGGCTTGATCATCCCACTGCGGCAAGCCGTAGGTTTCTGCTCCAAAACCATCAGTCCATAAAAAAGGCACAGTTTGATCACTTGTGCACACGAATTATGAGTTGAATTTCATATAACAAAGTACTTATTAGTGCCTTCAAAGACATAACATTTTTTATTCCAAGTCAAGAACTGCAAATGATAAAAAACACGACTGGTTTTGATAATACAAAAGTGGCGTCATGGACCAAGAAAGAAGTTGATGGAGATCCAGGATTTCTGTTTCTATTTTTAAACATCACAACAAGAAGAACAGAGTTTTTATTATTTCTCATGAATTTATGAACTTGAATGAAAATAACCTGGAGATGTATTCCAGAGGTGAGTATCACTCTGTATTTCACAGGGCTGCAGCTCATGACTGCATTTACATCGATTAGCCTGAAGGTAACAAACTGAACTTCTTGATGTTTTTACCTCAGTTGGATTATGAGGATGTGTGTGTCGCTGCTCTGATTGACACAGCTGACCATGCAACCGAAAAGTCTCAACAGTAGTCAGTTTATGTTGTTTGTTAATCTGGGTTTTCACATATTACAGAAAGTTTGATCAGAGCTCGTGGATCGTCGGTGTGTCGATACTCAGACTGACATTGTTGGATTCACGACTGTACTGAGCTTCTCTTCTCTGGGATGTCATGAATTGTAATCTGTCTGTTTGGCTTTCTATCTGTATGAATGTTCTTGTTCTTCCCGTCTTGGCTGGGACTCCCTTAAAAAATTAGTTTTTTTTAATCTCAATGGGCCCCTTCCTGGTTAAATAAAGTTTTTCACTTAATCAAGTAACAGCGTAGTCTATAAATATAAAAAAAAAACAAGACTTCCCAGAACTGAAGGTGATGTCGTCAGAGATTCCTCGTGTCCAACAAACAGTCCAAAACTCAAAGACAGCCAATTTATGACAAAATAAAACAGAGAAAAACAATCGAGGAGCTGGAACAAGAGTGCTTGGTGTTTTCGGCTGAGAAATTTCTGACTTACTCGACTATTACTAAACATTTTAGTAAGATTATGATGCAGATTAAAGATCATCTGATCATTTTAAAATATGTCTAATCATTTCCAATAACTAACATTATAAATACCACAAATATCTGACAGCAATTCTCAGAAC
The DNA here is from genome assembly GCA_028641955.1 of Protonibea diacanthus. Taxonomy (NCBI): domain Eukaryota; kingdom Metazoa; phylum Chordata; class Actinopteri; family Sciaenidae; genus Protonibea; species Protonibea diacanthus. Next base: position 20,430,891 of record CM053996.1, on the reverse strand, counting down.
AAGCCACACTTTCATTTCTATAATAATATTAATGATAATAATAATAATGGAGTAGGTAACTGGGCATCCGAGCTACGCAGGCCTGCTGAGAGACGGTGGAATTTTCCGAGGAGCTGACCATCCAGTGGACCTGAAACGCCTCGCTGGCTCTCGCTGGAGCTGCACTTTGAAGCTCTGCCAACTGCTGTTGACCCGTCTTTGATGTGACGCCAAACACTGTCACCGACGGACACGAAACCCCTGTCATCCGACGGCACATAATCGTTTTCTCCTGAACCGTAACGTCTTTTGCATTCGTCAAAACCTTCTTCTCATTGCTGAGATTTTTTAGGAGCAAACCCGATCGAGCTCTTGCTCAGGTCGTCCTGCATGAGTCTTGGCCATCCGGCATACTGCAGAGGTCTGCGTGCATTAGTGGCATCATTTGGCAAAATCCAGAGCAGTGGGGTTGACAGATGGGTGCTTTGTTACATCTCTGGTTTGTGTTGTCAACAAACAGGTCACAGCCAATGTCAAAGGAAGCTCACAGTGTGCAGAGAGAATGAAACAGAGGGCTGAAAAACAGCAGAGAGGCTCTACGCGCTGACTTCAACAGCATGTTGTAGCGCGTGGCAATGTGCAGCTTTCTCCCTTTAAACAGGTTAAACAGAGAGCTGGTAAACAATATGCCATTATGTCACATCCTGAATAATTCATACTTTTCTTCCTTGTGTGCAGAATTAGATCTGCCGTGCTGCTGAACAGATGAATCACATCCCCAAAAGAGGTGTCTCCATTTCCTGCATCTGCTCGCTGGCAGCTACTCCACAAACGACCAGAGAAGTTTCACACTTTACAGAATAAGAGTAGAAAAACGAAGATCCTCACACTCCTCGATGATTTGCATAAATATAGATGCAGCTCGTGTCACATTTTGACAATGAAACGATCTACAACTTCTTCATGAACATCCTCCCAGTGTGTAATCATTTTCAGGACCATAAAAAGTCTCCTAACCCTCTGTGGATCAGCTAATAAACCTTCTTAATGTCAAATATAACTGGACGCATGCCAAACATAGTCTGGTGATAATTTTGGCTTTCCCCGGACGTTGTGTCTGCTTTGCAACCTGTGACAGGATTAGACCTACATCTGCCCTCGGCACATGCAGTCTCACCTTGACCTTCCCAGTGGAGGTTGTTGAGGTTAACAGGACACGAGGTGGGGGTGGGTGGAGGGGTTCACGTTAGGTGCAGCCTGCTCGCAGCAACCTGAGCCTGGCTTTACTGTTTGACAGATGGAGTGTCCTCATATTTAGCTCTGAGCCTTGCGCGGGAGAGATTAGCCTCTTCATGCACGCTGACAGACGAGGAGAATATAAGAAACATGTCAGGGTGCAAAGCTGCCAGTCAACTGTGATTTGTGATGAGTCCCAGAAGAAAACAAGCAGGAGGGGAGATACGGACACGGGGCTGAACCGGATTCTGGATCTGAAGGGTATAAATGTGAAAGACACGCGATCCAGAGAACGACTCGGTGGCTTGTAGGTCAAAATCTGAATTTGTAACATTCTAACAATGCTGCTTCATGTTACACAGCAGTTTTCTTCAGATCGACTTTACTGATCCCACACAGGAAATTCACTTGTTAGAGCGGCTCGTAATAAACAAAGTGGATAAGAAAAATTCTCATAAATAGGTGCAACCCAGTCATGGTTGAGCGAGTGGTGTGTGTGCGATTTGGTGACCACACTCAGAGTTTTTTGGGGCCATAAACGAAACCTTGCTCGGGGCCACTAAATGCCCAGGGCCGGCCCCGTTCACCTGGGTGAAGAATGCAGCGTTACGGACTCTGTGAACCCGCAATAAAAGGTTTCCGTGTCAAAGCACCACAGTTTGTTCAACAAATTCCAGTTGTGATCCTCCTATTATCCGCCTATAAAACGCCCCTAGAATGTCAGGTTGGCAAAAAAGCCAAAGAATGTGAGCGATGTGAGTGGCGGTTTGATGTCGTTGCGTAACAGCGGAGTGATTCGGTCTTTTGTAACGGACCACAACAGCGTGACAAAGCCTCAGAGAGGGTGACAAGTACGGCTTAATGCACCTTGTGCTACAAACACAGATCTCTGCTGCCTCATCCCACTGATAACACACACACACACACACACACACACACACACACACACACACACACACACTGTAACAACCAATTAGGAAGCGTTCCCATCAACATCATCATCACCATCATCATTACACGGCCGAATCATTTTGTCAATTCAATCTGGCTTCACTTGTTCTTTTTATAGATCATGACACGTCGGACAAATCGAATCAGAGAGCAGAGACGCTCTCACGGGTCTGCTGAGGTGGAGGCGAGCAGACCACCGCCATCATGTGCAGGTACATGATGAACATGAACGCACTGATTTGAAAAACCCGAGCGACAATCCAATCAGCTCGCCCACAGCGTGTCAGCAGCAGGAGAAAGCACTGCTCCTTACGAAGGTCCGGGCTAATTAAGAGTAATAATTAGAGATGTTTGTGTGTGTGTGTGTGTGTGTGTGTGTGTGTGTGTGTGTGTGTGTGTGACTCGGTGTGTCTGGGGAAGAGAGGGTGCTGGCATTGACCGAGAGAAACCTTTGTGTGTGTGTGTGCCTGCTCCTCCTTAAATAACATTTCCAGTCATGACCATTCATTATTATTCATATTTACATTCTGTAATTAATAGCCGTTTTCATTGTTGGTGACGCAAACACTGCATTGGATTCATGCACACGATGGTTCACAGGAAGCAGTCATGGATCATCAGTGAACCTGAAGCCTGGTTGCTCAAACAAGCCACCCGTAACGACACCCACCTGTCAATCAAAGCGTCCACACTATAGAGACCAAAACTGTTTTTTGTACCAGGCTGTAAACATGTTTATTTCTGCTGTGAAGTTGGACATTTGAACATGGGGACTTATGGAGACTGACTCACTTCTGGAGCCAGCCTCAAGTGGACGTTAGAGGAACTGCAGTTTTTGGACACCTGCATCGGCTTCATTTCACAGCCATGGCATAAAAACATCCATGCAAAACAAAACATGAGGCGTGAGGAGGGAAGGCACGAAGGGGAGGGGGAAGGTCCTGCGAGTTTTAATAAAGAAACAACTGGTATAATAAGAAACCGCAAATACAACAACTGGTGTTTTTTCAGCCATCTAATACGTCTGGTGTCATGTTACTGGACGCCGTATCTGTAGGTGGAGTAAGGAATGGGGAAGTCTTCTTCCAGAAACACAACAGCAGAAAAATAACCGTAAGAATGTCAACAAGCGAGTTGATTTACAGAAATAAAAACTATTAAATGACGAGTGTTTCACAGCAACCACGACAGCAGCGCTTGTAATGACTGAAAACTGCAGAGAGAGGATGGATACGACAGACACTGATGATTGGTTGTAGCAAAATAACCTCCTCCTGCCCCTCCTGAAGAAATTGGCTAACATGAATGAATGAATGAATGAATGTTGTGAATGAAGTGAAACAAATGACTGACCAACTGACCAGGAGGAAGGGAAAAAAAAGCTCATGATGACTACATTAACGAGGATTTATGAGTGACAGACTGGGACGTGAAGTAAGGTCAGCGGCCGATGTTCTGGAGGCCTCGCGTGTAAACGAGCGCTCATTATCTTTGCTCCTCCTAAATTTGGACACAGACGGCGGATCGTATGCGGCAGCTGCCGGGCAGCTAAATCATATTGTGTAATGTTTGATGGCTGGAGATCTGCTGAAGGGGCTGAGAAGAGGCCTTGGCACAAACACAAGCGACAGCAAACAACAACCTGCGGCCTCGTCCGTGAAGGTTTCAGTGCTGTCAGCGGAGATCATCCTGCTGCAGTGAGTGTTGATAAAGAGAAATTCACAGGCTTTGATCTCACTGGGAATGAATGAGACATGAGTGACGGACAAACAAGCGAGCTTTTATTTTTGTGGTTCCTGTCATTGGCTCTATCTGATACGACAGCATACTCCAGTGAACTGCTGAGATCTCTGAATGCGGAAACGTTTGTGAGAAGACGAGGTCCAACAAGGAAACAAGAACAGGAACAAATCTGACGAGACGTCAGCTTCGACAAACCTTAGTGCCAAAAGAAGGACGAGCATTAAAACTCTACCTGCTCACTGACACTTTCTGTTTCAACCAAATAAACTGTCAGCTTGTTTACGACAGACCGCTCCTGTTTGTTGCCTCATTAGAAGCATTTTTAGCAAAGTCCTCATCATATCAGCAATTAACGTACATCGTCACTGATATATACTTATAATAATGTCACGTCTTCATTATTAAACTTCATTACTGAGAATTTGGTGACTAAAAATGGCGAACACATTTCCAGTGTTGCCATGTTGGACCAGAAGGAGAAGCTCCGACCTGTCGGCGTGTCACATGCCTCCGTGCTGGCCCGTGCACGGATTGCCATATTGTTTGACACTTTTACACCACATCCTCCTGCACATGGAGGTGTCAGTAATAAGAGGGATTAGTGTGATATCCTCACAGACTCTACCCACTGTTTGCTCGAGGTTTACAGCTGATACGTGACTCTTCCTCCTCTGGGTGGTCAAGTGAGGGGCGAGCAGCACCGTCTGCATGTGCTTCTTGGCGTCTTGTTAATGTCACAGTGACTAATTCAATTCAATCCTTTGGTGAGCTAAAAATATGTTTTTTAAAGATCTGGGTTATGATGTCGGCTCACCTACTTCTTAGAGGTTTACTCCTTTAAAAAAGCAGGTCAGTCCTGCACGTTATTACGGGAACAAAATGCTATTAGCTCCGGATCTCTTCATCCCAGAGCTTTTCAGAGGGCTTCTGTTGCTGTCGCCTTCTTTGACTTCACACAGACACGTGATAATTCTGCAGGGCTCATTCACCAGAACTGCACTTCTAAAAATAATCATCTTTCATAAATATGACAAGAAAAATTAGCTTTTTGTGGCATGAGGTTTGCTGACATGTAGTCCAGGCGACCAGGATGTAGTCAAAAATAAAAAGGTGTTTTCGTTCAGTGGCAGTCTGTGAAGTAACCTCTCCAATTTACTGATGCTGTCAGTGTCGAAAACAGGAAGTGGTGCAAAGACTGAATTGTACATAATTTATTTAAGTCCTGATAAGTAAAAATGTAGAAAATTATGTCTTCAGGTTCTCAAATATGAAGATTTTCTCTGTTTTCTATCACCATAAATTGAATCTTTTTGGGTTTTCAACTGTTGACCTGACAAAACAAGACATCTGAAGACGTCTTATTGGACTCTTGTGATGGGCTCGAACTGCACAAAATAAAACATCTAATTCAGTCGTGAAAATCAAGCCTGGAACAGAACAGGTTACGGTCGAGTGTACGGAGCGGGCAGCAAACCTCTGGAAGATTAATTAAAAACAAGCTTTACTGTAAGAACACATCATGCATGACGTGTTTGGAGTTCACAAAGTCAACAATTAGTATTGAAATCGGTACCTGCAGGGCTCCATGTACACTGCCATTCATTTACATTTTGTCAAGAGGGCTCATGGCTTTGTTAGCATGGTGATTTTATCGCACAGGATGCAAGATATACAAAAGACATTGTCAATGATTAAATGGACACCACAGAAGCTCGGGATAAGGCCGCATTGCTGTGTGTGCCAGATATGAACAGACAAACAGAGAGCGGGATTTACTATTCAGAGTGAGGGAGGAGTGAACGAGACTGGTCAGCGCGCTTAATCGGAGGACTGAGGCAGAGAGGAGAGAAAACAACAGCTGTGGACAGGATGGGATTGTTTCAGAGAGAGAGTCTTACGCTGGCAGAAGTCTGGCAGGCACTTCACTTCTCTCACCTTTTCTGAGAGCAGCCGCATCCTGGATACATTACAGCAACTCCTGCCTGACCTCAAAACATGTCGGTTAGGACAAACTGCGCTCTAAAGAGTCACTTCACCCAAAAATATACTTTTATGTTTTACCTGGACTCAGCATGGATGTGACAGGTCCAGTTATTCTGTCACTGTCACAGTATAACTTTCCTGATGATAGCAGTCATATTAAAGAATGAAATATTATAAATAATCCAGCTCCTCTGCAGTTTTTTTTCGTTCTCGCTTTGTGGTTCACACACATTGACTTTCTCTCCACGTCCCGACACTCACCCAAAAAAGACAGTACATAAAAGTCGGGGATAGTTCTTGAGTTTATAAAGATAATATTCTTATTGTAAGTTATGCAGTGAAAATATGATATCATGACAGCACTAGTCATCACTTTGGACTTTTCTGCTTTCCATTTAACTGTATCACACCTTCCTGTTTTATAGGATTGCTCATCTGCTCTGCTGGTGTATTAACTGGTGTGAAGACGATGGTTTGTAATCAGTTATGGATTGAACAAGTGCGTTCCCTTCACTTGAAGAATGTTAGCAGTTCACTTGCCACCACAAACCTGAACCTGGACACAGTCTCTGTCAGTCTCAGTCTCTGTGAGCCTCAGTGTGGAGGCTCTGGCCATTAACCATCCTGGCTGCCTCTTCCGCCTCCCGGCTGGGCTTTCATCTCTGCCTATTCTGCAAGCATGGCAGCATGAATTTTGCTGTGCCACTTTCTGATGTGAGCAAACACGTTCATAACGATTAAAGTAATCATCTCAACATCTTGGCACATGAAACTCTGGAATCATTTGGATGAACAGACAGTTTCAGGACAAACTGAGACAATATTCACATTATTCAAACGTGGAAACAGGAATTAAAAGTTACGTTTTCTTATGTTGTCACACTGCACTGTACCTGCACAGGAGAATATCATGCATTCATCTTTATCACTGCATACACCAGAGATGAGATACCCACCCTCCTCCCCTCCTCACCCCACTGTGCCCAGTTGTTGCTATGGGCACACAGCCTGGAGTGGGAGGACGCTAACAACCAACCACGTCAGCTCTGAGTCCACACTCCCCCGAGAGAGCCAGATGAAGGAGCAGGTAGCATTCAAGTACACAAGTTAAAAGGGAACATAAAAGAATTAATCTGCCAAAAATACCTGGCCGGCTCGTGATCCAAGCTAACTTGAATTGGTTCATGTAAATGAGTGGCGCTGGCCGGCGTGTTTAAAGGCTGCAGGATGACTTGAATAGGCAACGTGACTCTGACATTATGGACAGAAAGGCTCGGTTTGTTCACACTGAAAGAAAGCACTGGAGAAGTGTTGTTACAGTTAAAAGCCTTGAGAAAAAAAAAAATCTCCTCCAGGACTTGGTAGATTTGGCTTCAGTGCTGTGCCAACACTGGCTCACCGCCAAAAACAGATTATGTCATCGCAATTATGCCTGAAAACCATCAAATTTCCACTGATAAATGCGGTAGATCAAAAGATCTCCTCATTATTTTCACCAAACGGCTTACACTTTACGACTTTCTGGTCTTTATTTGATTTAATTTTCTCCAAAAAACACAATAAAACTGAACAACTGAACAGATATAAACACAACATAAACCAAATCAACTCATCCTGGCACAAACTGCTTGTTGAGTTTAAGGATGAAACCACCATTAATTAAGTCATCTTTAAGCAGAAATGCTCACCGATTCCATCGTTAGAAACTGAATATTTTGGGGATTTGGACATTTGAAGACGTCACCTTTTGGCATTTTTCACCATTTTCTGACAATCAGTGAACATCAAGAAGAAATGTTAGCTGCTGTTCTGGTTAATGATGGCTGCTCACAGGTTTGTCCTGATTAAAGACACTTTTAAGTAAGTTTAACTTCTCACTTACTTCACTCACTAACAAACTTGGACTTTGTGGTGAGTTGTAAAAGTAATCCTTCCATTCAACATGACATCTTTCCAGATCAGACAGCTGCCTGCTGATTTAAACTGGGCTGTTTGGAGGGCTCTCTGTGCTGCTCGGGGCCACGGCACCTTCATTAGTCTTATTAATAACCAAAGTGTGCAGGAGTGGAGTGGAGCACCGGCCTCGAGCTGATGGAACAGACACACTCTTCAATCAGAGGCCTAATTTAATCCTGACACCAGGGCAACCAATGAAGAGGACTCATTTACCGAGCCTGCTGCTGAAGAGGAATCTGCTTAACAGACCAAAGAGGCATTTTACTATAGAATGCTCAAATTACTGCAGTAATTAGGACAGAGTACAGAGGATAATTATTTATTATCTTCTTTGAAACATAAAGAAATATATTTGTGGGGAACTGGGCCACGAAAAAAAAAAAACAACCCCACTGAACTCAAAGTTTTCTATCACGAGAATCTGTGTTAGTGAGCCGAGATGATCCATCCACCGGACAGATTCAGACAGCATGACACATGACACGTGAGCCACGGTAAAAGGCCTCTCTAAAATGCAATGTGCAGCAAAAAGGAACTGAACTTTGGATTTCACAGAGTTGAATGTGCTGCAGCTGGACTCATGTTACCCTGATTGAGCTCCTCTGTCTACGTGTAGCAGCCCACGTTAAAGTCAAATCTCTGACGCTGACTCCAAAGCAGTCTCCGGTTCTTGAGCGTCCTCATACAGACAGATGTTCCCTCCTCCAGTGAGCGACGCCTGGCTCTGCCACCCGTACGCTCAGGACAATCCAAACTTTTCTTGTCTGTTGTTCCCCGTTGGTGGAACGTCCTACCAGTTCCTACCAGATCAGGGGTGTCCCTCTCTACCTTCACAGACCTCCTGGAGACCTCCAGCTCTGCAGAGAGGACCTCCTCTACAACTGGACCTTGATTCTACGCGAGTAGTTTCTCTTTTTGTAAGTCACTTTGCAGTAAAATCATGATCTGGTTTGACCCTCATTTGCCTTGTGCAGTGCAACACATCTCCTCTGCTGGATAGTGGCTGGAAGTGAACCCTGCTGTTGAGCATGGAGCATGTTTGGGATGCTCTTGACTACATACCAGTGCTAAATAAACTGTAGTGTCGCACGAGATTCAAGTTTAACAGTTTTGGGGCAGTAAAAACTAGAAACTGATTTCACGTTGTGATTGTTTCCTGGTGGAGGACAGGCTTTCAGATCGTCCTGCTGTCTCCCGGATCACATGAGCTGTGCACACAGGATGATGCTGTTAGATGTCCATGTACGCCTCCGCTAAAGAGTTCACAATAACAGGCCAGGGGTGATTAATGCTGACAGGCCCTGGCTTTTTATGGATGCTAATGGTGCAGTGTGTGTGTGTTTGCCGCTGTCACCTGGCCTCATGCTCCTGCTGTCGCTGCTGCCTCGGTCCTTAGTCACCGACTCGTCATTTCGCAGCTCTCGCCTCGCCATAGCGACCAGAGGTGTGTGGAGTCAGGTAAACACATGTTAGACATTCTTGAGTGTGATGTTGAGTTCATTTACTGACGGTTAGATTTTAACCACATTATCTCTGCTTTGATTGGTGGGTATCTAAAAGTGCACCAATCAGAATGTACCGTACCCATTTACAGGTATGTTTTTTTGGTGTAGAAGTGACATTAATGTTCCTGTTGATGGGCATTTCTTGCTCGTTTTGAGGTTTTCACTTGTTTCGTACAGTATTTGCACAAACTGCACGGCAGGATTGTTTTCAGTCATCTTGGTTTGGATGTGAATGAGTCACATCAGTGAGGATTCTTTGATTAAATGTCAACTCCCAGCGTGCAGAGTGGTCCCTGTAGTCACATGCAGGTCTTCTCCAGCATAAGAAACTAGGGAATCCTTCGAAGGCCTTGGGGCCTTTAGAGTAGGAGGCCCATCCAAGTCCCGGAGGTCTGAACTATAGTAAACACCCTGCTCTTAGCTCTGTATGTAAGTGGGAGGCACAGCAGGTGATTCATGTTGACATCAGCGTGCGATGGGAGCAGACTTTCTTACACTTTAAAATCACAATTTTCTGCCTCAGCTTTCTTGAATTTCACTGACTGTTGAAGTCTGAGTATCTATTTTAAAAGTATCTAATTTAATCTGAAACGATCAATCCAGATGATGCAATTAGAAGAGGAAGGATGGCACAGATCTTTTTTTCCACATCTAATCAGGATGGCAGGTATTAGGAGACGCCTGAGATGCATCCTGAGATAAGGAGGAGAGGAAAGAGCTCCTCTTCTTCTGTCATCAATAGAGCTGTTTGTTTCTTCAGCTCAGAGTCTCCTCCCAAGTGTCTTTCACACACTTTGAGCGACACATGATCCGAGAAAGTCGATGCTGTGTACAGCCGCAGATTACATAATCTGTAAAACAGCGAACAATGAGCAGCCTGGTGTCGTGTTGGTGAAATATTGTGAAACAGGCGTCTAACAATGCAAACGTGTTTCCTCATTGTGAAAGAACTATGCCAGAACTACACATCAGGACAAAGGAGCTTTACATCAGCACACTATCATACTCAGTGCTGATAAAATGATTTTAGCAGGTAGAGTTCATCATGTTCACCACCTTAGGTCAGGAGTTACCATGCTGACATTAACATAGCACGAAGCACAGCATCAGTTTTACGTATTGGAAACACTGATGAAACATTAAAGAATCCATCCTATGAGGAACACAAATGTTTGTGCCAAGTTTAATAGTCTTAAGATAATTTATTCAAAACTTACCAACCTCACGGTGATGCTAGACAAGTTAGGGATCACAAACGATATTGAGATGCATCCTCTGGGAACCATGAATGTCTGATTTTTTTTTTTTAATAATTAAGTCTGGAACAAAGAGGTAGACTGGCTGACTTTAAATATTACCCAAAACTTTTTAGGACATCTTTACCTCAGATTAAAATAGCACTTGCAAGTTCAGTCTGCACAAGTTTCCAGATGTGTTGATGCATAAAATTGAACTTTTTTTTTTGCCCCAAGCGGCGTCAACAATTGGTTATAATTTGCATAACAAACACACCGCTATCAGCACTGTTTTACTGTCACTCTACGTCAGACATGCCAAACTCAAGGTCCGTTAATTATCAAAGATAATTTCATACATCTATTATTAATGGCACGCTGGTAAATCGCACTCCCACCACTCATACTACAAATCCCACAATGCACTGCAACAGCCGCCACACAGGTCAAGATACTATCACAGGTCAAGACCTGTGCACCGCCCCTCGCCACGCTGCTTCAGTTGTTTATGGCCCTCACCCTGCAGGCCCCCTCGGCCAGCGCTCCCTCGAGAGTCTCCCATATTGACAGTTTGTGGCCGTACTGAACTTTACTGAAAAAGCTCCTTTACTGAAAAAGTAAAGGAGCTACATCACAAGACGGTGTCAGTAATTCAGGTTTTCATCTTTATTGAATCAGCATGAAAAAAGTTTCACAAATGATACAAACAAAACTCTGTTTACGATGATGGAGCCTCCACAGGACGCCTGACCGCATCGTAAATGTTAATATGATTTTGCATGAATACATCACATTTCATAGCTCGATTCATGATGTTTTCTACAACTAGTGTCCTGTTCCCTGACTAACTAATGCACCTAACATTGTAAAACATATGCCAGCCATTTACACAGAAGAGATGTTTGTGGTTGGAAGCTTGATCTCGGACAGACTTCACTGAAAGTGGTTTCTCTTCTGAGATACGTGATAGATATTTTTATGGAAATACTTCTCCTTGGTCACTGTGTGCCATATGGCAGAAACTATTTTGGAGAGATCTGTCATTGTTCCTCTGGTGTCAGGCAGCTATTTCAGCATGTTTATGGAAATTAACCAGCAGGCCTCCGTCGGCCAGTCAGCCTTTTGTGCAGTTTGACATGAGCCGGTTGTACTTTTCCACTCGTTCCTGAGATCCGTGGGTAACCTGGGATACATACTTCAAAACCACATGGGCTCTGCTTAAGTTGTGGACCTTTAAACACAACGCTGATGCAAAATCTTTCTTTCTTTTTTTTTTTTTTTGTCCTCCTGCACTTGGCAGCACAGCTCGTCGTGTGCTGACACAAATCTGTAATGAACTAAATGAGGAAATACCCCACGAGGAGCTGGATGACGGCCCAAAACAACCACCCTGTTCAGCAAGAGTTCTGTAGCTGTGGATCGATTTACATGTTGCTGAGTCACTCAAAAGCGGAAGAGTTGCTTGACTGGCAAGTTATTACTGGAAGAGTGCAATGGAGAAGAAGAAACATGGAAAAGAAACAGTACTTTGCACTAATAGAGGATCAAGTATCACCTAATACCAGCTGTTATATTTATTCATAAATAAACACATTTCCTACATAATATAGCTAGCTGCTCAGCCTTTATAATACGGCAAAATCTGTGGAGGCATTTATAACCTGAATATCTCTGAAAAGGAGTGCACACAAAGTGTCACTTCAGTAAAAGTTAACAGACATTAAAATGAAAGTGTATTAACTTCACTGCGTTCATTTATTCTTCCGCCGGCAGTCTCGGTGGTTTGACTCGTCGCTCGTGTCCGTCAGCTCCGTCGAGTGTCCCACAAACCTCCTGAAGCGTGTCCACATGTGATCCGCAGCGTTGACATCGGAAGCAGGGTCAAGCTTTCAGCCTAAAAGGCTCCCATCTTTCCTTTCCTTGTCTTTTTTGATGGGAAATCCTACCTCACAACTCCTTCTGTGGCCTGTACTTATCTGAAATGTGATAGTTATTCATTGACACTGACACTGCCTCGAGGCACAGCCAGAGTGACAAGTGCAAGCTGGCACAATATGGGATACGCAGCTTTGGTGAATTGGGAGATTTAAAATGTGCATTTAAATGTGCAATGATGACGTTAAACTTCAGGAAGCCCATTTCTCATTATATCCTCATTTATAATGGACTTTTTCTTTTCTGCACTTCTTATGCAGGTAAACCAGCCAGCTAGTTTTTCTTTTTGTCTTTTTCTCGATTAATCGAGCAGTTGTCAGAAGATGAATGTTCGTTTCCCAAATCTCACTGTGACATGTTTAAATATCTTTTGTCCACAAGCCAAAGATATTCATGACGACCAGAAAATATTCACGTTTTAGAGGCTGAATTTGGAAAGAAAATGATTCATTTAATCGTTTACAACTTATCGATAATTTGACTAATCATTGCAGCTCTGAAGGTAAACTGCAGCATTAAAGCTGTTAGAAATGTTGGTAATCTATTAATAAAAGTGATTAATAAATGGATTTTAGTTCAGACTCTGTTTATTAAAGACTGATAGTCAGCTAGAACCATTTCATGAGGTGGCCCTTATTAGAAAGTGGCAGATGACTTTCAGCACTTTACTTTAACTGACTTTAGTTTATTGAATTATTTTTCTACACTGTGCGTTGTGAATTGTCTTCAGCTGTTAGTTGATGCATCTAACTTGTTTAGTTTGGATTACTGTGTTGACCACAGGAACATCACCATGTGGGAACACGAAGCAGTCCAACTACAGCAAAATAGTTTAACTCCTGAGATGTTGAAATAAAAAGACAAATATGCTGAACAAAAATATCCCATTAATAATTTCTGCTCTGGACTCAGGATAAGAACCAACACGCAGCTCTGACACACTGAAATCCTTTTTTACAAACTCAGCATTACTTTGTCGGTTATCCATCTACAAAGTGCGCGTGCTTTGTGGTTCTGCGGTTGCTATTCTGTTACACTAAAGTGGATTATATGTAAACTAGCTCACTCTGTCAAACGCTTCAGTGGTTTTCCTACGATCAGGTGAAAGATGGAGAGGAGCTGGGGACCGGCCAGACCTGCTGTGTAAGCAGATACAGGGATTCTGCTGAGAGGATTCGAGCAGAAAGTCTTGTCAAACAAACAAACGGAGGTATTGAACTTGCACAGGACTAGCTGACCTTTGACCCTGTGACGCTTCATCTGTTTCGACCTCCCTGATCCGATTTGGGATGTTTTCTGTGATCGTGAGCGTCCAAACGAAGTCAAAGACGAGCTTTGTCTGCGAACCATCGGGATGGTTCTCAATGTGCTGCTTTTGATCTTCATGACAAATACAAACCTGTTATTTCCTCAAGCTGCGGGACAAAATCAGCTTTCTAACAAAGTGGCCACTCTTCCTCCATAAAATAGGCAGTGTTGGAAGCTCCTTCATGGTCACCAGCTGGACAATAAGACAAGTTAATCGATGGATATTTGTACCATCAACTCCTGTTTTGTGGAGCAGTTTATATCCCAGCAGAGAAGGATTGTATATGATTGGTTTGACAACTAATATGATCTTTCTCTTTGGTTCTCTTGGTTTCCTCAGAGCTCAGCACTGTCAAGAAGGATTGCTACTGACCAATGGTGCATATTTGCCATATTTGTCCAAATCTGTTGGTGTGACCGAACCTTTAGGAGAAATGTCCAACAAGTCCTCATTCCTGAGCAACAAGTGTTTCCTGGTCGCCCCCCTGATCAATGCCTGGTTGGGTTTAGGCAAACACTACACGGTTAAAAGAAATCAAGACTGACTGTTGGGAGACAGACGAGAACCCGGCGGACTGGTGCCATACAACTTTCCGTTGATTTAAAAGGAACACAAAGATGTGTTGTGAGAACAGGATACAGTGTTCCCAGATGGCTTGCACTCATTTAATAAAGTTTGCTCACAGGGTACATATGCCTAAAAGGTTCTTCAGGATTCTGCATTTTTTGGGCCTGCAGTACACGTGTATCACTGTTTTTCTTCCACGATGACACAAAAAGCAAGGATCCCCTGAAATCAGGTCCATATCAGACGATTCTGCACAGTCATGAACACTTCATGTTGGAAAATCTGATGATTATACAGAGACTGATCAACGGCGTCGACGTTCAGGCAAATCATAGATTACTTCTGTCTCCAAACACATAATCTCATTGATCTGTGCTACATTAACAAACCAGAGGAGTGATGTAGTTTAGTCATGGATTTCAAAATGGAGAATAAAAGATAGCAATTTAGATTGTGATTACAAGATCGTGATATGATGTTTTTGGCCAGATGGCCCACCATTCATTCACGTTCAATGCCAGCCTTCATTCAGTGCCAGTGCAGGATGTAGTGTCGAGGTGAAGGGTCAGCATGTGGGGAGGTCTGGGGGCTGGATGGGCGTCCAGTCACAGACATGCAGGTTTTTTTTAACCATGTTCATGATCTTTACCCAACCTTGACCACGTTTGAGTCGCCTAACCTTAAGCATATTTAAACCACACTTTATTTAATATTAACAAGATCTTTTCTTAGTTATACTCTGGTATGGCATGCACACATATTGTAGAAGGTTGTAGAGTTTTGGGTTTTGCAGAATTGTCCAACACTGACAATCTTGTCTGGTGATTGGGTTGCAAAAATAATACTTTTCTTGGTGCCTTTTATACAAATACTGGATATTTAATAACATTTGAATGCTTGTAATGATGGTAAGAGTGTTTTTGGGCCAGAACATATTGGGTAACTTCGAATTTAAACTGTGGTCAGTTCGCCACAATCACCACACAGCCGAGCGCCGCTCCTGCAGGGGGGCTCGTGAAGTTTCTTTTAGAGATTTGTACAAATGAAAATACTCTGCAGGATGTTCAGGGAGCTTTGCGCCTGCATCACTATAAGCACGGGTCAGCTGTGTGTTGTAAATCACATCACACTCTGGATTTCTGCTCAGTCATGGTAACAGAAGCATCACTGAGACAATTACAGGAAAACGGGGGGCATCTATCCTCACTAACCTTTACATAAAAACACCTCTATTACGGGAGGAAAACTTTATTCCGAGAGGCACTTTGATGGAGTTTCAAGTTGCAGTGCAGTTGGCTTGCCCTTCCTACAGCGGCAGCGGTCACAGCACTTCTCTGGAATCTTTGGATGACACTGGAAACGGGTCAGTGGAGTCTAAAAACGGACGCCAGTCCTCCAAAAGTCATTGTGTCTTGTCCGTCACACCCTTTTTCCCCTCACACACACACACACACACACACACACACACACACACACACACAGCTGTTTCACACGAGGAACATGACAGCTGGTTTCGGGGAACGTGCGCGTTACCGAGGTCAGGGTAGTGTGGAAGAAGTGTGGGAAATCCCAGGATGGGAGGCTCTGGAAGTGATCAGGAGGAGTTAATGGTTAAAAGTGTCGGTCAGAGATTAAAAAGTAATTATTATTAATGATGGTTCACTTTTTGTTTCTGTTTCTTTTTTTGTCAAAGTATACCCGACATTCGCATCACAGCCATTAAACTGTGGGAGAGTCCGTCTTAATTTATTGTTTTTACAGTTATTATCTTCCTGCATTTGTTCAGTCTCACATGCTGCTTCACATTGTTGCTTTGATTAATCTGTTCGTAGAGCATGTTAACTAGCTATGAATAAAGTTATATTGTTGTTTCTCACCATTAATGATTTTCTCGATTGTAAACTTGCCTACACACTCAAAATTCACGTTTTTACAACTTGATGATGATGCATGTTAAGAAAATCATTCCTGCCCTTGCAAACAGCAGTGGAGAGAACAATCTCACCACAAGGTTTATTTTGTATGTTTATGGAGATGTGATCATAAGACGATCTTCAGAAGTTGGAAACAGGCTGACAAGGGTGCAGATCTCATTATAACTGAACTTGGAGCGGACATTAATAACACCACAAATGTACATCACATTACCTGCTACAGCAGACACACTAATATGCACAGGACCAAATATGGGCCAGTTAATTCACCATCAACACATTTTAGACCCCAGTCTGACTCACAGGCTGCAGAGATCAAATCTGGGAAACGTCTTTGGTTCACGCTTCTCTGATGTTGGAGAGAGATCCCACCCAACCTGCAACTACTGATTACTTCTGAATTAATGGTCAGTGTTACAAAATAATAAAAATGCTCATTAAAGTTCTTAGAGCTGAAAGCAATGGTTCTACATTGTTCGACCTTCTCGTGTCAGGTATTTGTATCCAAACCACCAACAGAACTTTTGATTTCCTGCAGACAGATTAACAAGAAAGTTTCAGAAAGCATCAAAATCTTTTATATCATATATCACAGTTTCATTTAGTGAGTAAAATAAATCAAACTTTTTCTGTTTTCTCTCTTATTTGCATCATCAGTGTCGGCCTTCAAGTCATCGCCTCTCCAAACAATGTTTGCTTCTGCGTGAATTTGTTTTACTTTGGTCGCTCCCAACTTCCATGAGCCATTCAGGGGCCTTGAATATTTCCATGGTGGACAGCTGTGATCTAAATATAGAAAGGGACTTCCTAACTTCAGGAAAAAGATAGAAGGAAGGGCCGAATTCAGATCCTCCCGCAAATTTCCTGTAATAGCGTCCCCCAAGAAAAACACGCAGTAAAAACAGTGGCAACATCCAGACTGCTGAGGTCGAGCAGGGCAGCTTCAGGTCACTGTTTTTTTCCTGATTGTTAATCAGCTCGCAGCCTTGACCAGCACTCCTGATCCTCTGTCTTGCCTTGCAGTAGTAAAGGCTCTCTACACCTGTCCAACTCACATTCCTGCTCTCACAGTTGACACATGACAGCTTTTCCGCACTGCTGCACACACATGCACACACACACACACACACACACACACATTTCACCACCACTGGTGCTGGTCTGACACACCCCTGTGCTGTGGCTTAGGGATAAATATATTCATCTGAATGTGTCCGTCAACAGTAGTCCAGATCTGCGGTGCGGATGTTATACAAGCTGGACCTCCAATGATTTCAGAGTTCCTGTTTAAAGGGCATGTAGTCCAGTACTGTGGCTGCAAACGTAAATAAAATAAATAGAGAAAATCCACTGAGTGGAAAGTGTGTGAACTCATCAACGCTTCAAACAGAAATATTCTGTCACTTGTAAAAAGATTCTTAAATATTTGCCGTCATTTTTCAAGTTTTGTCATCACATGAACAAAAACATAATTTTCAAGGTAAGGACATGCAGGCACAAAAATATCTGGTGGCTTAAATATGTCAGAGGAAGGAAACAGATACTGCCAGCATGCATTTGTTGTGCGTGTTATTTGCTATAAATGTTTGTAAGTGTGATGTGTATCAAGGAAATGCGTGATGTGGCGGAGGAGGACAGGAAGAAACAAAATAAATGAGGGCGTGCAATGGAAAAAAATCTGAAAGTTATCTAAATGATCTAAATAAGAAAGAAATGAATATTCCGCTCTCATCTGAGGTCAGATTTTAAAAAACAAATTATGACAACGATATCAAAAATTTAAAAATCAAATTCATCTTTAACTTTTATTACTCTGAAAATATGAGAGGGATGCAACAAATTACACCAAGTGGGAACCACAAACCTAGGACAGAAGAAATGTTTTTAATACACCATATTCTCATGTGTGTTTTTTATAATATCAATATTTCACATCATGTTCCACAAATACGTTTTCCTCATGTACGCCTCACAACAACTACCCTGATATGTTTTATTGAAAAACTAAAGCCCTTCATGAGGGGATGATTCAACTATCTGCATGATAAAATTTAAAACACTAAAACTTTCAAATCCGTCTGAACTTTTGTTCCCTTCATGATTAAATTAAGAGACAGGAGTCCTCGTGTTTTTCACCCGGTATGAACAAAGTAAATGCTGACTCCATTTTTAACTTTGCAGGACGACTGTCTGAACAATGCTGCGCTTTCATGATCCTTTTGTTTTCTGTTGATCGGACGGTGTGAATCGAAACGAACCATTAAATCAAACAAACTTTTCCTCCACCTTTCAGCTCAAAGAACTCCGTCTCTCGGGGCCTCTCGGCTTTGAGCCCTCCGTTACGCGCTCGGCATCCATTTTCGTGACAGATTGAGATGAATTGTGTGAAAGAGGTGCACTGGGTCGCTCTGGGGACACCCTTGAGAGGTGTCGCTGTGCGCCTTGTGACGCTTTCTCCGGGAGTGAGGAACAATAGGTGGAACCAGCTGCTGTGGGAGTCGGTGTGACTCAGTGGAGGAGCTGTTTACAGGCGGTTGGCCGCTCGGCTCAGGCCGGACACCGGCCTACGTCAGCGCTCTCTCAGTTTATCACAGTGCGGCCATGCAGAGCTGCAGACCCGTGTATGTGTTCACCGACTAGCAGGGAAAGGTCAGCCTTCATCACAAGGTCTCCATATGACACGCCGAGTACAATGAAGTTTATCGGCGGCGTCAGTTTGATGGATAGAACAGAAACATATAAGATGTGGAACATTTTAGGCCTGAGACTCGGCCCAGAGTGCACCGAGTTTGTCTGAACTCAGGTCAGTTTTGTTTCATGTTGACGCACATTTTACACCTTAAAGTCCCCTCATATATATTCATATATTAAAAAGACAGAATGTGCATTAAATACTGGTTTGTTTTAACGTGTTTTCTGTTTGAATATTTATACTGTTTTGATGAAATGGAACAAAAACTAAAACGAGTCTTGTTTTGTAGAGATTCACGTTACTGTCAAAGGAGAAAATGAACAATAATTTAGACATCTGACTCAAAATAACTGAGAAATAATCAGACATGCAATTAATTTAATAGTTGATGAGTGCATAAAATTAACAAGGACAGACATTCAGGGTGCAGATATATCACTCTTTCCAATAATAGACTGCTCGTTAACTCCTTTGTCTCTCTCATTGCACACAGATGTCTCCTTCTATACTGGAAATAAGTTCTTAAATTTTCCCTTAAATGTTAGACAGAAATTTTAATGTGAAAAATGTAATTCATTTTAATTTTTTAACTTATCATTGCAACCTGTCGTCCTATTTTAACATTTCTACACTTCTCGTTGCTCAGAAATGGACTCTTCATTTTGTATCGACCTGGATTTATTGTTGTTGTTCGTGTTCTTGAAAATTCTTTAAGAATATGAGTGTGAATATCAGTGCTTCATTTTCCAGCAGGTGTAGGCTGGTTCCTGTGTTGGGCTCTTCAGGAGGATCGGTCTTCCTCTATGGTAATTTTCCCTCACAGACGAGTTGCAGTAAACTCTGTTGAAACCGTTTTCTTACTCAATCTCGGTTTAACCAAATGAACCCACGATTGCGACAGCAGAAAGTGTCGATTCTCTGTAGCCTCTGAGAAAACAGACACTGCCTCGATTCCCAGCGGTCCTCCTGACCTCCGTTTGTACAGTTTGAGGACGGGCAGCTGTCCCTGCTTTGTGACAGGTAAATATTGGATGTCACCCTCCTCTCGACGGGTCGATTCAAATATAGTTTCTTTAAAAACTCTCCCGTCTTGAGCTACAAGTAAACAGCGCGTGCCACGGATACTCCGGCTTGGGTTACTCTGTTTTGTGTTCCTCACTTCACCTATTAAAAGCTCTGATGGCCATTATAAATCTCAGAGGGGAATAATCGAGTATTCGCACCTCTGGTTGCAGTTTTCCATGTCTGTAATAACTTTCACACTGATGATGAATCAGCAGGGATCATATTTTTCCACTCTCACTCGGCCGTTGGTGATTATTAGGGGAAGGTCAGATTGATCAGTGAGCGGTAAATGTCATGTCAGTCACACAGAAGTGATTATGACCTCGAGCTTAAACTGTGTGCTGTATCCAGGCTCAAAACAAAAGGATGCTGAGTCACTGCTGTGTCAGGATCACACAGGAGTCCCCACTGTGGCAGACGAGAGACGTCCCGAGCTGATTTTAATGGATCAGTATCAGCTTTAAATGAACTTTATTGTGTTTTGTCATCTTTAATAAGAGTCGGGCTTTTCACATCCGTGTTGGCTAAATTCGTTAAGCTCTGACAGTAACTAGCTCATTTTTCTTCTGTCTTCCTCATTAGCGGTACAAGACATTCAGGAAACACACTGATCATCGCTGTGGCCAGTAAAACAGACAGACCACATCAGTGGCAGATGGTTGGAGCATATCTGCAGCTGCAAACACTGAAGAAGTTAAACTAGAGCTGAGTTTCTTCTAAAAAATGACGACACCCGCACTAATATCATCATAAGCATGATACCATACCATGCCCGAGTTTACCACACCAGAATGTTTGTGAACTATTTAATTTTTTCTAGATCGAGGTACAAAAAGGACAAAATACCAAATACGGGTTTCATTTGCCTGGTGAAGTTTAGATATTACACGGTGCTGATTATTCAGGCCAAAAATCTAAAAGATGTTCCATTTAAAGTGACAGTAAAAAAATCTTCTTAAATATTCTGCATTTTTTCTTGAAAATAACTTTGATCGAATTATTCTTGGAATCAACGCTGACACTTTGTGTTCAGCACCATTTCTCTGTCTTCACAGTAAAGTTTCATATTTGACTCCACGTGTCTCATCGACACCTTTTCCTTCATCTGACGACCACCTTTTCAATCCTCTGCTGATGTTTGCAGTTATTTGAACGCGTTCCGCTGAACACTGCGATGACTCTGCGGTTAAAAGCAGCGGTCTTAATGGTGGATTAAATCTATCAATCAAGATCAACTCATCCCTCCTCGCTGCTGCTGCAGGGACACAAATACAGAAAAGACAGATGCACTGAGCCGAGCAGATGCAGGATGGTACGGCCTCTAAGTAGATATTCAGTAAATCTAAATTTAACCCCTGCGCTTCTATTTTCTGTTTAACAAGGGGAAACTGACTGAAATGAAGGAACATGATCGGGCCGGACTTTCAGATGGAAAAAAGCACGAGGAGTAAAAAAAGAAATACTTCTCTGATGTTTCAGGTTTACTCCGAGCCGCAGTCAGTTGTGTTGTGTGGTCTCGAGTTACACAGAGGAAGAGCGAGTGGAAAGAAAGGAGGGCAGGAGACATACGATACAATGGAACCACGAGGGGAGAAACATCTCCGTACCGCTGTCCCCTCCTCGTCCACTCAAAACATTCCTGTTCTTAAACACTCGCCGTGGACGTTACGCTGCTCGGATCACTTCACAGTAAACTTTGCTCTCCTCAGCAGCCTGACGGTACCAAATAAAGCCTGTTGTGATGCTAGGAAGGTCACTCGGACTTTAAATTTCAAAAAAGGTATGAGATGAACAGTTTTACAATGCTCATCTCAAATTTCTGACATTCAGAATAATGCTCTATGTAAAATACATTCTCGTTACACATGGAGATAAATGATGCATGAAATTTGTTTTTGCACGTGGCAAAAACTGCAGTTCCTCAAATGTCCACTTGAGGCTGGCTCCAGAAGTGAGTCAGTCTCCATAAGTCCCCATATTTATATATAAATTATATTAAGGCTTAAAGTTATGCAGAATTAAGAGCGTGGCTGCTTTGACTGACAGGTGGGTGTTGTTACAGGTGGCTTATCAGAGCAACCAGGCGTCATTCAGCCACCTCAGCTCCACCCAGGCTGCAGTTTTAAATTAGCCGGGAGGCGGTAGTGGCAGGACTGACAAGATGGCGGCAGCAAGAGTCACCACACTAAACTTCAGAAACCTGCAGGTGACATCACGGAGACTACATCCGTTTTTTAAATACAGTCTGTGATCTGACCTGGAGGACACACATGATGCACTGTGGTGAGTAACACTGAATGTGAACATAATGTGACACTATGAGAGCCGAGGAGAGCTGCAGACGTTTTGCTTCTTATCAAAAATGTTCAAAATGATGAAATGACTATCAGACAAAATATTATTTGAAATCTTAAATTTTATATAATTTTACGCATGAAAAATCAGTTCATATTGCACAGGTCACTTTTCTGTGTACTATTTTTTTTTTTTTTAATCCTGCACCCTCAAACTGAAAACATAAACACTGGCTGCTGGTCGGGTGTCCGATGCCGTCATGCTTCTATATTCAGAAGCAGCCTGTATAGAAACCCGTGTCGGGATGTGAGCACGCGACCGCTCTTTAAGTTCCATATGCTGTTTACATTTTAAAGCCTGAGGAGCTTCCTTCAGGTCGTCGACCCACTTCACGCAGCGCATGGAGCTTCCACCAAGTCCCTCAGTGTGACCTCCACATTGTCACTTTAAGCGCAGAGATGCCTTGTTGTTACCGGGCAGCATTGTGCTGAATAGTTCTGCACTGAAGTTAATCCTTAGTTCCTGCAGCAGCGGCCCTGAACCTTTAAAAGCTCAGCACGGCGGCTTCTTTGCACGTCAGTATCAGGTTGGTCACACTCGAATCGAGTGTGTGAAGGTCAACATTGATGGAGACTGTTTACCAGCTATACAGTATTAAAGGAGCATTAACATATCTGTGATATTCACATACAGTACAGGCTGGAAACGCGTGTGGAACGTATGTGCCGGAGACGACGTGCAGAGTTCGTCACTCTCAGCTTGGGATGCACCGGTGTCACATTTTCATGCTTCTATTATTGGCGTGGTATTCACAATATTAATCACACTTTCTGAAATGTAACTATTACAGCTGACTTATAGCAAAATGACCTCACACCAAGTTTCCACCAAGTCAGCGACTCAAAAAGTCAGAAGTTCAGACCAAAGACAATCAAACAGGTTCTGTGTCAATAAAACTTCAATTCCCGTCACTGTAAACAACTCCATCAATCTCTGTCATCATTAACAGATCATGAACTCATCAAAACAATCGCTCAGCAGAGCCCAGCACAGACAGCACAAACCATGAACAATGTGACCACGTCAAGAAAAAAAAGGCAAAATCAACAAGACACCAAAATCACATCAACACAACAAGCAAATTAAAGTAAATAAAACACAGATCACAATTAAAGTGCCAATCATCAGCCAAAACAACGACTCAATTAACACAACTGCACATTTAAAAAGTGTGAAAGGCAGCAAGCAGCATCAAGAGCAGACATTACCAGGCCACACACACACACACACACACACACATCAAACATCAACATCAGCAGAAACCCCTTACCTGGTTGAAGCATCCACACCAGCAGGAGAACTTCCTGATCCAGGCTGAAGGTCTGGCAGCAGCAGACAGACAGAATATCCAGATATCCAGATACAGATGTCAAAATGCTAATAGCTAACCAGCTAGCTCCTCAGTGAGAAACACCTGTCTCCAATGCGCAGCATGGGGTGGGGCCGCCATTTTGAAAGGGGTGCGTTTGTTTTATGTTACGGGGAATACAGCAGGAGAGTGGTGGAGCTTAACTTTACTCAAATGTGAGGCACTTTGTGCAGATTGTTACAATCTGTCAGTTATTTTCTCAGACACGTGATTTTATTTTTTAAGCAATAAAATGTGACGAAATACTGAAAATCTAATAATATACAACTGACTGTCATAAGTGAAGCAATAAATCCTGACACGGAGAAGCTGGAACCAGAAAAAGGTGATAAAAGTGCTGAAATGATTTAATCTAAATAGCTGCTGATTAAGCAGCTGATTGAGATCAAAAATCTAAAATAATTATGGAGTAATCTGAGCAGCCTCAGGAAACGATAACAGAGCGAGTACTAAAATAAAGTGACACGTTGTGAATTTGACATTAAATTCACGCTTTGATTGGCCGCAGGATCGTCCAGATGCTGCAGGCTGCGGTCACTATTTTCAGACACAAGGCTGCACACGTGCACATTTACTGTACACAGATCTAACCATCCTCTCTCTCTGCTGTACTGTATGATATGAGATACTGTAAACACAGAGAACCAAATCCAGCTGAGGCATGGAGAGAATATTTTCTGAAATGTACGGTCCAGTATCAGAATTCTTTATTTATTGGGAACCAGTGAGAGGAAAGTGAAGTGCATGTGTACCCAGAGTTCATGTTGCCCCCTCCGCGATTTCAGACAGCTGCAGCATCCAGCTACAAACTGGATGCTATTTATCGCACGACAACAAATGATTGATGACAGAGGAGGAGGGAATAACAGAGGGTCAACCTGGTATGTGTTGTGTGTACCCTCCCCCCTCTCTCTGTTTAGGGCATGCCATGTGGGTTGTGCCAGAGGTGAGATTGCCACAAGATGCTTAATAACAGCTGAACCTGTCAGTGCCACTCACCCTAAACAAAAGACAGAAGGGGGTGGTGTCAAGGGATGGGGTCTTTGGTGGGGGTGGGGCACATGTTTGGCACCGGGCACATCACGTAGGCACAGCAGGGGCACCTATGTACACTTTGGACCGGACAGGCAGGCCTGCGCACGTCTAAGCAGACACCCCGGATTAGAGCAGCTTAGACGGGTTTATGAATCAAATAGCTGTGGTGGCACAGACCCGGGCCACTATTCAAACTTTTACCAGAGAAATTTGTACTGGAAGTTATGATGCTTGAAGGGACGCTGCACAAAGATTAATTGACTCATTGTGATGAATACTACTCAGACTATGTAAACGGTTTTATAATGTGTCCTGTGGACCCTGAGGAGCTTCTTCAAGCCGGAGAAATACTCAACATTTTTGCCCGCCAGCCATTTTTTTTAGATAAAATAAATAAACACGAGGATCGCTGATGTGGCAGATAAAGACGACGTCCATGGCAATGAAGTGAAGCCAACACACAAGAGCCAAAAAACTGCAGTTCCTCTAACGTCCACTTGAGGCTGGCTGCAGAAGTGAGTCAGTCTCCATAAGTCCCCATGTTCAAATGTCCAACTTCACAGCAGAAATAAACATGTTTACAGCCTGGTACAAAAAACAGTTTTGGTCTCTATAGCTAATTTCCCCGTTCATGACAACTGTACTGAGGGTGAATTTATATACAACTGCTACTGTCTCACCATCCTGTGAGTCAACGTTTCATTCATTGTTTCATTCATTATATGAATTTAGTACCTGCTGAACCGGCCTCGATTGCTGTGTTGTGACGGAGGTGATAACAAAGAGAAGCAGGAAAGTTGCGTTAAAACATTTTTCTGAATAATTACGCTTGTTCTTCATTCACTGAGGTGCTCGGCAGTTTTTAAGGTTATTTCCTTGTTACACAAAAAAGGGTTTTGTCTTGTCTTTCCTGTGAGTTTCGGTTGGATGCCATGATGAAAACACATTTGTTGTCTGAATTCCCCCTCGTCATCTGTGATGCTGCTTAAACATCTTCCTGTTCCAGAAAATCGAAGCAAAAAGAAAACAACATTTTTCATGAGAATAAAAATGGAGCAGAACTATTCAAATATAAATTGAATCGCTGCTGCTCGTCGGTGCCTTTAATTGAAGATTACTTCACTGAATGTGGGACATCTCACTACCTCATTTATTTTTGTCTATTTTCATTTTATCAGAGCGCCAGCAGCGACCAGTGTCAACCAAATTAGCCGTCAAAATGAAACACGTTTTGAAAGAGAAAGGTGTGAAGAGCAGCACACGTCAGTGGTGGCCAAGATTTGAGTCTCGTTTGCCCAGCCGTCTCAATTTAGTGGTCGTTTTTGGAAATTCAGTGCAATCCAAAGAGCGTCCGGATGATTCCTTGTTCTAATCCTGACCTTTTGTGTTGAACACTGTGTCCGTGGCGTGGCCTAGGATTCTGAGGTTTTGCAGAGAAACAGGAAGTTGTTGTTGTAATTTTGTCCAGTCTTCCCCAAACTGCACAGGTTTCACAACAGGAAGTAAGTCCAGCATGACATCATTGTTTCATGATGTCATCGTCATGCTTATGTTGGAACATCTCTAGTGCCACACAGTGAACACAACAAGTGACGTTTAACGCTTGCAGCTTTGATTTCATTTCAAATTGTTTCTATTTTAATAGATTTTATTGCACTTCACTAAGTTCTAATGCATTTCTTAACTTATGACTGTTGGCTATTCTTCTATGAGCAATTGCTATTGCACTGCTCCCAAATGTGACTCCTACACATTACTTTAAGGAACTTTCTTTGCATTGCATCCTTAAAGGTCAGTGTGTAGACTTGGTTTGCTCTCTCACCGTGTGTAAAAATGCAAAAAGCCATATCGAGAACCAACATTTGGTTTGTCTGTTCTGGGCTACTGTAGAAACATGGCAGACTCAATCTAATGAAAACATACTTGAAACATAGATATAAACATTCAGACATATTCTGCCAATAAATCCCCCAAAATCTCACACACTGGTTTCAAAATCTTGATAAGAGGTAAAAACTGGAGCATCGTGAACAGAGAGCGGTGCACAGAGGTGTGTTCGTCCAGATCTTTGGACAGAAACATGCTGCACTTATTATTTCGATTTTGATAAACCTCATCAGATCACTGTCGGGCTCAGCCAGGACGTGGAGGCTCAGGTACGACAGGCAACGAGCCAGGAACAGGCTTTGAAAATCCGGCCGCCCTGTTGCATCACAGATTTTATTCAATAATTTCATAATGTGCAGTAATCTGATGTTCTCGTGAGTTTAATAAGCTATCCACGCTGCATGTCAGGAGGGGCCCCATTGCGTGTGTGTGTGTGTGTGCAGGAATGTGGCTGCTAAAATCAAAAACATGAATTTTCCACTGTGGAGTTCGAGGACCTCTATAGGAGCTCACAGTATAGATGGAGAGGCAGCGTTCTGGGGAGTAACTGTACTTTCCCGAGGACGCTGCATAGTTTCCACCTGTGTTTGGTTGTGGGCAGGTTCACATGTCAGGAGGTTTGAGCTCTCAGTTTCCCTCCTTGCCCCTCTCCACTCTCCCTGCCCTCCCTCTGTGGTTGTTTTGTGTCGTTGGAGGCAGGAGCAGGAAGCATTTGTTGTGCACAGGATGCCCCCTAAACGCACCGCTCCCACACGGATAATAACTTTAACACTTCTTCTTCCCCTCAGCCACACACACACAAACGGGACATGTTCACTTCCTCTTTGGCAGCCACTTCCTCTGTGGTCAGCAATGCTCCACGTTCATTCCAATGCATGCGGTCAGACTAGTGGAGTACAACATCTTATGCAAGCTGCCTCCCCGGGGACGAGCAACTTATTTTACATCTTTGCTGTTTTTGTCTTTTTTCCCCCCAAATATCGTAAATTTTGGGATTTCTTCAAAATTGTATTAAACTCAGAAGTTATGAGATTCCTGGATGTGCAAATCATTTTTGTCTGGAGAGTCAGACACAGCTTGAAATTAAGGGACTGTATGAAAATTATTAGGTGGGGTTAGAAAGAAGAGAAGGGTTATTTAAGGGAGAGCTGTCAGAGGAAAGAAGGGTCTCTGTATTCAGACAGATGTGGCTCACTGCAGTTAGAATATACAGTAAAGTGAAATCTGTGCATGTTTAACAGAACCCAACAGGTTTTACAGCTGCCACCTGTCCCTCATCCACGTATTCAGTGACAATGATAATAACAGACATGAGTGTCACACAATATAAGAAAGTTCAGTTCAAAAATAGAGAGCAGCTGGAACACTTGACAACGTCAGACGTTAAGTTCTGGGATGTGGAGGCTCCACAGGGGGGCTCCAGACAGTTTCAGGAGAGGCTCAGTGAATGGAAGTGAAAATATATTACATTAGTTATTTAGAGCCTCTACGTCTGTCTGACTCACCGTCTGTGCTGTAAAATAGAGACACCAAGAAGTTTCATTTGGTTTGTGTCCGAAGATCGGAGAGACAGAGAGAGACGGTTGAGCGACGTAAACAGTGAAGGAGCATCGATATCGATGAAGTCGGTGAATCAGCAAAATAAAAAGATATTTTCTGTGTTTGTTTCATTCAGGCCAAATAAACAGACTCACAGCACCTCTCTGCTTTATGTCATGGAAAATTCATCCACCCTGTTTTTAAATGTGTGCTTCATTTATATTTTATATTTATTTTATTTATATTAGCTACTTTTATTGCCCACATGTGTTCTGTTGTCTGTTCTCACTGGTTGATGAGTTTCATTATGATGTAGGAAAAGTTAATAAAAATTATATTTTATTAGCTATGAGCTTTAGGTGTGTTTAATCAGAGCATTAATTTTTTGTGCTCTCCCCATGTGCACTGAAATAATCCACAAAGGAAGGAATAAAGGCAGAAAACAGTGCCAGAAAACATGTAAGCTACTGTAGGTGATTTCAACACCACGTTTTATTCAAGGGAACTCCCTCTTTCAAAACTTCCCAAAAGGGATCATTACAACTCTGCGAGAACATTAGTCACAGTCATCAGTCGTGTTTTAAGATTAAAGAAGAGAGAAGACGTGTTTTCATTCATCCAAACAGGATCTGATAAAGCCTTTGTTCCCAAGGCGCCTATTTGAATTAAAAAAGATGAATGAATGGGAAATCAGTGTGTCAGCCGCTGATGACTTGTATGTAGATGATAGCCAGCGAGGCCAGCGAGAAGGAAGCACCCCCACCCTCCTTCTCGTCTCAAACTCCTTCCTTACCCGAGCCTCAGTCGGACTGATTCATCTCTTTCCCACTTTCTACAGAGAGGGGCAGGAAAACAGCATAAACACTTCTGGGATGGGGGAGGAGGGGAGGACGAGGGGGAGGTTCACAGGATGTTGTTTGAGTTTTAGATCCTGTTTTCTTCCCTTTTCCCAAGGAGCTACTCTAACGCAGGTGCACAAGCAACCACCACCACCATCACGCCGGCCCCGTCGCTGCCAAGGCCAGGCCCAGTTCCCTCCCCTCTTTTGCCCAAATAAGTACAGCTCTTCCCCCCTTTTTTTTGGTGGCAACTCTCCTCCTCACAAAGCCTTTTATTGTTGTGGAGACTTTTTGGCTTTGCTGATGTATTAGCAGTCTGAGGGGATTAAAGAGGACGGAGGGATCAGAGACTTTCGTGCAGGGTTTTTTGTCTTTTTTTTCAGGATGAAAATATCCACTTGTCCGTCGTGTCACACAGTTTCAAAGCCAGAGGCCTGAGTGGCTCGCCGTTATGCTGCAGAGGCTTTTCTTCTGCTGTACTCTCAGAGAAGAAAGAGCGGGTCAAGTGAGGCTTTGTTGGATGATATTTACAGTTAGAAGCTGTGAGGTTAAATATGCATTAAGGCCCCACGTCTGCAGGCTTTTTTCCCGACATAAAAAGAAATTCTCCTGCTGGACATGGCAGGATGTAATGGGCTGCTTTTGGTTACTCAGAAGCATAAATGAACGTAAAAAGTGCCCCGAGTCCAGCGCAGAACCCAAACCTCACATCCCACCATGAAGAAAAAAACTAAGGGCTGCAATTCATTATAAATCATTCTCCAGTTTTTAAGCGCGCCGCTCAGAAGAGTTTCCATGAGATCATCAGCTGTCAGTATGCGAAGCCAGTCGCTTATATTCTGAAATTCAAACCAGGGCACGCAGCAGCAACATGGCAGGCGTGCAGCGGGGGATCTCCCGCTGGGCTCGCTCGGTGTGTAACTGGTGGCAACGTGAACGCTGTATATGAACGTGAACAGTCGAAGGGTGAAGCTTAAAAAGGAAGTCACAGCAGCAGGAGAGAGACACATCCCAAAAGTTTATTGGATTAACAGGTGTGGCTGCTGTTTGTTCATGGAAGCCCGATCTGTGATCCCAACATCAAAAACTGAAGTTAATTTTATTGATTTTACAGAGGAATGAAAATCAAAGTCATCACATATGAACCTGATGACTTCATAACGAT
Organism: Protonibea diacanthus; assembly: GCA_028641955.1. Lineage (NCBI taxonomy): Eukaryota > Metazoa > Chordata > Actinopteri > Sciaenidae > Protonibea > Protonibea diacanthus. The sequence goes on along the minus strand of CM053996.1, from coordinate 20,400,612 downwards.
AACGTAACGAACGCAGATCCAATATTCTCTGATGTTAATTCATGTTTATTGGTGGAGTAGAGGTCCTTTAATGTTTCTGCAGAGATCAGGACTCTTTAACTTAAAGATTTAAAATAATAATAAGATATCTGAAAACGTCCTTTTTGTTTCATCTGTGATTTAAAGTTTTTTATTTACATAATTTTTATGCCTGGAAATGCATTTTTCATCAAGACCTTTAAAAAACATATCAAATTCAATTTGGCCTTTAACATGCTTCGACTCCACTGTTTCCTGACAGCCTACGATTATATTTATATTTATGTTGTCCATCTGTTATGTGACGATGTAATCGGACTTATTTAATAAAGAAAAAACCCTTTAATGTTAACAAATAGAATTAAACCTTTGTTCTTAGAGGAGAACGGCTAAATGTGATTAGTGTGGAGCAAAAATCACATGATGTTCTTAAAATGGCAAACCTGCGTCTCAAAATAACATTAATGCTGATCTATCATTTATATTTTGATTAAAATGTGCATTTGCATATTAAATTAGATTTAATGAGATTTTTATTTGTTTGGTTGTTAAATTGCTAATTCTCTGCCACCGACATCAATTTAGAATTTTTAATTATTTATATTATTTATATTTATATGTCATCACTTCACACCATGCAAACTTCACTGATGATTCAAGAAATGCACAATAGTTGTTCATGTAACGTTTCTGTTTCAGAGACGACTTAAATTATATCTGTGAACTTTAATATACGAATCAAAGTGTTAAGTAAGTAAGTAAGTAGTAGTAGTAGTAAGTAAACAGACAGTAAACAGAGCCTGTCCCGGCTCACGGCGAGCTTAAAGCGCTGCCTCTCTGACAGTGAAAGAGGAAACTCAGATGACGTTGGAGGATCAGGGAGAAAAGCAGCATAAAAGCAAGCAGTTGTAGCAATGTTAAAAATAAACAGAACAACATTCCAGTGACACCGGATAGTGTTGGGCATTTGGAAGAAACCTGGCATCTCCCGGACCCTGACCTCGGCCTTGAGAGGTGGCGTGATTTACAGAAAGTGGCCCGAGGGTTCACGGGGGTGTGAAGCAGGCTGATCGATAATCTTCCAGTCCTCATAAATAATAAACATAAATGTGTCACAGTGCAGGACTTTATTCCACTTTCTAAGAAAGCAGGACGGGGGCTTTTCCAAACTGGAGGATGAACTTTGCTCCGTGAGGTCTGAGAGATGGTCGTGAAAGGAAGGAAGACATTGTGTGGTACAGAATTGAGCTAAAAATATCCCAAAGTCTGAGTCTTGACTTCAGTGGGGGGACGTGCGTCAAAACACACTGTATATCAGAGCAGGTGGTGAGAAACGAGGAGCTAAAGGTAGTTTGTTTTGTCGTGGGCCTCCTCGCTCGCTCGTCCAATCATTGCTTTGTTTCCCTTTTAGCCCCTCGCTCTCTCATCTCGCTTTGTGTGCAGGAGATTCTGTGTTTTTATTTTCTTTTGCTTTTTTTTTTTTTGCACGCATGCATATCCTCGTACTGTACGTGTGCGGAAGTTCAACGGGTCTAGTTCCCAGCCCTGAAGCACACCGCTTTGGAACTGCTGCGCTACGTGACATTTCTCTGAGCCCGCAGAGGAGAGTTTACTAAGAAAACACATGAGCCTGAGGCCACGAGGGCAATAAAAAGACAAACACAAAGAAAAAGAGCCGAGCGGCTGATCTGGCGATATGCGGCTCTAAAACACGTCGAGACGTCGAGATTAAAATTAGGTTAAATTGATAAATTGTTTTTTTTTTAGATGTTAAAACGCTTGTTTCACATTTTCAGCTAAATTAAGTCTGATTTGAACTTTGATATTTCGACCTCTTTTGACCTGCAAATGAACAAATCAGTGCTTAGAAAGAAGAAAGAAAGTAGTGGTTTGGTGATCTGCAGATCAAAAGACGACGAGCTTCAAACTGGGCTAAATTTGATTTATAAGAGAAATTTGTTTTGGGTGACTCATTTCAAGAGAACTTCAGTGACGCGTTACTAGGACCTGCTTTATATTAAAATACAACTATTTGAATGTGAAGTAAAGATTCGGTTAGTCAGATCAATCACTTCAAGACAGAAATATCTCGGCGACTGTCCAACTGGTTTGGACTGTGATAACATTTGTAAAATATTCAAGGTCTCCACAGAATGAACCTGAATGACTCTGGTGATCAAAAGTTTCACTATCTGGACATCATCATGAAGACGTGTCCTTATAACCGCTGTGACCTTTTGTCTTTGTGTCATCACCGACTCACCTCCGTCACCTCTCGTCTCCGGGGGCAGCGGACGGTGTTTCTTAGTTTCTTAGCAGATTTCAGAGACCTGCAAAGAGCTCTTTTATCTTTAGACGCAGTTGGACGCCATTTTGTACGTCCCAGTTCGTTTAATGCACACTGACCCTTCAGTGTTTGTCCTGCCAAGATAAAAGACAGCTAGAACAGAGCAGACACCGAGCTTATTGTGTAAAAATACCTCTTTTTTATTGAATTTCCATCATTACAATTGCACATAATCAGTTTGAGCAATCTAAAATATTTATAGAAATTCATTGAGCTCTAAATGAACAGTCATCAGTCTTTAGCAGAGGCTTTAGAGATGTGTAAATATACTGAGAACTTCACTTCCCATGGGGCAAGGAGATGTAGCCGTGGTAACCCTCCCCGAACCCACCCAACAGCAACGAAAGACCCTCTTCCACGTACAGTAGCATCTCTGGATATATCTTATACTGAACAAAACAGCCCGGCGCTGCCCTGACACAAACCCCGACCCCGAATAAAAGAACACAACACCGCAACATCAGAAGTCACATACAGCTGTGTGTACCAGCAGTTTACCACCTGCAACAGAGAGACACGAAGCTCCACGGTTCACAAGTCATGTTGTAGTATTCGGCCTCGAGGACATCGAGGCAGAAGAAGAAGTGTGCGATAGATGGTGAAAAAAATGAAGCGTTCAAGAAACCTCAGCACGGTTCACACACAAACAGAGTTACACTCGATATAATCTGGCAGAACACGATCTGTAAAGGGCTGGAAGCGTTATGCACGGGCTTTTTTATGTTTTTGATTCATCTGCTGACACATTTTTAAGGATGAGGAAGAAGGTGAGGAAATTTCCTCTGATTCAAATCTGTATACAATTTTCCAACATTGAAACTAAAAGAAGCGTCTTGTTCCAGTAAATGCCGCTCGCCTACTGGATGTTACAGACGCATCATCCAGAAATACGTGCCTGTTGTTGGGTGCTCAAATAAACTCAGAGGTTAAGCGGGGAATCGTGATGGGATGTAACAATAATCGTCCACGGAGGACAGTTTCCATTCGGACGTCCTGCCCGTGTTAACCCCCAGTGACAGAGGTTTACTCAGCAGGTGAACACGTGCCAGAAATAGACTCGTGGACAGGAATTCCCACATGCAGGCAGACGTATACGAGCGCTCACACAGAAAACACAAAGCCTGACATGTACCAGACAAAAAAAAAAAACCTTGATGCAGGTTTGGAGCAGGATGATGACCGCTTTATCTGCGTGAGCGATGTGACTCACTTCATTATCTCCCCAGAGAGGAACAGCAGGGTAAAGATAGCACTGCCCTCTGGCCAGCACACCGACTGGGACAGGCAAACTCACACATCCAGACAAGCGGGATCACACACACAGGAAAATACCATGTGATTAGTGATTGGACTCGACTCTTTTCTTATTACAGCCTATTGAAAAATTGAATACGAGTCAACGGTGAGCAGAAGTGTAAGTGCTGTTTGCTGAGGAGCAGCGAGGAGTTCGAAGGTTCTGAGAGCAGATTTAAATGTATCACATATTTCAGTTGCTGCTTGAAGGTTTTCCTGTTTAAAAATATATAACTGAACACAAACATAAGATCATTTTTAATAGATGGATACTGTAAATTCTCAAACAATAGTCAGAACGCAGCCTGTTGGTCCCCTTTACTAAAGGAAACAACAGTCATGTGTCATGTTGTACTTCCAGACTACCATAAAAATATAATCTATATGCATGTTTTGGTCGTATTCCAAGATAATAATGCACTTCTCTGAAGGACTGACAGTTCATATTTTATTTCTTTGTTCCCTAAAGTTTTCTTGAAGCTGCTTTTCATTTTTCTCCAACTATGAGCAGCTCCTCTGTGCAATGCATTGTGGGAGAATATTGTCCAGCAAACTGCGCTCAAAATTAAGATTAATTCATTGATTTTAATCACTTAGTTAAAAACTTTTAGTTTCTACAAGAAGGCTGCATTGCCAAACCAGGAATTAGTAAATTAACTGAATTATTCTGATTATTAACTTAATGTACTTCAAAAGGCTGCGCATTAAACAGATTAAATTAAAGAGATTAAATTAAATATCAAAGCAAAAATATTATTTCAAAAATTGTTTTATAGGTGTGTCATTTAGTTCAGTCGGTCCGCCCCGTGTATGAAGGCTCGGTCCTCGCCGCGGCGGCTCAGGGTTCGAAAACGACCTGCGGCTCTTTGCATGTCATTCCCCGTCTGTCCCACATTCCTGTCACTCTGCAGCTGTCTCTGTCAAATAAAGCTCAAAAAGGCCAAAATAATATCTTAAAAAAATGTTTTGTATCATCTTTTTGTGTAGTGTTCAGAAATGATGATAGATTTGATTAAGGCCATGCGCTCTGTGGTTCAAATTCTCAAGCTCTTTCATGCTGACTGACACTCTCAGGTTAAAGGGATCCTATTGAGTTTTTGTCCACGTGTGGCACTATCGAGCAATATTTTTTACAAACTAGGTTCATGTTCCGTTTGTATCTTGTGTACATGCATGAGTACACGTGTGCGTAAAAACAGGGTGACACAATAAACCCCGAAGGTTTCACAATATTTCACTGATCAGCGGTTGGTGGTGCAAACATGCCAAGAGGCCCAGAAATGTGCCAACAAAGGCAGTGAAGAAGAAGAAGACTGACAGCTACTGAACTTAAATGTATGCAAATCCAATGATACAGAACTTCCAGCAAATGTTTCACAATAAAAGAAAAGCTGAGAGGCTAAACGAAAGGTTTAAATGAGGAGTTTACATTAGTAGCAAACAGCAAACACTTAAATATACTTAAAATAACTGAAATAAAAGTATCTTTAGCTACTATTTGAGAATTTACAGTGTTGAGATTTCATTTAAAAACAAGTCAGAACCAGAAAGAACTCAAAGAAGCCAAAAACACCTCGCTGCAGCTGAAACCGCAACCGTTCATGGTAAAAATGCCGGTTTTCTTACAGTAACACACCAACAATGTGACTATGTGATATGGCTCCTCAGTACAGTGCAAAACATCACAGCAACATGCAGTGTCAGTGTGTCCCAGAGAGGACCTGAAGGACAAAAACAGTGTTTGAGCATCGTTCACGGGGACAGACAAGTGTTTAAGTGTTCACCACAGAAATGCATCATCAGGCACTTAAAAGACCAACGAATACTACACACACTGCTACGAGATCATGCACGTGATGATGAATGAAAGGGGAGCATCCCATTATTTCCAACAGGTGGGATGTCAGAGCGCCTGGACGAGCAGCAGGAGGGCTGCACACACTGTCCCCCTTCTTGAGCCTGGCTCCATGAGAGCCCTCGCCTTTCCGGCTCTTTGGTCACATTCGCTAAATTAGTGAAAATGATGTTGATTATGTGATGAACAAAGAGGACTCTGACGTGCCGACGCTCATCATGAGACCCTCGGGGACTCATCAGGCTCTGTTCCAGAAAAAAGAAACCCAACACGACGGGTCGGGGCGGACCTGAGACAGGCCACGCTGCACCAAACAACCTTTTCACTCTGCAGGAAAAGTGTGACTTGAATTTGGCTAATTTCATCATGCAATTAAACACTAAGGGCAATTAGAGTTTCTCAAGAATAAATCTCCATCCATTCTTTCTCTCCAGCACAAAAATGTACTAATGAATGAGCCCTTACTGTCATTATGGTGTCAGGCAGCCAGTTTTCTCCTCTGACTCACCTCACAAAGGAAGAGTAGCACAAAGAGGCTAAATGAGATGCGCGGAGGAGCAAACATGCAGAATCGGCTGTGGTGAAACTTTCGGTGGCCGTGATGGAGGAACTAATGGAGGTGACAGATAACGAGAGGGTGAAGCTTAATGAGTCAGACCCGCGTCTCTTAGGAACACTTTAGGAGTTACCCAGAGGACAGCAAGCTAAAGGCTGTGGACCTGAGCCCAGCGGGGAGAAGATTATGGTGTGAAGGGTGAGAGGAAAGTTGCCAGTCAGGAAACTCCCCAGTGAATGCGATTAAAGGACAGAGCAGTCTGTACTGGACTTTAAGAAAAACAAATGTTAATGAGTGTCCTGAACCTCAGAGAACAGCCTGCAGTTTGTTAAAGGCCCAATCTGTGAACACTTTATGTTAGAACTGTGTTTACTGTGAACATCCAGGTCAGAGTTCCCATTGAAGGTTATCGTGGGCAGCTGGACTTGCTTAGCTTCTTGAAGTTTCGTCTCTCATCTGACTGATTGGTGGGGAGTCCCAGGCATTTACCTCTGTCTTCAAGAAACTCTACGATGTCTACGATAACCTACAGCGATTCGCTGTGTGCAGCTTTTTATTTGGATATAGTATCTTTGAAAGACTTCTGATGGGAAAACTCTACACATTGTTGCTTTAATGATGAAAAGTTGATCATATTTGAAGGCCCTGGTCTATTTTCCTGATGTACCAACTGTACATGACCTGCTCAGGACCGAACTGATGAAACTGATGTTTTTATACTCATCGAGTAGCCAGAAACATGATCCAGAATCAATGCTCATGTTCTGCATATGAGTCATAATATGTCAGTGAAGTGTTCAGAGCGCGTTCTGCTGCCCCCGTGTGGCCAAAAGAAAAAAAAAGATGAGTTAACGCAGCTGAAAATGTTGCTGCTGTTTAGTGTTTTTACTGCAACGTTTGGGTGTAATAATAAAATGACACACCACTGTGATGAATTTGAACATAAAGGATTTGTTACACTGTTGGACGCCATGTTTCAGCTCATCTCTTCATACATACAGCTTATTTTACATGCTCATATTCATGTCATTCTAAATTATTAGTGCTGTCAAAGTTCGACATAGTGGTAGCGTCCCGTGGGCGGGAAAAAGTTAAATAGAAGTAATTTGGGAGCTTTAGCAGATTCATGTCCTCTTCGATATCACAGATTGAGCCTTTAAGCGACAATCAAACAACTTCTGCACAGCTAAATGCAACGAGAAGACAAACACAAAAAACATCAAGTGATAATCCAGCAACGAAACATTTATAGGCAAGAAGATGATGCAAATGTTCTCCAACTGTGACATCCTGCCACATGCAGTATTTCAAGTTTCCCATTTCGTCATTAGAGTAGTACTTGCATAACAACTACAGACGTCAGCTGAGCTCGGCGTAAGCAGCCGGACACTCTCTGCCAATCAGAAATCACCGTGAGAAAAAAAAAAGTCAAGAACCAAGGCGAGAGCAGAGGTGAGTACAAACAGGTAGAAGACAAATACTGACAGTCTGCAGCTCCAGAATGAAAACAAAGACGCCGTGCAGAGTGAAGAGGGAGGAAGCTGATATGATGGAGAGGCAGAGATCCCTGCATCATCCTTATTACAACACAATATATTCCTTGCTATAGAGAGGCACATAGAAGGCTTGCAAGTCACCGTTCAAAAGCATTTACATGTTTGAGCCGAAGAAGAATGCGACAGAAACAAACACAGCCCGCGCAAACACAAGAAAAGTCTCGAGGCGATCGGTCAAGTCTTCAGAGGGAAAACAGCAGTTAGAATAAATAAGAAAAAAACTGCAGTAAATATGTCTGGGGAACAAAACCTGGATCTAAATAATAACAATAATTAATATAATATTATCAATAATAATAGTAATAATATCCAGTTCTTTTCATGGTGAACATGGAGTGGAGAGGGTTGTGATTGGCTCAGTACAGACAACAAGGAGAACATGGGCAATCTTCTCCCACAACTGACCACAACGTCAACACACACCTCACTTAATGTGTGAGGTGTGTGTGTGTGTGTCGAGTAGGGCTGCATGATTCATCAGATTTCAATTTTCGCCTCGTACGTCTCATCACATCTGTGTTTTTGCATTAGCAGAGCGCCACGCTGCATCTGCATCGAACGAAGCGAGGCGGCGTTGGAACACGTGACAGACTTTCCATCCATGTGAGGGTTGGATTAGAAATCAGTTTGCTTCTTTCATTCTTCACAAATACGTCTGTGCAACACCGACTGCCTTCAACAAGACACAGTTTGCACTGTTTGCACCGTTAGCTCTATGTAATGTCTCGGCCCTCTCCATGACGGCGGGTTTTCGCTTTGCCTTCACGTATGGCCGCTTTGCTTCCAGACGCCGATAGTTGACAAATCGTACAAACTGTTTCAATCATTCCCTCGCCTCTCACTCCCAATTCAACAAACATGGCATCTTTTACAATAAGGACGCTGTGGGTACCCCGCTAGCATCACTTTAGCACTCAGAAATCAAGGTAGCAACAGTAAAGATGGAACTAAATAAAGTTTGCTGAGAAACCAAAGTTAAACTGGATTTGGGTTAAAATAACATAATTTATGTAATCTGAAGCCAACATGATATAAACAGTGGTCTCCAGAGTGAAGGTGGGTTTGTCTGTCTTCCTTCATATGTGGACTTTCTCGCTCCTCATACTACGTCACCTGACTTCAAACATGCATCAGAAATGATGCTACAGGGGCACCAAGCTGCCACGGTTGAAGACTTGGCAGTCAGGACAGGCTGGAATAACAGGCCTCTGTGAACATGGTTCACATAATCTGCAGTGGCAAACAAAGCTCCAGACAGACACATCTTTATTATTGTTAGAACAGAGGAATTAATTCATCTAACCAAAGTTTACTATCTGAAACAGAAATTAACGGAAAATCTCTGCCCGTAAGCCGCAAACCACCGAGAGACATTGCTGTGATTCCGATGAAAAGTTCTGCTCCTGTTTGATCGGGCCACAACACAGTGAGAGAAACAACCACGGACAAATCAAATAAATAATGAGTCAGAACCGAGGAAATTAACGCACCCACCCGAAGCTCTAACAAACTTTACAAACATTTGAAAAAGAAGCCACAAATTCTTTAGACAGGAACTGATTCAGGCTCAACACAATGAAAACATGCATGTGCTGTGCAAGCAGTGTTTGGACGAAATACATACTGCATCGGAAAAAAAAACACCACGGAAACTACCCCGAAAACGCCGCCGCCTGGCCACAGAAGGCATAAATAAACAGGAACTTCATTCATCACTAGAACGTTCGAGCTCTCGCGGCACGACGAGACTGCAGAGGAAACATTTAATTCAAGAAAGAATCGTGACAGATCTCAAAACTCTGAGCGCAAAAATTCATCCAAAATTGTGCAGCCCTACAAACATACACACACACACACACACACATATATCATGCATCAGCTCACACACATACAAACACACTTAACACACACTCACAGGCAGCCAGAGCCCAAAAAAAAACACATGTAGTAGACCTCTGCTGTAATCAAGGGAAAGCAGTTGAAGTGCAGTACCTATGTTTGACCTCTAGGAGGGTTAGGCCTTGAAGTGTACATCTGCAGGTCTTCAACTATCAGACTCATCACGTCTGAGCCCGTTTGTCACCCAGAGATATATTCTGTACATGCAGTCAATTAATAAACCGATGCAACACTTGCTTTGAGTATACAAACATTTAGATTATACATGGATAGCATTATAGCATTCATCTTTTTTATATAATCTGAACCTCTTCTCACTTCTTTCAGCAAAAAGAGAAAAAAAAAATTCACCATTATGACGCTTCAACTGCACACGCGCTCGACCTGCTGACTAATAATGTTTGAGAAGTAGGCGGTGCACAGAGGTGGGACAAATCTAACCAAAGAGGGAGTTTTTTTTTTTTTTTTTTTGCATACACGACATCTTAAATTATTCCAGATTATGTGTGAGGCGCACCCCCAAACCACCGCCAGCACCCCTCACATGTCCGGTAATGTACAGAGCACATGCAGGTCCGGTTCCGTCTCTCAGCTTCTCCTCTGGACTCTGGAGGCAGGGTGAGAGTACGGCGAGGCAGGGGGAGCCCTGCAGGTATGAGGGGCTGCGATTGGTGCTTTTTTTGTTTGTTTGTTTGTTTGTTGTATTTCTTTTTTTTTTTTTTAAACTGATCTTCCCTCCCTCCTGTGCAAGAGTGCAGCAACTCAGTCGCCCAAGATGACCTTCACGAAGCTAGCCACGTCGGTTTCTTTGGCCTCATGGGAGGTGAAGAAGGGATGTTGCTGAGGAGGAGAATGACATTCATTTAGTCTGAGTGCAGTTAGAAATCATGAGAATGTAATATGACAGCTGAAGCGTCACAGGACGTTCATCCAACGGTCTTAGTACGCCCCCCAGTGTCTCACTGAGAGTATCACAAGGCGCAGGCAGGTTTTGTTCTAACAACAAGAGGAAGATTTGAAAAAATACGACACTCACCATGAGTTCTGTGTACGTCGGCCGCTCTTTGGAAACTTTCTTTAAGCTGCAGAAGCAAAAAGCAACAAAGTGTGATGAGTGATCCCAGAGAACAGCCAGACATCAATGTGAGTCAGAAAAGCATTTATGTGAATAAAACATTCATATCATGTGTGTGGATCTACCGGCCAATCTGTGCAGTTACTCATTTTTGTTCTCAGCAGATCTAATAAATCATTTTTCTTACAAATGAAACCTCCCGGGACTGAAACCACGAACCTGTTCCAAACTATCTTATCGTCACCTTTAATCTACACACTGCAGGATAATGACGCTGCTGGAAAACGTTCATTTTATGAAGAAGAATAACAACAGAACTAATTAAAGTCTGTAAAATAATCATTTCCAGCAATATGCTGAAACATTTCTCTGCAGAACACGAGCTGACGTTCCAGAAATCTGACACTCTACGCACAAATGCCACTGCTGACAGTAAATATCCAGTTAGAACATTAGCACAGTCGTGCTTCTTAATGTTTCTTTGAGACTTTGACCTCGGCCAGATGAACGCACTCCAATCACAGTAACGATGTTAACATACACATCAGACAATGCACGGGCCAGTCAGTCCTCTGTGTCTGAGACAGAGATAAGACTGAGTACAGATGCGGTCGATTCTGAGACGAGACCGTCAAAAAGTGGTCTTGAGACTGGTCTCTTGAGACCAACATCGATCTTGAGTACTCCAACATTATGCGATCTTTAAGACAGACACTGATTTTAGTTATTAAAAAGTCACTGATTCACCAATATGCCGCCTTATATTGTGTTATTATATTGTATATTGTATATTGTGAATTCTTGAGACTGTAAACATAAATAGGACTTTCTTAAACAAACTTTATTAAAGAATATTGAAGTGAAATATTCTTTAACATGTTTATGTTATCTAGTTTTCATATCTGCACGTATCGGCTGATACAGATATCGACTTTCCTCCAGATGTGATCAGGTATGTCGCTCTAAAACAGAATCTGAGGAGGACGTGAGCGTGAACTCGCGCTGACGGGACATTAAATCTACCACGAGACGAAGACTGAATGTGTCTCAGTGAATGTCAGGTCAGTGGAAAACAAAAAGCAGCACCAGGAAATGAAATCTGATACAGAGGAACACGCAGTCTCAGGAATCTGGATCAAAACACACAAACAGCAGAGGAGCGATCATCTGTTCAGTTAGGACAAGAACAGTTAGCACGTTACATCTTCTGCATGCCTGTACGTGGTGAAAGCTGCTGCCACTTTATGAGGATCTCAGTGAAATCTGAGCAGCCATTATCAGGAAAGATGCATTGTGTCTCAAATGATTCTTGGATAGACGTCACACAGCGATCTGATCCAGCCCAGGATGCATTTAACATCTGAGTGTCAGCGAGGTCACGTACTGCGAGCTGAGCTGAAGGCATAAGACGGATTAATCATCGAATAATGATTTGATCGACAGACATTTAAAGGAGCAGTCTGCGGGATTTAGTGGCATCTGACGGTTTAGTTTAGACAAGCAGCGTCTGTAGATTGAAAAGTCTCATTCTAAAGTAACAAAAACAAAGATTCTTATTTTCAGATTATTAAACACAAATGAAAACATTGTTATTAATATTAGGAGCCCTAATATCATAAGGGCTACTACAGATGTACTCAAATACAATGAAGTGTACTTGACTGTAGTATTCAGAGACGCCGTTATTTACTTTTTTACTCTCTACTTTAAAAAAAAAAGTTTATTCTAACTTTATTTTCAACTTAAAGTACTTAAAAGTCACTTTAGTTTCAAATAAATGATATTCACAAACATTTTTTCGATAAGTGTGTTTACAGTTATCTAAGAAGCGCACAGCTCTGCTGGCCTCTCGCCTGAACAGATCAGCTTTGAGTGGGTCACCGTGTGGAGTAAAACAAGCGCTTCTGACTAAAAACCGGGACAAAAACGTACCACAGAGAGGTGAAGTCCACAAACTCAGGGGAGAACTGGTCAGCAGGAAGCTGGGGCGAAGGTTCTTCCACCACCTGCTTCAGCTGCTGGAAGGGCGTGCCCCACGAGTCGTACGGGAAGCGCAGGATGGCGAGCTCGATCTGATCCACGGGGAGAGAAAAAGGAGGTCACTCGCTGAGAATGTGAACTGTACGAGCAGAGGGTGTCTGCTTCTTCATCACACTGCCGCTTCTGTGCAGACTTACAGCCCACTCTGCTTCATGGTGCATGAACTCTGATACTTATCCACAGACTGACTGCTGAGGACCGCACTCACCTGCACACAGCGGCTGTGACGTAACAGAATCAACAACAAGCTTCTCTAAGTTCTCCTTTTATGAGTTAGTCCTTTCTGTTTCTTCATTTCTGATGAATATGAAGTCATGAAACAAATGTACTGTTTTAAAATACATGAATGAAATGACTATGGATGCAGTTCTTCATATAGACTCTGGAGGACGACAGCGGACACAATAAAATCATTTTTAATTTAGTAATGACCAACTCGCTGTACGTTATTCCTGACATGACCGGGCTTTCATGAATCTGAGGATTACTGTCGTTCTTTGGCTGGTGACTGAAGCAAATCCAGCAGCTACTGTTATATTCTATCACTCTGAAGACTCGTTTTGACGGAGCTCAGGTGAGTCCTGAACCGTCCCCACGATGCGCTGAGCTCTTCTCTCCATCTGAACACACTCATGTCCCATTAATGCATGTTACTAACTGTTAGTTTTCATTATTATGCAGATGTCCGTCCACAATGATCTGGGTTCGGCTTGAGGTTTCTCGAACAGGTGCTTACTCACAGTGGAACTGTTGAGTCTCTATAAATAATAAAGAGTACAGCCTAAACCTGTTCTATAAGATAACTCATATTCTTTTTTTGCCACACACTCTGGTTTCTGTAATATATTTACATGTATATATATACAGTAAACAAACAACCTGGAAAGTCGGTCATAACCAGAATAACGAGTCTGCATGTAAACTAACTCACTATACACAGGAACTGCTCAAACTTCACTTTATTTTAGTACTCATTGTCTCGGTGGCTCTTACTGTATGTTGAGAGTGAGTCTGATTCAGCTCACTGATTGCTCGTTCTGCCTCGTCCAGTTTTAAAGAAGCGCCTTCGCTCCACTCAGAATTTATAATAAAACAGTTTCTTAGAAAAAGCTGAACTCTTCTTGTCACCTCTGTCTTTTAAAGCCCGTCTCTTCTACACACCAAACGTTCAGCGCTCTTATTAGCATCCAAATTAGACTCGTGCTGGAACATTCGCTGCCCGTCTGAGGCCAAAGGACGAGCCGGGTTCAAATGACGGGAGACTGTCGTATATTTCTGAATCCCTGAAGCCAAAATATTCTCTGGGCTGATTTGGAAATGAGAAAGCTATGAATGTTTAACAACTCATAATAAGACGTCTAGACACCGTGCCTCAGATTTCTTTTTTCATTCTGAATCATTCTCACCCTTCAGGTCCGTTTGTTTCTCTGCAGTGATGAAGGCATTTAGAAAAAAACGGAGATGAACTGAAATGAAAAGTGAGCGAGATGAAGTGATTCATTTACCATCGTGATTCCTAAACTCCAGATGTCAGATTTGACGTTGTAGCCTTTCTGGTTCGTCTCGGGGTTGATCCTCTCCGGCTGCGGGACAGAAGGTCACATGATGTTACTAATGGTGGCGGTTGTCAAGGACGACCTGCACACACCTCTGTCATCCTAAACTTCTTGTACACACACACACACACGGAGTGCTAACCTGGCCCTAAAAGCCACCCGGCCAATCAGCAGCCGAGCAGACGCGGTTAAAAAGTAACCGTGCTCATTAAACGTGTGGACGATAACAAGAGACGAACCTGCTCACCCAGCCACTGACGAGCCGAGGCCGCAGTCATACATTTAGAAGTTGTGATGTGTAAATTGGACTGCTCCGAGGTTAGACTCGTTATTCAGAGCAAAGATCTTTTTAAAGAACTCTGAAATTAAACTGAATCTTTTCTTCTGCTCACAGATCATCTAAACAACAGCTTGGCTGTAGATCCGTGACGACGTTTCACATCTCACACACACAAACAACAACACCACGAACATGCTCACCGCCATGTAAGGTTTACAGCCGGCGTCCATGGTTTTAGCCACAGAGTCGACCAGGTAGCCGCTGATGCCAAAGTCGCACATCTTGACCTGGCCCTGAGTGTTGATCAGCACGTTGGAGGGCTTCACATCTACGACGGGACAGAGAGACGACACGGCAGAGTTAGTCTGTGCGCAGACTCTTCAGATACGACTGATGAGATCAGAGACCGCAGCAGGAAGAATTCAACCAAATATAAGATGAGTCATTCTTATATATATTATTCTATCTCCCCTGATGCAACACTGTTCTGTTAATCATCCGTATTTATGAAGCAGATTGAAAAAAACACCTGAAAACGTCACTTTGACAAAAATAGACGCAGACTTGATGTCACAGATTATGACTCACGCCACTTTCAAGAGGAAATGAACGGAGCCCCGTGGCTGTCTGAGCGGTCGGACAAAAAACATTCAGATTTATGAAACACGGCAGCGTTTGTGACTCCCAGTTAATGAGCTCAAACACTGGCGTGGTCCTTTAAGTCGAGCTGGATGGAGGAGGAGGATGGAAGAAAGAGGAAGAATAGAGGAAGGAGCAGCTCAGTGCAGCTGAGTGATGATGCATCACAGAAGTGGATATTGACACTGTCTCTGAGAGGTTTAATGGGCTTCCACTCAGGCTCTTACCTCGGTGTATGACTTGCAGATTGCTGTGCAGATGCTCCAAAGCTTTTACTATCTGTAATAACAAAGCCCATTAATAAGCAAATGAGACTTACATAACAGATATCTGTCATTAAGCTAACATCACAGGAAGTCTGTCATCAGAATTCATTTTTAATCGTTCACATTATGCTGTTAAGTGTTTTTGTGTGTGAACCCACTGAGACGGCGATCTTTCCCAGGATGTCCTCGGGGATGGTCATGCCTTTCTCGATCACCTGCTTGTAGAACTTGTCGAGCGAGGTGTCCATCAGCTCCATGCAGATCCAGACGTCGCCCTGGCAACAGACAAGTGGAGTTTGGAAAGAGATCAGGAAGAAATGGCAACAAACAAACAACAACAAAAGAAAAACACCAGGACGCGTTCCAGACGGACGGGAAGCCACAGACTTTTTTCCAGCGTGCTTAGTCACGGCGAGGAAATCCTGAAATCTGCTGCAGGAAGAGATCTGCATCCGAAAATCCTCAGAGCTGTCTGACTTTAATGTCAATAATGGATGAAGAGCGACTGAAACACTGTCAGAGATCAGCTGAGGATCAGCATTAATATCGACAGATATGAAATGAAACTGCAGTGTAGGAAAAATAAAACTAATTTAGACACACAGATAGTTATAGAACGAAAACAAAAGGTCATTACACACTAATGAAAACAGAGTTATTAATATTCTATTCAATTTCTGTCGTACTCTGTAAACAGCCTCCTGAATCTGACACTATCACCGTGTTGCATCTCCACATCAGCGCATTACCTCTCTGAATAATGCTCCGTAGAAGGTGACAGTGTAGAAACAGTCCACCGTCCTCATGGAGATGTCCAGGTCCATGAGCAGCCTCTTCTGCTCCTGAGTGTTCACTGTGGCACGAATCCGCTGAGGGAGGACGACGGGAAAGAGAACACGTGATCATCTCCATGATTTTTTATAAAGGTAACTTCACAAAGTTATTTTTTGCTATTTTTTGCAAAAATAATTTCAAACGCTGAAACGATCGTGCCGGGCCAGGAGGTGGCGATAATGTCTACATATGTCAAATACCAAAGAAGAAGAGTCTGAGCATGTGCAGTGAGCTGTTTCTTCTTTGGTGGTCATAACAAAGACATTTGACATCACAAACTCCATTCAAGTGTCGACGAGACAACAAAATGTGAAGACAACGCCGTGCACTCACCTTCACAGCCATGATCAGGCCACTGGGCACGTGCCTCATCTTGTCCACCACGCCGTACGCTCCTCGGCCGAGCTCGCAGATCTGCTCCAGGTCATCGGCCTTCACCTCGAAATTCTGCTCAGACGCAACAATGGGAACGAGACGAGGTCAAACATGGACGGAGCTGCGATGACTCGACTACAGAGCACGTGCAGCTCCACAACAAACACCATGACACAGACAGAAAACTTTTCTACATGATGAAAAAAAAAATCATTCACTTTGACTTTGGGACAACTCGAGCAGAGAAAAATCAGGCACCTCTGCCAACGGAAAATTCCACTTATTTGATGAGTTTAAAATAAATATTTTTACTGCCTGATGGGCAATAAAAAGCATTCCAGTCTCCCCACAATCAGAAGTGTTCAATTCGGCTGTAATGTTCAGCGGGGCGTTCTTTATGAAGCCGGCCTCTGTGCTGAGAGAGCGAGGGACTAAACTCGACCAAAAATACACTGCGAGGAGAGCGAGGAGTTATGTAAGAGTCCAAAGTGAGAGAAGAAGAAACAGAAACCTTGAATGGGGTTTGAGGAAAGATGAAAGTAAACATGAGAAATAAAATTACCTTTTCTCCGATGGTTACACAAGCTTTCGAATCCAAATCTCTGGGGGGTCTGAAACACACACAAACACACACACACACACTCTTTATCAGTGATAAACGGACAGGTTACAAAGTGATTTCCCAAAAGAAATAAAATCAAAAAAATAAATTAAATAAAATAAAATCATTCAACAAACAAACAAAACAAAGTAAATTATTTTTTTAAACAAAATCAATAAGAATACTCCCAGAAGTAATAATTACATTATATTAATAATTATTAAATTAAATTAAATAATTTTAAAATCAATAATGTGAATACAATTAAAGCACAGACTTCACAGTGTGCGGGTGTGTGTGAGAGTGTGTGTGCGTGTGTGTGTGTGTGTGTGTGTGTGTGTGTGTGTGTGTGTGCGTGATACAGTTCAAAGTCTGACGTTGGCCTCAAACCAAAACGCCTCTTCTGCAGGTTTGTCAATGAAGATGATTCACTTAAAGAACATTTAGTTTTTCTGCTGCAGTCTGAGTTTCACGATCGAGAACGAGCAGACGAGGAACTGAACACGGATTATTCTTTTAGTTTGAAGCTGCAAGTATGAAAAGAAATGAAGACTTACCTTCAAACATGAAACATGAAACATGACTGTGACTGTGACTGTGTCTAAAACTGATAAAACTGAGATGTGATGGATCGTGATCATGAACTTACACTGCGGCGGCAGGAGGCTGCTCAAACACCTCCTTGGAGAGCTTGAGCACCGGCTTCTTCTTACCTGAAAACACAGAACACACATCATCAGCACACGTCAGTAAAATATATGAGTCAGCTGTTTGTGGCCAACTGTCCTTTTAACGTCTCCGGGCGAGTTAT
Organism: Protonibea diacanthus; assembly: GCA_028641955.1. NCBI lineage: Eukaryota > Metazoa > Chordata > Actinopteri > Sciaenidae > Protonibea > Protonibea diacanthus. The sequence goes on along the minus strand of CM053996.1, from coordinate 20,382,611 downwards.
AAATCAGATTTGTTCATATTTGCATGAACGTGGTGAAGAGTCTGATTTACCAAAAACTATTTGAAAAAGTTTTTTAGATTTTCTTCATTTTGTCATTGATTCGTCGTTTCATCACAGAGAGAAAAATGTTATCACGTCTCTTCAAACCAAACTTCATTCAGATGAAACTGAGATTATTTTTATAATTCAAACTGTGATTAATTCATTTTCTGTTGGCTAATTGATTCATTTACTGCAGCTCTAAAACTAATCAGGGTTTGATATTTTTATGACGTGGATCCTGCTGGAACCATGAAAACTGACTTAATCCAGCGTGTTGCAGATTAATAATCTCAGCTCTACTTCAACCCCTAAATGTGACTCAGCTGGTCGGACTTCTTCCTGGTTTACCTTCTCTCCCTTCAGCAGCAGTGTGCAGTCTGTAAACCTGACCATGAGAACGTCTACCAACATTCAGCTGTGTTTCTCCATCAGGCACATTTGTCCTGAATATCTGCAGCTCCAGCAAGAGTCGATGTCAAAACACTGACCAGAGAACAGCCACCGGGCACTTCAAAACTCCCACTGATGCAAAATGACTCAAACTTCCTGCGGCCATCAGTCTAAACAAAGACCGACTACAGAGTCCTTCAAATGTATCACATCCAGTCTACAGCTGCTTTTTTACATTTCCTGTTGATATAGCAACCACACCAGCAGCAGCAGCAGCAGCGACCGGAGCGCCATCTGAGATTTGACACTTACGGTTGGATGCAGTAAGTGACTCCAGATCCTAATTGAATGAAACAGGCGCTGAGAGCAAGAAGAAGAAGAAGAAGAAGAAGAAGAAGAAGAAGAGGAGGAGGAGGAGGAGGAGGAGGAGGTCTGGCAGCCCAGGTGTGCTCGCTCCATCTGGAGGTGCTGCACTGAATGTGGTGCCTTGTTAACGAGGCGTCACAGGTCTCTCATCAGGCTCAAACCTCCTCAGACCAGCTGAATCTGGTCACAGGTTGTGCAAGTAAACCTGGACGCCGGTAGGGGAAGCAGCCATGTTGGATCTGCCTCTGATGCATTGTGTTTATTTTTCCTCTGCATGGTGTGTGTGTGTGTGTGACGCACAAAGTTTAAAAGGTAATATTTAAAGTCACCCCACTGCGCACGCCCTGTGATGTCACAACGTGCTATTAAAAAGTAAAACTGAAGGTGTGTCTCTTCAGACGTGGAGCGGCGCCAGAGGAATAACTGGAATTTCTCACATCGCTGCCTCGTGAGAAAACACAAACACATGGAGCCGTGGAAAGATCGAAAAACTGTCCTGAAGGCATATGACTCAAACACACACACACACGGTGCGTCCAGTGTGTTCTGGTTTGTTCAAACAGTGCAGGGTGTGACACTGCTGTGCTATGCGGCCCTCCACCGGCGGGCCTCTTGCTGCCTGCCTCCTGGTCTCGGCTTTCCAAAGCAGCTTTGTTGCACTAAAATGTCAGTTCGAGCCCCTCCTACATGCATTTACACAGACAACAATAGTAACTGGAAACCAGCACTCTGCGAGCAGGTCCATAACAACACACACTGAAAACCAGAAAACACTCAGAGAGAGAGAGAACACCTGCACCACGTCTGCACAGCGTGTTACCTTAACATGAGAAAGAGTTTCTGTTGGACACAGTGTGCCAGAGGAGCATGCTGATTGGCTGATGGAGACATTTAAATGTATCACGTTACTGCACAAGCAAACAAATGTTAAAGGATCACAAAGTTAAAACAACATTTTAGTCTCTGTCTGTCATTCGTACGTCTGTTCTCACACTATGTAACTTTGGGCTCCGGGTCGGGAGAAGTACGTAACGCTTTACGGCACTAAGTCACACACCACCAACTATTTCACTGATTTTGGTGAAACTGGATCATATTTTATGGAGAAAATGTTTTCTGGTTTTCCCTCTGATGTCCTCCGGCTGCTCCGCCTCAACTCTCTGTGATTTACAGAGTTTATGATGGACAGTGAAGTAAACTGCTGACAGCTGTAGCTGCTGTTAGCTCATGTTAGCTCAGTCCGTTAGCTGCTGTTAGCTAATGTGTTGATGTTTGGCTGCAGGGAGGAGGAGGTTTTCAGTTCACCTGATTACAGGTCTGTGTAGATCAACAGGATTTGACAGACGTTAGTTTAAGGTAGAATCTGAGAGCGATGTGGCGTACCTTCGTACTTTCCAAGCATAAAATGTGATCCACAACAGAAACTAATCAGTTCCTCTGAGCTCGCAGTCAAACCTCTAAATTTCACTGAGATAAACTGCACGATTGAAAAAACCCACAAAACTCTTTAGCAGAAGTAAGTACGAGGTTCCATCTGAGGACAAAGGATCAATAAATACTTTCATGTGCATTAACCAGAACTCTGTCAGATGATTGACCTCAAACGACATCAGAACAAAAGCTTCACTGTGAGATTACAATGAGGCGACAGCATCCTTTCTCTGTCTCCACGAGTGCGTTAACCGACTGAAAAACCTGCCTTCACTGATCAGGAGACATCATGAGAGGCAGCGAGCTCCTCAAAACGAAGAAGACACATTTATTCTTCAAACCTCAGCACGCTCATTAACATGCACAAAGCATTTTCGTTAATACACACAGAAGAGACACATCGTCAGGAACACTGTGGGCTGCAGGCGCAGATTTGTATGTAAAGTGCAGTAAGTCATAAGGTGCTGGTGTCGTGCACGGTGTGGTGGTGGTGGTGCACGCCATCCAGGAGCCACGCATGCAAATCAAAGTGACATGTCGCCCAGCGCTGCATGCACCGTGACACGTCTGAACCAACAGTGTCTGCACTGCTCCAAAACCTGCTGCTGCTGCTGCTGACCGAGAAGAGACGAGAGGAGTAAAGAGAGGTGTAAGAAAGAGAGAGGAGGAGGTGGTGGTGGAGGGGGGTCGGAGGGCCGCTGGATTATGTAATCCACAGAGGCTGGCAGGAAGAAGCATGTGCTGTGCTTTGTATCGTGATACAAAAGCAACGATGGGAAAGTATTCAGATCGTTGGTGTGAAGTAAATTTAAACAGGAAAATTCACCAGCTGTGATTTTAATCATCGATTCATCAGTTCAAGCTTCATTATTATTAATAATAACTAAGTCTGACAGTAAACTGAACATATTCAGGTTTGGAGCTATTGATAATCAAAATAATCTGCAGCTCAGCAGTAACAAAACAAATAAAAAATGCTCAATTAGAACAAAAAGATCCAAAATGAATTCGTATGAAAAGTAACTTCAGGGTGTTATTGTTGTTATATATAATAAAGGGCTGCACAGAAGGATTATTAATTCATCTATTGGACATTTGATAACTTATTAATAAATGACTACACTTTGTTTTCTTTAATTCTAATAAACTATGCTGAAACAGACAAGACAATACCACAATGAAATTCTGTCTGCACTAATATCACATGCAGTGTATGATTATATTATTGCTGATGCAGTGTGTCAGGGTGAGCGGACTCTGCTTACAAAATAAGGCAGAAATTGAATTATTAATGAATTATTATGTCATATGTTGTGTTTATATCTACAGACGCCGCAGGTCCTCTTCCATGTTGTTCACTACATCTTATGACACTTTCCATACAGAGCAGGTCCAGACTGTACTCTTTATAATAATACGAAAGACTCAACAGTTCCCACCATGAGCAAACATGTGGCGACTTCCTCTTCAGAGGCAAAGACCTCGAGCAGAACCCGGATCACGGTGGCCGACCGTCTGCTTCTATACAAACCACCATGTTTCTACAGCGGCCCAGATCAGACAATTAAACACCGGCTCAAGACAGACTGTTTCACACTTTAAACAGACACTGTAGTTTCTGCTTCCAGCTTGGAAAGCAATGAACCTACCCCACATGGTGGCACTAAATCCTGCAGACTGTTAAATGTTGGTGGCACATAAACATTTACTATTAAAATACTACAAAATAACGAATGATATAATTATATTTAACATATTTTGTTTCAATATCAGCCTGCTACGTTGTCACGTTCATGCACGTGGCATGTGCAAACATCCATGATTAGTTACGAGCCAAAACGGCACCAAAATAATAAACAGGTAAAAAACGGTTGGTTAAAAACAACCACTGCAATCCAAACAGGAAATATTATGAAGAGAGGTGTGACAGATTAAGAGTGACACGTGTTTGACACGTGACACGTTTGTCAAATGTTTGAATCGGTTCAGCCTACGCTGTCTGTCATGGTGGGAGAGATCTGATATTTTCTGAGGTGTGAGCTGTGCATCATCTTCATGTGCGTCAAAAGTTTCCCTCTGAGAAGCAGCAGAAGTACTCGAGTAAAGCTCGTCGTGCTGTACTTTCAGTAAGTACTTAGTTACCTTCCACCAAGCTGACCAGGAAACATGGTGAGCAATCTGATGTGGAGCATGTTGCATAACTCAAATACACAATTCCTTCCTTTATTCTTGCTGAGCTCAGCATCAAGCTTGCATACTGTGGCGGGCAGTGTGGGTTAATTAAAAGCAGCAGTACATATCATTCCCGGTGATTTGCAGCACATGAGCTCAAGTATGCAGCGAGATGCCAGAGTGAGGCCACAGGAGATGGGTGTCTGTGCTCCCAGTTACTGCCACACCCGATACGAGCATGCAATCAGCCTCGTCATGCACGCGTGTCCGTCGTGAGCAGCGAAAGGGGAAAAAAATAATGCTGACAGGAAGGTTTGCAGGGCGGAGACAGAGACAGCGTGCATGCAGAGAGCCTCGGCGTGTGAGGGCAGGTGGCGGCCGGCCTGCGTGGTAATGAGCCCCCTGATCATGGGGACAGGCGGTGCGCTGCTGCTAACCCACACATGCACTCTGACTGGAATTCCAACAATCCCAAGAGTTCCTCAATGGAATTCCACAGAGCCAGAGGAAGACAGATCAATCACAGACGGTGGGAGGCAGCGAACCACAGACATGTGTCACAAGGAAGGACAGGAAAAGAGAGCAGCACAGAGGAGAGGAGGGCTGGTAGCAGAAAGAGATTTGAAAATAACTCCAGCCGGAGTCCTCGGGCTGTTTGGCCCCCTCCGACCGCTCTGGCAGGTTGTGAGATACTCTACACTTCCAAAGACGGCAGCTCCTTTAGGTTACAGCTGTTGGAAGCTCCTTTGGGAAGCATGTCTTCACCGGCTCACGCTGCACTTCCTGTGAACTCAACTTGAGTGATACTCGCAGAAAGCGGAGAATGTTGGCTTCAGGTCGCCTCAGAACAAGATAACAGATCTTTACAGGCTCTTCTTGCATCGGTCAGTTTAGTCCAGGTCATTTCGTGTTGTACTCTTACAGGTTGAGTCATAGCAGCGGACCAAAGACGTGTCAGCGTGCGACCCAGCAAAAATCTAAAACAACCTGAACATACAGTATCCAAATTTTAACCCAGGTTTTCCTCTCCAGCATCACCAAATCCTCACTCCTGTTCGGAAACACTGAGTCTCTGTAAATATTATAAACAGTACAGTGTTACAGGATAACTTCTGTTATAATTTGGCACTACATAAATAAAATTGACCACCATTACGTGATTATTAGGACTTGTTCCATGAAATAAGCTGCAGGTGGCGCCAATTCTCCAGTCGACAGCTGATCAGTCATGTGACTTCAATGTTAGCTAGGTCAGAACTTATTCAGAAAAAAGTTTTTTATCTCCCATTAAAAGTTTTTTTTTTTAATTCCTCAAAAAGCATAAAAACATTTTGTGTTTTTGAGTTTTGCTGTTTCCATCAAACATAATCCGCTGATGGAAACACGGTTAATGTGAAGTTTAAACCGTGTCAGCCAACAAAAACACGAAAATCAAGAATCAGTTCAAGACACTAAATGCGAGGCAAACACAATCAATCAACATTTTCTGTCACTTCTCTGCAAAAGTTGCAACATCCAACCGACTCTATCAAACATAGTGAACATTCAAAAAGCCTTTCAACGCGGCTCCAGCCTGAATACCACAGCATGAACAGACAGGCTATAATGCACAAGGTTCATTTATTACAGGATCCTCAGAGTTGACTCAAAAGAGAGGCCTTCAACTGCAAAACTGAGTCACTGACAGCCTGTAACTGATCTGAGAACAGACGTAAACTCACATATGAGACCACGAGGGTCCGTGCATGTCGTGCAGACGAACCACAATTTGATTTGATTAATTAATGTTTTTGACAGCTGATTGGACAAATCAAACAAAACTTTGGGTTCTGGCAAAATTTACATTAGTTTTCCGTCATTTTCTGACTTTTTCCAATTTAAATAGTTCATCAAAAATGTACCAAGACGTTAATCAGTTATGCAAATCATCTTTAGTTGCAGCCTGCAGCACATACAGGATCTAAAACCTTCCACACACACTTTCAGACACATTAGATGCCACTTCGCTGAAATCCTTTCTCTTTCCAATCACTGCTGAGGTGCTAATTGGAGCCGGTGATGAGTTGTTTTATTCAACACAAGCAGAAAAAAAAAGCAAACAGGTGTAAAAACTGCTGACTGTTGTGTAATGTCAGCGTGAGGAGTCGCTTCTGATTGCTCCCATGAAATTTATAACAGTTTTAAAAATTGAATCCAGAGAGAAGAGCTGCCAGTGCAGCCACTTTCCTAAATCACCACCCGAGCGTGGAGCGAAATGTTTGGCAATGACGAGCAGCGCTGTGTTATTAAATGATTAATGATATTTCCCTCCACAGTTAGCTTCAATCTTTAGATCGATGTCTCGATCAACCTGAAATAAATGACAATATTAGCATCCACTATCTTCACGATACTAACCCTGCACACAGGAACAGGAATTATTTAAAATGTCCTAAATATTGTTGCTAATTCTTTCCATCAGAGAAGTTGTTGCAGTCAGAATGCATGCATGCTTACTCAGTCACCACCACCACCCCTCCACCCTCTGAAAAGAGAAGTACAGTTAGTGGATCATCTGAACAATGCCGTGAACAATTCTACTGTTATTGCAGCAAAAAAAACGACACTATAGGCCTGGAACCGGACCAACAATTGGCTCGTCGAAACAGCAAATTTAGTATCTGTGCAGCTGAAAAACGCAGCCTCCATTTGCATGACAAACAGGACGTCTGTGCAGGGCCGGCCGAGGCTGCAGGGGGGGGCACGAGCTAGGAGGGCTGCTGTCAAACTGCCATCGACCAGCCGACCACGCTACAACACCGAGCGCAGCACGTAGCACAATGATGAGGGCAAAGACTGTCCGGGCCACACACACACACACACACACACACACACACACACACACACATGCATCTGTGTAAAATGATATGAGGATAGAAGGAAAGCAGTGGCAGGCTGAAGTGACTTAGCTCAGTCTGGTGTGATTTAAATAAAACACAGGGACGTGATGCTTATTTTATCTGCAGACTTCAACTCTTTTCCTTCAGTAGTTGTAAGTTATAAACCACTGTCGTGTTGTTTAGTCTGCAAATAACAGTTCACACAGTCTGCTTGGTTTTTATTTGGTACCAAACAAAATGTGAGTATCAAAAACTGTCGAGTAAGTTGGTGTCAAATGTCGAGTCAGGTTTCTAACGATGTTTAATTATTCTTCGATCAGATTTCATTGCAGGTTATTTTATTGAGGCCGAACTCTATTTAGCTGCTTGTGTTTACACCAGATGGAACATTAAAGAGGTCAGATATCTTTGTTCAATAAATACATGTACATTTAAATTTGTTTTGCACAAATACGGTCTTTAAATGTATCTTTGTTTTTGTTTTTTGCCCACTTGGGGGCAGTGCAACAAGCTGTAAGAACAGCACTGACATATTATTGTCTTATTAAGTTGACATGTGTTAGCAAACAGACACTGGGCAGTCTGCAGCGCCGCATATTATCCTATATTCACTCTGTTTTTGTTTTTTTACCAACTCCAGAGAAACATATCTGTCTCTTTAGCTGCTAAATGTTTCACTTTCTGCACCGGCTGGTCGCTAACTGTGTCTGCCGAGGACGGAGCATACAGCTGTTTTTTCTTTTAACTCAGAAAACAAAAGAAGTTGGAGGCCATGAAACAAAAACAATGAGCTAAAAGACACTAAAACGCTCCACAGAGCAGTGAAGGCACCACGAAAGAACCCCAAAAACATCAACGTGGTTGAGTCAACAACAAATCACAGTCAACTGTTAGCAGCCTGAATCACAGTTCAAGCTAACCAAGCCAATAATTATAATCATATTCAAAATATTTCAGTCAGACAACGATGAAAAACGTCCATCACAAAACTGAAACACATTCACGACCATGTAAAACTGAAAGCAGCAGCACGTCGTCACACTGCAGGAGCTGAAGTAACAAATCTTATTTTGCTTTTTTACTTAAATTACTTTCAAAGTGTTTTCAGCTCATCAATTCAAAAACCTGACAAAAACCTCAAGACGATGCCATCAGATTGTTTTTGCTCGACCAACAGTCCAAAATTGACTCTATGAGCACTATGAGTGTGCGTGCGGGTCATTTCCTGACGCACATCGATGAATGAAACAGAAAGCGACGTCAGGAAAGTCCCGAACCGACCATTCATCTCCAAACGATGAAAATGACGAGGAAATATGTGTGTGTGTGTGTGTGTGTGTGTGTGTGTGTGTGTGTGTGTGTGTGTGTGTGTATTATTCATCACAAGATGAACCGGCTGCAACAAGACAGTTCCTCTGTGTGGGTGGGAGGACAATTGACTGAAGCAGATAAACAGTGTGAGGCTCTGACCATCAGGGGCTCTCTCTCTCCTACCTGTTCATGTCCTGTACAGCCTCTGTGTGTGTGTGTGTGTGTGTGTGTGTGTGTGTGTGTGTGTGTGTGTGTGTGTGTGTGTTCTGCATGTTGTGCAATGATCCAGCCTCACTTTGGACTTCTTGGAAAACACGGTAAGGGGAGGAAGAAAAAAAAAAAGCTGCTTTCACTGCAGCTGTTTTGTTTTTTCCTCTGCAAAGCTGCAGATGAACTTAAAGAGCCTGCAGCACGGGTGGAGGTGTTGTTGGTGTTGTTGGTGTTGTTGGTGTTGTTGTTGCTGCTGCTTCAAGTTGGGGTCAAAGTGTGACATGTGTAGCTTTTAAATGCATGCTGAGGAAAAAAACAGCTGAACATCAGTGGACACACTCGCCCAGGGGTTTGACACATATCCAGTTGCCTGGACAGAAGCAGCAGCTGACAGAATGGGACGTTCAGGAGCCTGTTCCTGAACTCACCACCACTTAAATGCTCACAACTAAATTCTATTATTAGCTTTTCTCCCTCATAAGCAGAAATCTGCTTTCCAATAAACTTGACAGCTGCAGGTTACACCTTTAAACAACACGCATTATGTGGAGCCCCGCACGCGACATGGCTTTCATTATTTACCTTTGAGAGCAACGTGCACGAGCCGTGCACCAACTCGTGCAGAGTTTATTATAAAGAGTTGCAGTGTCCTTGTCTATCTCGTGACTATTAAAGGCGCCCTGTGCTCCACATCTCTGCCTGAGCGCCGCTAATAACGTCAATATGAGTGAGTACATACAGCATCGTCTTACCAGGAACTGTGCAAAGGGGAAGATCTTAAAACAGGAAATGCAACTGACCCTTCTAAACCATCGAACTTTAAAATGCACCGGCCGTGCTCGAGCTGCAGCCGTGCATGTTGCACGGCGTGCAGCAGTGATTGCACGTCGGTAGTTGTGCACGGATCGGTGTGATATTCTTACCTCCCTTTGGCTGAGACATTTCCCCTTTGCTTTGATGAGGGGGAGGGGAAGCACAAAAGACTTTGCCTTCTCTCTCACTCCCTCCCTCCATCGCCCTCTCTCAGGAGCTTCAAGCGGCTTGCTTTGCAACAAAAGATGCAAAAAATACAAGCCTCGATCTTCATGCACTTGGAGCCTTTTTGCGTCCGATGCGTGCGTGTCCGCGCAAACCGCGGCGGTGTGATTGCACAAATCCCGCAGGCGTCGGGAAAAGAGCGAATTTCTGCAAAATGCACTGCAAAGAATTCTCCGCAGCACTTACATGATGGGCCAAGGCTGGCAGCTGAAAGCTCCTAACTTGGATCAGTGTGAGCCCCTGCGAGAGAACGTTCTTCCTGCTTGGAGCGCAGAGGATCCTGGGAGGTGTAGTCCAGGCCGTAAAACGGCGTTCAAGGCAGCGAAGTTCTTTACATCTCAGTACTCGAGTATTACGCAAGTTTGAGGTACTTGTACTTTATTGTATGTTACGTCACGCTTTCAGAGGGAATACGGTATTTTACACTGCTCATTTATTATGTCATATTTATGCAAATTATCATTATTATCATCATTTCATTCATTAAAAGTAGAAATGTTTATGAGCTAAAGATGCTTTAAATATTTAAGTATTTAATATATTATTAGACTGATTTATGTGTAAACTTTAGTTTGTCGAGGGTGAGATAACTTTAATTACTTTATATGCTGATGAGTATTTTAATCTTAATTATGTTTTTTATGTTAAATCTAAAAGAAACTGAAAGTACAGTTACACTTATAGAGTTATATACAGGTTATATTAGTTATACAGTTTTACAGTAGTTTATTAATGACAAATTGAAGTTTTTTTTTTACATTTTTGTACAGAAAAAAATACTAAATTAAGAAAATATGAGAAAACATTAATTAGTGCAACAGGTAATGACTTCAATCTTTAATGAACTAATGACATGTACTGCAGCGTGAGGCTGTAAGAGTTTGTTATATTGTTAATGACTAAACAAAGTAAAAGTGCCTGTTGAAGCATCTGGATGAACATTTGGTGTCCAGGAAGTTCAGAAGGTCAAAATTTTAAACATTTTAATGACTATATTTCATTTTGAAGCAAGTCCTAACAACATGTCATTAAAAAGCTGCTAAACAACAGTTATATGTAACATAAACGTCAGTGCTCACTGGTGGTGAAGACAGCAGTGACCTCTGAGGTGTAAATAAAGTTTAATAGCACCAAAAAGAAAAATGTTGCAGGAACAGAACATCAAACATTCAAAGGACAAAACACCAAACCCCATGAAAAGACAACAGAAAAACAAAAATGTGACGTAAATCTTCAAACTGCTCACAAATACATGGTTATTATTTTTAAAAAGTTCAGTTATTTCCTTTAACAGCTGCTCGCTGATGTTACTCAAACAAAAGGAAACATTTGTTTGTGCATTTGTTGGGGACTATTTTAAGCTGCGGATTAATCCGCATTTTCATGGGAGCATCAACTTTATTCATGTGTTACGATGACTTTACACTCAGCGTGACTTCCAAACAGCAAAGACGAATTTTCCAAACATCACACACGAGGACAATCCAGATCCACGTCCTCGTGATGTGATGTGAGTTGAGATGTTGCTTCAGTGGGCTGGACTTTGTGGTGACGTGACGTTCAGAGGATCAGTTCTTGGTGGTTATGAGGGTTTGGTACAGCGGCTTCACCACAATATGGAGGAAGAGGGAGCTGTCAGTGAGGTACTCAGACGTCCGGCGGTACAAATCTGCTTCGGCCAAGAAATCTCCGTTTTCCTCCGTGCTCTGATGGAAGCTGTAGACGTGTTTCACCACCACCTTCCCCTGCTGCTGAGCCATCACAAGCACCGTCTTCTGGAAGTTCACCCCAGCGAAATCAGTGCTGGACGTGGCCGGCGTGATGATGATTCGAGGGCGCCCTCCGTCTACACGCGTTGGCTGCATGGCGCCTGACTCGGTGTACATGGACCTCATGCTGAGGGGTAACCACCGTGGTGAGAACAGAGCGTTCCAAGTCACCCGCTTGCTGGCGTCATGGCCGCTGGGCCCCAGCTGGGTCTGGAAGTTGGTGCTCCGGTCATCACGTGATGGGTTGCTGATGATCCAGGGCGAGCCCCACATTGGTGACAGGTAGTTCCTGGGCACGAAGAGGCTGCAGTTGACGTCGAAGTATTTGGCCATTTGCAGTGGCGGTGCAGAGTGAAACTGGTAGGACATGTACAGCAGGTCACGCACTGACTCCTGATACTGAGCCAGGACCGGCGACTGGGTCTGCAGGCGGAAGAGCTCCCGTGGAGGCATCATGGCATAACGCACAGCTCTCAGAGCGTTCTCTGCTGTCAGACTGTCCGGCTCGTTGTGGATAATCCAGGCCTCCAGCGCTGCGAAGAGCTCCATCTCGCTCTGCAGGATGAGATCTGAGCGCTGCAGCAGCGACATGAGCAGCTGGCTGCTGATGGTCACCCACTCTCCGCTCTGCAGCACCGACGACAGGTTCCAGGCCATGTACTGAAGACAGCTGTCCCTCAGGGTCACGTCCCCGGCCTGCAGGGCGTACTCGTACCAGCCCGCCACGTGGCCCGAGGATGAGTCCCGGGCCAGATTCTGGGTCATGTACTGTGTGATGCCCTGCTGGAGAACCGTCACTTGATATTTAGTGGCCAGCTTGTGTAAAGGTGTGGCCTGGTCCAGGCGCAGAGAAATCTCTCCACAATACAGATACCTGCTCAGAAAGAGGAAGTAGAAGTTTGAAAGCACAACATGGACCTTTTCTCTACTGCCCATAAATGTTTTTCACATCAAGACATATTTTAGAGCTGCAATAACTTTTCCAACACTTGGGGGGCAAAAGAACATCACAGTAAGCTGAAAACTCAATCCATCTATAGCTGTCAACATTTAGTTGTTATGAGCCACATCAGTTTAGGTCTTGGTTTTGTCTTGGAATCAACCAAATGTTTACTCGGTCTCTCGATCTCAGACAAAGAGGCAATCTGCAGCGCTTTAAAGCATAAAGAACAGTAAGATGAGTGTAAGTGATGCCAGCAAAGCTAGGTAGCTAATTCTTTCTTGCTCTTGGTCTTGACTCTTCTCAACCCCTCAGAGTCTTGGTCTTGGTACACTTTCATCTTGGTCTTGGCTACAGTACGGGCTAACATGTCAGCAAACAGTTACACATCCAGCAGACAGAACAATATTATCGTCTCATTGAAGTTTTTGCTCTGTTTTAGTCTCCACCAACTCCTGAGGGAAATATCTGATAAATATTTCACTATGTTCACCAGCTAGTCACTAACTTTGTCCAAACTTAGTGTCGTGCAGAAATTTGATTCATTGTTAATGTAAAAATACTGATTAGTGCAGCTTTAAAGAGTCGTCATCGTCTCTGTGAGGTCAGTTTACAATTTGAACACAAAGATTCGTCTGTATTTCAGGTTTTGATCAACTTCATTTACATTTGAGATAAAAATAGATTTTGTTATTGATCTCTGTTGCAGCGTAGGCTCCGCAGTGTCTCACTGCTGCACCGCAGGAGCTGCAATTGAGCAACCCAGCAGTTCACTAATTGATCAGTTTGTTTTATGTTCAACTCATCATCGATTGTTTGTCTCAGATCCGAGGCTGCAGTTGCACAATTCATCCCTCTAGAGGGCGTGATGTGACGTCTCTCTCACACTGAGGAGTCTTCTCCAGTCTCACCTGATGAACTTGTCAAACGCGGCAGCACAGTCGGAGCTCTCTTTCAGGACCAACGTGCTGCCGTTGCGGTTGAGCAGCGCCTCCTCGAACACGGGGCTCTGCAGGGAGAGCACCAGAGAGTGAGCCTGGATCACCTTCACCTCATCAGCGTTGGGCGTCTCCACCCTGAGTGACACGTCACTGCCATTACCCTGAACCAGCAGGGCCTCCAGGCGCTGCACCAGGGTCAGGGAGTGGCTGATGGTGTCCGCACCACCACTACCACCTCCATCCTGGGCCCGGTCAACTCTTAGCATGCCTGGTGGAGTAGAGTTATCAGATTAGGAAGCAATACAGAGGAAGGCCAAAGGTTGGCTTCCTAACAGACATGTTCATGCATTGGGGCAGATAGTGGGGCAGATAGTGGGGCAGATAGTGGGGCAGTATCATCCCAATCCATGCCATTGATCAACCCAGCTGCACTCACTGTCTGGATGATGAGGGATAGTGGGTCACGTTTAATTAAAGCTTTGTCTCAGCTGAGGCGGTTGTAGCACACCACCCCTCCTCCACCCTCCTGTCCCCTGCAGACTTATGCTACTGTAACTGCCGGGATCTGAGCCTGGATTCATATTAGCACAGAGTGGTTCCTCTTTCTGATTCATGATAAATAGTTGGTACTTCCTTCCTCTCCCCTGATAAAAACAGAACACTCAGTTGTGGTGTGGCTCAGATGTTCCCTTTAAATCACAGTCTGGACTAAAGACACAGAGAAACAGTCAGATTATGTAGTCAGCAGTAATAAATCAGTCAGAGGTCTCCTTTGTTTTCATCAAGGTCTAAATCATAGAGGAAGGAAGATGATAAAGGTCGGTTCACTCAACAAGTAAAGAGGACAAAGTTGTAGTTTTTTCAGTCTGTCAGCTTTGTGTCAAAAAATGGACGTAGATAATCTGAAGTTACAGATTTCACCAAAAAGCACCTCAATTCAACAGCACACAAGTTATATAAGCATATCTTATTGCAATGTCAAAATACACCTGGATGTTTGCATGATTTAAGATTAGCTAAACTGCAAGTGGAGGCTTAATTGAGGCGCTTCACTGCCGCTACACTACCCTCTCTTCATGCACAAGACAAATACTTTTCAGCCCCTCCCTGATAATTTGTGTGCTTATCGCTGGAACCTGTAACTTCAGATCACGTCCGTTATTTGACACTAAAAAGCTGACAGACTGGAAATACTACAACTCTATCCTCAAAATATCACAACTTTTTTCTCCTTTTTCTCTTTAAACATCTCTTTCATACGGTCCCTTATCCTGATTTCTTTAGCAGAGTTTCTCCAATGAACGCTCTACACAGCGGTGTGTTATGTTTTTGTAATCTGAGAGAACCAAACCTTAAAATTCTCTCCTGAATGAGCCATAATTACTATTATTCATTTAAACCCACAACAAACACTCATTTACAATCTTGCCTCTGGCTTACACTCCCAGAATCAGCGAGCAAACAAAGCAGACTCTGAAACTTGTCTCAGATTATAACCAGATCAGACTACACATTATTCAACACAACAACAACATCCATCAGCCTGCAGCTGAACTTCCTGAACTTACCTGCGGCAGCTGCCCCCAGGTGCACACACAGAGCCAAAAACAGCATCCCAGCCTGGATCTGAGCTTGTTTCACCATCTTCCTCCGTCTGTCCTCACCGTGTCCGGATTTCTGTCTGCCCCCTTCTTTGGAGGGCGAGCAGGGGCGTCCGTGTCTGAATGTGGGACAGGGGTTCTCCTCGCCACATCCGGCCCACACACACACACACACACACACACACACACACACACACAGAACCTCATCGATTTGTGGGTGGAAACAGACCTGGGTTGTTTCCATGACTACCACTTTGATTCTGACTTTCCCGTCCTTGGGTATTAACGCTTTGTGCATGACATTGATTCGATTGGGGAGGCCGGGGGGACTCTCAGACAGCTGTGGAGTGGGAGACTGGGGGCTTTGAGAAACAGCTGGTGTGTTCAGAGTTTGATGCTGTCATTTGATCTGCAGGTGAGTCTTCGTTGTAGGTTTTTGACTGAAGCTCAGTAACGAACCACCAGTATTAAGAATTTAGATGTTTATGTATGTCAGTGTGTTCAGCGTGTGCGTGACACCGCAACACGAGCAATTTATTCACAGCTTCAGGCTACAGCACGCTTCATCAGGGTGGGCTGAGTTATACGATCAATAATTCTCTTTTAATCACTGGACTGAAACCCTCAATACTTTAAAAACATATACACAAAACCACAAACCAAAATTCAAGCTCTGTTCACGAGGACAGTCATGAGAATGACTCCACACCCGACCCCCGTCATGTTCACGATCTGTTTCATGGTGTCAGTGTCAGTGTTGTTGACCCCGGCCTGTGATCACGTGTGTGAGAGTCAGGACGAGTTCTTCCAGTCTGAGGAGAGCTTGCTCAGTCTGGATGTTTACCAACAGGTCAGGCCTTCAGTGTGCACGTACAACATCATGGCTTCAAATTTAGCTTAGATATGGCTTTTCCAGCCACTTTGGGGTTACTTTCTTTTAAAAGGTATTTATGGTGTGTGTTAGGATCTCAAAATATGGACACACACCTAGTTGACATGTGGTGTCACGAGTGACCCGCTAACCTAACCTCACTCGTGTGTTCTGGAGCCTGACTGACTTCTGGAAGAAGTCTGTATTTGACCCATCACATCTGCCTAAACCCTCCCGGTTTGGTGTCCTGCCCACTGCCCACTCACTGCCATCCCACTTCACCAAACTGGCGTCTTTCCACACATTGCCAGCGAGGCGCGTCTCTCTGGTGCACTGGAAGAACCCGCTCCACCCTTGTCCCGTACCCAGTGGATAAAGGAAGCTTTATCCTTTATGAAATCAGAGAATCTCAAACACTCCCTCTGCGGCTGCAAACGGAAAACTTCTTAAAATTTGGCAACCCTGATCAGCTGAGCGCTGTCCCCACCAGCTGAGCGACGCCCCTGTACTGCACCAGCTTCCTGTGGCAGCACACAGTGTGTCTCTTTGTGTGTAATATCATTTTCATTTAGATTTTTATTATTTTACCATTAACAAGGGTAGAAAACATACTTTTGTAATTCAGGTGAACTCCCCTTTAATATTCTGACATATGTTTTTTATTGGATGTGTTCATACCTGTCTGTGTTTGACCATCTCAAGTCTTTGCAACAGGCGTGCCAGGCCATGATCTACAGAGACAGGCTGCAGTCAAAGTCACCGTGTTCTCCATCAACCATCGACTGCAGAAGATACCACAAACTGCATGTACATGCTGTGTCCACTAGAGGGCAGACAGACTGCATCTCGGCAAACAATATTTGAGCCTGTGAAAGATAATGTGAGATTTTGTACGCAGGAATATCTGACTAAAAAACATAAAGCAGAGTAATACTACATTAACAGCGATGCTCAGCAAATATATAATCAAGATCAGTTCTATAATAAAAGTTCTTTCTTTATATAAAACATCTAAAACATCAACAAATCAGTTCCTCCATCTAAAGTGATGTCCAGTTCATTATCCCACATTTCTCTCTTAAAAGTGATGATAAATGAAATGAGAAGAACAAAATAATGAAGTAAGGCTGTAATGAATAAAGACAAAATGTTTCTTGTACAATCGGACACAGAGTCACTGTGTATTTATAAAAACAAGCTCCGGTACGATCTAAAAACCTTCTGTCACGATTGACTTATTGTTTCAACAAAAAAAATTACCAGTTGAGGGAAGTGAAAGAGACAAAAAACAAAAACACACATAAGCCAGTCCCAGAGAAAAGATGAGCTTCATCATAATACATTTCAGAATGTTTAAAAGTGCCAAGCTGTTCCACATTTTTGTGATTTTTAGTTTTTTTCATTCATATAAGTTTTGAAAAGAACATCAACAAATTCTACACAGACAAGCTCTTTATCATGAAGAGGAAACATTTTCTGAGGACACACACAGCCTGTTATATATTTTATTAGTTATATATTTATATATTTTATCGACCATGAACTTAAACCTGAATCAGTGTGTGAACCGTACTGTCGTGTTTTCAAAGAAAATCTGATGGCTATAATAAAAATTGGTATTTTTGAGATTTAGCACCTCCAATTTCTGAGTGTTACACAACTGCCACCACTTACATTGTCTGCTTGCCCAGCTCCTGTTCTGGCACGACACCGGCTCCACTTGCCTTTAACAAACAGTATATTCTCAATAGAGACCCTCCATAATTACACACATCATGTTTTGTGTGTTCACGTCTCCTCCTGTAGTTTGCACTCGGTCCTCTAGTTAATGTGTGCTGATTGTGTTGTCCATTTCAATCAGTTTAAACGCTCCACAATCACATGAAGCATTCATTCTTTCATACAGCCGTAGCCGAGCTCGATTACGTAAGCGTTTGTGTTTGTTTTACTAAAAAAAGGCAATTACAGGTCTTAATTGAGTGAATGATGCAGGATGTGTGCCAGATAGAGTCACCGCTTTGGTATGATCTGAACAAATAACGAAGAAATGTGATATCAGTCAACAAGATAACCTTCAGATATTTCATGGTCACGCAGAGTTACCGTGAGAGCAGCTAACAGTCCTGCAGCAGCTGATCAATATGTTCCCTTTGTGTTTGATTTAATTTGAAGTTTACTGTCGTGTGCATCAGAAGCAGTGCGATAAAAAGCTTCAACTCTAAATACAGAATACAGAAAATACAAGTAAGTGTGAAACAAACTATAAGAAAGAAACTCTGTCCTCTCTTCCATAACTGTGCAGAGTTTCTTCTTTACAAACAAGCATCAGAGTGAAGTATGAATCAAACACATGAATCAAAAATGAAGATTCTGAGATTTTTCAGCCCGATTAGCCCCGCAGAGCGAGCATGAAGTCATGATGAGCGTGTCTGAGCAGAGATAAGATGTTTGTCTGGAGAGCTGCTCATGTTACAGCCGCTCAGACTCTTATTGCTTGAAAGCTGCAGAGAGCGACAGTTTGGAAAGCTGAGGTTATGGCAGGCGTCCAGACTGAGGTGACCTGCCTCAGCATCAGTTTATCTCACTGCAGCAGCTCCATTAACTCTTCCTTTTTTCCGGCATGGCTCAAGCTGCACAGGAAGATTTGTTATTCACTAGTAGATGAGCCGAGTACAGGCAGAGAGAAACTGACTATAAATCTGACTTGCCAATAGATTGTGCAGGCGTGAAATTGGATCCATGATTTATTCATCTTCTCCAGAGATGGTCTCTTTATATTTGAATAAAACCTCTGGATGTAAATCCACGATTCTGTAATGAGAGGTGTGAAGCAGCTAAGTGGATTTAGTCACGTATGGTACAAATTTGTGGGAATGTTTTTTCCATTTCTGGCAACTTTCGACCACTAAATCTATCTGATGGCTGCAACTTACATTCACCATTTGATAAACTCATAAATCATTTCAGGTAAAAGATTTTTAGCGAGTTGACAGCTTTTTTGTCTCTTCTTTCGCTTCCTCCGTCATCCTCTTGGGACACTGCTGAGCCAGGTTACATTCCCCGCTTGCTCGGCTTTGGTTCTGAACGACACCAGTTCTGCTCCCAGTCAGTATTCTCTGCTGGCTGCTCCTCACCCGGGTCTTCCTGGCGGTCCAAAGCTCCTTGGCTACACTTGAGCTCAGAGTCTGGGCAGCAGAGCTAACTGAGCCAACAAACTTAGTGGTTAACTTACTTTAGCAACAAGTAAAGCTTTCTGTCCGTCATCAAACAGAGAGTTGAGGCCTCAGACGAAAACCAGAAAACATTTTCTGATCCAGTTTCACCAAAATCAGTGAAATATTTGGTGGCGTGTGAGTGTTTTTCTGCCTTCTCTGGTTGAAAGTTTCGTGTCTGTTTGAGAAATTGCACCTGTAACCACGACCAGGAGTGATGTGTGAGGGTTCACCTGTACATCAGTGCAGTCATCTTTCAAACAGAAGTCTTCTCATTTTTATTTAATGACTCTTGATTTTAGCAGCTGAAATAACAGTTGTTTCTGGCAGAATCTATTAGCTGTGGCTAGCTAACATTAACAAAATAAATTCTGTGACTTGGCTGAAAATTCATCGCCTGACTCGGTTTTTTAATGTTTCCGGCTGACATGCATATCAGTGCTAAGTAGTTAAAGAAAAGTGATGCCAAAGCTGACCGTCTTACCTCTTCGGACATAACGAGGATTGATTTTGTGCTGCAGGACAGAGCTGTTAAAAACGTACTTAAAGTAAAGTTGGTGCATCAGTGACACGCTCAGTTTTCGAAGGTGATTCGTGTCCATAAAAGGAAGATCTGATTTCTGTTGACCGTGGTGGTTTCACAGGAAACATTAAGCTTAGCCCCTCAGATCCAGCTTGATCCTTATTCATTCTCTCAGCATCCTCTGCCTCCAGTATAACAGGTCTGATCAAGAGCAAGTCATGTATGTGCATGATAGCTGACTGCAGAGGTTCATTATTTGCTTGAGTGACCCTGCAGCAGTGTAATGTCAGAGGCATAAGACTGCATGTCAAATAAACACATGAAATGATATGCAGCTGCACGGTGAAGGAAGCCAAACGGAGTCGGAGCGACCTCACGTAGGCTTCAGGTTTGCAAATGGTTTGTCAACAGACCGACCTGACGGATGAATTAGTTCTTCAAATCTGCTCCTTTAATGCGCTGTTTGCTTTGGAGCTTTGCTATCGTCAACAATTTGCAGGCATGAGACGTGGTTTGTCGAAGGGTTTAGCTAAATTAAGGGCACATTTATCTTGAGCAAAACAACTCTGCTCCCAGATGCACTGATCTTGTTTCCTTGCTTGTAATTGTGTTAGTTTCAAGCGCTGTTAAGAATTCATACATGAAATTATGAAGCTGCTGCTGCTGCTGGGTGCCGTTAGTCTTTGGTCCCTGCCTGCTTTCAGTGTGTGTTTGTACTGATGATTTTATGGACACGTATCCGCTCTCTGGGGACAAAAAGTTGTCTGATTTGTAATGTGGTATACATGTATATAATCTGCTAATTGTTGTATTTTCTATCTTGGTTTGTGCATCAAGAAATTATACTCAATGTGTTATATATGTTTTCTTTCCTTCCTGTCTGTAACTGGATCTTCAGTCTTTGTCTTTTGTCTCCTTTGTGTTGTTATCACGTTTATTCACATCATTCATTTATTCACTTTTTAGTCTGCACACAGACTTTTTATAATATATTTTTAGCCATGATGGCGGCATGGCTCTCGGGATGGCCAACACTTTTTTCCAGACTGAATTACTGCCATTAGTTACTGATTACATCCACCTCACCTCACAGTCTCCTTCTGAGCATGACGGACAAACGGTAGCTGTAAAATGAGCTGGACTACTGTATATGTTGGACTCCATGTCATAAAAATGGACTTTTCTCTTCTTAGCTTCCTCCATCAACGTCCTCTTCGGTCTCTTCTCCTCCGCCATTATGTCCACAGAGGCTGCTGAGCCTGGTTGCCTTGCCGCCCACCCAGCTCCGGTTCTGGCACTACACCAGCTCTGCTCCCCATCAGCATTCCACCGTGCATTCTTCTTCTTCACAGTATTATTATTAGTAGTTATTTCACAGTATTAATACTGACATATTGTCTCTTTCCAGTGTGAACACAGTCAAAGAAACATTTCCACTTTTTCTTTCCTGTCAGACTTGATGTAGTTCTTCATCAGTAGTTCCTGTGTTTCTCTTTTTCCCATCTCTTTGTTTATTTTGATCTGTTTCCTCTCTCATTCACCTCTTTCTATCCACAGATCAATCCCTCCCCCCTCTCTCCCCTCCCTCACCCTTCCCACATTTTCACTCCCCTCTGCCTCATTTCTCCTCTCTCCCTCTGCTCACTCGTCGCAGTGATGTACCGGCTGCATGAACTCTACTTCTCCTCCTCTTCCTCCTCCTTCTCCTCCTTCTTCTCTTCTTATCCGTCCTCCTCCACGTCTCCTCAGTGGGTGTCCAGCAGCGATGTTGGGGACTCTGTAGGATCCTCCAGGGGGGGCGGCAGAGCAGAGGACCGGCTGTAACCAGGTGAAGAGTCGCTGATGTGAAGGTAAGACTGCAGACAGTGAGACTGACCATGCAACGGCAAACAAAGCCAAAGAAAACTCTCTCCATTCACTGCTAAAAGGATGAAATGTTTCTGTTTCTTGTGCAATCAGCACTGTTATACATCACTGACCTGAGATGGTGTAAGGTACGGTCTTATTATGAAAGTTATTTCGGGAAGCGGTGAGTCTGGATTGACTCAATTCAATTGTTTTAGAATTTACATTGTCTTGAACTTTTATATGAACAGAATTCACTTGAAGTGTCTTTGTGTTATTTCATCCCATTAATCTTCTGAGAAAAAGACATTTGTCATCATAATCTGTGATTTGTGGTGCCAAAGTGTCCTTCTGGATTCTGTCTTCCTAACAGCACTGACCACAGGTCAGCTTAGCCTCATGGATGAACTTTGAGCAGCTCAGCTCATGATCTTCACGACAAGGACATTTATTTCAAGACAGATTCTTGTTGGCCTGTCAACAGTCCCACAGCAATCGATTAGATAGATCAAGAATCTCCTGCGTCTAGGATAAAACCTGACACGGCTCTCACTTTTCTCATGAAATGCATCCTCCTTGCTCTCATGTGAAACAGTGATATGTTTGCTGTACTGTTATGCAGGCAGAAGCCTTTATTTCCCAGCGCTGTTGTTTCAGGTGCTCCGTCTCTTGATGAATAATTAAGAGGACTCAGTGGAGCACAGATAAAGTTCAGTTCAGCTTCCTGGGCACTGAACCCCCCTGCAGAGCCTCATCCTACAGCCTCAGCTGCATCTCGACCCTGGGTCCATCCAAAACAGAGTCTTAATCAGAAACATGCCTCGGCCTCTGATCTTCACTGACTAGTGGCTCATCCGTCCTGGTTAAAGTCAGTGTTATTTTAGGGGAGGCTCTTGTGTTGACACTTGACAGGAGCAGTATGATCAGCCTTTTCTGTCGTCACATCAATGTTCGTCATTTCCCTTGTGTAGGGAGCCAGTAACAGCCTGAGAGTGGATTTAATAAAACACCTCTGAAGTGAGAACGTCTCCATTCCCACCTAGAATCTGTAGCGCCCAGGGGACTGAGTGTGGTGATTAGTCTGCACAGGAAGTTTGTGATGAAGAGCAAATAGAGGAAAAGTCTCCAGGCTCCAAGATTTCATTTGCAGCCTTCAGGATTAAAGAGGACCTCGGCCGGCGTAAAAGAAGAATTGGCTGCAGGGATATTGATTGGTCAGTATAATTAACTGTTCCCTCGTGCCGTGTCTTGCTGGCTACCTCACAACCTTCTCATTCATAACGATCATCTTTCTTACTGCTGGTCCTGGGACGGCGCTCGCGGGGAAACAGATCAGGTGTCTGGACGAGGCAGTCGTGTCACTCTTGCAGGTCTGCAGAGGTGATTTTAGCCTGTTTTTAGATGCAGTGGTGGTGTTTGAAGGAAATGTTAGTTGGCTTCAGATTTTATGCATTTCTCATTTTGCAAAGATACGTTCATTGCAGTTTCATTGGTTCATTTTTGATCATCAATTAATTGTTGAAGTCAGTTTCTAGACAAAAATGCTTACTGAATGTAAATATTTGCTAGTTTTTGACTTTCTTCAGACAAAAGAATCAATTTGAAGCCCTCATATTGGGCTTCTAATGGGTATTGTTCACTATTTTCTGACACTTAGACCAAAGAGTCATCAGTTCTAGTAATTATTAAGCTGCCTAGAGACATTTTTGACAGTCTTACATGCAGTTATATGTTATCATTCAGGTAGAGGTAAGGAGGTGTGTTCAGATGAACGTTTATCCTCCTATGGGAGTTGAGCGCCTATTAATACTGAATAGGACATCCTATCTTGGCATGTGGGATGCTGTTACAAAACAAAGAGTGAAACATAAGAAGGTTTCTTTAATAAACAGAGTAAATCCCATCATACTGCAAACTTTGGACTCATATTTATTGCAGAAGTCTGGGAGTGTCGTTTAATTTATGGATTTGAGTCTTTATGCCAAAACGCTGGGAGCATGTAACGTTAGACTTCTTATCACGACACGTCTCATCAGCTCTACACATTAATTCAGGGATAACAGCATCGCTCTGTCCTGACCTGGTTAGGTTAAATGTTAATGTCAGCACACACTTTCTTCCTTTCACACAGATGTTGGCATCAGTTGTTTTTTATAGACAGCGCTTAATAATCTCACTTCTACACGCTGATCACGGTGATCCGAGGTGGCTGCAAAACGTCTGATATCTTACCTGGTGACAGAACACGCGAAGACCTTCAGGTGCCTTTGACTGGTGTCGTCAACCAGGGAGCCAATTTTAGATGTTGTGGGAGGTTCACACGTGGTCGTCTCCAGTGACAAATATCACAGACGGTCTGCCAACTCTAACACGAGACGACCACGATGCATCATCTTACTCATCGCACGTAACTTCCTCGTCATAACAAAACACAAATAATGCAGTTTTCATGCAGCTGTCGGCTCATTAAATGCTGGAAAGTTTCATTCCAGCTGCACAGTGAATTACACTGCTGATCTCGATTATTGAGATCCTGCTAGTTTATAGTGCATATAGAGGAGAGTTAAAGCAGCCAGGTACTAACATATTTGATGCCAGTCAATTTTATGATCGCATTCCTGCTACAGGCCATAAAATGTGCCACTCATATAATGCACATGCAGGGTTTGGCACTTAAATAGCCTTTACAATGGCAGTAACTAAATATGACCAACTGTTATAAGTAGTGATTGCCCCGCTCACATCATGAGGCTAGTTTCACCGATTGGGTGATCGTGGCTTCATGATGATGTTTATGTTGGTTAAGCGTCCACAAATGGTTTGTCACTGAAAGCTTGAGAGATAACGCAGTCCAAATATGGCTTCATGGATGAGTGAAGTAAATTAGGAGGGCAGGCAGAAGAGAGACAGACGGAGAAAAACAGGATGGATGACTCCCAGGTGAAAAGGTTAGATGGGGAGACGGGATGGTAATGACTCAGGGGAGGGTGGAGGGTGACAGGGTCATCGCTTTCAGCCCATCTGTTGTTGTGGACCTGCAGTTTAATTGACTGAGTCCAAACTCATTAACTGACTTTTTGTTTCCACTGTTTATCTCTGAAAAACAGCAAACAGGCTGGATGTTACCGCTCAACGTAAAATTCAAGATGCAGAAACATAAACCGGCTCGTCGTCTGTGTAATAGTGAGTTTTTGATAACTGATATGGCATGAGACTGACAGTATGTACAGTATACACATTAACATGAGCCAGTCACTGATATGACAGTGAACTACTGAACACAGCTATGTAAACCAAAGTATTCTAAAAATATTTTATTTACATTAATGAAACCCAATTTTAAAGGTCATGTGTGTCAGATTTAGGGACAGAATTAAGGGTAACTAAATGCTGTTTGTGTCCTGCGTGAAACCGAAAGTCATGTTGACTTCAAGATTTGTTCCTTTAAACTCATAAAATGTGAAATGTTTCGGCCTTTGAACAGTTTTATTTCTTCTGCTTTTATTCTTTGCAAAGATGGTCAGCAGTCTGCAGAGTGAAAAGACAGACGTTTACACATGAACAGACTATTTATCAGAAACTACGACATATCAGTGTCCCGGAGAAGCACCGGTTTACACAGGTTTGGACGTTATCATGGTGTAAGGTCAACCTGTTCCAGTAAGGAGAGGGAGGTAACCACAAGACAGAATAACAGAAAAATCTTTGAAGAGAGAAAAAACAGCTTACATAACAAGTTTAAACTGGAAATAGTTATTTTAATAATTTCCTCTAGCACACATCTATAATTTGAAATTTCTTCGTTGTGCTTGCTCAAGGCGGGGGGGGTATGTAACTGGTCACAATCTCACTGCTAGATGGCACTAATCATTTCTTCAGACATCTGCTCTCTGTAGTTTTTCTCAAACGTTTCTCAAACAAGAGGAAAGGAAGTCCAAGAAACATTTCTCCATCTCAATTTTATTTTCCAGGGGAAGCGCCAAGGTCATGATCGACTGGCCCAATGTGACAGCGTCCGGCCACCGGGAGCTGGGCCTGAAGCCGGAGGAGCTGCAGAGGTCCAAATGTGTCCTGGGCTTCATCCCTGTCATCTACTACAGCATTCTGCTCTGTGTGGGAGTACCAGGTACGCTGTCATGATGCCATGTGTGCAGGGTGTCATCTCATCGGGGTGGTTTCTACTGTCACAGTTAGTTTTTGGTTTTACATGCCAAAGTTATGAGATTTCTAAAATGAGAACGTCTGCCTGGTCCACAGACAACAGGCTGAATTTCATTGTGCAGATAAAACTCTCCTCTGTGTGGAATACATATTGTAATGTAGGTGAACTGGCATTTTAAGGTCAGAATGTTAACTGATGCTCTGCGTGATTTTATTAGTCGCATTTGCACTCAATCACAGTCAGTGTGTAAACTGAGCACAGTCTTTGACATCTATTTATAACAGAAGTGGGAAAAGAACAAGACAGAGGAATCGATACGCCGGTGCGTTTGAGGTACACTAAGGCAGTGTTTCTCAACCTGAGGGGTTTGGACCCCCGAGGGGAACACAAGATCATTTCCTGGAGTCGCCAAATGGCTGTGGAATAAACTCAAATAAAACATTGTGTGACAGGAAGCAGCTCTCAGCGATGCCAACATTTAACTCGGGGGACTGAAAACATTACAGACTATAGGATATAAGTCAAATAGTTGTTGTTCTGTCTGTGAGCAAAGCAATGTCTGTCTCTAAGAGTTTGTGTTATATTACAGTAATCTCTCAGCAGACTCGAGGGAGGTCACCGGGGTGTTTGGGTCGCGTATTCGGGGCAGCCAAAAGGTTGAGAGCCACTGTTCTAAAGGTCCAGAGAGACAGCACATTGTTTTAGCACATAACTGAGCGCTGATGGCTCTTTTCACAGGTCAAAATAATTCCATTATCTGTGTCTATGAGTCTTTATGCATCTGTCGATCCGTCCAGCCAGACGTCACTTTGATGGACAGCTCGGTATTGTTTTCATTACTGTGCTTCGTCTACGAGTCGATAGCGGTCATTTCGGCATCGATCCTGAGGGGATTTAGACAGAGTGGTGTTCAAAACAAGCGGACGTGTCACCACAGCATCCAGATGCGTCATGTAATTGTCCCCAAAGGGACATAAATACAAAGGCCATGGAGCCAAAGTCAACAGCTGAATGCAAGACGGGGTCTTAAGACTGGTTATCCAAATAACTACAGTGAAAATATCCTGCTGCTGACAAGATGTTAAAACTAAAACAGATCACAGATACTGTACGGGAGAAATTTACATGTGCAGAAAGGAGACACACTGAAAGAACGGTTTGTAATGAACACTGAAGCTTTAAGACGTTTACACAACGATTTGTTTTGCCCAATAAAAAAAATGTCTGTGAGATTTCTGTGAAAACAACTCAGAAAAACTGCAGTTACTTCTCTACAGAGCCAAACTGCAGTATGTGTGAGCTAAAGCTAATCTTAAATTAGCTTGCACACAGCTAACTTTGACTACGCCTAGCTTTTTCCTGTAATTAAAAAAAAAAAAGAAAATATAAATTCTGATGAACTGAGTTTGTTTATGTTGCATAAATAAAGCAGAAGTTAAATTCAGTTATTATATAAAATAAGCAGAACAATTATTAGTCCTGCTAAAAGTTAATTAGCCTAGCTTGGCAGAGCAGCGGTGAGCCTCTGATTTCTCTTCAACATGATGTGTTATATAGATATTTGAATGGATCAGAGTTTAGATTGGTTTATACTAATGTCTTGTTCTTGATCAGCAGATGATTTGATCTGATGTTCCTCTTCTTCTTTCTTTGTGTCTCTCTGTCAGTGAACATCCTCACTGCAGTGGCTTTGTCCAGATTGGCGTCCCGCACCAAAAAGGCTCTGTATTACTACTTATTAGCAGTGACGGGTTCAGATATTCTCTCCCAGCTCTTCATCATCTTTGTCGGCTTCCTGTTGGAGACAGCAGTTTTTCACCGCGACGTCCCTGAGCTCCTGCTGCACTCTGTCAGCGCTGCCGAGTTTGCCGCCAACCACGCCTCCATCTGGTCCACTGTGCCCCTCACCGTGGACCGCTATGTGGCGCTGTGCCACCCCCTCCTCCACCGACAGATCAGCTACCCAGCTCGGGCCAGGAAGATCATCATGGTGGTCCTGTCGCTGTCCTTCGCATCGGGCGTCCCGTTCTTCTGGTGGTCCGACATGTGGAGGAACAGCCACCCGCCCACGTCGCTGGACACCGTCCTCATATGGACTCATGTAACTATCATCTATTTCTTGCCCTGCAGCATCTTCTTAGTGCTGAACTCTTTGATAATCCACACGCTGAGGGTGAGGCAGAGGCAGCAGCAATGCGAAGAGGAGAGCGGGCCCAAGTCTGCGCCTCCACGCCGACTTGGGAAAACCACGGCCATGCTGCTGGCCATCACCTCCGTGTTCTCGGTGCTGTGGGCTCCCAGGACTATCGTGGTCATCTACCACCTGTATGTGTCCTCAGTTCACAGAGACTGGCGCGTCCACCTGGCCTACGACCTGTCCAACATGCTGGCCATGCTCAACACGGCCGTGAACTTCTTCCTTTACTGCTTCGTCAGTAAGCCTTTCCGCAACGCCGTGCGGGATGTCGTGCTGCTCAGAGGCGGGGCGCTGTATCCTCGACGTGCTCTGCCGCAACAGCAGGCCCCAACCAACGCCTCCATCTCCTCTCTGTACAGTGGGAACAACAAGCGCTCACAGCGCGACTCCACCCCCTTGACACCTCACAGGGCCAAAAAGCCCTCATGACCCCGTGCCCCTTCCTCTTAATCCAAAACACCCATCATCCCACGGTCCCCGAGCACTCCTGACCCCAGGGACGCGCACTGCGTTCCAGCTACGACCGTGGACAGCTGCCAGTCAGCCCCGGAGCTTTCTCAAAGGGCCTAAAATGAACTCACAAGAAGAAGTATGTTTTTATGTATTATAATAAGTCAGCGGGTGTTGTTTGCCCATGTAAATCAGATAAGCCTATATTTATTTTTCTTCAGAAGAATTTGACAAAATAAAAGTAGGTTTTTTTAAATGTTTTTTCTTTTCCATACATGGTCGTAATGTGGCAAAATATTTTTTATATTGAAAGAAAAGAGGAAAAGAAGTAAAGTCTGTTTCCTCTGTAGTTAGATTCAAAGTCCAAAATCATGTCAAGTGGCATTCAGTTTGCTTCAATCTGGTTTAATTACCCTCCTGTGACATCCACTGTGGAGGCAGCAAAGATGGAGAAATCAGAGTTTTAATATGAATTACTTGCATAATTTCTGCAGTTGTGTAAAGATGCTGAACGTCCAAAAGACAATCCGGCCCACTGAGCACAGCCAATCGAGCAAAGAAATCGTCCTCGGTCTCTGCAGGCACAAAACCCACAGCTGCTAAGGCGAGTGTTTATTTTTCATGAAACGCAACTGGATGGATCCTTAAATGAAAGCTCGCTGTTTAAGCGGCAGGAGTGAAGACCCTGCTCTTCAAACAGCCCCTCCACCGCATCGCTAACATGGCCTCAGCTCTGGCTAAACAAACCACAGATTAGCCTGATGGTCTGCACAAACACACGCTCACACACACTCACATGAAGGAACACACTCTCATGCATGTGCGAACACTTGCACACACACACATACACACACACACACACAGATCAGTTGTATCAGCTAGTACATTTCCATTCACTACAACAGGAATTTTCATGTAACGTCATCGCAATTTGATGATAAATGTTTGAATCAGTGTCTGCACTGAAACTTCTAAAAGATCATTTCTGAATTTATGATTTGAAGTTTGGAGCGAGCCATCGATTGTTGACATAGATGTATTTTTATTGTGCGCCCTCGTTTAAAATGAGCTTTTAATTTGTTCAGTTAAATGTCTCGGCTGAGTTTTGAAAACTAGTGTAAGGATGGTCTAACAAGTATACATACTGTATATATGTATTATATACAGTTTTACATACTGTGGAGTTCATGACATGAACAGCTGTTGTAAATTACTGGATTTGTCAGTGTGACTCACAGAGTGTCTGAAACAAGTATTGTCTGATTCACGGCGGTGTCACGACATCAGATTATCACGGCCAAAAGAATTTATGATAAATTAATAAAAAATGCAATCAGTCAAATTCATTTTTAACTTTTTTTAACTAACGTTTTTCAACTTTTGACACTAAAAAAAATGACAGAATGGAGGAAGAAGTTTTTTAAACTGTCACTCGTATCGTTAACGGTAATCGATATATCGCGACACCCCTAATCTGATTCTACAGAAACATTTCACTCCAAAATTTGAAGGTTGTCAAATGTACATCCCAGACTCTGTAGCTGTGAAAACATTCAAGCTTTACATGAAAGTTTTATCAGTTTCATTACCATTAAAGCAACGTTATGTAGGAAGTGGTATTTTTGAGATTTAGCGCTGCCAGTTTTTCTTGTTTTCTACTTTGTCTGTCCACAACAAGATTCATGTAGCTGATATTTGCAATCAAACTCATGCAAACGGCTCTTTTTAACTTATTCAGTCATAAATCTTTCTGTATCATCACAAACAGTTTTAATGCAGTCCTGAGTACAGCATATATACATCTGCCTCTCAGAGTTTAGCTCAGTCTTCTGTTTACTCCTCTGACCACCCATTTAGGTTTAAAGTTTCCGACGCACACCACCTGCCTGCTCTCATCCCTCCACAGTCCTCATTGTGTTTACTGTAACAGTAAGAGACAGTGTTAGTTCCCCTGTGTGTCCCCGTGTCAGTCTGCTCACGTCGCCCCGCGGTCATCCCACACTGAGTTCTGAGAGTCCGTACGCAGATGTAGATACCAACCATTTCTTTGAAGAAGCCTCCTGCTGCCTGACAGGAACAGAGGGAGCGTGTAGCAGGGACGACCTTACACTGGTTAAGACAGTGGGGGTCGAGGAGACGACTGAATAAACAGCTAAGACAGTAATATGATGCTTAAATGTACGAGCACGCTTTGATTAAAGTTTAATGCCTCTTTCGGAGCTGTTAGGGAGGAGAAGGGTGAGGACGTGGGACCTGGAGGGGGTGAGGAGCAGGTAAACCCCACAAGCCACACGTTCCCTGGCTGCCTGCCACCTGTCCTTTGTGCCTGTTCAAACACCTGGTTATGTCCCCCGACACCGCTCCAATTCAGCCCTGTCTGCTGCTCAGCAGGTGCCAGAAGGCATCAAATGAAAAGACAAAGCTGCACAGAGAGTGACAAGTGTGTCCTATCAGAGGCGATTGTCTAAAGCAAAGGAAGCACTTCAAACATCGCTGTCTGTCCTTCACCAAGCTCTCGCTAATGGCTACAAGTCAGTACCAGGTTTTATTCTTGTCCAGCAGCTCCTTGATGATTTTCTTCATCAACGTTTTTGGTCTCTTCTCCTCTGCCAGTGTATCCATAGAGGCTTATGAGCCCACTTACCCAGCTCCAGTTCTGGCACAACACTGACTCTGCTTCCTGTCACTAGCCCCGTGCCTTAAAACCTCTTCTTCTTCTCATTGGTCCAAAACTCCTGTGGTACAAACACTAACACTCCCCCGGTGACGCTCAGACGCAGCTGTCTAACAGAAAAGGAAGTAGTTAAAACATGGAAACTGAAAATCGTCTTTCCCAGAAGAGCAAAGCATCAGTCGTTGGCTCAGATCTTTATATTTCCTGATGTTTCATGTGAATAAAAGGCATTGCTTATGTTTCCAGTCAGCAGCAAAACAGGAAGAGGCACGACATTCTTAAGCTTGGCAGCTCAGACTGAACATAAACAGAGAACCCACCAATCAGTTCTGTAAATAACATTATGCAATATTATAAACTGAAAACAAAATAAATAATAATATGGAGCCACAGATAATGGTAAAGATGGAGTGAACTCGTCAGTATTGACTCATACTAATATTAAAATAAGCTCATGACAGTTAATTATAAATCTTTTGACAGCGTCTGATTGGTTCTTTTCTTCAGCTGTATGAATCAGCACACTTCAGCAGGACATTCAAACATGTATGATTTCATGAGAACTGAGCAACTTTACCTGCTGAGGAAGACTTTTGAAAAGTTTTGACCTCTGCTGTTTCTCAAAATTACACACAGTATATATATTACATAACTTTGACACCAGAGAGCAGAGTTCATGTCCTACATGTGGTTATATGTTTAGATATGCTTCATGTCAGAGAGAGGTTGTGTTTTTGGTTAAATGAGCTCTGAGCTGTCACTCCAGTTGGAGGAGGCGATGGAGGTTTAAACTGTGCTCAAAGAAGAGAAACATGTCACATGAAGCGTGTGTATTTTTCTCAGATTAAATGTTTAAAGAAAGCTCTGATGATTATTCTGAACAACCGGTGCTTTTTTGATTTTTGTATTTTCTGCAGTAACTGTTTGCACTTTTGTTATTGTGTAAAGAAAAATGCAAAACTGTGTCTCTGTACTAACGTGTTTGACTTTAAGACTGAACAGCCTGACATGGATCTGTTGCTGTCACTTTGCATGTACGGTCAGTAATGTTTCACTGCTTCAGTGATGTCGTAAACGTTGAAGGGCATGTCCTCCCGCATGTTGGCCTGTTCGTGTGTTCATGTGCATCGTTTACAATATTTCTCAGTTTTCTGTTGCTAGAACTGAAATGAAAGATGTCTGAGGTGCTGAAGAGAGTTTTATACGGAGAGGAAATAAATGTTTAAAACAGGTTTGGTGCAGTTTATTTTACACTGTGTGATCACAGAGAGGAACAGCCTGGGAGACACTGTGTATCAGGTGAGTCTGTTATACTTCAGATTATAGAAAAGAACAGGAAGTGCACACTCAGGTGTAAAACAGAGGTCATAAAACAGTCAGTCAGAGTTCTTGTACAGATGATCCCAAAGCATGAAAACAGCTTCTGCTCCGAGTCGTCGGAATCGTCCTGCAGAGTTACAGGATGAAAAATGTTCTGCAACAGCCGAGACAGGCAGACTTCTTACTGACAAAACACACTTAGCTCTGAGTGTTTTCATTGGTGGATGTGATCTTCAGCGCCCCCTTGCTCATGTGACTGTCAGGTGTGCTCCATCAATCATGACTTCTCTGAACTCTTCAAAATAAAGGCCCTAATCTGCCTTGAGACAGCGCAGTGTCAGTTCATATAAATATAGACTGCGAAACATAGACAGACAGACAAGGCCACGTTACGATGACAGAGATTATGCAGGTTCTGTGACAGACTGAGTGTCCCTGAAAAGATAGGTCACAGGTGACTGTGTTAAATCTATCTAAATATATGTGGGGCACTAATTTACATAGCATACGCACCAACATGTAGTGTGTATGATAGAGTATGATAAAAGGTTTACAGAGCCACTTCAGGTGCATAACTCTGAAGCAGCCTGTGCTGGTTTAGCTGTTTTAGTGATAAAGATACCTGCATCATGTCGACATATCATACATCACACCACAGAGTGACTCCAGGTTTTCAAAGGATGACATTAAAGTGAACTGGATTACTGCAGCATAGCTCTGACCTCTTGGTGATGAAATATTGATCATTGACACATCCATGATGATGATCCTCTCTCCTGTTCATGTCATGTATGTTATATTAATGTGCTGATCATTTTTAGATCAATCTAACGTCTGTTTGCTCCAAAAAATGCCAAAAAAAAGTTTCCCAAAACTCAAAGTGACGTTGTCAAATCTTGTTTTTTCCACAACATGAGGAGATTATTAATGTTTACAGTCATAGAAAGACTTTAGAGACTAAATAAATAGAAAATATTGTATAAATGTTGTTGTGTAAACAAACTGTCATTAACATTAGTTATCAGGAGACCAGTCTAACTGTGTCATGAGTAATTCCTTTGACCTCAACAGTCTACAAGCTGCTCTGATGAAGAAGCAGCGCCCCCTTCTGTCTGTGCAGAGAAGCGACAAGTTTACAGCGCCTCCCATCTCCAGGCGGCCTGAGGTGGATGTGTTCAGGCTGGTGTGTCCATATACCTTCACACACATGTGTACATTATGTCCAAAGAAACATGAGTGTGTTCTGACCAAGAGGCCGATTACACTGATTCAGTGTAACATGAGTGTTTTCACAGTGTGGTGCTTTTATTAAAATCAGTGCTGACAGTAACTGAAGCTGACAGACAAATGTAGTGAAGTAAACATTTGATACTTGTAGTGAAGAAGTATAAAGAAGTACAACAAAAGTACTTGAGTACAACACTTGAGTATTCAGAGTACTGCTACCTCGATGAATGGATTTGACACTTTTCACCAGCAGATGTCCCCACACACCACACACACCACACACACACACACACAGAGAGAGTCTGTTTATCACAAATGTAAATAAAGATAAAAAGTTAAAAAGTAAACAATAAATCAGATTAAAACTAATATTAAGATATAAATTATTTGGAAGAAAATACACTGTATATATATTCATGTATGTGAGTGTGTGTGTGTGTGTGTGTGTGTGTGTGTGTGTGTGTGTGTGTGTGTGTGTGTGTGTGTGTGTGTGTGTGTGTATGAGAGAGTGTGAGTGAGAGAGAGAGCATCAGTCGCAGTCGGGTCGTGTCTCTCCTGGAGGATTCTCAAACTTTCGTTTCTACGTTAAATTTGCGGTGAACTGATCTGAGATCAGTCTGAGGAGTCTTCTGTCAGATCTGGACGTAGAGTAGAAACTTTTTTTATTTTTATTTTCGTGACTTCTCTTTTTACTCTCGGAGGATTTTTACCGACAACTCTGCCGTTTGTTTGTTGAAGCAGGTGAAGAAGAGTCTGCAGACAACATCCAGGTAGATTTACAGTCTGTTATATCCTGAAGATCATCAGCAGTTTTAACATGTTGTTCTGTGTAGCATGTTCACACAAACAGTCGTTTCACTGTAATATATTCGTGTTAGTGTGATGGGTTCATGTTGTGCTTTATATGTCGATAAAGCAGCAGAGGAAGTGTCCGGTAGCAGAGACTCTCATTGGGGATAATCAGGACTTTGTGTGGGTCTCACGTGCAGGTTAAAGTGTGTGAAACAGCTCAGATGGTTCAAATATTTTCAAAATAACTGCAGCTTAGTGAACTAAAGCTTGTATTTCAAAATAAAAGCATCCCCAGCTGCAGTCAATCTGTTTTGTGTAATCATAAAAATTAGATTACAGATGAGCTGATGATGACATACCTGATATCTGTCATGATGTGTTTAGGTACCGATCAGGATGCTCACATGGAAGACTCATTATGTTTGACCTGTGTTAGTTTGGAGTAAATCGATTAAATACATATTAATGTAGGAGGTCAGGTCAACATAATCGTTCCAGCTCACACTGCTCTGTGACACATCGCTTTCCAAAATGTCACATGATGATTCTGATTGACAGCTGATTTCTGTCACTGAAGCTCATCATAAAGTCCATTTAGTCGCTGCTCTGGAGCTTTTGATCACATCACATGAGCTTCATCAGCAGATGGAGATCTACACAGTTGTCATGGTGTTCAGTATTTGTTCGGTTTTTGTCGGAGCTCTCTGCAGCGATGTGTGAAAATGAACAAACAAATCTTTTTGCTTGTGAAAGCGTCCACACACCTAATCCTGCCATCACCCTGTCTGCCACGGCCGTGCATCACTCAAAACACAGACATCATTGTCTCCAACCAGAGCATCAACGAGTCACTCGAGTCGAGTTGAGAACTCAGTCCAGAGTCTGGCAGCTACACTCAGACTGGGAGCAGGTCCTGTTCTATCTTTATTAATGTAAAGTATCAAGGTTTTATACAGTTACATGTACCAACTCAGGGAACTGATTCTGTGAAAATCTCTATCCTGCTGATGGAGATCATGTGATGTGATAAGGTACTAAATGTACCGTGTTAAACTGCTGTTTCCAAGGTCAAGAAGGAACCTGACAGAGTAGTCTCCAGTCTCCTGCTGCAGAATTGAGAGTTTCTTTGTTATTTTATTGTTTTGTTTGAAGGAATCAAAGTAAGTCATCAGTCTGAGGTCCGGCTGCATCTTTTGGTCTAATCTTCATCAGTCGTAGGTCGTTTACGTGTGCGTGCTGAGCGGTCGAGTATGTGAGATATTTTTAAAAGCTTCATTTGGAATGAAAACTTTCTGTGTGTTTCCACCTTGAACATTCAGATGTTGCCATATAACAGCTGGTCCTTGAACTCAATGTCATGAAAATGACATTGATGTTTAAAGAGCGAGAGGTACGGACTGTTTCTTAATTTGACAGGCCGTGAAATCTCGAACAGAATACTGTACCACCTTCAAGGCTGTGTGTTTGATTAGAGGTTGCAGCATCATGTGAGCTAAGTGACTGACAGCACTCACAAAGTCACTGTCAAAACTAAGAGAACAACAAATCCTGAGTAAATAGAGACAGAAAAGGCTGATTTCTTTGTTGCAGAAAGATCTTTGTTGTGATTGAGTCACAGAAGTTAGAAAGACTGAACGTCCGCCATCACACTCCGACTGATGAGCCTCAGAGACTGTCCTCGGTTCAGTGTAATTGGATCTGATGGGGACAAAAAGAACCAGCCAGACACAGCAGAAAGACAAGACCGAGGCTGTGGAGATGTTTATTCACATATTTCATGTTGTTCAGTATAAAACACTGAACTGTGACTCTGTATTATTTAGATTGGAAATGTTGAAGCTACAGCTCTGCTCACAGAGCTTCACGTTAAAGAACTTTCACCTCATTGATTCAGGTGAAAATGTACAGAAACAATATTTGTCGACAGACACCGTTAATGATTAACGTCATGGTTGGAAAAACTCCACAGTTTGACATTCCTCTGATATTCTGAGTGACTGTTGCGGTCTTGGGTTCAGCTTTCTGACAGTTATGTCACATGTTCTCCGTGTAAACATCATTACAAAGCTTTTGTTTAGAATCCTATGTGTTGCTGTGTGTATATTGACTCATGCTAGTGTTTTGTTTGCTTAATTGGGTGGAGACTACAGTATCCCATTCCAGTTTTGGTGACGTGTTTGAGTCTTTGTTAAGATCTGTCCACATCCCACTTTTCTCAGATTCCCTGTTTTCCTCCCTGAACAGATCAGGATCCCGCAGAAACTCATCCAAACTGAACTCTTTCTCAGTAGCCATGGCTACCAACTTCACCCCTCGGGGTTGCGGCCCTAACGTGGACTCACTCTATTACAACCTGTGTGACTTGAATGCCGTGTGGGGCATTGTGCTGGAGGCCTTCGCAGCAGCTGGAATCGTCTTCTCCATCGTGCTTTTCATCTCACTGCTGGCCAGCATGCCCTTCATGCGAAGCAAGAACCGCAAGAGTGGCGTGGCGCTCAACACCTTCTTCCTGATCTTCACAGCTGGCCTCTTTTGCCTGACCTTTGCCTTCATCGTTGGAAAGGACTTCGCCACTTGTGCTTCGCGGAGGTTCCTCTTCGGGGTGTTCTTTGGTGGCTGCTTCGCTTGTCTTCTGATGCAGTGTGTGAGGCTGAACATCCTTGCCAGGCGGAACAGCAGTCCCCAGGCTTGGGCCGTCTGTCTGGGGGCACTGGGACTATGGCTGGTGGAGGCGGTCATCAACACAGAGTGGCTGATCATCACAGTGGCGCGCTACCCACTCGGGCCACTCAGTAACACAACTGCAACTGGCAGAGCCACGGCTGTACCCTGCAACATCGCCAACGAGGACTTCGTCATGGCGCTGATCTATGTGATGACCTTGATCCTGGCCGTCTTCGTGGCCAGTCTGGCTATCATGGCGGGCAAATACGACGAGTGGAAGAAGGACGGCGCCTGTGTCCTCATAACCAGCTTTCTCTCTGTGTGTATTTGGGTGGCGTGGATCGTCATGTACATCTACGGGAATCCGAGGACCGGAGGTCCCAGGTGGGATGACCCCACCTTGGCCATCGCCTTGGTGGCGAACGCGTGGGCATTCATCATCCTCTACATCATTCCTCAAATCTGCTGTTTGACCGGTGACGACGAAAGCCAGGAGGTCTTCGGGGAAGATCTGTACCCGAACCGAGGAGTCGGCTACGAGACGATCCTGAAGGAACACAGCACCCAGAACATGTTCGTGGAAAATAAGGCTTTCTCTATGGACGAGGCAAACCAAGGTATATAGCCAGCTGAAATCCCAAAGCTTCTCCGAGAACTGTCGATATCAAATGTTGTTTATTTCATTTTATAGTTAACTTAAAACTCTCTGTGCAGTAGGATATATAACTTTTTTGATGACTTTGATATATCTTTCCACGAGTGTATTTCACTGCAGTCTGTCAATAAAACCCAAATCCATCGTCCTAATTATAACAATCATTACAACTGTATCTCTGAAAAAGCATTTGGGCTGCATTTGATTTTTAAATGTCGCACCAAGCACACCAATATGTTTTCCATTTTTTAAAGTGTTACATGACTCATCCTCATGCAAACCTGAGCAAGAAACAGTTTCACTCCCACTCCACAGTCAAATATTTGCCTAGCTGACATATTTGGTTAGTTTCAGTACATTTGTGAGGTAAAGTGAAGGGAGTTTAAGCACTTAAGTACACAGTACACACACTTTGCATTAGTCACACAGTAACCTTCCTGACGACATATCACACACTGTCAAACTAGAAATTCATTACAATGTCTATCGGGGCTTGCATCATATTTTACTGACCCACAGTTTGTCGAGTGAATGGCTGGGAACACTGAATTGTACATTCTGTCCTTTGTCCCGACACTGGCTGTATTACAATATACTTATCATCAGAATATACAGAATGACCTTGGAGGGATGAAGCTTTCGAGCCCACAAAAACATCAGGACAGACTGATTACCCTGCTAAAATGTCCTCAAAAAGGTTGTTGTGCATTTGCGTGATGATCCCACAGAATTTGATATGCTGCCGTTTAAATCCCGAGCTGAACAGGATCTGATGGTGCAGTTAAAAAAAAAAAAAAAGAGCAACAAGATCAGAACAGTAAGTCCCAAAGTCGGCCCACAGCTCCCTGCTTATCATCAGGCTGTCAGTACAGTCGATGGATGATTGATATCGATTGACAACTAATAAAAGTTGTGTGGTTAGAAGGTTACAGGTTGTTTTTTTACTATAACCGTTTTCTCTACCACTCATGACATAAATACAGCTGTTCTTCATCTAAAGAGGTTAAATTGAGACTTTCCTCTTTCTCCTTCCTCCTCATCTAACCTGAAAACAAAACAACTTCCTAAAACTTGAGCTATGATATGTTTGTTTTTCACACCTCACTGAAACTGATATGTTCTCCCTTCACCGGCCATACTTTAAACATGGACAGCTGAGTACATTTCACGAGCACTGCTTG
Source organism: Protonibea diacanthus (assembly GCA_028641955.1). Lineage (NCBI taxonomy): Eukaryota > Metazoa > Chordata > Actinopteri > Sciaenidae > Protonibea > Protonibea diacanthus. The sequence goes on along the minus strand of CM053996.1, from coordinate 20,343,748 downwards.
TTCTCTTCTTTAAATGCTTCAACTCATTTTTAATTTCAGAAAGGTTAGTCTCTTGATAAAGGTTAAATAGTGTCTGCACAGCTGTTGTGATAGTAAAATTCACGACACACAGCAGCAACATTTGACTTCATCCTTAATCAGTAACTCCCCAGTTAACGCCCTAGTTAGTTAACTCATTTCTTGAAATGTTAGCTATGACTAAAAGGTCAGTAATTGTCATCAGTACCAAAACTCCTTCGAATGTATGCACACAATGCTTTCCCAGAGTAGCACTCAGGTATTCAGAGGCAACACATCCTCTGACTCATTCCTGTTAATCAGTGTCTAGCATCCAACTGCATCTCTAACCACTGTATCACACGTAAACACTCCCACGCTGACTCTTGATTCCCACCAGAGACATCATGCCTTGTGTTTGCACTGTCTCCATGGCAACTGAGGTGTGGCAACAGTCTCATCCGGGGGAAAATATTTGTTGTGTCACAAAGTGTGACAAAGTCATCTCACATCCATCTCTGCAGGGCGTGTCAGGACGCTTCACTGAGAGCACAGACAGGATGAAGGACAGATAGCCTGATGGTCTTGTATCTGCCAGTGATTGTAGTATAAAGACTTAAGAGATGCTGATAGCACTTAAAAGGCCTAGAGATATCACACAGAGGGCTTGTTGACTGACAAAATAATTACATTTGTTGTCTCTGTCTGTCCGTTATAGCATCCAAACCGGTGTCTCCGTACAGCGGCTACACCGGGCAGCTGCGTAGTTCAGTCTACCAGCCCACCGAGCTGGCTCTCATCACCAAAGCAGTGGGAAACGTGAGTATAGACACACATGATGTTTACTTGAAGACACATTTGAATATGGCACAAATGGTCAAAGCAAATAAAGAATATACTTTCACAGACACAAAGCTTGATACTCTTACTTGGATCGTATCGAACATACATCAATCAATCAGACTTTATTTTTAAGAGAGTGACCCTGACCCTGACCCTGACCCTGACCCTTTGGGGGAGGTCATCCCCTCCCTCCCTCCCTCCCTCCCTCCTGGATGTTTTTGTCATGGCCCGTGTTATGACTTCACGCAGCACCCTGTGGACGCCTGTGACATGGTCATTCCCAGAGCGACCGCCAACTCTGCAGCCAACAGCGGGAGCAGCACCCCGTCGACACACACACGGATCGGGAACACTCCTTACACACAGACAAACGGAAATAGCGTAGGTCGTACCCTGAACCTCCTTCCTCCTTCGCTCCACTCGTTTCCTCCTGTCACTTGCTTACCTCCAGATGCTTTTCTATTCTGTGCATGTCCACCTCTCAGCGCCTGCTGTATCCATAGCAACTTCTTCTACAGGTTGACTATGAATCACTTCTTTGTCTGGGTTTTTTTCTTACCTTGTGGAGCTCACTCTTTCAAGGCCTTGTGTCTTTCACTTTGTCTGTTCAATATGCCGGTTGGACTCAGTGCACTCTTTCTCTGACTGAAATGTGTTACTGATTTGATATGTTCTGACTCCTTTTGGCCTTATCGCTTCTATATTTCTTTAGCTGTACTGAAAATGTATCTTTATCTTTGAGTGTTAAACTCTAAGCTTTAAAAGTGGCTTTGGAAAGTTTTACAGCTCTCTAACTCAGTGACGATGGCAGCTGTACTCGGTTTGGATTCACAGCAGTTACAATAAACTCCAACTAGACTAATTTGCTTTATTATGAGCTGTAAGTTGAGATATCAGACATTTGAATCATCATACAGCCGCCTGATGTGTCAGTGTCACGTCCTTTAAAGGCAAATCTTTGCAGTGGGGGATCTTCAAACAAAAATTATGATAAATATTATAGACTTTACCTTTTTCTGTTCCATTTCTGCAAACTTTGCTCTGAGAATTCAGAAACTCAAATAAAATGCAGAGTAAATATCCTTTTTCTCGCTACATTTGCCGAGTGCTTACGCATGTTGGGTATTGTTGAGTCTGTAAATATTATGAAGAGTATGATCTGCTCTGTATGGAAAGTGTAACTTCTGTTATGATTTGGTGCTATATAAATTACATTTAATTAATTTATAGTAAGAGATTTTAGACATTTTGAAGCATCATACTGGCCAAAGGCAAGAGGCAAATGCAAATAACTGCTGTAAGATATTTTTATGTAAAAATAGGATAGATACTAAAGACCTTTTTTTGTTCCATTAGGGAAATTTCTGAGCAAATTTGCTCTGAAAATTCAGAAACTCAAATAAAATGCAGAGTGAAGCTGCGATGCAAAGCATCCTCCACATAAACTCAGAGCCACTTTTCAGGCCGTCGACACGATAAACAGGTTTTCAGTTTCATGTCTTCTTCTTTTTCTGCAGGGGAATGGTCTGCATAGGACGTCCCAGTGGTGAACACAACACTCAGTCACTATAACTTCAGTTCATGTCTTTTCATTTGCACTTGCTGACTGTTTGCTGTTATCTGCGGTTCCTGAAGCTGGTTCTAAGAGGAACCTTCAGCCGCGACACGATTGGGTCGTGGCAGCTGATGGAAAACAGCTAAACCTTCTTTTGATTGATTCCCCACGTGCCGCCGGGTTTCAGACAGTATAGAGCTTCATTTGGAAGTCAAAGCGAGGGGATGAAGCCGCGGCTTTGCTGCAGAACAAAGACTTTTTGGGTTGCCATTCACTGAGCGTGAACTGTGGAGCTCTCCGCTGGACCCAAACGCACAGAGGAAGAGCGACGCTGCTGACATGGAAAAACTAAATAAAACAAAACATCTTTGGCCTACCATGGATCTAAAAGTGCACCCATCCCCACACAAACCATAAACAAACCTTAATGGAACACAATGCAGTCAGTTTGGTATGAAGGCGACACAGGCTGGAAAACAGAAGGATCGCATTCACTGAGTTTAATTATAGTAATTATAGACAATATATATTTTTGTGCCTGGATTGGTTGTTGAATATTGTTAATAACCACGAGGTTCACACATGAAATGGAGCGACTGGTGATGAATTCATGTAAATATATTGTTAATGTGTCAACAAATCTGCACTGCATGGAAGTATGACTATGTATATTTAATACTATTAGCACTCCTGTGTGCTATTTAATTATTTTATCTAATTACACATCAAACAATCATGAGAACATAGAGGCGGAACACGCCTGTGATTATCTCCTTTCACTAGCTTCATGTCATTTCTCTGAAAGGTTTCTTTCATCGTTCTTTCTGAAACAAAAACAGGATGAACGAGGTGACTGACATTAATCTATTGCACTCAAATTATCCTGCGCTGCATCATAAATAATGAATAAATAATGGGGGGGGGGGGGCTGCAGCCAATCCCAGGCGGAGGACACTCTGTTCAGTCAATCACATGACACATAGAGGCAGACAGTCATTCACACTCACATTCACACCTATGGGCAGTTTAAGCTAACCTGCATGTCTTTGGACTGTGGGAGGAAACTCAGAATCCAGAACCTTCTTGCTGTGAGGCGACGGTGCCGACGCCGCAGTCCAAACCAAAGATAAGATAGAAAATCAGTGGACTGAGTGAACGTTTGCCAGTATTTCTTGATTAACCTTCAACACTAAACCTGATTAACATCCGAACATCTTATATCGAATTCTCTTCATGTATCTTTATAACCTCATTACTGACAAAACGTTTCAACTCTTCGAAAGACAAATGAACGAAACCCTTCAAGAGAAAATATCTCGTCTGGACATTAGCTCTCACACAGACTTCATAATGCCTTTATTTTAATGTACTGACATGTTTGGATTGCTCAGATCACAGTGAAATGTGTGATTTGTCTTAACAGCAAATAAATATTCACTTGTGATGTGCTGAATGGTGCAAATTATTTATTCCACACACAACGTGACTGGAGCTCATGCAGGACGTGCTGCTGTTTGGTTCAAACTGTGCAGGCACACAAATTCAATCATGGGTTCATCAACTCGTGCAAACAGATTTATTGATCCGGCCTCACTGACAGCCAATGGCTGAATTCACCAAGGTCATCAGAGGAGACGGAAATAATTGATCACGGTTTCAATTATCTGTTCATCTTCAGTATCTCTGTGGGAGAGGAAAACACTGCAGCATGCTGTATTTAAATCACTGAACATCCTCTAACTCAAACAGGATTGATGCAGTGCACCGTCTACACTCAGGAGAAGCTTCATTTCTCTGTTAGAGACATGTTGTTTTGTTGAAGTGTGTCCAGGTTCTCACCATCAAACCGTCTCACAAAGGGTCTGTTTACTCTGCGGACTCCGCCATCAGTGTGTCATCTCAGCTATCAAAACGTCAGGGGTCAGCTCGCGGAGTCCAGGACTGTAATTCACCACCGCCCAGAGGCAGACGCTGACTGGCTGCATTGCACATTCAGAGCAGATAGACAGCAGGTGATAGCAGTGTGTAAATAGCAGCTGTGTGTTCACATGAAAGTGTCAGAGAAGTATTCTCAGAGATCGATGTAAAATGTGATTAAAACATTACATGACCTCCATTGTGGTGCTTTTGTGGTTCAACATTTTGGAAAATGCACTTTGATCTAATTTTTTAGAAAATCCTCTCTCATGTCTGAGTTCAGAGCTGGATGTTGTGTCTTTCAGGGGAGATTGCATGCTGTAATTCTCCTGGACTCTTGTTGTCACATTGACTGTCCAGCTGTTATAGTAGTAGTAGTGGCAGTAGTAATAGTTCCAGCACATAACTCCCCCTAAATTTCTGTACGGACTGAAGAAACTAAAGTATACTGTGATATATAGTCAGCCTGTGTTGGAGAGAGCTAGGCTAGCTGTTTCCCCCTGCTTCCAGTCTTTAAGCTAAGCTAGGCTAATTGCCTCCAGCTCCGTACTTGACACACACACAGTGCTGACCTTTTTTATTTAACCCTCTGGAAGAGAGTAGTGGTCAGTGAATGTCCTGCTGCAGGAAGCCTTCACACGCTTTCCAAGAGGAGATGACGTGTTTGGTCAGGTTTGTTTGTGTCTGCTGGCAGTGAATGTCACACGCTACAGGACCCATCAGACTTTAAATGAACATTTATGACGTATGCTCATAAGTCAACAGCTGCTTCTTGTTTCTGTGTACGTGACAGTGCCGTTAGTTTGGTGGTGTGCATAAGTATAGGAGTATAATATTGAATAAATAAAGTGTTGTAAGAGTTTCAGGCCAAGTTTAAATGTGTTTAAGATGCAGGTCAGAGAGGACGAGAAACTCCCAGGAGCCGTCAGCACCTCGACCACAAAACCTCCTCAGAGCCACAAAGACCTGGACGGAGCGCAGGCTGCACGTGATGACGTTCTTTTTTTGTGGAGTGTTTTATTTCGTTTTATTTGACCCAGTTAGAAGCATCATTTTTCAAAGTTAGCACAATTCCCTGCTGTTACAACATCAGGGTCTCAAGACCTTATGTAATCTTCTGACATGGATCCCTCACACACACACACACACACACACATCTCGATGCCCCTGTACTCATATTTCATATTTCGTTACTGAGCTGGCTCAGGCTGCTTGCTGCTGTGGTGACACTGTGGCTGAGAGGCTGGACTGTGATTTATAAGCGATCCAACTGTTGTGGCCTGATAACCTCCAAGTCTCCTGAGGAGGTGACACAAGGCCACGTCCCAGCTCTATTTCAGGCTCAGCAGGCCCTGCTATCACATGTATCAGTGGTCCTCTCACTTGAACATGATAGAAGGAGCAGCATAAATTCTGCTGGATGATACTGCAGCAGGCCAGATAAGACACATGAGAAAATAAAGAGAATATACAACAATATGCTTTGTCTTTTTCACCTCTGATGTCTGTGATAATGTCTGTTTACAAAAGCTCCGACCTCAATTCATTACACAGAGCGTCGGAGGACCAGGACTAACATATGATGGAAGGTTTTCAGGGTGAAAACAGGATGTGCAGCTCTTTGTTTTAGACCCGTTCAGATCACTACTGATTCCATATTGTTTTATGGAGCCATATAAAGCACTGAAAGTTCAAATATACTAAACTTTTGTGATGCTGTGTGTGTGATGCCCGTTACATCTAAAACAGCTGGTGTCGAGAGCAACAGACTGACAAGAAATAAAAGAACCGCATATAACAAAATTTTAATTAGGCCTGTCTTGTAGCCCAGCCCAGGTCCAGACTATTCAACAGTTTTAGGAAGCACGGTCATCTTTTTTAAGAATAAAGCTGATATTGGTCTCAGTTAATGAGGTGAGGGAGGGAGCCATCTCCCAGCCATTCATCTGAGAGATGAACAGTAGAGTCAGAAGTCTTTATAAAATTCAGATCAGAGCTTTGCCTAATCTAAGAGACTTCCCTGAGTAAATCTAATACACTGCTCAGTTTTATGAGTAAGTAAGGAATTCAAAGAGGCCTTGACAGCTAGCATTATTTTCAAATGAGTCTCTGAGGATTTTTTTCTGCTTCTGCCAGCTCTGAACATTCAAGAGCTTTTTATCGTTTACTTTTCCCTTTTGGAATTATTCGGCCTCTGGAGCGGGCCTTGCTTGTTTCCCACAAAGTTGAAGGACAGATGTCGGTTGTAGTTCTGTTCCACCAACAGAAGTTAGTGTCAGCCATGAGCATGGCTCAAATTATACTTAGTGCTCCCCGCATTTAAAACTCTGTGAAACTTTGACTACGTTGTGAAAAATAATGATATACAGTTGATGAAACATTAGGATGTCCCCGAGCTGCAGCACAGCGTGGCTACTCGGTTGCTTGCATCACCGGAAGTCCCCTGATTTTGTCTTTTAAAGTACTTTGGCTGTAGTTTTTGATTTCATGATATTAATGTTAATAATGGTACTTTTTGGTATTCACCTGAGTGATGTGATTCATTCCTTACAGGAACAGTGCTGGCTGTCCTCCATCAGCCTGCAGCATCTTTCACGCACACACATCCTTTTACAAAAAAAAGAAAAACAGAAAACATTTACAAAAAGCTGCAGATTTCCCATCAACCGACTGCTTATCTCCAAGTGCCAAGTGATAATACATCGATAATAAGAGGTCAAGGCCAGAGAGAAAAGCTTGAAATCCTTTGTGAAAACATTTATGACACCTTTATGTTTGTAGAACCTTCAGCTCACTGTTTCATACAGTCATGGAAGATGAGGCTGTGTGTCCAGGGGAATATGAAAGGCACCGCGGCTTCCTGGAACAGTCAGGAGTGTCGGACGTCTTACTGTGAGCTAATTGGTGCTGGAAGCCAGCGCCTGCATCCTGCTGATATCACCGGTATCTGAGACACAGAGAGGTTCGTCCAATCACAGCAACACACACACAAAGTGTACGATCAAGCTTGTGAATACACTGGGGTGAACAATCTGAGCCTAATGACAAGAGAAGCTTTGATATTCTTAATTGACACACAGCACAGAGGACATAATGTACAGTAAGAGAGGCTGTTTACCCAGCAGGAGAGCCGGTGTCAGACGGCGCAATAGAAAGACAGATAACAGATTCAAACAGAGTTTGTTTAGATGCATGTACAGTGTGCACATGGTGGAAGATGTATTCTAGACCTGTATTAAAATCAGCTTGTAGTTAACATGCATTAGTGGCATCTAAAATGTGAAGCATAAGAAATAAAACTGCTGATTATAAAAATATACTGCACGTATATTAGTGAACTGTTATTGAAATATAGTGTGGTGGTTTTCATCCTGGAGTCCAGACGTCACCGAGGTGCGTTCAGATAAATCTTTTTGGTCGTGAGACAGAAAAATAAAAGTCCCTTATTTCTGGAGCTTTCAACAGCAGTCTGTCCTCTTTCTCAGGCTTAGTTGTCATCTAGATTTAGATCATGCAGACTTATGCAATCACGCTGGCAATGACGATGTGTGGACATTTACAAGCTGCTAAAGGGCTGCAAAGTAACAACTAAATGTGTCTGTCTGTCTGTGTGGAGCTGTGCAGATAGCACACAGGATGTTTCTCACTAGATACAGCCACCTGCTGGAAATAAAGCTGATGAGAGTGGCGAGACTGAAACAAAACAATAAGCTGAAAGAAGCTAAAATGCTCTGTAGGTGAAGGTCATCATTGTTAGAGGACCAGTGTGCAGGATCTATCAGCATCTATCTGTGTAGTTGCGTCCCTTGCCTTACACTGTCCTCACACTGAAGTAGAAACTTTGGAGGAGCCAAAGTTTAACTGGACCTTTAATATAAACATATCTTCTAGCTATAATATAACGTGCAGCTTTAAAATGGAAACACTCAGATAAAGTACAGCTATGTCAAACTTTGTACTGAATTAGAGCACTTAAGTTAATGCCTTGTTATTTTCCATGACTGCATTTTGCTTTGCCTTTTGTTTACCCCACCAAGTCCCTGACTGATAAACTCAGCCCAGCATAGTTGGCAGCCAAACCCGAGCCCAGAGCTCTGGCACTTAACAGGCCGAGTCAAAGCACCTCTGTCTCTCCAAAATAACACCCACCACCCCTCCTCCCGGTTAGCAGCCCCCCTCCCATCCAAACCCTCCACGCCTCAACAAACTGCAGCCATCAGTGAGTTCACATCAGGAGCCAAGGTACGCATTTACAGCCCTCCACTTTCCTGCCTCTCTTTGCCCATCTTATGATGCACGTTAAAAACATGTTCAAACTCTTTTATGATTCCAGAAAGTAAACTACATCTGTTGTTCATTAGCAGCTTTCTATGCTGCTACTGCTGCACAGAGCTACTGGACGGAGCCACGGGTCCGAGCAGCGAAGGTGTTTAGTGACTGAGGTGTTAATATCTGGGGCCGCTGATTGGTCAGAGCACCTTTACTTACAGAGCAGCTATGCATTCAAGCCCCTTGATCCGCAGTTACCCAACCATCGCAGACCTTCATGTGACCTCGCCAGAAAACTAAAGAATGATTTACCAGCGGAGTGACCTGAACTGTACTCCAGTAAACAAAGAGTGGATTCACTGAGCAGTTTGGTTCGAAGACTAGAGGGGTCAGCAGAGCCTAAACTCTCATATCATAGGCCCCGGGATGAGCTGTAGGTTAACACCAGTAGTTTTCCACACAGAGCGCTCATGAAGTCTATTTTGTTGCATTTTGTAATGCAAATATTCACCTTTGCACCGTGTAATCAAATTCCCAGCATCGTCAGTCAAATCAAATACAAATTAATTTCCCTGTGGCACTTTCTGGTGACACAGTGTGTATTTTCAAACTGCTCGTTGAGTGGATTAAAAAGCACTGCTCCTCAGCAGCTGTAGTCGTTTTACCTGGAACAGCTCTCTGCTCGTTTGGGCTTAATTAGACTCTTCCTCTAATGACTCCCTTGTTTGCCTCGTTACCGGCTCGTCCTCTGAGGGAAAAGGCTTTGTTGTATTATGAAGGTCTAAGACTGAGAATAAATCTACCCTGTGTGTGTGAATTCAGTTTATTCAAATTTAAACAAATATGCAACCAGGTGAGCGGAGAAGGACAGGTAACTGCAGGGCTGATGAGAGAAGTGGGAACAGGTGAGTGGATGGACGTGGCAGCCAGGCTGTCTGAAGGAGAGGGAACTGTTTTATACAGTCTATTGCAGCTCTCAGACGTCTGAGGCAGAAAAGTGCAATGGAAACTCTTTAGGCAGATCGTCCAGCCTGAGTTCACCAACATGAACACACCTGACCATGATGATGATCCAGCAAGGCTGGGCAGTTTGTCCACAGCTTTTGTAGGCAGGTGTGATGACTTGATAGCAGACAGGTGTGCAAAGAGAAGAGAGCCAGACCTCACAAACACACCCAGAGAGACAGAAAGCTGTGGCATCACAGATGACCACGTCAGATCCAAAGACAGAGACCAGACCAAACTCACAGCAACACAAAGTCCAAACAGAACTCTGTGTTTTAAAGCACAACGTGGAGTAATCGTGCTAATGCTACAAATCATTGCAAGCCAGCAGTTGATAGTTCCAGTGATCCAAATACATCCCAGTGCATCCGCTCAGGAAAACACGGACGCCTGCAGCGTCATAGGTGTCTGAACTGCAAAGGCATCTGCTGATCATACTTGAAAAGGGTGAAGCAACCAGTTTTAGTTCCCACCCACACAAACACAAAAACATTAATATAAGGGGCCCTCACAGCTGACATGTTAGCTTCATTGAACATTGTGTGCTGTTCTGACTGTGACGTATCAAAAAGGCACAGACACAAACATGTTTCTGCCAGCTGTGACAGGTCACCATCAGAGGTGTGTCATTGACTTGTCATTTTGGGGCAGTGGCTGTAGCGGCTGCTGTCCACTCCGGGTAAATGAACAGTGTGGTCTTTGTGCACTCAGGACAAAGCTGGTGCTGTGAGTCAGCCAGAAGGACCTTGAAGAAGGACACCTGAGCACCAAAACACCTCCCTGCTACCTTTTTAACACAGGCTGTCAGATTTTGAGCTCATCCTTGCACATCCACAAATAGAAAAGATTCTTAGTTATCAGAGCCGCTGTTGTTGGTGCGTTTCAGTGGGTGCAGCGGAACAGAAAGACCTTGTTACCACTTTTCCCTGTTTCGAAGGACTTGGTTTGCCCAGAGTGTTGACACAGCTGAAGCTAGAAAATACTTCTTCATAGGGACCACTGCTGTGTCAGAGGTACATCACATGAACCCAGATAACCTAAACTCTGAGCAACCCTCAGCTACACCGCCCAGGAGGGCCAAATCAAACCTTTTGTTTCTGACTCGAGGTCACAAACTGCAGATTTCACTACGACCTCAGTTTTACACTGACGCATTTCTAAAATACTTTTTTTTTAAAAATATTTCCCTGAGTTGCATTCCTGGGAAATCTTTCCCATATATAGAGGGACAACACAGTGCTGTTGAATGTGCAGCAAGTTGTTAGAAATACTTCCAGGCCTTTTTGTGCGCACAAAGTTTATAAGTGATGACGCTAATCCTCAGACAGAGCGCCTGCAGCAATAGCAAACCTGTGTGTTGTTTAAGTTGATATGAGCTTCTTCTTAATATTAAGATTCCCGCCAAACATTTCAGTGTGGATCAGTCCCAGAGCCACGCGGGACAGATGTCTTGTTGTTAATGCTGAGAGATGTAACTGTGCACTGAGCTGAGTAAACAGCAAAAGTTTTGAGAGATTTTTAGAGATTTTTGGAGCAGTAAAATTCAGGAAAGTACCTTTGTTTCTGACTTCATGAAATGCTGCATAACTGTACACAGTATGTCATAAAATTAGAGGTAAACTTGGCATCTTTATGCTATCTTTGTGCCAACTTTCACATTGTAAAATAATACTGATATGATCTCATCCTTTCAAGTCCTCTAGGAATTCTTTTAAAACCCATGGGAGTCCTCAGGCTCTAGTTTGGGAACCAATAGGTCATGTGAAATGTTCAAAAAGTATCAAATTGTATCAAAAAAATAGCCCCTTTCCCTCAAGCTTCTTAGCTCTATGTATTTGTCATGTGTTTGACTTAATCTATCTTTGCAAGCAAAGGGCCCCTCAGGAAATGCCTGCCGGAGGTAAAGCAGGGCTCCGGGATTTCCAAGAGAAAAGGTGTAGAGAGAAACTTAATCTGCAGCGAGGCTGTGAGGGGACTGTTTGTGAGGAAATCCTAGTGGCAGTCTCAGAGAAAACGGACCCCTCAGCCTCCTGGCTGCTCACATACCTGACATACTTAAGAAATTCTCTGAGCTGATTTACACAAGCTGATACCAAACACTCTTAACCATGACCTATATTATATCACGTCACAGATGAATGCAGCCTCTTTGTGAAAATAAACATTTTATGTCGTACTGTTGACTGTGATTGTGTTTGTGTCAGTCCCTGAAGTGTATCCTCATCATAAGATTATAAGATCCCTCCACAGACTACGTGCAGTCAGAACTTACAGTAAGTAAACGCAGGACTACCGCAGTGTAAAAAGACTTATTTATTGTTATTATAACAGTGGAACAAGTGACTACATGTAAGAGAATTATCCCTCAACTCCACTGCAGCCCCCTCAGCTCATCAGGGCGTTTTAGCCTCTTTGAGCTCGTTGTTTTGGTCGTATACTGGGGTTAGCTGTAGCTGCAGTTTTCATGCACCAAACTGAAGAATGAAAACAGAACTTTGCATCTTTTAGCTCATTTTTTGGTTCCCCATAAATCTATCTGCTCTCTTCAGATGACACGACTACACCACTGTGCACTCTATTCCAACATCAGCTGATTAAGTTCAGTTTGAAGAGACTAATCCACCCATACAGCTTTATTATATCCACATTATGGTGGACAAAGTCAAATCTGCTCTGTCTCTTGTTGCATTTGGATTGAAATATGAGCCGAGACACGCCTCGTGACAACAAAAACTTCTGTGGAATCATATCTATAATGATAATCATAAAATCATTGTCATGAGACAAAAACTGCATCACTGAGGCTATTAATACTCCAGCTTGTGTCCATTCTGCTGTCTGTGTACACAGCTACCGTCCATAGTTTGATACCCTTCAGAGGTTGTTTGCGATGCATCTCTTCTTTTGGAAAGATATAATCTGCCTTTTAAGTGTGTTTGAATAAAGGCCTGAGTTTTTTTATGAAGCATGACTGTGACCGAGGCAGAGAGCCTCTCCTTGGAATAAAGTGTGTCATTGTGACCGGGGCCCCTGGTGAGATAACATGCCCCACCACACACCTGGTATCTCATGCCAGGCCGAGCAGCTGCTGTGTTTCCACGCCACGTTACCATGGATGTGGCTTGCAAACACTGAAGTCTGCGGGGACCTCAGACTCACTCTCCTTCCCTTCTATACACACACACACACCTCTTCACGCATCAGTGAATGGGTCAAATAGTTAAGAAATTGGCAGGGCATGGTACAGAATCATTGAACCAGCCTCACACAAAGAAAAACGACATCAAAAGAGAGTTTAATTTCACTCATGAGCATGAAGGAGCCGTCTCACTCACCAAATCTGCTTTATAGACGTAATGCTCCTTCAGAATTCAGTGCAATGAGACGTAACTTCTCAAAAATAGGTCACGGAAGTGCCTTAAGGAGAAAGTCTTTAATAATGGTTTCTGCTTACATTATGTAACTGACTGAAAATATGACCCCAGCTTAAATACAGGTGTATGAAACATCATTTCTCCTGCCAGAGGTAGAAAAAAGTCTCAAATCTTGGCAATGAATTCTCAAGTCCTAAACTTTGTGTTTTGAGTCCTAAACAAGTCATTATACACCCAAATTTAAGAGTATATACAGTCTTTTGTCATTTCTAAGTTGAATATTTTGCATTTTGATGACCACAGCAGAGCCTTTAAATTCAAATGTCATCATCCGTTGGATCATCTGTTGTCTGTCTGCTGCTCGACAGTGCCAAACACACTTTTACCTCTTGCTTGGTTACAAAGTGCGATTGGCTTCTGCAACGAGTGGCTAAAGTCCAGATGAAGTCATGAGTCATTGACGTTCAAGTCAAAACCAAGTTACAAATCTTTTTGGATTCTGTCAAGTCTAAATTCATCAGATTTTGACTTGAGTCGAAGTCATGTGACTCAGGTCCACGCCTCTGTCCTCTGCATGATATCAGGTCTTAACCTGATACACATCACCACTAGATGCAACCAAAACATGGCAAATCTTAAAAGTTGTAACAATTTATTTGAATAAAAATTGTAAACACATAATTAGGCCCTGGTCACGGTGCTGATCTGTGCAGCTGAAAGGGAAACTGTGTTGCTCGGTGACAGCATCTGATGACACGGCCCTGAACAGGCACACGCAATCTTTCATCTGTACTCAGATTCAGTGTAATTAGCTGTGCTGCTAAGTGCTGCATGGCAACAACACAAAATAAACATGAACCTCAGTTACAGTGAGTCTCCTGACAAATGATATATTCTTAATGAAAGCTTACATAACGTAACATAACATAACGAGATATGCAGAGATATTTATTTATTTTGTTTATTTATTTCTTTATTTTGTTTGATGTTTCTCACCACGTGGTGTGAACGCTCTAATGTTTCTATCCAGGTGAAACACTGACACCTGCTGGACAGACATCGGAATTGCAGCCACTCTTTTTGAGAGACTCTCCGACATTCTCCGCTTTCTATTGGTTCAAACTTTAGAAGAGCGCTGTTTGATTGGTCACTTTGCGGTTTGTCGGCCAATCAAAGTTTTTGTTTACAACCACACTCAAAGGTCGAAGTTGAGGAAAATGTTGAGTGACGCAATGAACCTGTAAGACAGGTGAAGCTGAGGAAGGAGACACTTTATTTAAACAACACCCGAGAAATGAAGCGGACAGACACGTAAACGCACCCCGTCACTCCTCTCACCATGCTGGGTTTGGCTGTGAACGCGGCACGGGCTTCACCGAAGGTTGGTAGCTAAGCTAAGCTAAGCTAAGCTAACGGCAGCTAGCAGGCGTAATTTTAAACCCGAGCAGGTGTGACAGGTGTGACTTTGACACAACCTTTACCTCATTCACACCTGTTGGTAACACTTACAGGACACACACCGTGCTGTTCTTATTGTTTAACAGCATTTAAAGGTCATTTATAAGACAGAGGAACGGCTAACACAACACAACACACACACACATAATGTTGACTTACGAAACACGTTGGCTGCGTTCCATTTAAGTGTGTCAGTGTCTGGACTACTCCCCACAGGCTTAAATAATAATGACAATAACCATAAATTACTATAAAGTTTAGTTTAAAAGCACTTTTCAAAGCAAAGTTTCAAAGTGCTTCACAAGGCGCGATAAAAATGGTCGACAAACAATTTAAAGATAATTTAAAGACTATAAATGTATAGAGCATCAAGCAAACTGATGCACATGAGAAAGAATAAAATAAGTCAAATAACAGAATATAAAATAATAAATAAGAGCTAGAGAACTTCTGTAGGTTTTTTAATAAAAGGTTCGATTATTAATCATGTTTAATGTTCTGTCGTGTTCCAGCTGTGCGTCCTCTCCCTGCTCCACACGAGGCATCAGTTCCATCACGTCGCTCTGCAGTCGTGGTGTAGACGTCCACACGTCGGCACTGTTCGCTGTCTCACCACAGGACCAGACTCGCTTCCCCCTCCCACGCTGACGGACCCGTCTGAGTGCACTGAACCAGAACCCAGCCACAGAACATCTGCCTGGTCTCCTGATCAGGGTCCACCGTCTGCTCCCACCCACTGCTGCATGAGCGGCTGTCATAACTGCGTGTGGATCGAACACGCCGAGCAGCTGCTGGCGTACTACCACGATGGAGGCGACCGGGCGCTCGCCGCCATCGAGGAGAACGTCCTGGACGAGAACCTGAAAACCTACCTGAAGATGGAGATCCGACTCCTGAAAAAGACGTGACTGGTTCTGCCTGTAACTTCAACCTCAGTGTTCACGTGGACAGACTTTGCAAGGAGTGTAAGCACATTAGAACACACTCCACTCCCTGATTTATCCTCCTCCTCCTGTGGTCGCACAGTTCATGTCTGCAGAACATTTCAGAAAACTGACACCAGGTCAGCAGAGGAGAGGTAAAGGTAGCTGTCCACCTGTCCTTCCAAGTTTGTTTCCAACCCGTCTCACTGTTCTTGTTTTTTAACCTCTGATCATGTCGGACGTTCCCAAACTTTGTGAGTACAAAGCGATCATGACATACAATGTCAGACACTGGAGGAATCACACCTCAGTTATATGAAACTGGAATTGTTCTTTAAAGGGACAGTTCAGGTTATTTGAAGTGTCGTAGTGTAACTCCATGGTCAGGATAGAGAAGCAGGCAGGAGAACCAGTATGAAGTTAAGTGATGTACTGTGGATGAAGACGGGAAGCAACAAAACATGAAAAAGTCAAACCTAAAAAAATTTCAATAGTATTATCAGTGTGTGATATATTTAGAATATTTACTTTGCCGCCTGACAGCATGACGGGAAACTGCAGCATGTGTATCGACCTGTGATTCCAGACTTCATTGACAAAAAACATAATTTTACCTCAAAGTTTGTGGCCTTGATCTGCAGCCGCTCTGTGAGGTAAAATGATGCTTTGTCAATGAAGTCTGGTGACTGTGGAGAGAGAGCACGGGTCGATATTCACGCTTCAGTTTCCTGTCTGACGGGAAGATGTGAACTGTAGCACACACGTAACCTGATGCTGAGTTTTTCATTCTTAACCTGAGCTGTCTCTTTAAGTTTTAACTTGAAACGTGACCAACAGCCTGTTACACTTCATCGTCGTCACATTCATGTTTGCCATCGCAGATATGCCACGATTAAAAAATGCCAGGTAACATCTTCATTAGAAGATCCGTATGATTTAATAGTACTTTTATTTTCTTGATTTTTTTTTACCACCTGATTCAGTAATTTATGAATAATTCATTCATATAATTCATCAGTTTATTGAGTCATGAAGCATATTTGCACATTTGTTTTGAAGTGTTTAAAAGTATATTTTTACTCTTCATTATATTTAAGGATATATTTAAATTATGTATTTAAAACTTGTTTTTAAGGCTTGTTTGTTAAATAAATGATCTTTGTAAGATGACGAGAACAAACTGTTTTTTCTTCAGTACGAGGACAGACCATGAGAGGGCGCCAGATAGCCATAAAACTCTGTGTGTGTGTGTGTGTGTGTGTGTGCGCGCGCTGTGATGAGGATAAAATATTTTGACTGATCCTCTTAACTTGTTCATTTCATCACTGTGTGGATTAATCCTGCGCTCAGTGTTCAACCAGGAACAGTGTGTCTGTCTGTGGCTGTAATAAGACAGGAGTAATATGTTTGAACAAGTTCAACATGTAAATTCATCATGTCATTTTTAACTCATCAAACTGAAACTGTCAGTTGACTTTAGTGAGTTTTTGGAGGCTCCTTGAGGACCAGAGCTAATAACCTGATGGATCATGTCAGGAAAAGAAGCCGAGCATCTTCAGATGTGAGAATGACGTCTGTCAGTCAGCTGATGTACAGACCGGCCACTTTCTGAAGTGACGGTGACCCTGATCTCCCTGACTGAGTCAGCACTGTAGTCTGGTAACAGCGATGCACTTTAAGTCCTGATTACAGCGATGCCAGTGGGCAGCTAGCTCCAGGCTGCAGTTATTCTTTGACCTGGGTTATTCAGAGGATTACAAACTGATCATAAACTGAACACAGCGACTCTGACGTGGTGGAAAAAACTGGAGACAGATTAGTGTCGGTGCCATCGCTGCAATGTGTCACTTTGGATCATGCTGGTGTTTCATATTCTCCCAACATGAAACTATCTATCTGATCACATGACGAGTCAATCCTGGACAGGGTCACCTGCTCAGGTAACTGATGTGAGAAGATACAGCAGGAAAAAACAAATTCTTCACTTTGTCTGTGTTTGAGGATTTCATCAAAATGTAGCATTAAATAACACATCATTTACACATTTAAACTCAAAACTTTGATATCTGTGAGTTTTCAAAGGCCGCCTGTCCTACATTATATTATATTATATTATATTATATTATATTATATTATATTATATTATATTCTGAAGGTTTGTACAGACAGCGTCATTCAGAGTCTGATTTATAAAACATTTGATTCATAAAAACATGGAGAACAACAACAACATTTTTTATGTCTGTTTTCTGATTTATGGGGTGATGAAAAGAGATGTCCCTCTGTACAGACAAAAAAAACGTCTGAGCCTGGATTTATCCAAAGTTCACATTTCTGTATTTTTACTTAGGTGGTGCCTCATTTGTATATTTAAATTTCAGAGAAAGTAATTGTCTTAATGTACAGTAGATAATCAGCTGGGGAAGTTTCATGGAGATATCATTCATACCTGATCATTCATTTAAAGTCAGGATATCTCATCATAATTAGGCTTAATGATGGTGACTGATGTTTTATTTAATTGGCAGTCTACGTACTAATTAGTTCATGGTGTGTTTAATGGTTAATGGTGTACTTTTAGATGATGCAGATATCGCACAGATCCGTCACAGATTTTAAACCTTTGTCTATGATATGAGTCATCATTAAGAGTGTACAAAGAGCCGCACGTGCGCCCTCCTGCTGAGAGTTAGAGGCTGTGACGTCAAACCATTAGCTCCTCCCACTGCACAAGCAGCTGGGACCATTTTATATTTTTACATTTTTAATAAGTTAAAGGTAGCAGCCTTCACTCTAACATGCACTGAAATGTCAAAGTTATTTGGGTGGCGCTCTCCTGATATTACACTTAAAGGTCACATGAGGAGCACTATGGACTGAAATATTACTTTAATGCAGTGGCAGCAGAAGGTTTGTGCCCCCATCACACAATATTTATCTATGAACAATAACTGGGGAAAAATCTAATAAAAAAGGTTTAATTTTAGTGAGTTAAAGGTCAGTACAATAACATCAACAATTTATTTTATTTTATTTTATTTTATTTTCCTACAGAAATGATCCATCCACTTAGTTTCACTCACTGACAATATAAGCTATGCACAGCGTATCCATGAAGTCACACACAGGTTTCTGAAGAGCCTGGCCGCCATGTTGGATGTACAGCTTCTTCCACCTCCCAGCTAATCTAAGAATCTGCAAAGACGTGCGGTTCATGGGCTGACCTGACCTGAAGCTGGCTGAACGAGGCCTGGGTGCTGTACCAGGCTGTAAACATGTTTATTTCTGCTGTGAAGTTGGACATTTGAACATGGGGACTTATGGAGACTGACTCACTTCTGGAGCCAGCCTCAAGTGGATGTGAACTGCAGTTTTTTTGTTTGTTTGTTTTGGCACTTCCTGTGTAGGCTTTGCTTCACAGTCATGGAGGTTGCTGCTTAATTTCACTCCATATTTTTCCTCTGAATATCCACACTCCCCCCCACAGTGTCTCTGCTCTGCATTATGGGAAACGTAGGATTTACAGCAGATTTTGTTTCTCCGTCTGCAGTAATATTGAAATACTGAAATAACTTTGCAGGCGTAGCAGCGCGGTGGTTGATTTTTAGGTGTTGAGGTTGGTGTTGGATTATTGCTCAGGTAAACAGGGGGCACTCTCTTTTACAGGATGGAGGATTGAAGGCTTTTGCCTGAGGCAGATGGTGAGACGATTGCATAACAAAGAAGGAGCTGCTAGGCCTTTCGGGAAGCTTCCTGCTGCATCAATAATCTGCATCAACATATTCAGTAACTGTATTAAATAACTGCATTATCTCGTGTATCCTACTGTCTCAGTGATCTGATCAGCACTGCTTCTTGTTTTCTGAATTTTCTGCAGACAAACATCACAGCAGGCCGAGATCAAGCAAACAAGGTCATAATCTTCTTTTTTTGAACTTTGAAATGTCCTGATGGATGAAATGTGTCTTCTGTCGACCACAAATACTTTATAAAGTCAAAACCAGTGGGATGCTGACGGTTTGTTGAAACCTGTTGATCCAGAATTGACACTGAAAACTACAAATGTAAAACTACATAATGACATCACGTCAACGTGACATATCTGTGAGGGAGATGGCGCGTTGGTAATCCTCTGAAGGGCATATAAGAGGGGCCCTAAGCCCCGACTGGCCCTCACAGCAAGCCCAGCATAGAAGTCCACTCATCCGTTAGACAGACCGGGGCTACACTCACACCCGCTCGTCTGGCTGTCCGGTGAGTAGACACACCATCATTATAAACAATGCTTTTACTTCAATTATTGGTGTTTTATATAGTAAACAATGTGAAAGATGATTAACTCTTCTTGGAAGTCAGTGGATTTTATTTATCTGAGCTGAAATGATGATTTAAATGAGGTGATCATAACATGAGTGAACAATAAGTTACCACTTTATGTCTCGATTCACTACAAATGAATTGTCTGAGCTTCAGACTGTGGCACAGCAAAGACTGCGGCACAAGAACAAACTTTTTTTTGGTGATATTAACTCACTCCAGCAAGCTGAAGGATTAGAGCCATTTGAAGTGTACATGAGTTTTGGCAATATATGAGATCAAAATAATATTTCTTTATTATTCCTTTACTCTGAAATTTTGGGGTGTTGTTTTTTTATGTAACAAAAGAAGCAAAAATCCACAAATATGAATTATTATTATTGTTAATATTGTGTTCTCCAAACACGAGCAGCTGTATGAAAATGTGCCTGGCTTCAAATATCTGATTTAAAGAATTACAAATTTGATGTCAGCTTTTCATATTTAACTGAAAAACATTGAGGTTTAATTTTTAATATATAGAAATATATTCTTGAGCTTTACAGGAGCAGTGTGTAGGATTTAGTGGCCTCACTCTCTGCTTCCGAGCATGAAGAACAAACTTCATCGTTCCTATCTAGAGTTACTGTTTAGCGTGTCTCTTTAGTCTGACTCCGTCAGACGTCCTGCAGTGTCTGTAGATATAAAAAGTTCATTGAGTGATTATACACTAGACAAATATTTTCTGTAAATAAATAGAGCCCCTAAATTTGACACACTGGAACTTAAAAGATGTTCTAAGTCTGAATACGTGTTTGCAGATTACATACAGTCTGCACATGTCAACATTTTATCATAAACGTACATTATCCTTCACATGAATCCGGTCTGTGAGGCTCCGAGGGCTCAGTTATGAGCAGTCACATTGTTATTAAAGCATCATAACCACATTAAAGACTTGCTCAGTGTCATTGTCATCGGGACACAGTGAGCGGATTGATCATTTAGACCCTCAGTGCGTGCTCAGCATATCTGCTGTGTTGTCCTTGCTCTAACGAGATTACATGTGGACGAAATAGAGACGGGAGGGTGTGAGGGGGGGCTTATTAACTTGAGCCAGGGATTATGGGAAAATTGGGTCATCCTCACAGAACACACTTGCAAGGTAGTTACATCTCAGACATTCGGTTGCTTGGAAATATGAGTGTAAATCCAGGCAGATCGATAAGAGGATTAAAGCCTGTAATGTCAGACAGAGGTGACATGAAATGGAGCAGATCTGCAGAGGCTGAACAGGTGAAAGTTGCTCATTCCCTCCATTATCATACAGCAGTCTGACTTTTTCTGTCTCCTTCCTAAGGTTTCATCACGTCGACTCCACGTCACAGAGGTGTCTCGAAAGCTGAAAGGTACACTAACTGCTCAAAATGAACCTTGAGCCCAAAGCTGAGATCAAGTCGGCCACCCGCGTAAGCGGAGGCCCCGCCACCCCACGCAAGGGACCACCCAAGTTCAAGCAGAGGCAGACCCGTCAGTTCAAGAGCAAGCCTCCGAAGAAGGGAATCCAGGGGTATGCATGAATGACGAACATCTTCAGAGGTTTAGAAATGATGCCGAATTCTAGTTTGTAATTTCTTTTTCATTGCAGCTTTGGTGATGACATCCCTGGTATGGAAGGCTTAGGCACAGGTGAGTACACCTTAAAGTTTAAAACGTGTTTCAAATCAGCTTCTGTCATCTGCGACAGCCTGGATAACCTGACACTTCTGCGATTCTGTTGCAGACATCACTGTCATTTGCCCCTGGGAGGCCTTCAATCACCTGGAGCTGCACGAGCTGGCCCAGTACGGCATCATCTGAGCCTTCCATGCATCTTCCTGCAATCCTCTGAGGATTACAGGACACGTCCATGCACTTCAAACCATCTGCCTCAGGCTCCATGTCCTAGCTTTAAATGGAACTATTCCAAACAAACCAGAACAACCTGTAACAAAAAAAATCGAAACAGAAAAAAATCTACAAAAAAAAACCAAAAAAAACCAAAACTTTCTGTCCTCTTTCACTGGACTTCTTCTTCTGAGTCTGCAGTTCACACAAACATCTGCTGTGTTTAGGATCTTTTGATTTGAGTCTCACATCTTTAGAGCTTCACTGTTATAAATATACGTTACATATATATATTATATAAGTTACTCTTCTCTTGCTGTCCTACTTTTTCTTTCCTCCTTTCCTCTTTTTTTCTTCTCACGGACAAAAATCTGAAACTTACGCAAGCAAGGCAGCCTCAAATTGAGTTTAAGTGACAAACCCGTGAAGCGGCTTCACGTGCATCGGCGCCTCTTTCACCATCACAGAGGCTTTTCCATCAACGCCGAAACATAAAACACAAAACCTGAATTCTGTAGAGACCGCACAGCAGCTTGCCATTGCTGAGCGTAACCTTTCAGTTTGATAACGTTTAATCAACTGTCATCAGACGTCCCTCTTTTCCCTCTGTTTGAACCTTTAACTGCACCCAAATTTCCTACAATCATAATATGTGGAAGCCTGATGCATGTTGGGAAGTGTTGTCAGGAAAGAAAACCAACTCAGCAGAGAAAAAAAAACGTCCAGAAAAGCAGAATTCCTTCCTTGCAGTGTGTGATTTGGCAGGGCGGCAGTGTTTGTAGTTCATCATTTGCCCAAGCTGACAACTCATCTTAGCTGAAGAGGTACAGCGTCTCTGTTCACATTAGTGTCATATCTCTTCTCGTGTGTACATCTCCCTTGTATAATATGAATTTATATGGAAATATGTATTTTATGTTTGTTTATTTCTCATACTTTCACACGACCTGTGTGTTTATATCTGTGTTTTTAAGCTCAATATTTCAGCTCTCTTTTGTTGTTATCTTGTAGATTAGGACGTTTCTCATCGTCCGTCGTCGTCATCACTGATTTGTCACTGTGTTCGTGTCTAGACAATGAAGTCTACCTGAGATCAATGCATGTGCACCTGTAGATGCATTTAGCCTGTCATGTCTTGTCTGTAATCTTGACTTTATTGTTCTAATCAACGAGATAATAACAAAAGAGTTGATAACATTTCCCTGATGATATAAAAGCTGGAGATGGAAGAGTTGGTGGATTTTTCTTTAAATGATGTTTACAATGATTGTGCTGTGGTAGTGAGGGATGGCAGAGGGATGAGCGGGACACACACACCCAGATCTGAAGAGATGTGTAATGGATGGAGCTTTGACCTCTCTACAGGACGAGGGAAAAAATAAAACATAAAAAGAGGAAAATACAAACGGAGAATTGTTTATTCTCATCCATAATGCTCCTTTGATTGTGTGTCTGTGGTTTGATATCTATCAGTGACATTTCATTAAATTCTTTCCATCTTTTTTCAGTCTTGAAGTCAAATAAATGGACACCGCATATACAATATATACACACTTTTTAAATATATCACAGCATCACACCAGAAATAAAGATGAGCTCGTGCTGACAGTCACGGCCTGATGAAGCCAACAGAACCACATACATGTTAAAACACTGTGTGCAAGGAGGTTGACACGGTGCGACACCTGCTGGTCATTATTTGTAACTACGTCTCGCACGGCCCTCTGATTACCAGACAGGTAGAAGCTTCATTATGATGGTTACAGTGCACATATAATTAATACAGCACACTAGCCAATCATTGAGAAGGCAAAATTTAAACATAAGTGTATTTTTTCTCTTTTGTTTATTTATTTATTGAGAGAGAGTTGGAGAAAACACACTCAGATGTGTGTGTGTAGTGTTTTCAAGCGTCTTATTGTATAGAGACAGCTGAAGAGTGACAGGAATGTGGGGAGAGAGAGAGAGATGGGGAATGACATGCAGCGAAGAGCCGAAGGTCGGATTCGAACCCTGGGCCGCTGCGGTGAGGACTGAGCCTTCGTACATGGGGCGGATGCTCTACCAACTGAGCTAAATGACACCCTGGATGGAGATTTTTAATACTACTTCACAGATCACCTCTGTCTCTTTCATAGTCACCTACTTCTGTGCTGCAAATACTATGAAAAAAGAAAGATTTTATAACAGATTTTTTTTTTTTGATTTATAGCCTAACCTGTGCAGACCGATGGGACCCGTAGAACTGCAGGCAGGTAGTACAGTGTGCTCAACTTTTGGTGTTGCCCCTTTTTTTCTTTTTGAATGGATGAATAATTCAAAAGTGGAGAAACCGAAGCACTCGGAGGAAACCACAGCAACACTGTGAATGCTGTAAACTCCTCACAGCAAAGAGGACAAGGTCCAGAACTGAACCCTGACCTCATCGCTGGGAAGGCACAGTGAACACTAAAGAGCCTGCAGATCTATGGGGCCCGTAGGTGTGAGTCATGTCCAGGTTGGTTATTTCGATGTTACTTTGATGTTGTTGTTTTTTTTAAGTGGAGAAACCGAAGCACTCGGAGAAAACCACATCAACACAGTGATCTTACAGTGTTGAACATGAAGGTGGACTTGTTTTTTAGTCTCATTCGCTGCCTGTGCAGGCTTTGAATGGCTTGGTCACTGTGTTGAAAATTGAGGTGAAGAACCTCTTAATGCCGGTCTTTTTGGGCTTTTCCAGCTGTCTTTTCAGAGTCTCGATTACACATTCGTAAACGAGTGAGTCCTCTGACAGCAGGTTCATTTGCACATATCCTTTACTGCCCATTATTCTACACAGATCCTTGTGCACGGCCCTGGCTGTTTTCTTTATCTGGTGTCCTGTTGGCTGCATAGATTTAAAGTCTACACCGCCTGTGCACAGCATGTCTTTCAGAATTAAAATCATCCTCTTCTTTTCATCATGAGACACTGAAATCTTTGTCTTCTTCAGGCACTGATGTACCACCGCTGCCGCTATCGTCACATGGTACAGTTCTGTAGGTTTAGTTTGCTGGGTTCTGTCACTGAGAGCTGGCTCATCAGTGACTCTGGGTGTTGTGGACTCAAGCTTAGGTGATAAGTTTTCATCGTCTTTATCAGTGATGGATGGCGATCTATCACACACAGGTGTGACAGAGTTATCTTCATCGCTGACACCTGGCTCATCGGTTATGGATGGTGATCTTAACTCAGTTACGGGTGTGGTAGAGATGTCTTCATCACCTGGCTCATCGGTTATGGACTGTGATCTTAACTCAGTTACGGGTGTGGTAGAGACGTCTTCATCACCATTGACACCTGACTCAGCAGTGGTGGAAGGTGCTGCTGATTCCACAGGTGTCACGGTGTCCTCTGGGAGCTCTGGCAGATCCAGCACTCCCCGAATCCTCTTCAGACTATCGTCCACACGGTTGTTCTTCTTGGTCAGCTTCTGTGTTTGCTGGTTGAGCCAGTTCCTCATCGTCTTCATGAACTTGTCTACCTCCATTTGGATCATGACCAGATTTACCTTCCTGGCTCCGAGGTGACGTTGAAGGTTCTCGAATATGATGTGCCCCAGCTGCTGAGAATGTGCTTCATGTTGGCCGTTGCTGATGCAGATGGCCATGGTTTTGTAGGGACACTCATCAGGGTTTTCTGGGATCATGTCCTGCACCACTTTGTCTGCTGTTGGAATAAGGACATCCAGTGGTGCCTTCTTGCAGTTCAGTTTTGTCCTGAGCTTCACTATGAAGCTGGCGATGGCTTCCTTGGCAAATTTGCGGGCAAAAAGGGTTTTGATCTTGTTTGCCACGATGTTCCAGCAGTCTAACCTGCTGGACTGGGCCTCTGGTCTTGGTGTGCCATCGTTATTCAGTCCAAACTCCTCTCTGTTGCTCCAAATGTAGTGAGAAATTTCACACGATGTTTCATCTGTGTCTTCATTAATGCTGTTGACAATCTGCAGATGTTCCTCTTCTGAAATGTCAGCATTAAATTTCACTTCAGGGTCACTCACATGTTCCAGTAGGATCTGCTTTACAGCCTCGGTGGTCGTATCAATGAAGCTTCCTACTGAACAACGGTCTTCTGGTCCTATCAGAGAGACTGGAGTCTCCTCCTGAAGGCTCTCCTGCTCTGCCAGACTTGTGCTCTCAGCTGTATCTGGACTCTGTGAATCAACAGTACGTGAAGTGGACGCACATTCACACAGTCTACAGGTGAGCTGTGAGTTGATCCTCTCTGTAACTTTTTTGGTCACCAGGTCCGTGAGTCTTTTTGCACTTTCTTTGGGCACTGGGCTGTCAGTCACAATCACAAAAGCGTCATCGATGGAGTTCCCCAGGTACTTCTGGACTTCTTCCTCAGAAATCATTTCTGAACTTTCTGGTGGAGTCTTGCTCTTTCCCTGTGTGATGCGATTTTTAAATGCCTCGAGAATAACTTTAGACACAGCATTAACTATGTTAACACATATGTCTGTTAAGACATCTTTGGTTTTGTCATCTACTGAGCGAGATTTCTCTTTGCCCCACTGTGTGGCCATCAGCTGGTCCAGGACCAAGTCGACAAGTGGCCGAAAGGTCTCTGTTGTGGCCAGTGGAGGCTCCTGATCCATCGTATCGTTATTTTCTGAACTCATAGTCAGTTCGTGGTCGCGGTCGACTTCTCAATGTATCGTGGAAGTTTTCTGATAAACACCAACGAAAGTAAAATCTGCTGGATTCTTGTCCTATTTATGCCCTGACCGAAACTCTGGGCTTTCAACTTTGAATGACGTCACATTCTAAGTCGGATCAAAGGCATTTCTACATCAAAGCAATGCAACGCAAGAGAGCTCCGCCCATAGCAACGGTTGTCCAGCAGCTACTTAGCAACCGTAACTAAGCAGAGCGAGAAAACCTGTGTTGAAACGATTAAAATACACACATACACAAAGACTAATTAAACACTAATTCAATTAAATGAGCGGCTCTGTTTGGATGAGTGATGAACTATAATGTTTGAAGTGAACGTTTAAAATAACTGCCACAGTGTTCAAGGATTTATGACAATACACAAATAAAATGTCGCTATTATTATTATCATAAGTTCATCATAATTGTTTGGAGTTTAATACGACTTATGAAAACTCTTCTAAAAGTTTAAAGACACGTATAGTTTCAAAACGTTAGCTTTTTATCAGATTCAGTGTTTGTAACTATATACATATTTAAAAGATATATACCATATATCTGCCCTACACATATTTCTAATATTTTACAAAAGCCTTTAATATTTGTTATAACTGTGCTACAGATTTATTGCACTGTAAGAAAAGTGGAACTTTGAGTCAGCCACAAAGAAACAAAACAGAGCTTGTTTCTGCCGTGGTCGCTTCAGTGTGGGACCGGTGGGGAAACGGTGGGCCGGTCACTAATGCGTGCAGCACCCGGTGTGTGTAGTTGTGTGATGGAGTTTCGTTGACACACAAACACACAAACGCTCCGTGATTCAGTCTTCAGTGTGTCTGTCTACCGACGCAGCCACATCTACCGGGAGCACTTACCGGAGCAACATGGCAGAGAACATCGTGAGTGTAACGGCGGGATATTTTAACGGCCGTGCTAACGTTAGCTAGCCTGTTAGCCGCAGTCCGGAGTGATGAGGCAGCAGAATTAGCTTCAGGCTAACAGCTAGCAACTAAAGAGTGACTGAGGCCTAGCCGGCTAACAGGCTAATCTGTGCTATGTGGCTAACGGGCGAATAAAAACTGTCTCGTCTCGTCTGCTGACAGAGGAGCAACATAACGGCACAAATCAACGTTATAAACGTCTGTAATGGCGTTTAACGTGCTCAGCCCGTTAGCCAAACATTAGCTGGAATGTCCTCGGTGGTTTAATGGGAGCTAAGATGTTGCTGCTTTACTTAAAGTCACATTTTGTTGACTGAATTAACCCCCCGCAGCTTCAGTCAACATGTCCGAGTCCAAGCGAACATCTTTAATGTCACAATACTAAAGCTGTTTGCTGGAAAGTGGCATGAGCTAACGTTAACGTTACTTTTCTGCACTGTCATCGTTGTCATAATATCCTGACACTGACACCACTGTAAAGAGGGGGAGAGAAAGGGGGAGACAGAGGGGGCACCAGCGCCCTTGTTGTGACTGACAGCTGTTTGGAAGTCCCATTGAACCTGCGTTATTTCTGTTTGTAGGTAGCTAACAATGGAGCTTGTTTGCAGACTGCTGGATGCATTTCATGTTGTTGTTGTTTCTTGTGTCTTGTCTTTAGATCATCAGGGTACAATCCCCAGATGGGATGAAGAAAATTCCCTCCACCAAGAGGGAGACAGCTGCTGCTTTTCTAAAGAAGGTACAGTGTGTGAAACAACGAGTCATACTGTCACCAGTACACACGTCTTTATTATTACAGACTCTCTCTCAAAGGTAAAACGTACACCGCCTCTTTAAGTCCACTGTTTCTGCAGTAATCTGATTACTGAAGCTTACACTGTTGTCGCAGTGTTCTCTTGTGTCTGCTCATTGTTCATTTATGTGTGATGCCGTGCAGAAAGTACCAGAGCATGTCAGCCCTGCACTACCAGCTCCCACTGTTGTCATGCCACCTGTCTGAGAGATTT
This sequence comes from Protonibea diacanthus, assembly GCA_028641955.1. Lineage (NCBI taxonomy): Eukaryota > Metazoa > Chordata > Actinopteri > Sciaenidae > Protonibea > Protonibea diacanthus. The sequence continues at coordinate 20,315,600 of CM053996.1, read as the reverse complement.
GTGTTCAAGGACTATAGTGGATGCTCTTTGCACAGCTGCTTATCACCATGTTGTGGTTTAGCACACTTAAAATACATTTACATTCGCTCTTTAAGTTCTATATGTTTGTGAGAATAACCCTGTCTTAGTTTAACATCTATTTATAGACCAGCACACCAAAAGAATGCCACATTCCTGTGAATCATTTGGTTTTGTAGAGACCTAAAATAGAGCAGTGTTCCAGCAGACGGGTTGCAGCAGAGCATTGCAGCAGCACCTCATTAAAAATGTATGTATCCCTGTTAAGGCAGGATGGTGTAGTCTGCAGATCAATCGGAGGAGTAGTTTTCATTCCCTGCGATGTGCAGCCAGCGATGGGTGGAATAGAAAACTGTGAGCGTGAGGCAGACGGAGCAGAGACGGCGTGAGCCCTGCAGGATGTTTTCCTGCAGCTGAATAAAACGAGCTCAGAGTGATTCTTTGATTCTGTCTCGTACAGTTTCACCCAGCATACAGAAACAACATCAATCTGCTCTGTGTGGCTTTAGATAAATCATGATTTGACTGTTCTCTGCTTAGTATTAACAACATAAGTCACTGATGGTTCATGAGGTCTTTTATTCCAAGATATTTGTTCTGTTCTTATAGTAAAAGTTCACTATCGGTTGAATGGAGTACACCTGAAGTGATGAAACCAGCATCAGGCTGATTGTCTGCCTGATATGTGATGTTATGATAAAAGTGCTACAGGATACTCTGCTGGCCGGCCAGCTCAGAGTGCTCTTAATAGCTTAGTTTGGCTCACTCTGCGATGACCTTAAGAGGCGTTCCCACAAGCTTCCTCTCGTGCCAAGAGGCTCTGTGCTAATCTGTTTTACCCTTCACACATGCACCTTTTCGCTGGCACACCATGGTCTGAATTGTTTGCCGGAGTTGATTTCGAGGAAAATCTTCGGAGTCGTCACGCTAACGATTAGCTCAGGCTGTGTATTTTGATCCTCTCAACATCAGATGCATTTCACGGCGTGGAAAGTTGGCGCTGTTTTGATTATATATAACTCAAGGTTGTCTTCTAATCAGCACGCTGCATGCCTCCTCCCTCAGGTAGCCAAAGAGTTTGGGTTTAACTCCAATGGGTTTTCTGTTTACCTGAACCGCAACAAGACCGGCGAGATCCTTTCCCAGAACAAAACTCTGAGCCTGCTTAAGATCAAGTAAGTATCAGCAGTATTGATCCTGATTTGGACTCGAGACTTTGCATGAAAACAAGTTTTCTGATGTTTCTCTGTTTGTTTTGTCTCTCCTCCGTAGGCATGGCGACATGCTGTTTTTGTTCCCTTCAGGATCTCCTTCCTCCTCCGGGGAGGTGATGGACACGGCCACCCCACACTCATCTTCATCACTACCATCCATCTCATCTTCTTCCTCGTCCTCTTCTTCGTCCTCCATGATCCCCCGGTCCTTCTCAGCGCCTCAAGTCCAGGAGGACGAGATCGATCAGTATCTGGCCAAGCAAGACGGCAAGATCTACAGGAACAAAGACCCACAACTGTAAGAAACACACACACACACACCCACACTGCAAACATCCAGAGTAAAAACAAATATCAGATAGCTGACGATTCTTCTCTCGCTGCAGATGTCGCCATGGTGCCCTTGGAAAATGTGTGCACTGTGTACCGTTAGAGGTAAGACAACTGTTTGTTAAACTCAACAGTTTGTTCTGATTTAACTTATTGAAACTCGGCCTCTTCTTTCTCTGTCAGCCTTTTGACGAAGACTACCTGAATCACCTCGACCCACCGGTGAAGCACATGTCATTCCACGCATACCTTCGCAAGCTGACCGGTGGAGCTGATAAGTGAGAAAGAGTTTTTGCATGTCTTCAGTGGGAATATACAAAGTCTACTCAGCTTCTGACGCTGTGTTGATCTCCTGCAGAGGGAAGTTTGCAGCTTTGGAGAACATCAGCTGTAAGATCAAGTCGGGCTGCGAGGGCCACCCTCCCTGGCCGGAGGGGATCTGCACCAAGTGCCAGCCCAGTGCCATCACACTGAACAGACAGGTATGTTTGCTCTGTCTGTGACAAAGCTTCATTAGTACAGTTTGACCAGAACAATAGAAAGGAGTGGATTTATATCAGTTATTTTACAAAGACGCTGCCATGTGTTGTGGTTTTGTCTAAAAATACTGTGGCATGAATGGAGCTTTGTCTGCTCTCCTCCCAGAAATACAGACACGTGGACAACATCATGTTTGAGAACCACACCATCGCCGACCGCTTCCTGGACTTCTGGAGGAAGACGGGCAGTCAGAGGATGGGATACCTGTATGGCAGGTTCACCGAGCACAAAGACATCCCTCTGGGCATCAGAGCTGAGGTGGCTGCCATCTACGAGCCGCCACAGGTGAGTGATCCCTTCTAAATGTACCTGCTTCAACTCCTCCAGACAATTTGAGTGTCACTGTACTTTCATCAGTGAGTTAACGTCTATATTTACCTTGCAGTAGCTCTTTGTTTTAATTTAATCTGGACGCTCGTGTTTCAGAATGCCACGCAGAACAGCCTGGAACTGGTGGACGATCCCAAAGCTGCAGCTGTGGACGAGATTGCTGCAAAACTGGGCCTCTGCAAGGTCTGTTTGACACCCTGGTGCCCCCCAGTTACCTTCAGACAAAGTGGATTCTTACTCTGACAGTTCACACTCCAGCAAGTGACAAACTTTGAAATGTGAATTGAAGGTTAAAGGCAGATTTATGCTTCTGTGTCGAGGTGTTCTGCTCGGAAACGGATTCATGATTCATCAAAGAATTGAACCTGTTGAACTGTTTTTACTTTCATCTGTTAAACATGAACATAACTGCACGGCTGATGGAAACTTTGTTCTAAATTGTGATGACTGTTTCAGCTCTGCTGATTTACTGTCTGTTTCTCTGGTTGTCAGGTGGGCTGGATCTTCACTGACCTGCTCTCTGAGGACACGAGGATAGGCACCGTCCGCTACACGAGAAACAAGGTGAGGATGCGGCTCGGTCAAAGGCAACCTGTTTATCAGCCAACACGCTGCTTCATGTCTCATCGTTGCCTTTCCTCCTGTTAGGACTCGCACTACCTGAGCGCAGAGGAGTGCATCACAGCTGGATACTTCCAGAATCATCATTCAAACCCTTGCAGACTCTCGAGAGACGGTCATTTTGGCTCCAAATTTGTGACCGTGGTGGCAACAGGTACGATTCTGTGAAAAAAAGCTGAAGTGAAAAAGCAACGAAAACTGGATCTTATTTTGAAAAGTTGCGTATTTCTGTGCTGTGTTTACAGTGTGAGCTTTAAGCCGACTCATAACAAGTGATAATGAGAAACTTAAACTGAACTCGCAGCTCAGACTTGTGAGGTCTTAGTTTTACTAGTTTTTTTTTATTACTGTCAAGTATCTACACGGTGTATGTAGTAATGTGGAGCAGTGTAATACAAGCCAGGCGCTCTCTGAGACTCTGTTTGGTCTGTGGGATCGAGGCCAAGCGTTAACCCGCCCACCTCTCTAAGACCTCTTCATATATTTGTTCCAGGAAAGCACAAAACGCAGCGGCGACCTCATCCCCGTCATTTACATTAATGAGGCACTGGCAGCCAAAGCTGACATCACAGCTACACATCTAATGCCAGCCAGAGCAGAGTCCATCTGGTTCACTTTCATGTGTGTGAAGACGTCGTCTGTTTGCAAATGAGCTGCATGTGTGAAGCTGAAGAGTTTCAGAGAGATTTATCAAGCATGAAAATCTTTCTGTCTCACACGAGGGCTCCAATATGACAGACACTAATACATGTTAAAAGGATAGTCTGAGTTCTGTGAGGTTCTGATCCACAGTCAGTGTATTGTCGACGGTAGTCAGCTCACAGAGCGCTGTGCTGCAGCAAAACAGATTTTAGAAACCTAAAAGTCAGGAGACTCCGGTGTTCATTACGATATATCCTCTCTGCAAAGCCACCAGATTTCATTGACAAAACCGATGGAGGCCGTGGCAGACCGACCACTCTGTTGGTGTTCTGCACAGTTTGAAGTGTGCTGGCTTTTAGAGAAGAAATGGATCAATACAAACGCTTCAGTTTCCCGTCACAGGCTCGTCTGACGGCGAGGTGGAGCAGAGAAGATATTCTAAATATAATATTCACTTAGACTGAGCTGTGCTGGTCCTCATGTCTGCTTCTCCAAATTGGGAGCGTGCCGACCGCTGTCTGCTGTAGGTAGATAAGAAGAAGAAGCTCAAACAACCTGAAGTAAAACAGATTTTATTTGTCTGCATTTGAAATTTTATAGACAAATGAAGTGAACAACAACGCAGCTCTGCTAACACTCTGCAGAGTAAACACATTCATACTTTCTATGTCTGTGTGTGTGTGTGCAGGCGGTCCAGATAACCAGGTGCACTTTGAAGGATACCAGGTGTCCAATCAGTGCATGGCTTTGGTGAGAGACGAGTGCCTACTGCCCTGCAAAGATGCTCCCGAGCTGGGCTACGCTAAAGAGTCGAGCCCTGAGCAGTACGTACCAGACGTCTTCTACAAGGTGAGCCTGTGTTAACACAGCCAACGTTTGTTTCTGAGAATATAAAGTCATTATGATAATGACATCCAGATAGCCAGTCTGCTGTTGGGTCCAGGTGTTTAGAGTGGTTTAATCCAGATGTTTGGATGCAGATGTTAAGATTTCTGTTTTCTCCTCTGTCAATCCAACAGGACAAAGACAAGTTTGGAAATGATGTCACGTTTCTCGCCCGGCCTCTCCCCGTGGAGTACCTCATCATAGATGTGAGTACATGTTGTTTCATGCAGCATCTGTTCTTATTCATTCTTCTTAATGTCCTGACTTCATGTGTGATGTCTTTACAGATAACCACCACGTTTCCAAAGGACCCCCAGTACACCTTCTGCTCCACACAACGCTTCCCCATCGAGAACCGCGATATTCTGGGAGAGACACAAGTAACTCACTCCTGGATAAACTTCAGTTTATCTCAGCTTAAAGTGGAAATTTCATTGATCTCCTTGTTAAATATAAAAATGTTTCTTCCAACAAAAAGACCTCTTGGCACGATGGCTGCATACAGCTTACCTCAAACCTTCTGTCCTCATGTGGAGGTCGTACACTGTTCTAACTTTAAGTTAGTAAAAACTCATGGATGGGTTGATGACTAGTGCATACTTCACTGTAACACGTTAAATCTGTATCTGGACTGGAAGTACGACATGAAATTGATCTTAGGGTTGTTGCATTAAGCTCAATATTGAAATACTTTACTGTAAGCCCACCACAGGGGACAGGAAGCAAAGGCCACAGCCAAAATGTTCACGATTCCAGCATGAGGATTATTTATATCCTGGAGAAGACGGAGGGACGGGACGCAGCGGGCTTCCTGCAGCAGATCACACTGAAGTTCCCGAGCCTTGTTTTACCTGCCAAAGGAGCAGAAGTTCAGAGTTATCTCACTGAACGTCTGCGCAGCTTTTTTATTGATGCTGATTTTATTTTTCCTCCGATTCTGAAGCACAGACACAAAGTGTCTCACTGCTATGATTTAATAACACGTCCACAGGCGTGATTCAGCCCTAACACTGTACAGATCAGCTGAAGCCGACAGTAAAGCACTAAAATGAGGACAAATGACGTCATTTGCAGAAACACAACAAAGAAATGGCACCGATAGCACAGACCACTAAATCACTGCAGGGCAAACTGCTTCACCGTGACAGCCTGAGTCGCTGTAAGACACGGTTTAAAGGCCGGGGTCATAGTTTGGCTGTTTGCCTTGAAACTTCAAATTTCACAGTTTCAGATAATCATCAGATGTTTTAATCCAGGTCTGCTGCCATTTGTAATTATTGAGTGTGTATATTGTAAAGGCAGGACCCTCAGAGTTCAGGCAGCCACACGATGACCCACATTCGACGCCGGTGTCGATTTCAGCTTTATCTGCGCCTGTATTTCATCCTGACATGAGCAGCCGCAGCGAGTGCCTGAAAAAATGAGGCTGACCGGAGTGAGTTCAGAGGAAGATCCACATCTTTATTTTCATGTTTGTGTGTTTGTGCAGAATTTCCACAGTTTAGCGACATACCTGTCCCAGTGCACCTCCACGGCATTCCTGGACATCGTGTCGGACTTCCATCTGCTCCTCTTCCTCGTCACCAACGAAGTCATGCCTCTGAGAGTAAGACGACACTTCTAGTTTCCCATTAGTGCTGCAGAGTACGCTCACATTCTTTGCCAGTCTGGAAGTGCTTACTGCTGTGAGGATGTTTTCACTCGGAGCCTTTTGGATTTTCAAACTGGCCCGCTGCCCATCGAGCAGAAGTGTTTCAGATAATGAACTGCTCCATCAGATCAGCCTTTATCAAACCCAGACGTTCAGACGACGAGGTGTTGCTGTGTTTTTGTTTTTGCACATTTTGAATCTGTTTGTGTTTGTTTGTGCAGGACAGCATCGGGTTGCTACTGGACGCAGTGAGGACTTCTAATGAGGATCTGGCACAGACCTGGAAGAAGTCGGAGCAGTGGGCCACCATCGAGCAGCTGTGCAGTAAGTCAGCGAGGGCACGGTCACGTAGATGACTCAGTGTTACCTGTGCGTAAAAACAGCTTCAGAGAATCTCCAGGCTTGAAAAAAATCGGGTTGATTTCTTTCTTGTTTTTACATTTTATAGAAAAATAAATTAAAATTAAATTAAAATAAAATGTAGTTGCTGTGCTGATGTCTTTTCATCCCTCTCGTGTCCTTGCAGGCACAGTTGGTGGGCAGCCCTCCAGCTCTCTGGGTTACGGCGCCATGGGCGGCCCCTCAGTCCCCGCCTCCTCTTGGTCCTGCCTCCACTGCACCTTCATGAACCAGCCTGGCACAGAGCACTGTGAAATGTGCAGCCTGCCCCGCAGTTAAAAACCCCCCTGTGCCCTCCATCCTGCCCCGCCTCACCCCACCCTGCCTCGCCTCGCCCCGCCCCGCCATGACCTTATCCCGCCCGGCCCTCCTGTTAACTCGCCAATGACATCACTGCACCAGGACCAGCTGCGAGATGTGGACGCCCTCCTTTGTTTTCTTTGGCCTCACTTCGAAGCCTCTTGTTCTTCCCATCTCACAGGCTGCTGTGACGCGTGAACGGGATGCAAGCGTTTACATCGAATTCAAAGAGTAAATCAAATCAAACCAGACTTTTTCTTTTGTATCTCTCCTCACAGCGGCTCTCGTTAGCGGTGGGGTTCGTTAAGGTAAAGCACTTTTGGCTGAGGCCCCTTTCCCTCAATAATCACCCCCCTCAAATAAATCCTGCTGTGACTCAGGATGACAGCAAAGACTCGAGTGTCTGGATGTTCTCTCACATCAGTGCCCCTCTCACTCTCACAACGTCTTCTGGAAAATCTTGCTGTGTATAAATACATTTGAGGAATGATACTGTTATTTAATTAAGCTTCTTCTTTTTTTTTTTTTATCTGATTGTAGCGAAACCTTAAAAATTTTGAATCTTCAGCGTGGATTCTTCTCAGTCAGGTGTTTCTAGGTCTTGGTCTCTTTGACAAGCCCCTTAAAGTACAATCATCAGTCAAAGCTCAGACCTGAAAGCTCTTTGGAGCTCTAGAGTAATTCCAGCAGAGAGTTTATATTTTCAGTATTAAATTACTTTAAAAATAAGTCCCACATTGGACACAAAAAGCTCTTCAGCCCTGACATCCTCCACTGATCGCAGACGTAACACGTGATGTTGATGATTACTAACTCCTGGACTCACGTCCCAACTTCAAAGTGGTTCCTAAAGATCTTTTCTCTGGTTTGTTGAGTTGTAGCTTCTGAATTTGGTGGATCGAACTCGAGCAGGCACGATATGTAGCTTTATTTTATCAGCTCCCCGTCGTCGTCGTTACTGACTCGCACTGTATCAGCCGGGAGGTGCTTCTCCAAATAACTGGTGCTCGCCACTCTGCTCTCTCCCTCGTCACTCCCGACCTGTGGTTCTATTGTTTTTCTTTCTCGCTGGCGCCAGTCCAGAGGAGTCAGACCATGACCAACGCTCCTCCTCTGAACCCCCTCCGGGTTTTTTTCCATCACTCAGCCTTCAAAGACTTTGCTGCTCGAAGAGGTCGCAGGTCAGCGCAGAGAGAACGACGCCTTGACTCGCGTCGTCTGACGTGCGTCGATGTTTAAGAGCGTCTGTGTCTGCATCGTATTTTTCGGTACTCAAGCAGAAGCCTTGAGCTTCATCCACCAGGAGGCGAAAGAAAAGCACTTATCTCCCAGCAGCAGCACTAACAGACGAACATTTCCTCACTTACCTCGAGCTGTATTTAGATAATTCCAGTGCAGTTTTTATTTGTGGTGCTAAGAGCGTTCAAATGTGACTTTAAAAACAAATTTCAAAGGCAGAAACTTCTCGACAAATAAAAACACCTCATGAAGATAAGACGAGCTGTAAGAGGGGAAATGTTTCTCCCAGTCAGCGGCGGTCACGTGGGATTGTCGGTTAAAACTGATTCTTTTTCTTCTTCTTGAGTTTCTCTCATGAGACTTAATATTTGGGACCAAAACTTGTGAGATCATTTAAGTCTTGGCGGTTCAGTTCTGGTTGCACGTCATTAACACGTTCACATCTGGCATTGTTACTTTGAGCCGCTCCACCCAAAAACGCTCATATCGTTACTTAACATGCATCCATCGCGGCACCGTCAGAACATTTTGATATCATCAGCAAACGTTCACACTCACGATGGAACCATCAGCTGTCGTCCAGATGGAAACACAGAAAACATTAAGTCAAAGATGGTGAAATGAGAGGCAGGTTTTGAGGCCAACACACTTGACCAAAATGATTCTGCATGACTTCAGTGTGTTTTACATTTTTCTACTTAAATTGGAGAATTTTTAAATAATTCCAAACGACAGTGACGTTAAAACAAAAAGCTAACAGACGTCTGTGTTCATAATCCTGATTTCTTCAGAATCTCTTTTGATCTGCGTCCTCTGTGTTCACTGCTGACTGACAACAATCCTTCTATCACCACTTTGTTTTTTTGTGCTCTGTTACGTGAAGTCGTGGCAGGAAAACTGAGCGAGGACGCTAACGGGGGAAACGGGCGTCTTCGGTTAAGAGGGCGAGTCGCGGGCTGCAGATCTGCTATTTATGAGACGTGTGCTTCTTTGTGAGAGCTTGACAGTAATTCCATTGATGAAGTGAGAATATATTTTTAGTTGTAGATTAATTTGAAAATGCTTGAAGAAAAAAAAACAACTTTTTTGCCCGGTGATCATTCTCGCCCCACGTGTGAATTCTCGAGAGCGATTATCTGATGTCATGCTAACGGACGGACGGCAGTGACCTTTGTTCCTTTTGTACTGATCCAGGGGCCGTTTGCTGAGCAAGCATGCTCTTGGAGTTGCAGCCAGTCCTCACTTTGTTTCCACTGAGCTAACAGAGGACCTGACATTGAAAGTTGTATGCTGTTGACCTGGATTTGAAACAAAATAAAAAAAAAACAAACAACAAAAACAAGAAAGAATTCATTTTGCAGACAATCTTTGATTCATTGACTGTCAGACTCGAGTTTATTTATTAATTTCTAATATCTGAATGTTCTGACCTCAAAGGTGAGTTAAAAAAAAGTATCTGGACACTCCATCACTGTTTCTTAGGAGGGAAATCTGAATTCTGCAGCATTCAGTGACATTTTAGTCGAGTCTGCTTCCGGGGTGACTTTACTGACTCAAAGTAACAAATAATATAAAAATTTCAGAGTTCAAAAAATCCAATAATTTGTTTTTTATATTCAAACCTACATACAGTATCATGTACATTATGTCTGGTCATTTTACCTCTAAAATTATTAAAATAAGATATTAAATATGAAACAGGATACAAGATTTTATATAAAGATCAAGCAGATCAAAAAATGAAGGAGGAGCAGGTTAAGTCTAAAATTTAAGGCGATCATTATTTTTAAACCTTTAATATTGTTACAATTTCTGAAACAGATTTATGGATCTTTTGTTTTTTACAAATGATCTGGACGCACATTAAGCGTCTTTACATCAAATCAACAACAAACTGAAACCTGCTTCAGCTTTTCTGTGTGTTACTCATCAAATACGCAGATGTTTGTGTAATAGGATCATCTTGGCTCATATGTTGGTCTATCACTGATGACAGTGCCACCGTGAAGCTTCATGAAGACGTGGTTTGAAACCGCACACACAGTCAGTCAGACCTCATCGCTCAGCATCAGTGTCGGACCTCAGTGCTGCTCTCGTGTCTGAATGGGAACAAATCCCTGCAGCAGGTTCAACATCTGGAGGAAAGACTGAAGATACGAGAAACCTTTATGGATCCCCGGAGGGGAAATTCAGTCGTTGAGGCAGCAGAGCGGAGTACATAAAACTAAAATATTAACAGACGTGAAAAATAGAAACAGTAAAAGAGCAATTTAAGATGAAATTATGAGGCACATAAGGAAGAATGAAGTCTGGCGTGTAAACAATCACCAGCTATAAGACTTCATGTTTGTTTGTCAGTTTTTAGTCTTTATAAAGAGAAAAGTATCAGCACCTGACAACGCATGTCTCTTTAGATGTCCACATACTTTTGGACACACAGTATATTTACATTCTTGTAAACAGAGGTGACGTTTGTGTCCTTGAATCAGATCCAACCTGCTTTTCATTTCCAAATCAATCAGCCTCACTGTAAACTCATCCGCCATAATCGACCTTTAACCAGCGATCAGAGCAGGTAGACCCCCCCCCACCCCCCCTCCTCAGCACAGACCCCGGCCCGTCTCCTCAGGTCCGCAGATGGACAACACATGGACATCAGGAATGTGTAAGTTGGACGTAAAACATCAAACACTTCTGCAGAAAGTCCCACAGGACTGACATCACATGGCAGCATCCACGCTTCATGCTCTTTCTGTGGACTCGTTATAAACCATCAGCTGATGTGCTGACAGGAATTATCACAAACATTTTCTTTTTGTTATTTCAATGTTCTCAGAAAAAACTCTTGAAGGAAAGTTTCAGCAGGTTCGTGTCTGACTTTGAAGTGAGTCCTGATATATGACGCTGGGCCTCAGATGGGAGTGGAGAGCAGAGACCGACCCTCCTCTGCTCTTAAGAAAGTGTCAGCTCTGCCTTCACTGCAGTTCTTGACTTTGTTCTCTCGCTGCAGGTTCGTTCATCACATTTCCAATCTGCAGTTTGTTTGTCAGATTTTAAATGTAGTTTGCAGTAAAAGTTTCTCTGGTTTGTTTGTTTGACTCAGGTTTGAGGATGAAGGCTGCTGCGGTTCTGTTCATCTTCTCAGTGACTCTGTGTGCTGCTCAGAAACCCAAAATAACCCAGAAGACAGAGTGGGACTACAGGAACGAAGGTCAGCAGTAAAGTCATTACATTTACTCAAGTACTTTTAAAGTTTGAGTTTGGGAGAGATTTCTCAGTCACTTTTGGTACTTTGAGTGATTTGCAGCTGAAAATCTGTCTTTTGGAGTTTGGCTTTGATGTTGGCATGTTGAGACATTTTTCTGTATGATTTATGATTATATATTTTAAAGAACTGTGATCAGGATGAACTCTGAGACTTTTTTCAGTTGGAAAATCGACATTTAAACTCGGTCTCAGTCTGTACTTTTGGTTTTCATCTTAAAACTCGAGTCTATTTGCATCGATGTTACATATAATTATTGTTTTAACAGTATTTCAGTGAAGCAAATACACTGTAATATACGTATAGTCATTGAAGTGGCAGTTCTTTGTGGGTCTGCAGGACTCTAATGAAGCATTAAGACACATTTCTTTCTCCTGAAGTGATTCTACATCAACTGAATTCAGTCCAGATGTCTTCTGACCTACAAATCACCTGATCAGGCCGCAGTTACAGTTACAGTTACAGTTACAGTTACAGTTACTTTCCTTCTTTTCATCCTTCCTTCTGTCCTTGTTGCATACTTGAGTACACCGTTGATCCTCCATAAACTGAATGAGCTGGTCCTGCAGGGATTTTCAGTGTTCTGTTACTGATTTAAATGAAATAAATAAATCTGATTTCTCTCACTTGTGCCCATTTTGAATAATGTCTTTATAACCATATTAAATTAGTCCGTCTTCTTAATGACTTCTATGTTGGTAGATAACTGATCCTTTAGCTGCTCTGTGTCTCAGCAGAGAGAGTGAACACCAAAGGATGTGCCAACCTCACGCTGGTGTTAGACAACTGGAAATATGCCATCATGACGCAGGTCAAAGATCTGCTGCTGCATGACCACAACACTGTGCTGCCCGACTATGGAAGGTGACCTGTCCGGTTCTTATTTTGCACCATAATGCTAGTTAATATTTCACACCATCACTGTAGGTGTGAGTTTAACTGTGACTTTCTGTGACTGGTCTCAGGATCCAGCCTCTGTCAGACGCCCTGGGAGATCTGTACAAGGAGTTCAACAGCATGAAGGAGCACCTCGCTGAGCTCACAGCCAAGTTTGACGGAGTGGAGTCCTTCGTGGACAGCATGCGATCAGGAAGGAAGCCTGCGCCGATGCGGGGTGAACCCAGACCGCTGGGGTTAATGCCGAGAGAGAGGGAGGCTGCAGCCACTGATGCAGGAGGTCGACCCCAAGGAAGGAGGAGCAGGGTCATCGTGAGGAGGATCAAGAAACCTGTACAGGACTGAGGCATGGACTGGAGATGATGATGCTGCATCATGGTCCTGTTTGGTGTGGAGTAATGTTTATGTAAGAAGTTCCTCTTATTATCTCTCAAAGGAAATCAATTCATAAGTCACTTCTTTCTGTCCATCACCACCTCCATGATTGTATCATACAGAGAAAAGTAGAAACTGAACGGATCATATCTGATGTCATGGTGTGAATCTGTGTTTTCACTGGTGTAACTGTCACAGATCAGATGACACAGTCAAACTGCAGGACACAAACAGGGAAGTGAAGTTTTCCTGATGGTGGAAACGTGTTTAACACGACTGATTCATTTATTTATTCATCCATCTTCTTCTGGACTGGTCCTGGACTGTTTCTGACAGACAGACAGACAGACACACAGACAGACAGACAGACGGACGGACAGACAGACAGACAGACAGACAGACGGACGGACAGACAGAGACAGGTTTTACTAACAGTTATATTCTACGTTCCCACCAGCTGTCTCTGGAGCTTCAGGACTGTTTTCTGGGTTGTGCAGATATGAATGTTTATAAATGTAGAGATGCTGCAGTTTAATGTTTGACGTGTGGCGGTCTGATGAATAAATTCATCTGGTTAAAAAAAAAAAGACTTTGTCAAATGTGGTTTTCATGTCGACATCAACAGCATTCACATGACTGTCTGCTTATGATTCATGTTTTAATTATTATATTTTATTATTCATCTGAGCAGTGGGCTAGAAATGAGTTTGTTTTGGACATGTTGTGCACATTTATCTGATATTAAATAAAATAAATCTTTAATACATTTTGACTGAGTTCTGAAATACAGCGTTACAACAACACAACATACACATGAATACAGCAGAAATATGAATCTATAAACATCAGCTATAATTTCTGCACAATGAGTACTTTTACTTTTTTTAAGTATATTTTTGCTTTTATGTTAATACATTTGTACGATGCTTGAGTAAACGTATTTATTATCACATGAAATGAAACCATGAACAGTCAGAAAACACAAGTCACTCCTGTAAGTTTCTTTAGTGCCGATAACCAAAGTGGAAAACTTTGAGCACTTGAACGCAGCACTAGGTTTCTAGTTGAGCACTTGAACGCAGCACTAAGTTTCTTGTTTGATGCGTTTGAGGCAGAAATGAAACTGAGAGAGCTGCGTCTGCTTCAGGGACAGTCCACAAATTATCGTTAAACTCAAGACGTGGAAACGTTTCCCGCTGCTAATAAACCGACCTGAACCGTGTTGAAGACGGTTAATATGTCGAGTCACGTTTTTAATAACTGGCGCAGTCAGCTTTCATTCATTACCTGGAGCTTCCGTCTGAATATGTCCGCCCTCCTCACTGTGGCAGATGAATTTGTTGACGGTCCCTTGAAGCTCCATGTAGGAAGTCAGAGCAGGTCAAAAAACATTAGAGCAGTTATCACCTGACAGATCTGCAGCCTGCTCCTGAACACAACACTAAAGGTACGTAAACACAACATACAAATATACTTGATGGGTCACAAACGTGCTGAGCTGACAGCTTTGTTGTTATTGATCATATTAGTGGAATATTATTACTGATGCTTTAACAGGTGAGCAGCATTTTAATGTTCCAGCTGGTGGAGCTCATCAGTCAGTAATCAATATGACAGGAGAGAACACACACACATTTAACTTCATGTACAGTAAAGTGTGAATGCTCCAACCTCAGAACAACTCAGACACAGCTGGGATCCTCCATGATGCAGCCCAGCCGAGGAAAAACTAAAAACTGGAGCCTGACAGATCAGCAGCTCGTTTTATCTGTGTATATGCGGTGATATAATCTGTTTTTTCAAAGATCATAATGCAGAAACTTTACCACCAGGTGGCGTAATTTAGAGCTGTTGATTATGTTTATTGTTTATGTGTCTGTGTGTGCGTGTGTGTGTGTGTGTGTGTGTGTGTATAATCTGTATTTTCCTGCTGTAGATGTTTAATGTTGAGCTCATTCGATCTACTTTATATACAGTTGGATAGTTTAATCTGCAAAGTGACTGCAGTGAAAAAATAATCCTTAGTGGTTTGTACAGAACTGAGACTAGGTGACATCATTTGTTTATGATGATGGTATAATATAATTTATGACTGCACAGAGTCCGTCAGACAGCACGTCTCCCTCACTGGCACTCTGCAACTGCCTGCATGTGATTTTTATACTCAGAGACAGAGAAGAGGGGAACAGGGGCTCCCCCGTGACAAGAGTCCCCACAGATGGAGGACGGAGCGGGGAACCTCCCCGGCACCTCCGGATCCCAGAAAAAGGAGGATGTTGCAACCAAAAAACCCCGGAAAAGAAATGAGGTAGAAATGTTTGAGACAAAACCTGCATGATATTTTAACAGCATGTAAACCACCAGGAACAAAGCATTAAACCAGATAAGTGAGCCTCAGTTAAAGGTTTAGTTAATGTGTGTTTCAGGAACAAGGATCAGCCAGTCTGAACAGGAAAGCCTCAGGAGAGAGGAGGAGAAGGAGAACTCGAAGAAAGAAGAGCTCAAACGTAAAAGAAGAAAAAGCCACGATGGAGGTCATGGAGACAACAAACAGCCAAACCGAGGAGAGTGTCTCTGTAGAAACACAACATGTGGGGACCCAAACAGAAGAAGACAACTCGCACACAGTGGAAAAGAGTGGAGAACAACAGCACAAAGATGGTGCAAAGATGGTGCAAGCTCAGACGCAAAAAGGAAAACTTAAAGGCACAGACAAATTCACACAAACTCCAGTTACTCATCAGAGGGACCAGGAAACACAGACGGACTTCTCTGAGCCAAAACAGAACAACACAAACAATGAAAAGGCTCAAACTGCTGCTGAGTCACAGCTAAAACAAGATGAACAGCAATCAAACAAGACTCCGTTAAGGCAGAGTGAAAATCCAGACAATGATGGAGCGTCATCAGGCTCAGTCACGGAGCAAAAGCCCAAGAAAGAGTCAAAGTCTGAGGAGGAGAATCCATCTGCAGGAACCTCGGGTCAGCCCAAAGACCCCCAGGCTGAAAAAGAGGCCAAACAAAAGTCTTACGCACAAGCTGCTGGAGGAGGGAGTGATAAACAGTCCAACATGCAAGGCTCCAAAGCGACAGATAAAACCACGAAACCATCCCAAAGCACACGGTAAGACTCATAAAAACTGATATGAAGACTGACGTGGAGTACTGTGGTTGAACCTCTGATTGTAAACGTGTATTTCTCTCCCTCCACAGTGATCGCAGCCCGGTGAGACCTCCACCTGGAGCTCCCATGTTCACCTTGTACATCTACGCTGTGCTGGACAAAAAGTTCAGATTCAACCGAGAGCATGACACGCTTGTGCTGTGTTATGATGGAGGGTATATACCCTTTGAGTTGAAGCATTTCGTGTGAGTAGAAATCAATGAATGCATGTTTATGTACAGTTATTATTGTTGTTGTTATATTTGATATGAATATGTTAAAGTCCTAGCAGTCAGTGAATCTGACAATGAGGGACTCGAACCCACACAGATCATGCAACTAGCTTCACTTCTTGCTTCCTTCAGGGGTCTGTTCAGCAGACTACGTGGTCAGATAGATTGAAGTCTTGTCTCTGACTGTGTTAGTCAAGAAACGTACACTGTTTGCCTGACAAACTCCGATGACAAGCTGATAACAGATGTGCTCTTTTTTTTATAGTGGACTAAAAGAGCGCGGATATCTGATAGAGGCAAGTCTTTCCGTTGAAGAAAGCACACTGCAGAGGGGCAAATGGTGGACTTATTGGTATGGTGTAAAGCAACGACAGAAAGAAATGACAAGCATTGCCACAAGATTTGCTCAAATTCCATCTGATCGCAACATTAAAGGTAAATCAAGCAAAGCGTTTTGTCTCAAAACATCACTGTAGGTTAATGTAATGTTGATTAATCTTAATCATAACCTGATCACGTACCTCCCTGTGTTTCATCTAGAGTTGCACCTGTATGAAGGCTACATTAGTCGCCTGGAGGCTGGTTCCAGAATTCAAAGTATATTAGAAACTGGCCGTCACATGTTTGGCTTGAATCAATCAAAAGGTGTGGAGGTATCAGACGCCTGGCAGGCCTCAGCGATCGATCTGCTGAACAGAATCTTCCAGAAATGGTCTCCATCAGACAAACAGAGCACTCAGAGCCTGTGCGGCAGCTTGAAGGATTTCATGATGAGTCTTGGTTCTGCACATACAAGAGTGACATTCCCAGACGATTCATGGCCTCCTATGATCCAGGTTGGTGCAACAAGAAGAGCAGAATTCAAAACACTCCGTGTGTCTCACCTCCAGTAATCAAATGTTCTTTTTATTTACAGACGTCAGAGCTGATTTCAGAGATTTTGGTTCACATCTTAAGAGGGGAGCCAAAGGAGAAATTCCTCGGCATCTGGGGGCGCACCAGTCCTCTTCTTCTGGGCCTGTCTGTTTTCCTGGTTACCAGATACTGTGAAATCAACCTTGGAGTGAAAGGCTGGGCTGAGCTGTGTCATCGAGTGTCCTCAGAGGCTGCAATGGACAAGAAAAACCTGGACGAGTTCCTCTGTTCTTTCCCAAATGCACCACAGTAAGTTCAGCAAAAGCTTCAAGCTTCGCCATTTTTTAAAAACTGAAATGTGGAACTGGGTTAGTTTTTTATTGGACTAGAAGTGTATTTATCTGAGATATTGTTGTATGAACTTTAATAACACATTCTCAAACTTCTCTGTTTCTTCCTTTCAGTACTGTGCTGGGTTTGATGAACAAGTGTGCACAGCAGTCGGTGTCGGAGCTTGTCCTGCTCGTTCCTCTGCTCTTCAGACTCAGACAATCAGGAGCTGACGCCACAAAAGTTGGGCCGACTGTCGAGGAGGAGAACTGGTCAGGACTTGAAAATGTCTATTTCAGCAGGTTCAGGGAGAATATACAGTTCCAAGCTGATAAACGAAAGTGAGTTTATCTCAGAGTAACTTTATTTACCTGAAACTGTGATTATATTTTTATATTTTGCTGAAAGAACATTTTTATTTTTCACAGGAGAACTCTGGATTTGATCCAGACACGCTTGTCCATGGCCAAAGAGAATCCTCTGCTGCTGACTGGCTGGTTGTCTCTGGTCGCATTCGAGGATCTTCCTGAATTTTCAGAGCGGACAGAAATCCCTGCAGAACACCTGATCCAGAGTCTGATGTACAGACTGCGAAAATATGGAGAGCCAAGGGATTACTACAGAGCACAGGAGAATGTGAAGGTGGAAAATAATAATAATAGTAATTAACATTTAAAATATCATTGTTTTATCTTCAAAATGATCCTTTGTGATAACATTTGTCCTCTCTACATTCAGAAAACTTTGACTCATATACTGCAGAAGGTAGACAAAGAGAAGGACAGGTAAGAAGATCTGAAATACTCTAATACTCTGATGAATGATGGGACTGTGCTCCCTCTAACATTTGCTTTGTGTCTGTAGCCTGGTTGAATCTGGGAACATCAAACCAGCCTTCCTGAGCAGCATCAGTGTGATGAAGTCCACATGTGGAATTGTGCGACTCGTCCCCTGGTACCAAACTGCAGTCCTGTCCTACCAGCTGGTGCTGAAACTGGCAGAGACTTTGAATGCTACACTGAAAAACGAGGTAATGATCGCCCCCTCTGACTGCCTCATGTTGGAACAGTAACTTTAACTCACTGCATTCCCTGTGTGTCTTTTAGTCTTCGCCAGAGGAGTTTAAACTCTTAAAGGATCAGCTACATGCCGCGCAGGAGCAGATCAGTGTGTGGAGAGATAAACTGCTGGAAAAGCCTCTTGTGACGCCATCAAAACAACTCAGCTACCCAAAGGAAATTGAGGCACGCTTCTTTGTTCTGATTGCATCACTTATGAACATGTGCTTTGAGCGTCCCAGCTAAGCTAACTAGCTAACTAAAGTGACAGCGAAGAAACATTAAATGATTACAGCGTACACTGATTGTTGGACACTATAATGCCTCCTATGATAATGACGATGATGTTGTGAATTATCAGATGTGGGATGCGCTGCTCAAAGTCGAATGCTCTCTTGAGGAAGTTTCATCCAGTTGGAGTGTGAGCCTGACAAAAGACCTGAAGAAGAGGATTTCCAAGGTGAGTGAATGTTTCCTGATCAGCTTTAGAGAGACCTGATGTCAGGTTTGAACCCAGAACAGCAGAAAACGTCTTGTTTTCTTTGCAGACAAGTGAGGAGGACAGAGTTCTGGTCTGCTGTCTCGACTTTACCTCGGCAGCTATAAGGAAAAGCCACGATGTTGTACAGAGCTGTTTCGATGAGCTGTGTCAGGCTGCTATCAAGACAATCTGCCAGGTACAGTACATGTCAATGATCTGTACAGAGTGCAGACTGCTGCGTAGACTTCTGTATCACGTCACATGATGTACAGGATCGTCTAAAACTTACACTTACAACACTTCCAGATGTTCATAAGTAGTTCTCAACCCATTTTAAATTTTTTTTCTCTAACCGAGCAGGTTTAATGATCCTAGATTCATGTTTTTAGAGAGGGCAGGAGGGAGACCTGATGAGCAGTCTCAGGTCTAAGGTGAAGGACCTCCCTGAAGCCGTCACATCTGCTGTTGTGGTTGAGTCAGCAGCACGATTCAGAGACAACTCTGTAGTCCAGCTGCTCGATCCAGAGTCCGCCATAAACCACCTGCTGTCTCACTGTACGTCATTTCATCATTTATTTCATTCAGTTACAGTCACACAAAAAAACACAAACAAATGTCTGGGAGGAATGTGTAAAGTCAGTAGTGGATATCGGGATGAGTGATGATGTGCTACATGAATTTTGTGCTGTAAAATAAACAAAAGCCACAAAGCAAATGTGTGTACTGTGAGGAGATCATCTCAGGACAGGCTGCTGAGCTGGCCTGCCCGGTTGTGTCTAACACTGCTAATTGGTGTGCAGGCCGGGAGACAACAAAACAACTTCATTGTTTTTTTTTTTCATATTTGCTGAAGGTATTGAGTCGGTGCTTCTAAAGTTTCATAATGGTCACAATGTCATTGTTCTGGCTCAGGTGACTGGACGTCCATCCGGGTGGATGACACCGCAGCACAGGTTGTCCACAGCTGCCTGGCTGCACTGCATTCTCTGCTGGAGGCTCTGCTTCAAGGACACGTGCCCCTGGGACACCTACAGAGCTGCCTGCAATATAAAGAGCAGTTTAAGAGACTTCACGAGCAGTGTATGAACCCTAACATGATAAACAGTCTTCAGTGATCACCACATTAAAGTTTCCTGAATTAATAATAGCTGCTTTATGTTTTCCACAGACAAGAGAAACAACAGATCTGAAGCCGTTCCTGTCAATGCCGATGTTGTTCTGGCTCAGAGAGAGAAAGATTTGAAGTCTTTCATGTTGCAGAGAGAGAAGATGGATACACTGATAAAGATGATAGGAAAGGTTACAGAGAGCATCACGGGTAAGTGTAACTCATTATTAACTTGAGTTCTGTTAAGTTAGAGATTTTGGTCTTCTGCATCGTTTCCTGTATTACCATGGTTCTTATTTAAACAGTTCCTGAGATGTCGACTCTTGAGGAGCAGCACAGTGCAGATCTGAAGACTGTTGGCCTCAACAAACTGGTGCTGGTTCAGTCCTTTGATGCTGATGGGAAGTTGGGAAGGATGGGCTCTCCTCAGGTCCTCTGGTATAAAGCCAGTCTGAATGTCCTGAAAATGTCCACCGAGATGTACAAGCTGCATCACAGCAGCCTGATTCTGTCCTCCTGGGTCAAGGAGGCTGCAGATTTGGCGTCTACGAGGCGCCCCTGCCCAGCTCCTGTTTCCGTCACACTAACACAGATCTGCGAAAACATCTGGAATCCGCTCCTGGCAGAGTTCTTGCAGCTCGGTGTCAGCATAGCGAACGCAAGCATCACTTTCAAGCAGCTCGATCAGGTTTTGGTGGAGATTGGTGACCAGGGAGACGGGAAGCTAATAAAGAAGGAGCTGAGTCTGATGTCAGAGGCACTGTGTGAATCGGGAATCAGAGCTGAGGAGAACTGGGTGGATCTAAGACTCCAGGAAATCCAGGAGTATCGACAGCTCCACGAGGCGGCGGCTGCAGCCAGTGCAATGCTGAAAATTGCTGAAAAAATGAAGCTTTCTGGGAACTTCACAGAAATTGACACTCTCAGCCAACTGGTACGAGTCCTGTGATCTGACATTAAATGTTTATCACAGTATTTACAAGAGAGTTGCATTGTGCCAGTCAAAAGAACGCTGCAGCAGTCTCACAGCAGTAATCAAATAAACTTTTCTTATGAAGAAAATGAATAATCCTTGAGTTATGTGCACAACTGTCTAACAGGAAGAAGACACATTTAAGCAGAGGGCTCTGGGGTCCCTTACTGATGACCTGTTTCATGCCAGTCAGCAACTCTCCGGAGTCACCAAGCAGCACACAGCCTGTCTGGAAGAGTTTCTAGCGAGCCAAACGCTGGTCACCTGGGTCAGAAAGAACCTTAAAGGTGAGGTGCCTGCAAGGAACTAAAGTCTCCAGTCTAAGACAAAAACGTAGTTTGATTTTCACGATGCATGTCTTCTCACTTTTCTGTCCCCTCAACAGATATGAGCGATGTGAAGGTCTATGTCGACCTGGCGTCCATATCTGCTGGAGAGAATGACACAGAGATCGACCAGGTGGCCTGTTTCCATGATGCAGTGATGGGTTACGCCCCTCTGCTCTACTCCCTCTCCCCTCGAGCTGGATTTAAGGAGTTCATGGCGTGTGCTCTGTCGGTGTGGGAAACCCAAAATAGAGATGAGAAGCTCCCAGACAAACTGGTATTTACACCTCTGTTGTAAGTAGCTAGAAGATAACTGTGGCAAAGTAACACTGATGCCACTTGGTTTGTTTTCCAGAGGGAGTCGACTCGACTGCTGAGCTGGCTGAAAACACTGAAGGAGACTCACGGCTCTGTGGAGCAGTCCTCTCTCTCTCTGGCTTCTTCTATTAATGCTGATGGAGTTTACCACATAGGATGGTCTGATGTAAACACAGAGAAGGTAAGTGGACAACTTTAATTCAAATCTAAGTCCAAAGTACCAAGATGTAGGGCTTTGTTAAGATATTTCACTCGTTTGCAGAGATGTCTACAAAACATGGTCCACGTCACAGTGAGGAAGGACAGAAGGGAGAAGAGCTACAAGCTTGAAGACCTTCTGGAGTTACAGAACAAACTGATGCTCATGTCATCCAAAGGGGAGCACGGCCGAGAAGAAGTTAACAGATTCACAGAGGTCAGTGGCATTTAATTTAAATTTGATTGACACAAACTTCCTGCAGTTATTGTGATTAATTTGGGCTATCTGTTGGGATTACTTGTATAACCCCCCTGTCTGTGTGCACTGCAGGTTTTTGAAGGAGTTCAGCGACTGGGCACCATCCTTCTTCAGATGCAAACATCTGGCAACATGCTCTTCAGGGAATGGCGTGCTGAGGTCAAGTGCTGCCCACAACAGCAACCGTGCATCAAAGTTACCTTCTTATCCCTGATGGGCAAAGAGATGGTGTACTGCGGTGAGGTGACTGAGCAGCTACAAAAGCTGGCTCAGTCCATGGAGAGCTGCCAAAATGAGTGGCGTTCCTTCATCAGCAACATGCGCTCCAGGTTCAACCTGCTGAACCACTACACCTCAGAACAGATAGTGTACCTATGCCACTGGATACACAAAGTGTGTCAGCGGCAGGCATCAGTTCCTCCACAGTTATGGCATTTACTTTTTCCCATAAAGCCTCAGTGTACTCTAACTGATGTCAGAGTCGCTTTCTCTAATGCAGCAAGTATGTCCTCAAAGCATGATGGATTGGAAATGGAGCTTGACAGTGAAGATCAGTATTACACACCAGCTTCACCAGGACACTCTGAAGGGGACACGGAAGAGGCTCATGATTTGATGGAGTTTTCAGATGACGAAGATGATGGCGTCGTGCAGTGCCACGTTGATGGGATCAGGAAGTTTGATGAGGACAGTCTTGAAAAACTCTGGCGTAAATTCAAGGATGACATGTCACAATATCTCAGCGAGTACTTGGACATCTCATCTTTGGGCCGCTTCCTCTCGTGCCTCTCTGAATTGAACCAGCAACAGATAACCAGGAACCTTCCGCCAGTTCTGCATGAAGGAAAGCCCAATCTTGTGATTTGTCCCAGTGCGGAAGTTTTTACCACCGCCCTGTCTTTTTACATCCAGAGTCCAGAGCAGCCTCTGCCATCTACAGATGAGGTTCTAGTCTGCAGAGAAGAAACCACAGAGGAGCAGGTGGAGATCTTTCTCCGCCGAGCTCTTGGCCAAGGCTCCCAACAAAATTGGCACAAGATTTACTCTCTTGTCAATCCAGGGCTGCTGGGATATGACGTCAGTGTAGCCTTGGGGGAGCTCTTTGAGGGTCTTCAGAGAAGCGCCAGTCCGCATTACCGTTTGGTAATAGTCAGCCCGGTTGTGCACCAGCACAGATATGTGCCCTCTTTCTTCAGCAATGACAAAGTACAGGCTGGTGTGAGTCTAACAGCGGAGACTGCCAGGAAATATCTACGTCACCACTTCACACAAAACACCCTCCTGCAAAACCCTGTCGCACTGGTTTCTCCCGATCATCTCTCAGTCTGGATGGTGTCATCTGTACGCCCTGCAGTTGGTAAGGCTAACCCTAATTGGCATGCTGTTATTAAAATGCATGTGCAGTAGAGGAAAAAATAGAATTTTTTCTTTTATCAACAGGGAAATCCCTTTATGTGGATCGATTGTTTGAGAAGTTTCAGCAGAAATCTCCCAGAGCAGAACATATTAGGATCAGACTGATTGAGCCATGCGTTGATGTAGACTCCTTGATCAACAGTCTATCAGAAAAACTGGCACCCTTGAGAGAGCAGGACCCCGTTCTCCTGCACATTGACACAGCTGGAGTAAGCATGCAAGCATTTATCTCCGTAGACAACCTGTTCTGTTGTTGGCGGTACTTGAGAATCTGTCTTCTTTGTCACTTTTGTTACCTCTCAGGTGCGTTCAGGTCTGGAAGAGCTCCTGTTCCATCTGTTAGTTTTGGGCTGTTTGAGTGACAGCCATGGCACGCTGTGGCGAAGAAATGTAGCTCATTTGATCACTGTGGAGGTCTTGAGAACAAACACACCTCAAAACCAGCCAAAACAGGTAGCAATGTCTATTTCAGATCAGAACTTCTTTTCAATATGGGTGTTCACTGTCAGAAAATTGTTGTACATCTCTTCACACATTAAACAAGCGTGATAAAATTGTTGAATGTAAAGCTAAATTACAAAAATGACCTCAAGCTGCAATTTGTTTTCACAAATCTTTGTGTTTGATTTGCTCATCCAGATGAAGCTTGGACTTCTTGACATTCTGCCTACTATCCATTGTAGACCTCCAAAAGAGGTGATGCAGTTGTTGGCCAGTAGAGGGGTGGCAACAAAAAAGACAGCTGATCCGCTCATGGATGAGCAGGAGTTTTGCAGTGAGGGGATTCAAAGGCCGTATCAGTACTTAAAGCTCTACAGGAGGAATCAGAATCTGGATCGTTTTAACTACCAAGAAGGATCGAGAGAGGGCAGTCCCACTGAATGTGTCCATCATTTTCTGTTGTACTGTGGAATGCAAGATCCATCCTGGGCAGAGCTGAAGAACTTCTCCTGGTTCCTCAATGTGCAGCTGAAAGACTGTGAGAATTCAGTTTTCTGTGATCCAGATTTTTTGGCTGACCAGCTGCCTGGTTTCAAAGGCTTCATTGTGAAGTTCATGATTCTAATGGCAAGAGATTTTGCCTCGCCATCTCTGAACACATCTGATGAAAGTCCCGTGCTGCACATTGATAACTGTCTGGAGGATGACCTTCTTGCCCGTCTGACAATTCGGAAACATTGGGAAAACGAGTCTCATCCATACATCTTCTTTAATGCAGACCGATCTTCAATGTCTTTCCTCGGCTTTAATGTAAGGATGGTTCAGGGGCGAAACACACTCAGCGCAGTTGATCCTCAGAGCCTCAAGGTCCTGATAGAAGATGTGATGTCAGTACAACTTTTGGAAGGTTTGGAACGGCAGAGAATCTGTCTCACTGAAGACTTCGATCAGTTGCCCCGGCCAGACAAAATCAGAAGGATTTCATGCGTTGTTGGTGCAAAGAAAGGGATGGTGGTTGGAGGATTTGATCCAGACCCAACGTATGAGCTCACTGCTGACAATGTGATGAAGATGTTGGCCATACACATGAGATTCCGGTGTGGAATTCCAGTTGTCATCATGGGAGAGACTGGCTGTGGAAAAACCAGATTAGTCCGTTTCCTTTGTGACCTGCAGAGGGAGGAAAAACCAGTAGAGAACATGGTACTTGTCAAGGTACATGGGGGAACTACAGCTGAGATGATCTACAGAAAGGTGAGAGAGGCAGAGATACTTGCTGAGAAGAACCACAGAATGCACAAGCTGGACACCATTTTGTTCTTTGATGAAGCCAACACCACAGAGGCCATTTTTGCCATCAAGGAAATCCTGTGTGACGAATCAGTGAAAGGGAAACCTCTGAAGCCAGGCAGCAGCTTAAAAATAATAGCTGCTTGCAATCCTTACAGGAAGCACTCACCTGAGATGGTGGAACGTTTGGAACGTGCAGGTTTAGGGTACAGGGTGAAGGCAGATCAAACAGAAGACCGTCTGGGCAAAGTTCCTCTGAGGCAGCTGGTGTACAGAGTTCATCCTCTGCCTCCAAGCATGGCTTCTTTGGTATGGGATTTTGGTCAGTTGAGTGATTCGACAGAGCTTTCCTACATCAAACAAATTGTCCAGAAGAATGTTCACGACCATCGTTTGCCAGTGGTCTGCAAGGACATCATTTCAAACGTGCTGGGAGCCTCCCAGAAATATATGCGAAGTTGCAAAGATGAGTGCAGTTTTGTGAGTCTCAGAGATGTGGAGAGGTCGATGAAAGTGCTAGTTTGGTTTTACCAGCATAGCGAGGGCCTCTTCAACAACTGCTCTCAACTCAGTGAGGCTCATAAAACACTGAAGTGCTTGATTCTTTCAGTTGGAGTCTGCTACTATCCATCTCTGGTGGACAAAGAGAAGTACCTCTCTGTGATCTGTAGGTACTTTCCAGAACTTCTATGCTCTTCAGCAGCATTGCAGGAAGAGATCTCATCCTGTCAAGACATCTTCCTTGAAAACATTCAGACAAGAGAGACCATAGCCAAAAATGTTGCACTCAAAGAGAATGTGTTTCTCATGGTGGTTTGCATTGAGCTCAGGATCCCACTCTTTCTGGTTGGCAAGCCAGGCAGCTCTAAGTCTCTTGCTAAAACAGTGGTTGCTGATGCCATGCAGGGCCAGAACTCCCACTGTGGACTATTCAAGAAACTCAAGCAAGTTCATATGGTCTCCTTCCAGTGCAGTCCTCACTCAAGTCCTGAGGGCATCATAGGGACATTCAGGAACTGCGCCCGCTTCCAGAAGGACAAAAACATGGACGAGTATGTTTCAGTGGTGGTGCTTGATGAGATAGGACTCGCGGAAGATTCTCCTCAAATGCCCCTGAAGACCCTCCATCCTCTCCTAGAAGATGGTTGCATTGACAATGACAAGCCAGATCCACACATGAAGGTTGGCTTTGTGGGCATTTCCAACTGGGCTCTTGACCCAGCAAAGATGAACAGAGGAATATTTGTGTCCAGATGGGATCCAAGTGAGGACGAACTTGTGGAAACTGCCAAGGGAATTTGTTCATCCTCCAACCAAATTCTCCTGAAAATCAAACACCTCTTCCCATCTTTGGCAAAGGCCTTCTTGAGCGTCTGTCAAGAGACCTCAAAAAATCAATTCTTTGGGCTAAGGGATTATTATAGCCTAGTCAAAATGCTTTTTGCCGCAGTCAAATCCACCCAACAAGAACCAGATGGCGGACAATTGGTAGAGGCTATCTTGCGTAACTTCAGTGGACAGCCAGAGGGTTTTGACCCAGTGATATTTTTCCAAGAGGTTCTCCAAAACTTAATGGAAATTCCAAGACCAAACACCTTGCAAATGGTGAAAAAGAATCTTGACTATGAAAGCAACCAGGAGAGCCGTTACCTCCTTTTGCTGACCACCAACAATGCAGCACTTCATATCCTACAACAACAAGTCTTTGCCAAAGGAGACTATCCACCACCTGAAATTGTCTTTGGCTCAGGTTTCCCAAAGGACCAGGAATATGCCCAAATCTGCCGTAATGTTAACCGTGTGAAAACATGCATGGAGACCGGACGCACTGTCATCCTCCTCAACATGCAAAATCTTTATGAAAGCCTGTACGATGCCTTGAACCAGTACTATGTTTACCTCAGTAAGCAGCAATACGTTGATCTTGGTCTCGGCTCTCACAGAGTCAAATGTCGTGTCCACACAAACTTCAGACTGGTGGTAGTGGAGGACCAGAAGAAAGTCTATGAGCACTTTCCCATGCCCCTCATCAACAGGCTTGAAAAACACAGGGTGGATAGGAGTACCGATCTGGAACCATGGCAACACAGGGTTCTCGACAAACTAAAGGAGTGGGTGAAGGAATTCTCAGGTGAGGCCTCAGAGGATTTCATGTTGTCTGACATTTTTGTTGGCTACCATGGTGATGCCTGTGCCAGTGCTCTCTTGCAAGCACTAGAAAGCAGAGCACAAAAAGCTGCACAGAGTGCAGTAGGACAACATCAACAGAAGGAAAATGATGACTTACTTGAAGAAGATGAACCAAATGAAACACCTGAATCAAATCCAAATGAACAGAAAGAGGTCACTGATAAGGAGGACGATCAGTTGGGTGAACCGATGGACGTAGAGATTGCTGAAAAAGAGGGAGCAATTGAGGAAATGAACAATGATGAATCCACTGAGGTATGTGATGACAAGAACAAAGGGATCTCTGAGGGCGAAGAAATGATGATCACAGAAAATGATGTTGGGTCTGCTGGGGAAAACGAGGAAGAAGAAGTCTTTGATATAGCTAAATGTCTCTTGTTGAACTGTGCCACCCCGGACGCAGTGGTCAGGCTCAAGTATTCAGATTTAGCAAACCAGGACAAGGAGAAACTCCAGAGAATTTACTTCCAGCAACAGCATCACCACTCCCTCCGAGATTTTCTGGAAGATTGCCTGAACGAGCATCAGAGGTCCAGCAAGTTTCTAGAGGTAGGCCACAGTCGACTGCTCCAGTTTTGTTTCATCATTCCTTTATAACAATCACAAATTGTTGACATCCCTGTCCCCTTTGTGGTCTTCCATAGGTAACAACATTCTCCAGCTTGTTAACCAGATCAGATGTCAAGGTTGTAGCCCATGCTTTAGGACTGCATACAGACAAGATCCTCCTGCTCTCACTCCACCAGTTTGACACCGAGGTCTCCTTCTGCAACAAGATACGGTACTAACTATTCAGATAACAGCAGCATGGCTTATTTATTTATTTTTTGTTGCTTAATCTTTCACTTACTCACCTCTATGTGTCAGGGGCTTCCTTCAAGATGCCAGTCACTCTCTCCACATCCTGTTAATCCAGATGGACCTCGAGGAATCCCACTGCAGTGATGAACTGATAGCATCAGCAAAGTAAGGCTCAGTGTCAACATCCCGGACAGATCAGGGAGACTTTATGCATGCTCAGTGGAAAAAAGGAAATTACAGGAATGTTTATGATTTCATCTTCTTCCAGGTACTGCACCATGAATTACTTGATGTCACTGGAGGATCAGACCTGTTGGGTGATTTTCATTGTGAAGGTTTCTCGGATCGCAAGTCAATCTCAGTACATCGGTTTCCAAGGAGGTGAGTTAGTGGAATATGAGCATTATTGAAATCTAATTGTGCGCTGACTACGTTGTACATGATGTATGACAGGATTAAAGCCATCTTTTTGTTTTTTGTATCAAAGGAGTCTGGCACTCGGTGCACATTGATGACCTGAGGGATTCAGAGGACATGAGCCTGAACCTGTTTGGTTTCTGTGGGACTCTCATTAGCAGCCTACTCAACCCTGCATCATCAGGTGGAAACAATACGTCTTCTGGGCTTTAATAAGATAAAAGGTGGTTTCATTGTTCTCCAGGCAATATCCTTCTGCAAAGTAAATGGTATTTTTATTCTTTAATAGAACACCATGAAGATGAAGAAACAATGAGGAAAAGGAAAGACTCTCAGGTATATAGAAATGCAAGTTTAAGAGTAAAGAAATTCTTAGTTTTTAATTTTACTTAAATTTTACGTACTTTTATGTTTGTACAGGTAGATCGAGCTCACCTCCACAGCCTATCCTTAGTGAGATCATGTCTTCAGAAAGCTGTGGGTCTGCTGAGGGACCCCATTGACGTGACATCCAGAAGCATGCAGCGGATACACGTCCTCCTGGCTCTTCTAGGAACTGATCGAGGGCACATAGGAGGTAAATGTGTCTATAAGAAACTATCTGACTCTAATGTAGGATCCTTGTTGCATCTCTGACTGGTTTCTGATAGATGTCACTTATTTGCTTTATTAAAGCTCGCTTTCAGGAGGTGTTGTTACGCAGACTGGCAGACGCTTTGGCACAGAGAGAAGAAACGATGGGCTGTCCGAAGGAGTGGGTGAGCAGTGAAGCCAAGAAACGCCATGCTCTGCAGGAGGGGGGAACTCTGAGGTAAAGTTATTTAGCAGATTAGCTTGAAAACTATTGAAACGATTTGGACAAGGAGTAAGTGATTCTTTTTTTGTTGTGAATCTGGTTTCAGTTGTGGAATTTCATAATGTGTATTTTCATTTAGATCCCAACCAGGATCCCATTAAAGCTTTTTGGCACTTCATGTGCACTCGTTAAGTGCAGATTTCTTTTGTGTCTTTAACTGACAGACACACCCTGTGGCGCTGTCTTCAGTCCACTGTGACTCCAACCTTGGCTGGCATGTTGGAAGTCATGGACAGGTATGCAAATCTGGACCTGCTCTCTGATGGCAGGCTCGGCAAGGGCCTGGTGAAGCTGTGGTTGGACATCCTGGCAGATTCA
The DNA here is from genome assembly GCA_028641955.1 of Protonibea diacanthus. Taxonomy (NCBI): domain Eukaryota; kingdom Metazoa; phylum Chordata; class Actinopteri; family Sciaenidae; genus Protonibea; species Protonibea diacanthus. Next base: position 20,285,863 of record CM053996.1, on the reverse strand, counting down.
CAGATTTTAGACCTAACGCCTCTCCAAAAGCCAAGGTATCATAGGTCACATCTTCTGTATAATTCCCACAGTGAATTTAATCAACAAAAGACATCATTTTTCTTTATTATAACTATTTATTTCTAGTGAGTCAGACCAGGAGGTGCTCGTACATCATTACTTCATGCTGGATGGGGAAGAACAGCCCTGTGCTGCTGCGTTCAGCTGGCTCGTCAGAAGGCACCTTGAAAGTCTTTGGGAAGAATCAGAGTTTATGCCAGGTTTGCCTTGGCCTTCTAGATTTTTTTGTATAATGGAGACATCATAACGTATATATGATACCGTATTAAATAGTCTTTTCTTCTCTTGTAATTGATCTTCAGTAACAAAAGAGGGTGGCACAGAGAGGATCCTCCAGTTTGTGAGCACCTTCAATGACAGCAGGCTGGGCAGTCACTTACAGAAACTCTCAGACGAGGAGAGATTGGAGTATGGCCACCACTACCTACAAGACTTTCTGCTGCTTTCGTTGAAGATCAAGTCCAAGGATGAGCTCAGGGTATAGACACTAAGACGTGAAGCTTTGAGGTGAAACATATTTTGTTAACAACCAAAAAGTCTTGACTTTTTACACGTGTCATCTACAGGTGCTCACCAGGGCCATGTTGGGCTGTGTGTCTGAGCTTCAGGCGTCCATGGGTGCCGTCAGCGACCTCTCTCCAGCTTGGATAATGGCTGCTGCCAAACATTTTGCCCTCAGACTGGACACTCTCTGCCACATATTTCTGCTGCTGCCCGAGCTAGCCACTGATGTCTTTCAGCAGGGGTCAAAGAGGGAAGCCCAAGAAATGGTGAGAATAACATTGGTGCAGTGAATGTGGCGCTCGACCCTGACACAAAACACACAACAAATTCATTGTGTGCATGGTGTCTTTTACTTTTGGCAGGTGGAGGACATTTTAGCACTCGGTGTCTGTGTTGAGCAGACCAAACTCCTGACTGTGACGTCGCGGCAAGAGTGCGTGTCCTTTGTGAGCAGAGTGGAGTTCCTTCAGCCGTGTCTGGATCGGGTGTTTGGTCAGAAATACAGAACCCTCTGTGGCCCCATCTGTCTGCAACATCTGGACTCCATCAGGTGAGCCTGGTGAGACGTACAGTGAGGAAAAAAAGGTTTTCGGTGTGTCTGTCTGTTATTCATAACTTCATTTGCCCTTTCAGGTCACTGTGGCATGGGATGCTGGTTGTTGCATCTTTCATCCAGCATGTCATGTTTAAACAGAATGAGTCAAAGTTGAAAGACCTGGCTCTGAAACACTGCAACCTTCACCTGAATGTAAGTGCAATGATTTTAGGGTCTGTGATTTGACTGGAGGGGAACGAGTGAGACACATTTTCAGATATTTTTGTTCTCCTTTTCTAACAGCTGATGCAGGAGTCACCTGATCTAAGGAACGTGGACACGCTGCAGCAGCTGATCCGGATCCTCAATTCTTTTCATGATGAGTGCATCAGCAGGGATCTGAGGTGAAGATCTGCCTTTACATTTTACAATTCAATACAATATATGTCAAAATGTTTTACTATGATAAATGTTACTAGAATCTCTCCACCGTGCAGTAATTAACCTCTCGTGATATGTTCTCTAAAGGTTTGGCTTTTCTTGCCCGATTTGCTACGTGGAGCTCACCGAGCCGTCCGTCCTGCCCTGCCAGCACATCTTCTGTTTGCCGTGTCTCCAGCGCAGCATTCAGTCCAATACACGTTGCCCTGTATGCAGGAACGACCTCCCACCCGACTTCAAGCCGACTGTTTCTCATGCTGTCAAGTGAGTTCAGAAAAATCAGGATCAGCAGTTTGCTTGCTTCTGTGACCTCTTGTATGACCAGTCAAACATCTTGCCTGTTTTTTGGCCTCTATCCACACCAAAGAAATTCACCTGTTAGAGCAGCTCATAACACACAGTCTTTTCAGTAACTTTGTTTCTTTGTTGGTTCAGGGAAGCCCTTCAGCAGCAGGCAGCAGTCAGGGTCTGCTGTAACTCCTTCTTCCTGGACGTGGTGTCCAGGTTCTGTCTACCCGAGGGGCAGAGGCCTGGAGATGGAGTGGTGGAGCTGCTCTTCTCTTTACTCGTCTCGGCTAAAGGTGAGTGAACAAGACACTGATAATAACTAAGATAACTTATGTGATAACGAAGGCATTCACCACTTTTATTCTTTTGTGTGATGCAGGCGACGTGTACAGGACCAGACAGCTCACTCCCTTCCTGGAGTGTGTGGATAACAGTCCAGTGGTGCGATCTGTGCTGCCGAAACTGCTGCTGCAATACAGGTGAGGGCATGAATCCAGTGAGCATGGGTGGAGGAAGTACTCCTCCACAAGACGCTTTCATAAAATTGTTATTTTAGAATGTTTCATGTTTGTGAATCACAGTTTATCTGTCAGTTTTGACCAGGTGAAGGCTCACATTCAGGCCTACCTCACTAATCTGGCGGAGTATCTCCTTCCCAAAGAAGATCGTACTGAGCTCTACCTGCTGTTTGTCAACTGCTTCCAGGTAAAAGACTCAAACTTGTCTCCGTTTGTGTTTTCTGCACAAACACACTCTTCAGAGTGACGATAATCACGATCATATTTTTGTTTCTTTCATTTCGGCCTCATCTTTGGTGGCACAGTGAGTAACACTTGCCTGTCGTGCCTGTCGTGTTTGACCTTTCACAGAGATCACACGTCTCAGTGTTGCCTTTTCTTTGAGTTTACCATGCACGGTCCAATCGCATGCTGTGAGTTGTTGTTATTAATAATGTTTTTTACATTCTTCATTTTTCCCAGGACTCTCTGTTATGCTCAGAAGTGAGAGCAGTTGAACAGAGTGAAGAACAGCAAAGGCAAGCAGAGATGACATTTCTGAGCCGGGTGGCCAGGAAACAGACTGCAGACAGACAACAAGACCCGGCAGAGTTCCTGCTCAACATCGCCAGGCTGAGAATATACCTGAGCACTGCTGCCCAGCTGCTGGAGAAAGCTGCAGCCCACGGTGTGTAATGCAATCAGACTGTTATTAGATTGAACAAATTGCATAGCAGGATGTCCTCAGATGTCCTGTGGTTTCAGTATAAAGGGAAGTAAAGGTCCGTGTCGTGTTTTTATGTGTCTTCATGAAATGCAGGCAGAGGCGAAGGGGTGGAGGCTCAGTACCTGCAGCAGGTGAAGGCGGTGTGTGAGTACTGTGGTAACGATTGGCACAGGGTTTACCTGCTGCGAGCCCTCAACAAACTCTCCGGCATGGACTGCATACTGTCCCTGATGAACAATCCGGCCTGGAGATGGGTCTTCCCCGAAAATGTCTTTCGACTTCAGGTATCTTAGAGAAACACAGAGCTGCCAGAGTGACTTATTTAAGCAGGACAGTTGTTCTTCTGTTGACATTGAGTAAAATCTGAAATCTAAAAATTTTATTTATAAAACATTTTCCTCAAAGCGGATGATTCCAACTAATGTAGACCACTTCCTGTGCTGTGGGACGCCATACCGAGCTGTGAGAGACGCCGTGGCCGTGGTTCTGCTGGAAAACAGATCTGACACCTTCATGACAGAAATCCGGGTCAGAGAGACTCCAGAGCTTTAGCTCACCTTTATTTATCATTTCTAAACTCTATATGAACATTTAATGAATGGTTTATAACACACTGTAATGGTGTTCAGACTTTTCTGTGTTCATCTTTTAAATCTGTTATTTTATTTCCTCTGTAGAAGCTGAGAGCTTCTCAGGTCAGCCTCGTGGCCCTGGCCCTCTTCAGACAGTTCACCTGCCGCTACAAATCACCTGACGTCAGCCTTCGTCCCTCCCCACAGGTCTCTATACGTGACGTCTGATGTGAATCATGCCTGTTGTGAGTTTACTTTCTCTTTTTAACATGCAGCTCTGTGTGAACTTACAGGAGACGGCGAGACTGCAAGAAGTCCTGAAAAACATCGAGCCAAAGGAGTTCAAAGATTTCTGCAGCACGCTCGTGTCAAATCACATCGGTGGTCTGGGCTCGGACCTCCACATCAGCTTGAACCTTCCGCCTCAGAGACAAGCCCTCCTGGAGCTGCTGGTCCATCTGGACTCTGTGCTCCTCATTGGAAAGCCTCTGCTGGTTCCTCTCCACCAGATAGCCTTCCAGCCTCAGAATGCCACAGTAAGACGTCTAATCTCCTCCACCACCTTTACAAATGCAGCTCTGTTAGTATTGCTACGGTTCTTCTATGACTCTGCAGAAGAAAATAACCCTGATGATGTCACAGTGATGTCATCAGGGTTATTTCGTCCTGAGCTTGGAGACAGAAGCTGACAGGAAACAGGAGAAAGAGAGAGTATGACAGGCAACAAAGGTTGACTTTGCGGTGGCCATGTGCACCATTCAGCAATGCAAAAGATGTAATCAAACTGCATTATGGGAAATGTAGGATCTAGTGCTTGGTCTCTACTAGAGAATGAAAGTCAGAATATGAGGCTGTATACAGCTTCAACTTTGACCTTCTTGATTTTTAATCTGTCCCAAAACTTCATGGAGGCACCAAACTAAATATCGATGGATCAATTTTACAAAATCTATAATACAAAAATCCAATTTTCACTTCACTGATTTTTTGTATATATATAAACATAACATACCATACTCATGCTCCAAACTATTTTCCATGGATATCATTCATTTTCTTGTTTTCCTCCAAGAACTTTTTCCTGCCAACCATGCCTGATGATCACATAAGTGAAGCCAGACAGTGGTTGAGTAAAGATAGGAAAGTGCAGATGTACTGTAAGTATTTTACATTATAAATGGTTAATTTCTGCCACAATGGCTTCTCTATGAGCAGTCCATAATGACTTTTATATCATTCGCAGATTGTGCCAATGGACATCCATGCTTTGTTGGAGAGGTATGAGCGTTTCTTTGTGTGTCCATCCTGGCAAACATTTCTCATTATATATGAAGCCAATAAATGATAAATATGCTTCTGTGTTGTCCCGTAGTGTGGCAGACCGGTGGTTATATCAACATGTCCAGACTGTGGAATTCCAATTGGTGGCCATAAGTACAACCCAGTCGATGGATTCACTCAACACATAGGACCAAGGTCTTCATCTGTTCAGTCAACCAGCTCAGTGACTATCGAGTATTTTCAGATATTTGTGTTTAATTTAGTTTTTGTTCCTCTTTGTGTGTTCAAAGCGTCAGAGATCAAACTCGGACAGGACACATATTAGGAGAAGCTCATCAGAGGTCTGAAGCTCCTGAAAGACAGATGACGTACGCTCAGTCCTGCATCCTGCGGCTGTTCACACACCTCGCCATGCTTCAGGGCGCCATAAGAAATCAAAGAGTGAGATTGTAGCAGATTTGACGTGTCACTGATGTTGAAAAGACGGAATTGTGTGATAATACCTTTATGTCTGTTTTAGGGAGTTGATGACATGATCCACCCCGGGACCCGTGATGTGTTCAACTTCCTGTGGAACCACCTTGAAAAGGACCTGCGTGTGCTGGGGAAGACGCTGGATCAGAACATGGACAACACGGCGGTTACAGTTCATTTGATTCTCAATACCTGCACAGAGTCCACCACAGGTGATACTGACTCTCCAACCATTTTCAGCACATTGCTTTTATTGTTAACGTGACAAACGTGACACGACTCTGCTGAATGTTAACAAAGGTTCCCGCCGCGCAGCAAGACAGGATCTGTCCTCCAAACAGGCACGACAAGCGTGGGAGAAGCTTGTGTGTGATTCTGCCATCAACCCAGTGCTTCAAGTGAGAAACTGTAAAACTATAATGAGTACGTGTGATATATTTATAAGGAAGACATGGTAAAATCTTTCTTCCTCCTGCCTGTTTGCAGGATTTGCAGAGGAAACTCGCTGAAGCTCAGGACAGAATCGCTGCAGATGATGGACTTACAGGAAGTCCTCTGATGACTCTCCTCTTCAGGGATCCTGGGAAAATGTTGTCCCTCCCTTCTGACTGTCCGACACATTGCTCCACTTTCTGGACTCTCCCTGAGATGATGACAGTGGAGCGCTTCACTCAGCTGGTGGGAGAATCGCAGCAACGCAGCTCCTTAACTCTGCTGATAATGTTCCTGGATAAGGTACCAATCTTCATCAGAGACACCCGAGCTGACATGTTTCCTGATCTGAGGTATCAAAGAGGGAAGAAGAGCTGTTGAGAGTCCAGCTCATAATGAAAGTAGAAGACTTTCAGCACAGCACAGTTTCCTAAATAAGAGAAAATGTTCAGAAACTTAATCTGCATTTAAAACACAGGAGTACCACTCAGTTCTTACAGGTCCAGTGCCTAATGTTCCACCAAATCTCCAAAATCTGTTGTTTCGTGTCCGAGATATCATGACAGACAAAGAAACATGCAACGTCTGGTCACCCTCTCTTCTTACTGACACATTTGAAGCTCTTGTTGTTCCTCAAACTGTCTCTGTGAACTTTAATGAATGTTATAATATGTTCATTAACATGTTAGTTGCAGCCTGTCTCCATTTTAAAGTGTTTGACTGACTGTTTATGTGTGTGTTTGTCCCAGATACACTGTGTGAGGCAGTTACATCACCTGCCCGAGCTGGCTGCTTTGCAGTCAGACCTGCTGAAGGTGTTTCCTCTGGCGTCAGACTCCACGCCGCAGAGTATTGCACACATGTTGCAGCAGATACCAGCAGGTATGTCAACATTTCATTTTTAAATGAACACACAGCAGCACAATAAAACACACTGACACAAACTGAGCTTTGTCATCATCCTCGTCAGGATACCAGAAGAAGATTCTGCTGGAGAGAGTGGACAGATTCATGAAGGTGTGGAACTGCCTCAGAGCAGAGGTGGCAAACAACTGTAAGCATGTCAACGTTAACTAACATATAAACTAAGAGTTGTAGAGGTGTGACAGTTTGCACTCACTAAACTACTGGTTCCCAACCTGGTAACTAGAGGGAGCCAAAGCTTCACACGAGTTGTCTCCTGCATAACTTCATGACCCTCCATGCCTGTGTGTGTGTGTGTGTGTATAGCAGCAGACTTGGGTGTGGATGTGAACTTGTGCGAGAAGGAGGTGACGACCGAGAGTTCTGGAGAGTTTCTGACACTGTCTCGACGTGGACCGGGCTCGTGTCTGCGAACTCTGGTCGACCTCCTGTTGAAGACTCACAACAGCCTGGTGACGGAGGCCAGGACAGTCAGTGGCCAAGAGGACAGGTCAGTACACGGGGTCCAGAGCCAAGCGCAAAGGCTGCTGGGATTTAAGGAGTCTGAGTTCAGGCCAGCAGCACTGTGTGAAAATATGATTGCAGAGTTCATCAAGCAAAACAGTCTTCTTTAATATAATGACTTCCATCTGGATCATTATCATGACCACGTCCTTCGAGTCTTTTATATTTCTATTATTCATGAATCTGCATTTTTTAACCAGATAAACCTTTGCTGTAATGTGATGTCCAATCAAACACATAGAAGCACTCGATCGTCTTGTTAAATAGACACCATGAGTTGACAGCTCATTCTTGATCAAGGTCCGCTCACGTGCTTGTTCTGGAACTTTAAAATGTCTCACACAGGCTGCAGGTTGGATTCGAACCCTGAGCCGCTGCAGAAAAGACTGAGGGCGCACGTTCTACCTACTGAACAAACGGCGCCCCCTAATGTTCATTTTTGACTTCATAAACCAAATTAGTTTAGTTTATTACTTCATTTGACATGAACGGTGCATGTTAATAACGTTTCTTTAACTTTTTTGTGTGTAATATGATAGACAATATCATTTAAGATGTTCTTGAGCAAAAACAAGCATTAAACATTAAAACAAACTTAAATTACCTAAGTGGAAATATTAAGTGGATTTTTTATGACCAGCTCAAAACAAAGTGTGAATATTTGTTGGAAAAGTATCATAATATATCAGACACATGGTCATGAAAATGCAAAGTGGAGCAGAGAGAGAAAATGAATTTGTGAAACCTTTAACCATAAATCATTCACCTCAACAACAACACACACATGCACGGAGGGTGGAGATGTGTCAACACTCGCAGAATCTCTGTTGGAGGTGTCATCATAGTTCTGTGGGTGTAGATTCTGCGTTGGCCCACAAACTGGACTTCCTAGATCCTGTAACAACATGTCAACTCCATCTCCAGTTAACCTGTGATTAACATGGCCGGTCTTGTTTTATTCCTCCAGTGAATACAGTGTTCCTTTAGAGAGGATATCAGAAACACAGCTGACCCTGTGTGACCCAGAGCGAGAGCTGCTTCCTCTGGTTTTAGCCCACTGCCACTACACCTTGAAGAAAGGTGGTGAGACCGGCAGCAACTATGATCTGCCCGGCATTCAAGTCCAGCTGGTCCGTCGCTTCCTGGCTGGAAAACCACGTATCCAAGCGGTAAAACGAAACTAATCATACAGCTGCATGCAGATGTCAGGTAATAACACATATTTTACTAACCAGTGCTGTTGTCCTCTGATCAAAACCAGGACACCTCGAGGTACCTGAACAGACACCTGCAGGATTTCTCTGTGGTTCTAGCAGAGGTCAGAGGAAAGATTCGCCAGGTAAGACCATATTTAGGATTTTATGCTACCAAACTTCATCTGGAACTGACTAATGCAAGCCCAGGAATGTTCACAGTAGTTTCCCCTGTAGGATTTTGTGAGGCCACTTTGTTAGAGGTCAAATTCCTTCCCTCACATTCGTCTCGCTGGCCCACTGACAGTTTCTCTGTCTGTGCTGCAGGAACCTCTGAAGGGTTCTGTGTGCAACGCCGTGAGAATGATGCTGCGTTCGTACACAGACGTTTGTGATGCCGTGTTCGTGGTGGAGATCGGCCTTCGCTTTCTTGGCAAGACGGGCGGAGACCCTCAAGGTCAACTTCTGTCCTACCTCACTGATTCGCTGCAGATGAAGCCGCAGATTTCCAGCTCTGTAGCCAAGGTAGAAATGTCTCAAACCCACAGCTAATTCCATTACAACGCCGCTATGCAAAGAATGTGATTATGTTGATCTCAATTTATGAGCAGTGCACCTCCTTCTTTTTGGAGACTTACAGTTCCTACGGAGCTCCTGAAGTCTGAAGGTTCTTTTTTGTGAGAGTAAGTTATTATCTGGATGTCACCTTATGGGACTTCAGGGCTTCCGTACATTCCGTACATTTGTTGGATTCCATTAATTTTTGTGATGACCTGCATGTAATGCATCACATTAAACTAGTCAAATTCTTTCTGTTTGGTGCTGCGCTGCAGATGTTCAAACTCGGCCCTCACTTCATGCAGTACTATTTGATGATAACGTAACTCTGACAGACTTTGTGATGTTCACTGTGATGGATTACACAAGTCGAGCATGTTTTGCAGGTTCTACAGACAGAGGTGAATGGAAACCAACGGCTGCTGTCCAGACAATTAATGACGAACACTTAAAACTGTTGAGCCCACGCTCAGAAACTTTGACTTGGTCTTTTGAAACTTTAAACCTGCGTGTTTCATTTTAGAGTCTTGAAGAGAGCAAACTGGAGCACAGCATATCCACCTGGCAGCTCTTGACTTGTTGGAAATCTGAGCTTATACTGAGCAGAAAGCAAGTAAGTATGAATAAAATCATAGACTTCAAGGAATTTGCTGAATGCCTAAAGCCCCTTTTAAGACTTAAAAACACAAAATCCATAAAAGAAACTCCACCCATGACCACAAATTTTGTTTCGACTCATTACTTTTCCTCCTGGCTGCCTGTGACCGACCCCAAACACCGCAGAGGGTTCAACTTTCTGGGCTGTAATCCGCTGAAGTGTGCTGTCTGACACGGCAGGCGCCCGAAGTTTGACCCCAATAAAAACTGAATTTAAGGAATCACACCACATCTTCTGCCTCAGAGCACTTTGTTGTTTTTATCACGTTAAACTCTGATTGATTGATTGATGGTCATCATGTTTCAGGACCCGTTTCAGAGGCTGCCCTCACAGTTCCAGCAGAAGCTGTCAGAGGAGGAGCGGAAAGGGCTGAAGGGTTTCCTCGCCGTCACAGATGTTGACGCTTTCTCTTTGGAGCTGCATGAAATTCTGCTGCTGAAGACGAGCAACGCCGTGCCTGACGAGGCTTACCGGCCACAGTGGGAGTAAGTACAAGCCATTTGTAACCCCCTCCCCTGAGAGTGAAAACACAGCTAATTTACCATTTGTGAGTTTTTGTAGGCGGGGATGCACCAAATGGGAAAACATTTGCATTATTGACATTTATTCCAGAGTTTAGCCAAGAGGTGTTTTTAGGAATGAGAATTTATTATAAGCTCGTGAGTGTAAGAAGTGTGCCTATTGTCAGTTCAAAGATGACCACCCCTGTCTAAAGGAATCCATTGATCCTAGACAGCTTTAATCACAGTAAAGTGTGGAGGTCTCACCCGGGGCTCTCCCCTTGGGATTTGGAGCCTTTTGACATCCAGGACCGGAGCGTGACCCCTCCAGGCGGCCATCTGTCAGGAGAAAGGAGCTTAAGTTGTATCCCCCTCAGCCACAGGTCATTTTCTATTGAAGCAGCAGCTGGGCAGGGAAGTGAATAGGAATGCTTGCGGTGGAAACAATGGACGTAGTGCTAACAGTTGTTTTCTTTGTGCCCTCCCACCCTGCTGTCTCTAGCATCAGGTACACCGTAGAGCTCCATTTGGAGGAGAAAGACCTTCCACCTCTGCTGGGACTCGAGTCTCTACCAGAGGACATCACCCTGGGAAAAGGGGCTGACGTGTGGAGGGCGGCTGTGGAGTTTAAAAGAAGATAAATGCTGAATTATTTGTGATTCGTGTTGTTGATATATTGCTAATTGGATATCTGGATTATGGTGGACTGTCTATGATTAAACTTGTTTTCTGTGATGTAAATATTACGAATGTCTCAAAAAGAGAGAGAAAGTTGTATAAATGCATTTGAAGGCGGCCTGTTTTTATTCATTATGTTTCTTCTGTTAATGAGGTGTCGTGGAACAATCAATAAATGACTCATGCATAAATTAAACGTTGTTTTTTTTTATTATTATAAATTTTCACTGATCATCACGCCTCCTTTTGCAAAGCCAACCAAACCGTTGTTTGAGCCCCGCCCCTTGGACGCTGCACAGCTGACAGACAGCTCCGCTCAGCCTATCACATGCACGAACACGAGGGACGCTGTTCTTCCTCCACCAATCAGAGCCCGCGGGGGGCGGTGATTGTGTTGTGTCGTTACCACAGAGATGATGATGGGCGTTAGTTAGCTCCCAGTGTTTGTCCACAGAGGACTGTCTCTGTGCACCAGCGGACTGTTTGTTTGGGAATTAAACCCGTGGAAGCGAACCGAAGCTCATCAGCAATGCTGCCGTCCGGCTCCTGAAGTGAGTAGTTAGCTGGCTCGGCCGTGCTGCCAGCACGTTTGTACTGCTGAAACGTTAAATACGTTAACCGTTAGCTCGAAACGTTCAGACTTCTCCGAAAACCGATTTTAAAAAAATTCCTCTAAAACTTATTAACGGTTTCTAATATGACCGTTACCGTTAGCTTAGCGTGGTGAGCTGGAAAGAGGCGGGGAGTCGACAGATTAACGTTGTTGTAACGGCGGGACTTTGCCAAACATCGTGATTTACATCAGCTGGAGATAAAAAGTGAACACGGTAACGGTGTCACGGCTACACTCCCCGTTAGTAACGTTATAATGACTGTTAGCTCACTGTAAAGGCTAAACAACAAATATTACATATTAGCATGACTGACGTTAGCTGTGTTTCTGCCTCATACATCTTAATAACCTGATGTTTACCTCACCTGTCACCTGTCATACGTCATAAACAGCGCTTACATACACCTGCCTCAGTGCAGCAGCTATCACAGCTCCAACTACAGCTCACATTCATCTGTTGAAGCAGCAGACAGCTTTGTTTCTTCTCTTTCTCAGGCTGTAGTAAAAATAGTGAGTGGTTTTGTTGTTGGTTACCCCGGGAGACAAAACAGTGAGGGGGAAAGTGGCTGTTACTTCCTCTGTTGTTGTGGTTGTGCCCATTCAATCCCCAGCGTGGCGTCTATTGTGTCTAACATCCAAGCCCTGTTCCAGCTTTCCAGAGGATGCATACCACACGCAGCCCTTCGTCCATCCCGACAGGTGTCTCAGGAGACGCCCTGGACCTCAGCTTGTCCGGCGCCCAGCTCTCCATGTCCAAAAGACCCAGCAGTGCATCACCTGGGAAGTACTTCTCTCGGTCCGTGTCGGTCTCTGTGGCGAGCGACAGCAGAGGAAAACGCAACACCCTGGTGAGTAAGCTGAGCGCTGCCTGCCACATGTGTGCTTTTGTCCTGGCGACAGAATGGAAACAAGCAGATTGTTTATGAGTTATGAGATAATCTGTTCAAGATGCAGGAGTGAGTAAGTCTGCAAACAGATCTTAATACTCAGTATCAAACCTTTTAAATCCACAGAGCGATGCCTGCTTTGGTAGCTCCCGTTCCATCAAGAACCTCCGTCGGTCCAACAGCACCACGCATGTTAATCAACAAGCCAACATCAGTTTAAGGTACAAACACACACGTGCATACACACCTGCTGCTGATGCCATAATTTATGCTCCTAACACATTTACAAGTTACAAGTTGAGGAGAATGTTTCAGAGACAGTCGGCGTTCCCTCTTGTGTCTCCGAGTCTTGTTTTCCTCATTCCTTATCACTGACATTGACACACTGAACTGCATATCGTACAGTATGTGCTGTTACATGCACTCTGCACAGCCTCGGGGAGAATTCGCTCTTAAGATTCAGTGAGATGATCAAATGACCTTTATAGTGACGAGCATGCCACTAAAATATGAAGGCCATGTGTGTTTTAGATAATGTGTGTCAGACAGTCTCGTGTAACCAGAAACAATCTGTGGTGCTGTAACCTGCCGGCCTGCGTGGAGTCTTAAAAACAGAACGCTCCTCTTCACTGAGCAACAGCTGGCAGCCCTGAAGCTTCAGCAGCTTGGACAATAGGAATTGTGGCGCGCCGCTCCTGCATGATAAAGAGCAAGAAGGGAAGCTGGGCGGCTGTTGCTAGGGTCGCGGGGTGCAGGGACTTGCTTTGTCCCAGGTTTGAGGGGGAGGGCCAGGACCTCGAGGTCAGGTTACCCCCCTCCACCAGAAGCCAGTGAAAGGAGAAGTGTGTGCGCACGCTCTGGTTCTATTGTCCGGCAGCTGCTGCCATCTCCTCCTCCCCTCACTGTCTCTGAGGATGCAGAGCTGAGGGGCTTTAAATTTTAAGGCATTCTAAAATACCCCCCTCCCAAGTCTCCAAGTCTTTCAGGGCAGTCAGTGGGTCACTCACTGCCCCCTCTCCCTCCTCACTGCTTCCTCCCCTCCATGCATCACTCTCTTGCAAAGCAAAAAGCAGAGGAATGTGCTGCCTGAATAGTGTTGTCAGATTGCTTTTCATTGGGCCAGCTGGCTTCAAACCCCCCCGAAGACACACACGCTCATTTATATACTCACCCAGACAGAAACACACAGCACAGCACAGCTCAGCACAGCACAGCACAGGCCGGCTGCAGCACAGATACCAGCAGAGGCCCAGCCAGACAGGAGGTCACCATACATCTGTGCCTCATGATGGAGGTGCTGGTGTGTCCGGCTATTTGAAGGATGAATGACAGGCCGTCGGGATCAACATATGCATGCACGCATTTACATGGAATCCACAGCGGAGTTCCCCTTAGCAGACGCCGGTCAGCTGCTACATACTAAATTCCAGTACTTGGGGGGAGAAGGGGACGAGTCCCATTTCTGCAGCTGTCATTACAACGTTTAATCACCAAAGCGGCCACTAAAAGCACGACTCAAGGCCCCGCTTTGTGTCGCAGTGTTTTATTGTGTGTCGCACAGCTAAACTCACTTATAAAGATGGATTTGAATTTTTTTGGCTCACGGCTACCACATAATCCTCTTAACCTCTTCCACCTCTCGCTGTAATATACATCATTTTGTTTTGTTCTTTTAGCAGGGGCCTGTGTACATCATCTGAAAACTGAAACCTGCAAGTTCATTTGAGAAGCAGCTCAGCACTGTGTGTCGAGTCATGAAGCTGTAATAAACGTTCAAATATTAAAAGTTCAGAGCGAACAGGGGCTCAGCACATTATGATAGTAGTATATGATGACCGTTCCCATGATCCGTGGCTGATGTCTGCGTGGAGTGGAACAGGTTAAAGTGTCAGGATATCTGTTCACGCAATTAAATTCTTTAAATAACCGTCTGTGATTTGCCCAGTGATCATTTGGTTAATGGTACATTTTTTGAATGAGGCCTGTGTGTTTGTGTGCGCTTCTCAGTCAGGACCAGAGTGAGGACTACCTGTCTCTGTTTGACAGCAGCTCAGATGGCCGCAAGAAACTGGCCAGCCTCAGCAAGGCCTCACCAGATAGAACCACGTGGAACATCCTGGTATTTACCATCAACCACTCTCTAACATTTGTTCACTTCACATCACATTCGAAATTCATTTGAAAGGCATCATGATCATCACATATCTATGCAGTGTGCAGAAAGACTGAAAGTGTTTCCAAACATTCAAATCAGTCTTAAAGGTGTCAGATTTTACAGTTCAGGTTGTAACACGATCTGTTCCTGTTTAAGGACGACCAGCCCAGAGCCTTCCCGCTGCACTCGAGCTCCCACAGCACGGGCAGCGTGGACTCTCCCACCAGCCTCAAGAAAAGAGAGTCTGGCATCGCTTTGGCTGCCACTTTCACTGCCAACAACAGGTAAGTGTGTGACTCACACACACACTCACACGTAGTCCATGTAGAGCAGGGGACAAGCCTAACATCAGTCTGGTGACTACTTGCACTGCAGCATTCTGGATTTCTACCTGCTTCTCGTGTTTCATACCTGTTGATCATGGCAGCTGATACTGCCTTCAGGAATTCCACCCACACACTGAGAAAACTGTCCAAAAAAACCTCTGTGGGCTGTTTGTGATCAAGTCAAGTGTATGTTACATACTGTAATGTCTTAAAAGGGGTAAAGTGAAAATAGGTGGCAGTGGCATTTTAAATATGTCACTCAAATGCCAACACATGAATGTTTTGAAGTCAGAAATGCCTCCTGCAGAGTGTCATTGTGCCTTTTTGTCTTTCGCAGGAGCAACAAGGGAGCTGTGGGGAACTCTGTCACCACCATCTTACACAACAACTACTCTGAGAAACCACTCACACCTAAGAGCTCCAACCAGAAGCCGTCATTTAAGTATGTCCTGAAATGAACACACATCGCCTGGCATGAGATTGGAGGTTTTGACAGTGTTAGTCAGTGAATCAGGTCGTTTGGCCAACCCATTTCAGTCAAACGCTCATGTTTACAGACCTTGTGTGAGGTTTCTCTGAATTTCTTCTCACATTTTTCTTTCAGCAACATCCTGAAGGCCACAGCGAATGATGAGGTGTCACTTGAGAACGGCTCCCTGACTAAGTCCCAGAAGAATTTCTCTTCAGTTTCTTCCACCTCAAACAACAGATCTCCAGTGTCTGCCCAGCGAGGCAGCCCCGTCCTGTCTCGAAGGAGGGAGGCCACTGAGGAGGAGGCAGAGAGGTCAGACCTGCCAAACTGTTTCACAAGGCTTCTTTCTGCCGTGTGTTTGCTGTTCTATTGATGTTAATGTTCTGTGACTCATACCAGTTCTGTTTTGTATTTGAAGGTTTATTCAGCAAGTGAACCAGGCAGCAGTCACCATCCAGCGCTGGTACAGACGCCATGCCAAGAGGCGACACGCTAACCAAGCGGCACTCAAACGCATCCTTGCCAGTAAAAGAAAGGTATCCATCTGTCCCCAGGCTGACTTATCCCATAACCTTTTATTCTCCGTGGTCTTAACCGGTTTTATGACCTTCTTTCTATTGCTGCTGCATTAATCTGATCTGTGTCTTTCCCTTTCAGGAGTGGGAGGAGAGGACAGAGGAGGACGGTCGCCTGGAGCAGCAGCAGAAAAAGGACGAAGACAGAAAACGGATTCGTGAAGAGAAAGCTCGCCTGGCCCGCCTCGCTGCCATCCAGGTGCCCAGCTCGGATTTACCTCGAGCAGTTTTAGTGTTGTGCATCAGTAAAGTTAGAAAAAAAAAAAAGAAAACTTAGGCAACAGATAGCCTGACTTTTAGTCTTTAATATGTGTCAACATGCAAACACATTGGACCCTTCCTCAGCTCAGTGCAAACAGAACCAAAACAAAGACAACTCCTCTCAAGCTACAACTCAGATTCAGGCTGTAGATGACCTACATCTGGAACCAAATCTACTTCATTAGATTGTGCACTTTCACATTCACGCACACATTCCCTGTTTGTGGATGTTTTTCCTGAATTCTGATGGCTCCCATCACAGTCCTTTGCCTCCCTCTGGTGGTGTGTTACAGGAGCTGCAGCAGAAAAGAGCCCAGCGGGTTGCAGAGGTGCAGCATGTAGCTGAGGTGGAGCTGGAGAGCCTGAGGCAGGCCGGTGTGGTCGGACGCAAGAAGCCGCCCAGGACTTCACCCACCAACAGAAGCCCAGCTTCACCGAGCAACAACAGCCCGATGTCACCCACAGATGTCAAAGCTAAGAACACGGGTCAGTAAGCCAATACAGAATCATTCATTCAGTCATCCTTAATATCAGATGAGAGGGCTCATATGAAGAGATTCCCTCTTTGCTGTCTGGATAAAGAAAATTCTGAAAAGTTTCTGTCGTCTGAACATGAAAAAGTCTCACATCATCAAAACTACAGTAGAGAAATGACTTTAAACATAACTGCAGTAGAAAGTCTATTATCCCTATGGTTCTTGCTATGGCAGCCAGTGAACTGGTATTCTGAACAGGATTGTGTTGTTCTAGATGTATTGATCAGTTTTTTGTTCCCACAGATTCCAATCTGAATGCTGTGGCTGACTTAGGTGAGCTGACCTTCAGAGCCATTTCCCCAGCTTTGTCCAATAACAGAGGCTCTCAGTGTTCCCAGGTAAATTACTCTGTACCTTCACAGCTTAGCCCTCCACTTCATTCATTCTTCATCTCTCTCTTTCTCATGATATTTAACAAAATCTGTTTTTCTCTCAGGATCAGGAGGACAGAGCAGAGGTAGACGTCTGCCTGGAGCAGCAGCACCCGGAGAGCGACAGGAAGTTAATTCGTAAAGAGAAATGTCGTCTGGCCCGCCTGGCTGCCAACCAGACGAACTCATCCGATGTACGAACTTTTTAAGCAACAGCATCACACTGAGTTTGATCCAACTGACAACTCTGATTGTCTAATGTCTCCCTCTGGTGGCGTGTTACAGGAGCTGCAGCAGAAAAGAGCCCAGCGGGTTGCAGAGGTGCAGCACGTAGCTGAGGTGGAGCTGGACAACATGAGACAGACGGGTGTGGTCGGACGCAAGAAGCCGCCCAAGATTACTCCAGTCAACAAAAGTCCAGCCTCGCCAATCAACAACAGCCCGATGTCACCCACAGATGTGAAAGCTAAAAACACAGGTGTGTGTGTGTGTGTGTGTGTGTGTGTGTGTGTGTGTGTGATGTGGCCTTTTAACATGGAAAAAAGAGCATTTGCATAAACTCTGTGTAATCACTGTGCTGGTTAAATGTTTCCACAGACTCCAATTTAAATATTGTGGCTGAGTTAGGTGAGCTCTCGAGCTTCAGAGCTGTTTCCCCAGCTTTGTCCAACTGCAGAGCGTCTCAGTGTTCACAAGTAAGAAATTAAAAACCTTCAGCTGCTCCTCAAAGCACTGATCAGTAATCTGCCAAATGTTAAAGCAGTTATTTGATCCCATTATAAGCATGTTTGTTTGCTCCGTGCTCCAGGAGATCCTGCAGAGGTCGGTGAGTGTGGAGGACCAGCGGCAGGGAGCTTCGTCCAGCAGAGCTCAGTCCAAAACCACCCTGAACGAGCTGCTGGACACCCTGAAGCTGTTAGAGGAAGAGCCAGAGAGGCTGTCAGAGCCAAAGAGCTACCGCAAAGAGAAATATGCCTGGATAGACGAGGTGAGACTTCCTGAATGGAACATGGCATCTAACTTAAAATATTTCCTGGTCGTGCTTCAGCCTGAGTGAAAGAAATATTAATCAAATCCTGCCGTGTCTGTAATCTGCGTCTCATTAAAGGACGGAGACTCCAACTCTCTGACCACTGACAACCTGGAGCGTCACGGCCAGCTGAGTCACCATCCTGCACTGCCAGACGGGGGCGCCCTGCTCTCCGAGGCCAAGCTGCAGAGCATCATGAGCTTCTTGGATGAGATGGAGAAGTCTGAGCAGGAGAGGCCACGCTCGGTTACGTCAGGGTCACACAGAGAGGTCGGCATGAGGAGCAGATTGTGTTTAAATATTGTTGATTGATTGATTTTTAAATAGTGAGTCTCATTCAGCTCATTCAGTTTGTGCATATCTGTTGGAGTTTAATATTTCCTGTGTGATCGCAGGCTGTGTTGTCGGAGGAGGAGCTGGTTGGAGTCGAACAGGCGTCTGCCACCGCCGCAGAGGTCACCGGCTCCATGATGAGAATCAAGCTGGAGCTGGAGGAGAAGAAACGCACCGTCAACATGCTGCAGACCGCACTGGTGGGTGGAAATTCACACACTTTACGTACGAGTATAATGTAGAGAGAAGGTTTTGATCCTGTTAGCTGCTGTAGATGACAACACCCAAATCTCAGGTATGTTTACCTTCTTTATCAAGGCCCAGCAGAGGGAGCTGACGGTGAGACATGTGAAGGAGACAGAGAAGGAGCTAGGCAGGAACTTTCAGCTCCAGAAGGAACAATATGAATCCACCATCCAGAGACACCTGACGTTCATTGATCAGGTGGGTAAAGACACACAATATGCATCCTGATAGCCTGATAATAACAGCTGAGGGTGAATATGTGTAAACTTTTCTCACGTGTTGTTTGTGGATCAGCTCATCAATGATAAAAAGGCTTTGAGCGAGCGCTGTGAAGGAGTGGTGGGAGAACTGAAGCAGGTGGACCAGAAATACACCAAGAAGATCGCACAGATGCAGGAGCAACATGAGATGGTGAGATGGTCGATGATGTTCCCATCAGAGCCACAACAATAACCTAACGTGTTAAATAACTTCTGCTGCTCTGCTTCTACTTTGTGTCTTCTGTGATCATCTTGTGTGACTTTGCTTTCTAGCAGTTCTGCTTTTGTTTAACTGTCTTCTCTATTTTTCTCTCTCTTCTCCTTCTTTGCTGTCGTTCTCTGTTCTTGTCTGTGTATCTGTTCATTCCTGGCTTTTAGGTGTGGCAAATTCTGGGTCCCTTGTGCGAGGTAACTTTTTTTTCCTCCTCTAACCCGGTCACCTTTGGCACGATCATCTCTCTCATTCAACCATTCCTTCCTTTCATTTGTCTGTCCTTCTCCACTTGTGTTGGACAGTCTGTCTGCATGTGAGTCTTTTCTCATTCATCTCTAGATTTAGATATAAATTAGTTTGCTGCTCCTCTTATTACCTGTGTGGTATTCGATACCTGTTGATCTTATAACTGTCGTCATGTATAAACTGAACCTACAAAGTCCTTCCTTTGCTGCTAGTGTGTCCTCGTCACTTCAGTGCCACCTCACTGTGACCAAACCACCATAAATTTACCCCCCCCACCCTGCAGGAAATCAAGAAGTTAAAAGAGCTCATGAGTGCCACGGAGAAGATCCGCCGGGAGAAATGGATTGACGAGAAAACCAAGAAGATTAAAGAGATCACTGTGAAAGGTAAACAGAGCCTCGGCTGTGAGAGGAAACACATCTTAACCAAAGCTCTGTTCAGATCAGGCCACAAAAAACCAAATCTGTGCAATGTGATCCTAATTCTGCCTCGTTTGGCAGTAACTCTTCCCGTCTGCTCTTATCGAGTGCATCAAAATCCTCGACCGTTCAGGCGCCGCGCATCCTTTAGCAGTAATGTGGCATAATGCCGGCCATCGTCATGGCTTTGTCATCATCATTCATCAGCTGTAATAAAGATGATCGACGTGACTCTCCAAAAGTGAGGCCAAATCACTGTAGACCGCCCCCTGGTGGCTGGATGCACTAAAGGTCATAAAGCCTGAACATGTCAAATAAACATTTCCACCTCATGATGGACAACCGAGTCACGCTCGTGACTGGGTCACCCCGTGTATGGGCGAGAGCTCGATACCAGTGGCTCCGACTCTGGTTGCTACGAGCTGCATTTTTGTACAGTGGGAGGAAGTGGAGACGTGTCGTCCATCTTTATGTATGCAAGTGTCGAGGATACACAATGTGAACAAAAATGTGTCAAAGAATCTCAGCCCTGATCTGCTTCATGTCTGCTCATATCATGATGAGCTGACATTAAAACACGTTTAACAGGACAAACCTTCCACCAGATGAACGCTGCATTGTAACTATATGTATGGAAGTGTTTACATGAGTTAGTAACTAAACTCAGTGTTGTAAATTCATAAATGATGCTGTATCATGTTGCCTTTTCTGGTGTGCTAAGCACAGCATGAACAAAGAGGTACAGTTCTGTTTCCAGAACGTCATCGTGCTGTTCTGCTATTTCCTGCCTGTGATGAGCTGATTCCATGAAAGGTCACAGTCAGTTGTCAGCCAGTGCTGATGAGGTGTTTGTACAGTGACAGAGAACTCAGAATATTTCTTTACTCAGTGACTGAAAAAAATCATGAATCATCAAAACTTCTTTCCCAGTAAATTTGAGTCAGTGAGCTGTAATCATTTCACAGGCCTTCACTAGCCTCAGAACGAAAACGAGTTTCTCCTCCTCCCCCAGGTCTGGAGCCAGAGATCCAGAAGCTGATTTCAAAGCACAAACAGGAGCTGAAGAAGCTGCGGACGCTCCACGAGGCGGAGCTGCTGCAGGCTGACGACCGGGTGGCCCAGCGCTACGTCCGCCAGTGTGAGGAGCTCCGGCAACAGCTGGAGAGAGAGAAGGAGGAGCAGTGTCAGAGAGAGAGGGAACTAGCCAAACAGAGGTACACATGCCACTTCACTACTACACTACACTTGCACTCATACAAGAAATACTTCAAGGCTTTACAAACCAGGCAGCCTGCACAGAGCTTAATGCTTTAAAACTTGAGAGAGATGGCCTTCAGTCCTCACAGTTTATTCAACATCGTCAGCTCCTCATGACTATTTTTGGAAGTAGTGAAAACATGCTGCCTGTGCTGCAAGGCAAGAGAGGTAGAGTGACACTTATAGAGAGACAGAAATGTCATTTTTCTTACATTATGGTACCTGAAGAATCACCTGAACGTTTCTGTGTGCGTCAGATACGAGAAGCAGCTTCAGGAGGAGGAGCAGTCGCTGCAGCAGCAGAGGAGGCGTCTCTACAAGGAGGTGGCGGATGAAAAAGAGAGGCTGGCTCAGCTGGCTGCAAGGTGAGGTCAAAGGTCAACAAAATCTGAAGACGTAAACACAAAGAGACGTCTTCTGGGTGTTTGCTTCAGTGTTATGGTCAGCCTGGTACTGCTTTGAAGAACCTTCATGAACTGGAGCAGCTTCCGGGTTAGAGTTTGTTACAGCAAAGAGGAAACTTCCTTTTAATCCTCACCATCCTGTTTGCACGAGTGTTTGTACTGTGAATCTATCTCCTGTCCTGCAGAGAATGTAAAACACTGAAATGATTATTGTGATTCTGCTTTTCAAGACTCTTCTTTGCGTTTGTCTTCCAGGCAGCGTGCTGAGCTGGAGGATCTGCGGCGGCAGCTGGAGGAGAACAGCTCTCTGGCTGGACGAGCGCTCAGAGTCGAGCTGGACAAAACCAGAGAGGAGCAGGAGAGGAGGCACCAGGTGAGACAGCGCAGAATAACATCTGTGTCATAAAAAGACTTCAGCAGAAGTCTGTCTTGTATCTGCGCGTTTATGAGCATCCTTCAGAAGTCAGAGGCAGCTAGCAGGACTGCATCTCGCTAACTGAGTGCTATTTGTGTGACTAGTTGGAGATGAAGGCGTTACAAGAACGTTTGGACATCGAAAAGCAATCCTGGGAAGAAAACTACAAGAAAAAAGAGGTTTGTTGACATTCAGTCACCTTCTCTATCTGCTCTGAAGCATTCCTTTGTCTGCTCACAGTGAACTAAACAAACCACAGAACACCCTGTAAATATGAACTGCTGTGCTCATAGCGGCTCTGCATCACCTATTCTTACTCGAAGGCAAAAGATTTCTAGTGTTTGGAGTGCAGCTGTGAGGTGAAACTCAACTCTTGGTGTAAAAAGAACAGGAACTGAGCTTTTCTGCTAAAAATGGTCTTTTTCCACTGTGTGTGGTGACGTGGACAGGTGGCTCATTTCCAGCTCTCTGGAGTGCAGCAAAGTGAGAACAACCTGTGCTGCCCAAGTCTCTGCTTAAATATAATTTGGATGAAACCCTCTGGGTGTAGATCACATATTATATGAGGAATGAAGAAAAACCAAGTTAATAAGTGAAGAGCGACATTTGTGTGTGTGTGTGTGTGTGTGTGTGTGTGTGTGTATGAAGTCAGAGAGCAGTCAGGACAGTCAGCATGTGTCTTGTGTGTCCACAGGAAGTGTGGCTGCTGAGCCGAGAGCGCGAGCTCAAAGAAGATCTGCGACGAGAACGTGACAAAGAGATCGAACTCGCCATCTGGACGCTGGAGGAAGAGACCAGCAAGGACAAAGAGGAGTGTGAGAGGGCGGCTGATAACAGGTGTGTGTGTGTGTGTGTGTGTTTATCGAGTGGCAGCACAGTTCGATATGATGAAGAGAACGTGAAAGTTTTTTGGGTTCATGGACACATGAATGATCTTTCTTCTGTCCAGCACCTGCAAATAATTTAGGTCCTAACAGCAGCTTTATCACGTAACAAAAGTTTCAATCAACACCAACCTCCACTCTGCACTCAGGGTGAAGCGGGTGAGGGAGAAGTACGAGGCCGAGCTGAGGGAACTGGAGCGCTCTGAGAGGGCGGCCGTGGAGAAGCAACAAGAGTTGAGGAAGCAGCAGATGGAGATGGAGGGAGAGCTGATCAGACTCCAGGCCCTGCTCCGACAGAAAGAACAGGAGGCCGAGGACATCACACAGGTGAGGAACAAATCAGCAGAATAATTCTAAAACAGGATGTGAGAGCAAACGTAAATAAAAGATCTGTCTGTTCAGACCAGGGACAAGTTGGTGGAAGAGCGCCGCAGCCTGGCCGAGGTGATA
Source organism: Protonibea diacanthus (assembly GCA_028641955.1). Classification (NCBI taxonomy): domain Eukaryota; kingdom Metazoa; phylum Chordata; class Actinopteri; family Sciaenidae; genus Protonibea; species Protonibea diacanthus. The sequence goes on along the minus strand of CM053996.1, from coordinate 20,262,683 downwards.
AGGCAGGAGTTTGCAGACCGGCTGGTGATGACGGAGGAGGAGAACCGCAGGATGAAAGTGGAGGTGTCGGAAGTTCGAGCGAGGTTACGGCTGGAGGTGGAGAAGGTCACCAGGGAGAAGGAAGAGGAGCTGGCCGAGGTCCACCAACGGTGAGAGATTCATGAGAAGAGGATCTGAGTGAGACTGGTTTCAATAATTGTTTTTATTCTGTAGTGTGTCGTTTTCACCCTCTAATGACTGAACTTGAACTCTTCAGTCTCGTTTTAAAGAAGTGAAACTGCTGAGCCTCGTGAGGAACTTCTACACAGTTTGCAGCGTTTAAAAATGGCATCAGACGTTTTGATGTGTTAACTGGAGATGTGGCTGAAAACGCAAATAGACCTGAGGAGAGTGGGTCGGCCTGCCCAGTCCAGAGTCTCATCAACTGTCTGGTCTCATCTTTTATATGACATCCACACTGTATGGCCAAAAGTATCGAGACGTCTGAACATTGGGGATACATGGCTGATAGCATTCCGGCGCCGTGCTGGATCTCTGGTGTATCGGCATGACTGCCGCCGTTGAAAAGGGGAAAAAAGAGAAAGAGTGCGCACCCTTCATTTCTCTGAATCCAATAGAAGCAGCTTCATTCTAAGCCTACTAACCAATCAGAAGTAGGGTGGGGCAGACATAGGCTAGGTGTTGACACTCGGGCGCTTCACGTGTCATTGACAAGTCGAAAGTGAGCATCATTAGCCTGCAGTAACAAGCATTGTAGCCTAATTGTGTAGCCTAGTGGTTCCTCAACTCTCCAAAAAGTACCTAACATGAGCAGAGACGACAGAGCAAGCCAAACGTCTTTCTGTTCATTGTTTTTTAAATTTTTGTTCTCATCATTGTCGTCCTTTCTGTGGTTTGCCAGAGTGAAGTCGGCCATCTTGAAGAAGGAAGAAACTGTCAGCTGTCTCCGGAAGCAGCACGAGGTGAGAGGCTTGGTGAAGCGCGGGCGGCGTCTTTCTGTCAGAGCATGATTAGTAAGAAAACAGTTTGTGTGGAGATGTGTGGAGTGATTGACAGCATGTATAAATATCGCTCTGTCCTCTGATAGGCTGCGCTGAAGAGGGCGGACCACCTGGAGGCCCTATGGGAACAGCAGAGGAAGCAGCTGCTGGAGAAGTGACTGACAGGAAGGCCTGGTTTTATCCATCTGGACCTCTCCTCTCCACCCTCCATCGACCCCCACCTCTCTTCCCCTTGGAGCTCTCTCCATTGTTTTGCTCGAGCCCTCGATTTCCCCTTTGGATGTTGTTTCTGCCAGCAAGACTGAACCTGTGGAACTTCAGAGGGTTGAACAAGTGACTGAACCTTGTCCTACCTCATTTGAAAAATACAGAATGGGGAAATGCGCTGGGCCTCACTGTATAGGGCAGGTCCCCCACCCCCCACCCCCCACACCCCACCACCCACACCCCACCACCCACGCCCCACCACCCAGGCATGAAGGAGCGTGTTGTGTTGGAACTTCCCTAATTTAAATGCCACAGACCAGGTGGCACCAGATGAAAGACTATGGACGGACGTCCCCTTCTTCTTCTTCTTCTTCTTCTTCTTCTTCTTCTTCTTCTTCTTCTTCTTCTTCTTCTTCTTCTTCTTCTTCTTCTTTCTTCTTCTCGAGGAGGATTGCTGCAGTTTTTGTGACTCCCCTCCTTCTCTTCTCTCCCTCCCTCCCTCCCTCCCTCCTCCCTGCAGTCTGTGGGAGCAGGAATGCCTCCATGTTCCCACAGAGCTACAGAGAACACGTTTCCAGATTGCTTCTTGAAACCAGCCCAGGCTCAAAAGGTCGCTCATCCTGACGACCACAACTCACAGACTCGCATGGATCAGTCAGCATCAGAGCAAACAGTATGAGCGTCTGTCCAGGCCGAGTCGAGCCCTGTGCCCCTTCGGTCTGCTGAGTCATGCTTATTCCCGGTGTCACCTCGAGGCGAGCGCTAATTACAGCATAGGATCTATAGCTTCACTCGCTACAGCTCTGTGACCAGCTCTGAACAGTTTGGTGTCTCACACCAGAATTAGGACTCACTGAAAGACTTGTAGCATCAACACTGGTTACAGACTGAAGGTGGTAGAGTGCATGTGAACGTTGCTAGAAAGAGTATATGACGTGTAGACGCACCCTTAAAGGGAAAAGGGAGTGAAGAAAAAGCAGGACGGCATGTTTTGAGGTCAAAGACAGATGATTGCAGAGCAGTCAAGGTTTCTGAATGAGAATAAAGAAGAGGATGGAGGGGGTGGAGGTAAGAAGGGAATGCACATAGAAATGTTTATAGGGGATTAGGGAAAGCAGAGCTGGGACAGAGGAGGGAGAGTGGTAGGAGGGCACTAAGCATGTGACCAGAGGTATGTTTAAAAGCCATATAGGTTTTTGATTCAGAGGCTGCACAAAGACAAAACACATGAAAACTCAACAGGCGGAGGGGGCGGAAACCAGATTCACACACATTTAAACTATGTGTGTCTGGATACTCTCTGAGGAGCGTCGCTCTTCACAACAGATTTGCTTCATTGTTTGTTCCTGCTTTTCTTTTTCTTTTTGTTAAATTTCTCAACCTTTGTGATGATGGAAGATGTTTTGTAAAGTCTGTTCACAGACACAGAAAGTCTTTGTGGATAAGATTTCAGTAAGAGCGCCCATAGCATGAGCTAGAGAGGTGTGTGTGTGTGTGTGTGTGTGTGTGTGTGTGTGTGTGTGTGTGTGTGGATGGGGTGAGCTGTGACTCTGTAACCAGAGTTTGTGCTGCAGAAAGAAACTCTAAACCATGAAGTAAAGCCTGTTATTTAGGTCCAACATGATGTGAAAACACAGCCTCCAAATTAGACATCAGAAAAATATTTATTCTGTTTCTCTTTATATTTATTTTTAAAGTTCAGCACTCTACGTGATCTTGTAGAGTTACTGGTCCACAGACAGGTCAAGGATCAGCAATGTTTCTGGAATTCTCTTGTTAGGGAACACTAAACAGTGACTCGGGCAGAATGATGACTGCCGCCGTGAATCGCTATAACACGCCATTTTTCGGATGGTTTAAATAGAGCGTCAGGTTTTTCTGACATGGAAGTTGTCTGAGCCACAATGTAAAGGTTCATATGAAGTGTAGCGTAGTGGAGGGGGAGGGGGTTAATAATCCAGCTTTATGGTAATGCAGTTTCTGACCTCAGACGACAAATCAGAGTGATTGCTCATCAGCCGGCTGGTTAAACTCGGGCCATGATTAAAATCCCAGATGGGAGACTCTCGGCGGACAGAGGTGGTTGATGTGTGTCACTGTGGCTTTCTAGACTTTACTGTGAGTCACGAGGGACTTCTCGGTGTGGAGGACCGAGGCTCGCAGCAGCTCATGCCTGCCCTCACAGCCCCTCACTGCTCTGCTGGTGTTGGCACGGCAGACGGAGGCTGTTGGCCTCGAACCCGGGAGGGTGGTGGTGTGAGTTGGCATTCCTCGCGCAAGTCTGTCTCACAAGTGCCAGTGCGAGCCTTCCTTGTGCGCATGGGAGTGTTTGTGTGCCACCATTCTTCTGATCTGGACCCGAGATGACCCCTGTGGATACGCAGCCACGTATATCACATGGCACTCTCGTTTCTTTCTTTTTTTTTCCATCTGTAACTCTATATACGAACCATTCCAGCTGTCGTCGGTTATTGTCCTGATTTTTGTAACGCTCTGTGCCCAACAACACGTGCTCTTGCACACACTGTTCTTCTTCTCTGTTTTAGTTTTAATTGTTATTCATGCTGATGGTTCGAAAACTGTGAAGAAGATGGTGACTGATCCATCAGCCACAACGAATAAAAAGCAAAGACTGCTGGGAAGACACACTGTGTCCTTGGTTTTTCTCTCACTGTGGGAACACAGACAATTGTTTGCTTGTTTCTGTCCTCAAGGCCCCATCATCCCTCACTCTCCCCTGGCCATAACTCATGAGTCTGGAGATGAGGGAAGGTTCTCAGTCACATCTAGTCAATTCCCTAAGCTGAATCCAATTACCAAAAACAGCTGGCAGTTTGGAGCCTGAAATGATTTATTAACAGTATTTCTGAATGTTTAAATAAACTCATCAGCTTCTCCTAAATGGAGATTTTCTAATTGCAGCTGCCTTTCCTTCCTCCTCTCAGCGTCTTTATGGAGCCAAGTTGTGCACTCCTCAGGGATGTTTCAGCCTATACATCTGGAATAATGTCCAGAGCTGACCCACTTCTCCTCCTCCTCTCCCTCTACCCATATTTCCTCCTCGCCCTCCAGCTAGCTCACTTCCTCTGTACTGCCAAAGCAACCAGTGGCGCACTGAAACGTGTCTCCTTTCAGCCTATTTCCTTTCTTTTTCACAGAAGAAACTCAACCCAAAGAGGCACACCCACCATTGACTCTCACTTGGCTTGAAGGCCTCAGCTGACTGGCAGGCCGGTGGTGGACTGACTCTCAGATGAGGAGAGAACGTCTCCTGTACCTGAGATCTGAGAGGAAGTTCAGGCTGCATGTTCCCGCTTGTTATCTGTATGTACACATACATTCGTGTGTGTGTGTGTGTGTGTGTGTGTATGTGTCATGTCTGTCATTACTTTTTTGTGATTTAGGTTCCAAACATTGTGAGTATAGCAGAGATCCACAGAGCTGCCTGCTCATGTCTAACTTTATTGCAGCCTGGAGTGAGCTCTCCCTCCCTGTGTGTGTGTGTGTGTGTCTCTGTCTGTCTCCCTCTGTCTGTCTCTCCTCTGTCTGTCTGTCTGTCTCTCTCTCTCTCTCTCTCTCTCTCTCTCTCTCTCTCTCTCTCTCTCTAAGAGACAGCTCTCTCTCTCTCTCTCTCTCTCTCTCTCTCTCTCTCTCTCTCTCTCTCTCTCCCCCACTCATGCTCTGGAGTTGAGGGGGTTGACCAATTGCCAGCAGCTGTTGCTCATTTCACAATGGTCCCGCCCATACAGTGCCGAGGCTGGCAGTGCAGCCGCTCCACACTAGATGAGCAGCCGAGCCCTTAACTTAGAGGAACATGTCTACATTACGAGCGTCATGAAGGAGGAGAGAGCAACACAGGACACAGAAGAAGACTTTCTGCTGGTGAGAGCTCACGCAGATTTTCTTTATTTGATCTTCTGCTGTCATAACTGGAGAGCTTTGTTAGACGGTGACAGACACAGAGAGGGAAGAGACTGTTGGGTCATAATTTGTCACAGTCTGATGCATGTGTTTCTCCTCTTTATGTTTCTCTTGTCAGCCATGTTGGCGATTGAACACTTTTTAGTAGGAATCTTTGTTGAAACTACGTTACTTTAGATTCCCTCAGAGTTTTGCTGTTATGTCTGTTATCAGAGAGAGAGCTGAGTTTATCACTGGATCACTGCAACACATTCTTTCCATTCCCCATTTAGCCTCAGCCAGGAGTTTCTACACGAGCCTGGGAAACCGTTATCACTCGCATTGTCGTGTCATTACTGGTATTATTTTCCTGATTCGACCCAGTTATTAGGTGAGGACGATTTGTTGGACTTAAGGAAGCGACTTGAGACTCAACTTAAAAGAAGTTTAGAGAGTTCCTGGCCTCAGGCTCTGTTTTATTACACTGCTTACAAAGAGGTGAGAAGTGGAGAGGGGTGGTGCCTTGTGTGTATGCTAATGTCTCCTTGTGAGACCGTTAGATACTCACAGCTTTCATTTTTTTAACATCAACAAACAAAGTTTCCTTTCTAGCTTCCTCCATTTGCTGTCGGCCACCAGCTGAAGCACACTTGAAGTTTCCTTTAGTGTGGTCAGCTCGGGATGAGTGGCCGAAATGTTGCCTAATCAGCTCCTCTTAGTGTGTGTTTGTTTTATCTTACGAGGACAGTGAGAGCAGAAAGGAAAGAGGAAGGACGAAATAAATAAAAGCAGGATGTGGAAGGATATGAAGATTTGTGACTGCTCTGTGTGTTCAGGGACAGGAGCGAAGGTTTCATTAAAAAGGGATTATTTGGGACGCCGTTGACACTGAGAGATAAAGTTTCCCCTTCCCCAGTCTTTGCCCTCGTTCCAACTCTCTCTTTCTGCCTCCCTCCCACTGTAGATGTGCTGAGAGAAGCCCAGAGTGGAGCCCAGATCCTGTTGTGGCCTAATTAAATCCCCCTCTTCCTCCTACTCCTCCCTCGCCTTTCCTCCCCCCGGTTGACCAGAAGAAGACAGAAAAGTGTCCCGCGGAGAGCAGCATCCTCGCCCGCCTCCTCAGCCTCCACGCTCTGCCTCCTCATGTTCCTTCAGGTGGAGCAGAGGGCAGGGCGAACACACACACAGCCTGCTGGTCATATACACCTTGACGGGGAATGGCGCTCCAGAAGAGGCTGGTCCTCGGTGTAGTGACCGTCAGCCCCTTTCTGTGTGTCTACATCCTGTGTGTGGTCCTGGAGAGGCCCAAGTCCTGGACCATAGAGCCCCTCAAACATTTCCACGGCTTCATACGGGGAGTGAGCAGGTGAGGAACGAAACTCATTTTGATCGTTAGCACTCAGAAAGAACGAGCAGTGATGTGTTTTTGGATTTGTGTGTGACAAACCTGCAGCCTTTTCTAATAACAGCATATAATCGAGGAATTATTATTCTGTATGTCGCAATCAGGTTCTTTATTTAACCGCACTGGCCACATTTGTCACATGGTAAACTGAATCTAACTGATGATGTAACTTCTGAAAAACAAACTAAAAACAAACAGGAAGTGAATCCAGCTGCAGCACAAGCCTGAGCGAGCACCGACGAGAAACTATCAAAGGATGTGACACCAAATATTAAAGATGAGGACTTCATTCTGGAAGTCTGGAGATGGATTAAGACAGAAAGATAGAGGCCTGACTTTTAGAACATGCGCGGCATCGATGCATTCACATCGTATGGGGTGGATGGCAGAGAGTGAAGGTTGTATGACTGCAGAGTGCTGAGGAAGCACCGATAAATGTCATGCGGGTCAGTTAGAGCAGTTAGAGCTTGAAACTTCTGAATTCATACATTTTTATTGTAAGAATAGAAATAGATTTTTTTTTTTAAATACTTTGTTTACCTCATGTTGGTTAATGGTTCAGCTGGTTCTCCTCATAAAAATTTTAAGTAGTTTTTAGTTTAATTATTAAAGATGAGATGAGATCAGGTAAGATAGACTTCATTGATGGTCACAAGGTGGAGAAGAGGAATATTCATAAATAAAACAGAAAAGGATATACACACTATGTCTCAAACCATGCAATGTTGGGCCCTTGAATTTGATGAACTGGGCCTGGAAAGTCCTTGAAGAAATATGACATGAACGTGGCATTAAACTCTTTTTAAAAACTTTCAAGAGCCGAAGCAGAAAATGGGTCATCGCTCTATTTAAAAATGCAAACATGTTTCACCATCAAAGCACTCTGTATGGCATCCATATGTTGTTTCAAATCATCCACAGACGAGGAGAGCAGACAGTTCAGTCCAGCACAGAATCAAGGTCAGGCTGAGTGAAATAAGACGAGGTTGAAGAGTTAAACTTTTATATGATGAGTGCTGAGGAGTGTTCCCTCATCCCCTCTCGTTGTATCATTGTGGTTTTAACAAAGGAGCCACTCAGCGCTCCGGCTGCACTAATGAAAAAAAGCCCCTGGACTTATTTCACTGGAGGTGATCTCTTACACGTGTATGTGAAATGTAAGCTTTGTTGTAACGGGCAGCGCTCCAGCTTTAAAAGCGTGCAGATCCAGATAAGATGCATTAAGTTTGGGGGGATGAAATGGTAAACGTGGCCGTTTCCTCAAAGGTCTGTTTCAGGCGCTGGATGGTGAGTTTGGGCGTGTGGAGCTGGCAGGTCTTTCATTTTGAAAGCCGTTCTTTAATCTGAACGTCTGTATGCACTTCCCTTCCTTCCCTCCCTGCTGAAGCTCCTCATGTTTTTTAATGGACTGTGGAGCCTGCAAAATGAAATGGAATAAAATATTTTTTGGAATAAAATGTTCAGATTAAAAAGGCTTTTTTCCATGACCCTGTTCAGATCCAATACGGTCAAAAACCTCTGAATACTGAAATAAACATGCAGAACACTGTTAAGTCTGTCAGTATATATTAAACAGAACACAGTTGTAAAATGTAACTTTAGTGACAAAATGCAAAAAGACAAACGAGAAAATCATCTTTTACCAGGAATCCCTCAAAACAACAGACATTCAGGACCTTCTTCATAAAGTAAATAAATAAACTTAATAAAGCCAAAAATAATAGAAGTGGGACACGGTCAGTGTAGTTTATCTTTCTCCGCCCCGACGACATCGAACACAAACTCTCTCTTCAGTTGAACCTTTGCTCTTCGTTCAACATTAACAAGTTTCCAGTTACGCTTTAATTCAGCTGATCTATTACGTCTGTGTCTTGTCAGCCGCCTTTACGAGGTTTACTTACTGCTGGGACTGACATCAGTAGCATCTGCTGCGTCAGGCCAATAATGAAGAGCCAGTGGAGGGTGAAGGCAGCGCCATGGTTACCTGACACTGCAGCTTTCTTATCTGTCCCGTCCAATAGATTTTGTCTTCACGTTAAATATTTGACTAATTATTTTGATGTAGCTGGTGGAAAGGTTTTAAAGATCTTCATGACTATAAAATGCTGAGTTGAACTGTCTAATACGCCTGACAGTGACCTGAGATTTTATCGATTATTATTAACTGTTTCACTTAAAAAAAAAACTCGACTCAGCTCTTTTTTTTTTTTGTATCTTTCACATACATCATTTGTCTTCTTTAAATCCCACAACCCCACCCCTGTACTGAGCTATCTCCATGGCAACCGACAAATGCCATCTGCTGAGGAAAGATGCATTTGAAAGCTCTAGAAAAAGAGCCAGTAAGAGGACGTAGATTAGGATTTCCCTGATGCAGGGCACAGCGACATGTTTAGAATCATATTTTTAGGCTTTTGAACTTTTGGTCGATTGAAACATGAAATTTAACTCTCACATTTCGACCTGTGGGGGATGATTTCTCAACATTTTCTGACATTAATCGTAAAAGTATGATGAATATACTGAAGCTCCTAAAACTGCTCCTAAAACCAGTGACACAAATACAGAATTCTTTCATACAAATTGTACCAGCTGACAAACAAGCGTGCGTTCATGTGGAACTTTGTCATGTCTGATGGATTTCAGATGCCTTTGAGCCTTTAATGGCTCGGCCTCCACCCCGTTCTTTATGGATGCATTTGGAAACTGACTCATAAATCTAACAACTTGTTTTTTCACTTCCCATTTCCTCATATTTAATGAATGTGTTGTGTGGAGTTTATTAATTAAAGTGTTGCTTCATCCAAAGGTTTTTAGCCACAGACTGAACAAAACCTGTGTTTCCTTCATAAGAACTCTTAATCTGGATCTGGTGATGCTTTGTTCAGTGGATTATCCTGAGTAACCGTACGCTGTTTCTATGAGCAGGAAGGAAAAAGGAAAGTTCCATCTAATCTCCATTTTAACAAGTTTGTTTTTAGGAAATAAATCGTGCATATTTCATTGGGGTGAACACAAATGTGCTCCTCCTCTTTGTGAAGTGTAAACAAAGAATCAGTCCTCTCTGAGAAAATAAATCAGCAGCTGAACTTTTCCTTCAAGAAAGTCAATCTCGCCTCACAAGTTGCATGCTGGGAGTGAGAGAGAGAGAGAGAAAGTTTCAGATGATTTATTTCCAGTGGTGACTGGCCTGGCTCACCGCCAAATCTTGTCTGTCCTCCGCAGCAGCTCCAGAAACTCCACGGAGCCTCTTGACAGCAGGAGTAACAGTGAGCGGTGGACCCATCCACCCTCTGCCTCCACCTTTCACCCAGAGCCCGCGGCTCCACATGAAGACGCACACTTCGTGCAGATAGCTTTAAAGACTGTAACATCCACAGCTGCTGACGAACCAGCAAAGAACAATGTCCCGGGTGTGTCAGAGTCCAGTTCCAGGTCTGGTGGCGCGGATAAAATCAGGACCAGCACTAAAGGCCCCACGCAGAAGCCTCAGCAGCCCACACGGGCAGCCGGACCAACAGAGCCTCCCTTCATTGGAGACACTTACATGAGTGAAGACGTCACACCACAAACAGTGAGTTCTGTGCAGTTTGTTTTGTTCTGTCAAGTCTGCTGGTTCCTTTAACATAACTCTAAAAACACCTCAAACATACAGACAGTTTCATTTTAATGCAAAGATTATTTTTTAAAGATTTTTTTTTTTTTTGGCCTTTTCAAGCTTTATTTTGATAGACAGCTGAACAGTGACAGGAAATGTCAATAGTTTTTAACAATGGCGCTCTGTGGAGTGGAAGGGGAAGAGATCAGGCTTTGATTTACACACAATAAATGTCAACGTTGATAACTAGAATATTAAATATCACGTCTCCCTTTTTTATAGACGTAATAACAAATAATGCAGTTGAAAGAGTAGACACGCGCTGTGGTGAGAAACACTCTGTTGTATTTTCCAGCTTGTAAACTTGTCATGGCTTTCATCACATCTGGACACACACACACTTCCTCAGGCTGGAGATGCTGTCACTGGGCGGCTGCCTCAGTTGTGCCGGGTGTGCCGGTCTTCCCGATAAATGTTTCATAGGAAAAAGAATCATTTCTCCTCCAGCCTGGCTCTGTTTCTCCAACACTCCTCCCTCTCTATTCCCTGAATGTGTCGTCAACGCTGAGCCTCTTTATAAAGTCGTCAGACTTTTGGTCCGCTGAGACAAACACGGAGGGAAGATGAGAAAACATTACTCACATCTGCCTCAAAGTCTTTGAACGTCTCACAGGGGCGATCACAGGGTTTGATGAAATAATGCCCCCCATGGTGGTGACTGTCTGCCAGCATGCACACTCTGAACTGAGAGGAGATAACACAACTGAAGAGATAAAGTTGTGAATGCATGCATGTGGTTTTATATTCCTGCATCATGTGAACGTGTCTCTGGTCGTTAGCGTGGTGTTCTTGTAATCTCTAGATAATTACCTCCAGTTAACACTGAGGTTGAACCTGTCTTGATGATGATGATGATGATGATGAGGGTCATGACTGCATGTTGCTATGATAAGATGTGGTTCCATTTGTTTGTGGCATCATAACACGTCTGTGTTATCTGCTTCCTGCAGGACTGCCCAGACGGCGTCCAAGTTCAGGTCACAAAAAGTGAATTTGGTGAGAAGTTTCTGAAAAACATTCCAGTGCTGCAGTGGGCCGAACACGTCAACCACGAACAGCACCGACGTCTGAGCCAGTACCGAGGAGCCCACGGCTGGGGAGAGATAGATTACCAGAGTGAGTTTATGTTTTTTCACTTATTCTTTACATTTCATTAGTCTTCCATATTTTCCTTTTTCATTGCCAAGGTTTTATTTTTTGTATTACATTTCTTTATTTTTCTTTAATTTGATTTTTGTGTTTTCTCTGCTTAAACATTAGCATGTCCTGACAGGAGATGCAGGATTCTGGGGATGGTTTGATTGAGACCATGCGATGCTTAGACGATGCTGCTGCACGGGTTAATAACTCAGTTTCTCTGTCTCATCAGCACTGGTGGAAACTCTTTCTGTCCTCAACTCTTCTGCTAACCGGCAGCTGCTGGACGACTGGAAGGATCGCAGCAGGGACTCAAAGTGCACCCGCTGTGCTGTGGTGGGGAATGGCGGGATACTGAAGGATTCAAAGAAAGGGAAGGACATCGACAGTCATCACTATGTTTTCAGGTAGATACTCATCAAATTCCAAAGTTTGTTATGTCCTCCGAATGTTGAACATGAGCCCCAGAATCTGAACAGATCCTCTCCTTTGTGTGTTTTCACCTGTGTTTGTGGACACATGTCATCTTTAGGACCAACGGGGCCATCATTAAGGGCTTTGAGCAGGATGTGGGCTCTCGGACCACCCACTACACGTTCTCCACCAACACACTGATGAACTCCATGAGGAGCTACGCAGGCGTCGGGTATAGAGGCCCCCCTGTGTCTAAGGTGAGGACGAGCACTAAGACATATTTTCCTCATGAAATGTTAAAACGGAGTGTGTTTCCTCACACTCTGCTGCTCTCCAACAGGAAACACGATACGTTTTCCTGCCTGATCACGACCGTGATTACCTGCTGATGAAGGCTGCAGCGACACACACGCTAGTGGAGAGAGGGGCCGAGAAAGGCAAAGAGTAAGCAGCACTGAGACTGTCAGTCATGATTCAATGTGACTCACAATCTTCTGTTGTCATTCCTTCACATCACCTTCATACAGGCGTTAAACAGGCCCCTGCTGGAAAACAGTGTTTAGCTCAAAGCACTGTCGCATGGCTGCAGACTCCTTCCTCAAATCAGTTTTAAGTTTGCTGACGTGCTGAAACTTTGTGCTGTAACCATGCGACTCTTGGTCAGCTTCCTCTTCTTAGACATGCTCTGTGCTGCACTGTTTGTATCTGTTTATTTTGGTTGCCTTTCACCACAGAGGAGTTTAACTCTGACTGTTCTTTGATGATTATATTTAACAAAGAATAAACTAAATATAGGGAAGGACATGACCTCACCTGGCCGAGGATCGCTCAGCTGTTACTGAAGCACAGAGCGATTCAGCGTGTCAGTCCGATTTGTAGTACTTCTGTACGTACCTGTATGTTGTTTAGATTTTATGCCACTTTACTGTGTACCTACGTGAATACAACAAGCTTTGCACATCACATTAATCTGACAGCTGTAATCAGTAGTTACTTAAATTAAGATTTTAAATTCAAAGTGTATGTGCTATGATGGCGTGTTCAACAGTATAAAGTGGTTGAAATAAAGTCCCCCTCCTGTTTTGCAGCTCCTGTTTCAGCTCGCACTGTTTAAAGAGTGAGATGTGACTTTCAGTCAGTGCTGTGCGTGAGCCGCTTTCCTGTTTAACAGCAGAGCAGCGGTTAGTGCTGCTGCTTCAAGCCTCATGTGCTAATCTCTAAACCACTTTTCTGCTCACCACTTCAAGTGTGCAACTCTTGCGGCTCTCAATGTGTGTGTGTGTGTAGCACATACACACTGTTTACTTTCACTGTTTGTCACTGGCTGATTTTTGAAGTGCTGATGAATTCTGTTATGTTTCCGCTCGCAGTCCATCTAAGTACTTTGGAGCGGATGTGTCAACTGAAAAGTTGAAGATGTACCACCCTGACTTCATCCGTTACCTCAGAAACAGGTGAGTGAAATAAAGTGTCTCACGTTTCAAATACTTTGGAATCAGATTAAAAGGGAAGCAGAGTGTGTTGCTGTGGGAAGTTCCCACACTGTGACAAAAGGCAAAAGGAGAAGTCAAGGTCTTGTTTATGTGTCTAGGTATCACATCTGCTGTGTTAACCTAATTTAATCTTCAGTGTCATCTCTGAAACCACAGATGAATTTAAGCTGTGTTGTCTTTGTTTCAGGTTCCTTCGTTCTAACGCTCTGAAAACCAAATATAAGGACATTTATCGTCCCTCGACAGGAGCTGTCATGCTGTTGGCTGCGCTGCACACTTGTGATAAGGTAGAATTCACCAGTACTGACTGTCAGCTGTTTATTTACTGCAGGACAAGACCCCACATGCCTGATAGCGTGAGAACGTTTTGACTTGAGCAGTCGGCCGTGTAACTGCACGTATGTCTGACTCTGTGTGGCCTTGATGAGGCGCTGATAGTGACTCACTGCAGGAAATACAAAATAGTTCTTTGCAGTGCCAGCTGTATAATTAACACATCAGATCACACATTTCCTTCAATTCACATCATGTCATCTCTGTCAAAACCGGTTTTTCAACTTCAAAATGAGCTGTGCAAGACTCAGAAGTACATAAGCTCACAACAACATCACAGTCAGACGGCAGAATTTAAAATCTGTTTTCTTTGTCGATGAAGGTGAGCGCCTACGGCTTCATGACCCCAGACTACAAGAACTACTCTGACCACTACTATGACAGCAGCTACCACCCGGTGGGCTTCTTCATCAACCACGACCTGCGTATGGAAATGGTTCTGTGGCAGCAGCTGCACCAGGCGGGTCTCATACAGCTCTACATGCACAAGTGAATTCAGTTTGACCACAAATGACATCATCCATCCTTGTCTGCACACGAGTTACCAGCCTGGTGACGGGGGGAAATTACGACCATGCCTCGTCTCAGAGTGACTGTTTGGGACTCCAAACTGAGCAGAGCAAAAAGTTTTCTTGAAGTGAAGAAAACACAGATTCTGTTTTTAAATGGACGTCGCTGTGACTGTTCAGGATGGAGATTTATTTATAAAAGAACTTTTTAAAAAAATGTTCTTCTTAAAAACCCCAGAAAACATGTTTTTGGTGATTTGCGAGACAAAATGGGTCCAGACATCTCGGTTATACTTACATTTTTTTATAAAAAGATTTGGTTGCTCGGTCAGGATGAATCTGTGATGATCAAATATCAAAACCAAAACATTAGCTAGGTTTGCTAATTCCACCTGTTGAACACTCTGGTTTAGTAAAAGTAGCAGCGGTGTGCTATTTAAATTATGTGGTTACAAGGATAGCAATCAGTCTTCCCTCCCACGAGGTGTTCCACTTCTCATTCTGCTGACGTCGTGTGACTGCAGCATCAGCTAAAAGCACCGCGGTGCCTAAATACAGCCGAGGGAAGGCGTCAGTTTGTTTGATCTGTCTGCAGTTTGAGCCGGTTCCATAATTGTCTTCTGGTTCTTCTCTCTTTTGTCTTAATCCCTCATATTTAGGGTTCAAATAACAGCTACAAAGTAGGAAGGAATACAGAAAACAGGTTTTGTTCACCATGTCTGGTCAGGTTTTGAAGCTACAAAGAATCAAAAATGAACTTTAATGTTAAAATTTGACTCACTGCTGACTTACACACAACAAATTTAGCCTGGTTTACTTGTTTTGACCAGCGAATCATCGAAATCATGTTTACTGGGCTGACTTTAGAGCGTATCAAACAATCAGTGCCTGGCTGAGTTAAAGTGCAGTTTCTTGTTAGTGTGATACAGTGTGTTGACAAGGGACAAGACTGCAATTGACTTGGCCACTTGCTTAAAATATCCTGCCTCCCCGCCCTAAATAGACGGTCAGAGCACTGCTGGCAGTGGCCAAGTCTATTCTGACATTTACTCAGACTATGTTCTGTCTCAGCGTCTGTCTGTCTGTATTTTACTGTGGAAGGTAACAAAAACCATGTAAAGTCCATTTTGGACAAATATTTAAACTGAAGTGAATTTAGTTTAAGGGACTTAACTTATTTCTTACTTTGTTCTTATTTTTTAAATGTACTTTTCTGTTTCTTTTTTTATTTTCAAGGTGCCACACTGTGATATTTAGAACACTGCGTGGGCTCTACTGGACTTTCAGTGCCTTTTTTTAAAAAAAAAATGTGAATCAGTAGTTTGGATCAGGTGATTCAGGATGCTGTCGTGGAATCTGCTTATTCAGCTGGCACTCCTCTCTGAGCTGTGACCATGAAGGGTCGGAGTTCATTCAGCTTTATTGTTGCCACTCGTCTTAAACTTGGACTGAGAGTCACATCACATGACAAGAATGTCCTGATGTAACCGGACAACATCAGTTTTTTTTGTATTTATCAGTGACAACATAATGTATCTCTGAGTCAGAGGGAAGAGAAACCAAAGCCGCACTGCAAATCAGGGAATATGTATATTTAAAATTTTCAATACACATTCAGGCAGAGTGATCCAGAAGTACTGTAACAGAGGAAGTCTGACTGATGATTCTGACCTTTGACCTTTTTAAAAATATGTATTAAAAAACTATCTAGTGTGTTTCGTGATTATGTCTTGGCTGGTCACAGAAACTTCCAGGGTCTGTTCAGTTTTGTGTAACATCGCAGAAAGCAACTTATATGTAATTCTTGGCAAGATTCCTGGAAAGAAGTGTGTCGTTTGGTAATAATTCCAGAGAAAATGGAGAGCCTTCAGAGATCTGCAAACTGGCAAATCAAATCCAAAGAATTGCTAGTTCAATGTATAAAATGCAATATAAACGGCGTACATCCATTAAAGGAAGCTCCTAAATCAACTCCTAACTCAAATCGCTGTCTGAAAACTTTCCCGTCATCAGCACTGTTACATTTTCTTTCTGGGAAACTTGTAAGGAAACAGGAACACAGGCGAAGGGCTGTCGTGTCAGTTTATGTTTGTTTCTGTTAAACTGTTGTGCTGCCTTAGTGGAAATATCCAGATGAGAGCTGTTTGCTCACCGCCTCTATAATTAAACTGAGATCAAGGGTTAATCATTAGTTTTGGACATAAGACGGTCATCCAATAAAGTAATCACGTTTTAAACAACTTAAATGTTTAATTTTTTTTCTCCATTCAGGAAACTGGACTGATAACAGTCCACAGGAGGAGGAAGAGCATTGTTTGGGGAGGGTAGATCTGGTATGCAGGGCCTCTGTCTCCCTCTGCTCCCATCTTTAACACTCTCTGTGGCATATAAATCATGTGACCTCTTTGGTTCCTTCTTCGTGTCTGAGAACTCTGCGAGGAGGGGAAGGAGACGCCCAGATGCTTAAGATGTGATATGGTGAGGGTGGGGGCTGCATTAGGGAGTTACCAAAGCCATGAGTCAGTCTTGACAACGTTGCCAAAATGTCTAGCAGCAGGACGCTAAGATTACAAAGTCTAGTCTAGTTGGTAGAAAGTAGCCACTAGCTTGCAAGACTGGAGCACAAACAGACATATGTGGGAACAGATGATCAGTTTGCATAAGAATCAAAGCAGGTGTGATATTTTCCAGTGAACGGTGCTGAAGGTGTGCGTCCTGTATGAAGTCACTTCACATGTTTTTGTTTCACGGCGTTTGATTGATTTGTGTTAAACAAATGAGTAAATACATTCTGGCTCTGACCAAACAACACGTGGGTTTATGTCCCTCCATGACATCATGTCCTACTTTTAACAGCTGCAGCGTGTTTATATTATGATTATAGTGCATTTGCATCATGCTGAGCTCGTCCTGTGATCAGAGCCTTTAAAAAGCATTCAACAAAATATACATAAACACGTCAGCTTCATATGTGCATCCATTCATGATACAAAAAGTCAGTATATGATCCAGCTTTGTGACAGCTAAGAGTAGAAACATGAAGAGTTAGTAACTGCTGACCCTTAATGGTGAGAACAGGTCAGTGCACCAGATAGACAGCACCGAGCTTCAGAACAGAAGTACACACTTCTTTACACGTTCTTCACCTTTACAGTGAAGGGAGAGTGTGTAGCATGGTGTGTGTATACTGCCAGTGTGTAGCATGGTGTGTGTATACCACCTGTGTGTAGCATGGTGTGTGTATACCACCAGTGTGCTCATCACACGTCAGCATGAGGTGGAGAGGGGTGGAAACATACAGCCAGTTACACCGGGGTATGATCAGTGTCCAGATGGAGTGGACCAGGTTGGGAATTTTTCCAGGACACCACAGTGAGTCGGGACTTGATATGACGTCTTGGAGCTTCAGTCTAAAGCTAAATATTCTGAATATATCAGCTACAAAGTTGTAATTTTTACATTAGACTCTATACAACATGCTCTGACTGCAGACATTCAGGCAGAGAGGTCTATTTTTTATTTATTTATTTATATAAGCTTTATTTAACTTGTATTTACTTTTATTGATGAGAATCAGTGTAAATTCCCGATTCCCCTCCAGTCCGATCGGTGGCGCTAGTGCGCCATAACGATGTTTGCCAACCGTCATCAAACCGGTAGAAGAAGAAGCGGCATCAGCAGAGAGGGAGAGCAGGAAGCGTAAACACCTCCATGTTTCTCAGGTTTGTCAGTTTATGAGTTTAAAGTTTGAAGACAGATGTCGTCAGATGGAGGATCACATATACTGTGCAGGAGAAGAACAAACCCCAGAGCGGGAAACTCTCCCGCCACTGAGGCAGACGCAGGAAGAGGAGAGGCGGAGATGGAGCAGACAGAAAACAAAGGTCAACATCGGAGTGGCTTACCCCAGGTGGAGGCAGCTCATGAGGGAGAAAGGCTTCCAGAGCCACGCTGAAGTGGCCTGTTTCCTGCTGTACAGGTGAGACAGGTGACAGGTGTGGTCTGACAGCTGACACAACATGGACGCTGCTGAGCAGAGCAGCTGACAGCCAGACATCATAACCAGACATGACATCAGGCTCAGTGCACACAGCACAGTACAGCAGAAACACATCAAACAAACAGTTTGTTTATCAGTGACAGCTTCCTGTTTTTCACATTTTATTGATTTATTTTAGTGTTTTCGTCCAAAGCGTCAGGACACAGCAGGCTGGGTTACATGTTTGTGCTGCTGTGTCGCGTAGCTCTGATGTTCTTGACGTTCTTGTCTTTGCAGCTATGAGAGAAGACATCCAGCTCCAACACTGTGTCGCAGTGACGCCTCTCCTCGGACAGACAGGCGAGTTATTGCACTGAAACAATGTTTCACTGCAAACAAAGCGAGGCTGATTAATGATCGAACTGATCGAACGTGCTCTGGTTATTCTTTACAGTGATTTCATCGCAGAGGTCACAGAAATTATCGACTTTGAACGAAGGTAACAGTTCAGCTGTCAGAGCTTCTTTGTGCTGCGTGTGTTTATATATTTTAATGTTTTCGTTTCTACAGTTTAGATGATGAATGTCTGCTGGAAGAGGACGTGGAGGAGAATGTTTTCAATGACCCTTTGAACAGTGTGTAAGTGCGACATTTCTGACTGCTTCATGTTCTCTTTTTAGGAGTCATTGTTTCGTGACTGTGTCCTTCTTTACAGACTTGATCTGGCGTATGACGGCTCCCCTCACTATCATCAGAAAGACGGAGCAGAGGACAATGACAGCTCTGATGATGAGTGTCATCCATCAATTTGTATACGGTGTGTTATCAGTCTTTACTCTGCTAGTGTCGTCTGCTTGTTTACAGTGTTTTTACACATTTACCTTCATGTTGTGCTTCAACAGAACGGGTGGAGCATTACAGCAAGCACCATCGATTGATCGACTTCCAGTTATTGGAATCGATGAAACTGTGCATGACCAGCCTGCGTATGAAGACCCTCCTGATGAGCCTCCTCCTCCCTCTCAGGACCCGGCTCTCCCAGGCCCACAGCAAGTCCTTTCTGAAGATAATCTCATCGGTGCCAAAGCTTCAATAGTATACGAGGACTGTTTGAGACAACTGGCGTCATTTCTGGTTCTGCCCGTGGAAAAATGTTCAGGCCGCGTGAAGACCGGTGAAATGTGCGACTGTGTTTCCCCCTTTGAGATCAACATCGCTTACAAGGGCACAGCAACCAGTGTTGAGTGGGTAAGTCTTGACAGCCACGACATATTATAACTGTAAATACACATAAAAACACATTTCTAGTAAAAGCCAGTGCTGTCCATGCTGAGTACAGTTATGACTGTCATTTGACTTTCAGATCTGTCCCAATGGACACAGCGTGTGGAGGTGGAATTCCCAGCCTGTGATGAATTTTGGGATGCAAGCTGGAGATTTTCTCTTATCCACCAACATTCTGCTGTCTGGCAACAACTATGCCAAAGTTGCCCTGTTGTTCAGTTTTATGAACATGGGGATGGTGAGCAAGAACACGTTCTATTCCATCCAAGGCTCTTACTGTGTCGACACAATAAAGGAGTTCTGGGAAGAGAGGAGGACTGAGGCCATCAGCCGCCTTCGAGGGAAAGATGTTATGGTGCTAGGTTCGTAGCTTAAAAGTGTTGAAGGTGGCAGGCACGGCATTGTGTTTGTATATGAGCAGATAACCCATTATTACTTATTTACTGTATTTCTTTCTTTTTCAGCGGACGGCAGAAATGACTCACCGGGCCACGGTGCACAGTACTGCAGCTACGTCACCATGGAGAATGAAACCAAAGAGGTGATTCATGTTGCCACCGTAGAGAAGCGGCAGACATCTTGGAACTCTGTCGTCATGGAGAAGGAGGGTTTTATCGAGACTCTGGGTAGACTTTCGTTAGAGATAAAGCTGGTGGAGATCTGCACAAATGCTAATGCCCTGATAGGATCCCTTATGAGTAAGTGTTCATCTGATATAATGTATGATGCGTTGAAAATACGACTGAAGCGTTGTAATAACATTAAATTAATCCCCACTTCACAGACCCGGGTGAAGGCAGATACAAGGCCCTGGGAATTCATCACAGTTTGGACGTGTGGCATGGTGCGAAGAGCCTGGCCAAAAAAATAGCTGTTGTAAGTTTAATAAGTGTCTCATGCTCTCAGCCCTTCATGGAATATGATTTAAACCCAGTGTCTTACATTATTACGTGTTCTCTTTCTCTCCTCAAGGCAGCAAAGAAAAAAGGTCAGTCCATCCTGCTCACCTGGCTCAAAGACATCGTAAACCATTTTTGGTGGTGTTGTAAGACGGCCGACACAACCCAGCAGTTTCTTGTAAGCGCATCATTTATATTACAAGCTTCTTTTGTGATCGCATCGTAAGACGGTCACTAGTTTAGTAAGTTACATTTCCATTCAAAGGATATTTTAGAGTGCTGTTTTATTTTCACAGACTCTGTGGGTTAGCATCATTCACCACATCTGTAACATCCACACGTGGTCTAAGGGGAGCTGCCACCATGAGCACCTGGAAGACACACGTGGGAAGTCGTGGATCCAGAAAGGCACCAGGTGCCACAAAGCTTTGCTGGAGATCGTTGTCAATAAGCGCTGGCTGAAGGATATACATAAATATCTGCGCTTCAGGTAACGTTTGCTACATATTTCACACAGATTATGACTAATTGTTCATATTTTAATTCTGTCTGTATTTTTTTGTTCAATCAGATCAACTGCAGACTTGGAGACCTTCCAGAATCATATCCTGATGTATGCCAACAAGCGCTACACTTTCAGCTCTGCAGTGTATGAGGCCAGAGTTCTGCTTGCTGCTCTGGACTATAATTTCCACCGCAACAGACCAACAGTGAAAACAGTGGACGGCAAAGAGATGTACGTTCTCTATGTGTCAGTACTGTAACTGGGGATGTTTTCAGTTGTCATAATGAATGAACTAAATGGTTGAACTTTGTGATCACAGTTTGAGAAGGCTGTACAAGAAAAATGGAAGAAGATACAGCGTATACGCCCTGAGGTCTGAAAAGAGCTATGTATACATCTCAGATCTGCAAGCTAGGATTGTAAAGAGGAGACTGACCAGTGAAGCACCAAGAAGGTCAAGTTTTCAACCCAGTGAACCCAGAGGGCTCGGGTGGGTGATTCCCATACCTGCACCAACCACATCAATATTAGTGCAGACAGTCAAGAGATGTGTGGGTGAGTGACACACTAGGGAGTGGCTTCAGGACTGTGGATACATATTAAATACATGTTCTTGTCCTGTATCTTATTTGTTACAGGAGCTCCCTTTTTTCATTATTTTCTATTAGTTTTTATTATTTTCCTTGAAAATGGCTGCCAACTTTTTTCTTTGTGTTTCAGTGTTGCCAGCAGACGTCCAGCAGGTGCTGGTTGGTGATGTAGCTCTTCCTGAAGGGAACCCGAGCGTGGAGCAGGAGGACCCAGAGCCCACACACATAAAAGAGGAAGAGGAAGAACTCTGCATCAGTCAGGAGGGAGAGCATCCCGACTGGCAGATGGAGGCTGACATCGACAGGTTCCTGTTCAGTGCGGCCTCTGTGAAGAGTGAAGATGATGAAGAGGAACTGTCACCGCTTCATCAAAGCCAAACTGAACACAACAGAGACGCAGAGCCTCGAGCAAGCAGCTCAGCTATGGAAGTAAAAACTGAAAGTGATGCAGAGGACTGTGGAGGATCAGAACCTGCCAGGAACCTGGACCCAGATAATCATTCCCAACCAGATACAGATGAAAAAGATTCAGACTCTGACACGGACATCAGTGAAGAAAAGTGGTATGGATCTTTGTCAGATTCTGACCTTGAAGACAGTGACAGTGTTTGGAAGGAGACCATGGCACCCGAGTTTGGTGTAAATGCACCGAAATATAAAGAACCCCCCGTAAGTGATGTCAGTACAAGGGGCCTCTTCAGAGACACATGATGTGTCATTTAGAGGAAAGAGTCTCCATTTAGGTGATAAGGAATGTTATACAGTGAAGTAAGAGGTAGATTCACAGGTGAGAGTCCACACTGAAGAGAAACTGTTTGGCTGTGACGTTACTCAGCAGGCACATGTAAAGATGAAGTGTGTGAGAAAAGATTTAAAGAACGGGTGAATCTGAATGTTTACAGAAGACAGAAACTGCTGAGCTGCATTTTCACTGACCTTTATTGTCTCCTTCAGTTTTCCTGACCGGTGGGAAGACCCAGGAGCTCAAGATGGCAGCTGTTCATTCTAATAAAAGTTACTTGCTCTGTTCATATCTGCTTTGTCATTGTGTTTGTGTTCTGTAACACACACATGTCAGTGTGTGAGCTTCCAAATCGACTGGTCGCTGGTTCAGTTCGACTGTTCGGCAAAACAAAATAGCATCAACAGCATCAATATATTTTGAAATATTACCACGATATATATTTTAAAAAGTATAACCAACCAGATACCAAATATTCTTGTAATAAAATGATTTTCTCTGAATTAATATGCAGATTCATTTATATTGGCACCGTGTGTAAGTAATGGTATCAGTTTTTAATAATTATTATACCTGTTGATAAAAAGCAGATCATTTGAGAGATAGTTTGTAAATATCAAAACCTTTTTAATTAAATCTATAACACCAAATACTTTTTTATTGTTCGGCGCGGTAACATTTTTAAAGCCTGAACGAGCCGCACGATTAAATAAATAAATAATAAAGTCAAGTTGTCGGAGTGATGAACCGGAAGTCAACGGTACACCCGGAAGTCTCTGCTGCGCATGCGCATTCGCCCTGCTCATGTGTTTGCAGCGGGAAGCGGCTCATTCGGTTCATCCGAGAAACTTTGACAGAACCGAGCCGAATGATGGTCCACGTGTGTGTGTGTGGGTTGTTCCAGAAGAAGAAGACAGCGTGTGTGAAGCGCAGTCTGACAGAAACTACAGAAGGATCGATGAGCTGTAGTTTATTTGTGTCTCTGTGGGAGGAAGCTCGGAGGAGGAGATGCCTGGAAGGGCGGGCCTCGGTCGGAGTGGACCACAGGAAGCTCGGTTTGGTGTCCTCCTCACCTCCAGCAGCCACGACAGAACAGTGCAGACAGTCGGGACTGGTCCTGGTAGTGTTCCATTCATTGTAGCTGCACACAGTGGATCAGCCTTACTGGCTGAAACTCTGCTGCTACATGTAATGATCATCACACTGTAACTTTGGACTCAAAAGTGCCACCAGCTATTCATTTTTAAAGTTTATATTTATTTGTTTTTAACAATAACAGACAGATCAGGACAACAGGCAGGGAACATGGTGACAGTGCAGTATGGAGGTCTGTGGGTTGTTGTGCTTCCTGTATGTGTTTTCAAATTAAAGCCCTCTAGTGTGTCTTTTATTGTGAAACATTCCTGCAAATGTTTGGTGTCAGAAGTCACTTCCTCAACAGTAATCTATCTCTCGGATAACAGCGTGTAGACTCCGTGCTGATGCCATTTTCCAAGAGAGTTGACTGAGTCAGTGAATTAGATGGATTCATGCATGTTCATCTTGCTCATCTCGAAGCAGGTTAGGTGCAGCAGATGTTAGCATGGTGTTGTTCCCTGTAGAAGGGAACAAGGTGGTAACCCTGAAAATAGCGTTAACCATAACTAACCTTGTGCTTTGCAGGATTGGGGATCAGGAACTAAGCCTGAAATTAGGAAATGTTTTACTTCTAACCTTTTTGAGTACAATAATTTCTTTTGTATTATGTTTCAGTGATTCCTGCAGATGTCCAGGCAGGTTTTGATAATTAAAGAAGAGGTTCCCCCTGACTGGAGCTTCAGCCCGGACCAGGAAGACCCAGAGCCCCTGCACATAAAAGGCAGGCAGGAGGAACTCTGGATCAGTCAGCAGGAGCAGCTCAATGGGCTGGAGGAGATGACATCAACAGGTTCCCGTTCCAATTGCGGCCTCTGTGAAGGTGAAGATGATGAAGAGAAACCTCAGCTGTCTGCTTCATCAAAGCCAAGCTGAAAACAACAGAGAGCCTTGAAGAGCCTCGAGCTAGCAGCTCAACTATGGAAGTAAACTGAAAGTGATGCAGAGGACTGTGAGGATCCAGAACCTGTCAGGAACCTGGACCCAGATAATCATTCCCAACTAAATACTGATGAAAAGGATTCGAACTTTCTTCTGACATGACATCGTGATGATGGTTAGCAAGAACCTTTGGCAATTCTGACCTGAAACAGGAACAGTGATAATGAGTCAGATGGACGTGAACTGAAAAATGAGAAACCTCTGTAGCGATGTGTCATGTAGCAGCTGGAAAAAATCAGTTGAGTGTGGTAATGGATTTCATTACAAGCAGTCTCTTGAACACACATGATGTGTCATTTAGGAAAATGTCCTCCAGTTGTTTAGTTAATCAACAATGTTATACAGTGAAGCAAGAGTAGATTCACAGATGAGAGTCCACACACTGAAGAAATGCATTCGACTCTGTGATGTGTGTGGGAGCAATTTACAGAACAGAAAAGTCTGAATAGACACGTGAGTACACACAGGAGAGAAACCATATGGCTGTGATGTTTGTGAGGAAAGATTTTCAGACGGAGAAGACTGAAGAGAAGACACGCTTTAAGTCCACACAGGAGAGAAACCATTTAGCTGCAATGATTGTGGAAAAAGATTTACAGAACAAAGAAGTCAGAAGAGACACATGCGAGTCCACAGGAGAAACCATATGGTTGTGATGTGTGCGGGAAGGAGTGTAACAGTCACATCTAAAGATACATACAAGAGGCCATACAGGAGAGAAACCGTTTGGTTGTGATGCTTGTGGGAAAAGATTTAAACAGCCAGTCACATTTAAAGATACATATGAAGTCCACACAGGAGAAAGCTTTTGGTTGTGATCTTTGTGGGAACAGATTTACAGAACTGGGAAGTTTGAAGAAACATATGAGGATCCACACAGGAGAGAAGCTTAGTTTGGCTGTGATGTCTGTGGAAAAGATTTATAGAACCAGGAAAGCTGAAGAAACACACAAGAGTCCCACAGGAGAGAAACCATTTGGCTGTGACGTCTGTGGAAAGATTTACAGAACCAGCAAAGTTGAAGAGACACATGAGAGTCACACGGGAGAGAAACCATTCGGCTGTGATGACTGTGGGAAAAGATACCCTCAGAACAGGGAAGTCTGAAGAAACACAGGAGAATCCACACACAGGAGAGAGAAACCGTTTGGTTGCAGTGTTTGTGGGAAAAGCTTTAGAAACAGGAAGCTGAAGGAAACGCGAGAGTCCACACTGGAAGAAACCATTCGGCTGTGACTGTGGGGAAAAGATTTACAGAGCAGGAAGTCTGAAGACACACAGGAGGGTCCCTGCGAGGAGAAACCATATGGCTGTGATGTCTGTGGGAAAAAATTTAATCAACATTCATATCTTAAGATACACATGAGAGTACACGGAGAAACCATTCAGTTGTATTTGTGGGAAAACATATAAACAAGCTGGAAGCTGAAGAAGCACATGAATCACATGACAAAAACATTTGACAATGTGGTAATGGTAAGTGTGTTCCTGTGAGATTCATCTGCATGGATACTTACTCAGGTCAGATTTAACTCCGTCCTGTTTATAGAGTGGTTGTGCACACAATAGGGAGGTCTGTGACCCATATTATAGAAAGCAAAGGTTCTTAGGCTGTCTCACTGACTTCTGTGTGTATGCATTTCTGTGTTTTCTGAATTCCAATCAGTAGATTTTGGTTGGGCTCCCACCAACCTCCTACCAGATCCTCTGGTTCTCAGTGAGGTGATAGGCCTACCAGAGGTACAAGTTATTGGTGGATGTGGTTATTGTGTGTATCTCAGGAGTGCTCCTTATAAGTGGATCTGGGTTGGCTAGTGGGTGAGGCTCCTGGAGGGCTGAGGAGGAGCTGGTGGTGGAAGCTGGTTCTGGACTGGATGGAGGCTCCTTAGGGGCTGTGGGTTAGAGCAGTAATGGCTGCCTTCTTAGTGATCAACATTTTTGACAATCATCGTTTGTTTGAAGATGTTCCAGAAAGAATACTTTTATTTATATTGTACTCATATTTACTATGAATATTTATTGTGCAGCAAAAGTGTAATTGCTGAATATTTTGTACTTACTAATTTTAAGCAAACACCATGTTGAAATCAGTCATCGAACTGAATAATACACAGTACATTAATGAATTATCTGAATATGTATACTTGTTTTATCATGAATGTAATAGATTACATAGTAACAACTCCGGAAGATGTTTAATGTAACTTGAAGGCCACAAAGAGTAAATAATTATTTAGTTATTAATTGTACTTTGCTCAGCAGTTTGTTCAGGAATGACATGAAGGAAGTAATGTTGACACAGAGATATTTATGAGTATCATTGCCTGATGATTCATTAATATAACATCTTATTTATCTTGTATTATCTACTCATAGTCCTCGTTCAGTTATTCACAAACTACTAATTCATTCATTTATGATTCATTCTTTTCTTGTTCATGATATCTTGGATTCAGTTTTGTTTGTGTATCAGTGCAATACCAAAAAAACTTGTACAGTGTTTGTTTGTTTTTTATAAATATGCAAATTGCCTCTTTACAATCATTTGGATGTTGCCGTTTTTGTGTGTGAATCTGTTTTTTGTGAAAAGTTTTATATTGAAAAAGAAAGAACCAAATCTTATTACATCTTTAAAAAGTTCTAGAAAATGAATTTGTTTCTAAAATTAATGTTGTCATAAATAAATTGCCCACGAACTGATGAAGCTCTGGTGAGCGTTCAGTCAGGGAAGACTCTTTCCATCCTGTCATTCAGTCCTCTCCTGCATGCAGTTCAGCTGCTGGGTTGTGAAAAATGATTTATGTGAGTAAGTAACGTGTGTTGGTAGAACCACAGCAGTTTTTAACGTGCTTTATTTTTTGTATCATATGTTGTATTTGTATCTTATATAAGGATTAAAGGAGTAAATTAAGTTTCCACTGGCAGACAAGCTGGCAGCAAAAGACATAATTCCATATTTTTCTTACTGTCCAAAATCCCACGAAAAGACTAAAACCAACAGTGAACTGATCCAACAACAAAGTACTGTGTATCTAATATATCTTCTTCCAGACCACCCGATGTGGATTAATACGCCACTGAAAATAGTCCCCAACCGATACACTACTCCCAGTCTTCAGAAGAAAAAGATGGGAACACGTTGGGTTTACTTTTCAGTATAAGATAAAACAGGATGTGTTTTATCTGCTTTGATAATGAGCGTTAGGCTCATACTTGATCTCGTTCCACTCTGTGTAGCGCTGCTGTCTGTCTGAGCTTTCATGAAGGCTGCGGAGGTGAGCCGATGCACTGGAGCTGTCGAGGGAGCGGCCATACTATAAAGTTTGTATTGTGTTAAATGACTCATTTTACGATTTATTCGGTGCGGTAACATTTTTAAAGCCTGAACGAGCCGCACGATTAAATAAATAAATAATAAAGTCAAGTTGTCGGAGTGATGAACCGAGTCAACGGTACACCCGGAAGTCTCTGCTGCGCATGCGCATTCCACCCTGTTCATGTGTTTGGCGGGAAGCGGCTCGTTCGGTTCATCGAGAAACTTTGATAGAACCGAGCCAGATGATGAATCCCATGTGTGTGTGCGTAGTGGGTTGTTCAGAAGAAGAAGACACAGCGTGTGTGAAGCGAGTCTGACAGAAACTAGAAGGATCGATGAGCTGTAGTTTATTTGTGTCTCTGTGAGAGAGCTCGGAGGAGAGATGCTGGAAGGAGCGGGCCTCGGTGGTGGACCCGCAGGGCTCGGTTTTAGTGTCCTCCTCACCTCAGCAGCCACGACAGAACCGGTGCTGAACAGTCGGGACTGGTCCTGGTGAGTGTTCCATTCATTGTAGCTGCAGCGACCCGGCCGGTGATAAATGAGGTGCTTGCCATCTATTTCGCGGGACGCGCGTGAGTCAATGTGAACCCGCACAGCGCGTGCTCTCACTGGTCAAGTAGGCTTCCTCTCCTGGGGAAAACTCCGCGGGAACGTTGCGTGAGCGTGGCATATTTGGTCCGTCCTGCATGCGACTTCAACCCCACCTGGAGCGTTTCAGAAGCGTTTAGCCCGCCAGACTTTGTTGCCTTCAGTTTGGCCATTTCCGCTTATGTTATTTAACATGCTTCTACGTATTAATAAATATACTACGTAGTTAATTAGTTTCACTTTTGTCTGTTTACGACAGTTTGCAGTTTGCACGGGTGTTTTATTTTGAAAATCACCAGATTCTCTTTTCTCTTCCGCCCGCTAATTGTAATGACATATGATACACCAATATACATGCTATACATAATACATAATCAATCATCATAATTAGTCTGTCTGCATAATTTTGTGCATTATCTGCCACAAAAACACGTTTAAAGTTGTAAAATATTTCATTTGCATTAAAGATACATTAAGATAAATAAAGTCAAATTTCTGTATCTAAAGAAAAGTTTTAATGTTTTTATTTTATTGTTATGTACAAAAAATGGGTCAAATTAGACCCTGAATAGTATGTAAGGGTTAATGAGTAATGAAATGTTTAGGATAAGTTTTGTATGTACTTTCATTTTGTGTAATTATTTTAATTAGATATACATTCCCAACTTTATTAAATGCAAGATTAATTTAAAGCTATTTAATGAAATGATCAAATAATTCTGCCTCTCATAATCTGTGTCTTTTTGGGAAAAAAAATGTGGCGTGGAAATTCTGATTGGCTGTAGCTTCAAGCATTACCCGTCATGATGGCTGGTGATCAAAAAAGTTAATTTAGAGCCACAGTGTTAACTCATAGTAAGGCTGGACACAATTGGAGATGTGTGTCAGCAAGTTATGAAAAAGTAGTTTATAAAATAAAGTCAGAATCCTGATCAGCCTTTCTAGCTGAAATAACGCTTCACTTTCACTCTGCTGCTACATGTGTGATCTGCCTCACACTGGGCATATCCTACAGTTAACAGAAGTAGCCTGTGGCATCTCCAGCAAGAATGAAATGATTTTACTTCTAACCTTTTTGAGTGCAATAATTTGCTTTTTTGTATTGTGATTCAGTGATTCCTGCAGATGTCCAGCAGGTTTTGATAATTAAAGAAGGGTTCCGCTGACTGGAGCTTCAGCCTGGACCAGGAGAACCCAGAGCCCCTGCACATAAAAGACGAACAGGAGGAACTCTGGATCAGTCAGCAGGGGTAGCTCAATGGGCTGGAGGCTGACATCAGCAGGTTCCCGTTCAGTGCGGCCTCTGTGAAGAGTGAAGATGATGAAGAGAAACCTCAGCTGTCCTGCTTCATCAAAAAGCCAAACTGAAGCACAGAGACGCAGAGCCTCTGAGCTAGCAGCTCAGCTACATGGAAGTAAAAACTGAAAGTGATGCAGAGGAAGCCCTGTGAGCAATGTGTCATGTAGCAGCTGGAAAAATATCAGTTGAGTGTGGTAATGGATTTTATTATATACGTCTCTTGAGACACACATGATGTGTCCATTTAGGGAAAATGTCCTCTTGTTTAGTTAATCAGCAATGTTATACAAGTGAAGCAGAAGGTAGATTCACAGATGAGAGTCCACACTGAAGAGAAACCATTGGCTGTGATGTATGTGGGAACGGGTACAGAAGGAACTCTGAATAGACATGAGAGTCCTGGAAAGAAACCATATAGTTGTGATGTATGTGGGAACAGATTTGACTGGGAAGTCTGAATAGACATGAGAATCCACACAGGAGAGAAACCATTTAGCTGTGATTACTGTGGGGAAAGAATTTTCCGGCAGGTAGACTGAAGAGACACATGGAGATTTTGGGAAAACCATTTAGCTGTGATGTTTGTGGGAAAAGCTTTACAGAACAGGGAAGCCTGAATAAACACAGGAAAATCCACACAGGGAGAGAAACCATATGGCTGTGGTCTTTGTGAGCACAGAAACACAAACTGAAGAATCACATGATCCCACATTGGAGAGGAAACCATATGTCTGTGACTGTGGGAAAAGTTTTACAGCGCCAGAAATCTGAAGAGGCACATGAGGATCACACGGGGCTTATTTAGTTGTGATGCTTGTGGAAAAGATTTAACCAGCAGGCACATTTAAAGATACATATGGAAATCCACAGGAGGAAGCTTTTGGTTGTAGTGTATGTGGAAGAGATTTCAAACAGAAAGACTGAATAGACACATGAAAGTCCACACAGGAGAGAAACCATTCGGCTGTGATGACTGTGGAAAAGATTTTCAGAACAAATGTCTGAGGAGGGCACAGGAAAATCACACAGGAGAGAAACCATATGGCTGTGGTGTTTGTGGGAAAAGCTTTACAGAGACATGGGCTGAAGAATGCATGAGGGTCCACACAGGGAGAGAAACCATTTGTCTGTGCCCCTTGTGGGAAAAGCTTTTACAAACAAGGGAAGTCCTGAGGCACACATGAGAGTCCACACGGGGAGAAACCATATGGCTGTGATGACTGTGAGGAAGGATTTTCAGACCGAAGAAGACTGAAGAACACATGGAAGTCCCACACAGGAGAGAAACCATATGGCTGATGTTTGTGGGAAAGATTTGCAAAAACGAAATCTAGAAGAAACATTTGAAAAATCCACACATGAGAACAAACATTTGTTTAATGTATGTTTTAATGTGTAACCCAAGAAGACCACAAAGAGTAAATAATTATTTAGTTATTAATTTGTGCTGCTCAGCAGTTTGTTCAGGAATGACATGAAGGAGGTTGTTGTTAGAGATATTTTTCAGTATTATTACCTGATGATTCATTAATATAGCATCTTATCATTATCTACTCAGAAAATAAATATACAAATTGCCTCTCTACAATCATTGGATGTTGCAGTGTTTGTGTGTGAGTCTGTTTTTGTGAAAAGTTTCATAAT
The DNA here is from genome assembly GCA_028641955.1 of Protonibea diacanthus. Taxonomy (NCBI): domain Eukaryota; kingdom Metazoa; phylum Chordata; class Actinopteri; family Sciaenidae; genus Protonibea; species Protonibea diacanthus. The sequence goes on along the minus strand of CM053996.1, from coordinate 20,231,703 downwards.
TTGAAAAGAAAATCAAATCTTATTAAATCCTTAAAAAGTTCTAAAGAAAATGAATTTGTTTCTAAAATTAATGTTGTCATAAATAAATTGCCACGAACTGATGAAGCTCTGGTGAACGTTCGGTGGGAAGACTCTTTCCATGCGTATTTCGAGTCTCTGCATGCGAGTTCAGCTGCTGGGTTGTGAAAAATGATTTATGTGAGTAGTAACTGTTGGTAAGAACCACAGCAGTTTTTAATGTGCTTTATTTTTGTATCGTATGTTGTATTTGTTTTTAGTTAGTTTTTATCTTGCATTTATTTTAAAATACATGCGTCTCCGTCATAAAGTCAAAGTCAGCCATCAAAGTTGATTGTAAATGAGAGGGAAGGAAAACACACTGCACATTTGATGAGACATTACCAAAGAACTGATGTGATTATTTACACAGTGCAAAATTCTCTTTAATACCAATTGCATCACTCTGTCCAGGAAACTCACAAGGAAATTATAAAGCATCAGTAAAACTTTGTCACAATGTCCAATGGCAAACAAGCAGAGACGTGTAAAATACTAATTCCTGAAGTCTGAAGTTTCAGACCAGTGTGGTGTTTTGGTAATAATCTAGCAAAGTGAGCTATAATACTCATTTCAGCAGACAAGTTATTATTTATTTTAGCCGACCATGTTTTTGTTCCTTTTCTTCACTGAGCCAAATGAACTGATAGCAACACTCCATCTTCACTGTGCTAACACAGGAGCATGGAATGACCGCATGACTTCTACTTCCTGGGTTTCTTCTCCATCTTCACCATGTCTGAGAACTCTGCAGGTCAGCGAGGGAGACACATGGAGTCAGATGTGAGTGTTTCTGTGCTGTTTTACTCTCTGTGATAAAAACGTATGCACTATTAAAACTACAAAACAACTCCAGTATGTTGACATTGTGTCAACAGAAACTCTGCATCATGCTGAGCTCGTTAGCTGTTGTCATAGCACTTTAAAATCTGAGAAATCTATTTATTGTGTCTAAAAATGTATTCAGGTTTGTAAAGCTTGAATGATCACTAGCTCCCTCAGACATGAAGAGTTACTAACTGCTGACCCTCAGTGGTGACTACAGGAAAGTGCACCAAAGTGTTAAACAGGCCTTCACCTCTGTAGTCGATGCGTCCGTCTCCATCGGTGTCAGCAGCCTGGATCATGGCCTCCGCCTCCTCGTCAGACAGAGGAGCTGATGGAGTTGCAGTGGGTATGGTTGACAGAATGTACCTGTGAAAAGAGAAATCTTCATCAGCTTGAATGTTTGTATTTTAGACTCTGTGTGTCACGAGTTTGTGACTGTAGATATGTGTGTTCATATTCTTAATCATGCTTGCACTGCTATTAATAATAGTAAAATAATAAGAATAAGGATTGTAAATTAAGTTTCCACTGGCAGACAGCACTGGCAGCAAAAGACATAACTCCATATTTTTCTTACTGTCCAAAAATCCCACGAAAAGACTAAAACCAACAGTGAACTGATCCAACAGCAAAGTACTGTGTGTATCTAATATATCTTCTTCCTGTCCTGCAGAGCTCCATTGTCATCCAATACTAATCACACACTCACCAGACCACCCGATGTGGATTAATACGCCACTGAAAATAGTCCCCAACAAATACACTACTCCCAGTCTTCAGAAGAAAGATGAGACACGTTGGGTTTTACTTTTTCAGTATAAGATAAACAGGATGTGTTTTATCTGCTTTATTAATGAGCGTTAGGCTCATACTTGATCTCGTTCCACTCTATGTAGCCGCTGCTGTCTTTGTCGAGCTTCATGAAGGCCTTCTTGATGGCGTCTTCTCTTTCCTCAGAGGTCTTGAACTGCCTCATGTACTCCAGAAACCGGCTGTAGTTGAAAGCCCCTGCAGAGAATCACAGGTGATGACATCAGACAGTGAAATCATCGTCATGACTCACACGTGAGTGTCCCTTCATTCATCACATCTGTCACTTTTATGATGGCCATCTCAAATGCACACACACACACACACACACACACACTCTGAGTCACCCTGTGTTGTCATCCCCCGTGGCATGCGGTTGATGTCCTGCTCTGTGAGGGAAGCGCCCATGGCCACGGCCACCTTCTTCACCTGTGGTCGAAAGTCGTCCATGTTCTGCAGAGCTGGAGATCAGAGGAGTGTTTGCAGGCAGCAGCTGGTTGACTTAGCTCAGCATTAAGTGTAAAAGGGTTTTATAAACAATTCACAAAAATTCACTGTTTTATGGAGAGCTTGTAAGAGCAGCGGTTGCCTGGCAACTGCTTCAGCTGCGTCGATCTCCACAAAATGTTGAACTACACCTTTAATTTTTCTTTGTTTCTCTCTTTCCCATTCTGGTTTCCTTCTCTGATGTCTATTTCCTGTGTCTCCCTCCTTTATTCCTTCTTTATCATCTTTTTCCTTATCTGAGTCGAGGGTTAAAGGATGACAGCTGTGATCAGATCAGAAGCTCTCTCAGTCAAATTTGTGATTTTGGGCTTTATAAATAAACTTGACTCCTCCTGGACTTCTCCTTCATCCTCCATTCTTGTTTAAAACATGACGACACAGATACAGAACATAAATAAACTCTCAGTTTTGCTTCTTCCTTCTTTGTCCGAAACACTCGACAGGCATTTTAAAACCTTACAGTGATCAGCAGGCAGTGACCCGACATTCATTATGTCTATCAGTTTGACTGAATCTCTGATAGATGTCTCCTCTTCTTTTTTTTTCATCTCTTGGCAGACTCTCAGGCTTATTAATCATCACCAAACATCACCTCACTCCAAATCAATACATCCTCAATCACTTGGTTAAATGATTAGTCATAGCTGGGTTACTCATGCTGGGGTAGGTCACAGATATTTCAGTCCCCTGTCTTAATGATATCTGTCAGCGCTGATCTCAGGGGAGTATCAGGTTAGTATGAGCATGTATGTAGTGAACTGGTTTGGTGCAGACTGCAGCAGAGGGTGAAAACAACCAGTGAACCTGCTCGACATAAAGCAGAGTATTGCTGCATCTCCGCGAGCTGTTTCATCATTCCTCCTCTCGTCTGCTCGCCCCCCACAGTTTCACACCATCATTTGCACTTCAAGAACTCTCTTATCAAGATGAATGTGTGCTTTTTCTCACTGACCAGAGGTTATAAAGACAGACCATAGATCAAACAAGATCGTTCTGCTCTCAGTCTACAAGCTCAAAAGAGAAAAGGGCAGACATTGAACCACTGCCTGTTTACAGCTTTTGACAAATTAGCATCACGACAGCAAAATGAGTCGAACATCAGGTGAAGCAGCTCTGAAAATATTGGAAATCATTACCAGTTACAGACCAGTCACCATTTTCCCCTTTCAACATATCCTGTCCAGTGCTACTCACCCGATTCAAGGTTTCCTGGTACAGCTGACCCTCCCCCTCTTTCCATCTCTTATATACGGGAAGGATGTAGCCACCAGTGGCCTTGCACCTGTCTTGCTCTCCCCGGTGGAGCCATTCTCCATTAAAGCCTTGGCTCTTACTGCTGCAGACAGGACACATCTCTCCAGATGTACTGGGACAAGACCCCACATTATGCCTTTTGATGGGGTTGAACTGGAGGACAGCCACCCTTAAGCGGAGTGGCCTTGGCATGGAGCTTGAAAAGTTTAGCAGCGATATTTCTGCAGTGGAAACTGTTGTGCAAGTTATACGAGTCATTCCTGGATCCATTAGTGCTGCAAGATTTCATAAATAACCGTTGATAGCTACAGTGCAGCAGCTTAACAGCCACTTCACCAGTAGCTGTTATTTTTATATACATTTGAGGCAAGGAGACACGTAATGTGCAGTATTTTCACTGAGTTCTTCCTCTTGCCAGCCATCGTCATTTCAATAAAGATCTTTGGCTTCCTCTCTCAAGGTTAGCTGTCAAGTAAATGACTCAAAGCTTTGTAGGAGACTAAAGGCTCAGCCTGAGCCAGCCACACTGTGCTCTGCCCAGAGCCTCCGAGAGTCCAGCACAAAGTCAGAGACAAATTTACTGACATTAAATAGCCCAATCAGAGTCTGCACATCCATCTACTCTATATTTATATTGCTCTATATATAAAATGATAATTGTTTTAAGTCATGGCTCTGTAGGGAAAGGACTCTTGGTACTTTATGTACGTCGTGTCCACTTGATTAGTCTGCTACTCCAGCACATAGCCGCCGGGTCACAGACGTGCTTAGTTTGTATTAGTTGGTCTGGCTGATGCGACACTAGGGTACGCTGGGATAGTCAGTGGATCCACTCTTGTGCTGTGAGCCGCAGACAGTTTGTGACCAGAGACTACCACAGCATGTGATGTTCAGTAGAGTTACAGGTTAACCACGCAGAGAGCTTTCTGGGTGACTGATTAAACCAACATCCTGTCACTTTTCTCTCATGAACTTTTACATTTAATAGTCTCATGTTGAGTGTCTGGCCTCTCTCCAATTAAACATTTAAACTTGAAGATTTCTTTCACTCCTTTTTACTTCTAGGATCATCAGCCACGCACACTGGGCAGCTCAGAAACTCGGAGGAACTGTGCATGTTTAAGATGCAGAGCACTGCCTGACGTCAGAGACAGTTCTTCTATCTGACATCTGTAACTACTCTTCAAAGGTGAGGAAGCGGAGGCTGAGAAGCTCGGCTGTTCCATGTCTATTCCACACACAGCGTCACCACTTTGATCAGAAATCAGCGGCACAGTGATGAATCATTTCAGTGCGACGGGGCCGGCTCCCTGCCAGCACCACGACAGGCAGGTAATCAAGTTTGTTCCCTGTTTGCCACACACTCACAAACAAGTGCTACAGGGCAGAGAGACATGCAGCTCTGCAGAGAAAGTCTGCACTACACAGTTATATAACTCCATTGTGTGTGCTACATGTGTGTTAAATAATGTATGAGAGCAGTGAAACACTTCTGGGCAATTCTGTATAGATCAGTGATCACAGCGGAGCAGACAGTACAGGGAGACCCATGAAGCTGGGTTTGATGTTCATGAGAATTTCTTTACAATTTTACATGCAAATGTCCATGCAGACGTTATTTATAGACGAGACGTCCACAGGCGCGTTGAAGCCTCAGATGCTCTGAGTTTGATTCATGCTGTTTATTGATCCAGAATATCTGAAATCTGAATTCCTACCCGGCCAAGCTGCCTGAGCACATCTCAACTGGATCTGCCCCACAGACCATTACAGTCTGCTCTCATGGCTTCTATCACAGAAATTAAATTCAGAGCTGCAGGAGAGTTTAAAGCATATTTTAAATGATGTATACTCAATAGACTCTGCACCAGAGCAGATACATTGTGAAGATAAAAGGGTCGGATCAGGTGTAAACAAATATAGTTTTGGTTTTATTTGGTGTGTTTGAAACATTTTACAACAACATATCTGTCATATCTTTCAGAAAGTGCGTTCTCATCGCTGTGGACGATCCACGGATGTCAGCGTGTTACAGGTGAAACAGGTGCAGCTGTTCTCTCATCCATGCAAACAGAATTAGATGTGGATGACTGGATGTTTGATGTTTGTTGTAGGTGTTTATGTTTGTGAGATGTGTTGCTGGGGGGTTTGTGGGGTTAGTTTTGTATATACAAAAGTATGTGGACACAAACCTTTGTGTCTTTTTGTCTGGAGCTAATTTTGGGTCTTTTAGTTTCAATGAAGGGAGTGAACGCACCGTAAAATTATATTTTAGTGTGTCCTTCCAGCTTTTTGGCAGCAGTGTGTGTTTGTCTCTTCTCTGTTTCAACATGAGAGCATCCTCGTGTGGCTACACAGAGCTCTGACCTCGACCTCGTCCAACACCTTTGGGAGGAACTGCGAGCCAGAAGCTTAACACCCATCGTCCGTGTTGAACCTCACTAATGCTCTTGTGGCTGAAAGGGAGAAAATCTCTGTGATTGTAAAACCTGAGATCTATCTTACTCTCCCCGTTTGACTTGAGTCAGGGGGTGTGGAGGGCTTCAGGGATTTTGACTGTTGAGGCAGGGTTTATTAGCTCTGTTGTTTCATGCATGACAAAGGAAGAGCACTGCTCCCCCTGTGAAGCTTTGGTGACCACTAGTGTGGGTCTGGCCCCACGGGTTGGAAACCAGTGGACTAACTGATCACATCCAAAAAAGATTGCTCAACCAGTTCTCTGTCCAAAAGCCTTAAATTCATCTTGAAAGTTTTCTTTAGAATGAAACATTGACCTCAAATCAGATTTCATCTCATCAAAACAAACAAATTTAAACTCTTTTGTGAATTAATGATAAAAGCAAACTGAAATTAATGAGTCATCTGAAAGGATCATACTGTACAGTGTCTGTGCATGTGTTAGCTCCTTCAAAGTGTCACTTCATCCCCCAAAATTCACATTAACCACTTTCTACAGAAGAGTAGTCCCTCTGCAAACTGTTGACAGAGTGTTCAGTGGATTTATTCCCTGTAAAAGGAACACGGTGTCCTTGTTTCACTGCAACAAAATTCAAGTCACCTCAACTGTTTTATGGAGGAGGCAGACCTCAGATCTCAGACAGAACTCCCAAAGTCTGGGCTCATAAAAAAGTCATTTGCATAACTGGGAACACATTTGGATCATTTGGGTTCATTTGCCCTTTAACTTCATTTCTGTATTTATATTACTGCTTGACCTCTGCTGTCTGTATGTACTTTCAGCTAATTCATTTTGTGTCCCCGGGGCGCCAAATATTAAATATCAGATTAAATATTAACAGTGATTATTCCATTAATGCAGTATGAACATCACTCCTGTTAGCAGAACTTTTAATCTTTTAAACATTGTCTGTTTAAGTCCATTGAAACGTCTGTGTTAGCTTTAATAAAGGTACAATAAAAATCTCACCTTTATTTTCTTATTTCCTGTTGAAACAGGATGTTGATGACTGTCAGTTTAAGAGAGAAAGGCTGTCTGATTTGACAGGACTGGCAGAAAGGCGGGATCACTACAGACCAATCAGGGCAGGATGCGGTCACCATTTTTCAAACTTCCAGGAAGTGACAGTTTTCCAGGAGTTTTCATCTCACAATGCAGGAGCACAGAAATGAATGGATGCTAATGGCGGCCTGGAAGGTGAGGAACAATACATTCAGATATCACAAACACGACAGTGTGTAGCATGCTTTGTAACGTAGTCCACACACAGTGTGGTAAAAGGCTCATGTGTTACAGCTGAATTCAGAAACAGTCTGTAAGGCAGCCAGCGAGGCTCTTAGCTTGTAAACAGTTTTTTCAAATGGAATTCAACAAATTAACAATCAGCTGTACAATCAAAGAACACGAGCAGCCTGTTGTCAGAGACACTGTGACAGGACTGGGATGTTATTTGTCTCCCTGCAGTCTGAGTAAAACTCACAGCTCCTCTTCATCCCTGCAGGGTTTGTTTCTGTACGTCTGTGACTTCATCACTCTGTTTACCCCGTGGACATCGTTCCTGCCTGCAGGATTCACAGATGACAACACTCAAACAGATGCACACACTTTAGGCTTCTCTCCCTGACTGTCCACTAATTATTTGCTCATGCAGGATGATTGTTGTGTTAACGGTCTTTTCATGACGTGCAGAAAGTCAAAGCAGTGTGCACACACACATTAGAAACGGCTTCATTTTATTGTTTGAGTGTGACAGCGGTTCAAGTCATTTCCAGGCTCTGCATGAAACTGTAACATTCATATTGCTATATTTTGGCCATAATGAGACAAAATGTATGAATGTAAACACATCCTGTTTTAATTTTAAACTTTTTTTTAATGTTCCTACGAAAACAAATAGAAAACAAACACTAAATTCAGCCGTATGTCATAATATACAGCAAAGAGACTCTTTCTTTGTCTCTGTATACATCATGATGGCTCCACGTTAGGGCCACGTGACGAGGGCTCATGACTAGACCCATCCTGCTTCATTTGAAGGGGTCAGAGGTCAACCGCTGGGAACCACTGCAATAAAGCGTAGATGCTTAGACTCATACAGCATTATAATATAATGTGATTAATTCAAGCTTGGCGTTTTTGACCGGTCTTTAATGGATTAAGCGGCACAGTCTCTCCACTGACAGAATATCAGCAGTAAGCGCTTTAAGCCTTTGAAACTGTGTCTCAAATGTCAGCTTCTTGGGAGCCATTAAACACAGCATTGTTTTCAGATTTACCACAAAGCAATTTTAACTGTGTCCAGCACTGTTCTGACAGGGTTTCACAAAGCCAAGCAAGTGTAAAAAGGCTCCCAGTCAACAGAATAAAAGCCATTTTTTTAAACTGACATCAAAATTTTAGAATTACAAGCTTGGTGGCGTAAATCCAGGCTGAGACCAGAGACTGGTGCTTTTTCTTTTTTCTTTACAATCCCCATAGTGAAACCAGAGATGACTAACTCGGCATGTGCAGCTGCCCGGGCGCAGAGTGACCGAAACCCCAGAGGGAGCTGTTAAAACTGGGCCTGAAGCCTGCTGTCGGGCCCCTGCTCTCCCCTCTCATCTCCCCCCAGAGACAGCTCTGAAATGCGGGGTGAGGATGGAGCTGCACGGGGTGTCTGGGTGGATGTTTACATTCCTCCAGTGTAATTCCATTTCTGCTTTCCTCGACACAAAAAGGACTGATATGCAGAAAACACCCAGCATGATCTCATCTGCATGATGCTCCTCTGTGTGGGAGCAGGTGTAATTAGCTTTGTGCACGAGCTGAATTAACCGATAGACGTATGAAAGTACAGTAATAATCTATAGTTAACCTAATGATCATAAGATCTGATGTAAGATGACTGACTGGAGAACACGATCGCCTCTGCTGGCGTTTCACCCCAGAAATCCATCTTATCCTTTCTTTTCTGTTTCCAGGGAAACAGCAGACATGCAACACAATGTATCAGAGTCGAATATGACGTGACGAGACAGTGAAACAAGAGGCGAGGAGGTGGAGGAGGAGTGAAAAAATTTAGGAAGGAATATTCCTGTCAGAGAAATCAGCTGTCCAGAAATAGGAACTCAAACATGAACTGTGCCCATCCTTCATCTTCCTCTTCTCTGAGTTTGTGACTCCATTAGAAAGCAAATGAGACTGAAATGAAGTCAGAGACAGAGATGACAAGCTGACAGGACATACATCACCCTCTCTTCTCATTCCTCTGCTTTCACGAGCGGATGAGAAATGTCACATTTAGTAACGCACAAAAGGGCAATCAGGTTACAGATCTAAATCCTGTCATGGTTACTAATGGTTCAGTCCTCTGTCTCTGCCCGCCTGCTGCAGATATGCAGTATGTTTCAGTCAGCATGTGGACTTAAGGTGAATAGTTCAGTCCAGACAGGTGACAAATTAAGAGGAACCCCGCTAAGACCTTCATAATACCAGAGCTTAACCCAGTTCGACACAGAGAGGAGACTGTGTTCACAACCGCTGTCAGCAAATCAACTGTGTTCCCTGTTTCTTCATCACATCCTTCCAATAAGAACAAACTCATACGCATCACACACAACGCCTTCAGAATAATTGGTCTCCCCCAACCTCCCAGACCTCAACTGCAAAGCTGTTACATGCAGACACAGCACAGTGCCTGACCCCAGGCACCCCTTCACCCCGTTCTTCACACTGCTTTCATCCGGTAACAGATACAGATTCCTGGCCTGGAAACAAGCGCGATATGGCAGATTTGTCTCCTCATAACTCTGCAAACACCTCATGAAGCTTCATGTGTGGGATGTGTGTATAAATGTGTGTATCTAGTGTCTTGTGTACATATGTATTTATGTTTTATATTTATTAAGTCTTTGTACAGGCTGTAGAAACACTGAAGCTGCTCTAGGCATGACATAAAATGTCTTATTGGACAGTTAATGTAGATTTTTGTCACCATCTACATTATTTGGTGTCATCAAACCCTTCGAACCCTTCACAGTCAAAGATGTCAGATGCCAGCGCATGAATATCTCCTCACTGGGAGTCTCAGCACTGATGAAACTGTTTTATTATGTTTGTGATTGCAGAGACAGAGACTGAAAGTTCACTCAGATGAAGAGATGGATGGATGTGACCGGGACCAGGACTCCTGAGGGGCTCACTGGACTGGACTTAAAGCTGGATCATGCTCTGGAGCTGCTCTGATGAACTCTGGAGGGATGAAGGTAGGTGTCATGCAGACACTGAAACAGGAAGTCCAGGAAAGAAAAAGAACCATTTTAAACTGTGTCTGTGCCCCTGTTTGTCCAACAGGGACCTTTTCTGACCTGACCTCTGTAAAGTACATTTTATGTGACTAGTTTATTTGTGTCATTGTCTGCGGTGTCTGGTGGCTTTGAACAGAAACGGCTGTTTCTTGTTAAACAAAAGGGACTGTACTCTCACAAAACATCTATCTCTGCTGGGTGGTTTCCAGATTGTCATCAGACTCTTATAATAACAATCTGAGACTGTTGGTGACAAAAACAAACACTTTTGGTGGACAAACTGTACGTTGGCAGTGTGCAGTTCCTCCAAAGGATTACACATCGCAGCTGCTGCGTTCTCACTCAATACTGGACCAGTTTCAAGATTTCTTGTTCCCATCAGTCGAGCAGAGTCAGCATAGGAAAATGAACTTACCCTTATGTAGTAAAGAGTATGAATGCATGAACTGTGGATTACTTTTACATCGAGGTACTGCTGCTGTAATGACAGATCTTGTTACTTCTTTCATCACTGAAGTGTGAAATCATAACAGGCTTGCTATGAGACGTGTTGTTGTTGCTCCTTTTCCTCTTTTAAAGCAAAATTTTGATCTTGTCTGGCGGCTTCTCTCCTTCTGTGTTCATAGCTCTGGCATTATGTCCATTGAGGCTGCTGAGCTCAGTTACATTGCCCACTTGCCTAACTCGGCTCCCCATCAGCATTCCCCAGTGCCCCGGGCCTGTAAACCTCCTCCTGGTGGTACAAACACTAACACTCCCCTGGTGCTCTGAGCTCACGGTCCGGGCACCCAGCTAACTAACTGAGCTAACATGAGCTAACAGCAGCTACAGCTGTCAGCAGTTTACTTCACTGTCCATCAAAAACTCTGTAAATCACAGAGAGTTGAGGCGGAGCAGCCGGAGGACATCAGAGGGAAAACCAGAAAACATTTTCTCCATAAAATATGATCCAGTTTCACCAAAATCAGTGAAATAGTTGGTGGGGATGCTTTAACATGAACACGGGGGCATAAATGGGAACTGAACTCTAATTTCTCTAAAGATTCGTCAGTTTCTTACTTGAACCACCATTTGTTTATTCTTCCTGTTGCTCTGTATGTGATCTTGGCAGCCGTCATATGAGAAGCTGCTCGAACGGTTTGTTCACATAGAAAATCTGTATATGTCTATTAATTATAAATGATACATTATATAAGTATTCATCCGTGTAACAAAGATGCAGAGCCTGACAAAGGCTGGATTTCTGCTTCGACACATCGTTCTCTGTTTTTTTTTTTTTTTGGGCGGCTCAGCTTGTGACATTTCTGTCTGCGTGGGTGAAGAATTACAATCATAGTAAGCGTGTGTGATGCACGAAGAAAAGTTGACTCCCTCTGTTGCCAGGAATCCAATCTGATGGGAAGAGCTGGGATGAGGGAGGCAGGGGAGGAGGGGGGGGGGGGGGGAGGATGAAAATGTTGCAGGGTGGGGGAGGGGGCATCATCCAACATGTATGAACAGTAGGATTAGAGGAGGGGATAGTCCAGAGAGCCAAGTCCTGCTGTGTGCCTTTCCCCCGGTGTTACATCACAGTCTGTTCATTTTTTTTTATAGCTCTTCTTATCTAACTGAGGGAGTTGAAGCAGAGGAAGAAACCTCTGCAGGAGCATGAAGCACACATACAGTGAAGTCATGACATATTTGCTCTGCAGGTGAAGATGCGCAAGCTGAAGGTAAAGAATAAAAAACGTGTTTTTAGCTGCAGGAATAGATTCTTCCTCCACCATCCGCTGCTGTACTGTACACCTCAGCCATCTGAACATGCTGAAGCAGCACAGTAGCCTATCCACAGCCTCTCTCAGCCCCCTCCTCCATCCTCCTCCTCCCTCCTCCTCCCCTCTTGCAGACAGAGCGCAAAAAAAGCCGCTCCATAAATTCTATTTGGGAGCGTTACCGAGCAAGATGGCGCTGTGGCTGTCAGCACCTCGGACAGCAGCCCGCAGCTCTGACAGGGAGAAGCTCCACGTTTGATCAGGTCCGTTTGTTCAGAGGTGTCACGTGTCCGACCCGGTTCGATCTCAGATGATGATGATGATGATGATGATGTGACCGCATCCAGGTGTCGCGTGAAGCTGTGCGCTATTCACTGCAGCCAGAGAGGAGAAATTCAAATCTGGATCAACTTGACTGCTGTTAACACAGGACTTCCTCCTCCTCCTCCTCCTCCTCCTCCTCCTCCTCTTCATCTTCATCTGCAGCCACAGTCTAGATTTCGGAGTTTAGGAAGAAAATAGACATACCGGCCTCGGCTCGAGGTGGAGGAGTGCGTGTCTGTCTCAATCACACCGGTACGCGGAGGAATGGAGGGGGGCGCTGAGAGATCACCGGGGGCCGGTTCGGAAAGGAGAAATGAAGCTGTGTTCAAGAAATAGTGTTGCTTAGATTGTTGCTCTCCAGACCCTGCAGTTTTTTTTTTTTTTTTTTTTTTTTACATTTTGGTTCTGCAGCGCCGGTTCTGAAGATGTTAGTGCTCCTGGCGACGATGTCTTCGGTCGTTTTCAGCCCTGGCTTTGCCCTCAGCTCCCATTTCAGCTCAGGTGAGCCGACATTCCGCTGCAAACACCCCACAGAGAAGCTGTTCATGTGCTCTTATTTGATTCTACTCATTTTAATCATTCTCTGTGTGTTATCTTATCTTATTGTTCTATAAGAGGAGCAGTATGCAATGATGTAATCTCCCTCATTTGCAACTGCCAATGCTGTGTGTGTGTGTGTGTGTGTGTGTGTGTGTGTGTGTGTGTGTGTGTGTGTGTGTGTTTTGAGATTCTGGGTGGAAAAAAAAAATCATAGCAACAGCCTATTTTTAAAGTTCACACACATGAAGCTGTAACATTTGTTCTCCTCAGCTGCTCAGGTCAGAGGTTCAGGTCAGCTGAGCAGTTTAAAGGTGCAGTGTGTATAAAGGTGAAAGGCAGGAGTGAAGGTGAAAGGTGAGAAGGAAGCAGTGGAGGAGGCTTCCTCTAATTGGAGCAGGAGGGTGGTACTGTAGCTGCTGTTATCCAATTAGTGCTGGAAAAGAAGAGGATTATGTGAGGTGATGAATGGAGGCAGATCTCCTCATTGTTTTCTCTCCTCATTGTTTTCTCTCCTCATTGTTTTCTCTCCTCATTGTTTTCTCTCCTCCTCGGTGGAAACTGTTTTTTTATTATTATTATGCAGCATAAGCAGCTACTGTCATTCAGGTGGTTTCTATGGCAACCACAAGGTGCAGCAGTCTTTGGCTTTTTTTCTTTCCGGCAGTCAATAAAAATGGATTTACTCCAACAGTGCTGAAGCATTTTGAAGACTTCTGTAGACATGGAGGAGGACAGAGTGTTTTTTCTGGATTGTTTTTTAACGCGGCGCTCTGTGTGCCGTAAAACACACGGTTTGCCTTCCACTTGGTGTCCTTCAGATACGCTCAAGTGCTCCCTTTCTTGCAATAGCTGCTGTTTCATAATGCCCTCCTGCCCTCTTCAATACACATTAATTGAATTTCATAAATCTCCCCCACCTCCCCACGCCAGCGTTTTAGTCTCTGCTGCAGCTTAATTTGTACCAGATGACCAAATGAGAGAAGAAAGCTTCTTCTTCTGTCTTCTCTGCTCTCTGACTGTAAACCACACGTTTATTTAACCGGACCTCCTTTAGATCCCAGTTGGTCTTTGTCAGGACAAAGATCCAGCTGTGTTCCAGCTATGATTATCTTGTTGTCTCTAATTTGGAGTGTGTGGATGTTTTCATTTGTCTTTGGTGCTGGTGTTCCGGTAGACACACACCTACACGCTCTGCTCATGAATCCAATCCTGGCTCTAAAAAACTGTCAGCTGTTGTCATGGAGCTGACACAGGCACTGAATTCACTCAAAGGAAAATTCTAGTATTTCTGAGTCTGTCTTAATCTTGTAACTGTGGCCTTTCTAACAATGGAGCCTTCACACCTTCATTGTAGAGATTCAGTGTGTGGACTCCAACATGAACAGCATCTCAACATGAACACACACCGGCCCCCTCGACAAGATATTTTACCAAACATACATATCTTCCTGTTCAGGGAAACTTTCCTGCTGATCAGACCAGCTGCACGCCAGTTTGTTGACTTGTGAAGTTGTGGGTTGCTGCTGATTTTGCTGATTATTTTTGGTTGAAAACGTTGATGTTGTTTTGTCTTCTCCCCTTAGAGTAGCTTTAAAATTGGACATTCTGATTCCACGCTGGCTGCAGTATTCAGTAACTATTCTTTGCCTCCTTTTACAGACATTGCATGCCATCCTATGAAGCTCGCAGTTCTCTACTGAATAACGGGCATCAGAGAATTTCTGAAGTGTGTATATCCAATACAGACTGAAAATAAGTACTCTGTACCTCTGTAGGGGGGAACAGACTCGCAGTCATGAGTGATCAGGTGGATTTTATACAGTTTAATTGTAATTTTCTGGTGATTTGTATTATTGTTTGTGTTATACTGTCAGCTACACGAGTATAGTACAGAGCTGGAGCAATTATTTGATTAATTCATTAGTTGATTGACTGAAAATTAATAAAATAATAATTAAAAATAATAATCAGCAGCTTTTAGTCATGAGTCAGTTTTTAAGTGAAATTGCCCAGTTTGTTTTTACTCATTTTCAAATGTTAATATTTGCTCAGTCTTCTTTCCACTCATGCTTATAGACCAAATGATGAATGGATAAAATAATTGGCAGACTAGTTTGATCATGAAAATGATAATTAGTCGCAGTCCTACATATCATAGTTATTTTCTTTTAATAAGTAAATATTTAATCTGTAAAAAATAAGCACATCCATCAGTATTTTGGCTGGATCTGTATCTGCCAGGTCATATCTGTCCATATTTTGTTTGTATTTGTGTTTGTTGGAAGGAAAATCAGATATGTTGTCAGTTTTTTGATGCTGCTAAAGAGTGGAGAGAGTGGAGACTGGAAGGAAGGTACTTGGCCAATAACTTGATCAGTGATGACCGCTGTGTAGGGCACGGGTATAGGGATGACATCACAGCCCAGTGAGGGCAGGGCCTGGTATCAGCGGCGGTGGAGGGGGTGATTTTACTGGCAGCGCTGGCTGGCTTCCTGAGCTCCAGGTTCACATTTCTCAGTGGGCTCCTGGCTGCGCAGGCAGAGACACTCTAATTATACGGACACAAAACAGATGAGGAAGCTGGACATAGTGTGAGTGGACGTCCCTCTGTCCAGGGTGTCGCAGGTCCAGGTGCTGGACGACAGGCAAGCAGCTTGAGGAGCAGGTAAACATGGAGGGAGAGGAGCTGTTGGGTTGGAGGGATGTGGCATAGCTGAGGTGGGGATGTTGTTGGTTCGAGTTTTGAATTATGTAAAGGAGGAAAGGAAATAACTTGAGAGGTTGCAACATTTCTAAATATGTACAATACCCACTGATGTTTTGACGCTTGCAAAATAAATGACGTGATTGTTGGCAAGATGGCTGTAAATTGGATTCGTGCCATTTACAGTGATTGAACATCCTCTAAAAGCTTTCTCCTCTGATCTGCTCCTCAAAACTTCCTGTTAGGAACAACCTCTCCCCAACACGCACACTGATGTGAAGAGATGAAAGGACCACGGTGGTCTTCAGTTGTGAATATTCGGCAGTAGGATTTTTTTTTTCTTTTCTTTTTTTTCTGCAGTGTTTTCTGTTTCTGGAGAACGGCTTGTTCAGAACATACTCATTCCCGCATTGAAAGGCCCGGAGTGTCTTAAGTGAGACTGCTGCAGACATGCCTCTGATTGCTAATAGCTTCTGCACTCTCTGAGAGATCCTCTTTGTGTGTGTGTGTGTGTGTGTGTGTGTGTGTGTGTGTGTGTGCATGCAAGAATTCTGCAGAATAATAGCCTCTGATGGCATAAAAAAGTATTTTTGTTGGAGGAAATTAACAGACTCCTGCGCGTCAAATGATTTTCTAAATGTTGTGATCGAGGTGAATTGAAGCTCGGATGAATGAGAACGAACGCGAACGTCCCGAGGTTAGAGAGGCAGATCAGATAAACACACACAAACACAATCACGCGCTCCATTTTGATGCTTTAATGGCTTGATGCGACACAAAGACTCTATCAATGAATTGACGAGCTTGTACAACAGAGCAGTTCACCACTTTGCATCTGCCACTCAGTGCCTCTAAACTGCTGAGCTTTATTGAACATCTCCATTTAAACCTCATTGAGAATCGATATTTCTCATGGAGTTCTATAGAGTATTTTTGTGTTTTCCCGCAGACAGTATCTGTTACACACTCCAGATCAGAAACAGGACGTCATATTAGTATGACAGGCTCATTAAAAAACAAAGGTGACTTCTGCAGATTCTTTATGTTGATCACTGATTCTGATTTGAAATCATAAAACAGAGTAAGGCAGAAAATTCTGACAATATTCCAGAGAATATTTTGTTATTCACCTAATTGCTGCAGCACTAATCAGATTAGACTCAGTTTGTTACATTACATTTGACTTACCAGATGAGAACAGAATACCTTCAGCTTCTTCCCCTCTCGTGTGCACTCACAGACAGTCGTGATGATTTTAAAGCCACATGGAGATTCAAAGGCACACTTAATGAAATCGTAATGAAATGTAATTCTTTTCTGATCCTTGAGGGGAAATTCTCTGTCTGTTTGCCCAACCGTACGGTGAACAGGGTGAGCTATAACACAGCAGCCATGGAGGCGGGAGGGATTCGTTGTCTCGCTAAAGAGCACTTCAGCTTCCGGTTGAATGACGCGCTGCCCAGTTATTACTGTACGTCAGTGTGCAGTTTGGAAATCTCACTTTATCATGTTATCCTCAGATTCAGGTTCTGTGGATCAGTAACTTCCTGCTTTTGTTGTTAAACGTGGTTGTCCATTTGATGATCGGATGTTTTACCATCTCTTCCTGGTGCTGGTCCTTTTATATTCTAGAAGCAGCTGGAAAACTGCATATACTCTGATGATAGATTTATTCGTTTATTTCTGTTTTATGTCCTAATCCTCGCATCGATTGTCTCTATTGATAGTCTGACTCACTGCTGCTCCGATTTCTGATGCAGATCTCTGCAGCGGCACCCTTGAGCAAGGTTTACTTGCATGCCGCTCCAAGCTTGTCCTGTTGTTGGCTTGACTAATGTGATGGATGATGAGATGTGACGGCAGTCACCTGTTCAGATCTCTTCTGTGCCGCTGCTCGGTCCCCGGGCCTGGATCTCTGTCTCTGGCTCCTGATGAGGGGCCAGTGAATCTCACAGTGTGGAGCTGTGTCTGATCAGAGAGATTGTTTGTTGTTGACAAAATACATGGCAAGCTTAATGGGTATTTTGTCCTCTGAGGCAGCTGAAATAGAAGAATAGGAGGGAGAGCGAGTGCTTTCCCACAGTACGGCGTCTGTGTTGGTGTTTCAGCACTGTGGAGAGTTCCCACAGTGAAAACAAACTGGGCAAAGACGGAAGAAGAAAACCAGCTCATTTATTTAGCATTTGTGCTAAATTCAAGTATTTATTATTTGTATTTGGCAGTATACAGCTTTATAGTATAACACTGCTATAATCATATATGATGATGGACAGACGGAAACCTGTGCTAACGTATTTTCAGCTCTTCCCCTGGTACGTCCCTGGATCAGAGGATCCAGCCTGACTCGGCGTTTGCTCCTCCAGAGTCTCTGGCTCTGCCTCTGGGTCTCTCCTCTACAGCTCCCTCAGGATGACGAGGCCGGGGTCAGCTTATCAGCAGCTCTGTCCTCAGTCCTCCTCCTGCTGGACTGAGGACAGACTGAACACTAATGTCACTCACTATCGCCTCTCGAAGCAAAAGTGGTGTTACAAGAGAGGACGGGCTGAAGCTAGTAGGTTAGCATGCTCGTTTCAGTAGATGTTTCTGCACCACAGCGTACCGACATGAGGTCATCGATTGCCTTCCAATCTGTGCAGCATGCAGCACCTTTGATCCACAGAAACTAACCCAGATGGTACAGAGCAGACCAACATATCAAAATAACCATGTAGAAAAATAAGATTACTGTAGATGGATTGTAAACATTGTGTGTGTAGGTGGTGTATATTCTGCTGTTAGATGCTAAATAGGTTGGTAGAAACAAGCGACATCTTATACATTATTTATGTATCATGATTTTATCTGAAAGAATGAATAACCTGGATGTTTCACATATTCGTGTCACATGACATACAGTGTTGCATGTTCAATGCATTCCCTCCTTATAAAAACATTTGTTAGCTGCAGGTTTCTCCCTCACTGGCTGTTGTTGGTGCATTGCTGCATTTTCTGGCACCTTACCAACCATCAATCAGCAGACAAACATGAAAATGTTGGCAGGTATGTGTACTGTGTGACCTGCATGCTCGTGTGTTTGTCCACACAGATGTGCCGGCAGAGAAAACAGGAAACACTTACTTCAAAACTCAAGGACAAACCTTAAACGAACCATCTCGTTTTCAAGGCGCCATTGTACTTGTAGAAGACTTTATATCACCACCACACACAGCGGATGTTACACTCTCGTGTCATCTCCATGAGAACAAGGATTCAGATCGCATCGCTCTCTCTCTGTCTCTCTGTCTCTCTCTCTCTCTCTGTCTCTCTCTCTCTCTCTCTCTCTCTCTTGCCTGTATTCTTTAAAAACAAGAAAAATCCAGACTGACAGGCCGACCATCTCAGAAGTGAAAGTGCGTCTGACTCACACGTCCCTTCAATGTCTCACAATAAAACAGTTTTCTCTCTGGATGAAAATCATGCCAGCTATTATTTCTTTTATTACTTTCCCTGTCTGTGTAATTACGAGTGTACTAAGGGGATAATTTCATTTCCTGGTTCCCTTTTGAGCCTCTCAGCTGCGGCATTAATGACAAATTGATTTGTTAGAGAGACATCCAGTGATCATCTTTGCTCTGTTTGGTCTGTTTGCACAAGAGAGGCTGATCACTAGACTCGAGGACAGAAGAGTCAACACACGAGTGGAGAGCTGCACTGACTGCCGAGCGTTTGCTGATTCAGTCAATACGGCACATTGTTGATTTATTTTGATCCTGTTCTCGTCCTCGCTGGGTTTTAATTCCATAAACTTTTCCTCTTTCCTCCTCTGTGTCCCCACCTGTGTCATATTTATTGTATTTATCATCTCTTTCTTAATCTTTCTCTCTGTCTATCCATCTATATTTCTCTATGAACTGTGCTGTGGAGACCCTCCCAGTCCCTGCAGTATCACAGGAGGCTGTTAAGCCTGTGATTTAGAGGGATTCATCGCTGGCCACGCTAGCCTGGCTGAGAAATGGGGTGATTGGCTCAGACTCCCAAGTGCCTCCTGATGCAGAGAGAGAGAGGAGGGTGAACAAGAAGAGGGAATAGTGTCAGCACAGGAGTAAAAGTGAGAGGGAAGCGAGAGGAAGTCAATTTGATGGTGACAGAAGCAAACAGACGACTGAAGCTCCTCGTGCAGGTTGAGGAGGTGATCAGCTGATCATCAGCTCCTGCATGGCCTCCGACCACACTTCCATTCACGTCTCAGCAGCTGGCTCTAGCTGCTGCAACCTGAAACCACACACATGTTTCCTGTTTTAAGATGATTCATGGGGTCCTAACTCTCACTTTTATCTGCATAGCACCAGGCATCTGTAGATATGACACACCTGGAATGCAGGACGCATTTCATAACGTGGATAGATAACCTGATCAATCACTCTAGAAGTACGTAGCCTGCTTATCTACAGATGTGGCCATGGGCTGCAAGTATGGAACAACCTGAGGCAGGCCTGTGTACAGTCTGTAAGCACAGTGACTGCAGGCGAGTCGCCTTCAAATGAGCATGTCAACATTTTCATCTTCATCTTGACTCTGGCAGTCGAACAATTCAAAGATATTGTAGTGAATGAAGCAGATCGGAGCTGTGAAGGTGGGAAAAACGCAGGATTTTGTCCTCCAGCCGTTCGGTCACTCCGGTTTGTTTCTGCACCACAGTGACATAAAATTCAGCTGTATTAGCAAAAACGTCTCGGCTGAATGATGTCATTTATTAAACAGCGTGCTTTGAGGATGAGAAGGCATTTTTGATCACTAACATTTTGATCCCAGTTGAATCTTTGTCAGGCCAACATTTTAAAAAATGGACACCACACCCATTAAAACCATGCATATAAATATCAATAGGCTGTAAGAGGGATGACGTGTGGTTACCTCAGTCCCAAAAACATTTGAAGTCAGCATACATCAAATATTAAACAGGCGATATCAGAAGCGTCCAAAATAGTTGTAAGTTATATGAAACCACGCTGTCCTCACATCTAAAGAGGCAGAATCCCCGAGAGACGACCGCTGTCGCTCCAAATGTAACAATGTATGTGATTACATACCGCACGGCATAATGGAGCGCTGACAGTGTTTATGTCGTCCTGTTGTACCTGAAGAGATCTGCCCGGTGTTTGACCTCCGAGGTCAGCTCAGCCACTGACTGCCCACACGGCTGACAAGCCACCACATGCGTCAGTAGATATAACACAGCAGATACTCCCTCAGACCGTCTCCATGGCAACGCATCTCACCAAATCAGTGTTGTCATTCATCTCAGGTTAATTCAGCACTTCAGAACTCTGTGACCGATCAAGGTCTCTCGCTCTCTCTCTCTCTCTTGCTCTCTCTCTCTCTCTCGCTCTCTCTCTCTCTCGCTCTCTCTCTCTCCATCATAATTTGCACGTGAGCAGACAGACGCTGCACGTGAATCCGCTGCAGGACTTTAATTTTTCATGTTTTGATGAGAGTGATACTCATACGCACACGTTATAATCTGCCTTCGCTGCTGATCGTGTAAGTGCATGAGTGCATGTGTTCCATACATAATCTGTATTTGTACATGAGGCCGCATGAGCAAGAAAAGAGAGCATCTGTGTAGTTTGTGTGTGGGTGGACGTGTGAGTGTTTGCACATTGTGTGACAGCATTTGCTCCAGTTTCTAGTTTTGGCTGTTTCCCCTGCCTCTTTTCGGTCACAGATGAGCTCATCCAATATTTAGAACATCAGTCACCCGGGCCTGGATCAGTGTTCCCCGATCGAAGCCAGTCGAGTCCCGCGCGGCCAGAACTGGGCAACCAAAAAAATCCTCCAGATACACAGACTCAATTTCAATTTACAAATTCAATTTTCTTTTTTGGCAAGTTGATACCGGCACGTGACTTAACATTGTCCTGGTGAGACTGCTGGACTGTTCATCCCATGTGAAATGTCTTTCCGTGTGAAAGTACACATAAATTCACGAGGAGGAAGTGGCCCAACCATCTCTGTCCTTTAACACTCAGTACACTGGAAATGGATTGACTGGAATTAAAAGTTCACGTCGTTATTCATTTACAAAGGGTGAGAATGCCACTCGTGGTGAAGACTTAATGTTTGTGGGGGACTTGTTTCCAACAGTGACGACAAATGAAATGTCATCTTGATAGTGTGAAGGGGGATGGGACTGTGTGTGTGTGTGTGTTTGTGTGTTTGTGGTTCCATCGGTTGTTTTCTCTGAGTCGGAATATTCCATTTTTGTTTTGCTGTTTTTGTATTCTTAAAATATTTAAAATGATATTTTGGGTGGATTCTTGATGATTCTTTGGCCACTTGGTGTCAGTGTAACAGTGAACTCTGACATATAAGTTTTTATAACCAGAGGAATATCACTGACTGTTTAGCTGCTAAATGTTCCACTCTGTTTACTGCTAACTTCATCTTTCTGCTGTTTGGTGCTGAGCAGCTAACGCACGGTGGATTTATCAGAGCTGCCTGCTGAGGCTGGAAACGAGGCTGATGCTGAGAGGAAACCAAAACAGTAAAAAGACAAAAACACTGTGCTTAAAGATGATAAATCGCTCTGCAGAGCTAACTCTGCTTCTTTAACACCGCCAGTGACCTTTTTCACGTTGCACAATCATTTGACCGGTCGAAAGAAAGATTGATCAGTGCAGCTTTGAGGTTCTTAGCCTTCTCCTTTGTACGGGTGTTCACTCGGATGCAGCAGTACTCGATAAGAAGCATGTGTACTCATGTGGGAGCCAATCAGACGTGCTTGTACTCCACCAGTGAGCGATGTTTCAGTTCAAGTGCTGGTTATCCAAACCGGTTATGTAAGAAACCAATTAGGCCTACTCTGTGGGTAGTGAACATATCTTGTGGACCCTCTCCAGTGTCGTCTTCATAATGTATACATTCAGTCTGTTTGTACTTGTGCATTAATGCCAGAAGCTTCATACAAGATTTAGCATTCATCCTCTGCCTGGAATGAATCCAGATCATCAGTTATATAAAACACTCTGCAGGTTTGTCACTTGTTTCCTCGTGATGTGAGATATTCATTCTCATTCCAGGTCTGATCAGGTACTATTAAATTACATTTAGGTGCCATTTCCTGCTAAAAGCACTTCAAATACATAATGTTCCCGGACATAAAGCCATTTCACATGCAGCCACACATCAAAATGAGGCAGCCCGATATACTAAAAGCATCTCCATGGCAACCGTGCTACGAAAGCCAGCGCACAACAGGGGGGCACTTTAGAGAGCGTCCGCTCCCTGTGATCAAGCATAATCATGGCCGACACATATCACAAACCTGGCCAGTGTCTCTCATTAATACTTGAAAACACACTGCGGTCAGTGAGGAGATGCTCTGCAGTCTGCGTTCTTCATACGCTGGCCTTTCAAAGTGAAGACACACACTGGATGAAACCAGAAAAATGCCGCCACATTTCTACAGTTTGGGTGCGTCTGAATCTGCAAAATGTCGTTTGCCATCTGCAGGAATGACTTTATCCAGAAATCTGATTTCTTTTCCTCAACGAGTCATTTTCCAGACAGGAAAAGTTGTTTGTGACGTGACGTGAGCTCCTTCCTTTTTGCTGTAATGGTAATAACACAGCAGTCAGATCTGTTGGGTAAACACACACTGAAAGCTGCATGCTGTGGTGCACGGTGCTGATATGAACATTTGGAGACCAGTTGTGTCATTCATATGTGCTGTTTGTTTTCTTCCTTATTGTGTTATCATATATTGTTAATGTCATTACATAAGTGCTGTATAATCAAGGCTCACTGTTCAAATCAGCTTCCTGCTGCAAGAAGGCTCTAATCACAGTAAGCAAGCTTCTGCTGTGGTAAAGATAGCTCCATGAAAGAAAACTGACTGAAATCGCAGAGCTGCTGACGTGCCAGATCTGACAAAACAAGCCAACAGGAAAGCATTAAGTTACAGAGCTGAAGATGATCTTTTTATCAGTGACTTTTCCTTTTCTCAAAATAAATCACATTTGTACTCAGATTCAAAGCAGTGAACTTGTGGCCTGTAAAACCAAAACAATGAGCTAAAAGATGCTAAAACGGTAAAGAGCCAATGGGAACTGCAGAACTGGTTGATAATCTGTGTTCAACACCAAAAGCAACACCTTTAACATTTATCTGTCATAATTTAATGTATTGTTAATATTTAAACAATGATCACAGCACACCTCTCTTCAAACATAGTCTTGCATCTCTGTGTGTGTGTACCTCTGTATCTGTGTGTGTCATAATGAGTTTCCTCTGGCCGCTCCCGTGAGGTGTGTTTGTTGTGTAATTGCTGCTGCGCGGCATGTGAGGTCAGATCTGAGCATGTGCGGACAGAGAGCAGGAAGATGAGAGTCATTCTGCTCCAGTGCTCTCTCTCTCTGTCTCTCTGGAAGGTTCATCCACATGCAGACAGGCTCTGCGATGGAAACAGAAAAAGTCTGAGTGAGCGAGTGTAGAAAGAGAAAACAGGTAGCAGTTTTTGAGAAGTGGAAGACAGCTCCCCGGGGAGAAGAGTGAGGAGAAAAGAGGAAGTCAGAGATTAAGAACTAATAAGCATGGGGGGATAAGTGAAGCCATGCTCCACAGCCTGATGCCTTTATACTTTATCCGCTCCATTGAGTCTCCCCGACTGAGATGATTCATCCGCGTAACAGCAGGACACGTTCATGCTCTGCTCTCATGCTCTCCGAGGTTCACTCAGGTGAATCATGTAATGCTCTGACTCTCCTGTGTGCCCTCGTTCAATTAGTAAGACGTTTCTCTTCACTTTAACAGCACCTGTGCATGCATACGCAATGACTCTACATCTGCATGAAGGCTCGTTGTGTTTTCATGTCAGCTGCACATTCCAGAGACCCATAATCCTTTGCTTCTGTGCCGCACTCTCCACTACAAGGTCTTGATTAATGCCAGGCTTTCACTACATATCACTCTGAATAACTGAATAATATTCACAACATCTTCACAAACACTCTATTCATTCAGGCTGAACAGATTCAAGAACTAAATGATTCATAAGTGTGTGTGTGTGTGTGTGTGTGTGTGTGTGTGTGTGTGTGTGTGTGTGTGTGTGTGTGGTTTCTCCCACACTGACAAATATGATGAATGTAATTCAAAATGGGAAAGAAAGACAGATTGTATTTATAAAGATCACGTCAGCACTCGTAATGTTTCACATACATTTATGATTATATGATGGTGAAAGCAAATACTATGTCTCATAAACAAAGCATGTTGTTAGCATGTTGACATTAGCATTTAGCTCAAAGCTGCTGTGCCCAAGCAGAGCCCACACAGCTGCTAGCATAGCTTTAGACATAGCATAGCTTTGTTTTTAGCAGGAAAGCTAACACGATAAACTTTCTGTCCACTGCCCGCCCGGTAACAAAGAGACGGACAAAGTTAGTGACTAGCTGGTGAAGGTTGAGGAGTAACAGATGTTCCTCACCAAACCAAACCAGAGTTTAAGGATGTCTGTAGATATAAAAGCTTCATTCTGAGGTAACAAAAGCACAATGCTTTGTATTTTTAGGTGAATATACACTCATGAAAACACAGTTATGAATATTATCTTCCATTTCTATCATATTCTGTAAACAGAGGCTCCTAAATCTGACTCACTGGACCTTTTAAAGTCAATATTAGATGTGCACAAACACAAAACCAGTGGGATGATGTTGTGTAAATAGAAATATCTTTGCTTTGACCATGTTTAACCATGAATCAGTGGCCTACAGGGCATACAGTATATAATAGTATAACCAATAGCTGATCATTACATCATTATGTTGTAATTTATCCCCTGAAGCTGCCTCATGCTGAGCAGCGTTAGCCTGCTATTAATCTTCCATTGTTCTGTGATTATTCATCATTTAACATTCTTTGTAAACCTGATGCAGCTTCATGCAGCGTTAGTTCATGACTGATCATAAACAGAGCGCATTCACATTAATATTCACATCCATGTGTCATCACGACCACATGACCCACACACACACACACACACACACACACACACACAGTGAAGTCCTCACCGCAGGTCGTCTGTTCCTCCTCTCTGTGACAAAGCAAACCCACAGGGAACAACATAACTGCTGTTTATCCCCACACACAGTAAAATCAGCAAGCTGTTTGCAGGATAAGAACCCACACACACACACACACATGCAGCAAATCATCCCCGGGGACGGTGATGTCATATTACGATGGAGACAAAAGAGCAGAAACAAAGAAGTGACATTCATGTTTGTTGTGATGGGAGGTCAGTGGGAGGGACGTAGCTGCACCACTGCTTCTACCAGTGTTGTGACCTTTAACGGATCACATACACATGTAGCCCGCTATGTGGCCACACACACACACACACACACACACACACACACACACACACACACACACACACACACGCACGCTCAGGATGCCACAGTTGATAAATGAGTGGTGCATTCAAATCTATAAGAACTCTTTATTCATCTCAAGAAAAAGTTTGAAGAAAAGAACTCTAACTTTTAATTTTCTTTAGGATGAAGCAAAGAAAGGAGGGAAAGACACTGACGGAAGGAAAGAAGGATGAAGGAAGGAAGAGTGAATCATTAGGAAAAGAAAAAGTAGAGAAGAGAAGAAAGATAGTCTCTCACTGAATATAAAATCCAAACATCAGAATGTTCTCTGGTGGTATTAGTACTTCAAATATTGTACTGAATTACAGTATGAGTATATTTAGTCGCGTCCCACCGGACGTCCGGCTGATGTGCCCGTCCTGTCCTCTGAGGAGCTGTGCTGACGACGTTGAGGTGTGCTGTCTGTGCAGGGCAGTGAGAGCCTCAGGTGGGACCTGCTGCTGCAGGGAGACAGACAGCTGAGGCTCACTCGGCACACTTGAAGTGCAGCTCGGGAAATATCACATCCATGAACAGTGGAATGAACTCGTGACAGCAGAAGTGCAGACGCAGGTGATCCGGAGAGCTGTTCTCTTATTTGTACAAGGTTGCTGAATAGAGATAATATGGCTTCTGCGGGGAGATGTGTTTCATGGTTAGTTGCTCTGAATTACAGCTTCCTGTGTAATTAGGTTACAGTACGTGGGCTGCCTGCTTATATGGAATGAAGGTAGACCCGACTCACACATGATATGAACAGCTAATCCTCCAAATCCAAACTGTATAATGTCATAATGTTCTGTGACTCCTCTGGATGATCTCGCATTGTGAAATGATGAATGACACTGGAAGAATTCGGGAAGGGAAACGGAGGGTGTTGAATCCAAACGTAGGAAGGTGTGACGTGTTTGGAACATATAGAGGAGAGATGACTGTGGCAGCTTTTATTCAAGGTAAGACATATTCAGGGTTGTTACACAATTCAGCATTTATGCCACATCTGCCATAAATGTGAGCAGCCGAGTGAGGAGCACCGAATCACCGGGTGAGACCTCCTGATGCAGGAGAAGTTTTAAATTTACTGACTGTGGGATTTTCCAGCTCTGGTGTAAAATATAAGACACTGTGGATGAGTAAATGTGCCTTTTACAGCATTTTCTGAGTCTTCTGTGTTTCTGCAGATTTTTTTTTTTTTACAGTAAAATCTGCACTGTTACTTTAAACTCAGTTTGTAACAAAGGAGTAGGAGTCTTATTATGAGGGGTCATTTCTGATTGCTGGGCGTTGCAGCAGCTGATTTGTTGATCGAGTTTTTAATCCATCTCACTGATGGTGATTTCCTGTTTCCCAGAATTTCAACAACTCAGCGGGCTGCATTCAGCTGTGGGTTGTACATGTGGGTGGAAAACGATGGTGTAGTAAGATGAAGTCCACAAAAACAGGCCTGGAGGCTGCGTTACACTCACTTGTGTTTATGTTTTTTCTACACCGGCGTCCCGTCGAGGCAGTGCAAAGAAAACTGAATCAAAATGCGGCTGTGAAATAACACTCATGATGAGATAACTCACATTTACATTACATACATTCTCCTCCCAGTTATTCAGTCATTAACATCACATATATACATATATGTGCTTGTGTTCGTGTCACAATTATTTCAGCACTTAGCACACCGTGGGCAGCATGAAGCAGCTTGAAACCTCCTGGAGCTCTTTGGACCGACGTTCCCTTCAGCATGACAGCTAACCATTCAGCCATCACAGTCTATGACTCACAGGCTAGCAGCAGCCTTGACAACAATACACTGATTTATTGAAACGTACAGATAAATCACTGCTTTGACATGCGGTGTTTGTTTGTCTGCGTAAGCGCTGAAACAATATTGATATAATTATTATTTTAATTGTAAAACTGGAACAGTTTGGTGGTGAATGTTGAAAACTGGGACATTTTAGTGTTTTATTTGTTGAAACCAGGACAGTCCCAGACAAACCGGGTCTGCTCGCTGTAGATATGCTGTGAAAAATGCAGCAGGCCTCCAATAAGCTCCAATGCTAGAAATATACACTGTCAGCCACGGGAAGAAGAATAATGGACTTTCACGTCATGCACGGTGCTATAGATCTCACCTGCATGCACAACTCTTAACTTTTCTCCCATCTTGTTTCAAAATGCAGCACTGCTGGTTTCATTTAGACGAAGGCGTGGAAGGTTAATTTCCCTCCTGGTGTCGGGGGCAAGTTGTTCTCTTTTCTTGGCACGGCCTTTGTGGGCATTAGGAGGGCATCTGAGTCAGTCTGAGCAGGGTTTGGGGAAGCAGTCACCATGGAAACCAGCTGAGTTTTTTTGCTCCTTGCAGCCTGTTCTTGAGTCAGACGCGTCGGCAGCTGTTCGCCAACATTCGCTCATGTTTACATCCAGATCTCCGATGACAAACATCACAGGCGTCGTCTATACGTCTGTCTGTCTGTTCATCTTTCCGTCATCTGTCTCGTGTGTGTGTGTGATCGCTGCATCATTTCATGTGAACCAGCAGATGTATGGCAGATTGGTTTTCTCTTTGGCCCCTAACACAGATTGTTCATGACCAGATCAT
The DNA here is from genome assembly GCA_028641955.1 of Protonibea diacanthus. Classification (NCBI taxonomy): domain Eukaryota; kingdom Metazoa; phylum Chordata; class Actinopteri; family Sciaenidae; genus Protonibea; species Protonibea diacanthus. The sequence goes on along the minus strand of CM053996.1, from coordinate 20,203,194 downwards.
CAGCTTCATGCAGTTCACATGTGTTTAGCCCATATGGGCTTGTTTAACCATCTCTAACCCTCCCTCCACCCATCTGTTTCCCCCCCAGCCTCCATCATCTTCTCCCACTCCTCTGTTGTTGTTTTTTGTTAAACTGATGAGTCTTCTTGTTGTCACCCTGTCTCTCTCTCTCTCTCTCTCTCTCTCTCTCTCTCTCTCTGTGCCTGATGGAAGCATGGTGTCAGCAGTAGTGCAGCAGAGGACAGAGGGGGGAATCGTTTATTTTACCAGCGCCAGCGGTTTTTGGTACGGTGTCTTGGTTGGCTGCGAGCGTAGAAGCTTCGTCTCTGTCATTGGTTTGGCACACGGACACTCTCATGCATATCTTACATTTGGAAGCATCTATTGATTGTATGCTTTCCTTAAGTCCTCTGCAGAGTCTCATTATTGTGGTTTTGCTTTGCATTCAGGAAGGTAACTTACTTTAAATGTGCATAGAATAAATCATTTTACAGAGTCATTTACCCACCAAAGAGAAGCATTACATCTTGATGATGCTCTTACAATATTAATTAAAGGCTTTTATGATGTAATTTATTATATCGTATCATCATATTATTTCTTATTTTAAAATAATCAAAATATATAAAAACATAGATTCACCAGGTGTGGCTTTTTCAAAGTTTGATGCATAAATGTGATATGCATTTTTAAAAATGGCAATAGCAGCTTATTTTCTGCTTTTAAAAATCACCTTTAAAATGTCAGGATCTGCACTTGTAGCAGGTTTTGTTCCTTCCTGTATTTCTATACCTGTGATGTGATGAATTTAAAGCTGGTTGATGTGGAAAAAAATGGCCGATTGCCAAAGGTTAGACTAGTTTTCACTAGTCAAGGGTAGAAAAACAAGAGGACACATTTACATGCATACGTCAGGCTCTGTCAGCACTTTAGGCAGGCTGTTATTTTGTCGTCTCTCGGTGGCTGTCTGAGGTCTTTTGGCCGTGCACATCACTCACCTGACTCTGACACCTGACGGCCAGCATTACCCAGAGCGCTGAAGCCTTTATTTCTGCAGGGGAGATCCTGAAATCCACAGCACACACAGCTGCACAGTGAATATATTTGGCAGTGCTCCCACGCATATTTTTACAGGGATTTAGCGCGATTCATAAAGATTTGCAGTTTGGTGCTATTCCAAAATACATGCAGTATGTTAATGTTTCCAGCAGACAGAACACGTTTTGCACAGATTCAGGAATACATTTTCAGTGAACACGTGAAACGAGGCATTCATTCGGAGCCAAACACGCTCTGTCTCCGGGTTGATCTATGTGTAGGACGGTGACCTTTACGAGGGTCACATTTGCATCTGACACAGAATGCTCTTTGTATCCTCTGCTTACACTAAGTGTGAGTTAGGGAAGGCCCTGAAGTACTTTCAGATGAAGGCCAGTTGCTGACAGCAGACTGTTAATGTGGATTTTAGATAGATGTCAAAAATATCTTTATCTTTCACCTCTACTCTCTTTCTTTCACCCTTAATTGGGATCAATGGAAGCTCTTTGCTCGGGCCAGTTTCCAGCCCTTCAGGTGCTTTCACCTTCCTCTCCGCTGAGGTGTAGATCATTTAGCTGTGGAGAGGACAGAAACCAGGCCTGATGATGTGTGAAGGGTGTCAGCACTCCCATGGATGCTTCCTGCTGATTCCCCCGAGCTGGATATGAGCAGCGGGCACAGGATGAGAGCCAGGACAGAGCTGTAACATCCTGGCTCTGACTCTCAGACAGGGAGGTGTGCCTCTTCTGGATCGCAGCTGCAGCATGAAACTGGGCATCACTCGCTCTATGATGGCCAACTGGGCTTATCTGAAAGAAACAGGCTTAACAATCGTGACACACTAATCACCGATGGATGAATTACATCTGGAATCACTACCTGTTGATGCAAAAATAAACGTTTACTTGTGGGTAGAGCGGCTTTATGCACTTAGCAGCTGCAGGGTTAATGATAACGATCACCGGGACATTAATGCTGACAGGGTTAAGAGTTTGGACTCTTCTCAGTCTGTCAGCTCTGATTTAAATGCTCCACATGCAAACAAACTTTATTGTCCCTGACAAGCCGAGTCACAGTTACTCATACCTGAACTGTACCGCTGCAGCTCACCGCAGACAGATTAGTTATTGTTTGCTCTGCCATGAATAGGAAAGAAAATATAGACTCACAAGTTGTCAGTGACAGAACGAGCTGAGCTCGCACTTTACCAGCAGTGAGCTGTTTCTTTGCAGAGTGTCATTAAGTCTGATATCCAAGCTGATCCATGTGGACTCAATATCACATCTAATAAGATACGTCATCGTCACAGAAGGAGAAAAATGTTTGTTTTGGATTCTTTGACTTTACATCGATTCTTATATCGTGCTGATCAGCATCAGAGTTCTTTCCTCTTCCTTCAGGCTGGTTCTGACTCTTCCTGCATCATTCCACATGTCCTCTCAGTTCTGGTCTCTTGTTTTGTTTAAAATTAATGTATGCGCATCAGTTTTGGGGGAGGTCCAAAGTTCAAGCCATGAAGATCTTTGGAATATTGTGGTGGTGCGTGATGGAGCAGGGGAATTAGCTTAGCTTGATATAAAGACTGGGAGCAGCTGGTCCAGTTCAGTCCATATTTGAATACATCTGCCTTGAGCACTTCTAAATGTGAATAAAAACAGTGGCACGATAAATTCCTGAAGTCTTGTCATCGCTGTGAGGTTGCCAGGCAACCAGCAGAGGCAAAGCTAATCGCCTGCTGGTTTTAACTCCACATTTAGCGTGCAGACGTGGCCGTGGCGTTGATCTTCTCATCTATCTCTTGGCACAAAATCATTTTTTTTCCAAAACTGTCCAACTATTCCCTTTTAAGTCTCTCACTGAGTGCATCTATCTTAACTATTACTGAAGTCTTATTCAGCCTTTAGGGCAGGCTCAGAGTTCACAGGCTGAGGAGGTGTGTCAGACCGCTGCATCAAAATCTGGAAATCAAGATGAAGCAAGCAGTCACTGTTCACAGATGTGCTGCGGCTAACTGATTTATTCTGTAAAAGCAGAGCAGCCACGTCTTAACTTAACACTCTGCAGCTTCTGTTTCTGTCTGCCCTCGGTTAGACTTCGAGCTGCTGAGTCTCTGCGTTCAGGAGATTCTCCTGGGGGAGACGCTGCAGAGTATTCGGCTCTTCAGCTTCTTCTTCTTCTTTCTCAGTTCTTTTCTTCTCTCCTCACGCTCGCTCCCTTTTCATCATTTAGTCATCAGGATGTGCTTCAGCTCTCTGCCTCGGGAGGCTAAATATGGCTACCACCTCTGAGCTGAGAGCTATACAGTGCTCGAGCTGCTAGAGTAGTAATAGGAGAGGAAAAACTGCAGCAGCTCAGAAATTTAGTCTACATTCCTGAGTTCTTCACTGAGATGCAGCCTTGTGTTTTTTGCTTTGGAGTGCTGTCAGGAAGGACACGTCCCTGTGGACTAAGCAACCTTCAGGAGACATTTGTCTCATTTGTCTCTTTGGACACGGCTCAATACAGCTAACAAGAAGGAGAATCCTCTGTATTTCAAATTAACAATCAATGGCATCAGTTTTACAAAGCTAGGGAAGAAAACAAGAAGAGCAAGATAGCTTCAATGACTCACAAAGAAAGGACGTGTTATTACCTGTAAAATTTAATATATTTAAATCTGTCCCTTTCCTTTCCTTTCCTTTCCTTTCCTTTCCTTTCCTTTCCTTTCCTTTCCTTTCCTTTCCTCATCCTCTTCTCCACTTGCCAACTTACTAACTGCTGTACTAAGCTTTTTTCTGCACCTGTCTACACTACACCTCTCTGGGTACTCCACTGGAAGAAGCTCTGGCATAAGATCAGATATTAATTATATCTCTCTTAACATTCCTCCCTTTCTTATACACTCACTTTCTCCTTACCATGGGGAGAGTTTCAGATTCTTACCTCAAACACTGGGCCAAAGAAGAACGTTTGGGAAACAACGTGTTAGTCTGTCTAGATGTACTTTTAAATTTTGAAAATGAAGATCACAGTAGTTCTGGTCATTTCTCACGAAGTTTGCATCTGTTTATAATAATAGTGTACGAGTGTGTCAGCTCTTTGCACCGCTCTCATGTGGACCCGAGTGTGTTTGTCAAATATTAGTCCAGAGCTGCATCTCCAGTCTCCTCCTTGTGCTGCTGGGGGAGATGAGATTTGTAAGCGAGGGGAGTTTTAAATAAACCACAGCAGAGTCAGAATACGTCTCTCTTCTCTGTAATTACCCCCCTGACAAATAAAGTCATTAAATCTGAATCTTGTTGTAGAGCGTTTCAAAGCACTAAATGGTTATTGACTGATTTAGCAGACTGGCCTTTTCCAGCTCTTCCTCCCACTCTGCTTCATGTGGCATCATCCTGCACCTTTTATGGACACTGTGACTGGACCACTGGATTTATTTAGCCCCATACGAGTAAAAATTCAGAGCAGGACTCCAAAAAACAAACACGAGCTCTGAGCTGGCCAGATAATCCTGTATTTAACTGTTAAATTTGCATGTTTTGTATTCATATTCATACATTCTGCCAGCCGGCCTCCTGAACAACAGTGCTCGCACTCGGTCCAATTATACTAAGAGCCTGATGCTCAGTCAGAGCCAGCCACACGAGCTTTCAGAGGATCAGCACAAACTGGCAGCAGAAATGACTCTCAGTGCTCTGTTTATTATGTATATGTGTGTGTGTGTGCGTGTGCGTGTGCATGTGTGTGTGTGTGTGTGGAGCTGGGTGGCACTGTTGTTGGCAGGAATCAGTGTGAGAGATTTACAGCTGAAGGCAATCCTGCACGGCTGTCCGTCCGTCCAATCTGTTTCCGTGGTAACCGTTGCATTTCAGAAGCCGTCGCAGAATGAGAAAAATAAATCATCCCCTGCTCAAAAATGCCCTCCTAAAATTGGGAACAAGATATTATTTACAAGACTGGACAGCGTTCACGCGGCGCGACGATAATTCAAACCATCAAAGTCTGAAAATTGGCTTCGCTGGCACAGAACGAGCCGGAGAATGAGCGAGACATGAGCAAGCCTGAGGAAAATAACAGAGAATTCAACACTGTTGGACTCCAGAGGCAGAACTACACTGTGTACATATTCTAAGTAAAGTGCATTAATATTGTATCACCAGTATAATTGCATCTCATTTTAATTAAATTCCCAAATTTTGTGCTTTGTGGATGAATCACACTGAAAGAAAATGATGCATTTAGGGCCCATGGGAAGTCTTTATTACGTTCCTCAGCACACGTGGTGCCTTCAGGATGTCTTCAGTATGTTGTGCTGTATTTTAACTTTAGCTCAGTTACAGTGGATGCATGTTACAGAGCTGTGTGTTTATTTTAGACATGCCCATGTTCTAATGGTCTAAGATCATCTCATGGTCAAAGCTTTGACTCTCACGCGGTTGCATGTAAAGCCCTTTTTCTGCCTCCCTGTGTTTCCTGTCTGAGTAATGAAGACTAACATCACTTATTACTATTCTTTAGGTTTTCAGTGCATGTTTACTTGGTGTTTGTCCAAAAGCTAACTTACTGAGAGTCTGATGTCTCAGTCTGCTTTCACAGAAGTTTGCCTTGAAGATACCAGAACCAATAAAAGCAATAAATAAATACTCCTACACCTGCATCCTAATACACCAGTAATGTGAAAATCCTGCATTGTGGGACATATATTTTAGATTCATATCCACTCGATCATGTGACTAAGACAACAAAACAGCAGAAGCACGCGCTGACAGTTGCAGAGAAGCATACGAATGAACCAAATGTAATAAAACAGTATAAATATACACAATAATATGCACACTCAATATACATTGACTGCACAAGTCAGTCAAGCTGATCTCAACCCATCCGAGGTCTGTTTCTGAAGAGCACGAAAAATACCAACGTTTCATCTCCATCTCTCTGAATTATGTAAAAATCTCACTTTTATTCAGGAAAAACAAATTAAAGTTAAGCAATTTGTTTCTTTGCAAATCACTGCTGAGCAGCACTCATGCTGCTTCAGAGAGTATGAACACTTTATGAAAAACCATTTAGTGTGAGAGGTATTATTTCTCTGTTGCTAGGTAAAGGTCATAAATCATCACATGCATTTTTAGCCTGTTTTTCTGAGCAGAGCTGTAACGTTGTTGTTGTTGTTGTTGTTGTTGTTTGCTGGATAAATCCTACAGGGCTGTAATGTTTCACAGTATTTCATTTTGAGCAAAACGATGAGGAGAAGCTATAAATCAAACATGAATGTCCCGAAATGGAAATCTAATCTCCTGAGAAAACATTCAGCTCATGAGCTGCTGTATAATACATTAGAAATGATGACTTATATACAGTAATACATCGAAGTAAATAAACTTCATCATTTTTATATGATCTTATTTCTTTCACGTGTCACACGTGCTTTAATATGCATTTGGTCACATCAATGTTCACACAAACCATTCAGCAGCTCAGCTAACATTCTGTCTGTAACACTTGCTGTGTCCTGCAGATGGCGCTCCGCTGAGTGAGCTGTCCTGGTCGTCGTCCCTGGCTGTGGTGGCCATCTCGTTCTCGGGCCTCTTCACCTTCGTCTTCCTCATGCTGGCTTGCCTCTGCTGCAAGAAGGGCAAAATCGGCTTCAAGGTGGGCCTCTCGTCATTTCTCATCAAAGCATTAAAAAAAATAGATGTATGAAGACAAACTGACACAGCTCTGCGCCCTCATACACTCACACTCATTAAATCATATGAAGTTTTTATGGAGATGTGTTCTAACTCTCTTTGCCCACAAGCGTTGCTGCAAATGGACTGAGCACAAAACATTCTTTGCAGCCACTCATTAGATATTATATTCAGGATCTGCAGCCATTTATACTTAGCAAATGTTGATGGAACGTCCACAGAACAGCAGACAAAGGCCGTGTTTATGGAGCGGCGGGAGGCCTGCAGCTTTTTAGGACTGTCTTGTGTCGTTGATTTAGACCCCATTTCTGAGCAGCGTGCTGAAATGGGTCACAGCTCCGGAGAAAATAGAACAAGGAGCAAGGAAGATGGTGTGTGCGTACATCGGAGTGATGGTGGGACTGTGCATATGACTTAAATATGTTTCTGTGCCTCTGAGTGGAGTTTTCTTGTAAACAAACTTCTCTTCTGCGTTCAGTGTTTCTCACTAAATCTCATTCTGTACAAACCGGGGGCTTAACAAACATCTTGAATTCACATCCACACCCAGCCAGCAGCCTGTCTCTCCTCTGCCTTGTGATGGCACATTGCTATGAGCAGCTGTCGAACAGGCTGACAGCCGAGGGATGTCGTATAGCATGCATGCACTACACATTTACATCAGGGCCCTCCTCAGTCTGCAGGATTGTGTCACACCTCCCAAAGGCTTCTGCACATATTGCAAATGTCATCAAATCATCATTTCACAGCAGAAGCAGTGATTAAAACCACTAAAACGAACCACGGAGTAACACAACATGCAGTTTGAACACCGTACTGAACCATTAGGTGGTTAATGAATTAGTTTATAGAGACAATGAATCAGCAAGAAATTTGATAATTGATAATCATTAGTCTAAATCTGCAGCTCTGTGAGGCTAAGCTAAATGCTAATGTCAACATGCTCACAATGCTTACATGCTAATGTTGAGCAGATGCAGTGTTCACCATCGTAGATTAGCATTAGCTGATGGTAATGTAACTAAAGTATCAGACAAATTAAAAGATCGACCTGATGATGCCACGAGCTGAAATATTAATGGATCAGCAGGTTATTACAGTTCATCCTCTGCAGACCATGAATGTCTGCAGCAAATGATGCACACTGAGTATTTGGGCTGTTTTGAAGAAGTGACCTTGAGCTCTGCAGACTTCCAAATGAAATATTTTAAGGATGAAATCAGCTGTGTTACATCATAACCTTTTGTCTCCCTTCTTCCACAACAAGTCCCTGCTGGGATTCATATTCCTGAACATTACTCATAAAAGAACTTGATTTATTATCAACTTATTAATTTATGGCACATTATATAAGCAATTAACATAATTCAAGTCGCTTTAGAAGAAACATTTATGCCGCCCTGACACTGTGAAGAGAACCACATGATTAAGCGTGTCGAAGACTTTTCTCAGCGACGTGAGATTGTTTTAATAATGAGGCGTTTGGGTACGTTTCCATCGCCTCTCTTCACGCTCTCTGCAGCCTCAGCCTTTCTTTCTTTTCTCCTATCTTAACACAGAGCTGCACTGATTACAGAAGTGTCTGTAGCAGTATTACATAACATCCTGTTCTTCCTTGAACACACGTGTGTTTATAAGTGCGCATCTTGAGTTGTTGTTAGGCTTCACACCAGGAATAGGGATCTGTCAGAGATATACAGTATATATGATGTGCCTCGTGTCTGGTTTGTGTCTTTGGCGGGCTGGACCACCCAGCTCGGACCTGTCAGGGTGTGTCTGAGGAAGGGGCCATGGTGGGAGGAGGGGGAAGAGAGAGGGCGCGAGGGCGTGAGGAAAGGGCATACCCATGAGCCCGTGGTGCATCCGGCCTCAGGGCCCCATCTGGAATTAGACACAGCCTCTCCCAGAGCAGGAAGAGGGAATTTCAGGGGGGAAAAAAAACTTCAAGAAGAGACGAGAGAGAAAAGCTCTCTGTGTTTTACAGACAGTGATGGAAAGATGAGGAACTTCCTCCAAAAATCCTCACTGCTGTACGTGAGGACTGGACTTCATGGTCGTTCAGGATTTGTCATCGCATAACGTGTAAAAATTCAGAAATAAATTGTGCTGCGACAAATGCAGATTCTGACCTTTGAAAAATTATGTAATCCTCTAACATCCTAAAAACTGTTTTTAAAGGTGAAGATCAGCTTTTGTGCAAAACCTTGTCACATTTTTCATGTTCACATTTTTCTCAGAATCAACCAAAAGAATTCTTTCCGCTTTTAAAAAAGTTTTTGAGGTGCCGGTAGGTGGATTTTGTTTGGACAGAGCCATGCTAGCTGTTTTCTCCCAGTTTCCAGTCTTCATGCTAAGCTAAAGTCAGCAGGCTGCAGCTTCACTCAGCGTAGAGAGATGAAAGTGTTCTTCTCATCGTTCTTATCGAACTCTCTGCAAGAAAAGCAAATATGCATATTCCCCAAATGTTAAACTAGATCAGATTATTATTTGACATTTCCAATATCTTTGGTAGATACAGCTCATACATACTCTCTCTGTATTTGTAAGATGTAAAATGCCATAATCTATACACACCTAATACCCAGAGTTCCTTAAATATATATATATATATATAGACTTCCTGCAGCCTAAATCTAGAAGCTGTATTCAGTTTAAGGTCAGAATAAAGGTTAAGTTTCAGGGTTAAGACCTGCTCTTAGATTCAGGTTAAGTCCTGCGGTGATGAAGTTAGAGGTCAGGTTCAGAGGGGAGGAATGAAAGTAGTCAGTTTGTGTGTGTGTGTGTGTGTGTGTGTGTGTGTGTGTGTGTGCGTGCGTGTGTGTGTGTGTGTGTGTGTGTTTTCTTGGTTTAGTGAGGAAGGGGACTGCCCTGCAGATGTTCTTTGGCTTTTGGGATTGAAAGAAAAAGAGAGGAAGAGAGTGAGTGATGTCACATGTATAGTATGTGAACCCCCCCCCACCCCTCTCCCTCACCCCTCTCCCTCCCTCCCCCCTCCTCCCACTTGTATTTTTCTCCCTCACATTTTTGAGGGGGCTCAATTTTCTCTCGTCTTCCTCATGAGACGACTGCAGGTTCGGTCTCGCCTGTGAACTGGAGGATGGTGCTCCTCCTTCTTCCTCTCCCCCCTCCCCTTCTCGGTTTCTCTCCCTCCATCCCCAGCAGATCCCGGGGACAGTCAGTGGTCAGCTACAAAGCCTCTTCCTCCTCTTCCTCTTCTCTGGACTCAACAATGAGACTCTCTCTGCAGAGTGATGATGCCTTTTTCTGCAGCCGCTCTTCCTGGCACCACCAGCCTCCTCCTGCCCCACACCCATCACACAAATGGGAACCCTGGGGGGGCACTGAGAGTGTGAGAGTGTGTGAGTGTGTATGTGTGCTTTTATGGGTGTGTGCAAGAAAACCAGAAAGAGGTTGAGATCCTGTAACCAAATCTGAGGGTTTGACATGTCTTCCTCACCTGTGGACTCTGACAGGTAAGTTAACTGGTGATGCTGTGGAGTCACAGAAACATCTTGTGCTGCTTGTTTTACCTGCGTGTGTTTTTTTAAGGTGGCAGCAGGGATTCAGAGGATGAAGCAAGTGCTGACTGGAAAATATTTGATGAAGTTTATTGGCTAGCTTCAACACGAAGTCACCAGATTTTAAATTTCTTCTTCGGTTTTCTGTCATTAGGTCCTTTCAGATTTCCATGTGAAAACGTGTAAATACATTTCTGCTTTTTCCAGTTTCCTGAAAAAAGAAAAAAGAAAAAAGCTAATCAACAGATAATTGGTTGATTAGCATGAAATCATTTTTCAGTTGATCCACTGAACATTCTCTGCTTTGACTGACTCGATCATTCGTTAGTGGAGAGCAACAGAAATTCATGATATGAATCCGTTCAATCATTCTGATTCCTGCATGAGTTAGGCGTGATTTTTTATGTGTGTAACTCAAAACTGTTCATTGTTTGCAGGCCTAGTTTTGATACTGATACTGCTGTGCTGTAAATGCTGGTGTGTGTGTGTGTGTCTGTGACAGTGTGTGTGTCGATGTGGAGAGTGAAACCACATGTTGAATGGGAGGGCGAGCAAGGCCGTGTGAAGATTTGGATCTGAGGCCGAGGGAGTGCTGTGTGTATGTGCTCGCATTCTTGGGGGACAGGATGAAGTGAGAGATGGAGGTGTTTACGTGTGTGCGTGCGTGTGTGTGTGTATGTGAGTGTGTGTTTGTGTGGGTGTTGCAGAAGGCTGTAGCAGGTCACATTTTTCCAGTGTTGGGACCCCGCTGCTCTCCAGCTCCCAACTAAGGGACTTTTATTCTGACATCCGGTCTGTGGATGCAGCCAACTCCCTCCCCTCTTCATCCTCTGCTTCATCCTGCAGTGTGTCTCTACATTCGAAGACAGAAGGAATCTTTCAGGCGCTCCTCACTGTTCATCCCGCCCAGGCCTCGATGTATGACACTAACCAGCTTCAAAAAGATTTACAAAAAACTAGAAGATATGTTACCGTGTCTGACAGTGATTGACAGTATATAAGTGGACAGAACCTGTGAGTGTGTGAAGGGGAGACAGCCCAGAGGGTCTTAAACCTGCATTTGTTCAAATGGCCTGCAGGGGGCGGCTCCTTTGGCTGCAGGCCAAATTGTATTGAGTCTTATGGAGAAATGAGACAACTTCTCATTTAATTTATGAGTTTTTGGTCTCGGTGTCGAGTTCCAAGTCTTATCTATACCACAAGGTGTTCATTTAGTAAATCACGGTCCGATTTAGAGTAAAAACAGATGATAAAGCATCGTGTGCTTCAGGGCGTGGCGACCGTGTGATTGACAGGTCATTCTCAGCGTATCCGTCTGGGCTCAAACTGTCAAACTAGACAGCGCTGATCAAGTACGGGTCAAGGTTGACGCCATTTTTTCCTGCTTGAGAACAGTCAAAAGTCAGAGTCACTTCCATGGCGACAGCTGTGACAAACGTGGGGCTTGAAATGGTTGTTCACAAACCAATGGGTGACATCATGATGGATATTATTACATCAAAGTACTGATAATCATATCTTCATCTTGAAGCAGCCTCATTCTTGAACAGCAGAGATGTGAATTCATGTTGGATTTCATGTTTTTTGCAGCCACCTCTTCAATTTTATTCATTTCAAAGCAGTTGCTCTAAATATTCTTATCAGATTTAGTTTCAAATGTAAAATGATGGTTAATGAGTGAGAGGGAGTCACAGCAGCTCTCCTCTCCTGGCTTAACTGTGAAGTAGAGGATTGTGATACATGTAATCTTAGTACAAATAATCTTTGGATAAATCAGACTGGCTCTGTTTACACTGTGATGTTCCAATCGCTCTCACAAACAGCTCAGAGAAACACTGATGCTCGCCAGGACAGCTTGCCTCAGTTCATCTGATTTCTGCTCCTGTGCTCGAGCCAAAATATCAGTTGTGGATTGTGTTTGCACAAAACATTTCTATTGCTTTCTACACATATCGATGCAGTCAAATATTACGTATTGCACAGAGTAAGCGTGCACTTTTCAAATTTTCCACACACATTTGTGTTACTCAACAAGTTGTCAGTGTAATGTAAGCAGCCTGTTTCTTTGCATGATCTTTGACCTCTTCGTTCTGTTTTCCAGGAATTCAAGAATGTGGACGGGGAGGAGTACCACGCAGACATGTCCACCTTGGCCTCGCCGGCCTCCCAGGGCAGCCCGGACGTCTACATCCTGCCACTCACCGAGGTCTCCCTGCCGGTCGCAAAGCAGCCTGCTCGATCAGGTGAGTCATTTATCTGACACCGTGGCAGGCATTAAGAATAAATAAAAATAGACAGTGTTCACAGTGATGGTTTGTTTAGGATGGTAGGTCATATAGGGGCATCAGTATTAAATTAAGACTGTTTTAAAACCATTTAAAAACTCTTGCAGTTCACTTAAAGTAAAAATTGTTGCAGATTGATGTGAATCTTTAAAATCCACACGCTGCAATCACAGAGATTTACATCAGCCATTAAAAGGGTACAGTCTAAGATGAATGGCTGCTCAGACAATATCCAATCATGATTTTTGATGGTTCGTCGGTGCTTTGTAATTTACACCTTCAGCCATTTGCTACAAACTGATGCAAGCCTTGCAAAAGTGCCAAAGCATTACACATGCAAGTACATTTGAAGGGTGTGAGCGTCGTGTAAGAGCGAGGAGAGCCGTGTATCTGGAGTCAAAGTTTGTCCCTGGAGTGAACACCGCCCTGATGCTGGCCTCAGTCAGCTGGACCTCCACCTATCCCACAATCCCTCACTGCAAGTCCCCACAGAATGAACTCTGTGCTCTTTAACTTTCACTCTCTCCCACAAACATCTGCCTGTTGCATAATAGCGTCCAGGCGGCCAGCCTACACTGCTGCAAGTTGGAATGTCAGGCATGTGAGAGCACAAAACCCCAGTGAGAGTATCCCTCTTTCTCTCTGTCACTTTCTTTCTCTCTATCTGCTTCTATGCGACAATGGTCCCTGTTGTGTGTTAATGGGCTGATGCTGCCTGATAAACTTATGACACTGGAGCGTGGTGAGACTCGATGGATCATGCCCACGCAGTTAACTGAGGGATCAGTCTGCATCAAAGCTCACGTAGGAATAAATGTAAATGTTCTAAGTATATACCAGCCACACTAGTTAAACAGGCAATGTTTAAAGAGGTAAATGATAAAAACCCAAGAATATATTCACTACTTTAACTAAAGCTTGTGGTGTCGAGCAGATAGATTTGGTTTTCTACACTGATACCAAAAAATGAAGTCAATGCAGTCAGTTAATCGAATCATTAGTGCTGTTCAGTGCATTGAGTAAATGAAGGTTCCTGATGGGAAGTTTCAGCGGTACAGAAAACCACAAATATCTGCATAGTTTGATATCATTCGGGGTAAGTGAGAAACTATTTTCTCACTACGTTATGGGATTTGGGAAAGCTGGCCCCTTAACATATGCTCTGTCTCCTGTGAATAATAGAAACCATATGGTATTACAGTAGTGGCAGAGGTCAGGGATTCATTACTGCACCTTCAGGACTGCCTCACCCAGTGACATCATGAAGGGAACTAGATTTATGTTTTTAATGAGAACTGGATTTGCTGACATGGATCCTGATACTCGGCCGTACCTCGCTAATACATTTCCTCTCTTACACTTTCTTCCATGTGGTTTCATCTCCATTAGCTGCTTTCTTTGTCAGTGTTTTGCCTTGTTTTCCCACAGCTATCAGAGTTCAAGTTTATTTGTGTACCAGCGCTTCATAGACACGCAGTTGAAAGAGCTTTAAAACTAAAAAGTTATACTTGCAGCAATGGAAGGAATGCACGTATAAAAGAATAAAGAAGAGAACAGAGAAGAAATGAAAATGAATACATGGTTCTAAACATTCAAAATATTTTATGAGAAATCTTGTGGCTGCTTTAAAACAAACACAGTGTGGGTGCGGGTCTCAGATTTCAGATCTCTAATGATTCCTGAGAGCTGAGGTAGATGTTGAGTTGAAGTACTTAGCAGCTCTGAGAAAGTCTGGTTACTTTCAGCCAATGTTCCCATCTCCTCCTCTGTCATCCTGCTGAGCACTGGGGCTGTCAAAAGACAGAAAATGTGGATAGGTGGAGTTCCTAATGAGACACCAGTACTGTAAGAGCTTGGCTCAGCCTGTGGCCCAGTCCCCAGGACCCGCCCTGATGCAGCTGTTCTGTGCTGCAGCCTGCACTGCAAAGACTAATGGAGCTCACACCCACTCAGAGAAGACATGTGAACAGCAACACACATGTGAAAACACACGAAGAGGAATGTGAGCGAAAACAAGTCCAGTTTATGCACACATGTTCTCATGGCTGTTCAGCATCACATGCATCGACCGCTGTGCTGCCATTTCATGACTGTCAGAGGACAGCGCTACAGCTTGGCACCTCAGCACAGCCCGGGCTCGGATGCACTGGACTGGAAGAGCATAATGGGAATTCCATTAGGCTCTGAGTGATTTAGCCGCTGTGCATCTCGCTAAAGACTTCCTGGCTACTATAGCGATTAGGCTAGACGCATTCAGAGAGAGATGCTCAGCAGCTCCCGGCTTAGAAAAGACCAGACAGCGCTGTCAAATGGAAATTGAGTTAGCGTATTTGCTGTGAAGAGATCTGAGAACTTACCAGGGCTGTAAAGGCAGTATATATATTTTTAGTTTGTTGCAGTGGGTGGATTTTTCTATTGATCTGAGTCAGTGACCTGACCCATGGACTGAACTTCTTTTTAGACAAAAACAAACAAATATTATAGTACAGTCTTTAAGAATTAAACTTTTTCTCCCACAGTGCATCAGCCTCCCCTCATTGTTCCTTCAGCATCATGAATACTTGCAGTTAACGTGATGGCGTAGGTAGGAGCCATTGCTTGCCACTGTTATCGTCAGACTCAGTCCATTCCTGTGTCATGGAGCTGGTGGATAATAGCCCCAGTGTGCGCGTACTAACTGGTCCTAACTGGTGCCATGCTGCCCTAAGCGGCCGAACAATAGTGGTTATTCTGCTGTGGGCCGGAGAGAGCATGAGTGGGTGTAAAGAATGACCAGTCTGGGGAAAGAGACAGGGGTGTCCAATATGGCCTCCACACAGTGACTGGACTGTGTGGCAGTCTGAAGGGGGACGACAGCACCACAAAGACCTGTCTGTCTGCCTCTACACCCAGAATCTAAGTGTCATCGTGGGAGACACGGAGAGAAAGGAGGGGATAGATGGTGAGGGGTGAGAGATGGAGGGGCAGGGCGGGGGGTGGTGGTTGCCGTCAGTCCCGTTTCATCTGGCTGAGCTGGGACAGGACGGTCGGGCGTGTTCAGCAGGCAGGAAGCACTCAGGTCATCCGGGATGCTGGTAGAGATGCATCAGGGGGCCGGAGGACAGTCAGACAGATCGGTGCCAGAGTCGGCTCAGTATAGAATAAAACTTCAGAGTGGAGATACATCTGTTTACTCAGGCACGATGGGCAACGTCCAGTGGCACGCTCGGATACGTCATGTTAGAAAGGGTTAATGACAATCGATTGGACAGACGATGGATTCTACAGCAGCCACTTAACAACCTGAACATGGTGCGTCCTCTCATGTTACTGTAATGTATTTTTTATTATTGTGAGATCTATTATTAACCTCTGTATGAGTGAGGACACACTGCATCCTGTTTTGACAAATGATTGGCCCCAACATCAAAATCAGCTAATATTTTATGATTTAATGTATCAGTCTGTTGTTGCTTGATTTATGTTGAGTTGAACTATGTTAAAGTTAAATATGTTTCTAGAGTCTAGCTTTGTACGTGTTCTTTTTTCTAGCTGAGGACACGCAGTGCGTAGTGTGCCTTTTTATTCCTGTTCATCTTCTGATGGTGGTTTTGTCTGACGCTGCTGATGTTGGCCTCCTGTTCAATGCCTTCTGCTATTATATCTGATACAAAAATGGCTCCTAACTTAATATTAAAAGCAGCACAGACTGTTTGTCAGATAAAGACCTGACCCTGAAACTACAAGTGAAAGAACGTAGAAGGAAATCTGACTGCAGAGATTTTTAATCAAACAGCAGTCGATGCCTGAAGTTCTTAAACCTGCTTAACTGAGTGAGTTTTACACCCAATCGTCAGAAGAGAAAAGATCTTTTGTATTTAAGTTGAAATATTGAAATAATCCTGCACTGAAGGAGTGAATGTGGAATTCTTGGCCACATTCTCTAAAAAAATAGGGGGCAGCATTTCACCTCCTGCCACCCCCAATGTGATGACACTGTTCAAGATATTTTACAGTTAGACGTGTAATGAAACATCCTCAAAGATCTACAGCAAACTCTCCAAACTCAGGACAGTAATGCCGAGTGGTTACACAAAGACCTGCTGAGCTATGAGCTGAGATTCTGAGATGACTACATCACGATGCAGATTTGTAAAAAGTCTGAATTCATACTTTGTCGGGTCTGTCCACAGGACAAATCAATGTCAAATAATAAGTCAAATATTTTCAGAACTTAGTAGTCCAGATTCCTTGCTTGCTTTTCTCCAGGCAGTCTTCTTTTTCTCTAATTTGAACTATGGGTGCCAACAAACGGCTACAATAATAACAGTGCAACTGCAGAAATGTTGAAGATAAATCCACTTTTTAATCCCAGAAGTTTAGAAAATAAACTCTGAGCCCTCCTCTTTCCCGTCAGTAAACAGAAGCCGACATGGCTCCGGCTGTTTATTCCTCAAGAAGCTCCGGCTTTGCTTCTGGCTCTTTCCCTCAGAACATCCCCCAGCTGCTGAACCTGAACCCGGGAACCCGGCTCTCTGTCAGCCTACAGCGGCCATGTCCCTCCACCCCGCCCGGTTCTCTATTACTTTGTCCTCATGTTGCCCTGAGGGCAGACTGAGCACTACAGCGACTCACTATCGCCTCTTGAGGTACAAGTGGTATTACAGGAGAGAGTACGGGCTGAGCAACTCAAGCTCAGTGCAGATTAGTTAGCTGTAATTTAGTGTGATGTGATTTAAAGCTCCACTGGTGGAGGATTATCCATCTCTCTAACACCTTCTCCTCTTTCTTCTTTTCCTCCAGTCCAGCTCCTGAAGTCTACAGATCTCGGCCGCCACAGTCTTCTCTACCTGAAGGAGATCGGGAATGGCTGGTTCGGGAAGGTAAGCTCACTTCTCACACTTCGATCTTCAGAATTTCCTGCCGGTGGTTTTGACAGTTGCTCCTGCTGTCCCTGCAGCTGCCTGCCGCGTAGATGAAACGCAGCATCAGTGAGTCTCACATCACGGTTGTTAGTCTTTGCTGTGATCCCAGCCGTGTTTAGAACGGAGTCAGTTAAAAACGGCCGACATGCTGAGTTACCTGCAATATCTGAGTGTGTAATGCCGGCCTGGTCCTCGTGTCTTTGATGTCCACTTGTCCCAGAAGTGATAGATAAGGAAGTAAAAGCTCTCCACTGCAGTGCTGTCGTGTTTTTACAACCAGATAACATGTTGGCGTTCTCTCTCGTTCTCTCCCCCTCTGTTTCTTTGTCTGTCTCTTTTCCAACTCATACTCATGAATATACATCCGTCCTCTCCATCCTTGTGTACCTTGACTGGGTATGTCCATCTATATGTGCGTTTGTCTGCATCTTTCTGTCACTTCACTGTCTGCATTCTCTTTGCTGATCTCCTGCATGACTGCTTCACATCTATATGTCCGTCTGGTCACTCCCTCTCACCCTGCTTACGTGGATTTGTTTGGGTGTAAATGTCTGTCTGTCCATCTGTCTTCCCCGTGCGTATTTGTGTCTATTTGTACTGTTTCAGGTTCTGCTGGGGGAGGTGAATGCAGGCCTGAATACCACCCAAGTGGTGGTGAAGGAACTCAAAGCCAGCGCCAGCGTGCAGGACCAGATGCACTTCCTGGAGGAAGCACAGCCTTACCGGTACACATTTAGTTCACCATGTTGTGCACCATGGCCGTCTAAGGATGTTTTTAATGTCACAAAACTTACTTATATAACACAGAGTCCTTCCTCTCGCCTCCTCAGCACCCTGCAGCATCATGCTCTGGTGCAGTGTTTGGCCCAGTGTACTGAGGTCACTCCCTACCTGCTGGTGATGGAGTTTTGTCCACTGGTGAGTATCTGAACAAATAGACCAGGTGTGACGAGCAGCATGTGTGTGTACTGTAAAATCGATGAAGTAACATAAGAAGTTCAGAAAAGAAGTGCTGCCTCAGTCCTGCTCTGTTCCTCTGTCACTTCATTTAAGGATTTTAATATCATAATAAAATCACTGTAGCATCAATGTGACTTTGCCACTAAGTGTCGTTTTGTTAGATTGTACCACATTTGGTGGATAAAGTGAAATCCTTCTGACCTTTGCTTTAAATTCAAAGTCTCCATTATCCCCTGTAATTCACTCAGTGCATTAACTGATTAGACATCTCTTGTAATTTGTCGTTTACAGGATTTTTTTTGTTAATGGAAATAAAAACATTCTTGGCAGCTGCTGTAAATATTTGGCAGGCGAGCTCAAAGTTACCAATAAGTCACACAACACTTGTTCCACTCAAACTACAGCCGGAAATTCGCCACCGGCTCCACGGGATTAATTAGTTCAGTAGAATTAACTCTGATATTTGTGGTGATGTTGAAGTAATCAAAGAATGAAGATCTGTCAGCTTTTAATTTACTCCTCAGTGTAATTGGCAATAGTTGATGAAATATATTACTCACAGTAAAATTTAATTTCAACAGCACTTGTGTGACAGAAAATGTACAGATAGTGTATGTCCGAGGACTTTAGCCTGTTCAAGCTAATAGTTTAGTGCAATAACAGGAGACTTTAAATCAGGATTGGTCTGCTCATCCAAAACATTTCAGCTGCATGTTTGTGTGTTCATGTATTGCACTGCCGGGCAGGATATCAGATTCTGGAGCAGGAAATGGGTGATGCTTGGTCACATTAAGCACAGTACAATGACCAGACTGCCCTCCAGTGGTCAGAGGTTGTAACGTCCGGATCTTTTACTTCTCTCAGGGCGATGTGAAGGGTTACCTCCGCAGCTGCAGAACCGCAGAAACCATGACTCCAGAGCCTTTGATTCTTCAACGCATGGCTTGTGACATCGCCTCAGGACTCCTGCACATGCACAAACACAACTTCACACACAGGTAGCTATTAAATATCACACGCGTGTCAAAATGAAAACAGCCGGCTCAGCCAGTAAGTTGCTATGATTAGTAAAATCTGCTTTTTGCCTTTGGGTTGCTTCCTGGAACAATATCCTGGTGCTGCCTGAGTGCTCCTTACAGACTCCAGCATCAGTGATTTTGTTGCAGGCGGTGACCCCTCTTCTCCAGAACACCCAGTCTGCAGCAGCTTTTTCAGAGACAGGAGTTGATGTGTGTTCTCAGAGGTAGCAGTGTGGAACTAGGCCAGCCTTAAAAGATGATTTATTCCATCTTGTAGTCAGTCAGTGCACGCTGGGCTTCTAAATATTTTTGTGTCTCAAGTAGAATGACCGTCCTGCAATGTCCTGGTCTCCTTCTGTGTTTATAAATAATGCAGAGCGGTAACAGCTGTTTACCCCCTCCTCTTCCTCCTCTTCCTCCTCTTCCTCCTCCCCCTCCTCCCCTCTATCACCAGTGACCTGGCTTTGAGGAACTGCTTGTTGTCTGCTAATGTCTCAGTGAAGATCGGAGATTATGGTCTGTCCCACACCAAGTACAAGGTCTGTGTATCGTAAATGATCCTGATACAGTTTTAATAAGAAAACACTGAGTGCATGAACACATCAGTGAAATAATTAAGCTAAGCTTGTTACTGAGTTACTATCAAAGTCCCTCAGGTGCTGTGCAGCTACAAATAATCTAATATTTATTCCACCAAGTGAGCTTCTACAAATTTCACAGATTATTTCATTCCCCAGAGTTCATTTTATTTGTTAGGATATTAAATTTCATCACAGAAGATGATCACTGTGTGCCTGCTAACACGTTACCCATCCCTCCTATCAGGATGATTACTACGTGACCTCAGATCAGATGTATGTGCCGCTGCGTTGGATCGCTCCAGAGCTGGTGGACGAGGTGCATGGCAACCTGCTGGTGGCAGAGCAGACGCAACAGAGCAACATGTGGTACGATCAGCAGACACACATAAAGATCCATGTTCATGTGTTCTTAGGCAGTTTGTTTAAAATTAGGTTATAAGTTATAAAAAGAAAGACAGACAGAGACAGACAGAGACAGACAGAGACGGTTTCATGTGTTATGTTTCATCAGTATAATGTCCATGCTGTCCTGTGTCTCAGGTCTCTGGGCGTGACTATCTGGGAGCTGTTTGAGCTGGGCAACCAGCCCTACAGACACTACTCTGACAGACAAGTACTGACCTACGCTGTGAGGGAGCAGCAGCTGCGACTGCCCAAGCCTCTGCTCAAAGTGCCGCTGGCTGAGCGCTGGTGAGACGCACACACAGAAACATATTTAGAAACATCTTTAAAATATTTAACCGTCCTTCAGGAGAACGACAAACACGGCAAAACACAAACATTCAGAGCAACATGATTCAGTTCCTCGTGGGAGGACTGGAGTCTCATTTCTTCTGCATATTCTAATTATGATGCTAATCCTGCAGCTCCTGCTTCACATATTGGGGACTTTTTGTTCTGGTTGTCTCTTCTGTTATTACAACTTAGACCATTAACTAAACACTTTACAGAATGGGGCGCGTGTGTACACAAGAATCTGGTGGAATGATCTCTTTAATATCTGTGTATCTGTCTTATGTTTGGGTTCGTCAGGTATGAGGTGATGCAGTTCTGCTGGCTCCAGCCTGATCAGAGACCCAATGCAGAGGAAGTTCACTTGCTGCTCAGCTATCTCTGTGCCAAGGGGGCCAGCGAAGCCGAAGAGGATTTTGAGAGGCGATGGAACTCCCTGCGTCCCAACACTGGATTCAACAGCCACCGTGGTGCCTCCGCAATGTCCCGAGACCACCCCTCATCAACCTCCTCCTCTTTCCCTCTCCTTGAGCAGTTTTCAGCTGGTGACGGCTACCACTCAGAGTCCGGGGATGACATACTAACAGTCACTGAGACCAGCCATGGCCTTAACTTTGAGTACAAGTGGGAGCAAGCCAGGGCGGACCAGGCGTACAGAACTCCGGACTCTAGTACTATGGGTCAAATCAATCATCACTGTCAGGAAGCATTTTACCCACCAGGGGGCATCGTGGGAGGCTGCCCCATGGAGAGCCTCAGCCATGGAGTCTCTCCATCTTACTACCAACCAAAACACCTACACGCTCCGGGCATACTCCCCGTCCTCAGTGCACATAGCCCCTCAGTAAGCAGTGAGTATTACATCCGCATCGAAGAGCCAGTAGACTGTAACATCGATCCAGAGTATACCATGTGCTCCTACAGCCCAGACTACCAGGGCAGCAGTGGGAGCTTTCTGACCGGCAGTGCCGACTCAGGCGAGTGCTTGGCGTGCCCGTCACAGACTAAGAACATGGGTCCCTATTGGTCAGCAGACATCCACAAATCAGATGTGTACGACTCCAATGATTCAAGTCCTGCCATCTCTCTGACGATGGAGCCCCTCTTAGGCCAAGTGTCGGACAGCAGCCCACTGCGACCCTGGGAGTCCAGCCACTATGTGTCCTACAAAGACAGAGATGGGGGTTACTACTATGAGCACTCACCCCCTTTGGGAATAGATCACTATTTGATTGGAGGTGAGCTCTCCAGTGAGCATCATCGGGAAAGCTGGGGGTCAAGGAGCCTGCGTCAGGCCTTGGGTGAGTTGGAGAACCCGCTAGGTATATCCCCGTCTCTCACCAGTCCACCTCAGCAGGCCTACAGAGACACTTACCTGGACACAAGTCAGACCTCGATCATAGGAAAGAACGTGACAGGGGGCTATTACGACATGATGGGCTCCTTGAGGAAGACTATGCCCAGCCACACCAGGCACAACAGCCACTCTGTCAGTATTAACATGGAGACGGAGGGCGCACTCTTCATCGGGCACAGAGACAGCGACACAGAGGAGGAAGAGGAGGACATATTTGTTGAGAGACACACCTGCAACACTTGGCCTTCAAAACACCGACACAGCAGCGTGAGTCACCACAGACGAGCCAGCCACAGCTGCAGACAGGATGCTTATGTAGATTTCCACTACACCATGCCAAGCACAGATATCGAAGACTCCTGGCCGGAGGAGCACAGCCTGGCCTTTCACTCTTTACCCAAACCCATTGACTATCTTGAGCCCCACCAGGCCAAAGATAACAGTGCCTGTCTCAGTCTGAGCAAACACCACACGATGGTGCCCTCAGACAACTGCAACGCCTACATCTACCTGTGCCATGAGGGCGAGACTCAGGTGCCGGCATCTGGAGAGTGCTGCCACTCACACTTTGTTGACCCGCTTACAGGCCTGCTAGTCAGAAACAACAGCTATAGTCACAACTACAGTCACAGCAACTACATCAGTGATAAGGTCATTGGTATCCCAAGCAATGAGGAGATGATCAATCTATCACCGGCTCCAGGGGGGCCTATTGTGGCCAAGCCTGCCTTGATGAAGACTGAGGACAGCAGAGAGCAGTATGTTGACCTTACATTTGATGACACACTGTTCAAAGAGAAGGGCGAGGATGTAATCAAAGAAAATCCAATCATGCAGAAACCGACTGAGCCTAAAATAGAAGAGGTGGCCCTGACGATGGCTAAAAGCACTCCGCCTCCCGCTGACAATATGCATGTAATGGTGGCCCTCGCAGATCCGCCGTCCGAGCTGAGTCACAACGGCGATAGCGGCGTTGACCGTGGAGGCTCCAGCATGAGCCTCGCTGACATCCTCGACTGCAGTGACGATGATGAGGACGATGACATTACAGATGACATCACTGACGTTACCTCAGGCATCTTCGCAGATGAGTCCAGCGAGCTGAACGCTTCTCCTGCCTTCAAGTCTCTGCAGAAGCAGGTAGGAACTCCTGACTCCATGGACTCCATGGATCTGCCGTCTGCAGCCGGGTCTTGTGAAGGATTCAGCCCTGCGTCCTCCCATCCCTCCAGCTCACCTAAAGCTATGGACAGTGGCTATGACACAGAAAACAATGAGAGCCCTGAGTTTGTACCCAAAGAGCCTCACGAACCCCGTGAACAACCTCTTGGAAAGCCTCCCCTGGACACAAGCCTGGAGGAGGACAAGGAGCTGGAGGACAAAGAAGTGCCCACAGAGGGTGAATCGACAGAGGGTGAAGATCTGGCCTCACAGACAGGCGACCACATCCTTCTACCACTGAGTGATAAGACTCCATACAGAGACTCTGCCTACTTCTCAGACTATGAGAATGAAAGGCAGTCGAGGGATGAAGGGGAAGAGAGAGCAAAAGATGAACACGGTTTTGAAAAGGAACAGCACATGGAAGAAAAGAAGGGCGAGAAGAGGAAGAATGAAGAGGAAGAACTCGAGGACGATGCAGCTAACAAAGGCATAAAACTTGAAATGAAACACACATTATCAGGAGAAAAAGACTCTTCTTCTCCACCAGAGATGGAGGAATTCTTGACAGAAGAGTGTGGCCAGGATGAGGTGCTGGGACTGTCGCTGGAGGCCTCTGACACTGCTTCAATGGCCGAGGTTGGGCTGGACGAGTGGCCATCTCAGGAAGAGAGCTCATCATTAGGAGACTGGGCAGCAGAGGTGGTGGGGGCCATGGAAGAAGCCATCGGTGCCCTGAATGGAGAATGTATCTCCAACGTCAAGATGGAGGAGGAGGAGGAGGTGGAGGAGGAGGAGGAGGAGGAGGAGGAGGACACAGAAGACACGAAAAACTCAACTCAAGATTCAGAAACAACAGAAGAGCCAGCGACAAAGACAATTCAGAACAGGCCATCAGGGATATCTGCTGAAATCCTGCACACTCTGCCTAAAGACGAGGTGGCCTTGCAGCACACAGCAAGCACCAGACGTTTTTCATCTTCCTCTCCTCCACCTCCATCCACGCCTCCGCCTCCACTCCCTGACTTGGAGGGTAGAGGGTGTCCAGCTGACGGAGAAGAGGCAGACGAGGAGGACGGGGACACGGATGACAGCGACGAGTCCGATGAGGAGCTGCGGAGCTACAGCGTGCAGGAGCAGAGCGCAGGGGAGGAGAGCGAAGACGAATGCCACCCGGTGCCCATC
Source organism: Protonibea diacanthus (assembly GCA_028641955.1). NCBI lineage: Eukaryota > Metazoa > Chordata > Actinopteri > Sciaenidae > Protonibea > Protonibea diacanthus. The sequence goes on along the minus strand of CM053996.1, from coordinate 20,178,782 downwards.
GTGGTGAGTGACGACAGCGAGGCCCACAAACTGCGCAGCCTCCTCAAGATGCCAGCCCTGCTCACAGCTGAGAACCTGGAGGAGCAGCTCGAACACAAGAAGAAGACCGTGTCGTTTTTTGACGATGTCACCGTCTATCTGTTCGACCAGGTGAGCGTCTCATTCATTCATTTTGTTATTAGCTCCACAGCCAAGTTACAGAGAAGCTGTGGATGAGCAGATAAAAACCTAAAAAATGTCACAGACCAACAGCTGAAAGGACAGAAGATTCATCAGATAACACGACTCGCAGTTAAAGTAGAAAGTTTGCTCGTGTTAACTATAAAAAAAACTTTGAATCAGGGTTGTGTATCTATCAGCTTATTTTGATGTTTAAGCTTAAACTGACTCTCCTGCCCAGAGCTGATGTTAAGTCTGTCTTTCTTTCTTCTACTTAACTTCACTGCCACTAGGAAAGCCCAACTAAGGAGCTGGTGGAGCACGGTTTCCCTTTAGGAGCAGAGGGCCAGAGCTCACGGAGCAAATCTCAAGACAGGATTAACGCCTCGGATGACTCTTCAGATGGAAACATCTCAGAGGAGAGTAAGTGCATGACTACATTTTTAAATATAGCAATGTAAATAAAGAAAACAAACAATAAATCTAAATATCTGAATGTTATGTGCTCTCAGGTGCAGGGTATGAGTGGGAGGATGACTTCCCCCTGCTCCCTCTGCCAACATCCTCAGCGGCGTCTGACTCCCCTCCGCCCCGCTCCATCCCCAAAGCTCCGGATCCAAAACCAGCCGCGCAGTACTCCCGCTTCACCGTCTCCCCCTCCAACGTGTCCCGTTTCTCCATCACTCACATCTCCGACTCTGATATGGATTCTGTAGGAGGTAGGACTGTGAATGACAATCTTTAATGATGACAGGAGATTTTTCTGACATCACTTACACATAAAAATGTGAGATGCAGATTCAGTTACTGATTTTTGTCACAGATCAAATATGCAGAGAAACTTCAGTGAACGGTCAGAGCTGCTAAAACACAGCAACACGTTTATGATTTTTATATCAAAGGCCTCAATCTGCAGCAGTTAGTTCAGGCTTTATGAAACACTGTGTACTGCAACATCTTATCTCTAAAAGTAATTACTTATTAAATGAGGTCGTTCATCTTACAAACTGTCCAAATAATAACATCTATGAACAAATATCTGATTTTATATTTGGCTCTTCTGTCTACATTCTTGGAGTAACTCCAGCATAAATCTAGACCAGTTCCAAATCACGTGTCTGCATGTTTTAACTAATATGATATTAAACTTTAATCTTGTATTAGACTTAATCCTGATCTGGGAAACTGGCCCGTTAAAGATGCATTTGTTGGCTACATCATATTGCCACAGACTGAACCGGGATGCCGAGCTTCGTGCCATATTTCATCGAAATCTTTTTCCACATTTTGGTGGACAGAAGCTTCCTCATTAACGTCTCTGCCTCTGTCTGTGCTCTGCAGGAAGCAGTGAGGACGGGGACAAAGAGTGACGCGCTGTGGATACTTACTGCCTCTCTGTGATGATGACTCGGCCTGCTCGCATGACTTCTGATTTCTTTTTTAAAGTCAGGTTTTAGAAACACAAGACAGTGCCTCTTATTGCCTGTGGACACTTTTGAAAGGTCCGTCTTACCACGACGTAGGATTGACCTAAGCTGTTTAGAATACTGAAAAGAGTATGGTTAATATATAAAATTTACAGAATATTAATATATACTGTATGTATGATATAAAGAGTATATGAAAGCAGGGGAAACTCGTATGTTGAATTCTGCATATTTTTCGGATCAAAGAGACAAAATGAAGGACAGACGTTTGGAAAGCATCACATTGTCCACTTTCACTTCTTCATTCATGATGGGTAGCATTCATGAGCGTGGAGCCACCTGGACAGAGTGAAAGACACTGTCAGCTTTTTGGCTTTTCAACGAAGGATCAGCACCTTGAACAGGACTGTCCGGCTCTACAGACTTTGTACTTTTTAGGAAACTACTTTACTTGTCTTAATGAATATCAACAAGAATCCTTGAAGTATCACAAGTAATATAATGTTAATATTTGGGTTTGTTCAGAGACGGCGTGAAAGAATGAAGCAAAGGGAACTTTAACGGCTTATGTCTGGTGACAGAATATTTTTTGTGGAAACAGCTGATCAAACCTGGACACCCTGATATTTTGTGACCCTATTTCTTTCCTTTTTGTTTTTGTATCAGGACCACTACTGTACTGTTTTCCATAAATATGTGGCTCATTCCCTCGACCAAATTGAATGCCAGCACCGCCATCACAACCAACCAACCCCTCTGTGTTGTAAACATCAGGCACAACAGGAGTGAAGGAAGTCGTTTCAGATTTAATTCTTCCTTTAACAGGTTTTTTAAATATAGCACTGCATGGTTTCAAGTAACTAGAAAACAGTATCTATAAGAATTTATTGCTTGGAGACAGAAGGACGGTTTGTTTTCTGATCTGGAGCACAGACAGACACACGTGGTCACAGAAATCCAAATCAGACAGATTCAGGATCTGGACCGCTACACAAAAACAGCAGTTCTTTAATAACGACACGGGCCAACACGGCGGGCGATATGGGTGAACTCTTCATCGTGTTATATGTAGTATTACATCTAGATACAGAACTTTTTCTGAGCTTTAGTTAAGAAACAGTTAATAGAGAAACTTTCTACTTTAAAGTTCTTCATCACATTGATGCAAAGATCCAGTAAACCCAGTATTGCCACAGTAATGCCGCAGTAATTCTCATTGATTGACGACAATATCCACAAGAGTCAAATGCAACCAGAGATATTTAAGGTAGAGATACCTCAGCAGAAACAACTTGGTTTTTATCGTCAGTATGTATCATCGTATTGCCCGACCCTACAGGCCAATATTCCAAAATACATACCTGCACAACAGAATTAAAAAGGCTGTTAAATTATATTTTTGTCAGCAGACAAACTGCATACTGCTCTTGCGTATGTAAATCAGCACATCATACATGCAGTATTTCTTAGCTTCTGCCCATTTCTACCATGTTATCTGTTTGTAAGAGAAACGAGAACAGCCGCCGGACTTTACTGTTACTCGCTGTATATTGTCTACACTGAGCTTGTTTGGAGAAGTTTTGTACTACGGCTCTGAAGTGTTGAACCTTTTCAGATTTGCAAGAAAAATGTTCAGTATAATTTGGATTATTTACATATAAAAACAGGAAGACGAGTCTGAGCACAGTGAGGAGGTTTTATAGCACTTCAAAGCTCAGATGAAATATTCAAAGTCAGTCCTGTTCAGTGTTCACACTGTTAAGTCTTATTTGTCTGGTCAGCTGGTTGAAAGGTGATAGAGGGCTAACGTCATGATCATGAAATGTTATGCTGCTTTGCTTTCTCTGTGTGTAAATGTAAGGAAGTGAACCGGACGACCTAGTTGTTGGTTTGGCGACTGTTTCAACGCTGTCGGCTCAGGAGCCTCAAAGAAACAGGAAGCCCCTTTCAGAGCGCCCTACGATCAACATGCAGTGTCTCCTCAGTGTTTGTTTGCCCTCAGAGGCTTTAATATTCTGTAATAGCATAGAACCATCTAGACCGCTGTCCGTAATATTTTTGTATCTTGACAAAAATACTTTTAAGAGCATTGATGTACTGTACGTGTGAAGGAGGGGAGGTTAGAAAAATATGTCTCTTATGTTTATTGTTGCCAAAGAGATGTCGTGTCGTGGTCCAGGGGCAACAGTTGGTGTTGTTTTTACCCCACAGTGGAGACAGATGAGGAACATTACAGCTGCTTTGGCCTGGTCAGAAAAAATCCATGCAGGTGAGGTTCTGGTTTGGTAACGTGCGCCCACACTGACCTGGTCACATCATTACTTTCTGTACCTTCTATCAAATATAAATAAAGTCTGTTTTACACATCTTAATAGTTTGTAGTTTTCTTAAAGGTTATTCTGTTCTCACACGAGGTTATAACAGAATTCATGCAGGCGTCAATACTTCATTTGTAATTAGACAAAAGGTTTTACAGATATGAAAAGAAATTTCAATATGCAAACTTTTTGTGTGTTTTTGTTTGAGTCTTATTCCTGGATTAGACTCGACAGATTAGACAGGAGAGGACTCGGGACCGCTCAAAAAAAATATTTTTGTCATGTAGTCTGACGTGTGTTCTGTGATGTTTACCTAGAGGAGCAGAAAAAGCTCTTCCATCGATGATGTTGGTGCTTTCAGGTGTAAGTTCGATGCCCTGCTTTAAGTGGAAAACAAAAGGAGACGTGATGAGCTGATCGGACACAGCGGCCATCCTGAAAGACAAAACTATCCTGTAGTCTGATACAGCAGACACAAGACAAACAGCACAATATGATTCAATACTCGATTCTTTATTCTCAAAATTAAAGTGTAAAACAAACAGTTTGCCATCAGATCACATAAAGATACAGGTTTGACTGTCAGTCTTCAGATTTGTGTTGTATTAGTCTTCATCGCTCGGAGTTACACTGATAAAGGTTTTATCGGTTTCCACATTTTTGGATTGAAGCTGCTGATATCTGACATTTAACTAACCCAGGCTGGAACCTCAGCGTGCACTGCCATCCAGTGGTCAACACATGCTGTGTACCTCAGTAAATCCTACACAGTGGACCTTATGTAATGCATTTAAGATTCAGAACACAGCTGCTCTACAGTATCCTCATGTCAGTGCTCACTATATATGAGCAGAGACTGATTATTATGAGGTGAACTCTCCTTCACATTTATAAACTAAGGCACATTTCACTGGAAATATGTTGCGTCTTGTCTGCAAAGCAAGTTTTCTAATATTTGTAAAATTGATTCGACCATTTAAAAGAGAGATTTGAATACTTGAAAAACGTAATATGTCAGCAGTGTTTTGCCTTCAGTGTGCAAAAATTCACTTTAAACCTCTCAAAGTCTTAATTCCATGAACTGTGGAGGAAAATTCAGCTCAAAGTTCTTTCCACTAAATGAAGCAGGTGAATCCTCACCTCCATCAGAGTTAACACAACGTAAAATTAAAGAGTAAAACACTGATTTGATCTGATTCATCTCTCGTGGCATTCAGCCGTCCATTTGTTGGCCAGGTTTGGAGAAATGAAACGGGAATCTCAGAGGCCAGATATCAGCTGAGTCTGACTGATAATAACCCGTATCAGCGTCCTCCTGAAGACTAAATGCAATCACAGAAGCTTTTTCTTGTTGATTGTAATATTGAAAACGTTTCTGAAAACACAATATAAATCAGACTTTACTGGAGATGCACCTGCAGTGCTGCTTATAACTAATATTACAGAATATAAGACTTCCTGTGAGTACACGATCAGTTGAAGATACAGTACTATGAGAAGTGTGCTTATCAGGATGCTATTCAGCACATTTATTACACAGAACCTGTTGATTTTTCGGACTAGTCTATTTTCTCTGCTGTGTTTTTTTTTCTCTCCATCATCTGACTTGTTGTATTTTAGATTATTCATCTTGGCTCAGACACATTTCTGTTTTTTTGGGTGTGTGTAACAATTCACACAGCGCTAACAGGCAGTATTTAACAGGTGAGGCTAGAAGGTGAAACACCTGACGAGACGTACAGCAACAACATCGAAGCCCTTTGGTCGACGAGGCAGGGGAAGAAAAAAGCACAGAAATGTCACAGAGATCCTGTGAGTCTACATGAGGAGCCGGCCGTCAGTCTTTGGGTAGTGATACGCTGTGAATGAACCAAGAACGTCTCGTCTTATTCTCATTTCACGCTACATGCTCCATCACGATACCCAGAAATGTGAGCACGCCTTCACAGAAACACTCAGTGGAAAATTATCATTTAAAAACATCTTCAGGCTTTCAATGTGCTTTCCATGCTCCATGATCCAATACTGTATAAATCAATACTAGTATTATTTACATTACATCATCTCTCAGCTTCATTCATTGGCTGGTCATATTTAATTCTTATTATATAGTTGCTCTATTTTAATACTGTGGCTGAATCAGAGTTTACAGCTGAGGGGAGATGGTGCACTCGCACATCAGTGATCCACCTACAGCTGGATCAAACTGAGGAAGAGCTCAGAAGTCACCCTGGGGAGTGGAGGCCTTCTCCACGGAGTCATAGTGAGATTCATCAGGCTGGTTCTCCTCAACTTCATCCTCATCATCAGAAAGGGGCGGATTGGTTGGGGCCTCCACGGCCGGCTCAGCAGGTGGATCAATGCTGGAAAGAATACAAGAAAAATATTCAGTTTATTTTTTTATTTGATATTTTGTAAATCGTGTGTAAAAATAATGGAAGAAGGGGATGAAACACATTTTCAGCGACAGTGCAGCTGAAAAAAAAGAAGTGAAGGAAAGTCTGATGAGTCATGCAAAAAGAGAAGCAGGAAAGTTGAGCATGATGCTGAAACATGCAACACATTTCCTGAAACTATCACCCCGCAGCCGTGATGAGGACAGTGACATCATATTAAAAAAAGAAGTGATGGAAATAACCCGAAAGAAAACCCGAGCTGACATGACAATGAAGACATTTTTAGTGATGACATAGTGAAAGAGGAAGTCGCTGCATGAACACCAAAGGTCAGAAACTTACGACGGGTTTTGGTCACTCAAAAGCGGGCGTAATCAGGCCCTGTGCTGGAAGGCAAACACAGTCCTCATGTGTCAGTATCTCTAACATCACAGAAGTGACACATGACAAGTGTAATCACTGTACGGTGTGTTCTTACAGGGCTTCACTACGCAACATCTGAGAGGAAAAGAGAAAAACAATCTGCTGATCTGAATAAATCTGTGAAAACATGATGATGAGTTTCTGTTTGTTTCTTGTTGTAATACTCGGCCACAAATATAAAGCGTTCACGTTGTATCCATTGTGTGTTAGCAAGCATTACATAACTTACACACTGTACGTATTGTTAGTGTGCAAAGCTTCAATGCTTTTAGTCTCACGCTTTAGATCGTGGTGCACGTCAGCTTCTTGTGGTCAAAAAAAATATTACAGCAACAAACACTCAAAACTTTTTTTGGTTTGTTTGATGACAAAAAATTGGAGAGACTTCTTATCCTGGAAAAAAAAAACTATTTAAATGAGACTTTTAACTTCAGTGATCACCAGAATGTCTTACTTCCCTCTCAGGGCTTCATATGTTACAGTATACAGTGTGAATATTTAATTATTATTACTACAAGTTTACCCGTCTGCAGGACTGACGAAGTAAACAAATGAGACCAAGACTGAGACGACTGGGAGCCGCCATTTAAGGCAGGATGTTGTGTATCGTCACTGAGTTCATCCACTTCTACCTGACTGTAAAATCCAACTTTGTGAGCAGAGATGCTGAATTCATTTGTCAGTTTTCTCAAGTGCTGCATTCAGGGACAGTCTGAGGTACCTGTGCTCCTGTTTTAGTTTCTCTGTAAGTTCACGTTAAAACGCAGGATTTTTTTCCACATTGTGGTTTTACTCCTTTTACACAGTGAAGGATGAGAAGCGTCTGTAAGTGACTGAATGCTGCTGCAGAAGCTGCCAGTCAGACTCAGTGATGGTCTTACTTGTTTGTGGTAAATCTACCGATGCATCTAAAATGACTTATTGATGTTTAAGTGCTCCGTGAAAACATTCATGAAACAGATCACAACTCTCCGAACTGACAGCTGCTGAGTGTTAACATGGAAATTATGACCCAGATAAATTTGACTTCAGAACACAAGAAACAAAATAAAGAGGCAGGCACACAAACGTAAACAGACACTGAGATTATCAAATGAATATGCTGTGATTACTGGCACACACACACGCGCGCACACACACACACACAGTTGAGTTAAAAAGTACCTTATAGCAGCAGGAGGAGCAGGCCAGGGTGTGTATGGTATTGGCAGATCATGGCGGGTAGGATGCAGTGTAACTAATACTGTGCACTGAACACACACACAGAAACACACACAGAAACACACACACACTGTGCATGCAACAAGGCTGGAGGGAGGTTATGATGGAAATCGAGTCAGTTCCAGAAATGTCGACATGAGAAGTGACACCAAACGTGTGAGAAGAGCTGCTGGTTAATGCATTAAAGCAGGAAGATGATCGTCAGCTGGAGCGCTACTGTCAGGATGTCAACAAAAACCTTTTCTCCAACGTCTGACAGAAGCAAAAGCAAGCTCAGAACGAGAGCTTCATTAACTTTTTAGTCAACTGTTGGAGATTACTCTAAGAAAGATAATTAGTCTTATGAGCTAAAAACGAAGCAGAAGAAAAACATTTGGCCTTCGTAGACTAATTTAGAGACAAATTAAAAGTCTATTTAACAAAAAAACAGAAATTCAAAGGCTGAATTCTGTCTGATCGTCTCTTGGGATGAAAATAAATGAACAGAAACAGCCCAAAAGGTCCAGCTGAATAAATTTATTTCACACTTTTTAGAGTAGAAATTCACCATACATTTGAGGTCATCAGTGTTACACTTTTTGGTGCCCCCAAAGCATGCATGTCCATACATTCTCTGTACAATATTCAGATGTTTTTATTCTTTTACAACAAAACCCCTCCAAATAAAAGAGCACATCAGTTGATGCAGGAGTTTGTTTTCGGCCACAGGTGGTTGGTGTGCTATCTCTGCAGCAATGGCAGTCATACCTTGGGCTTATTTTAGTGGAGAAAGAAGAAACACTGGCAGCTTCCAGTCGTTTGCACTCGACTTTTGTCTCTAAATTCATCAAAACAGAGATGGAAAAAAAGGGGAGTTGGCAAAGCTGAGGGGGAAGACGAGTGTTAGGTAACAGAGAGCAAAGAGACAGCAGACATACGCAGCAAGGGAAACATTTCTACAATGCAAAAAAATCCATCTTGACTCAAACCTCCAATTAAAGTCTTGAAGTATCTTTCTTTAAATGAGAAAACCACGAGGCAGAATACTGCAGATCATTAAAGTCACACTCAGCACCAAGTGAAAGATCTGCCTCGCTTTTTTCACAAAGTCTGAAGAAAAAAATATTTCAAGACTCTTTAAACCTTCAAGCAAATCAAATATTTGGTAAAGACAGACGTTTTTGCAGAGTAGGAGGCGCGGGGAGGTGCACGGTTTACATTTTCACCTCTTCTCTTTGGTAAAAACAGTACTTGACTTGAAAGAGATTTTAAAGACTTAAAAGCCAACAATATGAGAAAGACCGATTCCTAGTGGGCTAGTTAGTGGACAACAGATGTCGACAGACAGACAGTGGTTAGTAAAGACACTAACTGGACCGACATACAGACGAGCAGACCAGCATCTTTATTTAGCACAGAGAGAATCAGACAAACAGTTCTGTTATCTTCAAAACATGATGCTTCTTCTTCTTTATTTTAACTCACTGAAGTTTTAAAATGGAGCCTTTCATGGCAAAGACAACAGTACGAGAAGGCTGAATGAGGTTTCAACATCAGATCAACTCCAGGCTGAAGCCAGTGAGCCTGTTTCAGCACGGCTGCCTCGTTTGAATCTAGAAGTTCATCAGCATCTGTTACTGAAAATAACTTGAAGTTACCATAAAAATATATTATTCACACCAGTCACTTAATTCACAGTAAGAGGCACTATATTGTGTCCGAATACAGAAAAAGATCTGAAATGGTTGCAGATGAAAAGCAATGTTTCGAGATTATGTTCATCGAGCCAAACTGCAGTACCTGTTGTCTTTTCTTTCATGCATGAACGGTGGTTAAACCATCCGAGGCTGCAACTATAACTAATCATTTTTATTAGAATTTAATCCCAGAAACTGACGTCAAAGTGTTTGACAGTCTAAAGCTCAAAGATATTCAGTGTGCACTGATATAACAGGAAAAACTTCATTATCTGTTTGGTAAAAGATTTTAAAAAATTCTCAAACAAAATCCTCAAATTGAAAAATAAAAATGTTTAAAGTAATTTATTGGATTAAAAGATTTTTTTTCTTCAGCATAAATACATGTAGGCAGCAGGCTGTTCTCTGTTGAATCTTTTGTTATTTTCATGATATAAATGTGACTCATGTTGCTGTCAGACTGCCCTGCTGACACCGCAGCGTGCCTCTCTGTGTGCAGCACGCAGGACGGCAAACTGTCGTGTTGAAAATGTTCTTTCTGAAAAAAGGTCAGTGGCAGCAAAGCAGAATTTTTGTCACATCTTTTTTCAGTTAACTTTCACTGTGGGACTTAACAGAACGCTCTGGAGTTATTGGAGATGTTTGGATCACACAAGTCGGAAACAATCCCAGCAGCAGCATCTAATTCTACAACTATACGACGGTGATAATATCAGAGTTTTCTTGAAATGTCAACGTTATGAATGAAGCCTTGAACTACTCGGTACAGTCCTAGTAAAAGACTTCACGATTTTCTGCCAATACACTAATTTGTTTCAGCACTGAACCCAACTCAGAGCTTCCAGCTCATTCAGGGACAAGGGATAGTTGACCCCATTCAGCCTTGGCATGTTATTCACACACAATAGATAGTCAAAGGACCCCGAGCACCTGGGTGTGTGTCTGAGCACAGTATCCTCCGTAAAGATGTCGAACAGGTTCAAAGGCTGATACTGGAAACGTTACAGTAAGTTTGTTTACACAGAGTCAGAAATATAAGGTGCGTTTTTTTAATGAGCTGATCATAGATAACTGTATGACAAGCACTTCTGTATGGCACATTTATGTACAATAAACATTCCTGTCACATCGCCTCCGTCCATAAGTTAAACATTTACATTAGCTGTTCACTACTCGTGATACATGACCTCTAATCTCAGAGGAATACAAAACCTCACAGCATGAAAAGGTAAAATTAGAGTTAAATACTGAAAGACCCAGTAAAAGTGTTGATTGTAATGTCTCTTTGTACATTATGAAAATCCTCTTTGGGATCAACATCATAATTCCACACCCTGATTTACAGATCCTTTACATCGTCATTCGGATGGAGAGCGTCGACATTTGTGAAAGTCAGGTTCCTTTGGTGGGGAGATATAATCCCCAGCGATATATAAAAGAAATGTACATGCATGAAAGACAAGCAAAAGATACATTTTCCTCAGAGAAAATGTCCATCACATTGATTTTGATATTTGGATGGCACAGAGTCCATTTTGTTCTGGTTTGGCTTGGCGTGGCTCTGCACCAAGGCGTCACCAGCGGCACGGCGTGGCTACCGGCCAGTTAGACAGCACAGGGAAGGATTTGGTGAGGAAGGAAGGGAGATCAGAGAGGGAAGAAGATACAGACCCGAGCCTCTTCCTTGCATTGATTGGCTCGGGGAGAGTTTATTGCCATAAGCGGGTGGTAGGGAGGCGGGGAGGAGGGGAGTGGAGGATGAGGGAAGGGGTTGGTTGAGGGGCAGCGAGGTGCCTGTCCTATCGCATCGTCTGGCTGAGTCTGTGCCTGTCTGTCTGTCCTCACACTGTCGAAATCAATTTGCCCTCTGCGGAACTGTGGACAAAGAGAAGGAGAGGCTTCCAGGTGGGCTGGCTCAGGAGAAACACACACAACCAGGACACACGGAGAGGCAGAAAGCACGTCTGCCTTCCAACATGACAAACAAACCCAACAGGCTAAACGCTCGACTTGATCTGACTCCTAACTTCCTCCAACATGATGACTGATCTGAACCAAATTAACGGTGCATGAGGAGGTTTGAAGCAGGGTGAGGACTGGGTGAGTGACTGCAGTTAGCAAGTGGAGGTGCTGCTGGAGTTGCATGGTGCGTAGGGGGCATGGAGAGGAGCAGGGAGGCCGAAGCATGTTTTAATATTAATGAACAAAAAGGAAACTTAAAATCAACACAGGAATTAAATTAACCAATAACATGCCTTATAATGTTCTCTATGTAACGTTTAAAAAAAGATGCACCTCTTATCGTTCAAAGCCGAACGAGCACAAAAGCCCGTCTTCAAATATACGCTACGTGATGATTTCATCTTATGATTTCTTATCAAACAAGTGAGAACAGAACACAAACACAAAAGAGAAAAACACAAAAAGATCAACACAAAACAAAAACGTGCTGTCCTGTTGGTTGTGTGTTTGTGGGTCTGGACTTGAGGCCACAAAATCCCTCAACTCCCTCAAAGTCTTCAGCGCACAGCAACAAGGACACAATCCCTCACTGGCTTCCCACCCACCAACACTCCAGAGTAAATGGAAGTAAATCTTTTTTTTCTACATATTTTAATTATAATGACAATTTCTGTATCGATATTAAAGAATAAATATGAACTGTGGTTCTTACCTTGTGGGGAAGCGGGGCTCGTACTCTTCAACTCCTTGCTGGAAAGGCAAAAAAATAAGACAGATCAGAGATTCAGATTTTATTTCTGTCTTTCTGTTTTGATTCATTTTTATCTTTGATAAAGTCTGACGTCTAAGCTGGCCGGTTTTGCTGACCCCAAACACAATCTTTGTACCACTGACGCTGTGCTGAACACATTTTACAGAATAAATACTTCTATAACTGTCACTAGAAACTAGAAAGCTGCATTGACCACAGCAGCCAGCAGATGGAAACAAAGCTCCGTGAGAGAAGAGACAGTGCATCATCTGACAGCAGCCTCAGCTGGATGTAAAACTGCACGACTACAGACTGTTCAAACTGTGATTCAATGAAAGATGGAGAAATATCAGACCAAGTCATTCCTCCTAATATACCGGAGTCTGTTGCTGTTTTTGAATCTCGTCTTGCCTGATCAGCCCAGTAAATATGTGAAACTAGTCTTAACTGCATATTGAAATATATAATAATACAGTATACTAGAATGCTTTTGAATCCACAGCTGTGTCTGTGATGTGTCTAAGATGTCATCAGATCATTGCTCGCTGGAAGACTGAAGCATATCAGACCAGAGGCTGATGACAGAGCCCGGCTATCCTTAAATGTCAGCAGAGATGTTTCCATCTCTAAATGCAGCGAGACAGAAAGAACAGTTTAAGTTGTTACATGACTGCCGAGCAATTAAGCATCGCCCACATGTAATGTTCCAGGTGAGACGTAGGAGGGAAGCCGGGCTGATGGGGAAGGGTTCAGGGTTTGAAGAACCCCCCCCCTCATCACCGCAGCTGCCTTCTCTCGCCCTCCTCGTTCCTTCAGTCAGCCGAGCAAATGCTCGCTCTGTTATCAGCCAACGCCTGTCAGAACAACTCTCCCCAGAGACAGAGGCAGCCAGGCCCAATCTGTGCCACGACGCTCACCCGACCTTCCGTAAACAGGAACGTGTGAAGCGGAGGAAAACTGATTTATGCACTTATGTAAAGCTAATGCACATGAGAAGGCAGAGACAGCCTGTCAAAGCTATTCCTGTACTGCAGCTCAGGTCAGCAGCACGTAGAGAAGAGCTCCATCCAAACTTTCTGAGACAGACAGACAAGCGAGCCTTTGCCAGGTTTTGTGGGACGTCTCAGCTCATGTGTCATGTGTGAACTTGTGTGGGCGTGTGTATGTGTGTGTTTGTGTGCTTGTTCTCGCAGACACCCCACCTGTGAGAAGCCTGGCACCGCCACGCTGTAGGGGCGTTGTTGTCTGCCATGCAGCGCAGCAGCGCTCTGTGCCGCCATACGGGACTGGGTGCCGTAATCAGGGACGGAGAGAGCCATGTCTTCTCTCTCTAGAAGGTTGCCTGTGCTGCTGCTCTTCCCGTGGAGGCTGGAAGCACACAGGCGTACAGGAAATGAGGAGATGGATACACATGTTGGCAATTCCTCCTGGGCTAACCGGGAACAAATATGTTAGCTTGTTGGAGTTTGTGGGGGAAGATCGGCAGGGGAAGATAAACAATGAACAAAACATGAAAATGAGTTCAATTACACAAATCTAACCAACATTCAGTTGGTTCATGCTCAGAGAAGTAATGACGTTTTAGGTTAAAAGTAGAATCCCTAAAACACCCAAAAAAAACTTACTTGTGTACTCGAAGTTGCCTCATGGAGCTGCCATCACCGTCAGTGATCACCCGGGTGTAGGAGAAGGGAAACCAGCCACGCCTGAGAGGAATGAGGGTACTGTAACTGAAGTCTGTGGAGTACTTTTTGAGCTGTGTTATGTATCAGACAGGCAAACAAATAAAAGTGTGAATTAAAACTCTTTGAATAAATCAGCTGCACTCACATCCTCGTCTTCTCGTTCTCTCCATAGTGCCACCCGTCACGCGCCTCAGGGACCAGCAGGGTTATCACGTCGCTCTCGGAGAAGCTGAGCAGGGTGCTGTTGTCCCCGGCTGCATGGGAGAAGATGGCCTGGACTCGAGTTCTCCCATTTCTCTCCAGCCCGGCTGCCATGGAGCTAGACCGGGGCAGCGTACGGGTCTCCGCTGGCAGGACAATGGACAGATTTCAGTCTCCATTTCTCAAATAGTTTCTGCTGCAAACTTAATGACACTCGGGGCATGTGTTGCTCTATTAAACATCTACAGTCATTTACTTGTTGCACAACTTTTAACACTTTTAAGATCTTAAATGGCTCAATTTTTTGAAACCTGCCCCTGTCCTACATCTATTTTTACTCATAATCTCTCTTTCTCATTTTTAATATCACATCTCTGTCTATTCCCACTTGCTTTGGCCTGTTTCTTATTAAAACCTCCAGTTATACATGACGTCCACACAGAGTTGCATCACAGTACGTGTCCTTACTCAGTGTGGTCTTGCTTTTGGCTGGTGCAACCTTGCGCACAGGCAGGGTGTTTGAGTAGACCTCCCCTCCGTGCCTCTGGGTCTGTGGTGAGGCCTTGCCCTGGGCCACTTTGCCCTCCACCCACTGCTGGTAGTCTTCTCCTCCGTGAGCACCAGCTGTGCCGTTCATGACCGTCATGCCTCCTTCCACGCCTCCCATCAGCCTCTGAAGATGATGAAATTTGCATGCAGGCGGTTAAAACAAACTCTCTCTTCCCATTTACGTCACGAAGCCGTTGTGTAACGTGCAGTAACTCATTAATAATAATGAAGAAGGTGGAGAGTGGATCTGGGTCAAAGCTGTTTAATGAAAAGTATATTTTGGTTTAAAGATAAACATATGGAATAACTTCCGACTGCAGAGTTTCAAAGTGGATTTCATCTGGGAACATGAAACAGCTGAATTTGATTTTTAATTAGAAGCTCGAGCAAAACTGAAGCAGTCTTTTTTCTTTTTTCTTTTTTCCAGTAAGCAGGCCTGCAGGAGCAGGAGGAGGGGGGCAGGATGTAAGAGCCGGAGGAGGAGAGGGATTCAAGCCTCTTCTGTGCAACAAGCTAATTACATTCGCTAACGATTTCATTTGCATTCACCAGAATTTTCTGAGGATGCTTTAAGAGCTCCCATGATGCAGCGGCAATGTCCAGGGGCGACAACCCTCGACACATTATTATGGCTTCACCTGCTCACATTTAATCAGCTAGAGAATCTAGTGAAGATCTTCCCAAATACAGAAATATAAAATATAAATGTTTGTGAAGTGACAAACACAACACACATGCAGGAGCCCATGAATGCTGATATAATATCAGTATACTGCACAGGTGTCAGGTGGACTCGATGCTGATTTAAAAGTGCAGAAAAGGAGCAGACCTGCTGTCCCATGCCCCCGCTGGCCCTCAGGGCTGCCAGCTCTGGAGGCACCGGCAGTGGTTTAGCACCAGGGATGGGCTCAGAGATTGGCATGCCTGGATGATGAGCTCCGGGGGGCATGACGCCTGCTGCACCACTCATCTGCTGGGCAAGGAACATGGCACGATCTGGCAGTTTGTTGGGCTCCGCACATGCCTGGTGCCACATTGGAATCTTCTGGGATAAAAGCTCCTTCCCCTGAGAGAAAGACGGAAGAGAGTGTTTAATTTCAGTTAATTAAGCCTTGATATCAAGATCTATCCTGATCACAGCTGATCTGGAGTAGAAAGAAACCAGAAAAAATATTGTTTAGAGCTAAACAACCTTGAAATAAAGTTAGTTTGGAAATTTTCTGTTAAACAAGCAAACAACCATCATCTCTGGAGGTAATGCTGCTTGAGTAAATGTTAGATGTTCCTATAGATGTCAACATAATATCACATTATTCACATATGCAGAAGTGTTTGGTAGATGATGGCAGGAGAAGTTAGCTGAAAGAGAGCAGAGGAGGAACATACAGCCGGGCCACAGGAGAGGAGAGGCAGGATGAAGTGAGAGATATGAATCCTCTTTATGAATGTGCTCATTCGAAAAGCTCTCAGCTGCTGCTCGAAGAGCAGAATAACATTTCCTCCATACATTATACAGCGGGGCAGTTACATAAGGACGCTTCTCATTTGCATTCAGCGGCGGTAAATAAGCGAGGGAGTCCTGGATCCATGAATATTGGAAAGATGCTGGAGGAGAATCTGCTGCTCAAACAGTTTCAACTCCACCAGGCCGGTGTGGAGGATAAACACAGTGTGGTGCCAGGGTTGTCCGTCCCTGCTGAGTGTGTGTGGGTGTCGGGGTGTGGGTGAGATGATCAAATAAATTAACACATACACAGATATAAAAGTACAGAAAAAAACACATTTTCTCTAACAGGGTGAGCATCGTGTTACCGAGGGATCACGCTCTGACTGAAATAACTGTTAGCTCACTGAGCTAATGATTCCTCTGTCACGGTGAGATTCTTGCTTCGTGTGGCCGTTGACTGTAACGAGAGGCTGGATTCATGGAATTGGGATGAATGAGACATCGCCCATGTATTTCTATGTGTGCTGTAAAGTCTTTTAGTGTTTCTTGCTGCTGGTAGAAATGATGAGTCACTGCGACCTCAGTTAGCCCTTTCAAATAGCTATGGTGGAGCGTAGGTGGATCACTGCCTTTACCACTGTGTTGATAAAATCAACTAGCAGACGGTGGCTCTTTTTCCTCCATTCTTGCCTCCCCACTCATGTACAGGAGAATCACTCTTACAGAAACTCAGTTTGTGGGAGATTTGCCAATTTGCAAATGTACCCTGGAAGTACAGAGAGCTCCGAGGCATCGCTGGCGTTCTGGCAGATAATATTCTGCAGTCCTCTGTGCTAACATTTAAGCATAGACTACGTTCAGTGAGAGCAGACAGACAGTGTTATCCGATGTACTTACTACTGAGTTTGTAGCAAAGCAGGTCTTTATTTTCTAATATCTGAAATAATGCTTGTGGATCACTATGCAGAACAGCTACACCAAGTTTGATTATATACCTAATGCAACCACCTAACAACAACCTAACAACACCCTAGCAACCAAGAGTTTATGTAAAAGTACCCTGTTAGTCATGTACCAACATCCTAGCAACAACCTGGCAACCAGCTCACAATACTGTACTGAAAATGTAGCACTTTTTCCTCAGCAGGAAGAACACTTTATAATTCTGGCTTAGAACTGTCTCTCTAACCCGTTTTACTATTATTAAACTGCCAATCATTTTCTCAGTTATTTGAATAGTTAATAAAATGTCCCACGGCTGACAATGATGTATTCCAAACGTTTGTTTTATTCAAACCCTGAAGACATTCAGCTAACTTCTCAGATATGACAAAATCAAATTTTCATGTTGAACCTGAAGCAGAGAAAGTTTGGCTTCAAAAACACTGAGACGACGAGGCGACTTCATTTCTTGTTGATCAAATAATCAATTTATCTACGGATACATCTGAGATTCAAACTGAACTGGTAACAGATTCAGTCTCTCTCTGCTGTTCATGCATCATCACATCAGCAGTTTGTGTTCTGTGCTTCCTCCCTCTGTCTATCAATCACTCATTCAGACACTTTCACACCCACACACTGAGTCTGAACCAAGTGTTCTCGCAGAAGTAGGTCACTCTCTCTCTCCCACTGCCTCCCCACTTCACCCTCCTCCTCACCCACTCGCCCTCCACTTCTCCGTTCTCTCTCACTTCACTTTGCCACTTTGCCATTTCCCCAGTGTGAAGGGATGAGAGGTGGGTGGGACGCGCTTTCCTTATTAATTTCTTGGATAATACAAAACTCCTGACAAGCGATCCCCCGGCTGCAGCGATGCGATGTGAGAAACCAAAGCACAACACGAAGAAACCATTTTCTGAATGAAAAGAATAAACGAAGAGTTCATTTGCAGAAACAGATGTAAATTTGTCATGTTACACACCTCTATATCTAATTACCTGCCTTTGCAATAACATGCTTTCCCAGGGACCAATAAAGTTTAAACTAATGTAATCATCTTTAATAAAAGGATATTTTACAGAGCCACAGCGGTGCACGCTCCTCGTTTCCAGAGCGTTAATAAAACAAGAATCATTCCCAGGGATATCACTTGGAAAGCAATGAATGTGATGATTTGTAGCTAGATGACGGCAGGCATCATTTAACTTGATATACATGAATGTTTACCTACAGAGTAATATATATCATGTTAATGCATTTATAGAGATGCTACCATCTGATAACCTGGAGACATCTTTTAACATGGAAATCACCAAATCGTGCACTGTACTGAGCCGAGCCGAGCCGAGCCGAGCCAAGCCGTCACCGTTATCTGAGGCCGTTCCTTCTCACCTTGGTGTGGTAGGCAGAGCTGTTCTTGGCCACGGCACACTGACGGTCCACCAGGAAGCAGTACCTCCTCCTCTCCTCGGACAGAGCGTTCTTGTAGCCCTCAGCGATGTAGTTGTCCAGCTCGCCTTGCTTATTGCTGATTGCCTCCACGTACTGGGGAGAAGAAGGAAAAGGAAGACATGAACAAACACATGGCGGCATGTCCGGATTAGGACATTAGATTCTCATTTTCCCCAACTGGGTTTAAGTTGCCAGGTTGAGAGTAGAATTCCACAAACTGGAGTTTAAGGTGAATTTATATCCTGACCAAGAACGAGGAGCGTGGAGATGTTTGTGTTTAAGATGTGTTTTAAAATGGCATTTAAACAGCAACATCACTTTGAAATGTCCCGATTACTCTGGATGATCTACAGACGCGTGAGCACCACAAACAAAACTCCATTATGGAAGCTGGGTGGATTAATCCTTTAACAATTGAAGCGCTTTTATGCACCGCATGGAGCATCAAACTGCCGTACATTTGAAAATGTCACAGTATGTCAGAACTATGAATTAGAAGTAAAGATGTCAGGCTCCACAGCGTCCAATAATCATACTTGTGTGTGTTATGTAATAATGGTAGCTTGTGTTCTTAAAGTCTTTCTAGCTCACCCTTTTAAACCTGTTCACCCTTCAACAAATCAGCCCACTGAGTCTCCCAACTTCATCCTCAGGTAAGCCTCATGTAGCTCAAAGTGTCTGAAGATTCCCACGGTGTTGAATAATGTAGCTCTAAGTGCCAGACTGTGCCGGGCTTCAGTATGAGGTGTTAATGACCGTGGCTGAGTTGTTTGCAGAAAGTCAGCAGCCTACGCACAGTCATACACGACCGGTACTGCTGGAAGCTAAAGTCTAGATGGTGGTGGCGATATATGATTTTAAATGAGGAATCCGAGCCTCCTAATGATGAGCTGTAATCACCATCACATATCAAGCAACACCACAAGTGCTAATTAGGTAATCAGTCAAGCTAAATCATGCATGCATTAATACATATCGCTGCATCCACAAAAAAAACTTCTAAACAAAATAATAGAGTGCATTTATCTGTGATCTCCAACAGCTGAGATAAAACTGAAACATCAGCATGACAACTGATAATTTAACAGGCCAATGCTGCTGTGACTGAAGGTTACAGGGTCTGTCCTCAGATCACACACTGCTCTTCAAAAACATGAAGTTACAGCGCTTCACAAACATGCTGCCCGGCATCTGTACAGAGAGAACATGGAGTACAAGTATAGCAAGTATCAGTAAATCTGCCCCTTATACGATGGTGGACAGACAGAGAAAGTCCAACTTGGCCACTTGACACGGACACAGAGCCTCCTCAAGCTGTACGTGTGTTAATTCAGCTGTGATCACGGTGCCGGACAGGCTGAGAGCTGTAATTAAAAGATCTTCTGCAGATATAGATGTGGGGACATACACTCTTCAAAGAGCATATTTCTTTGGTCTTATGTTATATAATACACACAGAGCAGCATTAACACAGCCGGGCTCAGATGTGGCACTGATGATGTGCACTCTGTAATAATCCTGCAGAGCTGGATTAATAATGATAATGTAGAGATTTACAGAGTCACATCCTGACTGAAGGGTTCATTGTGGGTTAACTGGTTAACTAAATGACTCTGAACTTTTCGATCTGTTTATTTGTGTTACTAAATCTGATCAGTTAAGACAATAAAGAACAGAGTGCTGCTGGTAGATTGTCTTTAAACCAAACTAATCTCACTTTCCTCACTTTAGCCTGACATTAATATTCATGGGGAATTCATAGTAGATCAGCAAGATGGTTTGGGGGAAAGAAAGTATCTTTAAGTCTCTGGAAATGTGGCTTGAAATAGTAAAAGCACACAACAAAGCAGTAATTAACTTTACCACAACATTTTAACATGCAGCTCCATGACTTTATGTGATTCTATCAAGTTTAAATGAAAAGTGTTTTATGATGAGATAAAGTGTAATAAGGTGTCAAACAGGTACGAATCTTTCCTTTCATGCTCGGTTCAGACTGGCTGAGAGCACAGAGGCTTTGTGACAAACAGAACTGGCTTCAAACTAACTTTAGATGCTTACCATTATGTACAAAGACCCTAAAGTACATAGCTACAAGGCTGCGGCGGATTTGTGTTTCCAGTAACTTAAACAGAAAACAAACACCATAATTTGGTGTATAAAGAGTAAAGAAGCTGAAGGAAACGTCTTCTGAATCTGTTTAAACGTGTTTGCACATCACTGTCCTCCCTTCAGTCTGTATCACACTGTCACTGTCCACAGCCTGTTAGAGGCAGACTGAGATGTTTAGTGGTTTTCAGGGAGACGACGTCCTTCAACTGATCGACTGTCTCTAACAGCCAAAGACTGACAGGGAAGATGAGAGCAGCTGCAGACACCCAGCAATTAATCTCACCTTCTATACGGACTGATTACAGACTGATTACAGACTGATTACAGACTGATTACAGAGAGTGAAAAATAAATCAAAATGAGTCTCATCAGTATTAAATACAAAAGGTGGAACGGAGTCATGAAAAGTTCTGATCTCCAAATAATGACTGCAGTACTTCGCTGTGACAGAGCTGAGACAGTTCAGTGAGGAAAATAAAACAATGCCACGATATTTAATATTTGAAAGTCAAATGAGACAAATTATTTTAGGTCATGACAAAGCTTCTATCTGACGATCCAGTTACTGAAAGCCGTGTTAATTTAGCTCTGTGTGGTAAGTTATGACGAGAGGCAAAGTCTTTAAGTTGACTGCTTCCTTTCCTCAGTGTGAATGAAGCTTTTATGGAGGTGAACTGCTTGAATAACTGGAGGCTCATAGTTTATCAATGTTTGAATGTATCACTGCAATTAATCAGATGAGACACCTGAAGACCAGCTCTGACAGACGGTCTGGGTCAGATTAATCATTATCAGATGCCATCTTCTATAGTGTGTAGTTTCTGTCACACGCAGGTGAGAAACACTGTTCATGTACTGACATGCCACATGGAGGAGCCACAGTGTCACCTCAAATATTTAAATTCTGTCATCCTCGAGAGTTTGACTGTCAGGCCCGGAAGAGGCATCAAATCACCTACATGAAAACGTCAAAATCATTAAGCTGGACAGAAGAACAAGAAATGTTCAAGAGCTGAATAAGGTCCTTCATGTGGGCGCACAATGGCTGAGCATGCACTGATCACCCACAGTGAACATTACATGGTGACAAGCCAAAGTGGCAGTAGCAGAGGAAGATGAAGGCCACTTATGAATCACACAAACGGCGGAGGTGGAGAGGCGTTCAGGTACCCTGCGAAAACACACAGTAAGCCACAGCGCTGATCACTTTCAGACCCACATGCTGAGGTCAGAGCGACCGCGAGGGAGCTGTCAATCAGCAGGCTGAGGGATGGGGGCGGGAAACACTGCCACGGGATTCATATTGTGTGCAGGTATGAATACATTTCACAGATACTCCGTGTTAAACAAACAGAAAATCATAAGAGTCATATGGAGGGAGTTAACAGGTGGTTTACCCCGGGGTTTGTGTGTGCTTTGCTTTGTTTTCCTGTCTTTTCATAATTATACACCCTTCCTGGAACTGAGCTGAGCTCAGACAAAGAAACGAGTCACCTTATAGACCCAGAGAGCAGAAGCTGTGAAACCGGTCTGAGTAGAATCAGGTATTATCTGTTCACAGACAGTGAGAGCAACCCTAATCCTCTTTATTTGACCAAGAAGAGTCCAAAACCCCCAAATATCAAATATTTAAACCAGATAATTTTGCCTTGAATAAATTACTTTAAAACCTGATAGTTTCAGCCATAAACTGGATGATGAGCTCCAGGTCTGAGGTGGTTTGTGTCCTGTCTTCTAAAAGGGCAAAACAAATCAATTAATCAATTATCTGATCAAATTACCACCAACTTTATGTAGTCTGCTGTGTGCCTGATGAGTACTGAAGGCAACAATTTATATACACATTATACTAAGATACCAAACCTATAATACAGTATACATACATTATACACATATATCCTATAAATCCTGTTTAAATAGTTTTTAGTTCAACATCGTATGAGCGAGAAAATTATATACAACGATATATTTTAGTGCTATAAGCAGCAGCACAGCAGTTTTACAACATGTAGCAGATCCCTGGAGAACGGCTCTACTCTGATATACATTAAAGCACACGCATCCACCACAGCTCCATTATTTAAGTAGGTACATACAGCAGGCCGGCTGTACGCAGCCTGTACATGTTGTGATCGTTCTCAGATACGGAGTCCTAATTAGATTCCAGCTGGCCTTTCATGCCGCTGCCAATCAGCCGCTCCTCGCCTGAAGCTCCCGTTACACAAAATATAAATGTGGCCAAAAGCTGCTCCTGGTTTCTGCTGACAGTCAGCACAATCAGCAAATAAGAGGTGTGTAGAAGGGCGAGCGTGCGTTTGTGTGTCCAGTATTTATCACCTAATTTCACATTAAAGATGGTCGGAAGCATCGGTGCAAGAACTCTGCTGAGTATGAAACATGTCCGGACTTTAATGTTAACAGTAATTATATTTAAAATGTGAAAGAGACATGAGACATGACATGAGATGCAAATGATTTCATACAAGCTTGGTGCAAAGTTAAGAACACCTGCACAAAAAGTGACAAACCTCTCATCGTTCTCTGAGAGATGAAGGAAAACAGAAACTGCCAACAGGCTGGAAGTAATAACAGACAATTGTGTTAAGTGGCATCAGAGCAGCCTGTCAGCCTCAAAACTGAATCTCAGGGTGGAACTGATGTTGGTGCTTTCAGGCCTGATGCCAGTCGTCATTTTTTTACACAGTAAGCACCTTTTTGAGTCATCTCACCTGCCATCACACATCTCTACGGACAGAACACGTAAATGGGATTGATGAACTATAAGACGAAGAACCACGGGCTTACCGATCTCCTGACCTTTCCATGAAGGTCCTGCTTGTGACCTTGAGTAAACCATCTCAGCATCATACATGGATGAATCATGGCTGATCTGGGTACAAGTTCACTTCCAGTTATTCACTGCAGCTCATTTCTCATCCCGCCTTTCCTCGTTGTTCTTTTTGATGCACAAACACGTCATCGATTCACATCCCATTAAAAATGTGTCAGAAACCCGAAAAACTGGTGCAAAGTGTCTTCACACATCATTCACGTGTTTTACACACGGCAGGAAATTCCCACTTTCTCCTCATCCATCATGGCTTTCTACTCATTGCAGGATGATAACCGAGTGTTTGATTGGCGTTACTACTCTGCACTTGCGAGTTGAGGATCACAAAAGGATGCAATTAAGTGGTAATATCATTCATAATGTTTCTTCCCATGGAGAAAGAAAGATGGTGAAACCTGCTATACAGGCACAGAGTGACATCTCACGTCTTTTACTGCAACAAGACAAAGAAAACTCAACACTGTTAGCGGACAGTGAAAAAGGGTGACGCCTTGGTCGCTTCGTTTTGTCCAAAAGCGGAAGATGTTCCATTGACACTGATTTAACAGAGAAAGGCAGCAAATCCTCATATTTGAGCAGCTGAGTGGCAATTTGAGCTTGATAAATGGCTTAAACTGATGTTTACCAGCCTATTTCTGCTTGTCACCCCTTAATATGAAGCAATAGCTATAGACTGTGTGTCAGTGATTGTTTCATCTGAATCATTTGCAGAGACCTGAAGAGGTAAACAATCCAGAAAGAAGCAAAGATTAGAGGAAGAATCTAAAAAATAAGCATGAGTTATCTTCCCCTAAGCTCCATCCTGTGACCTCTGACCGCTGACTTAAATCAGGAATTCATCAAATTTATCAGGAATTAATATTCTGCTGATCAACTGACTGTTTGACTAAATGTTTGAGCTTAATTACAGACAAACAAAACAATCCTGACATGATGCAGACGGACTTATTTTACAAAACTAAACTACATTTCCACCAATCATGCTTCAGTAACCGGTGTAACAGGAGAGTGTGTATTGTGCCTTATGGCCCTGAGGGACACCATTGTAAGCGGTGACTTCCCATCGACCACAGTTCTAATGTTAACATAAATCATGAGGAGCAGTGAATGAAGAATACTTTAGTCTGCGGTGTGTCCTTCTGTCCTTACAGCTCCAAAGCTGTTGCATCACGTATTTGGAGGAACGCATGAAGCGAGCACGGCTTTGTAAAAGTAAGTGAACTGACACGCCTCCACAAAGGCACAAACATACTGTCTGCCACACGTACCCAGACAAATATATGCTCCATACTGTTCAAGAAGACAAATCTGTCACTTCATCATTGGCTGTGAGCTCCACGGTGCAGGCCGGCCGCCGGTGTCTCCTGTTCCTGCCAAGACCTGGTTCCCGTGAGGGCCCATATGACGCACAGCGAGAATCTGGCTACCTAAACACACTTTCTCCCTCAGTAGATACACATGCTACTCAGGAGGTCCACAACACATGCTAACACACACACAGACACACAGAGGTACTCAGAGTGTGTACCTTTGCCAAGTTCACAACTTCTCCACTAAATCTATTATTTTGATTGTTGAAGTGTTACAGAGGCAGTCATGGCAGCCTGAGCTGACAGAGACTGTCACACACATGCTATACGCCGAGGCTTTAATATGAGTCTGGATGAAAACACTCAACACTGCAGATCATTTTACATATTTCTCATTAACTCGCTCACATTAACAAACTGTCTGGATCGGCACCAGAAGTGAATCCCTCGTTCAGGCTTTCACTGTAAACGAGACTTTGAGATATTGTGCTAACTAACACACAAACATTTTCTTGCTGGAGGTAACAAACACACACGGATGCACGATTAATGCAAACACATGCTCATGAAATTCATGCTGGTGTTCAATTCTGGACATCCAGTTCATCTCAAGAGATGAACCGGCAGGCGCAGGGGAGAGGCCTCGCCTGCTATCTCAGCTAAGACCGGATCGTTCACAGCCAATAAGCCCTTAAAGCCCAGAGGAATTTGAGGCCTTTGGGGCTGAATGTTCCTGTGCTGTTGTTCCTCATAGCTCCATGTATCGATCTCTGTAACAACCGGCCCGACCACCCCTTTCACGCTCCACAGGCCATCCATCGAAGCAACACTAACAATTACACAATAATTACCTCCCCTGCTGCTCCTGCAGAGTGGTGTGGCTCGGCTGCCTCAGCCTCTGGAAGTGCTGCACAATTAGCCCTTAACCTCTGACACCGTGTTTTCTCTGCACTGCCATGACGAGTTAAAACCACCTGCTGCAGTATCCGCTTACTCCTGCTTTGTACTGTATGTATAGATGCTGTACACACACACCATACACACACCCTCCGCCCTCGCAAAGACTGGATCGTTTTTCTTAGAGTCCAGCTCTGTGAAGACATGATCAACACTTTGGAAAGAAGAGCGGAGAACGGACCACATTCACCGAAGTGGTAAATTGAAATCGTCACAACTTTGTATTGAATTTGGAAACCGGCTGAAGCTACAGTAACGGTGTGCACTGAGTCTGAGTAACAACAAACTACAGCAGGGGTTGGTGTCGGGGTGAGGGGAGGAGTAACGTTAACGTTAGAGGAAAACATGAGGAGAAAGGCGTGAGCTGTTTATTCAGTCTGTATGTAAGTCACATAAATCATCAGGCCTTTATTTTCATAACCAGGAAGAGTTGCATCATGAATGTGGATATATATGAATATATAAATATCTTAAGAGATCCTCAGCTGAGATCTGATCAGGCAAAAGGTTCAGAAATTCACGACACAGCATCTAACTGCTTCTTTCCTGTCATATTCTCCTCAGGTTAACTGTCCAGCGAAGCCAACGTGAATCTAGGTCAAGTGTTTTTCTTGGCTTGGACAAAAGGGAAAAATTGGCCACCGTCACCCCTTCAACAATAACTTCTGGATTAAAACTTTTGAGGAGAATGTACTGTATTCCCAAATGACGTCTGTTAAAAAGCCACAGTGGGCAAGTACGTTTTTGCAGTGTACAACATTGTGCAGAAAGCCCCACATTCCCCCGTTCCATTGTGAGCTTAATTATTTCACAGCTTTCACATTTGACAGTTTAAGTGCTGACAAGGCAGAAATATAACCGAAGTC
Organism: Protonibea diacanthus; assembly: GCA_028641955.1. Lineage (NCBI taxonomy): Eukaryota > Metazoa > Chordata > Actinopteri > Sciaenidae > Protonibea > Protonibea diacanthus. Next base: position 20,152,077 of record CM053996.1, on the reverse strand, counting down.
CATCAGCCACAGGAGATAACAAAGGAATCCTTCCTGTCGGCCGAGGCAGAAACCTGCTGAAGGCGAGAACTGTGTGACATTTTAAATAGGAAAGTTCAGCTGTGGACTAAATACTTCATACTTTGTCATTTATGAAATAAAAATACTTTTCTTCTCAAATTATTAAACAGAGTAACTCACCCTATAACTGACCGCACACAAACACACATAGACAACATGCAAACACCCACACAAGCACACAGCATAAAGATTTATACATGCATCACACTCTCCTTTGTCTCTCTCATCTCTCTCTCAGCCTCTCAGCGTGCTGAAGAGCAGCGGATTGGACCGACAGCAAATAGCAGCAATTCCTGTGCAGGTTGTGTAAGAGGGCACGCCCACCATGTGTCACCACAACACCTACAGACGAGGCCAAAGAGACGAAGAGTCTCCTCACGCCTCCGCTCAAGCAGTTACCTAAACATCAGGGAGATCAACCATCCACCTGCCCCAGATATCACAAACAAAGATTATGTAATACAGATCGAGAGCAGCAACTAACTAATGATGTCTGTGAAGATTGTCAGTCATCCAAGGTCAGAGTATCTGCTGAGGTTATCGTAGGCAACTCGACTCGCTTAGTTCCTTTAAAACGATTCACCTCCTCAGCTCTGAGACCTGAAGGAGCCTCGTGGATGAAACTAAGCGAGTCCGGGTGTTTGGTGACCTTCACAGACAAACAAAAGCTGCCCTTCACACTTCTGTAGAAATGTTGAAGTTTTTTTTCCTCAAATGTTTGACACAGCGGGTTCAAGTCATAACCTTCCTCATCTCAACTCCTCTCACTGTGAAGAAGCTTTCAAACTGCATGTGCCAAGTCGGGGGTCCAATCCCAGTCAGCTCAGAGCGTCCTATCCCATCAGCACCGGCAGCAGACACAGAATACCGGCGCACTGAAGCTCAAATCCCATCAGGAGGAGGGAGAGACAGCTCTACGAGGAGCAGAGTCAGCATGAGTTCACTAAAAGTCTAATTCTGAGTTTGCTGAAATAAAGATGAGCTAAATTATGGGAGACTAATGTTTTCTCTCTAGAGGCTGACTGGCAGGTTGTCTGCACCACATACTGGGCTGGAGCCAGTAGGATAATATATTCTTGGCACTGGCTGACATAACCATGTTGTCATGCAATCTTATATACTGGCCATAAGGATCCTCTGTGAGCCACGGAGCTCTGACATCTGCTTTATTCCTCATTGATCCAGAAAAAAGCTTCACTGACCCAAAAAACTGCAGTTTGCATCACTCAAATCATCTGATACTTCGACCTCCTGCACACAGTACACATTCAGTTTCATGAGTACACATCCACACTGCAGTTACACACACACAGACTGACCTGCATCTCCTTGTCTCCATATTTCGAGGGGTGCTTGCTGCCCTGGCTCTTCCTGCGCAGTTTCTTCAGCTCTGCCTGGCACTTCTCCAAACTCTCCCCTTTGCTCTTGTGCTCCATCTGGTACTTCTTCAGTGCAGCCTGAGGGGGGCAGCACACAGTCAGCAGGGGCACAACGGTGCTCCAACGTTTCAGCATCTGCTCACGATATTCCACTCTGACATACATTTCAAACTGCACTGACAGGCAGTCAGCTTCTGTGTTACTGCCTGACCGCTGCAGAAAGTGAAGGATGGCACTTTGGGATTATTCAGCTGTTTTCTTTTTACTTCATCCTGTCTCTATCTAGAGCAGTCCAACAGTGACTGTGCCAACAAGTACTGTACAACAGTTGTTTACAGCACAACCCAAAAGCCTCAGAGCTTCAGCTCATTGCTTAGCTGTGCAGTCCAACAATTTACTGTCCTGGTTCACTGTCACTTCTTTCTTAACGTCATGTTCAGGTGCAGCAGGCAGTAAAAACTCACTGTACACTACCTGCCTGACACCAAACAGCAGACAGGTGCAGTTAGAGACTGACTGGAGAACACAGCATTGTATTTAGCAGCTAAAAAGTTAAAAGAGAGCAAATACTGGACTTAGATCTGCAGGTGGCTGGAAAGACAACTGTGTTTGTTACATTACATTCACTAGTGAGACGTGTGACAAATGCAACTTAAGAAAAATATGCAAATCAAAGTCAGAAGCTGAGGTCATTAACTGGCTCGAGGGCTGATTTGCATTTGAATTTAATTTTTGACTGTAATGATCAGAATGACATTCATCCAGACGCGCTTGTACATCCCTCGTCTCAAATGATGAAATGTTTTTGGGAGAGATTCCAAACTACTGATCACTATAAATGAATGTGTCCATTTCATTTTTTTTGTGCAAAACAACTCATTTTCACAGAATGAGTCATAATTCACAGGGCAGGGAAGTAATTTATGGAACTTGGTGCAGTGGTTTGGAGGAAAGCCGGCGGGAAATTAAGGAGAGAGTGTGCATTTTGTCTCCGGCCAACGATTTTATGAGAACATGGTTCATACTGTGTTCCCTATAACTTCACTCCCTGGAGAGACCTAAGTGACGTGGAGCAGAGTTAAAAGTGGCGTTTTATTTGAGCTCATGGTGGGTCAGGTACACGGTTGCATAACACGGCAGAGGCAGAGACGTTGACAGAGCTTCTGTAGCTGAAGCTCACTGTATAGCTGTTGAACGCTACAAATAATAAATTCATTGATTTGTGCCTGCAGAGAGAAGATTAACGCCACAACAACCTATAATATATGAACAACTTATAAAAATAACTGCCTATTCATGTTCTTGTAGTTCTGGTTTGGCCTCCACAAACTCCTGAGAAACATATCTGGTTCTTGAGCTGCTAGATGTTTCCTCTTCTTCACCAGCTAGTCTCTAAACTCTGCTGTAAGGTGCTGGGCATGTAGTATATAATGTGTTTATCTGACCTTATTTTCTGAAAATGGCTGCCTGCTGTTGCTGGAAATGAGGTTGATGAGAGCGCTGAACCAAACAGAATATGTGCCGTAAAACTGAAACTGTAGAGCTGCAGAGCTCGGTAATAACTCTGTTACTGTACATACAGATTTGTGAAACAGAGACTAGTTTAATAAGTAAACATCATGACGGGACTCTCACATTCAGGTAGCGTGCGTCCAGCTCGACCTTCTTCTCCAGCTCCGTGAGCAGCTCGTTATGGAAGGACTTCAGCTGAAAGACACGCAGGAAAGCAAAAACAATGCAACGACCACAAAATGAACCAACCACAGCAGATTCTTTTCAAAAAGGAACGCATCGCTGCAGTGCTGCGGTGCAAGAATGACTTGAAGGGATGTATTTGTGGTGCCATCGGAAATGTCACACCCAAAGGATTAGGAAAGGGTGTCTGGTATGTGAGTGCATGCCAAAGTTTGCTGTCTCTGTGCATGTGTAGTATGTACAGTATGCTGTGTGTGTGTAAACAGCGAGCAAGTGAACCACAGGGGAAATATCTTGAATGTGTATTTGTATTTAAAACCTCACAGAACACATCTGTTGTCACACTTTTTGACCTCTCATCAGCTTGTTTCTCTCTTATCATCTATGTGGAGACACAATATTTTCTTAAACTACTATCAGCAGGATATTCACTGACAGAGCAGGAACTCAGCTCAAGTTCGACTGCGAGGAACGTCGAGTTCATTGCAAAGAAATGTGGACAAAACGGTTTGTGGGCCTCGGTGATGAACGAGGTCTGAACGTCACTGTTGTTTTCATTCTCAAACTCTCTGGATGACAGATAAGCTTCTGCTCATTGCCTAATTTGTGATGTGTACTGCTGTGCAAAACATCTCTGAATCTTTGACATCCATTAGCCAAAAGGATGCGATGACATACAATCTGAAATACCCTTTATAACACGCTTTGCATAAAGATTAAAGATAGACCACTCTTCACTGCTTCTCTCCGTCAACTTAACGTTCCCTGCTAATGTTGCCACAATCGGCCAATTTACTCTTTGAAAGATTCAAATAAAGATATTTTGGGGAATGAATTGAGAAATGCTTTCAGTGTGTAATGACTGTAATTTACATATCATGGGATCAGTAAACAAACCACATTTAAGCGAAGCTGCAGCCTCCAGAAAACAGAAGCTACTCACGCGCAGTAAAGAGAGTCTCTTGCTGAGTATTAAATATCAAAATATATATTGTGATGTGGAGACTCAAAACCAACCAACTGGCCCACAATCTGTCTGGTTCCCAACTCGTGGCTTAAGAAGTGCTGATTTTAGCAACACCGCCGCCACCATCACCACATGCTCACCATCTCTTCAAGCTGGATCTGGATCTGTCTGTGCACTTCAGCCATCTGAAAGAGCACCTCCCCTGCAGAGAGAAGACAAAGAACAGAAAGACAATAAACAAAAAGAGGGAGGGGGAGAGAGAGAGAGAGAGAGAGAGAGAGAGAGAGAGAGAGAGTGATATTAAATCTTTCCAATGTCTGTGAGAGCTACATACATCGTGCAAAATAAGACCATGCAGCCACACAGAACAGATGAGAGACAGGTATACGGTGTCGAGGGAGGTGGAGGAGGAGGCAATGGACAAGATGAAACATCAGGATACTGACAAAGCAGATGAAACTCATAACGGTGACTAAATCAAAAGAACATTACAGACATATACAGCACAGACAGAATGAATAAAAAAGAGTTAATCAAGAAATCTACTGAATGTTTTAAAAACTGAAACCAAAAGTTTTCCAAAGTGCCAAGAGCTTACAACACTACTGCTAATAAAACACACAGGAACAGCATGATAAAAGAAAGTCTCTATTCAAAAATAAATAAATAAATCATGTGTTTTATCTTTGCACTAAGACATATGCTGTACTACAACATAACAGGGGAAAACACAAAAAAGCAGAACCCAGAAAGAAGTCAAAGCTAACGAAATCAAAGGAAAACACAAAAAATAATTAAAGGATGATTCATGCAGCCAGGGAGGTGCGTGTCGTTTTAAAAGATACCTACATGCTGCCTCTTCTGAATATGCAATGCATTGTAAAAAAAGGAACAAAAAAAGATCTAGTTTGAGCAAAGAACAGAGGGATAGAGACCTGGAGAGACAGTGACAGATCAAACTACCCCAAGAAAAATGAGACACACGACAGAAAAACACTCAAGACAGGCAGTTAATCAGACTCGCAACTCATTTACACACTGTCTGCAGAAAATACTGAGCTGATCTGTGACAGCGTGAGCCAATACTGGATTTTTGGGGTCATGCTGATATTTGAAAGTAGAAAAAGCCAAAAATTAAATCAACAACAGTGTCTTTTCTTTGACAAATTTGGTTTTATAAAAGTACCAACACACAGATATAAATGCAAAAGGTATGTTTAAAATCAGTTTACACAGATGGTCCACCAAAGAGCACCGACTAGTTTTGACTCAAATTATTTTACAGCTAAACTTATGAAAAATGTTTGTTTACATTCTGTAAATGTATCAAAAATCCAGTATCAATGGTGCTCACACGAACTTTACTGTCAAAGATGACAGTAACAGTAAATATAACTCAACCCAGCAATTAATAAAACAAATGAAACTTAATATTTACATCACTTTATGTAAGAACATTAAAATGCATCTTAAACATACTATGTCATTAATTTCTTATATTCTTACATCTACCAACAGAAGTACTAATACAGTGTATGCATCAGGCTTCACTGCTGATGTAGAATAAAAGCATAAATTGGCAAACGGACGTTGATACAATCCTAAAATATTCTACAGCTGCACCACGAAGCACCGAGAAGAGATTTATTCTAAATGACTCCACTAATCTGCGTTAACGGCACTCGTCTGCCTCCTGCATAACGTATGCTGACATCAGATAATGTATGTGGCTCTGACATGAAGCCGCGCTGGGCGAGCTGCACGGGTGTCGGGGGACCTGTGGACACTGGACAGGCTGAGACGGGGGACAGCGAGGGTGGGCCATCTGAACGGGATTAATTAATGGGCTTAATGAAGTGCTGTGGTCATGCAGATGAGACTTAGTTGGAGAAGAAAGGTTGGAGCAGGAGGAGGAGACAAAGGCTGAAGGGAAATAAGAATATTTACGTTTTCTCCACTACATTTATCTGATGGCTGAAGTTTGTTCACAGATTGACTTTATTCAGCCCGTCCTTTGCTTCCTTTTCTATACTTTTAATCCTTCAACTGTAATTTCACTTCACCATCTTCTTCACCTTCAGCACACTCTCACATTTTACTGTGAATATCCACTAAATTCAATCTGAAGTATGTCTTCCAGTATGAGTTCATCCTGACTGACCACAGATGTCACACACTCTGAGCAAACTGGATAGAAAACAGCAGCACAACACAACGCTCTCCTCTCCAACACAACATCCCACTTTATAGCCACCCATCTGCTTATGAAAATGCAGTGACAGCTATAACACTGTGGAAGTGTTTGACTGCCGCAGGACGGGGCATTAGGAGCAGCGAGGCAGATAAATGCACTGGCGTGTGCTTTCAAACTCTCCTTTGATTCTTGGAGGGCGCCCAACACACACTCCATCCCATCCATTAATAAACAGCCACCGGCCATCGACAGGCTACGGCAACCGGGCTGAACTCAAGCACCTCTATCACACACACACACACACACACACACTTACACAGATGTTGATCTCAGCCAGAGGGCATCAGAAAACGACTCTTTATATAAACACATTCAATCAACGGTGTCAGTTTGCAGATAACTGATTATTTGGTTTTTAACCCAAATCAAATGGTTTTAATTGTGCCTGAAGTTAACTGAACTCAAACGTGAAAGCTTTCTAACCCGGCTGTGTACAGTACTTATTGTTGCCAACTCGACCACGGAGCCCTGCACAGGCGATGCTAAAGTGGTACCTACACCTGCTGCACCACAGTTTGAAGGCCACAGACCGAGCCGCGAGTTGGAAGTGAGAATATGTTACGATAACACAAGATTACCTGGATTAAACCAGATTAATGAACAACAACCGGATTTAATGTGTCCTACATGTGAAACCAAACCTATGCTCTTTAGTCAAACACACACACACACACACACACACACACACACACAGGACATAACCCTTGTAGATCAAAGCCTTCCTTCTTTGTAATCTTACACGCTGTAGCCTCCCTCTATAGATCAGTTACAGTACAGACAGATTCCTGCAGCCGCTCAGCTGCGAGTGAAATATAGCTGCCGGATTAACGATACATCACAGCATGCTTCCATACAATGGAGCCTTGGTCATTACTTCTGGCTTTTACAGAGATAAAGATGTGAACAGACGTGTTCATCTACGGTGAGTAAGGTCATTCTTCATCGATCCCTGCAGGCGGTTTGTTCTCCTCTGGCAGGTCAAGGTTCAGCTACAGAACAGCACTGTGAGAGCTTTAGTGTCTCTAAACTTCACACTTAAGTGGAGGAGATGGCCAATTAGAGTTTGTCTGGCCATCGTTTAAATCATCATCACTCTGTAAGGGAAGCTGCAGCATACAAGCAACAAGTCTGAGAATGAAGGTCTGCAGGACTTCGTCAATGCCTGGAAGTTCCCCAGATTCCTGGATGTTCTTGTTTCATTGCACCCATCTAATCCAAAAACCTCTCCACCTTGTATTGTGAAATACTGGACCTCCACCCACCAGAACTAAGCAGCTTACTGATAATCAGAGCAGATCACAACATCTGAGGCTTAGAGGGGAGTAAACCACTCAGACTGCACGGGTCCACATCAGTAAGAGAATACATACAGACGACCGCAGGCTGGACACAAAGTCTGACATCCATGGGGGTCCCTGCTAATTCATTCCAGGGTTTCTTTTTGAGTGCATGACCATTTCATCTGGCAAACAAGCCTAACAGAATCACACATTGTTTGTCTAATACTCAGAAGATCAACTGTTAAGTCTCAGATTCAGAGGTTTACTGCACACGTGGAGAGAACTGCTTCAAAAACAGCTCAGAGAATTAAACTGGAGAACTGTGAATAAACCAAACTGGGGTAAAGTTCATTCTGAACAACAAACACACCATCAGATATCAAGCAACAAGTGTTCAGTGTAAATGTGTGTGTGTGTGTACGTGTATGGCATGTGTATGCTGGGTAGTTGTGACTGCAGGCCCCTCGCTCAGTGTGTCGAGGCCAAGGGCAGCGCTCACATCTGGGTTTATTACCGCGGCTACTTTCCATGTGACTCCTGGGCACAACAGAAGGTGAGCGAGTGAGAGAGAGCCACAGTTAATGGCCGTATGGAGGAAGGTGTTTTATGTAGAGAGCGTCTCTGCAGGGACTGTATTATAGGAGCCTGAAAGCAAACACAAGCAACTCTAATCCCCAGAAAGCTGCAGAGGAGGGAGTACAAGGTGCTGCAGGGAGATTTGTCATCCTGAAAGCCGCATGATTGACACCGTTATTGTGTGCGCTCGTTTGGGTCTTTAATTCCTTTAAAACACCGGCTGCATCCATGTACACACACACACACACACACACACACACGCGCGAGGACACACGTACACGGCACGAAACAATTTACATTTTAAGCATCTACTTGACAGAGTCAAGTGACAGTGACAAGTTCTGTTGCAGCAACAAGATCAACTTAACATTGTGTGTCTCTGCAGTCCAGCACTGAAGAAAATAATCTGTAATCCTGCAATCTGCCGACAGTAATATACAGGCTCAGGTGTTTAAACTAACTACGGCGTCATGTGCCTAGTTTTAAATTACAATAACATCACAGATTCTCGCTATCTGATGACACACTGCAAGCGTGTCATGTCATAACAGAGCTCTGTTTGATCTCTTTACTTCGACGGCGTATCGAAGAGAAAAATGAATCCTTTTAAAAAGGAATCAGGCTACAGAAGATCGATAGCAATGACTAGCTATACATAATCATTACAGGGTGGCTGATGGGCCGCAAAATGGAGACTGATCATCCGAGACAGCAGACGCAAGCTGGGAGCGAGGGATGGAGAGAATGGAGGGCATGAGGGGGGAGACAGATGAAATGTGATCGCTTTCCATGTTTTGACAAACACATGTGGACCTCAGCTGGTCAATACGATCCCTAACGTCTCCTCTAACTCATCATTTCTGGCCTCTAATTGGGTCCTACAGCGGGAAAACGGAAAGTAAAGATTTTTTTTTAGCTGTTTTCTTAAAGTGATCCATCACCTGGTCCATTTCTGTCTCTATGCAGCCGGCACACTGAGTCACAAAAGGCGGACGGAGCAGGCTGAACAGAGGACTGCAGACTTACAAATGTTATCACTTGTGAGGAAAGTGAAAAAGAGCGGCTTGTTTTAAAGTGTGTGAGGATTCACTGACAGCTTCACACTACAGCTAATGCCGTGTTCCATCTTTAAGTTTTACAAACTGGGAATCCCACGAGAAGATGGGAAAGAAAGAAACGGTACTAAAACCTAAAAAAAACAGTTTCACAATCTGTCCTCTCCTGCCCGTTGTCTCTCAGTTTTGTCTGGCTGGATCAGTATGTATGTTTGGCAGCATATTTAATTCTGCAGTGGCTCAGATCAGAGTGCGTACTTCACATTATTATCAGCATCATTAAGTCACCATTTGGCTGAGACCCCACATCAAGGACAATGCGACACCTCAAGGACATTTTGAGTCTAACACGTTATTAAAGCCACATCAACACATGATACGTTCATTTGCTCGATCAAACACTGAACAATCCCCCCGACCTGTTTTTTATAACTGGCAGTCAAAGAGACGTGCAGCTTACTGTTGACAAGACAGCCTGTTTGATGAATGTGACACTTAAGACAGAAACAAGAAACAGAGGCAGCAGGGAAGGCAGGAGACAGGTGGTGTGGGATGTAGTAATGAACGTGATCAAAGTGTAGGTGCTCTGTGCTCTGTTGATTTGACCAGAGTCTGTCTGAATGCAGCTAATGAGCCGGGAACACATCGCCCTCTGTCTCCCCTTCCTCTTTATTCTGTATCTCAGCCTTCATTGTGTGCCTCTCATTCCTTCCCCTCTTCCTCTGCGTCCTCCCTCGCTTCCTGAGGTGCCTCGAGGACAAGGACGTTGTAAAGGGCAGAGACAGAAAGGAATTGCTAAATTGGTACAGTGGACCGCTCTGATGGCGCGCAGACAGACAAAGGACAGCTTCGTTTCCCATCTGAGTTTGGTCACTCGGGTTTTGGTAATTAAATAGTAAGTTGACCCCGGATGGAAATTAAAATGCATGACAGGTCGGGAAAAAAAGGCCCAAAACTAACGTTCACAGCAGGAAGGGGTGAGTAACAAAATGCCTGTTAAGAAACCATGACGCTCACATGCCCCAATGCCCCACTACAGGGGCACTTGGGACGCTCAGGTGCCCCTTCTGTTTGTGTGTCCATATGATTGAACAAATGTCTGTCCAGGTGGCACACCTGTCCCTCTAGTCAGTCCAGGTGACCCATAATTGGCCAAAGATCTCTTCTGGTTGGCACAACTGCAGTTCTTGGTGGCTCTAACCCCCTTTCATGGCTAAAGTACCCCTCTGGGTGGTCAAACTGCCCCACTCAGTGGCCAGAGTAACCCCTTAATCAGCGCATCTGCCCCTGTAGTTTATGAAACTGGTCCAGTTTGCCCAGAAAGAAACACACACGACACTCCATCTGTCCGCTTTATCTTGAGATGAAAAGAACATCTTCACTAAAAAGGCTCAATCATCCTGTACCGTGACAGCACATCACCAGTCACTCAGCGTTATGTAACAGCGTTAAGTCTAAACTCCAGTTGGTCCGACTTTGTTCACATACTTGTCATCAGCCGATGATTCAAAATGCCACAGTCAGTCTTTTTCGGGATGGACACGAGCAGAAACCGCCCCCTGTAGGATAATGTGCGTGGGAGTTGAGCACAGTTACATTGTGAGATGGTGAGATGACGCGATGACAAGGCCGGGGTAAAAAAACGCTTTGAAGGAGTGCACTCGCTGCAGTTTCTCTCCATGCAGAGTGAATGCTGGCTAAATTCAGATTGGGGTTGAAGCTCAGGGGAAATTCAGCCTGTGCTGGCTCAGAAAAACGAGGGTCACCGTAAGGTCACCGCTTTTTCTCTCAAACTGTACGGCGTGAGATCTCAAGCAAGACACAGCTGGAGGGAAAACAGCGAATATTGTGGAAGTATTTCCCAAAGAGATGCTCGGTGACTCAGCAATACAGCAGTCTCTGGTCTCAGGCTGCCGCTGAGGATGTTTGATGCTTCCTCGTCTATTATTGCTTCCATCTTCTGTTTTCTTCTGCTGCTGCCGGTCGGCTGTGCAGCATGAGCACTTATTTAAAACACTTCTCTCACAGATGAAGAATAATTACTTAAGAGACAAATGAGGAGAAAATTATTCAGTAAAATCCACTGATGAATATTTTTGACCCACCAGAGTTACGTTCTCCAAACCGAGTCTGTGATTTTACTGCTTGTATCTGAGCCTTGTTCCCATTTGTAAAAGCCCAACACATAACAGTGTGTCTGTTGAAGTGGAGGAATATGCCTCGAAGGCCAACACACTCTTCTAAACAGAGTTCCACATGAATTAATTAACCAGAGGGTAATTGTTTCCTAGACCTCAAATGTGACCATGTGAATTAACCTTAAACTGCTTTAATGAGATGGATGTTATGCTAAAGCCTGCGCAGCCCTTGGCAATGAGAATGATGAGAAGTGGATGAGGAGAAGGATGAAGGAAAATTTAATTAGAGCCAAAAATGCAGATACACTAAGTTATGCTCATGATCATGCCTAGCACGAAATATTTAGTTGCAAAGTAGCCGGCATGCAAGACTTCTCCTCCTCCATGATTCTGGTTCATTCACAGCTTCAGTTTTCTCCTCAGTGCTGTTAACGTCGACTTCTCACGCACTCTTATCGGCTTCCTTAAAACAGGCAGAAAGAGTCAGACACATGCTAGCTCTCTGAGTTGGCCTATCTAAAATGGAGCAGTAAGAAATTCAACTTGTTCGCTCCTCAGTGAAGGGAAGCATTCGGGCGATGAAGGAACATGACATGAGTCAGTGCACAGCGGACTGGAGTGGAAATCATCCTGAAATTAGCAGAACTGTGTACTGAGTCCAGGTTAGACTCACAGCCCTGTTGATGTAGCACTGGCACATCCACAGCTCGCTCTTATTACTGGTCTGAATCTGAAATGTCTCTCTCCTGGTTAGATAAATGTTTCATCAAATACACTACAAACCCCAACTTCTGGAACTCTCCATTGTCACACTGCAAAGAGGCAGGAATAAAAAGCGACATGTATGTGTATAAACTGCAGAACATTTCAGTCCAGATCCAGATATGATATGAGAATCTGCTGATGTGAACTCCAGCACATACACAGATTACATAAAGCCAAAAATCTGTTTTTCTCTGTGCTTCTCTCAGGTTTGTGTGCCAGAGCACAGACCTGAGTGAGTACCACCTCTGCCTAAATTTGCATTTGAATGGCAGGCCCCTTTTATGGTCAGAGATGGGAACCGGAACTGCAGGAGCTTCCTATCTTTTTTTTCCTCACAACTATGTCCATATTTAGTATACGGAAGAAAGATGATGGTGTTTTCACCGTGCTGACATCACCGACGAGCCTTTTTTGGGCTGCGGAACAAGCATCGTACTCCATCTCTCCTCCTCCTCCTTCGAAGCGGCTGTAGTCGAGGCGTTTCATCTATTTTTAGAATTGTGTGCAGAGTTGGCGTGTTCTCCCAGGGCTGCCTGAGCTCCCACATCAGTGCGGGGGCGTTCGCAGACACACACAGAGCGCAATAGTGAAAGAGGAGAGGACGAGTGGGACGACACTCCATGCTGCGGTCGTGGAGTATCTTCACACAGGGAGTCATGCAGCAGAGCAGTTGTTCAAACTCTGACAGCATCGTGTAAATTAAGAATAACTGAATGAAACAGAGTGAGGCATCACTTCCTCTTCCTGTGCCGAGCTGTCAGGGCTCCAGAAACAAGTGTCCCCATGAGGAGATGTGAGTCCGTTTATTTTGGGCTACAGAAGTGGATAATTATCGTCTAATGGTTTTTTGTTTTTTTTGTCCTCATTACTCAGTTAGAGCACCGCCTGTTCTGGCATGTGAGGGTGTACCCCGTGTGTGTATGTATAGTATAAGTTTGTGAGTGTGTGTGTGTGTGTGTGTGTGGACGTGTGAAGGCTGCTGAAATCTACCATTAAATTGTTCCCCTGCCTCTGCTGCTGTTTCTAAAGTGACACGTCGGATTACCGGAGTGTTCCAGTGAAAATTACAAGCTGCTGTCACACACAGAGCTTTTCCAGAGCGCGCCGATGAACATCTGCATGTAATAACTCCTCTTGCAGTATGTCTCAATCAGATAACTGTGTTACCGAGCTGAAAGGGGAATTTAATGATCAAACAACTGGATTTCTTTCAGAGCATGTATTCAGACTGTTCTCGATGTCTGAGAGTTGCTTTCATCCTGGTACGTCAACTATCCATGCTTCAACCAACTTGTATCGCCTTGTCTCTATAATATAAGTGACAAACGAGTGTGAACCAGCAAAAATTTGACGGGTTCATGGAAAGATACATCTTTGAACAAGGCTCATCACTGTGGAAGGACAGTCAGGGACCACCATCGAACAGAGGGAGCGCTATGAACTACGGTAGCCCAGAATGGACAAACCAACCGTGGGTTCTCCAACATGTTCGTTAAAGGAGTGTGAGGCACCAAACCAAACCGTCACACCTGTTATTAAACAGGAAGTCAGAGCACGCAGGTTGATGTACCTGTTTGTACGTTTCACTCAGGAAGGAGCCTCACATACCTCCACACCTACGCTCACTATGCTGCTGCAGGTAAAACTGCACGCAATTACAATCTACTGACTCACATGGACGGGTAAAACACTCCTGTCTAATTTCATCACTGATCCCGGCCTTCATAACTCAACTATTCAGCTACTGTATAACAAAGGTCTTATGACATGACGTTAAGTAATCTATAAAAGATTAAATGCTCGTGATAAAACATTTACAATAGATTTAATTGCTCGTCTCTGGCCGTTTTTTATCTGAAGTGATGTTACCCATTAATACAGGCGAATGCTTCTCCACCCGACATAATGTTCTTCACTTTCTCCATCAAGCTCAATTTCTCAAACTCAGCTCTGAGTCTTCTCCTCATTTCACCCGGTCACGTGCAGTTCCACATCCTCTGTTCATGTGCTAATGCCATTAGCTGCTGTTCATCTTAACACTCTGATTAATTACATTGTTTCAGCGAGTACAGTCAAGACTGAATTCTGCTTAAAGGCTCTGCCACCTCAGAGAGTTCAAGCTGTTTAAAGTCCGATCACAGACATCCCCACCCTCCTTCAACAAACCCATCAAATGTATAATTACAAGCGGGGCAGGTTTACAAATCTGTCTTCAGTCCTCATCAATTATTACACACACACACCCTTATCTGTGGCTCTATGGTCTTTGAGACATGTACGACTGTAGCTGTAAAGATGCATTTTATTTGTAGAGAAGGCTTCAGAAGTTCGCTCAGGAGTTAGTTTTGGATGTCTTCCCTCGATCATATGACCAAACCCAAAACAAATCTCCCATCTGTGGGAGACATCCATGAATTAATGTGACAGGCTTTATGTAAATGAATTACAGCAGTCAGAATGACATTACATCCAACCTGAAGTTATTATTTAAGAATCCTCTAAAACTAACGCCGTCCTCAAATAATATGCTGAGGCCACGAGGCTCAACACAGCTAAAGGAATATGCTAAAGCGTCCGCAAAGCGATGAGCGTCGTCAGCGTGCACGGACCTCAGCTGTTCTGAGCCCGGCTCTGATATGTGGAGACGGCATCAATCCATTCTGCTAAGCCTGGTCTGTCATTTGACTGGAGGCGGAGGGAGGTTCTGCTGAGTTAAAGGGGCTGCTGAGTCATGGTTAGGCTGTCAGGAAAATAAATAAAAAAGGAACACAGAACAGGCAACCCCAACACACATGCAGACAAAAGACCACAAAAGCACATTGATGGAAGACAGAAAACATGAACAGCAAAGCAACAAAGCTGAAGGAAGCGAGGTGGGATGTACAGATGGATGATGGGATATTAAAGGAGTCAAAAATATTTTTAAATTTGTCAACTCGAGGCACAAAAATCCTGAACATGAACTCACACATTTTACACAGTACATAATTTGATGTACATGCTTCACTTCACCGCACAGGCCAATTTAATTCATGAACAGAAAGTTCATCTTGATTGTTGCCATCAAACACAGAGCAGGACTAAACATCTGTAACAGCTACTCAGTATTTTTGCATGAAAACAACCTCACAACCTTTACTGACTAAACTCTGAGGTCTTTCTAATAACTGAACCTTTAAGTTGAATCAGGTTTGTTAAAGCTGCAGGATTATAGCAGGAAGTAGACGAACCTCTCAGCCTTCAAACATCCTTAAAGCAGCTGGAACGAGATCACTGGATGAATTATGGCGTTAAAGCTGAATGGAGGGACAGTAATGAGCTTTTCACAATTCAAAATTAAAGTGAGCACACGAGCTCAGCTGAGTACTTACTCAAAGCGACACAGGGAGAAAAAAATGAAATGATGAAGCGAGGAAGGAAGGAGCGAGGAAGCACCCGAAAAGGTCTCCCTATGAATAATGAATGCTGCTTTTATATCCTCCTCAATCGCCTCGGATATCCCTGTGTTACCATCCTTCCTCTCCTGTGCTGCCTCAGTCCACGCCTGCTATTTCAAGTCACATTAGGGGCAAAGGAACGAAGAGGGTGATGCAGGGCTAACGCAGAGCCGTCACACTCCACGGCATGTGACCGGGTCTACAACGATGACACAACGACATACAGGCCTGTCTTATTCACATACAAGTTTCTACCTCTGTATCTGCCCACCTATGCAAATTAATCACTAAAGGTTTGTCCATAATGAGCAGAACCAGAGCTGATCCAACACACTTAGTAAGAGCTGAGCGAGCGGGGAAAACTGTTCCTCACATCCTGCTGAACGCAGCAGCCAAACAGGAAGATTTCTCATTACCACTGTAAATATATCGAAGGTTTATTATGAAATCCACCTCGTCATGTGTGCTTTGTGAATAACAAATGCCAGACAAATCTGTGATTTTATTATGTGCTCACAGTGGTGCAATATAAAAACAACCGGAGCGCTTTTATCTCTTACTGAATGTGAGGGAAGATTAACCAAACGGGCATGCTGGGACAGACGTGCAGAATTAACTCTTCCCAAATTAGGATGTGTTTGATTTTATGAACTGGAGGTGACAATTCGTCAGCTGAGCTCCAAATTGCTCTTTTTTAGGATTTACAGTCCTTAAGCACAGAATTACTGCAAAAATGGCCGCCTGTGTGTGTGTGTGTGTGTGTGTGTGTGTGTGTGTGTGTGTGTGTGTCCAGTTTCAGGTTGGTCATCAGCTGCTTCTGCTCAACAGCACAAGCCATCCCATTCACCACCTGGTTGTGCAACCCCCCTCCACCCCACCAGGGGCGCTACAGCCACTACGAGGACTCACCAAGATCCTTAGAGCCTTGACTTTCGCTGGCCATCTCGCCCATCCGCACCAGAGCGTCGAAGTAGCCCTTTGCAGCGTATGTGACACCTGGAAACATGGAAGCATTGGGCATCAGATCAAGGGTGCGGAGTTGAAATGATGTCTTCTTCAGCTCTGCAACCCTCCCCTACAGCCACCCCAAAGAGAGGGAAGGTTGGGAAATAAAGAGCGACAGGCGGAAATGGAGACCAGGCAGGAAAAGAAAAAGCTCTATGGAAGCGACTACAGGAAACAGAGATAAAGCTATAGAGACTAATCTCAAGCACCGCCAGTGAAAAAAGGAAACCTCGTCTTCAGCACAAACTACTTTAAGGATTAGTTTACCCAAATTACATCTACCCATTAAAAATCTCTGCCATCGCGAGGATTGACTTTTGGTAGCTGATTTCATTTTGGATCAAATTCCAGGTTGGTGAAACATGCTAACTGCTAACAGATCTTTTCAGTTCAGTTTTATTTATATAGCACCAAATCATAACAGAAGTTATCTCATGACACTTTCCATACAGAGCAGATCTTTGTAATATTACCTTCAGAGACTCAACAAGTCCTTTTATCAAATCTTTTACCTCTGCTCTCTTTTTTATTGCAAAAACATGCAAAACTTTGACGTCGCTGCCTTCACAGCTAACATTACACCCGAGTTATTTCCCTGAGGGCCACTGTGTAGTTAATATGCTCCCTGTAAGCTGGTGTCAGTGAGACAATGAAACAAGACTCAGAAAGTCCAGTTTGAGAAACAGATTCATGAGTATGAAGTCTTTTCAGACAAACACTGCACGGCTGTATTACATAAGAAGTGTGGAAGGTTAGCGGGGCTATCGATGAGGAATATCTTGACTAGAGAAATCTTTACTCTAATGATCTGGATGATATCAGGTCTAACTGAAGAAATTTCCCAGTAAATCTTTCATGTAAATCGTATTTTAGGCTGATCAGCGAGAAGAAAGCATCCAGATAAATTAAAGTTCGATTTGTGTTTGGAAAATCTTTTTTTTGTAATTTGGATGAACTTGATCCTTAAAAATCAGCAACACAATCTTAACAACTGCTGATATAAGAAATATCCACAGCAATGATGTCAAAGCACTGTGCAAGTCTAGTAATGTATGTCAGCCATTACTCTCTGTGGTGCATTGTCACACAAGCCAGAGACGCTGGCTGAGCCCTGACGGTGACTCAGGCCTTAACAACTGGGACAAGATGGCCTGAAGCAGCAGTGACGGTGAATTAAAGCAGGTCAGGAGTTAGCCACACAGGAACTGAAAGCCATGATGACAGAGGACGCATGTCCTGTTGGAGATACATATGGATGAGGGCTGAGTTCAGGCGTTTGTGCTTTGAACTGCCAGAGGACACTCATGCAGAATCCCCGAGAGACGGGAGAAATGACAAAGTATTCGTATCTCCACATGGAAAACAATGTAAATCTATTCTGAGTTCCAGTTCAGTTCTTGTTTTGGTGACGCGGGTCCACAGAGACGCCGAGTGAAGCTCACCGCTATGCAAGTTATTGTTCTGAACATGAAGAGGGCGTCTGGCTGCTCAGTCTTAATTTCATTTCTTCAATGAGACAATTTTTGAGACGACCTCTGAAATAACTTGCCCTGCGTTCACTTCTTTATCAAAGCCGTGAACGGAGATGAAAGCCGCTAAATCTCCACACAGCGGTGCAATCCTCCGGCGGTAAGCTATGACAGGGAGAGACAAGCCAGGACCTTCTCCTGGCTTTTCCTAAACCTCGCTTGAGTTAAGCCTAAGTGGGTTAGAGGAGTGTGAGAGAGCGAGGGGATGGAGGCGAGGCTGAGGCGGCTGGGTGAGCACGGCTAATTTAAATCGATGTCCGGAGAAATCCCGGCGGGTGGGGGGGGGGGGGGGCAGGTGAGGCAGGTTTACTGTGAGTGATGCTTTGCTCGTCTGTCAGCTGAAAAGTGACAGAGTGAAGAAAGCAGAAGAAGACGAAGGAGGGTGTGTCTGTAGAGAGGATTAAAACACTGATATGAAGCTAATACAGAGCAGAGAGTATCAGCGTAAATGAAACAAACGAGAGCGAGGTTTACATCAGCTGATTGGTGACGTGCACTCCATCTTCCTGAACACTAAAATCAGTCCACAATGTCATCGAATCCCCGTCCCACTCCTTCATATGATGATTTGCAGGTCGAGACATCTCAGTAAAAACTGGGCTAAAAGATTTTTGTTGTATGTCAGCAGTGTTTCAGTGACTGTAGCTGCTGTGTAGTGAGACGTAGGTTTTCAGATGTGAATCTTTTGTTTCTGTTTTGGAAGAAGTGATTGGCAGATTGTCCGAAAATAAACATCATTGTTCCTGAATTTTAAATTCAGCTGAAACAACAGTTACATGTAATTAAGATCTCGCTCTACGCTGAAAGTTTTAACCCAGACTAAGATGTCGTCTGACCAAATCAACTCTTCCATTCACACATGAAGCCTCTCCCAGGTAAGATGTTCTCTCTGCCCTGCAGACATATAATATTTCACAGTGTTGCAGCTCCTGTTTGTGCTGCACTAACCATACAAGTCCTACAAGGAGTCCTGACACACTGCATACAGCCACAAACAGCCAAAACAACACAGTTGCATGTAACGTATAGACATCTAAAAACATTCAGAGCCACATCCTGAACCACGCTTCCCACATGCAGTCCGGTCAGGCTCAAACGCTTTCAGACTCAGACAAACAAGCAGCTTCCTCCCTCCATCATGCAGGTTTTTATTCACAGTCCCCAGAGATCCAAACCTGCCGCCCCAGTTCTACTTAAGAAACCAGAGGCTGCACTGGCATTTTTCCTGTGACAATAGATGCTCGCAGGGTGCCCGGCCCCGCTCTGCACTGTTCTACTCTAAACCCTAAACTAAACCCTGCCTCTGTGCCGCTGCCTGGCATTGATGAAGTGTAATCCCCACTCAGGGAGTCGCAGGGTTATTTTTAGCTTGATCTATCAGACTGGAGTGAGGCCTCCTTTACTGGGCTGCAGAGTCTTCCCTGCATTTCCCCTCCAAACACAAGAAGGAGAGCCCTGCTCATACGGTGCACAAGGCATGCCGAGCACAGCTGCACCATCAGTGAGAATATATGATACGATCCCGATAACCTCCTCGCTGCAGAGCGGCATGAAAGAGCGGAGAGGAAAAGAGCTTTTCTTATCAATAAATGAGCTCAACATGCTCGGAGGCTCGTCTTATCTGACGACACACACACGACCATGCTGAGCGTTTTCAGTCTGGAAGTATGAAATATTTGAATCAATGCTCACTGCATGATTCTAATCAAAGTCCATGAAACATTGATGAGCTGCTGGACTGTCTTCAGGACTCTGATGAAGGCTAGCTCTATTTGTGACATTTCTTTTTAAAGTCATTTTCTCCTTTCTGAATATTTATCTTCATCTCTCCCTCCCTCCCTCTCCTTGTCCTGGAAACCGGCTCGCTCTGTTCTCGTTTCCTCTGCCCCATGGGGGGCCACCGGTATTCTCACGATTGCTCCTGTTCCACTTCCCATTGGCTTATGCTCCACTTAGCTCCCCCGCCCCCCCCAAGACATTTCCAGTGCTTTCATCTTTAACCTTGAGCCACTGCTGCATGCACACCTCAGCCTCGTCTTCCTCTCACACACATACATGACCACACAAACACACCTGTGCACGCCACGAAAAGCAATGACACAAGAGGTGCAGCAGAGGCAGACACTTAAGATCAACAGAGACGTGTGGACATCATTGCAGAGGATATCACCTGCAGAGCGTCACCTCTGACGAGCAAATCTTTAACATTAACAACATTTATTTGGACACACAATGTTCAACAACCGTCTCTGCAGGGGGACAAAACTTGTCCCAAAACTTGCGTAGTTCAAGACAAAGTTTAAGGACTCTGGACTTGATGAAGACGTCGACAACACTAGAAACTACTGAATATCTGTGTCGTCATCACAACACACGTTTGTTTGAGATAAATTAAGAGGATACAAAAGCAGCGCCAAGGGTCGGGTCGGTTAGCTCTGCCTGGACTAGTGGACAGACAGGAGGAATGAAAGGAGGACGAAGACAGAAAGAAAAGAAGAAATGGTTGGTGTACTCACTGGTGAGCGCCTTCTCGTAGCTTTTTCCCATGGCTATGAAGTTCCGCAAGCAGGGATTGAACTGCTCCATGATGGACTGGAAGAGGAACAAAAACGGCACGTTTGGTTAGTCAAGAAGCAGAAAGATCCCAAAACAAACACTGATATGAGCTACAATGACAGAGCACCACGCTTTACTGGGGCATGAACACACACACACACACACACACACACACACACACAGCACAGTCAGCTGAGCCAACCATGAGGAAGAGGAAGAGGAGTGCAGCAGGGATTCATTTCAAGCTCATGGCGAGGACTGAAGGGATGAAGTACGAGGAAAAAGAAGGAGGATGAGAGTGTGTATGGTTTGGTGTGTGTGTGTGTGTGTGTGTGTGTGTGTGTGTGTGTGTGTGTGGACTGGAGGGGGGGCGCTGTTTCATCTCACCTCCCCTGCTGTCTTGATTAAAATAAAACCTGGTTTTGGCGGCTGACTCTCAGCTCAGCAGCAGAGCTGGACGCATCACAGTTACCCTCCGTCCCTCTGACAGTCTCTGAACTCTGCCACGCTGCTCCTGATAATTGCTTTTCTTTTTTATTTAAAGGGCAGTTCAACTCAAATAATTCCAACAATGAACTCTTCCTCACTTATCTGGTTGCATCTGGTCATCAAATCTCTCACAAATCTCTCAAAAACACGACAGATTAAACAGAACTCTTCACGGCAGAAGAGATGCAGAGTCTTTATTTAGACAGCAGACTCTGTAAAGCTCACTGTGATAATTTGGCACCATAGCAACACCTGGTACGGTCAGAATATGCAACTGTAGTCAGCTGCACTAAATGAGGTTAGAACTTGCTGATCAACGTAGATGAATGCAGAATTTCAAACTAGGTCACCCATTTGTGAGATAAATCATCTGCTGCTTTAGCTGCTAAACGCTTCACTCTGTTCTCCAGGTAAACGTCGGCCTGTGGGAGTGAACCAGGACAGTAAAGTTGAGATCCGCAACCAAAACAATGAGCTGAAGTACGCCCGGCGCTCCACAGAGTGACGGGAAGCGCAGGCTCAGAACACATTACTTCCAGTGTTAATACACAGGGAGAAAGGCACAACCAGAAGTGAATTATTCATGACGCATACACACGTAAACACACACAATCAACACAATGACCCGCATGATCTGAATCTCTTCCTTCCGTGACAGATGAGCGAGTGTCGGTCAGCAGACAGGCAGTGGAGTGTATTCACAAGAGCAGAGGGCCGACCTCGTTAAGGAAAAGTCAAGAAGAAATGTATAATGAGTTTTACTGCCCCTCTGCAGTGACTCAACCTCCCCCTCAGTCCAAGCTGCCCTTTCACTTCTGCTGCATCTCCGGCAAAACCCAGCAATTTAAAAAAAAAAACAGCAATTCTCTGTCTTCGACTTTCTTCTCAGACTTTGAAATGGCACGATTGTCACAGAGGTAGCAAAGGATGGAAGGACAGAGGGAGAGGAGACTCCTCAGTCTGAGGAGACACAAGAAAAGAGGAATTTATCATTGCAACGACTCAAACAGCCTTTGAATAAAATCATGAGCTGCTCACACTGACTTTGAAAACTTAATTTAAATGAATTTATTCTACTGGAATTGCAGTGACTGGTGGATTCACACAAACGCTCCTCTTTCAGCTGGTAAACAGAGAGTTGTCTTGAGACACTGACATGTTAGGAAACAGATTTAACAATTTAAGGAAGATAATTTAGGACTCAGCATAATAAAGCAAACAGCAACATAGCTGATAAATATAGGACTCGTGCTAGCATGTTCCCAGCTGGCCAGCTAGTTGTTCAGCTTGTGCACGGTCCCTGTTCTTGCTATGACTGAGTCTCTTCAGTATAAAAAGGCAGAAAGGTTTTGAGGTTGAAGTAAGTTAAAGATTTTACAGCCTGGGAGGAGAAAAGTATGAAGACTAACAGGGAGAGAGAGAGAACAGGAGAAGGAGCACCAGGCGAGCAGAGAGGAGGGTACGTTTCAGGCTGACAGACATTTTTGTGGCTGCTCGCTACGAGAGATGCCTGCTAATGGCCGCCAGCTGACGTACAACAGTCACCTTGGTACACAAACTTCGCCAAGACTGGAAGTAGGGCAGGACGACACAGGGGTGCAAGAAAAATAGGCTGACTGCTCGGTGAATGAACAGCTTCAAGGTGCTCAATGAAAAGAAAGCTTGGTTCAGGCCGTGAGAAGGAGCAGGACGTGGGTTTAAATGAGATGATAATAAAGAGAGTGGAAATAGATTTTTGGGGGGAGATTTTTCTAACGTTGCTTCACTGCCACAACGTCTGATGTCACAATCACACAAACAAACATAAAAAAAAAAAGAGGTCAGTGGTGTCTCATTGTGCATCTGAGGACAAACAAACCTATTTATACCTCAATTCCCTCTTGCCCCTTTCTCCGTTACGTAAGTCGTCGGCTGCTCAACAAACCAAGTCAGTGGAAGTGCTCCAGCAGCAGTAATCATTGCCGCTTGGCAGGAAGAAAACCACGATCAACAAAAGAATAAATATAGAAGATGGAGGGCTGCCCAGTCCCCATGTCTAAATCAACAGATTTACAGAGAGAGGACTCGTGTTTGTCAGTGTTTTCATGCCTGTGACTGACTGATGAGGTGTGTTATGTAATCACTGCCGGACAGGTTCAGCTTCGTGCATCGCATTCTCTCACTGAATCAGTGTGGTTGTTAAAATACTGTCAACGCTGAACATGTAGTTACTGACACGTGCATAAACAGATTTACACAGGTCAGAAGAGAGAGCACGCGGCGGACAAATGATGAGAATTCAGATTTTGAGAAGCTCAGTCCAGTGCAGAAGAATTTATTATATGCCAACTATGTTTTCATTAGTATAATCAGCTGAAATAAGAATCATGTCTTTGTTACAATGAGACTAACAGATGCCACAGGTCAGTAGATATAGGAGAGGAACTGATGCAAGGGGTTTGCAAACAGCAATTCAGCTGCTGAATCGTCCACAATGAACCTTTAAAAATGACTTAATGGAAAAGTTGAACATTTTTAAATAAACTTTCCTGCAGAGAATTATAACAAGAAGAGTAATAACACTCTCACGTCATACGTACGTTAAATACTGAACGCATGAAGCCGGCAGGAGATTATCTTAGCTTAGTTTAGCCTACAGACTGGAAAGGAGGAAACAGTTAGTCTGGCTCTGCAGTTCGAGCTCATAAAATAACATATCCAGTTTAATCTGCACACAAACAGACATGGAAAAATGACAATTTGTGCTGGCTGTTTTGTTACATGGTGAGCTGTAATTGGCCGGCGACAGAGCTGCATCCCACTACAGGAGACATTTCCTGCTAGCAAATGAATGTGCAATGTGTTTCTGCACACAGCAGAACACTCTGCCCTTCACACACACACACACACACACAAACCATGTTACAGCTGTGAAGAACATTCAGAGTACACGCTCCTGAAACATCCTGCACCTGTCAGTCATCATCAGTGCTGCACCGGTGAACTAATTCAGAAGTTTTCCCTTCGTCACAACATGCTCACACGGTTTAGGGGACAATTTAATAGGATCATTAAGTTGGCCAGTCCTGGTTTAATCCACACTCAGTCAGTTTGTTCCTGCAGCAGCAGGGACTGAGGCTGATTAGCATTCCACTGAATGAAAGACCGTATTTGAGCGCTGGGAAATGAGCAGGATTACACAGCAAACAGCGCTTTTGTCTCACTTTGCCCGTGTGCTTCGGTCATGTGTTTTAATGGACTCACTAATCACCTCCCCAAACAATGCAGAGACTGTCTTATCACGTTGCAGTGTTCGGGAAACGCGCTCATGAACGTGCTTCATCTCTGATCAACACTCCAGCAAACGCTTCATTATGTTCTGCTTTGTTAAAACAAACAGTGATGAAGATCTGACTGAGCTCAGTAAGATTCTCCCCTCAGATGATGATACGCTGTTTTTAGCAATCCATTATGCAGCTACAGTGTCACCAATGCAGCATTTTGTTTAATGTCCTGGCTCCCTGACAGGCACACACTAAAATGCCACAGCGGAGCTAATCAGTGAACACTTTCAGATCTACCATGAAGCATATCACTGATCCCACAGGGGAGATAGAAATGTTATACAAATAATTAGCTGACTCAAAACCAAACGAGAATTAACTTTGAGGGAGAAGTGTGACTGCAAGCCGGTTTCAGCTTCTCTCATTAAGGACAGAAAATGTAAATATAAAATTACTGAACAGAAACACGAGAGCAGATCCTGCTGCAGCCGTTCAGGTGACGTGGTGGGTTAGAAGCACATGAACACACACACACACACACACACACACACACACACACACACACACACACACACACACACACACATTAATTCTCACAAGGAAATGAAAACTCTCTTCCTCTCACCAAGGGATGTTTCGGTTGGTCGGCGAGGCAGATGTTCACCTGGAAGTGTCCTAGAGTGACAAATGTGAGTTTGTGTGTACAAGAATACCTGGAATAAAATGAATTGTGTGTTCACCTGTGTGTGTGTGTGTGTGTGTGGTTGTTCACAGTGCACTGTCCTGGCAGGCAGGACTGGCTGCCATGTAGCATCAGTTTCTAGAGGAGCGATGGGGATTTGGGACTGAGACTGTTTTGTGTTTTTCTTTTGGGGGTTTGTTCTTCAGTGTTTTGTGAGTGACACATTTTTTCTCTTTTATCACATCAGACCTGACAGAGAGCGTACCGAGGCTTTATGGTTAACCACTGATCAGTTTTACAGCACAAAATTTAGACTTTCAGCAAACGTCATGTGACTTCAGCCTTCTGACTCATTGGATGATCTTCTCAGATTGTCTCAGTCCAGATTTCTAAATCCAGCTGGCATTGTTAACAGTGTTAAAATCTGATGAAGTGATACGACTGCAGCTGGAAGCAGAACTCGTGTGTAGCTCGTCTCAACACAATTGGCCATGACGATACTGGAAGTCAGAGCACTGTGTTCACAGTTAGATATCTTGGTGCAGACTTCTCTGAGAGGCGTGATCACTGAATCTGTCGTCTGACAGACAGCGGCCACATTAATTAAAATAAATAAAGAAACCTTGAACTGCTGTTCAAAAATAAAAATCTGTCTTTGTGGACTCTGTTTATCCT
Organism: Protonibea diacanthus; assembly: GCA_028641955.1. Classification (NCBI taxonomy): domain Eukaryota; kingdom Metazoa; phylum Chordata; class Actinopteri; family Sciaenidae; genus Protonibea; species Protonibea diacanthus. The sequence continues at coordinate 20,126,272 of CM053996.1, read as the reverse complement.
GAGAAAATGATCCTGTGTGTTTTTGTGTTCTCGTCTTCCTCGCTGAGATCGACAGATATTTCACTTTAAGTGCCACCGTGGCCGTAAAATACGTCTAATGCGAGGATGGGGAGATTGAAAAGGTAGCAGCCAGCCCTCAACGTGAAGGTTAATAGATCCATCAGAGCATCATGGCAGCACATGGACGTCATGTCTCATGACAGATGAGTGATGTGGAACAGAGCCAAAGGTTATACAAGCAATTAATAATGGGACACGGGCGGCATTTCTCTGTAACAACTTAAATCAGCTACATGGAAGCATCATTTGATCCTGGTGGCACCTGTGGACTGTTTCCCAGTGGCAGGCATCAATAACTATATAAAAACTAGAGTAATAACTAAAGGCATCAAAAAGTACAGAAGATTTACAGTACAGTGGGCCGACCTGAGCAGACCTAATATTCAGTGCTTACTTCCCACACAGGTGAGCACACTCACAACTAAACACTTCAAAAGGTAAGAAAAGCAGCATCAAGAACAGGCGGGCTCAGCCTCGATGGAGTGTGTGTGTGTGTGTGTGTGTGTGTGTGTGTGTGTGTGTGTGTGTGTGTGTGTGTTGGCGGCAGGAGACGAGTGTGTGGGGTGAGTCAGAGCCTACATGAACAGCAGCAGGTTCATATCATGTTGGGGCGTAAATTACTGTAAAGCCGAGCCAACCATGTGGCACCATTAGAACCTGCTGCGCCGCTCGCTGCCAAACAGATTAACCAGCGAGAAGAGACCTGGCAACCCGGCGAGGAGGGAGGGGCAGACCAGGTGGAGACAAAGACGGAGCGAGTTTTTTAAATAACCCGAGTGGAAGCAAACAGCTTCAGGCCACGGACTCACATTTCTATTAGAAGTATTTATAAAAAAAAAGAAACGGACTGATGATACACTCAGAGGTTACAGAACTCTTTCAACAGATTTTCAGTGTCAAACTTACTAAACACACATTAAATGTAGTCAATGAAATTTATGAAAAGAGAAACTGTTCTCGTCCAGGCAATGATTTGTTTTTAGAGTTTACATTTAGTCATTAGCAGACGCTTTTATCCGAGGCGAAGGGAACAATCCGGGTTTAGTGCGATAAGAAGCGTTAGTGCAACAATAAGTGCATTGTTGCTCGGCACATTCCAGCCGAGCAGATCCATCTCTGCCTGAAAGCAACATTATCCAACTCTACCTGAAAATAACTTCACTGTTCATCACGTTGATGATCACTGACTTGTAACCAGGTGAGCCGTGGCTCCGTCATGCCCACTTGTTCTTGGTTGACACACCACCAACTATTTATTTTGGTGAAACTGAGCTTCAGCTGTGATTTACAGTTTCCTGATTAATAGCACAGTGAACTGCAGCTGCTGTTAGTTTGAGCGTCCAGTCTTGGGCAGCTGTTCCGAGCTGCAGGGACGTGCTGGTGTTCACACACAGGAGTGTCTTTGGACGGCCAATGTTGTTAACAGTCTTCATGTCACATGAATAAGCCTAAGGTCACTTCCTCCTCTCAGCATGGACACAACGCCGGACTGCAGGAGGTGACATCATGTGGAGTCACGTCTAGATAATCTCACAGAGAGGAAACAGAGAGAGAGAGAGGACGCTCGTGGACGCCGCCCAGTGCAGAAACCATTACTGTGACACCACAAAGTCAACAGTTCAGTGGTGATAAGCAAAGTTCGCCCTTTGTTTTCCTGCTGTTCAGACGTGTGTGTGTGTGTGAGAGAGAGAGAGAGAACTGGTTGGGACATGAAGGTTAACCAGATTACACACACAGGAAAGGTCATTTACTCTAGGTGGTCACCCTGGAAACAGGGAGGACTCGTGCGGCGCTGAGGTGTGTTTGGCTACCACTCACAAGTCAAGGTGACCTCTTGTCATCGAGTTTTACTGGGTGTGTGTGTGTGTATGACATCCCTTCTTCATAACCTGACACCACCCTCTCATTTCTCACCGTGTACAAGTGTCAGCTGGTGCACAAACACTCATCAGTCACATGTTTCCATACAGCACAGAAGCAATTTACTGTCACCACATGATGTTTTCAAGCTAACAGCACAGGTAACGTCCTGACCGATACAAACACAGACAGTCCTGCTTTCTTCAGCGACGACTTATATTAAAATATGTTGATTTCATCTGCACCAGAGCTGGTAAAGGCCTTTTATACTCTAATAATAAGTATAGTTCTATGATTAGCATCAGTTCTTACAGTGTGTGTGTGTTTTGTTCTGTTATCTTACGAGTAGTTCAACAAACTCTCATTAAAACCACCTTCCACACGTCCTTGTTCTGTTTGACTGTGTGCTTTATCACAAACCTGTGCTGATAAACAGAGAGGTGTTCAGATTCTCATGGACTCTGATGGAAACCTTCAAAAACAGCTCAGGTGCATTCATCTTTATTTTGTGACTATTTAAACATGTTATGTAACCAGAAGAACAACGAGCTCTTTAAACCACCTGAGTTCAGGTTTGAACGGGTGCGTTAAAAGATGTTTCTGCTCGTGCTCACGTTAAGCTGCTCGATCATCACAGCTTATTACTGCAGGCAGCTTGTTGCAGACGTCTCCCAGCAGCACAGCAGAGATACAGAGGCAGCTACAAACATCTGAACATTTGGAAGAACAGTTTACTTTTGATATACTCAATATTTTATACATTTATACTTGGGCATTTTTAGACATTTTTCTATGAACTGCTGCATTTACTGGGATAAATAATCTGTGTCACATGGTGCATTCTGATGCCTGTCCAGATTTTAGCAGTTCATTAGTCCACACTGCGTCTTGCTATTTGTGTTGACAGTCATGGAGGTGTTACACAGGTAGTAGGCTGAGTAAGCCCGCCGTTGGTCGACTGTTTCAGTCAGCATCTCCTCTCCACTATCTGCATGTTACTTTGTAATGTCCACATTGCTATGAGAAACAACAACAACCTCTGAACTAGAAACCTACAGACTGAAAATGGCACGTTACCCTAAAACCTCGTCACTAACGGTAAACGAGCCAGCAGCCGTTACCTTTTCTTTAGCAGGAATTTAAATGCCAGCTTCCGCCTCGCTGTATGCAAATGTCCCACCAAAACAAATTCCACCCCCACGCCATTTTGCACGGGCACCGCCGCTGTATCCTGAGCTCAGCAGGACACTCGTGAACGCTTTAAAGAAAGAGCGTGTTTCCTCCTATGACAGAATGATTCTCCAGCACTGACACAATGTGAGGAAAGACTGAATAAAGTCATATTGTACAGTAGATCATATGAACACTGAGGTCCCATTAAGAGACAATTCGCCCCCTTTATGCATGTAAATGGGAAGACAGATGGTAACTTACTGCATACCTAATAAAGCAAGTGAATATTATAGTTTGTTTTGTCCAGTGCTGATTTATAAATGAGTTTTTGGCTCCATAGGATACATGTTAAGTCATATATAGACCTCAGTCAATCAGTCACATCCAAACGTACACATCAGCAGCAGTCGACACCATTATGAACATAATGTAACAATACTGTTAATGTGACAAAAAGCCATTAGAGATCCGCGCTGCATTACAAACTGAGTGATAAGCTCATATATATATATATATATATATATATATATATATATATACACACATTATGTCCATTAGTGTTTTGCTGCCGTCCCTCATTATTCTGTTTCCCAGGAAATGGGCATTATCTGCCTCTCAGTCAGTGTGACAATCACAACGCTAAAGCTTCACTGCTTCAACACCCTCAGGAGATGGAAATTCAGTGTCTATCTTCTGTGTGTGTGTTTGTGTGTGTGCAAGAGAGAACTCAGCCAATTTCCCTTTCAAATGAGCTCTTATCTGTGTGCAGGGCAGCAGAAGCAGAGTCAGCGCCCCCTATTCCACACATGCAGCTTCAGAGGAGAGGCGGGAGGGAGGGGGGACTTCCGCCACCATAAATGGAAGTGCTGGAATTCCCCCCGTGACAGGGCAACCCATCTTTATTCACCTCACGTTCAGCTCCCGCCACAGGAAAGCTGACGGGGCGGTGGGCGAAGGCGAGAGCGAGGCGGTGACAGGAGGGAAGCGGGAGGGAGGAAGTCTCCGCCGCCATCGTGTGAGCGAACGTGATCGTCATCACCGCCTCAGAGTGACGCAACACATTTGGACTACATGGCCAGTTTTTCCATCTCATGAGCTCACAGGAACACACACACACGTTCACCTGTTCATCACGGGCGAGGTCAGGGCTTCCAAAAATAAAAATGACGACTCACGTTGGCAGAATGTGCTGTGCAAAGACACGACGCACGGAGGAGTATCTGCACGTGAGATGTCAGGATGTACGGTCTATCATGCAGGACTGTGCACCATGAAGAGGATGCAGCCTCGTACAGCGGTGAGATAATGGTGCGTTTGAGCTTTAAATCCCCTGAGCTCACCTCGTCAGCCCTCCTTTCCTCCTTCCAACCTCAGATTCCAGATTAAATGTCACTGTGGAGCGACAGCTCTCATTAAAAACACACACACACACACAGACACACACACACACACACACACACACACACACACACACACACACACACTGCAGCAAGAAATCACTGTTTTTTTCTGGCCTCTCTTGTCCCCCCTCAATTTCACTCTAATTAGAGTCAGAAAATAATAGTGGATCCACATTTTTGTCTTCTCACTCCACTTCTATTTATTCTGTCCCCTCCTCTGTCTCTCTTCGGAGATCCATCCCAGTAACTTTCCTTTCATCCTCTGCCAACCTCCTGCTCCGACAGCCTCCACTTCTCCTCCCTCATCTCCCTCCAGCTCACGTTAGATAACTTACAGATGTGTTGACATGCTGCAAACACAGACAGCAGATACCAACAGTTATGTCACATGACAGTTATGAAAGCTGTGTCGTAACAGAGCAGGAAGATCTAAATAATAAAAAGAGGGGAGCACTGTACACTCCTGCACATACTCCTGGATGCTGATGCTGAGTACAGGCTGTGCTTAAAGACAAATGAGAGACATTATGCATCCTGCATGTTTATGACAACAACCGTTCAACCATTAGGTGAGAAGAAAAATGGCTACAACATCTTACATTTCCTGGTAAATTTGTTTCTTTGTTGCTGTTCTGACCAAACAATAATATCATGTTTCCATCCCTAAATATTATCCAGCTAAAACATCAAACTGTTTTCAGAAAGTTATGCAGCCATGAGGCCTGTATTAATGAGCCAGCAGTTATTTAAAAGTGACCGCCGCAGCACGTTCTCTGGCAGTGTCAGTGCATGAGGTGCATTAAGTGATTTTGGAGAGAGAAACCAGGAAGGCGAAGTTATGACTTAAGTTTTGTGTTACAACAACCGCACAATATTATCATCCAGCTCATCTTTGATGCAGAGCGGTGACATACAGTACAGCAGGCTCCCTTCCAGTCCAGATGGGATTTATTCAGCTCGTATCATGTCCCACTTTAGTGGATCAGAACACATCGGAAAGGTAAGGTCAGAATGTGAGTCAGTATAAACAGAGCAGTCAAAAGCTGCTGTAATATAGCAGCTACAGCAGCTCAAAGGTGATTGACAGTCATCCCTGATTTCTTGACCAGTTAGCTGCAGTTGACCTATCAGAGACGCAGACTACAATCTGTGTGCAACTAAACCAACACAGTGGGCTAAAGCAGGGAACGCTGTGCTGAGCTGCAGAGCTGGTGATGACTGTGAATGTGCTGAACAATACAGAGCTTAATAAAGGGTAAACTGCACCACTGTACCTCCTGCCAGATAGCTGCACTGTTCCCCTCTTACGTAACACAATCATACACCCCACAACACTGTCACACAGCGTCACAATGACGCTCGCAAACACTGCTGCTGCCCAAAGATCAGTAACAAGGCGAAAAGCTCGAACAAAGCCCGGAGCTTGAGGAGGCACAGTGCTCTGCAGGGACGGGAGCACAAAGCCGAAGACGTAGCACAGAAGAGAGACGACAGAGGTGAAAGCAGTGCGACTAATCAGAGAGGAAGAGAAATCCTGCCTGAGCTGAGTGTTTAGATTCAACATGTTTCCTGACACATGAGCACGAAGACGAGAGGCTTGGTTTGACCTCGGATGACCTCAGACATCAACGAAGGGAAAATGTCTCAGAGCGGCTCAACCTGACACTGAAGCATCTTTTCACAGCACAGAAACACACTGACGGAGTAAGAGCAGCTGGGCTGGAGAACACACGACCAACAGGCTCACTCTGAGGCCGCTGCTACAATCCAATGAAATCTTATTAAATACATATTATGCAATAAAACTATAGAAGTTCTGTCACAGCATGTTTGAGAAAACAGCTGGAAAACTGCTATTGTTGACTGAATTTCTCAGTTTTTTGTCCACTCGGCTGAGAAATGAAACGGCTCGAGAGGAAAGAAAAAACCTGAACAGACTGTACTTGTGTGACTGTGGGGATAAAGTGTTCTGTAGTATTACTCACAACCCCCCACACATTGGACAAAAATCCCTCCCTGGAGAACAAATAGTTTTGGCTTCACATGAGTGCTGCCGTAGCCTCGTGTCTCGTGAAGATTGGACTTGAAAATATGACAATATTTACGGAGGGATTTATGGCTCCAATCGCTGGAGGGCTGTCCCTGCTGACAGTTAAGCGATACAAATACTAATACAGCATTCCTGTCATCATTCACCGTACACCTCTGCAACGCTGCTGACACATGTAAATCGACAGCTTCTCTGAGTAACAACAGAGTCACAACCACCCAGAACAAGCTCAACGAAATTAGATAAAAATACAACATATGGCAAACACTGTTTTCTTTCATTCCCTTTATGATGAAATGCTCGTGGAGACATTTCAAATTTGTCGTTTAGTCCAACAATCAATTATCAAAATTGTTCAAATTTGAATGGCAGATTTGGAGGACGGTGCTGCCCTTATTCCCATCGGGATATTTTATTAAGAAGCAGTTTATTCATTGATTCTTCAGGTGCACTATATACACCAACGTATCAGTTTACATACTATAATAGACCATTTTATCAATAACACACACACACACACACACACACACACACACACACACAATCAATCAACTGACCAGCTGATCTCCTTCAATCAAACAATCTCACGCCGGCCTCGCCCTGACACTCGAGCTTCATTCAACAAGCGCAGCCCGCAGCACTGTCGCCTGGCTGAACACACTCCTGGACAAACACACAGATGGTGCTTGTTCACCAACCACAACAACCTGAGGAAACAGTTAACCCACATTGTCAGCGGGTGACAAACGCGGCATCTAAAAACTTCAACAAACCGAATCCAGAGGGACGTTTAAGTGACGCCTCGATGACGCCACCCGATACACACCTTTCAGAGTTTTAAGGTTCTATCATTGTAGAGGCAGATACGGAGCCAGGCACTCCTCAGTACAGTACGGCTGCTGACAAACAGGCAAAACACACACACACAGTCGTGAGACACTGCCCACACACACTTCACACACACATCCACCAGTGTGAGTCATCCAGAAATTACATTCAGCATCTCTTGTTTCGGCAGCAGAGCAGCAGGGTTACGGCTCGGCCTCTGTGGTTGAGTTATTGTATTCTGGCCAGTCAACAGTGGAATAAACAGAGAAAACAAACAGCGTGCAGAGCTGCTGGAGCACACAGTCATTATTAACCAGTGAAGGCTCATCACGCTCACTTCATAGAGTTAGAACCACCTGGAAATAAATCCACTCTGTACAGCAGCTGCTGCAACTGTTTAGGCACCAACGTTTTCTAACTATCACCACTGTACGCAGCACAGTGTGTCCATTTAAACAATGAATGTTGGACTCAGTTCACGATTAATATTTCAGTAAACGCTGACAGATTTATTTCAGCCACTCTTCAGATTTATTGTTATTTAATGTCTCGTTAGACAGCATGTCACCTGTAGGTGGTGCTAAAGGTTACAATCTGAAAATGTCCACAGCTCAGTTCGTTATGTCGACTCCATCCAAACATTTTCTGTAATCGCTCGGCCTCATCAGGGTCACAGTGATAGACCTGTGTAGGTATCCAAACTGTCGATCACTGCTTTATTCTGATGCAGATCTTCAGACATTTTGTTGCATTAAATGTTAAATATGGACTGAGCAGCGTTGACACTCTGTGTGTTTGTGCGGTTGATGTTCCTGATCTCCATCTTGACGTTGAATGATTTAAATCGCTGACATTTGTCATCTCTGCTTCTCCCCTGAGTGGAGAAGCAGACTTGAGTGTTATCTAATGGGAGCTGGCACCTCTGGGCCTCTTCATCTTCAGTGCCTTTAATGAATAAATAAAGACCTGTGAGTTTCTCTAAACACACACACACACACACACACACGGCTCGGCTGAAACGCCCCGGGGGTCCCACCAACCACTGCAGCAACCACTGCCACACCGGCGAGCATCAAGACTCCTACAATCAGCACCCAGCAGCGGGTCAAACTGGCAGCGGCGCTCTGCTCCTCCTCACTCCTGCTGACTCCTTAATGATGCAGCCTGCTGATGACAGGAAGAAACCCGCTGCTGCGGTTCTGCACGATGGCATTTTCATACTCGACCCTTCAGCAGAGCGTTCTGCTGCGAAGTCTCACAGCTTCCCTTTGCCCTCTGAACGCAGATTTTCATTGTAACTAATGGTCATGTTTTTATTGATCGAGGTTCATCTGGCTTTAATTTTTCTAATAAATCATTTAATTTATAAATGTCACAGTGATTTCTGAAGCCCAAGGTGGAGCCTCCAAAGATCTTGTTGCCAGAAGCCAAAAACACTGAATTTATAATGACACGCCAAAAGAAGCAACAAATCCTCACGCTGGAGAAGTTACAGGACAGAATGTCGATTATTTTTCTTGATAAATTCATTTTTGGTCAATCAACTAAACACTTCTTACACAGCGCTGTACAAGCCCCCATTCATGCAGCATCTCCCTACAAAGTTCCTCCACCTCATCCTCCACCCTTCTGTGGTTCCTCTCCAGCTATCAATGTGAAGAAACCTCCAACATCAGGTACCTTCACAAGCTGAAGTGACTCCTATCATTTCCTCGGTGGCTCACATTTCAACACCTCTCCTGCACAAAGAAGCTTTTTAGGCACCCCGGCCGTCTCCAAGACTTCTTTCTGTGTGTGTGTGTGTGTGTGTGTGTGTGTGTGTGTGTGTGTGTGTGTGTGGAGGAGTGTGGAACGGTGACAAGTTTCCTCGCATGAAGGAAAACCCTCGGTTGTGCTTTCACTGCTGAAATCTACCTCGCCTGGAGAGCTGCCCTGAGTGCAGTGAAACTGAAGAGTAACACCTCTCCACCACCAGCAGCAGCAGCAGCGGCGGCGGTGACACCACCACCACCACACACCACCACACACCACCACCACCACACACCCCCTCGCCTGCCTCTGCTGAAGAGGAGCTTTGTTGTGGAAACAACAATGGCGGACCTGAACACTTGTCACCTTTTTGCCTCTCAGGTTTCAACAAGAGCCGGGTGGTCGAGGTTTTCCTTTGACCCCTGAGTCTGGGCGCTCGCTGAACCGGTCCTAACATCTCAGAGGATCTCCAGGTCTGGGGGAAGCACGGGGTCAACTGCTGGTTGGGTTTGATGGTCAAACCTTTCCAATGTGGAAGACTTCTGAGATCCCCAATGAACAACCTGCATTCACTGAATGTCTAGTTCAGATACTTCCAGCTGAATTCCCCTCTGCTGGTGACAGCATCTCAGCAATGTGTCTGGCCCAGGGGCAAACTGTCACTGTGGAGCTCTCTGGTCCAAACAGGTGAAAACCTGTTTGGACCAGAGAGCTCCACTAACTGACCCTGGACTAACTGACCCTTTGCAACACCTTACAAATTAATTAATTAATTAATTAATTAATTAATCAATTAACTGTTTTTATCTGTCAAACTGAAAAAGACTTCATCTCTTCGCCTTCAGTAAAAACGAACACCGACAAACGTGACTGATCGTTCAGTCACTTCACATCGCAGCGGAACACACAGTTCTGATACCGAGCCGAGACAGAAAGTCTTTAATTAGCCGTCCACCTGTGCAGCAGGTGAGCCTCCGCGGCGGGAGGACACGCGGACCGGGCGGCGGACTGTCCGTCTTACCTTGTAGACATTCTCCGTTATACGGTGCACCTCGTCGGTCCGGGACATCCTTGTTGGAGAGTCAGTCAGAACCATAGACTAAAGATTCCCTTTGGCTGAGAGGCTCAGGTGAGAAGAGACACGGCTGCTCGCGCGCGGTGACTGAGAGAGACGAGCTCGTGCGGCCGTGGGATCCCTGCTTTTATAGGAAAGTCCTCCGCTGCGCCCACACCGGCTCCCCACGCAGACGCTCAGCCCGTCGGTGCCTCGGCTGGAGCGCAGAGGCGGACTCACTTCAAGAGGGGCGGTGCTGCGTTCAAGGACGGCGGGGAAAACAGAGCTGCGACGTCAGGATCTGTCGGACAGTTTAAATGCGGGCAGTGAAGTGTGATTTGGTCAGTTTAGTAAGGAGAGGTGAGTGATTAAAAAAAAGAGGCAGATTTAATTTGCATGTTTGTATGTTTGAATATGATAATAAACAGTTGGCCGGATTAACCTGCTGCTAAAGAGGCCTGAGGCTAAAACAAGCTGCTGAGCTCTCTGTAGATGACAGTTTCTGTGCTGGGACTTTCCCTGCTCCGGGTCATTTATTTAAACACACGTCAGTTTGCAACAGATGAGCAAAATGCTCTGAAACTGGAAACTGGACCCTCTTCAAGGCCTGAGCATCAGGTCATAACAGCAGGGCCCAGTTTAAGGTGATTTTATTTGTTTATTTTTTTTAATTGGACACTGGATAACGAAACGTACGTATTTATGACACTTCGTTTGGTTCAACCTTCATCGTGTACCGACTAAACCAATGTCACAAATCAGTGAATATACCAGCAGGGAGTCAGACACAAGAGGCAACCTCAAAAACTGCAGTTCCTCTAACGTCCACTTGAGGCTGGCTCCAGAAGTGAGTCAGTCTCCATAAGTCCCCATGTTCAAATGTCCAACTTCACAGCAGAAATAAACATGTTTACAGCCTGGTACAAAAAACAGTTTTGGTCTCTATAGCTAATTTCCCCGTTCATGACAACTGTACTGAGGGTGAATTTATATACAACTCACCTGTTCACGGTTACAGAGCGTTTGTTTTCTTTGATCTTTCACAAATTCAGATTTTTAAATTTTCTGGAAAATAAATTATTGCCAAAGGTTTGAACTCCTGAAGCTTCCATCTGCCACCATCATCATATCATTACTACTAATATCAATTAACCCAAAAGCATCATAAAGTGTGGCACCGTGTGGGAACTGGCCGCTTTACGGTCCGTGAATGCACCATAGCTTTAAAACAAGCCACGCCTCCTCCGCTGTGTCACGCAGCCCACGCGCCGCCTCTGCTACAACCATTGAGAGGATGAGAGCAGCATCCCCATCCACAGACTCCCATCTGATCACCACGCTGACATCTAACACACATCACATCGCTGTGAGCTGCTCCTGTGTGCAGGAGTGTGTGTGTGTGTGTGTGTGTGTGTGCCTCTGTTCGAGCCTTACAACATGGATGCTGCAGCTGAGACTGTTATGTCAATGTTACAGTGTCAAAATACAGACTGAGTCTGTAACATATGATAAAGATGGAGATGGAGACTTGAAGTGCTCTCCATGCATTAGTTTGCCGTGCTCTATAATAGTGTGGCTCCACTCGCTGTGGCTGAGTGGGCTCTGCTTGGTCTGAGTGGGATGAAGCCACATTTTCTTGGATTTTGCAGCCTCGTACGGTGGGCTGGGGAATCCCACACATCTTAGCACATCACGATCTGAAGGCCTTTGAATGAGAATCTACGAAAAGGAGACAAAGCCGAGGATAAAGAAAGAGGACAGCCGAGCCTTTTTCTGTTCTGCAACACAGTTTTTTTTTTCAGTGAGATAAAATAGATGAGATATTTTAGGGCTGATGGCGGCGAGGATAATAAAGTGGAACCTCAGCTCACTATGAGAACAGACTGGTTCTGTTTTGATTGTCACATCTGATTAAAGAAGATCCCGAGGAGACCAAACTGCTGACAGTTAGTGAAAATCAATCCGGCATGTTTGGTCTTTACCAGAGCGAACAGCAACATTCTCACTGTCAGATAGGAAATTGATTTACTCCTCTGTGAGTATTCAATCCCCACAATTAGTTTCCATAACTGAACCTAGGCTACCATTATGTTTGCTGACTGCCAATCCATCTCCAAGTATAATTATACCCAAATTAATTAAGATAATGACTGTTAATCACGATTGGCTCAAGTAATCAGCAGAGCTGCAGACTTGAGTTAAAGTAACAGCGACGAGGACGACGAAGGGAAAACGTGGAAACACCCAGAAACAATTCAAAGATAAAACAGCTACAGCTTGAACTATATGTTGGACTCATTAATGCAGAGAGCACAGGTGTAAGAGGAGAACGTTCTGTTCGTGGTCAGTATTCAGAGATCTGAATGATTTCAGGCTTTCCACCCCAAACTGTGTCAGAATCTGTGGGTGACCTGAAAGACTTTCAAATGACGTGACCTGCTCTGCTGTCCTCAGAGACTCTGCGACAAGAATTTGCCTTTAAAAAAGCTCAACATGTAATCGGCCATGTTGGTCAGCCTAGCTCAGCATAGAGACTGCAAACAGTTAGCCTGGTTTGGAAGTCACGACACAGGAAGCAGTCACCATGAATTCACCATGAAACCACAAACTGCCATTTTTCATACTTGGTTTCTGTAAAGTTTAGATAACACGTCTTAATGGTGAGTTGCAGCTGCCCGGAGCCAAAGATATGTGAAACTCAGGTGACAGGAAATGAAAGAAAGATGGTGAATGATGTGCAGTGAGTCCCACATTGAAGGTCAGCACCATAAATCACAGACTTAAAGTCAAAATATTCCAGTACAAGTGATTGTCAGTTTACGTAGACCTGAAACTCTCTTTGACTCGGTCTTCAGGACGAGTCTCCACATGAATCCTGCCTGTGTGACAGTATACACAGAGGAGGTGTAGTTAGGTAGGCAGGAATCTGAGTGGGCAGGACACACACACACACATACACACACACACACACCTACATACCTGAAGCATCCATTCAGAAGCATCTGATCCTCTCTTCATGCACATCCTACTCACCATCGTCCTCTCAGCGTTTCTCTGCTTCAGATCCACGTCAGTGATTCATCAGCGCCGCGCTCTGACATTCAGGTTCCTGTCTGTGCGTCGCCCACTCCTACACAGCACCGATGAGCTTGTAATGCACGGTCAGCTGCAGAATGGAGCCAGTCCATTCAAAAAGAGTACATCACTGTGAAGTGGACTCCAGTAACCTGACAAAGAAAAACCAATTCAGGCTGTTTCAGGCTCACAGGAGGCCTGAAAGACGGAACAACACACAGGCTTTGTTCGATGAGAATCCTTCAAGGCCACAGATAGGAACATTTAATGTCATCCTTTCATTTTGTAAAGGTCTTACTGATGGTTTGTCCTGCACGGCGGCTGAATAACCTTTACAACAATGATGAACTTACAAAACAAGGTCACGGACAGCCAACAGTTTTCACCTGAGACACGAAGCAGAGATGATTTCTCACCAAACCTTCAACTATCTTCATAGTGTACTGTGCAGACTTACAGATGAGCACTATGTGGAAACTCATCACACACACGTGATTTTAACATGTGATGCAGTCTTCTAGTTTCAGACCTTCCAGCAGGTGTTTGGAAACAGGCTGCAGGAACATTAACGAGGTCCAGCATCGATGCTGATTAGGCCTGCCTCATTCAGCTCTCCCAAATGGAGCTGCTTCACACAGCATGTTTGAACAGGAAAGTCTCCACCCAGCCCTTCTTAAACATCTGATTCAAATACTTTCCAGGCCCAGTTCCCTCAAATCCAAGAACCCAACAAGACACGGATCAAGGCTAATTACAACACAGAGAGGGTCTGTAATGAGCAGGAGGTTTACATCAGCTCACAGGCAGAACACCAAGTTATCAAAGTTAAGTAAAAAAAAAAAGCATCAGCAGACCTACAGGTTCTATTCCTGCACCTTGAATAACCCATATCTACTTTTTAAAACTTTCAAGGCATGGATTTTTTCCCCCTTAAATTCACAAAATTTAAAAATTTCAAGGACCTGTGGGACCCCCGAGCCTCTCCTCTGCCTCTAAACCACAAAAATCAGTATCACTATCTTCTGCTGTCACTTCTCCTGACACACACACACACACACACACACACACACACACACACACACACACAGAGGACACAAGGCGATTCAGAAAATATTTGTCGCCACCTTGTGTTGAATGAGTAAATAAACTGTGACCTGCAGTGAAGCGACTGAGTGACGATTAAAAAAACACTTTTATTGTAAAAAGAATACACAGAGGTTACACACACTCTACAAAGCAGCCTCATCGTCGACCACCGCTCTGATGCTGAACTGGTGAAATGACGTCTGCAGCCTGACAGTGTCAGTCATCTGTGTTTTCTGTCTGAGATTAAGTGATTTGCAGATTAGTTAAATAGATCTTCAAAGATACACGAGCTCGAGCCTCGAATGTAGGTCGTCGTTCATGTTGCAGTCTAACAAGCCAATCTGAGCAGGATACGCGCAGTAAATGAATTACAGCCCCTGTGTGGATAATACTTGGTGGGTAAAGATTCAGGTCTGTCACGTTCTTTTTACCTTGAAGAGATTAACAAGTGTTGTCGGGGCTTCACAGGTAATCCACAGACGGGATGATTAGCCTTTCTTCAATGACACTGAACTAATCCACAAGGGGAGCAGAGAATTAGATTAGCTAAGCAGCTTGAAAAGGGTCAGACTGAGAATATTCTGTGAATCAGATGCAAACGTTTTGGTACTCTGGAGAAAGTTCCAGGCCGGGTCAAATAACTGGAGTCAAAGCAAAGCTGAGCCGACGGAGGCAGATAAGGCGCGTTCTGTGAGGAGGGTACGTCTTCACCGCGTCAGCCTTAAAGGGTCAGTTCACTCAAACGTCCTACCGCTGTCTGTCAGTGCAGAGCTTTAATTACATTCAGTCTGAAGCTTTTAATTAAAAAGAAATAAAGTATTTTTTCTCCATCAGTGACATCCTGATGGATGAATGCAAAGACAGGAGGTGCCATCATGAAACCAATCAATCACTCGAACCTCTGCCACGGTGCTTCTCTTTGAAATACAGATTCTTTTTATGTGTTATTATGTTGTAGTTGGGGACTTTTGTTTTGGGATGACGTGAAGGCGCTGCAGTAAAGATCCGGTCCTGATTGCTTCACAGCACAGCAGACAGACAGATTATGAAACTAACAGGATCTTTGAGTGAAGCGACCCTTTACAGACTCTAAATGAACCGTATCCAGCAATCAGGATGAATTACAGTGAGTAACACATACATGCATTTAACTTCAATGTAAAATGATTTAGTGGTGAACACTCAAACGAAGGTTAGGCACAATTATCTGATGTCACAGGTCTTTGTGGTTCAGATCAGCGTTCCTCCAGCAGTGAACCAGTCCTGACCGCCTTCAGGTGTCGGCCTGCGGCAGACGAGGACAAACAGCGGCTGGATGACGTGGAGGAAGCCCAGGATCTGAGAGCGGCTGCTGTCACCAAATCGCAGCCCTCTGAAGGAAAGAGAGCTCCAGCAAATGTTTGTGTGGTTGAAGTTTGATGTCGGACTCTGTCGTTGTCGAGGAGCTCCAGCGGATGAGCTGAGGAGGTCTATGCTGCGAGCAGCTCTCTCTCTGGCTTCTTCCTGGGACGATCCCTCTCTGAAACAACAACAGGTTCACAGACTGACAAAGGCAGCAGGGCGTGGCACGTACAACCGGTTCTCAAATCAAAACAATCAAATTCCGATGCATTGCGCCTGTCAGTGCTACCTGACAGAGTGCTGACCACAGACCAGCTGCTGTAAATCTGTACAACACTTCCTTCCTCCTCTTTATGCAGCACTGAGCTGCTGTGACGGCGATGATCAGACGCGAGGTTCTGCAGCTCCTCATCAAACATTAAGTTCAAGGACTTTTCAAGGACTATCCAGGCCCAGTTCCCTCAAATCACAGGCACCTGGTTCAGTCTTACATTCTGTATCTATATCTATAATTCTATACCTACTTTCTGCACAGATGAGTGAGATCACAGATCATGAAGCTGGAATCAGATCAGGACACCGAGAGAACAAACCTGGTTTCTCCTCTGAGGCCGCTGGGACTTCTGGCAGCTCGTCTGAGGGAACGTCAGGAAGCTCAACGTCTCCCTGAGACAGTCAAGATCAGGAAAACACTGAAGTCACCTTTGTCTCAGTTTGAAACACATAAATCTGATAAAAACAAAGATCCACAGTGAGACTGACCTGAGTTATGGCCTCCAGCTCAGCCAGCACAGCATCTTCATCCTCCTGTGATAAAGAACCTGCCAGCATCTCGTCTATTTGCTGCACAGACACGACGAGCTCTCAGTAAACAACAAACAGCTTCATGTTATCATCACGTGTGTGTGTGTGTGTGTGTGTGTGTGGTTTACTCACCCTCTGATACTCGATTGAGTCTTGAGTTTCATCCAGAATTCGTTCCACTTCTTCGATAGACATCACCTAAAAACAACCAGAGCTCATCAGCAACCAGAGACACAGGCAGAGGATGTGATCATCATCCGACATGAGGTCACTGTGCGTCACCTACCTCGTGCATCTTTTTCAGACATTCATTTCCGACTTTCAACCCATCGATGACTTTCTTTTCAATCTGGGCAAACTCCAGGTCTTGAACCTGAAATAAGCAGAACAGAGACGAACTGTTAGTGACGCTGCAACGCCGCTGCCACGTGACACCCATCAGACAAATCCACTGATCGCTCACCATGCGCTCCAGGTTACCGATCTGGTTCTCCGTCTTGTCTAGAAGTTGATCCTGGTAACGCTTCTTTTTCAGCAGGAGGAGAGCTTTCCTGTTTGAATCAGACACACAATCCTGCCATCATTCGAAATACAGTGAGAACGTCCACAGATCTTTTTTGTATCTTATCTGAGCCTGTGAATATTTCTAACAGACTCAACAGGTCAAATGAACTCATCTGTCGGCTTCACTCACTCTTTTTTGCCATCTTTGAGCAGCTGCTTGGCCAGACGTCTCTCCTTCTCCAGCTGCAGGTTGATCCTCTTCTGATACTGCCTCAGTTTATCTCTCTGCTGTTTCAGTTGCTGCAGCGAGGAAACAGACGTGAGCACACTCAATAACAGCGAGGTCAGACCAGCGTTATGCTGTGATACAGGTCTCTGAGCACAGATCACAACTTTCAATCATAAGTTGCACTGTTGCTGCAGTTGCTCAGTTGAGCAATTTAAAGGTAGAATGAGAGCTGGGGTGAAGTTAATGAACGCAACGCCGGACTGAAGATAGTCTCAGAGATCTGAAACGATGACGTTATGTCGTACAAACTGTCTGCAGACTCACATGAAGTGTTTAAACTCGGTTACAGGACAGGACGTGTAGCCTCGAAGCTAATGTTGACAGTCTAGTTAGCCGGCTAACGTTAGCTAATGTTAGCCGGCTAACTGTGACACTTACCAGGATCGCCTTGTCTTGTTCTGTCACTCGAGTTTGTTTCTTTTTTCCAAAAAGGTTTCCCATCCTGACACAGCATCCCAGCTCCGACCGGCGACCAGGAAAACCTCCGACTTCTCCGGTGTTTAGCTGTTTTCCTAACTTGCTGGGAGCAGGCTAGCAGAGCTGCTCCTCCATTATTTGTGTAGTCATCTGTGTCCACACCCACATCAGGAAGGACGGTGTGTGGGCAGGGACAAAAAGTGCCGGGACGAGATCTTGAAAGGTCCCAGATTTAATTAAAAAGTCAGTGTGACTGTGGCAGACTGAAAGTCATTAAATCAGATTAAGTCAGATTACATGTTAACTGTGATACTGAGCCTCGTTACGTCCTGCGTGAACAAACTGTGCAGTGTACAGACAGCCACGGCTCTTCACTGCCCCCCTGCGGCCGCAGAGGGGAACTGCAACACAGCATTTGTTAAACTGGCGTCACTGTAGACGCAGCAGCATCCGGTGAAATCCGGAAATTACCTTCAAAATAAAATGACCAAACTGCAGTATGAACGAAATTATCATGAAATGATCGACTATTAGTTAACTTTAATATTCACTGATTATTAATATTCTTTAAAGGCATCAGTTGTATGAGTCTCTTCAGAGTGAACACAGGCCAACAAAACAAACATGAATATATAAGTACATTATATTTATTACTTTTTCTATTTTATTTATATTTATAGATATTCTTCTCGTCTACCTTGTGTACTGTGAGCTGCTGTAACGTGATTTTATCTATCTTATATCTTATTTTCCTTTTTTAAACTCAATATCTTCAAAATAAACTTGAAACAATCTAAAACAACAATTTATTGTTTATTACAAACAGTAATAAACAATAAATTGTGATGAGAGTTCACTGCCCTCTTGTGGTCACGTGTTTTCACATTGTGAAAATGTCCAGGATAATTCAGGACAACATTATGTCAGAACAACAGGCAAAACCCAAATATATTAAATCTATAAACACACCAGAAACGAACAGAAACTCTTTATTTCTATTTTTTATGATTTATAACCTAACCCTAACCTGTGCAGACCTATGGGACCCGTAGAATAGAGCCCTGCACTCCTGCGGGACCCGACGCAAAGCAGTGAGACGCGGGACAAATTTTGAAAGCTCATTGCGGGCACTGGCAGGAGGGGGAGTGCACAATGCGGGAGCAGGCGGGAGAGGTGATGAGCTGCAGTCCCGCAAACTAAAAACGTGTATAAAATAAAATGTATAAATGATTAATTTATGTCTATCATATATAATTTGTGCTGGATATTTTATTTGGCATTATAAAAACATTTTAAGATGCCTAAATTTGCGGATGTAGTCTAATCTCGCGTATGTTTCAGACAATTCGTTTCCGTTCTTCCGTGTTTGAGATCTCCGATCATGGCAGGAACGCCTGGCACCGCACACCCTCGCTATGTGCGCTAGGTGAAGGATTGGTCTGTGGAGAGCTCAGCTAAGCTCAGTGTGTTTAATTTCCCGAGCCAATGAAAAGAACTTTTGTGAGAAATAATGTCCGCATCTTGCGGGATTTGCAGGTGGGAGCGGGACAAAATATGGCAGGTGCGGGTGGGAGCGGGACTGAAAATTCTGTCCCGTGCAGACCTCTACCGTAGAACTGCATCATATGCTGGTTGAACACTGCTATATGAGGCAGGTAGTACAGTGTGCTCATCTGATCTTTTCGAATGTGTAATTCAGAAGTGGAGAAACCGAAGCACTCGGAGCGAACCACAGCAACACAGTGACTTTACAGTTGCAAGAGCCAAAGTGTTGAACACAAAAATTGGTGGGACCTTTAATTTTACTTCCTCTTTGGGGTTTTTTCCAAGAATGTTAGATTCCTTTCTGCAGACCGTGAACTTTGTTTTGAGGAAGACTTAAGTTCCTTTAAATCATTTAGTGGTTAAGTTTTAGTTTCTCCTCAGGTCTCTCACATGACAGGAGGTCAGGCAGGGGGAACTACTAGCTGGTTTCAAGATAACACACTTGCACTGTCAGGAGGGCATGTAGAATGTTTTTCAAGCACAAAATGTACAACATAGCCTACATACAAACATAAATACATTACTCAGCCGAGAGACAGACAGGATGAAAGCGAAATCTGAATCTTTAGGTTAATGGACGTGTGGCGTGACGGCATGTCAAAGGGTTAATTGCGTGAGATTCATGGTCATTTTGTGGAAGTTGGCAGCCCCTTAGTGACTTTTAAGTGTGGCCCCCTGTTACAGAAAGTGTGAGTGGCTGCGGCTCAGGTGGTAGAGTGGGTTGTTTTCTAATCATCTTACCTTAGTCACCATGGCACCTTAAGGCAGCCTCTGCTATCAGTATGAATGTGTGTGAATGGAAATATGAATTCAAAAAGTTCAGTCTAGATCTGCTTTTTACACTTTTTTTGTGTACTCCATAATTCCCTGTGTGTTATTTAATAGTTTTGTCTTCAGTGTTAATCTAATAAAGAAAACACATGGAATGTGTTCAAACACACTGGTACTGTACATATTTTGTGAAAGTAAAAGAAAAAAGTCAGTTCCAGTCAGATGTTGCAAAAATTGCCCATTATTAAAGCTTCAAATGTCATCTTTATGTCTGCTGATTTAGTTATCAGCAGAAGTTATATGCAACACTTTATTTAATTTATTTTAAATACGTTCATTTCACTTCCTCTTTATGGCTCACATGCGCACCATGCTATGCCATAGTCTTGTGGCTCCACATGTGAGAACCATTTCCGTAAAGATTGTGAGAAACTTGTCCTCTTCAACCACAGTAACCCAGTGATGGGTCATTGAGTGGAGTGAATGGAGTGAATGGAATGAATGGAGTGGAGGAAAGTGGACAAGGACAACTGTAGCAACAGCTAATATGCAACACTTTATTTAATTTATTTTAAATGAGCATGTATGACACTAATAACCTGTAATGATTTAAAAATGTGGTTTTCAGGAGGAGCTACCTGCTATAATTAATAGCACATGTGCTCATTAGTTATTTTATTTTTAAAGACACAGAAACAACTTACAAAAAAGTCTGAATAAAACTGATATGAAAATATAAAAAACACTTATCAGGGTCGAGGGATCTTAGAACTGATCCCAGCTGACATTAGGCCAGAGGCGAGTACATCCTGAACAAGCTGTTCGTTACAGGGCTGACACATCAAATTGGGCAAGTTACCAATTAACTTATCAACCTGTCTTTGGACAGTGGGAGGAGGACAGAGTACCAGTTAACACCGTGCTGCACATGAAAATATGCATCAAACATATTTTTTTACTCTAGACTGTGTGAACAATAATGTATTTACAGACTCCAATTCTGATATTTAGGACAACATATCGAGAACAAACTCTAGCAGAATGATTAAATGGTTGTTGTCATGTCTGGCGCACATGTCATGGGAGGAGTCAGCAGGAGAAAGGACCTATATATACGTAACCTTGCAGCATCATTCAAGAAGTCAAGTCAAGAAGACCTGCACACAACTCCACTGATCTACACAACTTCACCATGTGAGGACAAACTGGGCGGACAGAGACAGATTCTTACTTAGACGTTTACTGAGCTCCAATCTGTGTAAAAAAATCAGTGTCAACAGTGAAATACTGCAGTTCATAGCACAGTAAAAACTGTCAATCTTTCTTTGTCCTTTCTGTTTCTGAGAAGGAGGAGAGTTGACTCCTACTGTTCAAACTCTCAACACTTAAAGAAGTTTCCAGGTTGGAGAAATGGACTCAGCTAACATGAAGGTTGCTGCCCTGGGTCGACCTTTCACCCTGGGAATGCTCTACGATGCTCGGAAAGATGAACTGATCCCAGGTAAGTCTTGACTTAAGAACTTAATAATTTAAAAAACGATCAAAGAACAAGAATTGTAAAATTAAGGTGAAATATCATGATTGAAATAAATGTCAAAAACTATACATTTACTGACATTTTCCTTGAAGATTTGTAGAGAAAGTGTTATTTTATAGATTGTCCTTGAATTAGTATGCTCAAACACATTCAATAAAGTGACTTATAATACTTTTATTATTAAAGAATATTTCTAAATATATCTGCCTGTCACAGCTCTGCTTACAGGAGCTGCTGGTAGAACAGGAAGCTGCAACATGCAGAAATCTTGATTACGATTAGCGACATCATGTTAATAAAATGACTGATGTTTTCCATCTTCCAAAGGTTTGACACTGTGGGATGATAAAACTCTACAAGAAAACACACTCGAAAGATCTCAGCACAGCAGTGCATTTCAAATTTCTGCATCTGACTCCATTGACTCCAAGTCTTATCTGCTGGATGTTGAAGCTTCTCTGAAGGCCAGCTTCCTGGGTGGACTGATTGAAGTTGGAGGATCTGCCAAGTATCTGAATGATACGAAGAAATTCAAGAATCAGAGCAGAGTGACGTGTCAGTACAAAGCTACCACCAACTTTAAACAGCTGTCAATGATTAACCTTCTAACCATGAGCGCCCAACAGTCAGAGCTTATTCAGAAAGGTTTTGCAACACATGTAGTCACAGGCATCCTTTATGGGGCAGATGCTTTCTTTGTGTTTGACAGTGAGAAGTTAGAAGCCAGCAGCGTTCAGAACATCCAGGGCCACATGGAAGCTGTGATAAAGAAGATCCCCTCTTTTAATATTGAGGGACAAATTGATATCAAGCTAAATGATGAAGAAAAAGCCCTGACTGACAAATTCTCCTGTAAATTCTATGGAGACTTTGTTCTTGAAAGCAACCCTGCAACATTTGTAGACGCAGTGAAGACCTATGTCGAACTTCCAAAGCTTCTGGGAGAAAATGATGAGAACTGTGTTCCAGTGATGGTCTGGCTGATGCCGCTGAAGAGTTTAGATCCAGGAGCTGCTGAGCTGATGAGTGAGATCAGCGTTAGACTAGTGAGGGAGGCACAAGATGCTCTAGAAGATTTAAAGGAAATAGAAATGAGATGCAACGATTCTCTGGATGACAGAGTGGCAGAGCATTTTCCACAGATTCACAAAGAGCTAAGCAGTTTCCAAAAAAACTGTAATAATTACGCATCTAAACTCCAGCAGACCATTGGGAAGAAATTTCCCCTCATCCGTGACGGTAAAGAAGATCAGAGTTCAGTAGAACAAGTCTTTGAAGACAGACACAAGTCACCATTCAGTCATGAAAAACTCAGCGAGTGGCTGGATCACAAAGAGAGAGAAATCAACATCATCAGGTCCTGTGTAGAAAAGATGGAAGGAGCAAAGATCGCCCAAAGTCAGTCAGAGTTGGACAGAGAGGTTCTTGCTGCAGGTGTAGAACATGCTCTGTGCTTCGTTTTCACCTCCCTGAAGAGTGCTGACCCTTGCCTTGATGCAATGAACGACTACTTGGATTCTCTTAAATTAGGAAGTACCAATGAAGACCCATGGTACTACTCAGATGAAGTTTTAACCAAAATAAGAGAAAAAGCAGAAGAGGTCCACAATCTTGCCAAAGCACTGAAGAACAACCCCCGGTTCTGTTTCCTCATAGCCTCGATTGCAAATGAGAAGTACACAGGAGCAACTATCTACCATTACAAGAACGGCATTCTGGTCAGTGAAGATTTCACAAAGCCGAGCCTCCCTGCTGTGGAGGAGATCACAGACAGGACAGATCTGATGTGGTGTAAGTCATTTTCCATGTTTCTTCAGTCAAACTACGCTGTACTAATTACTGTTCTCCAGAAACCTGTTTGACCATCACAGTGACTAATAACACATTTTGTTTTGGTCTGTCCATCAGATGCCTGTGACCTCACCCTGGACCCAAACACTGCAAACTACTACCTCACTCTGTCTGAGGGAAACAAAAAGGTAACATATGGATCATGGCAGGAATATCCTGATCGCCCAGAGAGGTTTGATGAACAATATCAGGTGTTGTGCAGAGAGAGGTTAACTGGACGCCGTTACTGGGAGGTAGACTGGAGTAATGGTTACTATGATCAGGTTGGTGTAGCTGTTACATACCAAAGAATTGGCAGAAAAGGGTCGGAGGCGGTGAGCAAGTTTGGAGAAAATGATGTATCCTGGTACTTTGGCCAGAATTATGGTCTTTTTGCAAAGCATAACGGTGAACAGTGTTGCGGCCCTCTTCCCTATGGTGACTGCAACAGACTTGGAGTGTATCTGGACTGGCCTGCTGGCACACTGTCCTTCTACACAGTCTCTTCTAACACACTGAGTCACCTCTACACATTTTGCACAAAATTCACTGAGCCTGTTTATCCAGGCTTCTGGATTGAAGCAAAATCCAGTTACATATACCTGCATCTTGCTGAGTGAGCCCAATGACAGAGACGTGTTAGATTATTTGTTGTCCTGTTAACAGGAATATGTGTTTACCTTGAAAGTTTAAAGAGCAAAACCCCATTTTAGCTTGACCATTTCGCAAAATGTATTCAAACACAGAGGGACCAGGATCATTTGTTTAAGCTGAAACGCTTTATTTTGAAAATTCAGGGGAAAAAAGGAAACGAAAAATACAATCAAGAAAAAAATAATTGATGGTGTAAGAAAGTGACTGTACAGTATGTATTAGTTGATATTGTTTCCATGCAAAGCCTTCTTGCCAATTACTGTGTTTTACAACTTCATAATCATTTTAAACTTTAATTTTGTGAGATCTATCTTTTTAAATATCTGATGACTGAATTAAAAATACAGAGCTTATACTGATGTACAATTGCTATTTCAACACTAGTTGGTTGAAACTCTGATTATGTTCGTACATTCAGTATCTAAATCAAATCAAATCAAATCAAATTTTATTTATATAGCCCAAAGTCAAATCTAATGTGGATGTTGTTTAAATGAGCATTTGTTACTTTTCTTCTTAGTGCAATATTCTTTTTTTTTTTTTTTTTTTTTTTTTTTTACTGGAATCTTAAACATGACGTAGAGTTCAATTAATGAGTAAGTAATTCATTACTGGAGGAGGAGAGAATCACTGTTTAACAGCTGATAAAGCTGAATCTATGTCAGATTCCTGTGAAATGGCAACACCTGCTGGATGTGTTTATGCTGAGCAGAATATTCAATAAAGTGCAGACCTGATTACCCAGATTACTGCTGTGTGTACTTTGTTGTTTCCTGTCGATTCACAGACCTGTATTGTCATTTTGAGACTCGGTTTGTAAAGTTTTGTCAACATGTGAGAAAATGTCTGACACGGAGAATCTCCTGTTGTGTGCTACCTGTGTGAAATAATGACTCTGGTCTGACTTTGTCTGGAGTATATTTGTGCAAACGGTGAGTTACTGTGGTTACAGAGACATCCTGAAACGTTGATTCTTAATAAAATCATCAGTGTAACCTGATTGTTCCTCAATGTTGAAACCTTGTTTTAACACATAATTGTACGTGACAAATCTAAAGCCAAATAAAAGGTGAAGCCCCAAAGCACCTCCTACATGAAAATATAGAATTATTATTATTAGTAGTATGTTAAATCATCGTGTGTGCAAATCATCATCATAGTTTTTCTCACTCTCATTTATTAGTCAAAGAACAGCCATGCCATCGTCAAACTTCACATTGCTTCTCATTGCTTGGGTACTTGAGGAGCGGGTACAGCAGGGGGTCAGGACACATCCCTGTGGAGAGCCGGTACTTAGTGTGATGGTGGATAATGAGACGGCGTGAATCTTAACAGATTGTGGCCTGTTCATCAAAAAGTCCAGTCCATCTCTCACTCCATTTCTCATTTATGAGGAAAATACTTTTTGTGATCATCATAATTTTATATAATTCACCATAAATCTATAAACTGCTATTACCCTCACAATATATTTTCAACAAATTAAGTCAACAAATTACTCAAACTGCTTATTTTGTAACACTGAGGAAGAAAATTGGGTCCACTTCTTTACATGTGCCGGTACTGCCCCCTTCTGGAGAGAGCTCTCCACTTACCTTCACTGGCTTTTCTAAAGTGATATAACTGAAGGAATCAGTGCTTTTTAATAACTGATTTTAATAACAGAAACTCTTTGGATTTCATGAAAAACTTCACATGGCAAAGGAGTTCCTTAAAGAAGATGTATCCTGGTCAAAATCATTCAAAATATCCTCATTCTGGATCAAATGAAAAGACATATCTTTGAAATGATGTATTGTTTTGTTTAATATTATGTTTCCTTGTTTGTGATTTCAAAACTCAGTAAATTATTATTTTGTATTTACTGATTTATATTCATTATTTTCATAATTTCAGCAGTTCTTTAGGAATAGGTCTAACCAAGAACTTTTGTTCAATTTGTTATAATTATTGAGTTTAATTAGTCTTTAATTAGTCTTTGTGTATGTGTGTATTTTAAATGTTTCAACATAGAAACAGAGAGAGATTTCTTGTTCTGCCTAGTTACGGTTGCTAAGGAAGCTACTGGACAACTGTTGCTAGGGGGCGGAGCTTAGCAAGTTGTTTTGATGTAAACAAGCCTTTGATCTTGATTGCCTATGAAGTCAGTGTGATGATGTCATTCAAAGATCAAAGGCTAAAGTTTTAGTGAAGCTATAAGTAGGATCCAATTCAGATTTTTCTTCCACGATACAGGAGTTGAACAGGGATTACAAACTGTCAAAACCAAGGAGCGTGACTACATTGACTACAGGCTACCAAGCAGACAGACAGGTAGCACATACTGATATAATGAATTCAGAAAATAAGGATACCGTGGATCAGGAATTTCCACTGGCCACAACAGAGACCCTTCGGCCACTTGTCCGGTTGTTTCTAGCCCAGCTGACAGCGGCACAGTGGACCAAAATTAAATCTGGGTCTGCTGATAATGAAACGGAACGTATCCTCACTGAAATGTGCGTGGACATAGTGAACACTATTTCTAAAACTGTTTTTAAAGCATTTACTTCTCCAGAGTCCCCTAAGTATGTTTCTGAACAGGAAGTCTACAACTACCTGGGGGACTCTATCACTGATACTTTTGTAGACGTGACCGGTAGCCCGATTGAAAGCACGAGTACAGAAAAGCTGACAATTCTGGTTTCGAAAGAGGTGACAGAGAGAATCAACTCTCAACTATCACAAAGCAGTGACACAGAGGGAAGCAAAATGCAGGTCGAGCCAAAAAGCTCCCGCAGACTACAGACCATCGTGAGACACATGGTCAGAATGCTACAAAAATGTGCACAGAAAATGTCTTGTGCGTCCAGGTCAGATACTGTAGATGCACAAATACCAGAGGTCACATCCAAGTCCCCTTTACAAAGTCTGTTAGAGCAGCACAGTCTTCATGAGACCGGGGAGGATAAAGTTTCTCCTGTGGGATCAGAAGAATTAGATCCTGTGGATAGCTCAGAGGATAGCGTAGTGGATAAAACAATGGAAGCTGTAAAGCAGGTCTTAGTGGAACATGTAAAAAATACTAACATGAGTGAAGATGGCATTACTGAAGAAGAACACATGCAGATTTTGAGCAGCATTGTCGAAGACACTGATGCAGTGTCTTTTGATGTTGCTAACTATATCTGGTCCAATATAGAAGAGTTTGGAATGAACATCGACGGGTCACCTAGACCAGAGGCTCAGTCTAGCAGGACAAAATGCTGGAATGTCGTGGCAAATAAAATTAAAATCTTTTTTGCCCGCAAATTTGCCAAGGAGGCCATTGTTAGCTTCTTGGCAAAGCTGAGACAAAATCTTGACTGCTTCTCTAAGAAGGCCACGCTGGATGTCCTGATTCCAGCAGCAGACTCAATGGTGCAGGACATGGTCCCAGCCGAAAACCCAGATGAGTGTGCCTACAAAAAAATGTCCATCTGCCTTCACAATGGCAAACATAGGATTTCTCAGCATCTGGGAGATCTCATTATTGGAAATATTAAACCTGATGATGGAAGCATTAGGTCCATTCGGCTCAAGATACACACAGAAGTTCACAAATTCCTGGATCTGATGTGTAGCTGGCTCAACCGGCAGACACAACAGAATGCCAAGACAAATGACAGTGTCCAAGTTAGTCTGGACAGAATTCGGACAGTGCTGGACCTGCCAGAACCCCCAGAGGTCACCGTGACACCTGTGGTATCAGCACCACTTTCCATCACTGCTGAGCCATGTGTCAGTGATGAAGATAACTCTTCATCACCCATCGCACAGTTAAGAATACCTTCCACCTTCCAAGCAGACAGACAGGTAGCACAAACTGATATCATGGATTCAGAAAATAAGGATTCCGTGGATCAGGAACCTCCGCTGTCCACAACAGAGACCCTTCGGCCGCTTGTCCGGTTGTTCCTAGCCCAGCTGACAGAGGCACAGTGGACCAAAATTAAATCTGGGACTGCTGATGATGAAACAACAAGTATCATAAAAGAAATGTGTGTGGGCATAGTAAACACTGTGTCTAAACATGTTTTTGAGGCATTTAAAAATCAGCTGTCAAACAAAACTCAAACTTCTCCAGAGTCCCCTAAGTATGTTTCTGAACCTGAAGTTTACGACTACCTGGGGGACTCTATCACTGATACTTTTGTAGACGTGACTGGTAGCCCAATTGAAAGCACGAGTACAGAAAAGCTGACAATTCTGGTTTCGAAAGAGGTGACAGAGAGAATCAACTCTCAACTATCACAAAGCAGTGACACAGAGGGAAGCAAAATGCAGGTCGAGCCAAAAAGCTCCCACAGACTACAGACCATCGTGAGACACATGGTCAGAATCCTACAAAAATGTGCACAGAAAATGTCTTGTGCGTCCAGGTCAGATACTGTAGATGCACAAATTCCAGAAGTCAGACCCAAGTCCCCTTTACAAAGTCTGTTAGAGCAGCACAGTCTTCATGAGACCGGGGAGGATCAAGTTTCTCCTGCGGGAGCAGAAGAATTAGATCCTGTGGATAAGTCAGAGGATAGCGTAGTGGAAAAAACATCGGAACTTGTAAGGCAGGTCTTAGTGGAACATGTAAAAAATACTAACATGAGTGAAGATGGCATTACTGAAGAGGAACACATGCAGATTTTGAGCAGCATTATCGAAGACACCGATGCAGTGTCTTTTGATGTTGCTTGGTATATCTTGTCCAATACAGAAGAGTTTGGAATCGACGGCTCACCTAGACCAGAGGCTCAGTCTAGCAGGACAAAATGCTGGAATGTCGTGGCAAATAAAATTAAAATCTTTTTTGCCCGCAAATTTGCCAAGGAGGCCATTGTTAGCTTCTTGGCAGAGCTGAGACAAAATCTTGACTGCTTCTCTAAGAAGGCCATGCTGGATGTCCTGATTCCAGCAGCAGACTCAGTGGTGCAGGACATGGTCCCAGCCGAAAACCCAGATGAGTGCACCTACAAAAAAATGTCCATTTGCCTTCACAATGGCAAACGTAGGATTTCTCAGCGTCTGGGGGATCTCATTATTGGAAATATTAAACCTGATGATGGAAGCATTAGGTCCATTCGGCTCAAGATACACACGGAAGTTCACAAATTCCTGGATCTGATGTGTAGCTGGCTCAACCAGCAGACACAACAGAACGCCAAGACAAATGACAGTGTCCAAGTTAGTCTGGACAGAATTCGGACAGTGCTGGACCTGCCAGAACCCCCAGAGGTCACCGTGACACCTGTGGTATCAGCACCACTTTCCATCACCGCTGAGCCACGTGTCAGTGAAGTCAGTGAAGATAACTCTGTCACACCTGTGTGTGATAGACCCAAGTTTGAGTCTGTAACACCTAGAGTCACTGCTGAGCCAGCTCTCAGTGATAGAAGCCAACCAACTGAACCTGCAGAACAGAAGTTCTATGGGGAAATGGCAACAGCGGTGGTACATCAGTGCCTGAAAAATACAAAGATTCCAGTGTCTGCTGATGAAAAGGAGAGGATTATTTCAGCTCTAACAGATATGCTGTGCGCAAGCTGTGAAGGCTTTGAATTTGTCAGGCCAAAAAAAGGAGACCAGATGAAGAAAACAGCCAAGGCCGTGCACAAGGATCTGTGTACAATACTGGGCAGCAAAGGATATGTGCAAACGAACCTGCTGTCAGAGGACTCAGCCATTTACGAATGTGTCATCGAGACTCTGAAAAGACAGCTGGTAAAGCCCAAAAAGACCGGCATTAAGAGGTTCTTCACCTCAGTTTTCAACACAGTGACCAAGCCATTCAAAGCCTGAACAGGCATAAAATGAGACTAAAAAACAAGTCCACCTTCATGTTCAACACTTTGGCTCTTGCAACTGTAAGGTCATTGTGTTGCTGTGGTTTTCTCCGAGTGCTTCGGTTCTCCACTTTTAAATCATTTTAAAAAAAAGACAAACAAACATCAAAGTAACATCGAAATAACCAACCTGGACATGACTCACACCTACGGGCCCCAAAGATCTGCAGGCTCTTTAGTGTTCACCGTGCCATCCCAGCGATGAGGTCAGGGTTCAGTTCTGGACCTTGTCCTCTTTGCTGTGATTAGTTTACAGCGTTCACAGTGTTACTGTGGTTTTCTCCGAGTGCTTCGGTTCTCCACTTTTAAATCATTTAAAAAAAAAAGACAAACAAACATCAAAGTAACATCGAAATAACCAACCTGGACATAACTCACACTTACGGGCCCCAAAGATCTGCAGGCTCTTTAGTGTTCACTGTGCCTTCCCAGCGATGAGGTCAGGGTTCAGTTCTGGACCTTGTCCTCTTTGCTGTGATTAGTATACAGCGTTCACAGTGTTGCTGTGGTTTCCTCCGAGTGCTTCGGTTTCTCCACTTTTGAATTATTCATTTATTCAAAAAAAACCCCCACCAAACTCAGGTTGGATGGTAGCACAGGTGCCTTAGTGTTCACCACTATGGCCTCGCAAAAGATCACTGCGTTGCTGTGGGTTTACTCTGAGTGCTTCAGTTTCCTCCCACATTAAAAAAAAAAAAAACATCTTAACATCAAAATAAAATCTAAAAAAAAAAAAACAAAATCTTACTGTTAGTGCTTCAGTTTCCTCAGAAATTTGAAATCATAAAAAAATCTAAATAAAATCCAAAAAATTACATTTGTGTTTTAAAATCTTTCTTTTCACATGATTTGCTGCATAGCTGTGTAACTTGGACGCAGCACTTTGGTTTCGACCAAGGTAGTTTTTTAACAGTTTGTTTTTCAGGTTAAAATTGACACAGAAACAAAAAAAATGTTTCATTTTGGGGGAAAAAATGAACCAATCAAAATATGCCTTCACAGGGCGTCCCTTTAGTTCGCCTGGTAGAGTGTGCGCTCCATGTTAGGCTCAGTCCTTGTTGCAGTGACCCAGAGTTTGACTCCAACCTGTGGCTGTTAGCTGCACGTCATCCTCTCTCTCTCCCCTGAGCTTTCTGTCATTCTTCATCTCATTCTTCAGCTGTCACTATAAAATAAAGGTTCAAAAACAAACAAACAAAAAAAAAACAGTCAAAACACACAATGTATGATGCTCTGTTCTTTAAGCCCAGCACCGTCTCTAAAGTTTGTGCCACTAATATTTGTAATGTAATATCTGAAAAGGTAGGTCACAGGTTTTGCTAAACAAATATCAAATTGTGTTACTCTGTCTAAATACTATGGGGGCACAGTGTTCATACAGGCCTATCCATCAAAATGTAGTGCGTATGCTTTAAGTATTATAAAAAGTTTACAGTGGCAAAACAGCTAAACCATGATGAAAAAGGCCCAGCAGAGGATGGACTTCATGTGGCAGCTCAGGAAGATCAACCTGCCTGAAGATCAGCTGATCCAGTTCTACACAGCAATCCTTCAGTCTGTCCTCTGCTCATCCATCGCTGTCTGGTTTGGATCGGCAGATCTCTGTACACCAAAACAACCAAACACAAAATGTCAGAACATTACTGTACAATAACCTGTACAAATTATGAATTATTTATTCTCACTGTTTACATTTAGTTGATCTACAACCTCACGTACATAAATAACACAAGCTGCTGTATAAACCATATTTATTTCATCATTGTTTTTTATAGAGAGTGACGTCAAATTCCTCGTGTGTGCTCACACACCTGCCCAAATAAAAGTATAAAGTCGATATAAAATTACACAAATGTTGTTGCTGCAAACACTTTCTATAGAATAAATGTGTTATTGAGCGCTGTATTGACTCTACAGTGTAGCTCTGCTCTCTGTTCACAGTCCATCAGCCAATCAGCGTCAAGATCTGCCGTTGCCTTGGCAACGACTTTCAACTGACTTTAGCACGTTTTAGCGCTCTTAGCTTAGCATAGCTTAGCTTCAGAAATACTGAGAGACTGATCAAGAAAATCACGTCTACGTGCTACTTTTACAGTGCTTGTGGCTCTAATCTACAGACTAATATCTAAATTACACCAGACATCACTGTGACACATTGAGTGTGCACTGTGTTCTAGACAATGTTTGTGATTCAACCAGACATATTAACCTTGTATGTTTGTTATTTTTCTCAGGGTTTATCCGTGGGGAACATCTCAGGAGTCTCACTTCTGCTCCCAGTGGTGTGTCTGACGAGTCCCAGTGTCCTGGCTGGAAAGATTCTAGTATTCCCGATAGATGGAAGCCACTCGAAACTCACTCGCCAGAACTTTCTTTCATGTGTTTACCTGAGACGTGGTGCTGATAAGCGGACAGTCAGATCACATCATGTTTGCTTTTCATTGCAGCTGTCTGGTTTGTTCACCCTCATAAAAGTGAAAACAAAAAACAAACAACAGAAAATAGAAATGAATTGATTTTGATTTATGTTGGCAGCTAGACAAGAAAATAACAGCATCCTGCTCTCTTGTTCTGTCTTTGGGAGCTGCTTTCACTTTTTTGTCTTCTCCACAGACTCACAGTAACTCTTCTGTTCCTCACCAGCTGCTCCACTTCCACACTCAAAGTGCAATTAATAGTATAGTATAAATGTGCTCTTTTACAAAGCAGCTGTAGAATAAGAGACATCACAAACTGAGAATCTCCTTCATGTTTGTCCAGCAGATGGCCCTGTGTGTTCTTCATTTATATTTGGAGCCCCTCTTTGTAACTTTTCACCCACAAAATAACAGATTTTAAATAATTTGGACATGGCACTGACTTGCAATCAGCTTGCCTCTGTCATTCATACGTCTGTTCTCACACTAACTCTGCAAATAGATAATACATGTAACGCTTTAATCCATCATGCACAATGAGTACTTTTACTTTTGGTACTTTTATATAATTTGATGGGTTTTAATTCACTAGTAACAGAGTATTTTTACACTGTAGTATTGCTACATTTACTTCAGAAACACCTCTGTTGGCATGTAGGACGCTAGGTCATTGTCAAGGTCTTAAATCTGTATTTTTACACTTTAATATCAGGTGTTAAAGCACAACCTGCCTTCAGGATGATATGTCTTATCATCATATCAAGTGTAGATTCACAAACCAGTTGCAACACAATGAACTTGGGCCTTGACTGGTTCCCTTTGCCCATGTTGATAATCCAGCCTTGACTGTGTCCAGTGCTGCTCTATTACTACACTGAGGTAACACGTGTGTGCAGCTGTGCAATCAGGGGTGTTATGTAAGTGCACACCTCACAGATGTTTTGTAAGTGGCTTGCTCCCCTTTGGCACACATGTTAAGAGAGCAAATTCAGTATAAGCAATTACAGATAGCACGACTGTACATACAGTTGATCAGGAAAGAAAAGGGACCTTTGAATTACCAGGTGTGCAGTGTAACTGAGTGACTAATTCAGGAATGTTCATTCTGAGGGGAGACACTACAGGTGAACAGGGTACAGTTTTTAACTCACAGATAACAACACTTAATTTATCTCAAGAATAATGACAGAACTCTCAGTCTGGTTGTACAAGGACTGGACAGCACCTCAGGACTACATCTCTGCTTTTTCTAGATGATGTGATTCTGTTGGCTCCATCAGACCTTAACCTTCAGCCAATAAATTCCCCTAAATCTTACAGATTGGCCCTTTAATTATTATAGTAGATGAAGAACACTAGCAATTCTTCACATTTGGACCCAGAACAAAATATAAGACAATGAATTCCTGGCTGTCTTTATTAAAAATGATTTTCTGTGACTGATTGAATAACAGTGGTGGAAGATAAAAAGTGTAGAAATGCTAATAGTCATGCATTCAAAACCTAATTATTCATAAATATTATTTCATTGGGTTATAATTACTGATGAATTAAAGTGTTCATCATTTAATGTTGGTAAAGTTGGAGATAATTGAATTACTCAGTACTCCAAGTGCTCACGCGCCCACCAGATGATATGACATCACAGCCGAACCCCGCCCACCTCCATCGCTGCATGCTCGAGAAGAGTGAACGAGCCCTCCGTGCGTCAAAGCGCCCAGTGACAGCGCGAGAATCCGGAAACCAGTGTCTTTACCTTCACAATAAAAGCCAGCACTGCAACTAATGATCATATTTATTTCTGGATTTATTTCTTGAATTAGTTATAACCGATTTAATCTATGAAATGTCTTCTAGAGCCATCCAGATCACTGTCCACTGCTTTACAGTGTCACTGCACTCAATACGAAATAACATTTGTTATCAAACTATACTCACACTACACTACACTGAATTTTTAGTGTGGTATTGCTGTAATATACTATATATTATATTATACTATATTAGTAGATTTTACATCATATTTTATATTTATTTATATTTATATGCCATACTGTATAGTATACTATGTCATGTTAATATGTTACATTGATTATTACAGAATGTACAATATTAGACAAACACTAATTATCATTATTTTATCAAACTACATGTTAAATTGGTCATAGATAGAAAGGTCTAGTCATAGATACTCTATGTGTACTGCTTACCATGTGATTTTGAGTTTAATTGCTCTTGTATAGTGTTTGTTCTTTATTGATTTGAATCATTTTCATTTTATACACATGTAATCTTTTTTTTCCATGATCTACCGGTGTAGATATGCCTATCACATTTGATTCATTATCTTGATATCACTGGTGTACACAGATGTAAACATAATGACGAGAGATCTCGAGAAAACAAATGATATTAACTCGTTATCACGAGAAAACGGGGGAAGTAAAATGTACGAATGCGTGGCCTCTTAGGGCTTCCGTACAAAAACAACGGAGCACTCATTTATTATGCAATAGCTCCGACACGTTTTATTTTGAAAGGCCACACCGGAAGAGCATTGTTGTAGCTGGCTGGACAGAAAGTGAGTGACAGTTGGGAAGTGCATCTGGTGGTACCGCCGCATCCTCCCGTCGTCCCGGACTGTACCCGGTGATAATCCAACTATTATCATCCGGACAAACCGAGCGGCCAGCCAGCCAGCCAGACCTCAGGACGGCCAGCAGGCCCGGTCACATCCCTCCGAACCCTCCAGAAACTTCCAGGAAGAACCGGTGATAAAAAATGAACGAGACTGAGCTCAGGTACGTGCTGGCGGAGTACGACTTCGAGCGGCGCTTCGACGAACGACGGGCTCTGGAGTGGATGCAGGAGCACTGGTACGTACAGGGGGATGTTCGCTAACGCACCTGCCACACGATAACATACAAATGTGGTTTGTTTGAGTTGTGCTCCTCTTCTTCACCCGGACAGCCTGGGTGGGCGGTGAGCGGTGGGCTCTGTGTGTACTTCAAAGTTAGCTTAAGAAGCTATGGGATCAGTTTTACCCGCTTTAATTCAAACGTCCTTGAGGATGCACGCTGTGACTTCAGCAGTGCTCCCACAGGCCAGGCTGGGTCTGAACTAAAAACATAACATACAGTCTCAATGCATGAATAGATATTACTGTAACTGTGTGCATGTTGCACACAAATGAATCACTGCTCACTGTGCATTCCTTATTGTCCAATCAAATGTCTTGTAAAGAGGGAGTGACTCCTCTCTGAGCTCCTCCACCAGGGAAACCGAGTAAAACCACATTTTTAGACTGTGCAGGCCTGAAACTAAACCCAGCTCTCACAGCAGCCTCATGAAGTTTCAGGGAAAAGTGCAGCATCTGAGGAGCTCACACAGCATGAAAGATGTAGACATTAAAGGGTGACCCGTGAATAAAGAGAAGAAAGGTTTGAGGTCTGGAACTGATTCAGCTTTATTTCTGCCCGAGTCGTTGCGTAACTTCGCTGTAAAGGCACGTCTGGACAGCTTCATGGCTCGGTTCAGGATATATATCTGTGTGTAGTAGTTTGAATGACGCCTCCAAACCAACAGCACCCACCTGTCAATCAAAGCGTCCACGCTCTTAATCCTGCATAACTTTAAGCCTTAATATAATGTGAACAGGTGAGTTGTATATAAATTCACCCTCAGTACAGTTGTCATGAACGGGGAAATTAGCTATAGAGACCAAAACTGTTTTTTGTACCAGGCTGTAAACATTTATTTCTGCTGTGAAGTTGGACATTTGAACATGGGGACTTATGGAGACTGACTCACTTCTGGAGCCAGCCTCAAGTGGACGTTAGAGGAACTGCAGTTTTTGGCACTTCAGCATTGATTTCCGTTCGACACAGAGCGCTGTGATCTCTCTTCTTCAGAGGACACACACACACACACACACACAGTTTAGGGGCATAATTAAAGGGGGCGTTGCGTTACTCGTTGGCACTGCAGTTTACAGAGAGGCAGGTGTTCTCTGTCGTAACAGCTCCTGTTCTCAGGCAGTATTAATGAGCCGCTCACCTTTAGCCGGCAACAATAGCTCTGCATCTTTATCACACATACAAACACACACACACACACACACACACACAGATATCTCTACTAGTACACTCGTTCTTGAGTGTATCGAGAGCCACTTAAATTCCTTAAATGTCTCCAGCGCAGCAGAAAAACACTGGCATAGATAATAAACATCCCTTAACTAGATGTGTCAACTACTAATCCGTTAATCCTCTGCTGGCATCAGGAGTGAAGGGTGTCTTCATAACGCTGATATTTCATAAAACATTACATATACATACATCATGTGTTTACCTGAGACGTGGCACTGATAAGCGGACAGTCAGATCACATCATGTTTGCTTTTCATTGCAGCTGTCTGGTTCGTTCACCCTCATTGTATAACAACATGAGGTGATTCAGGGTGTAGCAGGAAGTCAGGAAGTTGTCTTCTTCCTTTTTTTGCAACCAGACAGTGAAGTTCATGGACAGAGGACGTCATTTCAAAAACTGATGCAAATAAAACAGTCCTGCAATGAATCCTCCGGACAGCAGCAGGTGTCTTCTATTATCTTGTCCATCCATTTTATATAAAAGAGGCTGAGTCACTGTTTGTTTTGTCCCCCCTGCAGGAACAAGTCGTTCATGTTCTGTGGCCTGTATGCTGCGCTCGTGTTCGGCGGTCAGCACTTCATGAGACAAAGGCCGAAGCTGAACCTGCGACGGCCGTTAGTGCTGTGGTCACTAAGCCTGGCCATCTTCAGGTGAGTCAGATGATCAGTAATGATGATCAATACTAAAAATGATAGATGGTGTGGCAGTCTGAAGGTAACTTCACAAGTGCAAAGAGTTCAAGCATCTCAGGGTTTTGTTCATGAGTGATGGGAAAATGGGAGCGTGAGCTGGACCGGCGGGTCGGTGCAGCATCTTGTACCGGACCAGTGTGGGTGAGAGGGAACTGAGCTGGAAGGCGAAGCTCTTGATTTTCCAGTCCAACTACGTTTCAGCCATCACCTCTGGTCATGAGCTTTGGGTAGTGATCAAAAGAATGAGATCACGGATACAAGTGGCATCCGCTCGGCCTTAGAGATAGGGTGAGGAGCTCGGACATCCGGAGGGAGCTGGACGTAGTGCCGCTGCTCCTTCATGTCAAAAGGAGCCAACTGAGGTGGTTCAACGTCTGATTAGGAGTAAGACATAACCTCCATTGTTTAGTAGAAAACTGACCCAGGACTCAGGAGGAGAGAAAGTGCAGGTGATTAGTACAAGCAGGTAGATGAAACATTATCCTGCTGCACTCCTTACAAAGCAGTGTTCAAAAACAAATGATAGCAAGGGGAAATCCCTTTACAGCAACAGCTTCTACTACCAACGTGACTGAATTCTAATGCTGGATTAGATAACCATCACTTGTTTTACGTGCCGTGTGGTGCAGGAATGTGCTCTGAGAATGCGTTTACATCTGAACATAGTGAAACCAGTTAGATGACCCGACTGTCGCCTGCACATTCCTCACTGGATTCAGAGGTGAGAGAAAACAAAAAGGCCAAACCTTCGACAGATGGAGAGTGATACAGAGTTTGCCAGGAGATGGTGTAGCGATTGTGACCCACTACACACTACGTTGCATTGGTCTGTGACAAATCAACCTTTGATATATGTAAAGCTTGTTCCATTAACATGAACTCAGATTGTACCAAATAACTATGATGATATTGAATCATCTCTCTTTTTGTTGCATGCTGTGTGTTCACTCTGCAGCATCATAGGAGCCCTGAGGACCGGACAGTACATGCTGCACGTCCTCACAACCAGCGGCTTCAGAGAGTCCGTGTGCGACAACAGTTTCTACAGCGCCCCCGTCACCAAATTCTGGGCCTACGCCTTCGTCCTGAGCAAGGCCCCTGAGCTGGGTAACACCTCCTCCTCCTGATCTGTCCTCATACAGTCTTAGATGTCCACATGTCGTGTTTAAATCAGGATTACGCACAGATACAGTTGCAGTTGAAGTCTTCCTGATTAAGAATTAAGAGCATGTATGCCTTGATATTGTTTTAGCTCCCAGACATAATTTGGCACCCCTCAGGTCTGCCGATGATCCACGATCATCGATTTTTAGATTAGCTGGGATGCAGAAGAGACGGGACTACCGTGATGGTGGCAGCTGCATTCTCCACTCCTTACACAATCTCCCATACCCCAAATTTACATACACTAACAGACACAAACTTGTACGTTGAGTTCCTCAGAGCACTTACAATAAATCTATCTGCAGACAGTTGCATTAAGAGCTTCCTCTGTGGCTGATGTTGTCTGCTCAGACCCTCTGTCGGACACGCAGGCCTGATTGCTCAGAAATGGAGACAGATGCTGAGATGGCTGTAAAATTCCATTAGTGTATGATAGATACAGACCGTCCTGTTGGTCAGGCCATCAGTTTACGACAGGATATAAAATAAGATAGGATAAGAGAAAGTGTTGCAGCACAGATAATCCATGCATCCATTATCTGTAAGCGCTCCTCATCAAGGTCACGATGGCCTGGAGTCTATCTCAGCTGACTTTGGACGAGAGGCGGGGTACACCCTGGAGTCGCCAACTCATCACAGAGCACAGAGACAGACAACCATTCACACTCACATAGAGACAATTTAGAGTCACCAGTTAAGGACTGAAGGAGCACAGGTCGGTCTGTGATCCTTGTGAATGACTTCCTCTCTTCGTCTCTTCCAGGTGACACAGTGTTCATCATCCTCCGAAAGCAGCGCCTCATCTTCCTGCACTGGTACCACCACATCACCGTGCTGCTCTACTCCTGGTACTCCTACAAGGACCAGGTGGCGGGCGGCGGCTGGTTCATGACCATGAACTACGTGGTTCATTCACTCATGTACACGTACTACGCCGCCCGGGCGGCCGGCCTGCGGGTGCCCCGTCCCTGCGCCATGATCATCACGGCCTCCCAGATCCTGCAGATGGTGATGGGCCTGGCTGTCGTGGGCTTGGTGTACTACTGGATGCATGAGGTGCACTGTCAATCCAACGTGCACAACATCTCGTGGGGGTCTCTCATGTACCTCAGCTACTTGGTCCTTTTTGCCTCGTTCTTCTACAACACCTACCTCAAAGGTTCCTCCGGGAACAAAGGATCCAAGGCAGAGTAGCATGTTTGCACTGGTGCTCGGCGGTCTGTTGACGTGTGCCATAAGTAGAACAACAGTGAAGGAGCCATGAATGCCTGAGTCACAACTAGTCCACCGGCTGTACGGTCCACCTCTTTTTATGACATTTCCACTTTTTATAGGCATCTGTAGCTCCAAACACTGAGAGCGGGAGGGAAGAGGAGGCCAGTTCAGACTTAGCACAGTTTAATAAGATCTCACAATAAGATTAGCTGGAGTACGTATGGAAATTGATAAGGGACAAGAAGGGGATGGAGGACGGCCATGTTTGTTTGACTAACAGAGTACTCATCATTTAAAGTATCGCCTTGTGAAAGCAGCTTTATGAAGGCTGAACCTTTGTCAGAGCACATATTTGTGAAGCGAGCTCTCGATGTATACGATAAAGAAATATTTCTCTCTGAGAGCGAGACGAGACGATTAAAAAAAAGACAGATAGAAAAATGACAGTTATGTGCTGCATCTACTTCTTGACAAACAACAGTTCATTCATCCGTCAGTCTGTCACATCCAGCGGGTAAACAGGTTTTTGTTGTCTGTGCTACCAAACATGGCAACCTTACTTTGCATATATCTCCCCCTGAAACCACAAACGTTTTAACATTGATAACATGTTATAAAATGTTCATTTGGGGCTTTAGACATGCTGCTAAGTGTGTTTGTTTTTAGTCTTTAAGTCTCTGGTATCATTCTTCTCGTCTCACTCTCAGGAACAAAGCTCATAAAATAGATTCCCCAAAAATGTTGAACTGTCCCCTTTAACATGGCGTCTCTTTTAGCCCGAGCCACAACTGTGACCTGCGTGATATCATATTTAAAAAAGGGCATGAAGACCTCACGATGCACTGAAGGAAAGAAGGGTGTTTTCTCATGTTTAGTTTAGTTCAGTCATTACACAGACAGCATTTGAAATATGTAGCTCTTCAACATAACCTGAGACATGATTTAGTGATATTAACACACCTTTAAGTTCAGGTCTGTTAGATAAGATCTGTGTGACGAACACATTCTTCAGCCGTCGCACAGGAGATTCTTTTAGGAAGCAGGTTGTATAACATGCAGAGGTAAAGTTCACGTGTCCGCGTCCTGTCTGTCCACAACATGTTTACACACTGTGCATGTTTTGCCTTCTTCATCTCACTTGAAGTTACACGACGAGGCCCAGCCTGCACCTCCCCTCAGTAGTTTGTATCAGTGTCCAGATGTTTGAACCTGTGTGTTTTATAAATCTCAACCTTTGACCTCCACACCCAGTCAGCCATAAAGAGGAAGAGACACACCCCTAACCGCCTGTCTGCCTTTAGACCTTAGACCCATCAACGAAAAGAGGCACTGGCTGCCACTCACTGAGCCTCTCATATCTAAAGACACCATGGGAGCATAAATACTGTCTCCTGTTAGGGCCTTTCACGTTTTTTTACTGCCACCATAGCCACTAGGAAGGAGAGGACGAGGTGAGGAGACTGCCATCAGTAACTGCTAAATTCTGCACACTTAAAGACTAAATGATCGTTTATAACAGGCCTCCAATGTAAGTCAGGATAAAACCGCCCACCTCCACAGAGTGAAGCCAGATTAAAGACACTGAACTGAGGTTTATTTCATGAACTAGCTTCTGCGTCTCAATCTGACTTCAGTCTGCTCTGCAAAATAATGACAGAAGTTGAATTTGTCTGATTGTAAAGAGACACAGAGACACGTTCAGCTTAGTAAACTTCCCTTTAGACCCCAGTAGAAGAAACAGATTCGTAGCAGCAGTTTGTCAGTAGGTGTGTTTTTGGCACATTTTGATCTGACCCGGCCAGTCCTTTATACCGAGACTACTGTGAACTCTGACCAGAAAACAGCCTCCGCCTCCTGCACTGAGAGCTGGGTCGGGTCGGTAACTTTTACAATGTCTTTGTCACTTTCCACGATGCACTGTGACAGGTTCCTGTGACAGGTTCCTGTGACAGGTTCTCTGAGCTCCACGTTTCTGCTCATGGAGCTTTTCAGGTCGGGTAAAATCTAACTTTAACTCCACTGATCCACTTTGTTTGCTTCCACGTCTGTAGTATTCATATCCGGCACCCGGAGCGTTGACATGGGCCGTGTGCGTTTGTCTGTTGTCAAGAAGCTTGTGTTAGACAGAAAATATCTGACACCGTTCCTTTAAATGCAGAATCACTTAATGATACTATTAACTGAATTGATTCTGCAGACTTAACTGACCCTTCACCGTGAATCATCACTTTAATCCTCCTGTAAACGCTCATAATTCTGCAAATATGGAAAATGTTCTCTCTTTTTTCTATGCATACATCTTTATAAATCTGGCTCCTGGTTTGATTTTAATGTGCACCATATTCTTCTTTTACTGGTG
Organism: Protonibea diacanthus; assembly: GCA_028641955.1. Lineage (NCBI taxonomy): Eukaryota > Metazoa > Chordata > Actinopteri > Sciaenidae > Protonibea > Protonibea diacanthus. The sequence continues at coordinate 20,084,394 of CM053996.1, read as the reverse complement.
ATTATTTGAATGTACACTCATCACACTGTAATAATCTGATTTAAGATGCACTGAGACGACGTGGGCTGTGAAAACAAAGTGATGCTTCTGCATTAACGTGTTCTGAGGTGCTGATTCTGACACGATGAAGTGAAACAGAAAATAACTGCTGCTGACGTCGCCACTGTAAATAATAAGAATCTATTTATTTTCCTAATCCGTCACGTGGTGGATGTTAGAGTTTTTGTCAGGATGGGCAGTTAGCATTTTGTTCCTCTTAACATCCAAACATGGTTTACAGGCTTCTTCACTCCTCACATCTGACCCTGACACTGTTTCAATGTAGATGTTAATACACTAATGTTAAAGGAGGTTTAGGTAGCTGTGTTTTATTTGAGATGTGTTCTGTGTTTTTAGGTAAAACCAGTGCACAGCATGGATAATATCTGTCGCAGCACACTGAGGCTTGAACACATGAAGTAGATGTTTGTTTCCTGCCATCATGTCAAACCACTTTTAACTTTTAACTGTCTTTTTGTTGCTGTTATTAGACACTAACATTAAAGGTGAGCGATTTAAATGAATGTAATCCAACACAGAGCTCAACCGACGTGAGACTTTAGAAACCAGTGCAGATCCAGTGTTGAATGAAAACAGACGTTTCCTTTGTGGATCGTGTGCAGAGGTTTTGCAGAGTGCTGTGTGACAGTAATGTGTCCTCTGTGAATTATCTACCAACAAGCCGCCAGCCTGAAGTTCACGAGTGTCTCAGTACTTCTCATGACTACTGAACTGAAGTTTCACTGTAAAAACGTCTCAGAAAACAGTTCAGGAAGTGATTTCAGCTGAAAGGCCGAACTGTAGCAACACCTGTTTTAAACTTGAAATCACTACGAGTCGTTGTGTGTGCCAAACGATGCTTCTGTTGTGTTTGTCTTCTCATCATGTTAAACATCAGAAAACACGCTGATTTCAGGTCAGCTGCAAACAAAAGGGAAAAAACTGTTAAAGGGCTTTTGATGTTGACACGTTCTAATAAATCATTCTGGTTTTAAATGTCTCACTTCATTATTCCAGCGGGCGACTTCTGTTTGTTAACATGTTGCAGAAAATTCTGTGCAAACTACTTCAGTTCACCTGTTCTCTAAATAACTGTTTAATACTGGGGTTAATGAAAGTATCTCTTCTTCTTCATCATCTCTGTGCTAATCGCTGTCCTCCACAGTGAGTGCTGTGAAAGTTCTCTGCATGTTAAAAACCCTCAGAGACTCCTGTGGTCTTAAAACAAGCAGCTCTTCAGTCTGTCCTGTAACGTCCGGGCTGAGATCTGAACCAACGGGAGGTCGGTGTGGGTTCACAGAGGACAGAGCTGTGCCTGCTCAGCACATTAGTCTTACAGCTGTGGGTGGGTGACACCAGAGGACATGGAGGAGCGACACTGTGAGGAGGCTTTGAACAAACTGATACAATGAAGGATTAAGGTCACGACTGCAGGCTGTCTTACAAAACCACCACATGATACACAGCTCGATGAGTTAAAGAATATCACTGCAGCAAACGTCAAAGTTTGAAGGTACTTTCATCTCATGCCACTTTCCACACACACACAGGAATATTGTGTAATATGCAGAGTGAGACTGGCAGCTGTGGTTAACAGAATTTCACTGTAATAAAAACAGAAGAACCTTTTCAGTAAAGGATCTCATAAATTTACCATCAAAAGAAACAATATAATTAACATGGAAATACAGTTTGAATTCTGTATAAAATAAAGGCTTTGCTGAGAAGTATGACAGTGTTTTACTGTACAATTACAGCCTGTCATATAAAAATATAAAATTCGACTTTATTCTGTATATTTAACATTAAATAAAGTGTATAAATGAAGATTTTGAAGGACGGGCTGTGATGACGGAGTACGTTTTAGTATATAGAATTAGGATAATTGTTTATAAACAATATACAGTATGCATGAGTTGATCAGATGTGTATACTTCATACTCATACTGCTTTTTTCTTTTACATATTCAAAATAAATATAAACAGACAAACAAAGTTTATTTTATAAATTTACTTATTTTTTTGTGGATTTCTCGTGACATTTCTCACGATGTTCACCTTTACCTTTAACTTAACCTTTACCAACCAAACAGTACAGTGATCGCTCTCAGGTAAGCTCAGGTGCAGAGTGTCTCCAGGTGAGGTCATCATAAAGCCTGCAGCGCCCTCATGTGGCAGCAGCAGTCCTCGGTGTCTCCTCTGTTAATGAGTAGACGTCAAACTGAACCAGCAGCACACAACTCTGATTTCCGACTGAAACTCACGTGACGTGAAAGCAGCTGTGGCATGAGAGGAGCGCGTGAAGCTGCGTCCAGATGCTGTCTGGAAAACTGACTTCTCTGAACATCTGTCGACCAATGAGCAGCAACAGGGATGGATTCTCTCTTGTTAATGTGTGTTATGTTGTTAATGTTATTTTTCACGTCTCTTTCTGTTGAAATAAAATGTTCAAAGTTTGATGTTAATATGTTTAAACAGAGTGAAGAACACACACAGATAGAACTGGTTACTTTATTACACTGGTTGTATAAATGCACGTTCACATGTAAAAAAAAAAGATTATCAGCAAACAATACTTTCAATTTTACACTTATTATAATAATACAATAATTATGAATAATAATAATAATGATTCTTATAATATATCTCCATGTTGTATGCATGTTAATGCATCAGTAATCATAATCTATTCATAATATGATAATATAATAACAAACGATTCAGATTACACACAAATGTCTCTTTTCTCCGATCTGAATCTTTGATTAAACTCATTAATTTTCTTGTTGTTCTTAAACTGTGAAGTAACTTCAGCTGTCAGCTGGGAAAATGCAGTATTACCTCCATATTGTACAGTTTAAGTACAGTGTTTGTGTAAATGTACGCTAACTCATGGTGTGGTTCAGTTTTCATGGCCTGCAGTCACACATGCCATCTGCTGCCAGCTCGGAAACACGAACTTTCAAATTGGCACTTGAAGGCATCACATCCGCTTTCTTGGAAAACACTGGAGTAGTTTTCAGGAATAAAAAACATGAAATATGATATCTGAGAGTACAACTGTGATGTCAAGTCTGTTTCCAGGAAAGAGACGAAGAACAAAATGAAAAAAACAAGAACACGTGCAGCAACAAGTCCAGAAACTCTGCGAGTTTAAAACTGCAATAAGATTAAAAAAGACAAATGAGACAAACAGAAGTAAAATAAAAGTCTGATTTAAGCCAACACGAAGTGTCAGATGAGTGTTTTAAAGGTGGAAAACAGTGAGTGCGCTGGGAGGAGTTTAAAGTTCCCGAGTGGAGCTGCGTCTCTCCTCCTCAGCTCACAGCGACCCTGCAGACGGAGGACAGTCTGCGATGAAGCCCAACATGAAGCCACACCGCCGTCTCCTCTTCCTCCTCATCCTGATGTGATAAACATCTGCATCATCACTGTCACATCTCGACCATGAGAGCTCAAACTCTGCAGCAGCTTCATGCAACTTTTCCTCGAGTTTGAGGAGCTGAGCTGAGATGAGGAGCAGAGCCTGAAGCTTTTTTTCTCCAGCCAACAAACGAGAGGTAGGAGCAGACATCCGAGCCCCTGTGCACACATCTGCATGCAGGGTTTCCTCAAGTAGAGACAGTTCATGTGAAATACTTTTAGATGAAGGATGAAGAGCAGCTTCTTAAACCAAGTAAGAGCAAACACAGTGACGTTAAAGTCCAGTTTCATCAGGTCTGATGCTGCATGCAAGTTAAAATAACAGTTTGTGTTCAGCGGTGAAGAACTGCCAAACCACCAAAATTGACGATGATTGTTCATTGTACGGTAAAACTCAAATATATTGGCAAACCTTCATTTTATCCAAATTCATGTAGTATTTTCTGTCAGTTCTACAGTAAAACAGCTTTCATTTATATGGTAAAATATGGAATAAAACAGAAACCTTAAGTGTTTTAAACCACAGTACAGTGTTTTTTTTTTACAGTACAAACTGTGAATGAACTCACATGATGCTGCAGGAAGATGTAAATGATTTCCTCAAATATTCATCTTACTGTATGAAGTGCTCAGACTTCGATGATCAGTAAAATGATTTAAATTGTTCGTGGTTCCATTTTCAACAGTTTTTATTCTGGAATAAACAAACAGTTTTTATTTAATTTAGCACAAACCAATACAGAACACAAGACTCATCCTCAGGGTTAGTTTATTTACGCTCTGGACCAGAAGATCGATGCCACTGTGTGTCAGTGATTTGGCTTCAGTTTGGGCATTTTGTACTTTTCTGACTTTTTAAAGTTTAAGAAAAATCAATTAATCAAGATAACAATATTCAGATTACTCAATAATTTAAATAATAATCAGTTGCAGCTCTTTATTATCACACCTCAGGCCCCTTTTTAACACCGTCTGTCTTCACAATCCTAAATGAACATGTTCATGTAGCTGCTGTTATCATACAGGCTGTAGAGAGAGGCAGGTTCAGGGGTTAAGACGGGCCCAGCAGCTCAGCTGTGTGGTACCTTTGCTGGTTCCTCTGTTTAACGTCTGGACTGTGATTCTGGTTCAGGTCTTTGTGGTGTTTGTCTGCAGGTGGTCGTCATGTCGATGTGGGTGATCCTTCCTGTCAGCCTGCCTGTCTTCACCATCACTGGAATATGGGTTGTGTGAGTACCACAGAGTGAATAAACAACATTTAATGTCTGTTCTGTTAGCATCTGTAGACAAACTACGCTGTGCAAAGTGGAGTCCAGTTGTCTGTAGGTGAGCCCGGTTAGACGGGCTACTTATTATCACTGCACCGATCACGGTGACCTCAGCTGAACGAGCATAGTTCATGAATGTAAAACAGTTTCCTTTTTTGGAAGGAGACAGCAACAACGCGCTGTTTATTCTACGATTGTTGTCAGTGAAGAGTCCAGTTGAAATTCCTCTGGGCTCGTCTGGCCCTCACATCTGCAGCTCCTCACACGACAGCAGCTGCTTTTATGGTGGAAATGAGCCGGTGGGGCTGTTGAGGGCGTCCAGCATCTGTCAGTATACCAGCGAACCACGGCTGGAGGATGTGCTCAAGTGCCTTTGTAGGAGAATCATAAATGGCATCTGGCACAGTGTGTGTTGAAGTGTCACAAGCCTTTAGCATAATCCACTCTCATGTAGCAGAGCTTAGCTTAGTTAGGTTTTTAACATGTGATTGGCTCACTTTAATTTTCAGCTAAAATCCATAAATCTGTGGTCAAAAAGAAATCACAGAGGACGTTGCCAGCCTCACCTCAACTTAACGTCTTTTTTTAGATGATTTCTGTGTAACTGCTTTCTTTGTCTCCGTCTTCCTCTTCCTTTCTCTCCTCGGTGTGAGGCGGGTGACACAGTCTCCTTTTGTGTGAAAGGCCTTTCACACCTTCGGAAAGTGAGCGCGAGAAGTTTTCACACCAGGTCTCCAAAGCTCTCCCTGTCAGAGAGGAGTCTGTGATCCGTCCCTCACTCTTCAGATCTGTTGTTCTTCAGACACGTCCACACCTGTCGGCTTTGAACGCTCTGTTCAGTGACTGACCCAGAAACAAACTGTAGCATGTTTCACACTTTAACCAAAGCAGTGTGAGTGAGTGGATCATTTCATTCAAACTCTGAAGTGATGTGATCCCCTCTATCACACTCATGTGAAGGCAGATCTTCTGTCCTGTTGTTATCAGTGATCAATAGAGTCACTTTGACCATCACAGGTCTTAATTTTCAGTTTTTGTACAGCAGCTTGTTACGTCGGTATCTTATCCGTGGCACAGAGTGTCTTTTGGATGTTACAGTGCTTCAGACTGTTGTCTTGATATATTTAAGCCTCAGATTAGATTGTTGAATGTGGCTGCAGTTAAAAGACAAGTCAAAGAATCAACAGTCATGCTAACATGCAGATATAAGCTATGCCGTGTCCTGTAAAAAGAGCCCTGTAAATCTGACACATTGGACCTTTAACGACGAGTCTGATAAACCCGAAGCATGGGACAATGAGACAGAGTTCATCCTCAGGGGAACACGAATGGTTGTACAACATTTCATGGCAATCCACCAAGTAGATCAAGTCATTATGAGTCCAACAATCCTCTGGGGAACATGAACCATGAACCAAAGTTTTGAAAACTTTACAGCAGTTTCCAACAGTTGTTGAGATATTTCAGTTTGGACCAACGTGGTGAACTGACTAACAAGTCTCAGCAGGTTTGAGACTCTGAGCGTCTGCTCCGTCTCCCTGTAATTCACAGTATATTTGTGTGTGTGCTGGAGCTCAGACTTGCGGCCAGACAGTGTGTTTGTGGGTGTGGTTGTTGTGTAGTTTACAGATGTCAAAAAGCAACAGCAGCTCGTCTGGCGTCAAAGTGCAATTTAAAATGCAGCCAGCAGCTTCTGCGTACACGTATGACGAGGAATGTAGATTTCATTTTTTAAACAGCGTTCAGTTCTTTGACAGTGATTCTGCTTTAACTCCACAGATATGCGATGGCCCTGTACAACCAGCACGTCTGCCCCGTGCACAACTGGTACAGCACACACACTCACACACTCTAACTGATGTTGTGTTGTTATTACTTGAATGACTGCATGCACCCTAATAATCCATAACTGTAATACAAGCCCATATTTGAAGGAAGCCTCTTAAAGCTCCTTACAGCTGCTCTTTTACACATCTTTAACATCACAGTGCATCACACAACTTTGTGTTACATTAAAGCTCGTAGCGTCAAACTCAGAGAATAATCTAGAGATTTATAAAGCTAGCATCGCTTTGACTTCATAAACAACACAAATAGGGAGTTTTAAATTCACTTTTTTTTTCCATCATCATATAGTTCACATACATTTCTGTTTCTGCTCGTAGATCGAGGATGAAACAAAAATAGGAAGCCAGTGTTTTATATTGATTTAAAGCTGGAGAAGAGCTCGGTTCACGTGGACGGAGGGTGAAAACAGACAGAAAAACATGTTTTTTCTTAGGTAGTGCTCTCTGCTCTTGTTAATGTGCCACTGATTGTGAATAATTACTTGCAGATGCACATTGTGAAACCTGTGAAATGTGTGCAGGGGAAAAAAACACTTTCTCAGATGGTCAATTTATGTAGCACCAATTCAGGAAAAGCTAATTCATGGCGTGCTTATTTTACACGAGGAATCTTTTCTCAGCCTACATCAGCGAGGTCCACACCTCCCGGCACGTCTGCGGGTCTTAATTTAACACGTGGAGGCATGAGATAGAGGAGGAATGGAGAGATGGGAGCGGACATTAAAGAAATAAAGTACTGCAGATGTTGACATGAGGGGAGAACGTGTAAAGAGTGTATATGGGAGTAAGAAGGGAGGGAGTTTCTGCAAAGACAAGGAATGCAAACAGATTGGTTTAAATTGAAGGAGGAGGAATCCAAACACAATTTATCTCTGACAGAAACGTCTGTGGCACCCAAACATCACCTGCCTGTGGTGCAAACACTCCCCCGCTGCTCTGAGCTCACGATCCAGGCGGCCCGGCTAACAAACTGAGCTAACATGAGCTAACAGCAGCTACAGCTGTCAGCAGTTTACTTCAGTATTTTTTCTTCAGTGTGTGTAAGTGCATGCATGTCCGTGTGTGTGTGTGTGTGTGTGTGTGTTTACAGGCTGTATAACGCGTCATGTGAGGAGCCGCTTCCCTTACAGAGGAGTCCTGTGCTGTGCTGCACCCTGGACAACATACCGCTCATCAGGTCAGTGATTCCACCTCTGCAGGTGTGTGTTCACCTGTGGACCTCCTGTTAGAAAACACACGTCACACGTCCGCCTGCTGCATGTGATCCTCAGTGAACCAACACAATGGCACATTGTTGACGATGAGTCGCCACTGTCAGTGCGGTTTGTGAATCAACAACAAAACTGACTCAATAATAAAAATCTCATCCATACACAACAGTGTGTGTTGTTGTACGCAGGATGTGACCGTGGATATCGGATGCCTCGCTGTGGTCGGTGGTTTCTACGCTCTGCTCAGTCTGCTTTTGTTTTGTTCAGTTTTATTTTGGCTTTTTTTTTCCTGTTTTGTTGAACCCAAAACAGAAAAACAAGAATATGTCAGTGAACAGAAAAACATCGACATGCAGTCCAGACTGTGGACAGACCTCAGACCTCGATCAGGGAGAAAAAACTAGTGAGACTTGTGGACAAAGTGACGTCGTTCCAGTGAGCAGAGATTCATTTTGATCCTCAACATTCATCAGGACAAAACTGTTGAATATTTTGCACAAATCTACACCTCAGTGAATCTGATGGAAATTTAACATGTCGTCTCCTGTCTGTATCAGAACTTTGGTCAACAGTCATTATTTAACTTCCATTCATGTTAACTACACGTCGACAGACAGACGTCACTTTATAAAAACATTTCAGACAGTAGAGGTGCAATAATTAGTGGATTAATTGATACGTTTTCTCATTTCAGCATCTCAAATGTGAATATTTTTGAATATCTGTGACAGTAAACTGAATCTCTTTGGATTGTGGACGTCATCTTTGGTTTTGGGAACATTTTATGGACCAAACAGTGAAAATTATTGAAAGACTCATGAAAACAGTCAGACAGAAAACAGTGAAGTTGGAATAATTTCGTGTCTTTCCTCTGGTAGACGTGTCTTTAGATAAGCTGGTTAGCAGCTGCAGTGCAGAGTCTGTCCACGCTGCAGTCGTCGGGGGGTCGACCTCTTCACCTCGACAGGAAGACGAGCTTTCTGCTGCGTGTAGCGGATCCTTCACCGCTCTTTGAAATGTCGCCACGCTGAGTCATGAAATGTAAACACTGCATACAAGGACACCAAGAATGACGAGAATGAACAATGGGTTTATGTCGCTGGAGCCTCACCCTCACTTCACGTCCACATGTTTTAGTTTCACGACGTTTTTCATGCTGCAGATAAAAACCTGAGTGTCATCCTTCCCCCGACCTCCCGCTAAGACTGTCGTCACACATTTAAAGACAAACGTTCTCCGCTAAACTGTTTTCCAAAGAAAAATCTTGGCTTGCTTTTAATGCCACAGAGTAAGTAAGAACACATTTGGTGATTTGTCATGACTATTTTCAAGGAATTCCTGCCTGAAAGAGTGCAGATCAGTACAAAACCACGAGGGGGGCGGCATGGAGGTCGTGGATCTGATATGAACTCTGCAGGAACTTGACTGAACTTTGCCTTCAGCCCAGTGAGCCTGAGGCCAGCCGGCACTAATGCCCCCCTCCTCTCCTCTCTGTTTTCGTTGCAGTAAATGTGGAACTCTCCCACCTGAGAGCTGCTTTTTCAGCCTCATATGCAGCACCGGCTCCTTCATGGGTGAGTATCAGCAGTGTGTGTGTGTTTTATCTTTACACACATTTACCCATCATGCAGCTCTCGGCTGAAGGAGGCTCTGTCTAAACTTTCGGGCTTGTTTTCTCAGCTGTAGAGACTCCAGCCAAGTCTCTGTTCAGAATCCACTGCCAGCCCCCTCCCGCCCCGCTCCGGGGGGAAAATGTCCTCGATGCCATGAAAGCTGCATTTTTATGTCTCATGAGCGTTCACCTTCTGACCATGAGGGCAAATACTATGTTCTGCTCCTTAAACTACTCCAAACCATCTATTTCGGGTGGTTGACTCAGAGTTCATTGCTCAGTGTGCAGCGCATTGATTTTTCTTCATCTGTTTGCTTTATAAAACTTTGCCAGGAATCTGAGAATTCACAGACATTTACTGCAGAACGCTTCGGTCTACAGAGACTTTAACTTTTATATCAAAAGTGCAAGTACGACACTGTGCAGGCTGCAGAGCAGGGCTGTTGTTTCTTGTTAAGAGGCCGGCTGCGTTCTCTCGGGCAGACTGAGCCACCGTGGCGAGTGCTGCCCTGATTTAATGTCAGAGCTCGCAGCCAAAGTTCAAACAGAACAGAAGAAGACTCTGACACTGGAGCTCCTTCACATTTAGAGAACTCAAACAGCTCTTATCATGGCGACTACGTAAATACTTCAAGTTCATTTCACTCAATGAGGAACCTTCCCAGACAAAACAGACTATTCAACCAGACCCAGGGACTAAATACACAAACGAGTACCACATGTCACACGATGAGACACAGGTGAGACCTGATCATGGACAGGTGAAACTAATGAGGCTGGAATAGATCATCAAAATAGGCAGGAAGCACCAAGGCACAAAGAAAGGTGAAGAATTACAAGATAAAACAGGAAACACTGGTCTGAAACCAACGTCAGCTCTGTCACCACTGGTGCCCCTAAAATATTTAACATAATCCGAGCCTGCTCGCTGGATAACAGACAACAGAGTTTCTCACCAACACAAACTGTTTGATGAAGGAGGAACTGAAGTGCTGCTGGTCACGTAGGCTTATCTCAGCACGGCACGCCGCTGTCTGTGAACTTCCATCAGTTCAACACAAAGGCAGCTAAACACTGAGGAGAAATATTACAATTAATATTCTCAGCCATTCTCCAACAACCACCAGGTGCTCCCTGTGAACAGATATGAAGTGTTTTACTGATGTATGAAGGGTTTTTCAGTTCTGTAATCTCTGCCTTTCAAGTTATGTTGCAATAAATGGTTAAACCTTGACGTGACTGAAGTTGCGTGTGTGACCTCTCACAGCTGCTTTTTCTGGGAAAATGTTGGAATTTGGGGACGTTAAACGAGCCCATTAACCTGTCACAGCTCACCACACCTCATGGCTTTACCACAGGCAAAGATAGGAGATTACAGTTAGTGTGAAATACTCTGAGGAACACTGCATAATCTCTGTTTTTGTTGCTGGAAGTTAATTTAGCAGACCCACAAAGGTCAAAGGTCAGGCGGGACAGTAAAGAACGTTTTGGTTAAAATCAATGAAATATATAAAGATGGACGTTGTGTCTACATTTCATGCCGTCCTGGAAATGTACAAAGTTCATAGTATTAAGTATTAGGAAAATATTTGCAGCGATTGTGCTGCCGTGTGCGAACTCACACTCAGGAAATTTCCTCAACATCAAACGCGTTCCCTTTTTTTTACTGTGCTCTTACAAACAATACTCAGTTTACATTCATGAGGCCGTTTGTTTAACTCGGAGGTGTGGCGGAGACGAGAAGATCAGAAAGTCGATCCCTCGCTGTGCGGCGGCCAGTGAGACACACAGATAACCCCGAACACAAAACAAGGAGTCTTATCTCAGCGTACACTCGAGCATCAAAAACTGACCACTGTGATCGCCGCTGGGCTGACAATATGAACATGAAAACAGTCTGCAGCCTGATGAGCAGCAGATGTGAATGCCATGAGAGCACTGCAGCGTCATGGCTTGGAAGGAGGATGAAGTAAAATCATTTTTATTTTATTTCTCTGCACATTAACTATGCAGCGTTACAAAGATGCAGCAAACACAGATACATTCCTAAACATGTAAGGGCCAGTTTGTGAATATGTTGAATATCCAGGGTTTACCAGTGATCTTATCACGTTTCCTTTACATTGCACAAAGACTGAAAGACTATAAACATCTGACGTACAGTTTGCATGTGGGCAATGAATGTGTCATCCAGCTGTGTGATGAAATGTGTCATCCTCTCTCCTCCTCTCTCTGTTAGTGATGCTGATCGCTCTGCTGCGTTACGCTCACGTGATAGAGAAACACCAGAACTGTGTCCTCAACACGGCCGGCCTCTCCACCGCCTGGATCTGTGCTGCTGGTCTCATCATGGTGGGAAACTTCCAGGTAATCGCAGTCCTTCACTCACTGCTCTGTGTAATCAGTCACAATCCAGAGAGATAGATGGAGGTAGACGTTTGGTCGTGTTGATGTTGGTGCCTGATGATGAGACTGATCAAATCACAAAGCTGTACTTTGGCTGGATTACCAACTGCCACGTGTCCGACTGATGGAAAAGATTTTTTAGTTGTTGTTTACAGTTTTTGAGAGATTGGAGTGCAGAGGAAAGAGAAAACTGGGATTATGACACTAAAATGTCCCAAAAAACTGGTGGAAATATAAAACGTGCTGCTGCTCTTAGGTCTTTAACTTGAACCCATTTCAAGTTTGAGAACAAAATACAAAAGCTCCAAAATGAGTTCAGGCTCATGCTGTTTCATAAAATCAATCAAAAAACTTATCCGCCTGCAAACAGAGCTCTTATTCTCTAAACTAAAAAAAGTTGCACAGTTTCCATTCACAGAGACAGATTGCTATCTCACAGTTTTCAGCCTCCGGCTATTGTGAATCACAGTTTCTTTGTTTGACGTCGAGGTGGATGTTTGATCTTCTAGTCTTTGAGTATCCCAGGTGTAGTCTGATTACAGTCAGCGGGACATTTTGTAAATGTGTTAAAGCACCAATCCAGCGTGTTCTCTTCGGCCTATTAGGATAATTATGAGGTTAAAATGTTGCTTTATTCTCGGTGTAATGCTCTTTCTCCTCACACAGACTTTGCACATGTTCAGACCTGCTGAGATACGACTGTACTGATTTATAGGTCGGTGTCATGGCAACTGAAAGCAGAGGGTCCCTGTGGCCTCTATGTAACATAAACAGTGTGGAGGTAACCGTCGAGATGGCCCGCTGCTTCTGTTTAACCAACACACAGATACTCTGAGCTCAGATCTCTGGTGCAGGTCAGACATTTGCCCCCGAACATCTTTAGTGATGTTAGGTGATGGTGCTGCAACTAGATCTGAACTAGTGTTAGTTACTGAGGAGGCAGCAGTGGATCAGCACCTTCTGTATGCTTTGAAACCTCTTCAGATGATGCAAAACGCGGCGGCGCGCCTGGTCTTCAATCACGCCAACATGTCACCCCGCTGCTCATCGAGCTCCTCTGTCTACCTGTAGACTGTTTGTGTGTCGCTGATGACTAAATGTAAACAACCAAATGTTCTCTTTAAGTTCTCAGTTCGTTACCTTCAGTGGACCATCAGGTGAGGTCAGTGAGTAACTGTCTGGATTACGTCACTAAATGATACTGTGAATGATAAACCGTGTTGAATCTGATCAGTACACGTGTCTGCTGAGCCTCTCTCGTGTGTTCCTACCCTGCAGCCTCTCAGCACTTTGTAGAGCTTCCAAGTAAATCTCTTTTGATGCTGTGTTTGTTCTGTCTGAAGATTGTCTGGCAGCCTCTGTGGTAGTATGATCTTAAAAACAAGACAAGCTGGCTGTGTATTGTGTGTCTGTGCTCGGTTTAAGGAGGTGCTCTCATCTTGTTATTAAATGAAGCTCAGTATGAGGGTCACCCTTTGTGCTGATGTGTAACTAGTTTGAAATATGTGTTGGAGAAGAGGAGCTGCAGCACGTGTTTGTACACGCGTGTGTTTTCAGTAGATGCACAGAACATGCAGAACGTACAGACAGACATCTGCACAGGTATGTAATGTATAGCTGTTGTGGCCTCGGGCGCTGACTGTCTTAAAACTGGTGATGAACACATGTTAACTTTTGTTTTTTGTATGTGCAGGCAGCAGCAAACTAAGTTAATTTACTCGAGTATTGTAATTCATAGCTCCGGTTCTGGTGGTCGGTCCGGTGTCCCTCCCCGTCTTCACCACCCTCCTCTCCCCAGTGGTCCAAAACACCTGTGGTACACTAAGACTCCCCCGGTGTTCTGAGTCCGGGCAGCCCAGCTAACAAACTGAGCTAACATGAGCTAACAGCAGCTACAGTTTACTTCACTGTCCATCATAAACTCTGTAAATCACAGAGAGTTGAGGCGGAGCATCCGGAGGACAGCTACGTCACCGACTGTGTCTGTCTGCTGAGCAGGTTGTCTGTCATCAGTGGACGTGTGTGTCTGTGTAATATAAAATCCATCATGTTCTGAGATGTGGGTGCTAACGCTCATGCATGTGTTAGCATGGTCAGAGGTCAGTGCTGTAGTTGGAGGGCTTTCCTTGCTTGTGAAGCTGCCGTCTCAGATTCCTCCTGCTCTGTTTCTGCACGTCTGGGCCTCTCTAACTACACTGTGCACAGTTCATCCTCAGGGATCATCATCCAATTCACCACCAGTAGTTAAGGGTGGTCCTGCCGTTCTTTCTGATTGGCTGCACGGCTCTCCTCCCTGTTCATTGCATAATGAACCTCAGTGTTTGCCTCCGAGTAAACATGGCATGGAGTCCTCGACGTGCTGCATGAACGCGCTCCACACTGACGCCACGTCTGCTGAGAGATAAACAGCCATGCACACGAAATGTTTACATCTCGGAGATGAAGTGTTGATGTCCAATCAGAGTTTCAGGAACTCGTAAATGAGACGAGACGCACCGAGCAGTGATACATATCCAGAATATTTGACCACTTTAACACTTTTTTACTCACCGCTGTCTGACATGATATAGATATTCTGTATGTGTGACAGTTTTGAGTTTGTTTTGTGCTTCCTGTTTTATTTTGTGTCTTGCATTTCAACTTCCTGCCTTGTTTTCCCGCCTGTTTTTGATTGATTAGTTTAGTTTGTTGTCCTCTGGTTATTTAGCTCCTTTAGACATTAAACATTATTCAGCTGCTGTTAAAGATGATCTGATGTACGTATGTATGATGTACGGCTGTCAAAGAGGACGTAAAGATGTTGGTACACATCTGCTCGCCTGCAGTTTTTGCCCTGGGCTTCGCCTGTCAGGCACACAACATTTAGATTTGTTTACTCGACTGCCGTTTATTTTTAAAGCATGACATGACAAATTTCATCATTTCTAGGCAGATCTAAAATGTAGGAAGTTGCATTCATCATCCACAGACTTCATATTTCTTCACTCTTTGTGCTCTAACATGGTTCATGCGGCACACACGCTCATAAATCAAGCAGAATCTACGTTTGCCTGCTCTTTGTGTGTCTTCCCTGTAATTACAGCCCTTAAACAGCTGTGATGTGTCCCACAATGCACCTCTGTCATCCATGTTCAGGATGTGTAATCATCATACCGGTTGAAAATGTGTGTGTGGAGGAAGTATTTATGAAATTATAAATACAGGGAACATGCGCTTCCTCTGTGTGATGGTGCTGAAGCTGACGAGCACATCGTGGTGACGGGTTTCTTATCAGCTCGAGTACAAACTGACACAGCGTTGTCTCTCTCAGCGTCAGAGCTGATAATGGAGATGATCTTGTTGCCTTTGGAAATTGGTCTCATTACACTTCTCCTCGTTTTCCCGCTGCAGATCATCCTGTCCTGTCCTGTGACCTTTTTTTTGGGCAGATGATATTGTAACAGTGATTACCCAGAGTGCCAGTGTTAGGTCACAAAGACTCCTGTGTTCATTCATTCATTTTCTTTAACTCACCTGTTCAAATTATATTAAGGCTTGAAGTTACGAGAGCGTGGACGGTTGACTGACTTGTTCTCGTCCTGCCTCGTGTTAATCTTGAGTTGGTTTCAACCCATCGAAGTCTCGGTCTCGTCTCGGTCTCGATACAGCGTGGTCTTGATCTCAGTTTAGGTTGTCTTGACTACAACACTGGAATATGTTGTGTTTCTATATATAATAAAAAATAAAGTCTTAAAAATGAGCTGATGGCATGGCATGGCAGATTGTTTGTAAAAATGTAAATGTCTGCTTAACTTCTAAATAATGTTTAACCAAACTCGTACCGTACTGAGCTTTAATGATCCCTGTGTGAGATCTTCAGTGTTTGTTTGTTTTCTAGGTGGATTTTGCCAAAGTCCTCCACTACGTCGGTGCTGGAGTGGCCTTCCCGTCCAGCATGCTGTTTGTGTGCCTTCAGTCGGCTCTGACCTACAGACTGGCCAAGACCCAGGAGGAGTACCGGATAGGTCACCTGCGTGTGGGGATGGCTCTGCTGGCACTGATAGCCCTCGTCCTCAGTATCCTACCGACATGAAATGACGTTTTTTCTCTCTTGTTTTGAGCTGTAAGACTAAAATCTCACTTCATAAAGAACACATTATATCTGGTGCAGATGTGTGTTACGCTCTTCCAGCCTGTTCAGTAGTTCTGTGTGTGAATTGTGTTACACACCCCCCTGCTGGAGGAAAAACAGTCTTACATCCTTTTGCATGACTGAAAACACTCAAGTGTTTATTTGTTTAAACTGAAGTGATCTCTCATCATGAAGCAACAGAAGTCTTAATAATAATACATGTTAAATTTGTAAAGTAACTAACGCCCTCAGATAAATGCTGTGAAGTAAAAAGTACAATATCTCTCCTGAGATGTTGTGTAGTAGACTCAAGTACAAATACCTCAAATGTACCTTCAGTACAGGACTTGAGTAAATGTACTTAGTTAAATTCCAGCTCTGACAACATAAATCAACATATGTATTAAAAATAAAGAAACAGATGTCTTCACTAACACCTCCGTGAAGACATCTGGATCCTGCAGCCATCCTTAACTTCTGATCACCAGGTGGAGTTTTCTTTTGTCAGGAGAGCTTCGCCCTGCAGCACGCCTCCGCCATCTTTGAGTGGATCTACTGCATGCTCATCATGCTCTTCTACGGGACTTTTGCCTTCGAGTTCGGGGGCATGTCGGGGGACACCCTCATGGTCCTGTCCAGGGGAGGCGGAGTGCAGAGCTTCTCCGCCTCCTCTGAACACAAGGCGGAGGTGGGCAGTAGCTCCAACCACCACCACCAGACAGAGAGCTTCTCGATGCTGTAACCAAACTGCAGCATGCCTTCAGCATGTTCTGGAGGTCAAAGGGTGGCACGTGGGCCTGTCTGGAAGACACTAAAGCGGAGTTTAGCGCCTGGAAGCTGCATCCTGCATATCCTCACGCTCACTATTGCACAGAGCCAAAGCTGTTCCACTCAGCAGTGACCAAGCACTGATCCACAGGCTGCACTGCAAACCATTGCACAATACTGTAAGTGCCTTCTCTGGCCACAAAGGCGACACATGGACACACACAGACGCACACAGACACACACGGACACACACAGACGCACACAGACACACACAGTCCTCGCTGTTTGTTTAATTCTCTAAAAGGAACAATCTCTCTTTTATCAGGCTGAACGTCCTGAAAGTTCCTCAGATGTCGCTCCTCGCTGAGCAGACAGCGGTTTGTTTTCATGATTAGACGTTCACACACCGAGCTCTGTATTGTTTTCTACTCAGGAAGTTTTGTTACATAATCCACTTTCACTCTTTACCTCACTTGCAAGGTGAAGAAAAAAGAGTTTTGACAATAGATGGAAAGTTACCGTGTGCCAAGAATAATTTCATTTATTGTTTGTCGTACTTTTGTGTTCAAAATGATCTATGCTCGTGTTAATATCAACAGAAAATATCTTTACGACCATACGCCTGTCTCATATTACCAGATAAGCTCCTTGTATATTTTGTTGTATCTTCAGCTCTTTGCCAAAAAATCCTTGTGTCGTTGTTCTCAGTAACAAAGACAGTCTTTACTTTTTTTTAATGGGACCAAGCTATTTTAGTAAAGATGATGTTCTCTCTGGATTTGATCATATGCAGAAATACTTTTACAAGAATGTTTAATAAAGACTGCAGAGAACAAAAGAAAGATGATTTCTTATTTTTCATTCACCCTAAAAGAAAAATCTCGAAGCCTCTTGTCAAAATGTTTTATTGTTCAAAGATCATATTTACATATTTTTCCAGGATTAATGACACATGTAGATGAACAGTACGGATTCACGTTTGATTCTGTGACTCATTCATCTCGTCTCATCTCGTCTGCTGGCCTTGATTCACAGTTTCAGTGCCAAATGTTTTAAAACTTAAGAAACAGGCGTGTGTCCTGATTTCCTCCTGAAACTCTAAAAACTAGTAAGACTTTCATCTTATATCAAACGTAAGACTTTTCAAGGACCAGCGTGTCGGATCGAGTGACATCTAGTGGTGTCACCTCACTCTCCTTCCTGCTGTGAAAGAGAAACTGTGAGATAAAAAACGTATCTTATTTTCAGGTGACTAAACATCAGTTATGTATATTACACTCCATCAGACACACTGGACCTTTAAAGGCTTCAGATTATCACTAAAAGCTGCAGACAGATTTCTATTATACAAAAATAAATGTTGGACTTCATGATTTCACTAATTATGAGTCACTGATATTTAAAACTTCTTCTTCTGCCGGTCTTGAGGACATTGAGATTTTCATCTCAAACATGAAAAATATATATAAATGTTTCTGCATTGAAACAAGAGCTCTGAAGTTTGCACTGAATGTCTGAATGACGCAGGTTTGTTCCTAATAACAAGATCATTGATTGTTGAACCGGTTCAAGAACCAGAAACTGAAACTAAACAAAATATTACAGGAAATTAAAAAACTTATTTTAAGTGATCTCATAGTTTATTTTCATTACGAACTTTGTCTTATTTGATTTTAATAAGATAGTTCAGATTCCTCCACAGACCACTAGAGGGAGGTTGTATACCACCAGTGATACACGTACCATAGTTTGAGAAAAAAACCTGCAGCCGACTATTTACCATCTAAATACTGACAACAACAACAACAACAACAACAACAACACTAGTCATTAACCTTTAAAACTTCTCGGGCAGATCTACTGTGGTTCTTGTGTGATCAAGTATCAGCAGATCAAATCATAGAAAACTGAAGAAATAATATTTGAATCTTGTACATGGACCTTTGACGTGGCTTTGGAGAAAATTAAATATGTAGAATTAAAGTTTGTTTTTGTAGTTTAAGAGCTTGCGATCATCTATAACTACACCCTGCAGACACACGTCTATCATATAAAAATACAGTTAAACACTCACTCACTCGTCTCTTTGGGACATCTGCTGTATATCTTGATCTCATCTTGAGCTGTTTGTGTCTGCAGGTCTTAATGTATAAAAAGTTTCATCATGGAGAGAATAAAATGGCGGACTCAGGCACAGGTAATAAGATCTTTGAGGGTTTGGATCGTCCACAGTAATACTAAAACACTGACACTCTGCTCTCCCTTAAAATTTGGTCATTCACTTATTTCTGGACAGAAAAGCCAAATAGTCTGTGAGTAACTCTGCAGGCATGTGACTGTACACTGTATCTCTGGGACAAAAATACCGAATAGCTCATATTTCAGGTTTCTGTTGGGGGGCTACGAAGCCATAAAGTACAGATGAAACCTTTCCCTCCGTCCAATGACCACCGATTATCTGCACCCACCCTGACCCGTCCCTTCATACCCTCCCAGCTGCCATTCTCGTACTGGGTTACAGGAATACGAGGGGCTATCTATACATCACATACACACTCACTCTCTCTCTCACACACACACACACACTGATACAAACACACTTTAGAAGTTGAGGTTCTTCGGGACCTCCCAGGGGAACTCCTTCCTGCCAAAGTGTCCGTAGCAGGCCGTCTTCTGGTAGATTGGTCTCTTCAGGTCCAGGTTTCTGCAGCACAACAACACCTTGAGTTAAGACTCTCCCTGAAGTCCAAGTTCAGGTTTCTCTACGTTCAACACAGTTGCACAAAAACACTTAAATCTTCTCCTCAAGGTTTCCTTGAAAAGTTCAATTAAATGATTAACAGGTATCACATGGAAACTGCAGTAACTGGACTCCATGAATCCATAGTCACCTAGTCACTGTGTGTCATACTTACTTAAACTTAAGGTGTTTTGTGCAACCATGCACTAACAGGTTAAAGATCTAGATCTTATTAAACTTGTCGCACAACAAAGCAGATGCAGTTTCATCAGTGTGACACTGACCTGACGATGACGCCAGGTCTGAGGTCAAAGTTTTTATTGACGATCTGCAGCAGCTCCTTCTCGCTCTTCTGAGAGGAGCCGTAGGTGAACAGGGAGATGGAGAGCGGGTGGGCGACGCCGATCGCGTACGCCACCTGAAAATACAAAACAAGACAACTGAAGGTGATCTGTGTTTTAGACCTCGTTCAGATTTCACCCATGTGTCCATTCAAATCCACGTCAAAGCTTTGTACTTCCTGTTTTATGCTGAAAGAGTCTTTCCTCAGGTGTCTTGTGTTACTTTACTTCCTGTCTATGACTTTTTCCCACCTTTTTTCATGCGTTTAGTCCGTGTTGGTTCAGAAAGGCAGCAATGAGTGCAGAAAAATGCAGAAAGTAAAAGCCATAAATAAAAAGAGGTGTCTGAAACTAAAGTACAAAGTAAAGTGACAGAAGTGCAGCAAACAATGAAAACCAGACCAATATATGAGTGATGGCATTCAGTGAAATATACGCTGCAGTATAAGATGAGAGGCTGAGGTTGTTGTAAAGTGATCTGACCTGCACCAGAACCCTCCTGCACAGCCTGGCCTTCACCAGAGACTTTGCCACCCAGCGGGCGGCGTAGGCGGCCGAGCGGTCCACCTTGGTGTAGTCCTTCCCAGAGAACGCTCCGCCCCCGTGAGCCCCCCAACCTCCGTATGTGTCGACGATGATCTTCCTGCCCGTCACTCCGGCATCACCCTGACGGAGAGTCACACGAATGTTTATATTTTTTACAATGCCTCTGCAAGAATCCTGGATTTCAAATATTGTCTTGTATAATTTTAATCTTATTTAACAAAGATTATATAATAATGTGCATCGGAATTTTAATATAATTTGATCATAGTCTGGATTAATTCTAATAACAATAATACTGTAATGATTATATTTATCATGTTGCCTTCACCTGTGGTCCACCGATCACAAAGCGCCCGCTGGGCTGCAGGTGATAGATGGTGTCCTCGTCCAGGTACTTTGAGGGGACCACAGCCTTGATGACCTTCTCCTTCAGGACCCTCTTCTGCTCCTCCAGGTCCACGTAGTCATCATGCTGCACTGAGATGACCACGGTGTGAACCCTCTTTGGGATCACTGCTCCGTTCTCTTGGGTGTAATGAACCGTCACCTGGATGGTGGGTGGAGAGAAGATGGAGGAGAACATATTTATTGATATAATTAATGTGTTGAGGCATGTAACGTGTTCTTCAACTGTATTCACAACACAAGAAACTCAAAAAGTGTTGGCTTCATCGGACCGTGACATAATTTCTGCAGATCAGTCACACATGGGACGATGTGGTCCAGGTGGAATAAACCAAAGTTAAAGTTTAATGTTCCCACATCCACAGAGAGCCTTCCTCTTTGAGCTCTGAGTCCTGACATGTGCAGTGAGTTCAACGAGTGATATGTGCAGAGGCTGAAGCTGTTGGAGGTGTTATTGGAAAGATGTCTCCCAGCTCACGTTGCATACCAGCGTGCTCTGGTTGAGGTCTGCTGGTAAGCACATTCTGGAGGTCACTATCGCTGTCCCACCGACATGCAAGTGAGCAACTATAAACACAGCGAGGACCGCTGGCTGGAGAACTTACAGACAACACCAGCGTGAATCTGGTGTGTGTTCAGATTATTTTATAGCAGCTCAGTGCAGAGATCTTTGATTGTGAGTTAAACACATCTCTGTCTTATAATCCTGAGTGTTCAAATATAAATAACTCAACTCTATCCACATTTTATGGATATTTGACTGCAGCAGAGTGTTTGAACGCCACCTGCGTCTTCGAATCCGGGCGGAGCCAGGGGACGGTCCCGTTACGTCTCAGTTCAGCCATCTTGGCGTTGAGTTTGTGGGCGAGGACGACGGTGAGCGGCATACACTCTTCTGTTTCATCTGTGGCGTATCCAAACATCAGACCCTGTCGACACACAGCGGAAATGAAGTATGTTGTCACTCATGTCATATTCATAGTGCTGGTAAGTATATTAACTAAAGTGTTGTGTTGTGTTTGCAGGTGACCTGGTCTCCAGCTCCGATGTCGCTCTCCTGACGATCGATATGAACTCCCTGTGCGATGTCAGGGGACTGCTGCTCGAGAGCCACCAGCACATTACAGGTTTTATAGTCGAAGCCTGGACGGACAGACGGAAAGAGACAACAAAGAGGAGACATGCAGAATGAACTGATGCAGACAGACAGCAGATACCAGGCCAGCGGGATGTAACAAAACATCCTTCTACCTTTGTCTGAGTTGTCATAGCCGATATCTCGGATAGTGTCTCTCACCACCTTCTGATAGTCCACGTTGGCTCGGGACGTGATCTCACCACAAAGCAGCACCATGCCCGTCTTACACACCGTCTCTGTTTAACACACAGAAGAAGACGCGGTATGCAGAGACAGAGAAGAGGTCATCAGGTGGAAATGACAGATAGAGCTGAGTGTCATCTGCATAGTGGTGATACAAGAAGCCATGCATGATGGTAATGGGACCCAGAGACGAGGCGGTGCTTCGATCACTTCTGTCACACACAGATTTGTTCTCTCTGGGTATCCGGCTTCCTGCCACAGTCCAAAGACTGTGACAATAGGCGACTCTTAATTTCCCGTAGGTGTGAATGTGAGCATGAACGGTTGTTTGTCTCCAGGTCATATTCGACCCTGATGGGGATATGTGATTAAAGATAATGGATAGGTGTGTGTACGTTATTAAAAACTGTGAATACAAGTAAAATGTAGAAAACATCACCGTGTTTACAGGCCAGATATCTGTATCACTTCAAGTGGACTGGCATCGTAACAATAACACAAATGTTGTGAGCGCTCTCGTCACTTTTTCTCCTGACTGTAGCATCCTAAAAGACTTCATCAAACATCAGGAGGTAAAGTGGAGCTTTGTATCTCCCTCTGCTTGAGAAAAACACCTGACACTCACCACAAGCCACTTTGGCATCAGGGTCCTGCCTTAGGTGAGCGTCCAGCACAGCATCACTGATCTGGTCACATATCTTATCTGGAAAAGAAGATTTAAATATATCAATAATCTGGAGTGCTATGTGCATGCGTGGGTTGTTTCCTTGTGTGAACTTCTGCTGCACGTCACATTTCTCAACCAGGCAGAGTCTGAAAATATCACATGTCATCTGTCCGTCAGAGTACTACACATCATTCATATTAGGAGATGCGGGCCTATGAATAGCTTTGGCTTGGTGAACGCGTGCCGTGTGACTGTAACACCATCAGCACGGACACACTCATTCATCTACTGTACTGAAACACACTCAGTTTGCCTCTCTGTTACTGCCACTGCACGACACTTCACATCAACTAACTCATTCAAAGAATATTAAACATGAACCTTGACGTTCATTTCTCATGTATAAAAGCAGGTTGGACTTAGATAGATTTACAGTGAGTAATTTCACGTTTGATACTTTGTTTTGCTGTTAACACTTCAGTACTGTTACTATTTTTACTCTGTGGTGTTGACAGGTCTTACATTTGAGTAGATAATGTCAATACTCCTGACACGCCTGGAGAACGAGGTGTAAAAAAAAAAAAACTTATTATGTGTAAGCTCACCCGATGATGAGTCATATTAGTTTTAATTTCATAGACAAATAATTAATCAATTGATCAAAACAAATAATCTGGATGTTACGTTCTGGTTGGTTGCAGCTCCACGTGTGAGCTGACGGCCTGCCTGTGTGTGTCGATACATCACATACATACCGAGGTAAATGTCAAGCTCACATGAGTCCAGCTCTCAGATCTTTGCGCTGGCTTCACGTCTGTCAAAGAACCGAATGAATGATTTCTGATCATGTTTGTTATGAACCGTTCAAACCTCTCAGCACTGTTTCCTTTTTGATAGGCTGCCACCTGCTGACCTGTTCTGTGAAGAAGTTTGTGTCTCCACATTAAGATGGGTGTTTTAACCATGATCCAGCTTTAGAGCTTTCCAGTGAGTGCTTGGGCTTCATGATTTTTTCAGTTTGTGTATTGTTCGTTGTGTTTTGACACATCAACGTGAAGTTACAGGAGAAAGCATCAGGATGGTAGTTTGTGTCAAACTCAGTTCAGCTGCAGCTGCAACGTCTTCTGACTCTTCAGTCTAACGCAGGGAAGATCGAGTTTCCTCGGTATACGTGGAACCGGACTTCTAAGTAAGCACATTGATCAGCAGAGAAGAACTGCTGCATGTTTCCTTTGTGCGAACTCTGCTACAAGAGCAGCTGTCACGTCAACTTTGATTTTTTGATCACGAGACAACTTTGAGCTAATTATTCAACATAACTTCAGTTAACACAGCGTTTTAGAAGCAGCAGGTGAACATGCATTTTACAGTTGAACTTCAGCTGCAGACTGTGAGCATCATATGCTTTTAAAAGTTTTTAAAAATGGCCTCATGTCTGTACAGTTTAGGACTGAGGCTCTAAAAACTTCACAACTGCACCCAGAAATAGAAATCGCAGCATGAATCAGCGCTGCGTGGCTCCTCAAACCACTTTTTTATGCAACAGTGCCTCCATGCAACGCTCAGGATTCTGCACATTCCTCAAAGTCATCAATGATCACTGAAACATAAAAGTGTTTAGCACGCTCCTCATTCATTATCTGCAGCAGGTGAAATGCAGCATGGAGAGGCAGTCCTCTACTCACCAGGATGTCCCTCTCCCACAGACTCAGAGGTAAACATGAAGGACCCATCGTGAGGAGCGTTGTCGTAGCTCCCGTCCATGGTGCCATTCATTTTGTCGCTTTGAAAGGTGCCTGAAACACACTGTGAACTGGATGGAGACAGGAGGAGTGATGACTGTGGAGCAGAGAAGCTGTTTGAGCACAAAAAGCGTCCTTGTATTTCTTATCAAAAACAGGATGACAAAGACGGACAGATTGTGTGGCAGACTTCAGCTGCAGTCTGATCTCACAGTCCCAAGGCAGAGCAGCAGGATAACTCTGCACTATATAAGGCAAAGACAACATACACACTCACATGGGGGGAGGGCACCATGTGAACCGGCGGGTTAGACCATTCAGAGGCGAGAACGGGGAGGGTGGGCTTACTTTTTTTCTTCTTCTTCTTGGAGACTCTTTTTTTTGCTGAATGTTCCCGCTTTGTCAGAAACTCGACTCATCGGACTCAGATCCCTCCAAAAGTCCGACTCGTTGTCTTGAATCAGTCAGCAGAGTGTTGATTTCATCGGACGGTCACTTTGAAGCTCCTCGGCAGATTCATTCATGCCTGCTCTTTGTTTCTTTGTACCTGGGGGCCCCTGAGGTCTCCGATGGGGCGTCTGTGGCTGTTTGCACAGAGAGCTCCTCGCTGCCAATGGGACGCTTTTACTGCACGAGTCAGAGTGTCCAGGTCTCCTGTCAGATCATTTCATTTCATTTAGATAAAAGTGAGCAGGATTTAATGACATCAGTGCTGTAGTTGCTGATTGCAACCCCTCGCTTCTTTCTAGCCTCGACCCAGAGTTTAGTTTGTCCCTTCTGAGCTACTGTAGAGAGATTTGTATTTTGATGTGCTGACCACAAGATGTCAGAAACTCATCACACATTAGTTTATCTCCAGACGGCAGAGATGATTTGAAAATCTCATTATTAATTTATTATTATTTTATGACGACATAAACAACATTTGGAAACACAACAAATCACCATATTTGTTCAGTGAACTTGCAATTTAACCACATTTAAACAAAGAGACTGTAAGTGGAGCATGAACATGAACGTGAACATGAAGTGCTTCAGCAGGCAGAAAGATTAAAAACTAAAATAACAAACATCTTTTAATAAAGTCAACAAACTGTCAGTCGACTGAACCATGACGTGAAGTTTGTCTCTGTTTGGTCTTCAGGGGACGTACTCTTGAGTTGGAAGGTTGATGGCGTTGGTGTTTGTCTCAGGCCAACATCTTCTCAGAGTCCTCTGGATTTCTTTTCGGACCTGAAAAACAAATCATGATTTATTTTTGATAAATTTTTATGTTGTTAATTTTGACAGACGAGACTTTATTGTGCAGACGTAGCTCACCTCTTCATTCAGAAAGCAGTACAGCAGAGCAACAATGAAACCCTGCAGAGACATGAAAAATCCAATCAGTCAATCAATTAGTTGATATTCTGATAATCGTTTTAGTTTCTCAGCTTCTAAACAGTTTTTGTGACAAAGCTGAGTGTTTTTGAGTTTTGGTTAAACATAATATTTGAAGGCTTCCTGCAGGATGATGACATTATTTAGACCAAACGATTATTATTAAACTTTAATAATGCAAATTATAGTTAGTTCCAGTCCTGACATCGTGTTTCAGCATAAGCAGTTTAGTTACTTTCCGTCAACGTTAACGTATCTCTCTTTGGAGTGGGTGGTGTGACAGATCCGTTACCTGGAAGGAGCCTAAAACTAATTCAACGCAGAGTCGAGGCCCGACGCCGACGTGTTCTGGAAACAGTGCGAACACCACGTAGTGAAGTCCAAACAGAGGGATGAGGAGCAGAGTGGATCGAATGAGTCTCCTGCAGCAGACGACAGGAGACGAAGGTCAAAGACTGACAGGAAGAGAGAGAGCAGGTGTGTGAACAGAGACGCACCTGTACAGGTGTGGCTCGTTTTGGTTCACGCGTGTGGCCTTTGACTTCTGAACGATGATCCGGCTGATGTTCAGGAAGATCATGAAGTTCATCTGTGGATCACATCACACACAGTCCAAACTGTTTCCTGTTTGTGTTTAAAGAAGCTAAGCTAAGCTAAGCTAAGCTAACTGCTTGCTTTTAAGGAATAGTCAGACCTCTGGATGATGTTCAGACTTACAAGCTGCTATTAGGAGACTGTTAAAGTTGTGTCTCCTGTCACCTCTTGAGTTTTGTTAAGGTGGAGAAGACGAGTGCTTACAAAGATGGAGAGCAGAATGGGAGTCTTGATTATCCACCATAAGCGGCTCTCCAGGTTGTCCCAACACCTGCAAATACAAAATATTAACATCGTTAGCATCACATGAAAATCTGAAAAGTACCGACATTTTACTCACCCCTCATCGTCGAGCTGCTTCTTCATCAGGGCCCACACCACGACGGTCACTGACGGAGTTCCTACAAAATCAGACAAATCCAGTCAACACCAACAGGTGAAAGCACACAGACACATGTGAACACACGCCGTACCCCAGCCGATGGTGGCGTAGATCCAGAAGACCGTCCTGGTCTGCGTGAAGGTGAAGAGCAGCAGAGTCTGCAGGTACAGACCCTCCACAAGCAACCACGAGAAGTTAGACAGAACACAGAAGTGGAAGAAGGTCACGGCTGCTTTGCACTGCAGCTGAGGCGACACAAAGGACACGACTTTTAATTCAGAGGCAGGACGAGGGCTGAAGACACAGTGATGGATTTATTGTAAATAGATGAAAACGTCCCCAAATAAATCAACGTATATCAGCTCATAGTATCTTCAGATTCATTCTGCATTAAAGATGTTTACACAATGATTTCTATTGTTTTAGACGATTAGTCGATTAATCAGTCAGTCAATCGACAAACAGAACACGACTTTTAAAGAGCCGTCTTCATAGTCGTTCGACATTTTGAAGAATAAACGATGAATTGATTCATCACAAAATAAGAACTTGCAGTTTGACTTGTGTCAGCGGGCTGCAGGCTTACTGAGGACACGGTGCAGTGGTCCGTGCTCTTGTCTGCAAACAGCACTGAATCTTTGATGAACACAGCGAGACTTCTGAGCATGAACGTCACAAACAGGTTGAGGTGGATGTAGTTACGCCGGCAGAGCAGCTTCCTGAGAGAAATATTAAGAGTTGAAAATATCTGATTGATGTTTTTTCCACAAGTTTAATGAAAACATGTTCAAACTTTAGTTTCTTGATCGACCTGAAGCAGCAGAAAACCAGAGCAGCGATGAGCAGAGCAGCCAGAGAAACTCCGTATCCAACACTGTAGATCAACTTCAGCGTATCAAAGTAACTTTTCTGGAGAAAAACATGAAATATTTAACAATTTAAAGCATAAAGAACCAAAACTTTGGTGAAATGAGATAAACTTTGACCTCTGTATCCCCTGTACCTCTGTGCCCATGTCTTCATCTTCATCAAACGTCTCAGAGTAACAGGCTTCATAATACGGCATGCTTGTTTTGCTCCATCCTCGGACTGTGCAGCTCCGTGAGATCAGAACTGTGAAGGAAAGACTTCGAACTGCAGCTGAAACCTGAAATATATTTTCTACAACAATCTGAAACGAGTGTAGTTTTTGTACAGACTAATTTGTTTGCACTTTATGGTTGGACAGATGTTTACCTGGAGGACTTCCAGGCTTCAGCAGCGGCGGAGGACAGTGGACGGAGACGACGTCTCCTTCTGAGGCAGCTGGCCAACAGTTCACTCCATCCCACTCCATCACACAACCTTCAAATAAAAGCACCATCAGCATGTTTCAATGATAAATGCATCTCTGTGAATCCAAAGGAGCAGTCACCTGCTGTTGTGTTGCTGGTCGACTGAAGCGATGCTGCAGCGTTCATCTTCAGTTTACACTCACTTTCCTTCTTTTGTAGATGAAGAATAATCGAACATTCAGGATGAGTCGACGTTACCTGACACACAAACACAAGAAGATTACTGCAGCTCACACAGGTTGACATATTTTACATTATTTTATTTACAATAGATCTCATGCATCTCCTGCATCAGTCTGAACTAAAAGAGACATAAAATACATAAAAGAATCACTTACCATGTAACATGTGATGATCAGGATGTAAACAGCAGCAGTCAGACTGAAGTTCATGGTTTCAGTCAAAGTGAACACGTGTGTGTTTTGTGATTTAAAAAAGTTGAATTCTTTCTGAAACCGTCTTCAGGGTTCGCTTCCTCCGACTTCCATGAGACGACTGAACAAACATCTCTGTCCTCACAGGATGATCTCACCTGAGCAGCTTCATGCAGCAGCAGGAGGAGGTCTTCAAGTCACTGTATGATTTATGCTGCACACTGCTGACATGATAGTTTGAGTGTTTAAGGTCCAAACGGGTCGGCTGAATGTTAAACATGTGCATTAAGCGGAGTTATTTTATTTTATGTCACTGTAAAAGACAAATACACCCACAGCGGGAGCTTTATGAAATATTCAACGCAGCAAGGAGGAGGCCTGCATGATGGAGGAGAGTGATAGAACATTTTAAATATTGAGCTCGGCTTGCTTTAATTTTTGCAGCACTCTGACTATTAAATTTCACTTTTCAGGTGTTTATTAGCATTTCAAATATCTTTAAAATATCCAGATCATGGTGCAGGTACAAGTTTGTGTTAAACATCATGGCTGTCAGAGGAAGAGGAGGCCATCGATGCTGCAGTGTCTCCCTCTAGTGTTCGATCTCACACTGTTCAGAAGTACAAATACACGGTGCTTTGAATATTTCCATTTTATGAAACGTTATACTTTTACTACTACCACTTTTTACTTCATTGCATTTGTGAGTGATGCAGATGGTCAATTAGTCCTTAAGTTTTTAACAGTTTCCCAGACAGCCTGAAGATTAGCTGGAGAACTCGTTACTGTGACGTGAAGTGCTCTGTAGTGTCAGCACTGATCTGAATCTGCTGTCACAGTCGGCTCCCAAATACTCGAGCCACAAGCTGAAGTCTGTTAGCGCAGCGCTCGTGCTGCTTTTCATCTAAAACTAAAAACCTGTGTGAACAGGCAGTCCACGATCGCTGGTACATTCTTTAAAGTAAATAAAAATATGGAAATATAATATATTTATCTGACTCTGTGGTTTATAGATGTTTATTTAGGAACTACTTATGAAATAAATAGTTAAATAGTTCACAGGAGCCAGGCTAGCCTTTTCCCTCTTTGTGCTAAGCTAACCAGATGCTAGTTTCTTTTTTATTAGAAACGTGACTGATTTGGTTCATCTAACTCGCTGCAAGAACAGTCAATGTCAAACTTTTCCTTTCGCATGAAAAACCTGCAAACTTTAAACCTCCATCTTGACCTCCAACCCCCGTGATGTGCATGGAAACACTGAGACGTCCTGCTGTCGGAGGAGTGCCTCCTCCAGGTAACAGCCTGCTGACCACATGAGGATTTAAAGGGTGCGTAAAGGGAGATTTTAAGCCTGAGAAGGATTCCACGGCAGCACCTGGCCTGCAGTGAACTCCCGCCACGGGATAAATCCAATCATCTTCAGCCACACAGCTAGTGACAGCTGCTGTACCGGGCGGGTTTCCAAAAAGAGAGAAAGAGGGAGGAAAGAAACAGAAAGAAAGACAGAGGGCACAAAGACTCTCACAAACACATCTGACCGTCAGTAATTCCACTGCTGTTTTCCGGGGCTGAATGGTTTCTCGACTTGGTGTAAAAGTTGGCACTCGGTGTGTGATAGTGAGAGGCCACAGGGAGGCCAGTGAAAGAGGAGGGACACAAGGCCACACTGTTCAGTCCCCCAGGCCTCCACTTGTTTTATGTGCCAAGACTCGACCTTTGTGTGCCGACCACACTCATCTGTTACTGTAGCTTCTGTTCAGTCTGGACGTCTCTCACACACAATCGCTGCACGTTTAAACAAATGGCATTTATAGAAATACTTTTTATTTCCCCGTCAGCTGATCTGAAAGTATCACACTCTGTTTCAGCTCGTTACAGCTCCTCACTGAAGCTATTTACGACTGCAGCCTTCAATTAAACGGGAATATTTTAGTATTTATAGCTGTGATCAAGCCAATGCCAAAAACTGCAGTTCCTCTAACGTCCACTTGAGGCTGGCTCCAGAAGTGAGTCAGTCTCCATAAGTCCCCATGTTCAAATGTCCAACTTCACAGCAGAAATAAACATGTTTACAGCCTGGTACAAAAAACAGTTTTGGTCTCTATAGCTAATTTCCCCGTTCATGACAACTGTACTGAGGGTGAATTTATATACAACTCACCTGTTCACATTATATTAAGGCTTATTCATACACTTTAAAAACAAAATGAGAAAATTTATTCAGAAATACAGTTTAATGAATGTGTAAGACAACAGTGCTGCAGGTCTGCAGGCATGCTGCCCTCAAGCAAAGCTGACTGATGCAATGAGCAGAGCTAAGACACCAACACCTGAGTCCTGGACCAGACCAAACACCTGCCTCAGCAGGGGGAGCCTGTGTGTGTTTTGCAATTTGCAATTTTTGAAGTTTATTTCATGGTAGCTGTGTTTTATTTGTGTATTTGTGTTAGTATCAAACTGTGTGTGTAGTGTTCATTTGTTGTTTGTTGTGTTTGTCTGCCCTAGTGTCTGTTTCATGGTTTGGCCAGCCTCTATATTCACACTACACAAATATTAACACACACATCCAACACTTCTTCTCTGCAGCAGCTGGACTGACACAGGTGTGCTGTGACAATAAAAGGTGCAGGTTGATCTAGTAGTAAAAGTACCACAGTGTAGAAATACTTTGTACAAGTAAAGGTATAAAATATACTTAAAGTATCAGAAACTTTCTGTAGATTTTATGGTGAAATCAGAAAAAGTATTTTAATTATACAGTAAATCACAGTGATGTTTAATGTTTTACAGCCTTTTACCATCATTAGGCGTTTTTTTCTGCTTTCTGTGTTTTAATTTGATGCTTTTGCACTTTGACTTCATCAATGCAGTACTTCAGTACTTCTGTACTGTGTAAAACATGCACACACACACACACACACACACACACACACACACACACACACACACACACACACACACTGCAGCTGTTTGTTTTAAACATCCTGGTCAGTAAGACTTCCAGAAAGTGCAAAACAAACAGTGAGCTGCGGAGTTCATGTTTGCGCCTCTTTGTTGACGTGAATCCAGGCGGGCTGAGCACTCCTCCCGCAGGTTTGTCCGCTCCGCAGCGCCCCGCACCGGCCTGCACCCGCACTGCGCTGGAGAAGCTGCGAGATCCCGGTGAGCGACGCCGCTGAAGAGACAACACCGCTGTCTGCACTCAGGTAAGAAAAAAGCCGACACATTTCTGAAATCTGACGGATCCGAACCTCAGTGCAACCGCACAGAAACACCGCAAACGAGCGGCCGACGCGCGAAACAAACGCTGCGTCGTAATTCTGCATCGGCATTCGTCTTGTCACTTCATATTTTTTTGCATGAGGTGGGAGAGGTTGGGCCTGTGTGCGTTCACAAATATCACGCACATGAATGAATTTTTCCTCTCATCATATGTGAGCACGGATTCTCCCGCAGCTTCTTTTATTTGGTGTGTTTTTCTTCATCTCATTTCTTTGGTTGTGCGCGGGCTCCATCCTCATCGATCCTCCTCCACAATAAACACAGAAACGTGTTTTTGTTGCAGCCATCATCGTGCACGGCACAGAGGAGCAGTCACCTCCCCGACAAACACGCCGTGTTTCCTCCTTTATCCCCCTAAAACAACAACAAAAACGTCTCCATCATCCTCCGGAGCAGGTCCTGCTCCGCCTGCAGCCGCGCGGAGATCGTCCTTTGCGCGCTGTAACGAGACTAATCCGTCAGAATATTTATAATCTCATTATAAAAGGATCCCTTGAGGACAATAATGCAATGTTATTTCTGTGATTTATCTCCAGTCTAGCTGTGGACACTTCTTTTCTTTGTGTCGTCTCATTTGCGCGCACTGGATGTGGATTTGTGGCTCTTTTTTTACGCCCTCACGTTATTCTGGATCGTTCGCCTCTTTCTTCATCTGAGGGCCTAAATGGTTTCCAGCATCGCTGTACGTGCAGCACAGATGGACTCCTTTATTCTAGAACGTGAAATCCTTCCAGCTAAAGCATAAAAAACAAGCCCTCCCCTCTCTGGTTTGGTTTGTGTTGCATTCATTTCCCTGCGTGTCTGCTGTATGTTCATATTCTTACATTATTTAAAGAGCGCACGCTGAACATGGGGCTGAATCGGGATGATGCGGCGCCTGTGCGCAAATGCCAAGCCCATTTTTCATCTGATCAACAGTGGAGAGTGTCCGCACAGCAGCGCAGCGGCTCCGCTGTCACACAGCCCGAGCAGTGAACCAGACTGCTTATCTGACACATATGGGCTCTTCAGTAATCCTCCCGGGGTCAGCGGACAGGATCTGATGCACAGTAGGTGCATGGACAGCCTTCCCATGATCCCTGCTACAGGCCACGTTAAAACAAAAGGGCTCAACGCGCCGTTTGCGTGTCAGTGCGGGCTCGTGGACCGGACTGGGTTTGTCTTTCTTCGCGTCCTGACGCACCTCGTTCCCATCCAGACTCTTCTTGTGCATTACATTGATTTCTGCAGTAAGGAGGGAAACAGGGGCATGTTGTGGTCTGCAGCCGCAGCTGGAAGCCATTCCACCCGGCCAGATGAGCATGAAAGGAATGAAAGACATCTCAGTGTCATTCTGCTCATGTTTGGATAGAGCTGACAGCCTCCTGCAAGTTTCTGCAGGGCTCTGGCACAGCTGATACTGTAGAGATGTGCTGCTGTGCAGGCTGACAGGAGGCTCCAGGTTTCTATACATCATGCCTCTGCTGCTGCTGTGATCATTTCTCAGGCCCATGCTCACCATGAAGGGAGTGTTCAGGCCCCAGTATGGAGGCCATGTTGCTTTAGCAGCCATTAAGGAACAACGTTTCCCACAATCCCCAGACTTTCGCCTTCTGACTTGACAAAAGAAAGAGGCGAATCCGTGAGCGGGTCGAGTAATGACTGCAGGATCAATCAAGAGCATCGAAGATAGGCTAGCTGCTAGCAGTGCTACGCTATCGTCACATCCTGTTTACGTTCAGATTCTTCCTCTGGTTTTTGTACCAGGCTGTAAACATTTGAACATGGGGACTTATGGAGACTGACTCACTTCTGGAGCCAGCCTCAAGTGGACGTTAGAGGAACTGCAGTTTTTGGCTTCACTTCACAGCCGCAGAGGTTTATCTCCATCTTGACTAAGCTTGTGGGCTGGTTGCTGCGTTCAGGCTTTGTAGACACGTTAACCAGTACGGTGCAGGCTCGAGTCCAAAGGTGACCGCGTCCAGCCGGCCTCGTTTTGGAAGGAGCTTCCTGAGGAGCTTAGGCTGGCAAAGCCAGCGACATCAGTGAAATGACTTCTCTGCAGTCGAGCTTTCATATTAATTAGTCAGATTTACTGTATTTGACTCAGACGTCTGCTTAAGAGCTGAAACAATTAGCTGATTAATGTGAGTCATTTTTAAGCAGCTGAAATATTCTTAAATGTTCTAAGAAGGTTTGTTTTTAGATGTTTTACTGGGGATGAAAATAATCTGCTTATAGTTCATCATTATTCTTTTACTGAACGTTTGAAGGTGTGTAAAGATAAATTGATGTCCAGTTCATTCAATCAGGCGCACAACAAGAAAAAGATGAGATCAGAGCTGTACGTCGTCGCCTCGTTAAAGAGAAGAAGAAATTCCTCAGCAGGCTTTAAACTGCATTCTTGTACACAGTTAATTGGCACCATGCTGATGGAGGACTTTGGTTCATTTCATCTGTGTTTGGTAGATCTCATCGTAGCTCCGGGTCTTGCGTGCATATTGAATCCTGCAGCAGCTGGAGCGTCTGATTACTTTACTCTGTGCACCGTGACAACATGAGAAGAAATCTTCATATTTTAAATTCCATACTGCGAGACTGAAATGTCACGAGTCTTTTATGGCTCTGCAAACTGGAACTGAGCGTCTAGCTTTGATTATATCCTGAATATCTCGTTTTGAGAGGCTTTGAACAGGATGGAGGATGTGTGGGGAGGTGGCAGGGTGTGGTTAACATCCCGGAGGTATGGAAACAAATGTGGTGAATGTGATTACCAGGCACCAGAGATGGGCATTCGAGATGTTTCACCTCCAGCCCTTAAATGGAGGGCATAATGGAAACGGCCTCCACCTTCAGCCCCCTCCACTGCAGGGAAAGGTAGAGCCAGTCTGAGGCTGCCAGAGGCTGGGCGAGAACACAGAGAGAGGAAAGTAGGTCAGAGATACAGAAGCAATCAAGCATGAGAGCAGCATCCTCGTCTCTCAGCTGAGCTACAGGCCTCGCTGGTGAGCGGGCAGGACGACGCACCGCACCAGAGAAACGCCTTGTTTTAGGTTCAGCTCGACGATGAATTGATGAGTCATTTATCAAGAAAAAACACAAAATATTCTCCGCTTCCAGCCTCTCAAATGTGATGACTTGCTGCTTTTGTCTGGTTTACATCCACTGAGGACGACATATTTAAGGCTTCAGCTGTATCCTCTGCGGGGCGTTAGAGCTGAAACATTAGCTGATTCATTGATCGATCGAGGGCTGCAACTCACGATTATAGATGACATTTTCAGACGTCTTGTTCTGTCAAAGAAACACCGATTAAAAGCAGCGAGTCCTCTCGCTTCAGAAGGAACCAAAGAATATTTACTGGGTTATTGTTTCAGCTCTGGATTAAACATTCAGACAGAAAAGATTCACATGAATGTAAACTGAACACAAACACCTCGTGTAACCGTTTTAAAGCCGCTCTTCAGGATTGCACAGGATTTTTCAAAAGAAGGTCAGCACAGGCTGGGATACCCCGAATTTTAGTCCCAAATGTGGGTCAAGCTCTAAAAAGACTTTGCATGTAATAACAGCCGGTAAACACTCACACACCTGTCAAACATTAAACGTTCAGTTTGGATAGCAGGTTTTCCCGTATTCAGGATTTGTTGACTCAAGCTCAAACGAGATAACTCGTTTTTCAGACCTGTCAGATCCCCTGCAGACTAACTGAAGATATTATACTTCCTGATGACACATTAATGTGTGAAATTGGACTTCCCCTCAAGAGAAATTAACATTTAACCCCTCTTTGGTGCATCACACTTTGAATTTGGGGGTAAAACACGACGTCAGACGGCCTCGACTCGCTGCACGCTCGGTGCTCCTGGAGCTGTGTCAACATCCCTGTTGACCGAGCCGTCTTAGCAGTTTACTCGGACGCCGGGGCCCGGTGCCAAGATTACATTTTCACACGCCCCTGAGAGGAACAAGCTGCATCAGCAGACCTTTGAGCCTTTCCTCCCCTCATGAAGCTGCGACAAAGACCGCTGTCATGTTCCCTTTCTGCAGCAGGTGAGATTTGTGTGCGAGTGTTGTCCCAAAGCAAATCATCAGGACGGGCCGGTCCTGTCTGGACCCCCCATCCGGACACAATGAGTGACAAACGGGCGTGTTGATGAAAATCTCATGTTTAAAGAGTAAACTACTATTTCCCACCTGTCTCCTGTAATATAAGCTGGCTGCAGACTAATGTACAGTCCCTGTGCACACACCATTATCAGCTGAAGGATCCAGTTCTTATCAGTCTTGAGTTTGTTTGCTTTCTAACCGTCTGAGCTCCCGGATGCAGAGTGAACGGCGTCTCAGAGGGATTGTCTGTGTTGGCACGGGCGCAGCTTTCTCGTTGTTTGGATTCTGTCATGTGTAACGCCACAATGGCAGTGTTGTCCGGGAGCACTGAGAGTACACTATTCATCAGCCTTTCTATGGGACACACAAACATCTCTCTTCCTTTCATAAAATCCTCTTTTTTAAATACAGTTTGGCACTTTTCAGCGATGAGGCGTGTTGTTCTGTTTGTTAAGACTAAAACCGTCCGTGTGTCGGTCGGTCTCTGACTGTCTCCTCTTTGACGTCTCAGTGGTTCAGACAGATCTGCTGCCGTGCTCACTGGTGACGGTTTCCACCATTTGGAGCCAATCAGAGCTCTGTGGGTCGATTAAGAATGGGGCTGTTTTGTTCCTGTACGAGCGCCAGAAAAATTACGAAAGACAAGTTCACGAACATGGCGGGAAGCGTGGAAGAGAGCGATGCAGCCGTGCAGGTCGTTGTAAGTTTAATTACAGACGTAATTACTCTTAAATTTGGTGTTTCTGCGTCAAACGTCGAGTTAGCGACTACTAACAACCGCCGCCTCTGTGTCTGTGCTAACACGAACAGAGTTTTATTATCAAGCTTCCCCGAGCCCGTCGGTTCATTCTGAAGATGTAAGTCTTTAAAAAATCTTCAGTTTTATTTAAAAAGTGGTCAGTAATGTTCTGTAACTGCTGATCGCTGCAGTTTCCTTTAAACAGGAGGAAATGTGCATTTGTCAGGGACTATTTTCAGCGGTGGATTAATCCACATTTGGTGCTGTAGTGAGTGTTTGTTGCAGCAGGACGGTGTGTGTGTGTGTGTGTGTGTGTGTGTGTGTGACTGAGTCAAAATAAACTACAGTGTGTGTTCATGGTGATGAAGGAACGTGTCAGCCAATGTAACAGTGGAGCTCTGGAGAATGGAAATATTATTTTACTATTAGTATTATAGTAAAATATAGTAAATTAGTATTTGCATTTAAACATAAATATCCATATTTTACATCGTGTTGTGAGAACTCTCTTCCAGAAACATGTTTTAAATTTAAATTTTGGTGTTTTTAAAATGTTTTTAGCCGCGAGCTGATTTCCACTTTCTCCCGTCCGTGTCCTTCGTGCTGAAAGTGGAACGCTGTTCAAACATCCAAGGTCACGAGATACGACGGCGCACAGAGGGAAGGTCACATAGCTGAGCCGAGTGCGCCTTTAGAGGCGGTTTTGTGGGGTGTGGTAACCACGGCAACAGCTCAGGCGTCGCTGCCTGTAAAGAGACGAGTGCTTCAAGAGCGAGTACTGCGACCCTCTACTGAAGTACTGAAGTACTGAAGTACTCCATTACAAGTTACTGGCTGGGTGATAATTATTGATCCAACAAACAAATAAATGAGAAAGTAACAGCCTGGATTAACCAAGGGAATAAAAAGATAGTTACAGCAGGTCAGGTAGAAGATAACACAAAGTGCTGATGATTATTAATATTAATTATATATTCATATATTTGGGTATGTTTGTGTTAGTTTGGCTGAGTCGTGGATCCTGCAGACGATCTGAGTCGTGACATAAGCTCACCCTTTTGTTGCCTCGTCCCGACAGCCGACTGGAAATTTAACATCCAGCTCTTTCAGCAGCTTCAGCTTTGATGACACGAGGCTCAGATAAATCTGAGATACGAATGATTTCTGGGTGGGCCTGAATTTTAATAGTTTCTCTCAGGGCAGCAGTCAGCTTGTAAATGTTGAGCTAATTTTACTTAATTGATATGAGTACCATAAAATGGAAACATCCCAGTGAAGCACATGAAAAAACGTCCTCGACTAAATAACTTTTCATCACGGACGATCTGTGAAGTAACTAGTAACTGTAAGTGTGCAGTGAAGTGGGTAAGAAATGTTTTGCACACAAGAATCTGAAAATCTAAAATGAAACATTTATAGTAACATTACTTTGACTTCTTGCTCGTTATATTGACGGATGATAATTTATAATTCAGACGGTCTTTGAGTGTCTGCAGATTAAAATGAAGATCAGAAGCCGACAAATCTGCATCATCATACGAACACGGAACGAGCAGTGTGGATGCTGCGACTGATGACGACATAAGTTCTGTGTGTATGTGTGTGTGTGTGTGTGTGTGTGTGTGTGTGTGTAAATAAATGTTGCTGAGGTAACCAGAAGCTCTTGTGTAATCTGATATGTAATCCTCTTTTTATGCGATTTGACGCAGTTCACATCTCTCTGGTTGAAGGAGCGCGTCGTGGCCGTGAGGTTGATGACCTGCGGTGACATTAGCATCTTAGTGACCCGTCCTGTGCTGAAGTATTGAGGTACAAGTGCTGCACTTGTTCAGAGGTGGCTGTGGAGGAAGTGCAACTCATCAGGACGATGAGCACATGAGCAGAAGGGACTATTTTTATCAGTCAGGCTGTAACATGAAGCACCGACCCCACGTCAGGATGTATAAATAACTGCTTTTCACAGACACAGTGTCTGTTTACATTAGGTGGTGACGGACCGGGTTCAAAGTGTCCATGAAGTACGCCATCATTATATTTAATCCTTAAAACCAGGCCTGCTACTTTACATTTAATATTAGTAACTTGTCTGAAACCAGCTATGTGACACATCCTGGACTCTGTCCTCATCTTCGTTTATTGAACTCTTGCAGCCTGACCTGCGACTGGCAATGGACTACGCGAACAACGCCTCCAACAGCTACAGCTCTGGAGACACCATGAGCTCCTCCTTAGCCAACATGACCATCAACGACCAACACCACCAGGAGAACGGAGTCCAGATGGGACACAGAAGCCCCGGAGACGCCAAAATGAAAGGTCAGACACGAGACGAAGAGATGCTACCGCAGTTAAAGATGGAGTTGCGGGACTTTTACATCTAAATCTGTCTGAATGCTGATTAAACCTGATCTGGTGTCTGTGGTGACATTGGTAGCGACGCGTTGATTTGTTTGCCAGAGCGGCAGAGTAGGCTGCGTCATGAGCGTGCATCAACAGTGTTTGCAGTTACACTCATTGTCACAAAGGAGGAGACAAACGTTCTGCACTGCGCTCGATGAGTAAACCTCGATTCTCCATGACAGGAGAATAATTCAGCGCACATCAGTGAGGTGTAAAAGCTCGACCACACTGGACACGGCTGCCATACGTTCCAGCTGCAACATGGCGGCCAGAGCTGATCGTATGATTGTGATTCACCAGAAGCGCCACGGCACGTTCCAGAAGCGTCTCTCCGCTCCGCCGAGAATACACGGCTATTTTTGACGGATGCAGCGTCATGCAGCACGGAGCGGACTGAGCTGACACAGAAACCACAGAGAGAATCCGGTCGATTTTCAAAATAAAAGTACAGAAATAGAAATGGAATCTGAGCAAGCAAAACGTTTCTGAAACGCTCCTGATGGTTTTGGTGTTGGTGGCAGGTTTGAAGCCGCGTTAACGGTAACGCCTGCACGCCGTGTCCACGCCACAAAAGTTGAAATGATGAAATATTATTCACAAAGTCAGAGTGAATGTTTTACGTGCTGTTGGGTCCCGTCTTTGATTGGCGTTGGCGCCTCCGCTCGCTGCATCAGTCGTTCCATTGAAACGAATGAGAGGCCGAGTTTTGTCTGAGCGAGGTGACATAATCCTGATGACATCGTTCTTTATCTTCTTATCGTGTCGCGGGTCAGACAATGCAGAGAGTCACCCTCACCAGCTCCTGGATATGTTCCTCTGTCAGTCAGCGAGCTATTAAAAACACCTTACATCATATTTTCCAGCCAATAAACACGTATTGTTTGACTTCTCGACAGTTTCCAAGGATACAACAGATTAAAATGATATTAATACAGTTTTCTTACAAACATAAACGAGCCTGAAGAAAACAGAGAAATGAAAGAATAACTGGTTTAATTTATTTATAACAAAACATCCTGAATATTTAACATGGATAATCTACATAAAGAATGATTATTAAAATATTTATCTTTCTACATAAACCTCAAATTTCAGGAAAGTTTGAACATAAAAATACGTAAAAGAAATAAAATCTGACCCTGCTGACTTCAGGTCAAAGGTCAGCTTTAATCCCAGATTATATTCTTGATTATTGATGTGCAGTTTCTTAAAGTCAGTGTGTTCTGAGGCTGAGCCTCTTCTGCTGTGCTTTGTTTTTTTATGCCACTTTACATAACAGATAAAAGCCATGCTTGGCTGCAGCTGCACTGCGCTCTGTGATCCAGTCATCTGGGTCAGACCCCTTCAAACGAGCCCTGTTTCCACGCCGTGTCACCGCTCACCACGATTCACTTCAACAATCAGGCTTTTAATGCCGCGCAGGAGACATCGACTCACGAACGTCTGAAAATAAAAGTCTTGTTTGTCAGCTGCAGAGTGTGTAAAATAAATATTACCAGGCCCGACAGATTGCTCAGCGTGGAGCGAATAATCAGTTCAGTTTTTCTCCTTCTGATCCCATTTAACCATATGGCCAATTAGTACGTAGCCTAGCGTTCCCAGGTTTACAGCCCTCACTAGTGCAATCGTTTTCCCCGTTTCCACTTCCCATGATGTCACGAACAAACAGGAAGCAGCAGCCTGCAGAGATAAACAGCACATTTCTCAGAGGGGAGACACAAAGTGAGTATCTCTGTTAGAGTAGAGGCTGTAGCTGGGTAGAGTTTGTAGTATAAAGTTAGCTGTGTGGTTGTGAATGAACTGTTAATGATGTGAAGCTTCGGTTTGTTTGTCCTGCGCCGCCTGACCTCAGACATCTGCATACACATCTGCAGGAGAGGAACCGAGAGGAAGTGTTCTGGTTTCCTTTTGTAGCCCGAGTGGTTTTCACCAATCAGGTTTGATTCAGCTGGTCGTTAGCTGGTTATTTGCATTTTGTTCAAGTGGTTAGAACTGATATTTTTAGAAATAACAATGTAATTCTTAATGATCTGCAGGGAACCTTCTGGCTTACGGTACATAGTATTTGTCCCAGAGTTCATTCAAAGTATAAAAATATAATAATTTGAATTCATTTATTAATGCTTTAATTCTAAATGCAACATTTATTAAACATTTATGATTTGTGATGAGTTTCCAGCACGCGTCCTTCTGTCATCGTCACTGTTTTGTCCATGAATCCACGTCCTCATCAGTCCTCACCGTCCTGCTCTTATTGCAGACATGTCTGAAGTGTAAAGCCTCGGTGACGTCACCGCTGGTTTGTGGACGGCCGTTTGGCGTTGTGAACGTTGCCATCTCTTTTTGGTGACTGTATTTGGACCAGAGCGTGGAGCTGGTGGTTGACGCTGGGCAGCGCTTGGTTTGGACTCTGCCTGGTTAAAAAACATCCAGAGAAAGCAACTTAAATACGCAATACACAACGCAGGAACAGGATCTTTATTCAGATTTGAGGTTTGAGTTTCACAAATGTCAGCCGGATTTTCAATGATTTCATTTTCTGAGCATGCGTCAGCCGTTTCATCATCGTGTTCAGTCATTTGTTTTCTGGTGACATGAACAGTGACAGGCTCTAATGTTTGTTCTAATCGGCTGAGACGTGTGTTAATATGGTCAAATCAAAAGACGTGTTTGCCTCGTTCACTGTAAGACAGACTGTCGACGTTTTAACCCTTTTAATTCTGCTCCACAGCTCACGTGAACTTCCGTGTGTCGTGTGTTTCACAGCACTGTCGCCGTCTGTCACAGTAAACCTTGAGTTGACCTCCAGTTTGCCTTTAATTCACAGAGGATGAAGCAGCACTCTGTGAAAATGGGCTGAAATCTGTGTCTGAACTCTCTCAGCCAGAAAGCAGCTGTGACGACGAGGTCCCGCCTGGTACGCCCGCCTGCACTCACCAAGCTACAACACCAAAAACTGACTTAACCCTCATGTAGCAGGCTTCAGTTTGTGTGCAGGTCATCAGTTCATTTCTCTTTTTTTTTACAGATAACTTTAGAAATCGAATCAGAGACGCTTTCATCTTAGTTCACTGCTTTCTTCTTCCTCACAGTTTTCTTTGTTTGCAGCTCTAACACACGCCTCGGTTTCAGTTTGGGGTTTTCTGCCTGTGTGCTAATGAATGCTTTAAACCTGCTCATTTGCCTGATATTTATAGCCTACGAGGCACATGTAGCTGCGCTGTCACCACAGACAAAAGTGCAATAAGAGCCTGTTATCTCACTAGAATCACCACTTGTATGGTGGAGCCACACATCGCTGACTAACATGGAAAATAAAGGCACTCGAGCATGCTCTGATCATAAACACTGAAGGGTAGTTGGAGTAAAGCGTCATCAGCTTTGAAGGTCCTTGACTGTGCAAACATGAGAAATACCTCAACTGACACGTCGCAGCAAACACGAGGTCAGGAGGTGTCGACGTAGACGAGTGCACCAGAGGAAAGTCTGTCACATGAGGGTTAGACTCGAAGGTTGAACTCCTGTTTTCTGACCTGACGTCCGTTTGTCCTACAGAGGAGATGTCTGCAGAGAAA
This sequence comes from Protonibea diacanthus, assembly GCA_028641955.1. Taxonomy (NCBI): domain Eukaryota; kingdom Metazoa; phylum Chordata; class Actinopteri; family Sciaenidae; genus Protonibea; species Protonibea diacanthus. The sequence continues at coordinate 20,041,798 of CM053996.1, read as the reverse complement.
GGCGGCGATGAAGCTGAGCTCTCAGAGTTAAAGAGCGCCTCGTGTGAAGACGAGGGGCAGCTCGGTATGCCTCCGGTCTTTGAGCTCCTGCCTCCTTTTCAGCTGCTTGTGCTTTCAGTTAGCGTCTGTAAAAGATCAGTTTGACATGTCGGGAAATACACATGTTCATTTTCTTTATGTTGCATGAGAAGATCAGTACCCACAGCCATGAAGCTGGTTAGCTTAGCTTAGCATAAAGACTGAAAACAAGGGGAAACAGCTAGCCTCTGTCCAAACACCGAGGCCCTCTAAAGGTCACTGATGAACTAAGCTGTCCAGCTGCTGGTGAGAGTGTATCGATCATCTCATCTAACTTCAGCTTACTGGTTGATTCTTTTTAAGTTTTCCCTCCTGCTGCTGTCGTGTGTGTGAAACGAAGCTTACAGTCTTTTTCTTTCAGCATCATTTCTGGAGAACAGTTGCTGTTTTTCGGGGGGTCGTTCTTTTTTCTTTACGCTTGCTCTGACGGTTAATACTCTGCTTCTTTCTGAACTGCAGCATGATCATACGCAGACTCAAACACGTCCTTTTTTTAAACAAAGCGATGGTTACATCCTGGCTATTTCAGAGTGGAGGGTATGTCCAAACCACAGGCAGATTTAAGACTCCTGTGATCTGTTGAGCAGATGCACCGCTCCCAGAATAATGTTAAAAACAGCCGGAGTAGCACATGGAGCACCAGCTCACGTGTGGTACTGCAGCACCAGCTCAGACTAACTGAGGAAACCTGATCGAGATATTTAACAGTCATTCGCTGTGTGCTCTTTGCATTAACTGTGTGTGGGCTTTGTATTGATTTCTTTGCAGTGAGTGAGTGTGTTAATCCGTCATGAATGACAGAAAGTCGTTACTGATCACGCTCTAATGTCTTCTCCTTCTGTCTCATCATGTTCAACCTGCAGCAGGAGGAGCAGCTCCAACAGGTAGGCTGTTTCATGTTTCATTGATCGCACTCAGACTGAATTTATTAACTGCAGAAGATAAATATGAAATATGAGTGTGTGTCTGAAGTGTGCCACCTCAATAATTGTAAACTTTTACAGGATTTGATTATAATTACTAAATTAAAACATTTACAGGGTCGTTTTTGACTCATCTACAGTTAAATGAACTAAAATAAAAGCAGCAAGATACATGAAAGAATTATAAATGTTAAAGTTTTTAGGATTTGGCAGCTGGCGGTGGATCTGCTGTTTGCAGCGGCTGCAGCATTTTATGTTACTCTGTAAAAGTTCTGGTGTCACACTCCAGACTTTTTCTTTACTGTTTAAGTTCAGAGTCGGGGAGTTCAGGGAGACTTTCTATCATGTTTGAATCACCTTTTTGTTTCAGTGGTCTGTTGTTCATTATGTTCACTGGAATGCATCATCTGCTGTCTGTCACCCCAGTGTGATGCATTACCGTCCATTTCCATCTCATTTTACTTTCATGTCACTGATCACGTCTCGTGCATCTTCACCTTTTACAGCTCTCGGTTTGTTTTTTGTTTTCTGGTTAATGACGTAGTCTGTTCTTTTCCCGGTTCTGTTCACTTCTTTGGTTGTTTTTTTGGTTTCAATGGGGAGATGGAAAACGAGAATGTGAATGTCATCATTAATCTGCTTTCCAAACAAATTAGCAAAGCCTGCTTCTGGAGTCTGCAGTGAGTTTGCGTTTGCGGGCGACGGATCAAAGCCTGCTGAAGACGGAGCTGCTGGCGAGGGCGTTGACTTCATGGGAGCTTCCTGCTCCCCGGACCCAGGAAACGAGGCGGTGGGAGAGTGTGGGAAGAAGCTGAGTGACTCTTTATGGGCCTCTGAAGACCTCAGCTGTAGTTCAGAGATTAGACGGGACGCACCGACCAGCAGGGGGAGCCCTGAGTGGACCGGAGCCGTGGACTCTCAGCGGGCGATCAGCCTGGACGCCTCCGAGTGTCTGACTGAAATCAGCAATCTGTCTTTAGTTCGTAGCACGGCTTTGGAAGACCTGACGTCCATCGGAGACAGAAGCACGTGGGTTAATCGAGAAGAGGAAAGTGATGGAGCGGCTTTAAAGTCCTGCACAAATATCAGCCCAGAAACACAACAGCTCCCTTATACCCAAAATCTGTCGGGCCCTATCTCTGATTCTCTTTCAGAGGATCTTCATCCGGCGCGTAGCAGTAGGAACATTTCCGAGAAGGATAGCCTTTTTACCGAAATGCCATCTGGCACAGAAACTGAAAACAGCAGCGGTGACTCATCGTTACATAGGGCCAGCTATTCAGAGCCTGACATTTCTAATGACTCAGACATGAGGAGCAATGTGGCTCAGACCACCGGTACCACTGAGCTCCAGAAAACGCCCCCCCAACCAGCCAGAAAGTCTTTGGTGCCGGTCCCTGTACTCAAAGGTCTGTGTGCTGTCATGTTCACCAGTTCAGAGTCCTCCTCAGTTAACTCCTTCCACTTCTTTATTTACAACGCAGCTTCTACTGTATGTCATGCTGCACTCTCCCTCCGAATCCTTTCTCTGGACGTTAACCTCGACCCGAGGAGAAGCTTGTCGTCCTCCCTCCCCACTTTAGCTTTTTGTTTCATCTCTCCATCTCTGCTCACTCTGCTGGTCATGCAGCCCAAAAAATAAAATAAAAAAAACACTTTTTGTTTCCCACGAGCACGTTGTGTCACCATGCATGCTGCATACTTTATATCACAGAGATTTCTTTGCCATGAGAATGTTTCGGCACACACCTGGAAGCACCTGGGCGGATGTGAAGGAGGCGATATGAAGCTTTAAAGATGTGACCTTAAAGTCTGATTTTCTCTCCTCTGTCTGCAGCTCAAGCAAAGATGGATAACGGCTCTGCAGAAAAGGTACGTGACCGAGAATATGATTAAAGTGTGTCATCCATTTCTTTTATTAAAGGGATGAATCTAATTTATTACAACTTGGAGCTTTGTCCATCTTTTCTATCAGTTATTATTTCATTACTGAGATCTTGGAACGCGGCGACACTGGAAAAAGAAACATGAGAAGGTTGTAAATAAATCTCCAGGTTAGATGAACATTATTCATATTTGGAAGAGACAGTGCAGGTGAGTTATTACCCAAACTCTCTGACGGATTACTGTGCTCATGTGGTTTAGATCAACATCAGCTGTTTGAGTCAGCAGTACCTGTGACTGCACAGGTCGTCTTTTTCGTTGACATATTTTCAGCTTTTCAGTCGATGTGCCAGTATTAGTAGTAGTTGCGTCATCTTTTGTGGCGTCGCTGTGTCCCAGCCAAAGTTTGTACAGATAATAGAAACGATGATCAAGACTTTGAAAATAAGACCAACGTTGTAATAAATCCGAACTTTATCATTATATTTGTGAATCATTCTTTTCCATCATTTTTCATTTGCTGTCATGCCTCTGTTTTATGCTCATTGTCTTTAGAACTTTTGTTTTTTATTCATTTTTTTCTTCTTCATCAAAAGAATCAAACTGCCACCAAACCATCCTCTTCCCTTAAAAGACCATCCGTAGTCACCAAGGGCAGCAAAACACACGCTTCCTCCAGAAATGGCCACAGCTCCATCCCCATTAAAACCAGCAGCGCAGGGCCCAGGCAGCCCGGAGTAAGTATGCTGCTAGAGGTTAGACCTGAGGTTGGATGGACCGTCCTGATTCAGTCCATCCAGGAAATAACCTCATCTGTCTGTTCAGTCAGTGTCAGTGCAGACCTCCATCAAACCTCGTCCCTTCATCTCTGATTATCATCTGCCTTCCACATTAAGCAGAATAAAAACTACTGCAGCTCTCTGACATGAGAGAAACGTCTCTGCTCAAAGTTAAGTAACTTTCCGGTTGTGTTGTTGATTTTCAGAGTGTTGGTGCGAAGTCTCAGACACCTGGAGTCAAAACCAGAACTGCAGCTCAACCAGGTACAGAACGACGACGTCACATCGAACTCTTTGATTCAGTTTTGAGCTTTTCATTTTGATTTCTGTCATTTTATAGAAAGAGAGATTTAAGGATCACTTATGATGTGTCATATTTTTGTGATACAGCTAGTGCCAAGAAACCGCCCACTCCAAAAAATGACAAAGGTAAAAAGAAAAAACGATTAGTGACGCTGTTAGTCTCGAGTAGTCGCAGCCACGGTCTGATCCGGCTTATCCGCGATCAGACCTGGGCAGCTTTTAGCCAACAGAGCTCCTAGTTTGTTTTTATTTTTATGATTTCTTTCATGACTGTTGACTTATTCAAACATCTGACCAACTCTTCTCCAACTGCTTAAGACGCCCAGAGCGGACAGAGCAGCCCCGGTACTCCGAAATCTCCCTCTAGCCAGGCGCAGTCTGCGAAGGCGGCGGCCGAGGCCAACAAAGTGAAGAAGGTGGCCGTGGTGCGCTCTACGCCCAAATCCCCGGGCTCGCTGAAGAGCCGCCCGCCGGCTCCTCTGGCTGCAGCGGCGCCGATGCCAGACCTGAAGAACGTCAGGTCCAAGATCGGCTCCACAGACAACATGAAACACCAGCCCGGGGGTGGAAAGGTGCCGTGACTCTGATTCCTGCTGTTACACTGAGTACACCACACACAGGCTGAGCCTCGACTGTAGGCAGACGGGAGGTTTAGATCCAGATATCTGAGCTGCTTTGGAGGCAGAAATAATCTCGTTGAAGGTTTGAATCTCCGTAGGCAGATCCGGAGGTGTGACGGCCTCCGAGACACTGATAGAGCACATATTGAAGGAGGTGGCGTGGAAACTTAAAGGTGTCTGAGAGCTCCGTTTTTAAACCTTTGCAAAGCAGATTTGAATAAATACTTAAAATGCTGCATTGTTTACACCCAAGTTTGCGAGCTTCAGGTCTTCATAACTTCTTACTGTGTTACTGCCACCAACCGTCGACCAGCGGTGTGGTGTAAAATCTGGATTGGATCACTTCCGTGCATCCTCGTGTCGTATCTTCTCGTGGCCAAAACGCTCCACATGTACCGTTAATATCAAATAATATGTATCATCATTAGTTTGTCAGAAACATGAACAAAGATACTAACAGTGAAGTTATCAATGCAGACTTCACTGTTCACCACTGACCTGCTGTGTTTGTGTTTGTGTTTCACTGTGATGACGGATTATTACAGTTTTTTTTTTTAGTCTGATTTAAAGTGTAAAGTTTCGATAATCTGGATGAACTGTGGCTGGTTTACCGACTGTCTGATTGTCTGTCTGTGTTTCTCAGCACTGTCTTTTCCTCTTCAGTATTTTTCTGCTTTCTTAAATTACATACAAACGTAAAATTACAATAATCGTGCCGCCTGCAGTTCGTCGTAGGTTACTGAACCGCGGTGTTTGGACACAGACGCAGAGCTTGAAGCCTGGCAGGATGTGATGTCATGAGTCCGGCTGCCTCACAGTTATCTGAACCAACCAGCGTTTTTTAAAAAAAACGTGGCTCCGCCCACCGAGATTTGGATCAGCCAATCAGGTTATTTCTGCTTCCAGAGCAGAAACGTCTGTGGAACTGAAACTCCAATCTGCCTTTGCTTTTGTGTGTGTGTGTGTGTGTGTGTGTGTGAAGTGTTCAGAGTGCTTTGTTCCAGTTGTGTGTGGACAGTCGTGTGTCTGAGATTTAGAGGATGTTGAGTTGTGACATTTATGGACCAAAATAATTGAAGACAGAGTGAGTGTGACATCACACACTGTTTCCAAAAAAGTTTGATGAGGTGTGAGACACTGAAACTTCGTACTAAATCAACAGCAGCACAAAGAAAACTATCAAATGTGGTTTGACTGTCTGGCTTTTTATGAGCTGTAGACGATGAACTTTCACATTTCACAACTTTTACATTTTCTTTGTGTCGTTTTTAATGAAATCTGAAGCTTCAGTGTTTTGCACAGCGTCACATTTAGTCTCCCACAGTCTTGTATTTCTCTCTGATTCCCCTCCCCTCTATTCTCCGCATGCGTTCACACCGAACCACACGTGTTGTTGCTGTTTCTGACAGCACAGTTTCTTCACAGCTCATGTGTCAAACCGTCGTCTACACTCACAAGATCTAAAAGCTGACGTTTTCATTCTTCCAGGTACAAATCCTTGATCAGAAGGTGGACTATAGTAATGTCCAGTCTAAGTGTGGCTCCAAAGGCAATATCAAACATACACCCGGTGGCGGCAATGTGAGTAACTGAGGGATGAACTCAACAACCAGACTCTTGAGTATCTCTGCAGTTATGATCATCAAAACCAACGTTTGGTAAAAAACAAAGTGTTCTCTTATTTGTGCTCTCCATGATCAGAAGATGGACTTCTTAATCTGCTCAACAGTCACTAATAAGACCCTGAAACATTATTCTAGCTTTTTTTTTTGTCCAATCAAAGGTGCATTTAACCAAAATCACACAACTTTAATGTCTTAAAGCTGGCATCTGTAAGATTTGATCAGTCCTTATGATTTATTTGATGCTTTATTTTAATAAATAGATTGTTTACTCTCTCAAACATCTGCTCATTCTCAGGCACTAAAATAAGTGATGCCACATGTTTTCCAGCTGGAACAACAAATGTGACAAACATCCAGAGTTATGGATGGCAGCTTTAACCAGTCAAAATAATTAGTCTTCATCTTATTTCCTCCTTTTTTTGGGCTCATCTCAGGATTTCCTCCTTTCAGTCTCTGATGGATTTCATCTTTCCTCTCTGCACCCTGCAGGTCCAGATCCTGGATAAGAAGCTGGACTTGGCCAACGTCCAATCTCGCTGCGGCTCTAAAGACAACTTGAAGCACACACCTGGTGGAGGAAAGGTGAGGAAGCTGGACTGTGACGGTGGAGTAATCTGTGTTTTTTCTGATAATGCCTCTTCCTCACGGAGAGGACACTGAGCATATTTACGGCTCCTGTGGTTACAGCAGTGTCACAGCTCTCAGTGATCCACTGACCTCTTTTCCAGGTTAAGATACTTGATCAGAAGTTGGATTATAGTTATGTCCAGTCTAAGTGTGGCTCCAATGACAATATCAAACATGCACCCGGAGGTGGTAATGTGAGTAACTCTCATCAGGAGAGTCTTTTGTCTTTTGAGTTTTGATCTTCACACAGATCTTTTGTTAAAAATAAACGAGTCCTTCCCCGTCCTCGTTAATCAGCCCTCGTTAGATCTCACTCCCTCGAGCCTCGAACTCGTCCCTCCAAGATCTGATTTCCTCTCCAGAAATGGTCCTCACTCACAGCTCGGCTGCTGTTGTCTTTTTCTCCAGGATAACCGTCTTCTTTCCCCACATATCAACTTTCCAGGTACAAATTCTTGATAAGAAGTTGGATTTAAGCAATGTGCAGTCCCGGTGCGGCTCCAAAGATAATATAAAACATGTACCCGGTGGTGGAAATGTGAGTAGATCTGAGATTCTGGCTGCAGATTTGCTGCCGTTTCCAAAAAAAACCTTCTTCTTACTGAATGCATCTTCACGAAGGAGAAGGATGTGCACGAATTCTCCTGTCTGTGTGAAACCTCGATACTCCCAACACTCTGCTAACACCTCCTATTAACAGTATTATCAGCACACTGAGGCGGCCATGAGCATTTCATACTGACAACCAGAATAACACCAAACTGTAGATTTACTGTAGATCTGTCGTCCTCCTGCATCGATCTTTGACTTTAATTAGTGGCAGTGGTGGAAGAAGGAAATGAACTACTTTATATACTGTTGGCTGCTTTAATCTGCAGCAATGCATCATGGTCTGTAAGATCATATGTTTGCAGCGTTGCTGTCCTGTGTCACCTTTCCATAAGAAGCTTTCAGCTTTGTGACGATGCATTTCCAGCTAATCCACGAGGATTTTTGAAGAGTTTATTGAGCTGAAGACAGACGTATGAAGGAACACTTCATCCTGCAGAGAAAAATCTGAATCGGCACACAAAATTTCAGTAAAAACTGTAAAACTGCCACTCTTCTCTGACTCCAAAAAAGTCTGCACATTGTGTAAAATGTGAATAAAAACAGAATGCGGTTTGTAAAAATCCTTTTTGCATAACAAGTGAATATTGACAGACAGCACTGAGGCGCGGCGGTTAGAAGGTTCTGGGTTCGAAGCATTGACAGTATATAAAAAAAGGACGGCGTAGGAAAGGTTTCCACTTGGTACGAACACACCAGCCGGCTGAGGCCGTGCAGAGTTTGAATGTTCTACCTTGTCTGCAGGTTAATTGGTGACTCTAAATTGGCTCAGTGTCGCCCTGTGATGAACTGGAGACTCGTCCTCTCGCCCAGTGTCAGCTGGGATCGGCTCCAGGCTCCGACCTCTTCAAATCTAACAAAGTTTATCCTGTTAGGTCGAAAACGATTTTCAAATTGTTGCATTTTTGGTTTTTATTCACGTTTTTCCGCAGCGGCTTCTTGGAGTCAGACTTGTCGTTCCACCACTGAGCTCAGTCGTAGTTTAGTGCTTCTTCGGCTAACAGCGTTATGTAATGCTCATGGTCTAACGTAAGCCTGATAACTCTGTTCAATCCGTGTGATCAGTGTTCAGAAACAACCTGCATGACTCCTCTGTGTGGGCATCCGAACTGATCCTGAAGACAGTCTCCCGTGTGGTTGAGTGATCTAATGGTGTTGTAAAACCGTGAGGAGAAGGAGTCTCTGCACGGCAACAAAGAGCGTCTGTCCTCGTCCTCTCCACCAAACTGTGCCTTGTTGTGGCGAGCGCTGAGATGATGTCAGCCGAGAGACTGAGCGCTTTGTGTGAAGAGCCAATCGTCCGGGAGAGGAGAGAGCTGGGATGAGCTCATCGTGACGAGGAATACGGCTTTTATCTGCCGCGGACATGAGCGGAGCATGTTACATGTTAAAGGGAAGCTCAGCTGCTCTTCAGCCTGGACTGCACTCACAAAAACAGTGATGTTACCTCGCGTCTGCGAGGTAACATCACTGTTTTTGTGAGCGCAGTCTGCTTCTGGTTAAACAAAAAGGATCGTACCCTCTGTGAATCCTTTCCAGTCTGAGCCTGTCGGTGGCAAAAACAATGCAGCAGGCTTCAAGAATCATCGTTAAAAAAGCAAAAACAGGCTGAAAAACAGCAGAGTCACACGTTAAAGAATGCAGAACATGATCGATGAAACTGAAACACTAAACGTTTTTAACATGAAACTGCATCGTCCTTCTGCATTCTTCAAGATTAAAGTGTCAGCAAAGGTTCACCTTAACCCAGTTTGACCTAACGTGTTTCCTTCCTGTAACAGTTGTAGACGACTAAAACAGTTCCTAGGATCAGATCTCTGTGGCTGCATGCAGACTTCAGAGTTTAGAGTCACGTCTGTTGACTCAAACTGTGTTTCTGCTCTTTGCTTTTGTCGCCTTCGCAGGTTCAAATCGTGCACAAGAAGATCGATCTGAGCAACGTGACCGCTAAATGCGGATCGAAAGACAACATCCGCCACAAACCAGGTTTGCTGGCCTCATCTTCCATGTTTCTGTGTGCGGCTGTTTCTATATTTAACATAAATAACAGTTCTATGTTGTGTTTTTTTTAATTAGGCGGTGGAAATATTGAGATCAAAAATGAGAAGCTGGAGTTCAAAGTCCAGTCCAAGATCGGCTCCCTGGACAACATTGGCCACGTTCCTGGAGGCGGACAGAGAAAGGTGAAAACCTCACAGCCACCTCGCACTCCACCTTAAATTCCACCTTAAAAACTCCACATTTCCTCTTTAGTGTCAGTCACCTGAACGCAGCACGAGCAGCAGGTCCTTTAGAGAAGTGTACGTCTCGTTCTCAGCTCTTCAGGGTTTGTTAGTGGGTGAAACACAGTCAGCATCACAGCGAGTTTCACACCTCAGGAACAGATAACGGCCCGATCAACGGAAAGGACTTCAGTGATGTCTTCAAAAATGTTTCCCCCCCAAAATATCCCATTTTTGTTGTTGTTGTTTTAGTGAAAATTAGACTTTAGAAAGCTCCAAACACTTCACGAATCATCCATCCGTCATCGTCACCTCCTCTGAGTTTGACATCAGCACTTTTCTCCTCTTCTGTTCGAGTCTCATCTCCACCCAGCTGATTTTACGTCCGTCATATTTGTTGATTATCTTCTGTTTCATTTTGTTTTCATATCTTGTGTTTGCATTTTGATTTCTGTTGACACCATCACGTGTATTTTTGTTGCATGCCTTGTCATGTCCCTCCTCTGGGGGCTCCTCTGTAGAGGGAGAAAGGGAAGGACGCCGAGGGGAGTACCTCAGACAGCCCCTCACTCCCCTCCCCAGGTGTCACCCCCCCTCAGTCACCTCAGACTGTCCCTTCAGCACCCGTCACACCCATCCTGACGAACCCCCTCATAAAGATTGAGGACTCCTGTAAGTACTCGTGAGCTGCGTGTTTTCCTCTGCATGTGACATGAGAAACGTGATCAGCAGCGACAAACGTCTGAACATCACACCTACACAGCCGCTCAAATGTTTGGGGTCACCTGTTTGATGAATGTTTTCATCCTTTCCTTCAGTAACAGATCAAATCTGAATAATTCAGACAGCAAATTTATCATATCTCTTCTAAAATTAACGATGAACGCTCGCTCAAACATACAGAGTGAATCACCCCAAACTTTTGAACGTGATGAACGTTATTCTGCTGCTCCACCCGACCGTCTTTACACTGAACGACATCTGAACCTGCTGCAGGAATCAGACACATCAGTGAGGTCCAACACAGGAAGACAATGTTCTTTGATAATGTTTATATACATGAACGCACAGAAGTATCTCAGATGTTTTGTAGTCTAATCTTCTGAACGTCTTTCCTGTAAATCATGATGTCTTATATCGAGGTCTAGGAAAAGTGTTTAGGAAGAGTGTTTAGGAAGAGTGTTTAGGAAGGGACAGAGGAGAGGACAGAGTGAAGCTGAAGCTTCGGAGCCCATTTTGTGCTCCAGCAGCTTTGTGAACACACCGTTGTCCACCAGAGGGTGCTGTCTAACATGAGACACAGTTCATACAGTACACGTGTGACCCCTCCTCCTCTTCCTCACCTGTGATCTGACCTGCAGATTGAGAGCCACAAACTGAGCTTCCGTGAGACAGCCAAGGCGCGCACTGACCACGGCGCCGAGATCGTCTCTTTGGAAGACTCCCCCCAGCAGCTCAGCACCGTGTCCTCCTCCGGCAGCATCAACATGGCCGACTCTCCGCAGCTCTCCACACTGGCTGACCAGGTGTCCGCCTCTCTGGCCAAACAAGGCTTGTGAACACACCCCTTCCTCCTCCTCCTCCTCCTCCTCCTCCACTTCCTCCACCTCAAACACACGACCACGTAGAGGAGTTTGTGATGCCTTCCTCATTATTCACACAGGACTTTTTTAGCTACCCATCACTGTTTGTCCTCCACTAACGTTTGAAAACTGCTCTCGAGGCGTCAAAATGTATTTGATTTCTCTCTCTGTGGTCTTTGAGCTCTTGATTTGCTATTTCTACCTTTTGTAAGTTTCCCTTTAAGAGTTAAAGAACCTCAGCAGAGCCAAATTCTCCCCGTGGATCTGAGAAATCATCTTATCTTCATGCATATCCTGCTAGATCTGACGTCATTTAACTTGGTTTCCTGTCACATTGACTGTGAACTCCCCTCTGGTGGGTGGTGTCCTGTTTTTTTTGGGTTTGTTGTGTTTATTTTTTGGATAAAATACAGAACATTAACGTGGTTTATGGAGGGAGCTGCAGACTGTTAGTTTGTGCTAAAGCAGAGGCAGTTACAGGGTACGACGAGGGGGCGCCAGAGGAAAAAACGTTAGAAGAAAAAGTAGCAAATCTTTTCGTCAAGACAGAAAAAAGAGAAAATGCTTTCAGACCTCACTGCTGTCTTTTTGCTTTGTGTAGTCCCGACATGTGCTGCACCTCCAGCTACTGTAGGTGACGGTGTAACCTAAAAAAAAAGAAACGAACGGCTAGAGTAGAAACTTTTGTGTTGGGCACAGTTTTATAATCGTATTCTGTGGATATATGACATGTATTTGATATGAAGAAACATTTGTATTGTGCCTGCTACTGTCAGTGTTATTTTTTTTTTGTTACTGCTCTATTGTAAATGCGCTAAAGCTTGATGTACAAGGAGGAAAAATTAACCTTAAGGCATTTAAAGTGTAACTTTCATGGCCAAAACTATGACGAGGAAGGTGAGTTCATCAGTATTTAAACTGCTACGTGCACATTAAAGGTAGAATAACGTTCTTAAAGCGAGACTACGTAACTTCAGGCCACGACGAGTGAAAAGTTCATGCTAAATGCTAAGCTACTAGTTATCATTTGGCTAAAATGCTAAGCTATCGTAAGAGTACAAGTGTAGAGGAGTCATGAAGTAAGCAAACTGACTCAGTGATGTTTATATTCACTTTAGCGGCCGAGCGAGACCGACGCAACGCAACCGCTCAGCGCGTTTAAAGGTCCAGTGTGTAAGATGTAGCAACGCCTAGCAGTGAACGTGCAGACTGCAACCAACTGAACACCCCTCACCTCAAACTTTCTGAGCTAGTGGGAGCCTGAAGTGGAAGTGAAACTCGTGCAAAAACATCTTTGTGTTTGGTTTGTCCGTCCTGGGCTTCTGTAGGAAGAGGAGCGATTCAAAGGTACAAAAACATAATGGTACTTATTTTCAGGTGATGAAAACTAGTATATTCCATATTTAACTGATCTGACACACTCGACCTTTAAACACGACGGTTTCACTGCTCAGAACGAGATCGCGTTTTTCGTCTCTCAAGTGTTGAATGGTCGACTTTAGACGTTAAAAAAACATTTTAGACTTTACGCAACCAGAAAATGACAAAACAAATGGACGATGGACAATGGATGGATGGTTGATGGACGATGGATGGATGGTTGATGGATGGTTGATGGATAGTTGATGGACGATGGATGGATGGTTGATGGATGATGGATGGATGGTTGATGGATGGTTGATGGATGGTTGATGGACGATGGTTGACTGGGCCAAGTTGATTTGTTGGAAAGCGACGAGAGACAAACTGTACAGCGATGAGTTCATTCGCTCAGATAGTCAATCATTACATCTGTGCCTGAGCACTGACCGTGTGGAAACACGGGTTCATCGGGGGGTCGGCTGGTTGCTTTTATCTTCACAGATGAGCCACTACATGGCCAAAAGTATGTGGACACCTGAGTATTAATGTCTGGCTGCTCCCGCTCAGTTTTCAGTCTTCGTAAAGGTCACAAAGTCAAAAGATTAGAGGACGGCATGCTCTCCTGTGCTGTTGATCCACACTGAGGGGTCTCAACCCTTCAGGGTGGGATCTACAGTGAAGTATTGTATGCTGTAGCTAACTGAGAGGCATCGTCTGAACCATGAAAAACAACCTCAGACCACATCTGCATAAAAAAATCAAACATCTGCAGGGTGTCCCCGAACTTTTGGCCACGAGATTCTGTGCGAGTTTTAGGCATAAAGAAACCCGTTGAATGAACGAAAACAGCCAGCTGGTGTTTAATCAGCCGTTTGTTCACAACAAGACGTCCTCAAAATATTCTCCCTTCATGTACTCAGAAATGTCCTAATGTTGATCAGTATTCCTGGTGATTCATCACTATTACTCGCATCGATATAAGTGAAACTTCTTCTTGCATGCACCTCATGTAAGAGACAGCCTGCTGTCTGCTTGTTGCCTCCCTTTCACTAAGTGGTCTCTCTTTGTAGATCCTGTTTGTGTATGCGCTCTGGATTTGGAAGGATGAACCGATTTTAAAAAATGTGGTCGAAGGGTCGAACACATCCCACACTTTGCTCCCAAACTGTGTGTGTCGAGAGCACGCAGGTTGAAGGCGCTCTCAACATTATCTGCATGCTAAATTCTTGTTTTTTTTAAATAGACCACGTTCGTCTCGGTGCTGCCGACGAGCAAGAGGAGGTGATGTGTGCGTGTGCGGTAAAGAAGTTTGTGTGTCCTCTCCATCCGGCAGAGGTTTCTGCAGTAACAAAAACTCATCACCTTTCTTTGATTACTTCTGACGCTGTACAGTTGTGGAAATGTGATTGTTCTTGTGCATTTTATCAATAACTGGTTTATGATGATTCTTGTTGCTGTATATGTGTATTTGAAAATAAATGCTATGAAGTCATGTGTCGTCTGAAATCACACGCTGTGTTCACCGTCCGCCATTTTGTGTCAGCACCTGATCGAAGGTCCAGTGTGGAGTTCATCCGTCAGTGACCTGAAGGATTGACGTGACCGCCGTGATGAGACTTTGAAGGAAAGGAGCTTCAGTGCTTCCTTTCTTGTGTCCTTTAGCAGAGGACCATCCTTTACAAAGGAAAGGAGGCACCTTGTTGTAAGATGTTAATAACTAGACATTCAAATGAATATATAAACATTAATATCACATTCAGTGTCCCTGCAGATCATCTAAGTCACCGTTGATTATTAATCCATCTTTGACATGAATTGCTGACATGTCTGAGTGGACAGGAGGGTGATGAACATCCTCAGACACTTATTTTAATTTTTAATGTTGAAGTTATTTTCCATGTTTATGTTTCCTGCATAAAAAAACACACGGGGAGAATGTCAGGTGTTTTGTAGTCCATCTTCTGAAGTTTGTAGTTCTAACACTGCAGATGTCTTATTTTAAGTCCTTCTGACCTTTCCTTCACATCTTTCCTTGACCCCCGAGACGTTTTCCATCGAGGTCAAGGAAAGGTGGTAAGGAAAGGAGTTAGTGTGACTGTGGAAGACGACCTGCAGCGTCTGCAGATATAAATGTCTCAACATAATTCTTACTCTAATAGGACTAATATTATATTTCATTTGTTCTTCTATAAATAAACCCCCCAAATGTGACAGTGGACCTCTAACAGACGCTCTGTTGCATGAACAGAGTGATGGAGGATCGGAGACAGTGAAGGACTGGAGGCCAGAAGAGTTACGCCAAGTTAAACATAAATGTTTTAATGGTACTATTTACAAAAAAGAAAAAACAATTCTGCTTTTTGATTAGGTTAACTGCTGCAACAATCGAACAGGTACATTGACATCTTGCTTAACTACAAAAGAAAAAAAAAACAACAGTGATTGAATGGCTGTGGCATAAAAAGGAGGTGTAAAATGAAAACAACCATAGATTTTTTTTGCATAGCAATTAGTTACTTAAGGGGGGGGGGGGGGGGGGGAGCGGGGCGGTGGTGGTTATGACAATGTGGGGTGGCAAAAACAAAAAAAAAAATCCATCTTGCAGTCGTAGATCTGATCAGAGTGAAACTAAACAGCAGAAAATATTCCCTTAAATTGAAACCTGAGCTCGGGGTGGCTTCTAGCTGAGAGCTGCTACATTTGAAACCCAGAAAGAAAGAGGAAGTGTGGTGGAGGGGGGTGAAGTGTGTCACGTCTTTATTTTGCCACAATTTCACTTTTTTCTAATACAGCAACGACTGAAGGGAGCGACATCAGCAGATGGTACAATCATCCCCTGCGATTCAGTTTGTTGTTAATAAGTGGAAATCTTAACTGTGCCGTCGTGATAAGACTAACATGAGCATGTTGTTCAGCATGCAGCAGCGCTTTCTGTCGGGCAAGTGCTCAAAAAAACAAAAAAAAAAACAAAACAGAGACACCCCCAGTCCCTCTCTGCGCCGTCACCCTCTTCTTCATAAGAAATAACAGAACTGAGCGAGAGACCGCAGGGCGAGACAGGAGCTGGACGCTCTCCAAACGAGAGAGAGAGGAATGATTTTTACTATTTCAAAAAACACGCAGAGAGAATGTGTTACGCTGGAACAGACAGAACAGACACAAATAAAACATGTCAGGAATGAAAAAACAAACAGAGAAAAGCAAACCAACAAAACTCGACTTGGCAGTTGGAGAAGTGCTCTGGTGATTTTCAGGCGACCTCTAGAGGGAGACGAAGGAACCACATCTCAAATGTACCTGTTTATTTGGATGAGGAGGAGGAGGAGGAGGAGGAGGAGGAGGAGGAGCAGGAGGGGATTTTTTCTTGTTTTGTTATTTGTCACTCCACTAAAAATGTACATGGGAATTACAAGCAAACTAGTCAATAGAAAACACCCTTTGGCCATATTTTGAGGAGTCCGCTACATAGTGCGCTACAAGTGTACACGCGACATATGAAACACCACTAAGCCCCCATGTACATTGTTTAGCCTACTACAGAAAACATTTTTTGTAACGTGTTGTTTTATACTTTTTTTTTTTTTTACATTTATCCTTTTTTTTCCTGTGACAAAAACAAGTGTAGGGAAAGGCTTCTATCTCCATAATGTTCACTAAAAACTGTGAAAAGTATTAGACTGATGTTTGAATATCAAACAACAGGAACCCATTTAATATCTTATTCTGCATTGAGGTTCTGCTTGTTAATGCCAGAGAGGAGCTGTGGGTGGAGCGGGACGAGGGCGGGCATGGAGGGACCTCAGCCTGTCAGTCATTCATCGGTGGGTGGAGGCCTTGTGTTTGGGGACGCCGGCGTCGTCCTCGCAAGGCATCTCCATGTCGTCTGAATCCAGGCGTCCGTAGGCCGTCGCTCGGCAACCTGAGATGCTGCGCATTCTGGGCCTGATGTGGAGGTCGCTCTCCGCCTCGGGCTCCGGGGCCGGGTCTTCTGGCAAAGGGAAGCTGCGGCGCTCCCACGGTGCTACCGTCTGCAAACGTAAAGAAAACGTTCATTACACACATTACACCAACCGAGCCACTGGCAACTCCACCATCGTCTCTGCTGCAGGTGAACTGCAATCGCGGCACACACCCTTTCCTCGAAGGTGAAGTCCGGCGTTGAGCACCGCGTGTCCTCGCTGGACAGCAGCCGGTGGGAGTCCCTGGAGCAGGGCGTGTGGGGGTTGGAGGTGGTGTCGGGGCTGGCTGGGCTCATGGGCGATGGCACGTGGCTGTAGTCGTGCAGCATGGGGCAGTGGCCCGGGTCAGGGGATGCAGGCTGAGGGGTGGGAGGGTTGGTCCCGCACAGCAACGGCGTGGTCCGCCCGTCAACAGATTTGTACGACCTGATGGAGACAGAACAACCGCTCACGTCTACAACCAGTGACGAGTGTGTCGCTCTGTGTGTGTGTGTGTGTGTGTGTGTGTGTGTGTGTGTGTGTTCAAAGGTGGAGGCACTGACCTGCTGCCCCTCCTCTTAGCAGGAGCCAGAGCCATCCAAGTCCAGCGGGAACGCTCCTGGTCCTCGTAGGGCTGGTGGAGCTGGGTGAAGGCTGCGTCTGTCAGGTCCTCCACCTACAGAAACAGAAGACTCCATCAGCATCGTCAAAATGTGCTCAGCCTAATAACTTTAATAACTGAGGTCACTTATTAAAGTTTAAATCAAGACGTCTACAAACAGCACAGGCCGAATTTAAAACTCCTAATTTCATTAAATTCACTCCTGATTCATAAAGTGATCGATAATTAATCAGTAAAGAGAGCCTGGATGAATAAATAATTAGTTTCAGGTCCACAGATGAGTCTTATATAAAGTCGATGAGAGTTTGACCACCAGGTGTCACTGTTGGCTCTGCGTGTGTCAGTACAGGTTACTGTGTGTGTATGGAAGCGGACACACTTTAGAGTGAGTAACGTGTTCTGATCCTGAACGAGCACACGTGATGAATAAACACCACCCGGGTGTCAACACTCACCTCCCGTTCGTTCTCCTCTTCAGTGATTGGCTGAGAGAAAATGTCCACAGATCGCCAACTACAGACAGAAAGACGTGAAGGTGAGTTCAGGAAACGGCGACATGCTTCACCATGACGGAGCACACAGTGGGAGGTGTTGGAGTATTTACCTGGGAGTGAGAATCTCCTTGTACTGCAGCTTCTCCACCCGGGTGGTGGCGGCCACAGACATGGGGATTACGATGTTGTTGATGTCGAAGGAGCTTTCACCTCGCCTCCTCTTGATGGGCTGCTGCTGCTGCTGCTGCTGGAGGACAGAGGACGGATGATGGAGTCAGGATGGATGTTTACAGTAATGATGACCTCATATATGAAAACAGGTCGAACTCGTCACTGAGGTTTTATTTACTGCAGGTAGAGCTGAGTTAATTATTACTCATCTGTGAAGACAGTCATATAAATATAAAGATTTCCACTTCTCAAGCTGGATACGTCACAACACGACCTCTGACAGCAGGATCACTGTGTTACACAGCTTTTCATGAAGGATTTTATCACATTTAAAAATAATTGTTCTGCCTGTCGCTGTCAAACAGCAGCAGGAGTCACTTAAACATGGACGCCTCGGTTAGAGTCCTGTCTGCACTCGTGTGGAGGACGAGGAGCCGGCGGTACCTGAAACTACCGCTGAGCTGATAACTGTACTCGAGAAACAGAAACACCGAGCGGGCAGCGACACCTTTTCTGCTTCAGTGACCAAAAAACAAATCCAAATCCAGGAAGCGAACACATCAGAGTGTCTCTGACAGTCACAGGATTCCTCTGACGTGTCAGTGAGGTGTGAGGACTCATTTATTATATTATAGTTAGAATATATTCAGACTTCCACACAGGCGTGTGAACCAGGAGCTTAACATGATTTGAACCATTGACGTGGTTCATCATCAGAAAATGTGTGTGTCCTTACGGATGTGCTCGGGATGCTCTGGCTGCCGGGGCCCAGCGGGGTGGAGTTCTCTGAAGACGTGGACAGCTGACGGGTGAGGGGGCTGTGAAGGGACGAGTGCATGTTGGCCAGAGTCGGGCAGGGGCTGCTCGAGTCCACGAAGAGTTTGGGGGAGGCTGGAGGAGACAGGCGGATTTAGATTTAGGATTTAACTAAACTCAGGCGGAGGTTTCACACGACAAAGCCTCAGCGGTAGAACACTCACTGTCGGTCCGGTCCAGCGAGTGCTCTCTTAACCTCTTGCGGCTGTAGTTCTTGTCGAAGGGCCCCAGCGGGGTGGAGATGGCCTGCAGACGCTCGGTCTTGCACACGGCCTGGCCCTCAAGCCGGGGTGTGTTCAGCACAGCGCTGCTGCTGCCGCCGCCCACGCTGCTCTCCGCCGTCCTCGGCTTCTCCGCACGGTTCTTATAGTGGCCCAGTCCTGCAATGCCAGCAAGAAGCCACATCATGATTATTAGACGGGGAGTTGATGCCAGCTGTCAGAGCGACTGTTTAAAAGATTCGGGCATTTCTACTTACTGACTGCCATGAGCGAGTTGGTGAACTTGTGCTTCTCTTTGGACGAGGAGAGCTTGTGTTTGAGCGAGAGCTTCTTCAGTGGTTTGCTCCTCTCCAGCGACTTGCTCTGCCACTGGCTCTTCATCACCTGCTGCAGACGGAGGCCTATGCAGACGTCTGAGGGACACAAGACACGAAACCAAATGAGGAGCGTGCAGTGTAAAGCTGGATACTTCAAATTCGTCATCTGTAGTTAACAATTCACAACCGCGTGCAAGATGTATAATAATATTTAAAATCTGTTGTCGTCTTGGTTGTAAATGTCTCAGTTATGAATCTAATGAGAACAAACCGAAGACGACATTATGATCAGTGAATGGTAGAACGCGGCTCTTGTTCAGGGGAACCTGACACCCGTTACAGACACAAACGATTGTATAAATCGCTGTTCTCTCAGAACTTCCTGCCCAGCAGTCTCTCTACGGCCACTCCTTGTTTGTCTTCCCCTCGGGATGTAAAGGAGGAAATGGCTGCGTAAACTGAGTTCTCCTTTGAGCACTGACCGTCAGGGAAGGAGAGGATAGGGTGGACGCCAAGATCCAGTCTTGACAGGCGTTCCAGGGTGGGCAGCTCGTACTGGGGGTCCTCTCTGGGGGTGGGCCAGCCACCGCACATCACACAGCTGGGGTTAATCCTGCAGTTACACTGGATACAGCTGCTTCTCTGGGCCTGTGGGCGGACGGAGACAAAGAAACCATGTAAAGCTCTGCTGTGCAGATTCATGATTCAATATTAATAAATTAAGTACTTATTACTCAGTGAAGAGCAAATGGCTATGAGGAGCCGTGCTGCAATTTAATGCACCGCAGGAGTTAAGAGCCACAACACTTCCTGCTTTGAAGCCATGGTGACTGGCGTTTGTCAGAAATGCTACTGAAACACCAAAATAAAAATCAGGAAACAGTTCCTGAAAATATAAATTACAGTATAACAGATTAACTGCATATTGTTCCACTAATTGCTCTCTGTTAATGTCAAAGCCTCGTTAAGAAATGTCACAGCGTTATGAGCAGTGAGTGCATCACAGAGCTGCAGTGTTCATCAACAAACAGCTTCTATTTCCCTCAACTCAAACTTGTGAGTCATCACAAGGCGATTACTCCTCTTTGTTGTTTGTCCCACATTTTCATAAACAAGTCAGCCATGTCTCGTTTATTAGGTTACAAACCGAGGAGCTAATCAGAGAGCGCAGCCTGAAAACACACGAGATGCTGCCTGAGATTAAAACTCTGCAGCCGAGCGATCTCCACAGATTTACACAGTACACACACACGCACACGCACACACACACACACACACTCACACACACAGGTGAGGCTCACCTTGCCGTTCAGGTTGGGCACCGCGTTGGGCTGAATGAGCCGCCGCCGCCGACAGCTGACGAGTGGTCGTGTGCGCGCAGCCACGCATGTGCTGTCGTAGGCCTGCTGGTGCTTGGTGTCCGCACTGTCTGCCATCCTGTCACAGCGACACACACACACACACACACACACACACACACACACAGCAGATAAAGTCACCGAACTTACAGCTTCAGATGAAAAACAGAAACACTTTTTGTCTCAAGTGACGACCGGGTTAATTAAAGACATCGTTAACGTGCCTGAATCCATGTTTGAACGTCAACATGAAGAAACTGAAGGTCGTTTTATTACATTTAATTCTTTAGAGGAAGAAAAGTGAATTATCATGACTTCATCTCAGTTTAAGATTAGACCTGCAGTTCATGATTATCTTAATCAATGAGTCTGATAATCATTTTTTCAACTAACAGATTCATTAATTTGTCTGTGAAATATCAAAAGAAGATGAAGATGAATTTTTCACATTTCAGGAGGTGAAACTTTTAAATATTAAATAATATTATATATATATATATATATATAAAAAAATATATTTAAATTATATTAAATAAATGTTGATCAAAGATTCAAATCATTGAATTCATGGCGCGCTCCGCCTGCAGCGCTGACACGAGGTCCCCGTTACTGACTGTACCTGCTGAGGACGTCGTTGACTGGCTGTGCGTTTGGACCTTTCCAGGGGCCGGCCTCTGCGTTGGTGACGTGGGTGGGGCCTGTGTACTCCAACCGTTCTGAACTGCCATCCTGCATCGGCAGATAAGACGAGACCAGTGAGATTACGCCTCGTGTTAACTGGCACCAGCGGCACTCGGCGAACCCGCGGTATCAAGACAAACTACACAAACAGAGTAACTGAATCATTGCGGCTCCTGTGGCTTCAATGATTCAGTCTGGATTTGTGAAAAGGGGGACGGCCTCTCCCAAAAACCTGAAACCTGTCCTGCACTGTCATCAAGACGCATCGCTCGGAGCTCTCACACAGTTTCAATCAAACTGAAGTGATCGCAGGTCACACTCACGCAACACGTGACACATTTATTCAGCCGCCTTGCTTAACTGTGACTCGGCAAAGATGAACTCATTTAACGAGATCAAAGTGAAACTCACTGGATGACTAATCAAAATCCAGTCGTCCTAATGTTCCAGCCAGCAGGGATAGAGGCCACTCCTGCAGTCCTGCTGGTTTAACTGGTTTAACATTTGTATAAACAATATGATCGCGTCCAGAGAGAGACGTGGATCCTGAATAAATTATTGGTCAGTGAGACTCTGAATCATTTCACTGATTATCAGGCAGCTTAGAAGAAAGAAAACCACCAAACGAGAGCTGATTGTCTGTTTCATCAAATATTCACTGTGAACTTCAGACGTTTACATGAAGAAAACTGATTCCTCTCAGTGATTTTGTAACACACCGAGTTAATCTGACACGTTCAAACACTGAGATGTTTGAAGATTTAATATAGTGCTGTTTGTTTTTTTTGTTCTAAGAAATATGACCATGATTACAGCTGCAGCGTGGACAGTGGAGAGTGTCTGCGGATAGAAAGGCTCAGTCTGAGGTGACAGACATCTGAAGGGAGGCCACACTGGACCTTTAATCAGTGTAGAGTTATTAAAATAGTAATAGTCTGCTTTAGGCCTGAAAGAACAATTATACAGAAACATGTTCTCATATCACTGAGTGTTACTTCTAAATATTATATTCTCTTTCTGCCATATTCTGTCCATTTGTCCCCTTAAACATCACAGACTGAATCTTTAACAGACAGTTCATTAAACTGCTTCTTCTCTGTCAACAGCAAAGTCATTTTAAATCATGAACACGACACATCACCAATAAAAAGTCTTTTTCTTCAATAAACTCCACATGATCCCGGTGAGACGTACAGACTGGGATGTAGCACTGAATGCTGAACACTCAATAAGAGACGCTGCTGACAGCCACATTTAAAAACACGTCAGACTGTGGCTGAATCTTAATCGACAGGACACGGACACCTCAGATTAATTAACCCTGAGAGGCAGAACGTGGTCACAGCACAGCGCCCTCTGCTTACCTGAGTATTTACAGGCTCTGTCTTCACTTCTGTCCCACCTGCAGACACTGCGCTGGGAGCGACTCCGCCCAACTCTACTGAGCCCTACAGGAGCAGACCTGAGCGTTACACCTCCACCCAAACATGAATACAACCATCATATTTATGTGACCGACTGAGCCGACAGCGCTCTGTGTTACTGTGTGATGCAAACATGAGACACATCGCTAACACAAATATGTCTAACACGAGGGTGAGCGACCGACCTTGCTGGCGCGGATCTGTCTGTAGATGTCTGTCTGTTGTCGGATGCGGTACTCCAGGTCCGAGATGTGGGCCTGGAGCCAGTTCCAGTGGCTGATGATAGCAGCTCTCTCCACAGTGTAGCGGCTCTCTGCCCGCTTCCATCTGAGGGACAAAAAAAGAAGAAGGGTGTGAGCGCTCGTGTTGGGAGGAGAGGTGGACGGATGAAACAAACATACGAATGCTGTGGTTTATAATTTTAACAGAACAAAGATGATTTCATTCTTTAAGATAACTCCATGGCTGTAATCTGCCTCTCTCTGCTCTATTTATACTGAGTATAAACTGTTTCTGTGCATGTCATGTGCCTGCTTTGTGTTTGTAATACTGTAACTGCGGCTGCAACACGGGGATCAGTGAAGTATCTCATCTATATATGTTGGTGAAGGCCTTACAGGTTTGGACTGTAATTATTAGATGATTTATCTTTTAGTTGTCAAATTAAAATGTATAATGAACTTCTCTCCAAATTCTGATTTCAGCATCTTAAATGTGAAGATGATCTGCTTTGTTTTAGTCCTGACAGTAAACTGAGTATCTTTGGGTTGTCGCCTTAATCATCGTTTAATTGGGGAAATGATTAGCAGATCAGTCGATAATGAAAATGTTCGTCCTCCTGTTAGTCAGATAAAATAAGATATTTGAGGACGTCACGCTGGACTTTGACTGTTTTCTCCAGTTTAATCATTGAATCAATGATGAAGGCTGCAGCCCTGATTTCAGTCAAACAGAATTATCATTCAGTGACACAGTTACAGTGAACGTCACGATCACCATCCTGTCAAACTTTATACATTCAAACATTGATAAAACATTAAAAAATGATCATTTATGGAGCCTGGAGCATTTCCCCTGTCAGACTGCAGAGGTCAGTGAATCAGCATTATACAAAGCTCACAGTCTCTGCAGGCACCCTGAAAAAACACCTTAGTCAAACAACATTATGATCAGGAGTGATCACAGAGCGTGGGAGAGACGTAAAAAGGAGGATTTTCATCACACGGGTTTATTTAACGGCGCAGACTGAATGCCAGCTGAGAGCAGAGTACTCCATTTTACCAGTATGACACACAGAATGGGCATTTCAAAGGCAGACATGAGAGGAAAATGTCTGCTCCTGCACCGTGCAGCAGCGACCACAGAGGGCGCCGTTTCATCAAAATACGAGCTGCAGTGACTGTGGCTGAACAATGAAGAAAAAAAAATGACTCAGATGGCAGACAAAGATAGACCTTGCACTCCTCTGCGCTTTCTCCTCCCCACACCCGTCTCTGTTTTCAATTTCCAGAGCTCCACCAGGATGGAGGAAGTGGAGAGAAGCTACAGCTGAGGGAAGGGAAGGGAAGGGAAGGGAAGGGAAGGGAAGGGAAGGGGAGGGGAGGGGAGGGGAGGGAAGAGGGACAACAAGGACTGGAAGCTCTGGCAGTCTGAGGGAGGAACAGACGGGCTTTAAAAGCAATCTACAGGCCACAGGGTGCTGGAGGGGGTGGGGCTGGGTCAGGGAACAGTGCGGCAGACACTGGGATAACCAATAATCCAACCAGGCATCCTGTCTTATTGTGGAGCTGAGCGGAAGGAGAGTTATTGTGGCTTTGACGCAGACGTCAGCCACCAATCGGAGCCATGAAAGACGTCTTGATTCCTCTCTACCACGTTTAGTCGTCCACGGCTCTTCACTGCAACGCAGCATCAAGGACACTGCTGCAGATACAGCTGCAGTCTTACCTGCTAATAACGTTTCCCATTGCTATTCTACAGACGCTGCTCGGATAAACATGGAGTGTTCTTACACACAACACTGCAAAACCCCCGAACACGCCCATGGCTGGTGCATCAGATCAATGCACTGGCAAATCATTTGCATCCTGGAGTCCCCGTGGAGACGCATCTTAGAACGACACCGGCGTCGCACAGTGCCGCGATTCACCCGGCGGAGAGAGGAAAGGCCAGGTGTCGAGTCCCTCGGGGTGAACTGGAAAATGATCTCAAGGATTCATACGCTCAGTGCTCAGACTGGTTTGGCTGGAGAGCAAACGTCTCAGTGTTGGCCTGCTTACAAAGGCGATGAAGGCCACAAAGGTCACAGTAAAGGGAGAGCGCAGCCTCACATAGCTGGACCTAAAGACACTCCAGAGAAAGGTCTGACTCAACGCGTGAGCTTTTTGGTAGAGGCAGGAAAAAAAACATTAGATTGTTTTTATTTCTTTAAAACAATCATGGTCGATTGGGCGGCACCAAGCTCAGGATGCAGAGACTGTGCTCTTGCAAAACAGTGTCAGAAGAAGGCGAGCCAACGTCCAATAAAAACAGACCTGAGAGGGCGAGAGCTGACTAAGAAAGGGGGTTAAGGCTGAGGCAGGTTGAAGGACAGTAGTCCTTGGCCTGTATCACAAGAACTGCTTCAGACTTGATGTGTCAGGTGTATTAACATGAGTAACTGTGGAGCGAGGAGAAAACTCATCAGTTCTCAGGGTCCAGCAGTGTGGACGACCGTCAACGGCATGCAGGAAGAGCTAAATCTGTAGTTTAGTGGAATCTAAACACACAGTGGCCGTTACAAGTCCAATGACCTTAATCGTCAGAGAAACGAGGAGGAGGAGGAGGAGGAGGAGGAGGAGGGGTCAGCTAGCAGCATTGAGAAACTCCCCCCTCTCCCAGCACTCAGAGCTCCATCCCCCCCACCTCTAACCAGGACATATTTTCCTCCCCCCTACTCCCAAACACACAAAGCACCGGCGGTGATCACTACAGCCGTCGTCAGCACATTCTCCATTGTGGTGCTGGATGCAGCACATATGTTGTATGGTGGACGGTCACCCCTGTAGCATACTGTCCCCCCTAAAACCAACACGGGCGCTCCACAAACATCACGGGCCAAAAACCAACAGGCCTCTGGACTGAGAGACGACCACTGAGCCGGCACGACCACCGTCCTCTGAGAGCGAGCACGTGTGACGCTCCGTCATGCTAACAGAACAAATGATCAATTAATAACCATTTATTGTCAACCATCCCATCCTCTTTGGTTATGTGCTCCGTCTACACCGCCTGCTGCCTTTGGTTGAGCGTTGTAATTATGCTGTACACTTTTTAAAATCTGGAGAACTACACATTATAATCTGACATTTTTTGCTTATCATGTCACACTCAGCACTGAGCGCACATGTTCAGCAGAGTGTATACAAGCTCCTGTATGAAAAGGGTACAAGTGCTGAGACACAAGGGCTCCGACATACCCATTAAACCTTATCCCACACTCCACTACAGAGACATTTTTACACAGGACGGAGCTGACTGCACCATCATCTGTTTGCTGCTGTACACTTTTATCACAGCAGACCGCTGCCACAGATATTAAACCGGAGCTGGCAGCCCTCTAAAGGCAGAAAACACAATTCAGCATCTCCCAAAAGCATGATGCAGGTTGAACATTTTCTGCTCTGGTGATTAAATGATCAGATGAAACCTTCATTTATTGAAAAATGGAGCAAATACGAGACATCTGTATCAAAAAAAATCGATTAAAGATGTCATCAAATCACTGCGTTCTCCACAACAGTACCAAACATAAAAACAGTGAGTATAGATCACAATAAATATGAGTGACTACTTCAGAAGCAGTGAACTGAACTGCCTCTAAACAGCACAAAATATGCAGCCACCCAACTGATGTTCATCACACGCTGCTCAGCGCGCACACGCACGCACGCACGCACGCACGCACGCACGCACGCACGCACGCACGCACACACACACACACACACACACAGAGAGTTTAGCTCCAGTGCAGCTTGCGTTTGTCCCTTCTTTCCTCACTTAAATTGATTTTGTTGTTTCGCTAAAGATTTGCAGATGTGCCACAACTCCAAAGTGCTGCTGTTAATTAAAAACAGGATGTGAAAGTCTGCGTCATGCTGAGGCTGACGAAGACGAGAAGGTGAGGGTCTGCAGACCGTCCTGCCACGACACTTCGACACTTCGACACTTCAACACTTCAACACTTCAACACTTCAACACTTCAACACTTCAACCACAAACAGGATTAGATTTTAGAAGTTATTAGGCTGTCAAACACGTCATATATAAACTGGATTAATATTTAAAGTTTGGCCTAATCTGGACTCAAACTGGAGCTACCAGGGTACTCGAGTATTTGTGCAGTGTATGGAGTACTTGTATTTTTCTATATAGCACAGATGACAGATGTGCACAGCTGCAGATGATGTTTGCTGTCACACATCACTTGATCTTTGCACTCAAACTGCACTTGATTTCCGCTGTTCTGCTAATTTACATAAATGTAAATGCATTAGATAGTAACAGATACTCTCACAGACACTAAATGAACTGTTAGGGTAAATTATTCAGTTATTAAAATTCATGCAACATATTTATGTTTGTAGTTTAACGTCATGCCGGCTCGTCTCTACAGTTGAGTAACACAGAACAGTAAACCAACTCTGATCCAACCACATTTTCATAACCTTACATTACTTTTATCATCGAGTACTCGTGTCATAAATAATAATTTAATGTGAGTAGCTGAAAATGGAAATGAAGACCAGAGATAATGTTCATATCTGCAGATAATGTTCATATCTTTAAGAGCTAACTCCTGTTTTTAATCTGCTTTTACATGAACTATTTATAGTATGTTTATTTATTCTAATCTGTTATAACTTTCACTTTTATTTTTAGTTAGTTGTCTGCTTATACATCTTAACCTTTATTTTTGGATATCCATACATGTTATCATGTTTTACTTCAAATTCCACAAGTGCAAACCTCCTTGGCAATAAATCTGATTCTATTTTGTCTATTTAAATATTTGAATGGGTTTTATCTCATTAGTTCCCACACACACCTGCTTCCGGTGTTTCCTCGCTGCGTGATGTGATGACGCTTCCTCACTTTTGCTTTTAATGTTTGTGGGTTACTGTGTGACGCACACACACATTTTGTTTGTATAAAGTCTGATAATTGATTAATAGAAAAACACTTGATTAGCTCTAAAGTCCGACTCACACAAGGCAGTTATCTGTTTTTATGAGGGCCAGTTATTATCTTAACTTCCACTTTGTCATATTTTGAAACATGAGCTGCTTTAATAAACATAAAGCCAAACAAAGAGCTGCAGATGTGTTTTTTTTTTCATATGAAACGTAATAAAAAAAATAAAGCGTTCACTCATCATTCATGCTCAATAACAAGAAGAGCAGAAATCAAAGCGGCAGCTGTCATTTTAATGTCTTTGTTCTCCCGAGTCAAGGATTTTTTCAAAGCACATTAAAGACTGAAAATGATCCCAACATTGAAACATTTATGAAAAACTCAACACGGCCTGATTTTTCAGGTTTATTCTGATGTGCCAGGACGTCTGGCTGCAGCTTCACAGGACAGCTGGTTAAACTCATCTCTTACAGGAAGAGAGCGCTCGGAGCCGGGGCCTGTGAGCGAGGCACGCCGAAAGGGTGTGGGGCAGGAAAAACGAGAGAGGGCAAATTCAGCCGGAGAGCTGCAGCAGTCATTACATAAAAGAGGGGGGTTATGTAACGCCTGTGGGTTCGTGTTGAGGAACTCAGGCCGAGCTAAACACATCCAGATGTGTCAAATGGGACAGAAACCTATACTATACGAGCACTCACATACGTACATGAATACACACACACACACAGAGGAATGAAAAGAGGGGGAAAACATAGCTAAGCTACTCAGACTGCAGAGTAATGCTGAGCCATAAGCATGAAAGGCACGCTGTAGTCTCAGCCAACCTAGTTACCCTAGTTCACGGGCAGCAGGCAGACAGGCATTCGAACTGTCTTATTGCATAAAGATCATACAAACATGGACTCTGGATCTGCTAGTCCCAGTTTTATCCTCTGCCGGACAAACCTCGGTGCATTTCAGAGCTGATCAGATCTCAAAAATTCAAACATTTTCATTGTTCTGTCCGTGAGCCATTATGTAAGCTCTGAGATTTCCTGATGAGCGTTATTGTTGCCTCAGAAACTGTGCCCACTCACTTCTTAACACAGAACAACCCGTGCTCCATGTAACATGCCTAAATAACAGACTTTCCATGAATATCTTATTCCGATAGATCAGCTGTCTCTGTCGTTTTGCAGCGAGCATGAAAGCAGACTCCGGTTGAGCACCCACACCCTACTGGAGGCCATTATGGACGTCACATTCACAGACAGAAAACACAGGCTGGAGCAAAGAAAAGCCCCTGCAGCATGAACAAGGCAACAGATGTTGGCTGGGACCCAATCCTCTAAGATACGGGAAACCACGTCTACAGTACGGACAGGGATGACAGGATTAGGTGTAAGCGGTGCGCTGCATCCAAACAAGCAGCCCAAATAGGTTATTTTCCACAGTGCTGTAAACTCAGCTGACGTTGAATAATTGAGGTGCTGCTGCCTGAAGAAGGCATTACATTGTCTGTAGTGTTGACTGGTTGTTGTGCTGTAAGCCATTAATTGGTAACTGAGGCAAAATGTCAGTTGTGAAAATGTGGCATTATGGGTAAACACACTCACACACCCTATTGCTGGAAGACTACCGTGCTCACAGTGAGGCAGGGTTGGGAACCAGTTCTTTACTTGTTGTGGGATGGATGATTATACAACGTGCATCAGCCGGCTGCTTAGGACGACATTACAGATGGGTAGTTTTGAATTTCCACAGCAGCTTTCACTCCGTGTACGAAGAATTATTAAGGCTTACATCTGCCACCACTTGGTAAACATTTGAAAACCTGAGAGTGACAGGTGCTTTTGTGACAGACGCACATAAACTCTCACACGTTGCTTATTCAAGAACATCTGAGCATATTAGCACAGCTCTCCCAGCCCGTTTCCTTTGGCCCGGATTGCGTAATTTCGCTGTATTGTGTAGCGAGCAATACGCGTCAACAAAACTGTTTGTGCCCTTATAAAACACGGCTGAACCAGTTGTCAAGTACACTCAGGTCTGGGTTATTTTTATGAGTGAAAAATGACATGGGGTTACTTAACACAACATCTCATGCTGTTATGTAGGTCAGCATCTAAAGATTGTAGTAAGTGATTAATCAGTGATTTCTCAGTCAATTAGAGTCATTATATAATTAATTCAAAGCTGTGTCTGCCTCACGTGGATTGAAGTACATGTAAATAACCTATACACACAACCGGAAGCCCAAATTAACAGTAACTACACCTGTAATATATTTAACCATACAGCATGTTGTACTACACCTGCTCTGACAGATGTACTGTAGTTATTAAACATGCTGGACTTGCAAAAGCAACTATTCCTCTGCTGTGTTCACACAAGCTTCAGTAAACGTTCTTGCCCGTCATATTTTAAACTGATCCACTGACAAAAGCAGTAAAAACGTCCACACATTCATGGAGACCTTTTTTCTTACACACCGAGGACTAAGCAGTCGTTAATATCGGTGACTAATGTTGCAAGAAGCTGTAGCTGCTTCACAATAAAAGCCTTACAATGGTTGGCTGCTGGAACACTTTGATGGTAAAGCAGGAACAAGATGTGTCACGCTACAACAACAGAACAGAAGATTTACTGCAGAATGAGGAGGACGAGAAGAAAAGGAGTCTGAGACTCGCCTGGTTATTTAACGGACATTTAAGTCTGCTTCGTCAAGATGAGAGAAAAAAAATAAACAGTGATGACTGTAACGAGCGAGGTAGGTCATCCTACTGTGGAGTCTGAACAACACTTCCACATCTTTCAGGTACTTCCTCAAAAACATGAAGGTGCTACTAAAAAGGCTGTTCATGCTGAACACAGTGACACAATCAGCTGTGCTGCCACCACAA
This sequence comes from Protonibea diacanthus, assembly GCA_028641955.1. Classification (NCBI taxonomy): domain Eukaryota; kingdom Metazoa; phylum Chordata; class Actinopteri; family Sciaenidae; genus Protonibea; species Protonibea diacanthus. Next base: position 20,011,090 of record CM053996.1, on the reverse strand, counting down.
AGGGTTAAATCCTACGCTCACCTAGAAATAAATTCCTCATTCATGAATGCTGTGATGACCTATAATTAATGCAACCTTTCACCTGTGTCGTCACTGCGGCATTTATATTAGTGAAATCTACGTGTCTGTATGTTTACAACAAACACACACACACACACACACACACACAATATTTATATAAATACTCTTGATTTGTTTTGATCTAATCGTCTTAATTTGAACGTCATTTTTTACTATCATGACCTCGATGTGACAAACCTCAGATTCAACACACTCACTCAGTTTTTGTGGAAAGCACCTACAACTCAGAGGGGCTCCACTTTCAAACCCCTGTAAACAGAAACAGCTTTCACTTTCATTTCTAAAAATAACTAAATATTATTTATCATCACAATAATCCAGAATGGGGACACACGTTTCATGAATTATCATTGATAGCTGACTTGTAATTAACAAATAATTGATCAGCTGGTCCCAGAATAACTCAGATATTAAAGGTCTTGTATCAGGACATTTGACAAAATATTACATGACTAAAATAAAAAAGCTGTTTAGAATCTCTTACATGATTTGGTTTATCTTAACATCTAAATACTTTCCTTATTGTCCACCTGCAACCTTTAATGTTGTTATCAGCTGACTTTGTGACATAAATCATCAGTATCAAAAGGAGACAATCCAACAGCGTTACACAATAACTGTAAACCTGGTTCGTCAACCAGCTGTCTTTCCCATAACGAGATGCCCTTTTGGGGTCAACACACTTCCTCGTTGCAACATTCACCTTCACTATCAACATAATTATATTGTCTTATTATATTACAGCAGTAATCTGAGCACTGTGTCTTCATGTTACTGTGTTAATACTCAGGCTTTAAAGAAGAATATTGTTTGTGAGACTTAAACAGTTCTTTGTTTACACAATGACTCGTCACCACCGCTCGCTCCTCCTACAGTCTGAGGCCACGTGAACGAGCTTCTTCTTCAGAGTAACATGCTGTTAATTAGCACACAAACTTCTGATTCTTTGACCTTAAACACCACAAACACAGTACGAATACATTACAAGCATTGCTTTTGAAACCTGCATGTAAACCACACACACACGTAGACACACAAACACTCACTTCCTGTTACGTTATAGAGATATTTGGGTCAAAGGTCTAAAGTCAACACAGCAAAGGATAATAAAAATCAGTGTTCTTAGCGACATTGTTAATAATCTACCCAATCCAAAACAGGTCAGTAAGCCCATTAACGCTGCTGACCCACCTGCTGGATTTTTTCCCTTTGCACACACTAATGACACACAAACGAGCGCTCTGCTGTGAGCTTCCCATGGAATACGTTTGCAAGCTCCTGCTGAGGTAAACCTGACATCACAACAGGCAACATCTAAAAACATAAAACCAACACCTTCTGCAGAAACCACCAGCACCAACCCCCGGCTCTCTTTCTTCTTGGTTTCAGTTTAAATCAAAACATTTGGCGGCTCTGTGGGCGCTCACTCGTTCGCTCTGCAGATAAACACAACGTTCAGTTTCAGCCTCTGCCCCTCTCTCAGGAGGAAGCGCCGTGTGACGAGAGCTTTTTTACTTGGTGTCCATTCGAGCCTGTGCGTTCTCCACGGGGTGACACCACCCACACGGTTACACATGCTCTCTGGTCGAATGGTATCTCCACCCCTCCCTGGAGTTTGACCCAACCACTACTGAAGCAGAGCAGGCAGTTATGATTGTCATTAGCACCTGCTAGGCCTGAACAGGAATACAGGGACTTTCACAGGACAGTTAAAGAGCTCCATGCACCGCGAGTGTAATGTAACATGTTACTTGAATAGTCTTCACTGTGAAACCTTTTTAGACCTCAGCCATGTACATGTACCACCTTACACACGTTTGATGTCAACTCTTGTACTTACATTTTCACATGTCGCTGCTCAATGTCCACTCTGGCCAGCTCCTCCTCCTCCAGATCAGAGTCCCCTCCAGAGCTACTTTCTGTTACATCTGAGTCAAAGGCGCTTTCTGCTGAATGGAGGTTGGCCGACCCGCTCAGATACAGCCTCTCCAGCTCCAAGGGAATGGCGCCGCTTTTCAGGAAGCGACTGAGGCCATCTCTGTTGTTTGAGGAAGAGTGGCGTCCAGTCCTCCATGTAGCCGTCGGGGTCGCCGCCTCCGATTTGCGGTTACCGGCCAGTAGACGGTTGAGAGCCGTGTCCAAGAAGCCGCCGAGTTGCTGGTGGATGTGCCTCTCCACCTGCTTGGCCTGTACAACCTGAAGACGTTTGCGCAGGCGCCGTAGCCGGCTTTCGATCTCAGCTTGGCGGCTGCTGTTGAGAAGGGTGCGCTCCCTGACGTGAGCGTCAAGGCTGTCTGAGGAAGAACTACAGGGTAGGGGAGTCTGTGGTGCAGGTGTGCAAGACGGGGAGCCCTGCTGGCTGCTACCTGGTCTCTCCCTATCAGAACCCTGTGACTGACTGGTAGGCGTGTGTGAATCAGCCTCCTCCAAATTCGCCTGTTCAGTGGGGTTAGGGTTATCATGGGTAAAAGGGGAAAGTGCAACAGACTGAAGCACTTGTGGTTCAAGGTTTTTTCCATCTGTATTTTGAGAAACCCCAGAGGAATGCTTCTGTTTAAGGGTTCCTTTCACCGGGATATGCCCTGATAAAGTAGCTGTCAAGGTCTCCGAGTCCAAGGGCAGGCTCTGGGACTGAGAGTCTGTGGTGGCAGAAGGCTTGTCACCGTTCACTGCCACCACACAGCCAGGGCCAGACATAGTGGCCAGTTTCTTGGCCAGGCCGTTGACAGGTGCCATGGGCTGGCCACCTCCGTTGGTGCTGCCACTCATGAGGCTTTTGAGCTGGCCACCGGAGAGTTCTATCGGCTGCCTCTTCCTCAACAGGAAGTCTCCTCCGCCGTTGAGTATTCTGTGGCTTTTCAACACAGACTGTTTGATGAGGACTCCTTGCAGCTTGATTGACTCCTTAGTTGTAGGGACAGGTGTCACATCAGAGCACAGGTAAGAAGCCACCAGCGGCTGGAGCTTGCTCAGGGCCGAGGCCTGAGCCACGGAGTCGGCTTGGGGCTGCTGCTGCTGCTGCTGTTCCTGGTCGCCGCCACAAAAGTCAAGAGGGCACTCTTCGGAGTTGGCCTTGCACTTAGCGGGGCCGCTGCTGTGGAGAAGGATGTTGCTGGCGTTACCGTTGTTCTCTGCACTGGCCGGTGAGAGACTTGAGGATGGGGCAGCCAGTTTGAAGCGGATGTGGTGAGCTTCGGCTGGGGCGTCGGTGAGAGCGGGCGCCATCGCAGCCATGCAGTGCAGAGGGACGGGCACCGCGGCCTGCTCCACACCACCCGCTTACTGCCCCACCTGAGGACAGCCTGGACGGAAAGACAGAAGCAGAGGGGAGACGGGACATAAAGTTAAACACAGGCATGAATAAAACGTTACTACATCAGACTCTGACCGGAGATGGTGTGGGAGGGTGTTGGGTGGAGATATCTTAACAACTCACATTCAGCATTCACAAGCTTGCAGAGTGATGAACCCACAAACACACAGTGTAAACAAACATATAGACCCTCCATAGAAAATGTTTAAATATGGATTTAATACTGAAACTAGCAGCTCCACGTTTAGATTAGAGATGTGTATAAAGTGAACTCAATTATTCGGAAAGTAATCGAGTAAAGAATAACATGCCAGCTTAAAATAAAATAAAAACTTTAAACACATCAGCCTCAGAGCCAATGGGAGGCGGCTTTATGTGAATAAATATAATAATATATATATTTACATATTTTCTCTTATTGGATATTATTGAGGTGAACAGCAGCATGACGGCAGGATGTACATATACAATAAAACACACAACTAAAATACTTGTCATACAGGTTCTGTGAGCCTTTAGAGTGAGTGGAAAATTACTAAACCACCACCCAAAAAGAAACTAACATTTTCAGAACGTTTGGCACGAAACATATTAAAACGAACGTGCACCAATTATTATTAGTGCTTCATATGAAGTCTTCCAGACTCAAAAACAAATCTGCGTTCATCTAGTTAAAGGCCTAATCAAATTAACTGGTGGTGACTCATTGACATTTCTTTGACCTACTCTTTGGAGGTGCTGTTAAAGCCGATCCCACAAAGAGGGAGCGGGAAAACACTCCAGGAGGAAGAGCTAAGATGACCAAATTTAATGATCACACAGCTCGCAACGTTTCACAGAAAATGTGATTCGACTCCACTGTAATCACATTAATGTATCTATCTACAGAGGCCTTCTTCCACGACTTAAATACCAAAAATATGATAAATGACATGATCTCACTATGACTTTGGTGAATGGGATGCTAATGATATAGATGGAATAACAGCAGACATCTGAGCTACATCACAGGCCAATAAATAATTCCCGCTACACCCATGCGTGTGTGAACAAGCCTTCATTGTCGTTTACTTACAAGGCTCCTCTTTTAGAAAATAAGCTTTTGGAAATTCAATTCTTATGAAGGAAGAAACAGGAAGAGACAATGCAAATATCCAAACCCCGCTGTCCTACATGTGCCCTGATAAGTCAGTGTGCAGCAGGGTTTCCACACAGCCAGTGTAAGTAAGTAGGTGGATTTAGGGCCCAGCATTAGTCCAAAGCACATGATGTCATCCTGACTATGTTCCTATGTGAAATTCAGCTGAACCTCTTGAACCTCCTCGGTTTATCAAACATGACTGCCGGCAAAGACTCTTAGATTACATTATGTAAAGAGAGACAACGCCACGATTAAGGCGGAGTATTGTATGAATGGTTAACATGTCGTCCACAAACAGACTGCCTCTGTGTGTGTGTGTGTGTGTGTGCATATAAGGCAAACTTTTAAAAAGCCTCCCTTCAAATAAAGGAGCAGATAAAAGCCGAGCTGCATCTCCGCTGTCGTCTGCAGGGTCAGATGAATGGGGGCTCAGTATTTCACCGCAGTTTCTAGTCAGCGCGCACTACGCCATGTTGGTATTTCCGAAGCAGATTATGCAATGCACTTCATCTACCTAAAAAACCGCCCATTCCGCTCCAAACACGCCGAACCCGTCCACGTTACCGGACAGGAAATTAAATACCCGACGGGAGGAGATGCACGGCTTCAATCCGTGATGCATTATGGCACAGGTTTCTATATGAAGTGTGTCGGTAGAGATGCGACAAAAAAATGTCCACATCCGACGTTAGCCGAGCATAACGTAATCACCAAAATGTCTTCCTGATGTTTACAACAACATTTGAATTATTTTTGAAAGGGAAGTCTGCCTGCGCTGCTGTAATTACGTTGTTTCATCACGTCTTTTTAACCGTGTAACGGCGGTGTGTGTGTGTGTGTGTGTGTGTGTGTGTTCCGAGTGTGCCAGGAAATAATAAAAAGCAGCAGCAGATCGTCGCATGAATTAAACTGTGTGCAGCGACACACGGTCGTCTTTAAACATGTCACCGTGCACACTGCGTGCAAATGAACGTGGCTAACGTTAGCTCGGCAAAGCTGCTGATGTAAGAAACACAACCTTCTCGAAAAGCTAGCCGTGCTGCCTCTCATGAGCCAGCTGCAGTGAAACGCTAACCTAACCTCCTCATCAACACACTGTACGCCAGTTTTAGCAGCACATCATTCATATTTCTGCTCGTTTACGGGGTGAAATAAACCTCCCTCCGAGCTTTACGCAAACCCCGTTAGGAAAGTAAACATTTTAGTCGGTGACTACGTAACCTGCGCTCACCTCGGTGGTGGTTTTGAGTGAATAAGTGATGTTTTCCACGTTAAAAAGGGCCGTGATGACACGTGAATTAACGTCAGATTTAAATCCAGCTGGTGAAACATCACAAACGTTACCAACAACAAGACACCTCCACTCGTTCTGCATCACAACTTATTTTAAACAGCAGAGCGCAGACATGGTGTGCATTGCAATTAGACTAAGGAAATAAATACAGGCAGCCTGTTGTTGTAAATCCACGGTGGCCCGTCCTTTGCTGTACTTGAGTACAGTATACGGTGGCTTATCATATAGTATGTGTATGTCAAAAGCTGAGAAGTTGGGAGTAGACCCTGCCAGCCGAAGCTAGCTCGCTAACAAAGAAAAAGGAGGAACCTACCACGTGACGAGGTTGCACTATCCGAGGGAATTTCGGCAACAATCCCCTGCAGTTTTTTGGTGGAAAAAACCAAGGGTGCTAACACAAAAAACACGGCTCGGTTCGATCACTCTGCCATTTAATTAATCCAAAAAAATTGCAACCAGATTACCAAAAAAATAGGCCCAGCTCACGGAGCCGCTCGGGTTCGTTCCGGATTCATGCAATGGGCGAATCAACGATCTACACCTTGCTCGCCCCAGCTAGCTCGCCTCGCCGCTACGAGCGAATATAAGACAAGGCCGTGAAACAGTCCTTTCTACTCCAGTTTACTTCAAATGTAGGCGATTTCACCGCAATCCTTCACCGAAAAATCCGATTCTCAGTAAGCGAAAGGTAATCCAGATGGCAGTTTGACGCGAGCCCTTTTCTCTCGTTTTAGGGAGAGACGCTTAGAAAATGGCGGCTAGCTCCGCTCCCTCGGATTTCAGTCTGACAAACATAGAAGGGCTGTGTGTGTGTGTGTGTGTGAGTGTGTGCGTGTGTGTGCGTATGCGTGAGTGTGAGTTGCTCGCTGGTAGGCGGGAGACATTTCTCATACTCACCACTAGAGTAAAGGGCAGATAAGAAACGACATAAAAGCTCAAAAGAAGATACCACAGGAGGGCATTGTCTTCCAAAACATAGCGCAATGTCAGTGCTGCACTTGTTAGACGGGCTGTGGTGCAGCTAGTGCTGCTGTGTGAGAGTCCTGTCCACCACACGGACAGAAACACACTCTTATTTAACCACTGACACCTGTAATAACAAATGTACTGATGAGAATTACCTATAACTAATATATGTTTATAATACAGGCCAGGTCATCTGCTTCTCTGAAAGGACAACAATAATAATAATAATAATAATAAATAAATAAATAAATAAATAAATAAAGACTGACTCATTTTGTTTCCTGTTAGGGAAAACAGAGTCCAAACCTGTCTGTCTTTATACTGTCAGTGTTACAGACCTGTCTGTCCGTCTTGATACTGTCAGTGGTCCAGACAGCCGAGCTCTAATGTCACTTTTCACAGGAACTAGCTCGCCCACCACTAAAACAAACCTCTGTGAACATGCAGCCAGTGTCCACACGAAGGAGCACTTCTCCACCTGACATCATACAGCTGTGTACGAGCACCACAAGACCTGATTTGTATAAAAGAAGACCTACCACACCTCCACTGATCACTGAGCCTACAGCGGTGCACACAATACCAGTAAAATGAAGTATAATAAGAAGACCTTTAAATTGTTTTGTGTAGTCTGTGTCAGAGGTTGGTTATTGGTCTAGATTAACATATTAATATTTTATATTGTATTACAAAAGCACCACAAACTGCCTCTGACACAGCACTGAGCAGGGCTGGGTATAATTTTATCTTTTAAATAGTTTTATAACTTAACAAAAGAAGCCGTATGAGAATTTTGCTTGTTTGATGTGGTGCCATAAACACATGACTCTGCACTAAAGAGTACTCTGGCTGATGTTTTAGACTGCAGTACATTTTACTGCTTTATCGTACTCTTGACTAACTAGAAATTAGATTTCGCAGTGTGTTTGTGTATGTACGAGGCCGGTATTATAATTCAGCTGCTGTGGCTTGTGTGCACTGACTGATAAGAACTTGGAGAACTGAAACTTTTTCAGTTTGTTGATGTTTCAGTTTGTTCAGTATTTGTCATGACTCATAATAAAGTGTGGTGTCATACTGCAATGGTGGGAAATATGTTCTGTTTTACCAAGTCACATTTTCATTTTACGGGTTTAAGTTTGTTGTAACTGACATCATTGGGTGTGCCCTGTGTTTTTCAAAATAAAACTATGTAGATAAGTTATTATATTATTAGTAATATGTCTGGTCTTTTTGTTGTTGATGAAGTTTAAACTTCTGCCGTTACTCCTCTACTTGTCCTTTCCCTTTAGCTTATCCTGTTTATCTCTAACAGCTGCTGCATACTCAAGGACTTCCCAGGAAGTAACTTATTGTAGATTAGATGTTTACAGCACTACATCCTTTGATGCAGAAATGTTGATTAAAGCCTTGTGATCTCTAAATATGTTTTAGATAAGTGGTTTCTGATAAGACAACACCACTCGTACACCACTATTTTCTACAGGTCCTACATGTGCATGATCAGACTAGCAGAGCAGACATGCATAATAAATAAGTAATTATCAATGTGTGAACGAGATAGGGAGAGGAACCGTCTATCCGCCTGTTTTGAAACTCATTACAAATTTATATCTACATGAAAGTCTCTGGAGGCAAACTATAGATGTCTGACTGTTATCCAGTGAGCTGTATTTATCCTTGTCTGCTTCATCCATCTTCTTATCCGGTCAAAAAAAAAAAAGCAACAGGCTGTGTAAAATCTTCGGACTCCTCCTGGGTGCTCCAGAGGCGTGCCCACACTTGCTGGGACATGTAATCCATCCAGCATGTTTTTGGTCTCAAATACCTCCACATGGGATGAGTGTGTGTCTCCTAACATGATGCACCTCGTGTGGCTCCTTCCTGCAGCTGTTCCTTTGGGGGTCAGCCCGAAAAAGGCAACTCATGTCAGGCACTTTTTGTATCCGCATCCTCGGTCTTGTTTTGGGTCAGACTAATGGAGAGCATCGCCCTCCGGATCCGTCAGAAACACACAAATACAATAACAATCTATTTAGGAATACCTTTAACTCCATTGTTGAAATACTCCAGTACTCTGTAATCCAAGGGGCCATGACTCCAGTTACACGACAGCTAAAAACAAAACAGACAAACATTAGTTCAACCTTATTTTAACATTTCAGGACAAAGCCGGGCTCGGTTAATAAAGTTGTCAGCTGTCTTGGCAGCGACGTGAGTCTCAAGGATTTTTTTTCACGTCCAGTTGGCGAGCTAGCGCTAGCTGGCTAACGTTAACCAACCTACACGAACGTTATCGCTGCAAATTTATAATGAAAAAGTTTTAAACGTTCAACAATTTTAAGACTGAGCTCGAATTTTTAAAGGCAAAGTTGTGAGGGGGGTTTCTTTATTGACTATCGTGTCCAGGAACGCGTCGCCAGTGATTTCTGTGACACAGTTTAACAGTTACTTTCTCCCGACGCTAGTTGAGGAGCTAACGTTAGCCGACGTAGCGAGCTAACGCCGAGAGGCTGGCCAATAGCAGCCAGCGCAGCTAGCTCGGGCTAAGCTAACGTTCGCTAGCTTGTTTGCTTCCCCCGATCCCGCACTGACTTCTCAATGACTGCCGTTTTTTGCACGTCTGCTATTAAAGTGTGCCAAAAAAATCCAACCACCTCCAGTCGAACATCCGAAGGTTTAACCAAATCAGTGTTTTTTCCCAACAAGCGCGCCGTTCATTAATTTTGACAAAATAACAAGACAAAATCTTACTTACCTGCCTGTCCTGTTACTAACCGTTTACGACTTGATAACAACCGTCCCCCGCGCTCCTATTGGTCGACGCCTCAATTCGAGGCTTCCTATTGGCTCACGCGGCTGTCAGTCTTCGCAAATGCCCGTACAGCGGAAATGTGGACGAAAGTTCATAGCACGAAACTTCATTATCCAAAAAAATATTGTTCCCATTTGAAAATGTTTACTTGAGTCCCACGAGCTCCACATCACTTATAAACGGCTGCTCACGCGGCGCCGTCACACGAGTGTTGTTTACACCGCACGCATGCTAGCTACTCACACTCCAACCTGATGTATTTTCACTCACTGCAACTAGAATATGTAATATTTTTCATGCTCTGTCTGTGAGACTTCACTCAGAAATGAACCACTGCTCTTAACAGCACGGCACAGAACACGAGCAGACGACGCTGATGGATGCACATGAGTTTGTTCAACATGTTTAATTTGATGTTATTTCTTGCATCAAATGCTAAACAGATTTTGCTGGTGGGGTGAGGTTTGGACGGTGCGGGTGTCTCCATCTTTGACCCAAAGTAGGACAGGAGACGCAAGAGGAGACATTTACTTTGAAAGAGTGGACTTTAAGGTGGAGCTGGGCAGGCAGGAGACAGATGTATGCCATGGGACAGAGGATGGATGGAGGTGTAGGGAGAGGCAGTATTGGGCCACTGGGATGAATATCCAGGCTTCAGTATCCGTCACTGCAGTGAGACAGTCCTCAAGAAGTTTCCGTGTAGTGATGAAGCTTCCTCCCATGTAGTGTCAGTCATGCTGACCTATTTGAATCACCTCCAAACATAAATACTGAATGGAAATAACCTCCACCCCACGTCCATGCCAGCTGCACAGCTGAGGCCTGAGTTGGAGTAAACTGTACGTTAGCAGCCGAGAGGACATGTGGGAGTGAAAACTCACCTGAACTTATCAACCTGCTTTATTTACTGCAGAGTTTTTACACTGTCGGCTTCAGCTGATCTGTCACTTCTTATCTAAACTCAGCTCCATCTTTACCTCTGTGTGTATTAAAGGAGAAAGTTAGTGTGGTGATGTCAGTGTTATTAATATGCAAATCAGACAGTGGAAGACATTCAGACAGCATCACCACCAGTGATGGAATGTAACTAAGTACTTTTACTCAAGTGCTGTACTTTTCAAATAAAGATACAAAATTAACATTTGATTTGTTTGCACATGTGCAGCTGAAATTATTAGTCAATTAATCAATTAATCCATTAGAAAATTAATTGGCAACATTTTGATGAATGTTTCAGTCATTGTTTGTACAAAAACAGCTCCAGCTTCTCAAACGCCCTTCCTTTAATTAATGAGAATAATCCGAATTTATTTGTATTAATGTCGAGTGTTGATGGTTTGATAAAACAAACACTGTGAAGGTATCACGTTGAATTCTGGGTAATTGTAACAACATTTTTCTCTATTTTCAGCAGTTTTACAAAACAAACAATTTATTGATTCATGGAGAAAATAATCAACACAATGATGAAAATTATCATCAGATGCAGGCCAATACAAAATAATTCAAAATGAGCTCAGTTCAACATCTCCAACAGTAAAATCATGATTTTACATTAATGCACGAGTCATCTAATGATGTAAAACTAGAACAGTCGCAGGAGACTTTACTTACAGTTAAATGAAGTCCTGCATTCAGATTTTAACTCAATAAACATTTTTCACAGCCGCTATTTTGACATGAAGTACAGGCAGGTGTTTCCAATGATAGTAATTAAAGGTCTGTTGCTTAGTGCAGGAGAGACTGTCCAGTGAGCCAACATCAGAATCAGAATCAGGTTTTCTCATACAAGAAATCTGTGCTGGTATTTTTGGTACATAACAAACATTAAGTAAAAAATGTAAACAATAAAAATATATGTACAATATGTTTTTAGGGTGAAAACAGCTGTACAGTTTGTGCAGAAACGGGCCTTGTTGATGAGGCGGCAATTAAGAAAACACGTTGATGGTCAGTATGAGGTTCTGGTTCTGGTCCTGGTCCTCCTGTCAGAGGGGAGTTTGTGTCCGGGGTGGGAGGGCTCAGCCACAATCTTTCCAGCCCGCCTCAGAGTCCTGGAGGAGTTCAGGTCCTGAAGAGGTTGCAGCCAATCACCTTCTCAGCAGACCCAGTGACACACTGCAGTCTGCACTTGTCCTTGGCAGTGGCAGCAGTGTACCAGATGGTGATGGAGGAGGTGAGGATAGACTCAGTAATGGAGGTGGAGAAGAGCACCATCACTCGCTTTGGCAGGTTGGACTCCTCTGTTGTGCTTTCTGGAGAACAGAGCTGATGTTCAGCTCCTGCTTGAGGTAATGTGACATGATGGTTCCCAGGAAGGTTTAGCAGGGCAGCAACACACTGCAGCTCCTCCTGGGGATCCCAGAGTTTTCAGATGGGCTGTATAGTCCCTCCAGCAGGTTCTGGGTCTGCGCCGTGGTCCCCTCCCAGTTGGATGTTAGACACCTCCATGAAGATCCTAATCAGATGCTCGAACCACCTTAACTGGCTCCTTTCGAAGCAAAGCTTCCATCTCCACCTCACCCCGGCTGCACCTTGAGATCCATGATTATCACGGACAGAAACAGAGACAAGGATCGGCCTTATCGGAGTCCAACACCCACTGAGAACATAGCTTCTATACATACTGTATGTGTACAGGACTGTATACATACAGTATGTATGTGTACAGGACTGTGTACATAGTGTATGTATGGTAACATGTATCCATAATGTGCCTGACTGTACTGCTCCTTCTGTGGTAGTTAATGTTACTTTAATGTCATTTCTTCTGATTTCTGCCATCATCATGTTTCACCTTCATGTGTTAGCTGAAGAAAGAAACCTGTAAAGGCCCTGACTCACAACACACACACACACACACACACACACACACACACACACACACACAGTGTCCTGGTGAACTGTGACATTGTTTCTCTTCAGTTTTACGTCATGTTTAACTTGTGTCGGACCACAGATCAGAACCTGGACTTGTCTGTGTTGCATTATTGATGTATGTTGTTGTAAGGACGTCCATTTTCATCTCCAGCATGACTAAGCTCAGCTAATAATAGCTCAGCTCACATCTGGAGCGTTTCCCCCATTGATTTCTCTCCATTTAAGTTTTTTCAGCTCACTCAGTGCAGCTTCACCCATGAACTCTCTGCTGTAGGATCAGAGCACAGTGTGTATTTGTATGAGAGTTCAGATGTAACCAAAAATTCAAATTTAGTGGGTCAGCACTCTTGCTGGAGGGAGTGTGGATCAGTTTCAGCAGACCAGGCTCACATTTTCTGGACGTGCCCTTATATGAAGCCTTTCTGGAAAGAAGACGGCCATTTGGACCTGAGATCTGACTTCTCATTCACCTTGATCTACCTTGGAAACATTCCTAAGGATCACAGTAGGAGTGACTCACACCTTTTGAAGGTCTCTTTGGCTACAAGTAAAAAGAAAATGCTCCAGAGGAATCCTCATCCACCTTATTAGGATAATCAACTCTGAGTGGAGACAGTTTCCTGTTTTTCTTTGCACCACCAAAAATGTCTGCAGATGTTCTGTTACTTTAATTTGGCCTTATATTAGAAAACTCCTATTTAAAGAGGTCACCTGTCTAAATGTAGTTGTAGAGAAACAACACTAGATGGCGCCGAAACATCACATTTAACATCATCACCAGGCCACATGAGCCTCATAACATGCAGCTTGTTCTCACTCTGATGTGTTTACTATGGAGTAATTCAGTTATAGTCATATTTCCGCTAACACTTCAGTCTAATTCTTCACATTTAGCACTGATTATCCACAGAAAACGTTTATTAAATGTGAATTAACACACTCTGATATAGCTGTAAGCAGATGTCGGGTTTATTAACATGCAGTATTTGGCAGCAGCAATTATAACTCCTCCTGTGAAGACATATTTCATGTTTTTATAACGGTGTTTTACAATGTTACAATTTATTATCTGTTTATACAGCAGCCTCCGGTGATGAGTGCCCAGCAAGCAGCAACCTCTGTGTGAAATGAAGCCAACGTTGACGTGCCAGAATCTGCAGTTCCTCGAGCGTCCACTTGAGGCCGGCTCCAGAGGTGACCTGTCTTCTTTAGACAATCCACATCCTTTGCCCATTTTTAGATTATCCGGGAGGCAGGCGACCGGCCAGAGCGACCACACTGAGCTTCACAACCAAGCGGCATTCTCCGTGGCTGTGAAGTGAAGCCAACACAGGAGTGCCAAAAAAAAAATGTCCACTTGAGGCTGGCTCCAGAAGTGAGTCAGTGTCCATAAGCCCCCATGTTGAAAACTTCACAGCAGAAATAAACACGTTTACATGTCAGAGATATTTTCTGTGGTGGTACATCGTGTAAACAGTTTGAAAAGCTCTGCGCTAACAATATTTAAACATTTTTTTTAAACAAGTTTTTATTACAAAATGTTCTTGCTATAATGCATAGCTCATCTTATTGAACACTTTCTGCTGTTGGTGCGTAGATATTTGCTTTTATTCTGTGACACTTGTAATGTTTTGTTTTGTACTGAAGAGCACTCGACTTGAAACTCTCCTGCCTTCTTGACAAGGTCACCACAAACCTGTTCAAATAAAATGAAAGAGCAAAAACGTTGAGACGTGTTGTCTCAAATATTCATTTTTCCATCCATCCATTTTCTTCCTCTTCTCTGGGGTCAGGTCCCAGCGGCTGCAGGTTTAGCACAGCACACCAGACATCGGAGGAAGCTGATTTTGACTGCTGTTATGATCTAATTTTGCGGTCACTACCCAGAGCTCATGACCATAGGTGAGGGTTGGAGCATAGATGGACTGGAAGATCAAGAGCTTTCCCTTGTAGCTTGGCTCCCTCTGAACCACAACGGTCCAGTACAATGTCGCCACACCAACCTGCTGGGCTATCTAGAGCTCCATTTTCCCATCACTCCTGAACAAGACCCCAAGATACTTGAACTCAAGCCGGACCCGGAGGAAGCATCGCACCGTTTTCCAGCCGAGAAGCATGAACTCAAACTTGGAAGTCTGGCCGCTTCACAGTTGGCTGCAAATTGTCCCGGTGTGAGCTGAAGGTCACGGTCCGATGAAGCCAACAGAACCACATCATCTGCAAAAAGCAGATCCTCCCAAATGCACGATTATATCAAAAGGATATTAGAGATTATATTCATGGAAAAAATAGATGAAATAGATGAGAGTAGTTCAAGGTCTTTATTCTCCGTATATGATGAAACGTACTCTGTATGTGTGGATGATATTTGTCCTTCTCATAAAGCATCATCCAATTACCGTACCACAGGTGCAACAATAGACTCTCATCAGCATAATAATGTCTTTTTCTTCATGAAAGCAAACTCTTGTGTGTTGTGTATCATGTTATTTGCATTTGGCTGTAAATCAGAGAGATGTATTTGAATGCTGTCATCTCGTTTTGTGTGTCCACAGTGGGAGTTTGTAGTGACGAACGTATTGAAGAGTCGGTGGGGTTGAGGAGGTTACGTTTTTAATTGGACTGCGCTGTTTATTTTCACAAATAAACCAATTATAAGAACGTCCAACTGCGACTCCTGCCAAACAGTCCACAGCCAAACAAGTGGCTTATTAATTAAGATGTTTGCATGCATTCAGTGTGAGGCACAGCCAGGCTCGCTGGGTTTCCCATACTGGAGCAACATGAGCTCACTGGGTTGTTTATGTTGTTTACATGTGCACTGGTTACTCCAGTAACCATCTTACAAGCTGGACTCTCGTGCATATAAACACAGCACTGAGCCCGTTGGCATGACAGCTCCCCCATGGGACAGACCTCCAGATCGTCAAGATGGCTTCTCGTCATGAACATGTCTTTGGCTCTGCAATGATTAAAGTCATTCCATTGCTGTCGAACATCTTTTATAATCTGCATCAGCTTCGTCCAGCTCTTCATTGAAGCCACATGATGTATAAACACTTAAAAATGAAGGTTTGAGTTTGAACCTAGAGTGGTTCTTCATGCTGATGCCAGGGGAACCATTTTTAGTTCTGCAAGGAACAATTTATAATCAAGTTCCTCTCAGATTTACTGTAAATCATTTTTGTCTTTGAGATCATTCAAGGTGCATTATATAAACATTTGTTTATTAATATTTAAGTTCCATGTTGAACCCACCAACAGTACAAAGGATGGACAGCACGAGTGACGTCACCCATGTTGGATGTACTCCACCTCCTGGCTAATCTAAATATCAGCAAAGATCATTGGTAGACCTACAGTCTGACTTTTGGAGTCACTTCTGGAGCCAGCCTCAAGTGGACGAGAAGAGGAACTGCATTTTTTAAAACATTTCTCCATTGGCTTCATTTCCCAGCCACGGAGGCTGCAGCTCGGTTGAAACATCGGCTCTAGAACTTTTCACTTTTTTGGGCATTTCATAATTTCTCTTTCATGCGAGGAAGGGGAGGTTTAAAGAACCGTTTTTTATAGAGTGTACTGCAGTCAAGACTCTGTGTTTTTTATGCCCGTATCATTCAATCAAATGGAAATGTTCCAGATGTTGAGATTGTGCATCATTTCTACACATTTTCCCTAAAACTGATGTGGACGTATCAGGTATCTTTGGAGAGCAGAGTTGTAAAAGTAAACTTCTGTGAGTCTGAATGACGTCTGACTGCACAGCACGAGTTTGTTTAAAGACTCGCCATCAGGTCAGTGAGGTTCGAGAGGTTAAATCAAGCCGATGCTGGACGTGTATTGATTTTCCTCCAACTGCATTGCTGAATTGCCTTGTCGTGAGAGCGGAAGCAGCTTGTCATCTGAGCTCTGAAACAGTGCTTCCCCACCACCACCACCACCACCACCACCAAGACTAATCAGGTTAGTGTTTCTTGACCACTCCAACCTCTCATCCCCTTCAGGGATTGAATGATGAATGCTACCAAACTCACACAGGAAGAGCACAAAGAAGAACAACTAATTTGATTATGGCCTTAAAGGTCCAGTGTTTCTGATTTACGAAGCTCGTCGACAGAATATAATATTCATAACTCTGTTTTCATTAGTGCATAATCACCTGAAAATAAGAATTTATATTTTTGTTACCTTAGAGTTGGTTAAATATATACAGGTTATATATGTACGCTGCAGGTCCTCTTCCACAGAGACACCCTGTTGATTTCTACAGTAGCCCAGAACAGACAAACTAAACGCTGTAAAACTTTTTGCAGTCATGTAGTTTCTTGGTAAACAGGGTGAAGCGAGGGGGTCGCTACCAGCAAACACACACTGGGCACCTTCACAGTCACGCGTCTACTTCAGATGCACGTTTTTAGATCAGAGCTACCAAACTGAGCTTCACTGCCGCCGCGACTGAGATCATAACAGACACGGCAAGCTTTTTTTTTTTATTTTAGAGCAAGCTGCCCCAAAATATGAAACATCTTAATTATAAAAATATTTTATTTAAGCTGGTAATTGCTGTATAATCACAATATTACACGAGAGGGTGTGCTTTAATTTATTATGGCGCTGACTGCATCACTGCCGTGCCAATAAAGACGTTAAAGCACAGCCTGTCATGTAATGTTGCTTAATATCAGCAGCAGTAGTGTCATTATGCGACCATCGGAGTCACTCTGACTGTTCAATGAATGAGAGTAAGAATTAAATCAGTGAGTAACTGTGACAATGACACACACCCTGACTGCAGAAATGAATCTGTAAGATGGCAGTGAGAGTTCGCCTGGAGCCGCTCTGCAGGCCAGTGTTTACATGTAACTTCACATCCGATGTAGCTTCACGGTACCGAGCTCTGAATCACAACACGTATTGTGACCCTTTGAAATTATTTTTTTTTACATGCTATCCGGGCCGTTTCTTTCAGTTTGGGAGCTTTGGCATGACATCACAGATTAGAGGCAGGAACGACTCCTTCCTCTTGTTCCCGGTCATGGGAAGAAAAAAAAAAAAAGAAAAACGGCGAATGTTCATTTGAGCAGAAGGATCTTATTTAAAAGGCTGATGTTCAGCTGTGCTCCCCCTCTGAGACACACACACACACAAAGCTTAAAAGGATCACACGATGCTCAAAATGTATTTCTTGTTTGCTTTTGTCTCAGGAGACGCTGGAGACAAATGGCACTGTGATCCTGAGCTCTGCCTTTAGAGCCGGTAACGCTAGCTGAATGTGTATTTTTGTATAAGAAAGAGCGTTCGCTATAAATAAACTTCGCTTGACATGTTTGTTAAATTTTTCATTCAGTCAAATGCAACACACAGTTTATTTATCTCTTCACATCTTTTCAAGTATGAAAATAACAATATTGAAAATAAATAGTAATAAATAATATCGTGAATTACATTTGTGATTTTTGATTGACCACCACATATTTATGTACCACATGAAGAAGTCAGTGTTAATAATCTTTTTTTTTTTTGACCGTGCTGGAATGAAAACACGTCACCACAGCATCAGACGCTGCTCTTTCCTGCTGACGCCTAAACTGACTTCTCTTTCTGGGCAACTTTACATCCAAAAGTGCACGACAGCTCTTTGATTTGAGCTCCCAAAAATCCTCCGATCGCTCAGGAAGCAGCTGCTTAGTTACAATAGATGGACATTAGAATAATACACGTCACAGTGGCATGTGAACTTCTCTGACATTTCATCACACATCACTTGAAAAGGGTTAAAATCATGTTTTTGTTTTTTTGTTGTTTTTTTTTTTTTGGAAGGGGGCGACAAAAAAGATGATGAGGTTCATATACAACAGCAGTTCATATAAACGCACATGTGCTAGGCATACTGGTATCGAAGGAATGTGGACTGTGAATTGCTGATCACATGGATAATATGCCCATATGATTCACAGTGTGTGGTTTGTGTGTGTGTTTTTTTGTTTTTATTTGGTTTATATTTGTGACGACTCCACTGGCTCTAGAATTTATATATACGTATATATACACAATAAATCAGTAAGTTACTGCGTAGCTCAGATGTCATGCGGCGAGTCAACAGAACCAAAGTCACTTAACAGATATGAGAATGAGCGGGTCTAATTTAAATATCGCTAATGATTCTCCTGGTGGAGAGGCAGCAACAGTAAGTCTCTTTATTCAGCTGAAGAGTTTTGTTCCAGAAAAATGAGAAATTTGACAAAATATTTGATTTTCTGGAGCTATCAGTCACGACGGAGAAAAAGCTAGTAAGTGGTCCTTAACTTAAAGCTGCACTAATGAATATTTTATTCAAACATTCAGTCAAATGAGTCAAATGTGTGTCATATTTATGTCTTAATTATGCACTTTTCCCTTGTTTCTGCAGAGCATTTTAGCGTCTTTCAGCTCAATGTTTTGGTTTACCAGCCAGTTTTGGTTCCCAACAGGCAGCTGCACAAACAGCTAACAGATAAAAGTTAGCCACTAAAGAGGTATATTTCCGTCAGGAGTTCAGAGCTAACAGCGGGCTTACATTCATCAGGTGGACACAAAAATAAACGGTTTTAAACGAATGTGTCGCTCCATGCTAACGTCTGTTTTGCTTTATAAGATAATAAAATGTCAAAGTTGCGTTTAAAGCTTGTTGTGATGAATAAAACAGTGCAGGTTTAAATTACACGTCCAGTTTACATTAAATATTTCCTACAATTAGTTAAATATGTGAGAAACATGAATTATTCCAGTTCATGTTCAGATTTTCTAAAAAGAAACTCGCTTACTTTCTGAGAGTTATTGTGAGAAGATTGAGACCACATTTACTTCAGGGTGTTAATCCGAGAGCAGTGAAGTAAACTGCTGCCAACTGTAGCTGCTGTTAACTAATGTTAGCTCAGTTTGTTTACCCGGGCTGCCTGGACTGTGAGCTCAGAGCACCCGGAGATGGTGTCATGCCAGAACAGGAGCTGGGTGAATGGGCAATGTAACCGGGCTCAGCAGCCTCTATGGACATAATGGCAGAGGAGATGAGAGTGAAGAGGACGCTGACGGAGGAAGCTAAGAAGAGAAAAGGACTAGTCAGTAATATTAGCTGCTGCTGTGTCTGCTGTTGGTGAACTTGTTGATGTTGTCGACTCTCTAGTTTTTGATCAGTAATGATCAGAACAAATACTCGAGTACATCTGTCTATATTTACCACTGTGGGATTACACTCTGAAACTGGAGGCAACAAATAACAACAAATACGAGTTTCTATGTAACGCAGTGGTATTAATCCTCTCATCTAATTCTCAGAAAGGAAGTGAATGGCTTTAAACTTTCCACTGACCCAGATAAAGTACAGCTCATACATGTATTGAGGACAGGCGTGTTGTTCTGGAACAAAACTCTTCAGGTAGAAACGATGGAATGTGTTAAACTTTCTGGAAAGTCGATGAAAGTAGCACTACTGCACCAAGCCGACTGAGAACAGAGGAAAAAGAGGACGACACAAAATTATCAAACACAATGCTTGTGACAGCGAAATAATAAAAAAAAAACAAAACTCCTAATATAACTTAGTCACTGCCGTTGCAGCACAATGTCCGCTGGGTTGGAATCCAGTTCAGTGCAGTCCAGCGTCATGAGCTCCGAGTTTTCACTGATGTAAGATAGCAAAAATAAAAAGTGTGCAACAAGCAGGAAAACAACGGAGAGCTGCTGTGGCAGGCAAACATTAGAGAATATGGAGTGCTGTACATTCACACCCAAATTCCAAGTCGCACAGATCCAGCTTGGTCACGCCCATCTCTTGATCCACTAACCTCTCGTTTCATAAAGTCTGCAGTGTCCTTTCTCCCCGTCCCCATCCATTTTCTCCTGAAAACTCTGTATAATGTCCCTCCTGAGGTTTCGGAGACTGATGCAGCCTCTCTCTCTCTTGCTCTCGAGCCTTGCCCCAGCTCAGAAAGTGTTTTAGTGTACTCCAGTGATGTGGCAGAAAATGACGACAGCTCCCAAAAGCACGTCACCGGGACAAAGCTGAACTCTCTCTCTCATAGCGACGTGGACTGCTTGATGCTGTGGAAGCTGACCCGTGAAGGTGAAGTGGGTATGGACATGGCCTGGGTCATCCTGGCTCGGATGGAGTGCTGCTCCTGCCAACGGTGGAACCGCTTCCTCACAGCTGACCGGACCTGTCGACCACAAACCAGGAGGACGCAGTCAGATGATTAATAAAATACTGAATGTGACCTCAGATTGTCTGAGATACGTTTGTTTCTGCTGGCTAATGTTAGCTCCGTTTGTTACATGCAAATAAACACGTCAAGAAGATGAATATAAATGTTCTGATCAGCAGTTTAATTTTCACTAAAACAACAACAAAAAATTTGATATTGGGGGGTGAAATAATATTTTTGATATTGTAGATAAATTTTCTGCTGGAGAGGTCGACAGGATGACGTCGCATGAAGTGCAAAAATATTATCAGTTCATCATGAAACTGTGTTGGAACACACTAGACATCACTGGTGATCTATTACTCTCTTCACAGTTGAGCGGTCTTGAAAAAAAATCCTGAGTCCTCGTCGTCCGTGATCGAGACAAGACCGAGTAAAAACGATTCTGAGACCTTTAAAAAGAGTCTTGAGACCGACCTCGAGTACTACAACACTGTCGACTAACAACAGTTGCACATAAATATCAAGTGTATTTATTTCATGTTATTTCAACTCAGATAAGCAAAAATTCTGACTCATAATTTAACTTCGTATCTCAAAATTTTAACTTAAGAATTTTGAATTGCGGCTCCTCTTCCTATATTTAATATATTCTGTAAACAATATTTATAGTAACAACCTGCTATAAATCATTTTAATGATGATTAAAAAGGGTTCGTCCTCTCTCGCTCCCACTTCCAAAATCAATCGTCCACTTCGCATCCCTCCAGGAATCACAATCCACTTTATGAAACACCAAAACCTCATTTTAACTGACGATTATGTCTCGCAGCTCAATTCATCAGCGCGCTAACCGGCGTTATGTTTGGCTCCGAGTGAGATCGTTCAATCCTCGTCACGTGTTTGAGTGCTAAATGTTTTCCTCCTCTCCTGAATGTGACCCCCGGTATCCTTTGTTCATCTGTCTCATTTCTTCCCCCAGCTTCACTGCTACTTTCAGCCAGTAAGAAAACACTAAATCAATATTCCCTGCAAGCTACACATGCTGTTTAAGCCCCTTGTTGGAGCTACAACACGCTTTATGATGAGATATTCATTCATCATCCACGCAGTGTGGGACGCTTATCAAAGGGCAGCAGTCAGCTGATGTTACATCCATCTCCTGGGATAACTTGTAAGGTAATGATTATTCTGTGTGAGGCTCTGAGCTCCGATGGAGCCGCGTCTGACTGACTGAAACATCAGCTGACGAGCAGCGGGACGTCTTGATTAAACCTTAAGATTTAACATAATCCTCATTATCGCGGCGGGAAGGTCACACGATAATGGAATTAATTTTATGCCCACTTTCCGGCTCATTTGGCACAATTAGGGTGCGTTCAGCGACATCAGGCAGTGTTTCACAGGTTGTAGTCAAAGCCAAACGGGTATCGATCCAAACTCTGGGGAGCAGGGAGGTAGATAATTCACACTTTTGGGTCCCGAGCTGTCCTTTAAAACTCAAATAAAAATCTATTTTTCCAAATCAGCTTCCTTTTGTGGCTGATGATTGAATGAAGACAAACTTTTCTTACAAAGTTTTTTGATGTGAGAAACTTTCTGTATTTTCTTGTTCTCGAAGCTCATTTGGAAAAAAGGGGATGTCTTCAGCCGACGTGACTGTCTTTGAGAGGCTGTGCTGGGCTCAGTTTTAAAGCTAAACCGAAGACATCGGTGTTAGATGAAGCTAGAAGACCTAAGACTTGTCAGGAATGAAGCAAAATAACCTCCAAAGTTCGGCTACATCTCCGAATATTAAATATTTTTGAGGTAAAACCACCTTCAGTGTTCCTCCACGTCTTGGTGTTGTAACAAAATATTTTGGAGGAATCTTGGACCATTTTTTAAATCAATTTTGCACCAAATCTGTGTTACAACTTTCAAGACAAAGCCTGGACACAGTGCTGAGCTGTGTCTTAAATGAACAGCCTCAGATGATGTACTCCACTTCTTGACCTGCTAATCTCCCCCTAAAGATCCCCTGACCCACCTAAAGAAGACATAAATGGGTCCATGTTAGGGATGATGGAGCGGCAGAGGTGAACCCACTCGGTGGAAATTAATCTTCCATCATGCTTCCTTGTGCTGAAGTTAAAATTAGACATAAGAGATGATGATGCGCTGTAAGACAATACCAATCAATCGGACATCGATCTGCCAAAGGTGAAGCTTCCTGTCCTTTTGGACTGAAGGTTAAAATATGACCTGCACACGCTCTCTTTGACTCTTTATTTCTTCTGTATTCATGCTGAGAGGAGCAGAGGACTTTAAAGTTGAGACATTAAAGGACGAATTGGTGCTTAAAACTTAAAATGTCTGACACAACATCTCATGGGGGGGAGGACGCCGTGCCCGGTTGATTTGTGTCCCCCCGAGGGCCGCTGGCAAGGTGTCCCTGAGTTTTCCACGCTGAAATGGCAACCCTAATGTAACCCTCCATCATCTCATGGAGTATGTTAGCTTCCTGACATCCATACATCCATTTTCTTCCTCTTATCCGGGGTCAGGTCGCGGTGGCAGCAGGTTTAGCAGGGCGTCCTTCTACCAAGCAACACAGCCCAGCTCCTCCAGGAGGATCCAGATGGGCTATGTAGTCCCTCCAACTGGTTCTGGGTCTTCTCCCAGTTGGACTTTGGAGGCATCCTAATCACATGCACAAGCCACCTCCGCTGGCTCCTTTCGAGCTCCCTCTGGATGTCCGAGCTCCTCAAGGCTGAGTCTTTTGGTCACTGACCAAAGCTCATTGATGTAGGTGAGGATTGGAACGTAGACGGACTGGAACAGTGAGTACTGCAGACGCCACACCAACCTGCCGGTCCAACTCACGCACCACTTTCCTATCATTTGTTAACAAAACGCTAAGATACTTGAACTCCTTCCCTTGGTGTCGTTTTAGCTGGAAGCAGACCTCACAGAGCTTGCTAGCTTCACCGTAACCTCTCTGATTTGTTTATTCGTGATTTAAGAGAAGATCCTCCGTATAAACTGGCGTCTTCTGTAACAAATGTTTCACCTCTGTCATGTGTTTTGTGCTAAAGTAAGCTAAACGATGAAATAATTGTTTGCGCTGATGTGCCTGTTAGCTGCGAGGAAACATCTGGAGCGATTGTGCAAAGAGAGGAGGAGGGAGGGAAGCTGCAGATAAGACTGAGGCTAAGGGAGGAGGAGGAGCGGGCTGTGTGTTTTGGATGAAGGAAAAAGGAAGATGGAAGATTTGTTGATGAATGTGTCCAGGTACGAAGCAGCACTTGCTGTTTTTGGACAATTTAAATGGAACATATAAGAAAATATCTTTAAAAACTGCCAATACACACAACAATACTAAGACAACTACTACTAGTCGTAGTAATAGCAATCAAAAGTAAATAGCATCATGCATTAAATGTAAAGTAGCACTTCGGCATGCATGCATATTAATATTTCTGTGCTATTTAAAGACAGTTTCACCCCCGATTTCTCAGCAGAACCAAATTAAGGCTGACACTGTCATAAAGCGTAGAAAGTGATGTCACTTAATGTCAGCAGATGACAAGGCTTAATTGTGCCCTAAATATAAGTGCTTCAAGCTTTATCACTCAATTCCACACTGCAATAACGAACACAGCAACAGCCACCAAAAGAGAGAGTGGAAGCGCCTCGAGAGAGAGAGAGAGAGAGAGAGAGAGAGAGAGAGAGAGAGAGAGAGAGAGAGAGAGACGGTCCGAAAGCAGGAAGAACTGAAGATGTTGGATCAATAAGTGGATGAGAATGTGCTTACCTCACTGTTTAGGAAGCAGTAAAATACTGAGACGAAGAAGCCCTGTGAGAGGAGGAGGAGGAGGAGGAGGAGGGAGATGAAGAGAGGCACAAAAACATAATCAAAAAATCTGTTTCAATCGCTCACATAGTGTTCATTCAATCAGAGAGGAGAGGAACACGGTAATGATGCTGTCTTTAAATACACCCACACATCACTGTTTGTCTTCAAACCTTCGTCGTACCTGGAAGGATTCCAGAAATGAGTTGAAATATATGAAGACGATCTGAGAGATCTCATCTTCCCCCGGGTTGACGAAGAACAGCATATAAGTGATACCCAGGAGAGGGAGGAGGACCAGAGTCGCCTTCACGGCTTTCCTGCAGATGAGCAGAGCGGCGATCAGACAGCCATGACAGAAAGACTGCCGTCGACTGGCAGCATCGACGGAGGCCGATGGACTATGAATTATTTAAGGTGTGCACATGCAGGAGAAGCTCTGCAGGCCTGCGTCGAGCAGGTTTCATTAGATTTACCTGTACTGGATGGTCTCTGACGTGGTGGAGGCTCGCAGTTTGGTCATGAGGATTCTCACGATGTTGAAGAGGAAAATGAAATTGATCTGCGGGGAAAACAAACACAGCAAAGGTGTCAGAGTTATTGACGGGTTTAGAGCTAACAATGGACAAGTCGCTGACAGCAGGAGGGAAGAAAACTTAATGCTGCTGCGTCAGGATGGATCATTTTAGTTTTTTAGTGTTTAGAAACGAAACGAGTGAGTAAAGATCTGTTCGTGGTCACATTTCAAAACCTTTAGTCAGAATTACAGCCAAAGTAGAAACCAAAATAAAACTTTAGAAACACAAATGCTCTCCATCATCCGGCAGAGAGGGAAGCAGATTAAAAAATAAAACATCTTCAGTGTTTCTACAACGTAGAAAATAATAAAATAAATTTAAAAAAACATTGAAAGAGAGATGAGTTACAGAAACGTGTAAAGCAAGAAGAGGGAAAGAGAACTGAATGGAAAGCTGCCAGATAGCAGCTACACTGTCAGCAGGCGGGCAGAAATCATTGCTTCGCTGTCATGATAGCTGATATATGTGTGAACGTTTTCAGGATTTAAAAATAAAGGAACTTGTTGACAGACGTCACTCAGCTTCAGCGATGTCTGTCATGAATTCCAGAGAGAAGAGGCAGCACTATCACTTTCTCCATGATGAGAACATTGACGTCACTCGAATGTTTGTACAGTAAAAGTGGAGCTAACAACCAGCTAACTTAGCTTAGCATTAAAGATTAAACTTAGCTTAAAGACTGTAAACAAAGACGTGGATCATCGCTGGACCTGAGGCGGGCTGAACGACGTCTGAGTGCTCAAACAAGCCATCTGTAACAGCACCCACCTGTCAATCAAAGCGTCCACGCTCTTAATCCTGCATAACTTTAAGCCTTAATATAATGTGAACAGGTGAGTTGTATATAAATTCACCCTCAGTACAGTTGTCATGAACGGGGAAATTAGCTATAGAGACCAAAACTGTTTTTTGTACCAGGCTGTAAACATGTTTATTTCTGCTGTTGGACATTTGAACATGGGGACTTATGGAGACTGACCCACTTCCGGAGCCAGCCTCAAGTGGACGTTAGAGGAACTGCAGTTTTTTGCGCTTGTTAATATGTTAAGTTATATATAGTTATATATAATATAATATACTGAATATATAAAGCACAATTTTATGTTTGGCTTTGACTGTTTGCTAAGATCAGTTGGTTTTTGCAGCTTATTTAATCACTAAAACTATTTCTTGATTATCTGAAGTGCTCCTTGAGATTATGTTTCCACAGTGTGATGAATGACAAAATCAATATCTCGTGCGATAGGTGTGAATGATGTAACGTGGGAGCAAAAATAGCAGGACGAATACTTTCCAGGGCCGGTTGACCTGACCTTGGCCTGAACAGATGCATGGCAGTCTTTCAAGTCCCATCCGTTCTCCTGGTCCTCGCTGACCCGCGCGTACCACTGCTTATGTTAACATATTTAATAACATCCTGTATTTATGTGTCGTAGCAGTACATCAGTTCAATGCTGACATTAAAAGCCACCGATGGCGAGGCTTGGAAAGTTCACAACCACAGCACCCTGACAGGAGATACCACAAATATTCTGATGAACTGACGATGATCCTGCAGGATCAAGTGCTGAAGCGAAGAGATAAAAGCCGAGAGAAGTCGCTATTGAAAGGAAGAAAAAAAAAACAGCTGAGAGATATTGAAGCAGGCAAAACATTAAGTGCCTCTTGTAGAGATGACTTTTTCAACCAAGGAGTCGAGATAAGATTTCCAACAAGGATGGGAAGGTCACTCCACCACTGGAGACCCAGCGGGGGGAAAAACAGTCGAAACTGAGCAGAAAAACACGTCCATATTGCCACAGTGAGGGGAGTGCAAGCAGAGGTAGTGATCCGAGTGCGAGGGCATGCATGTGGATAAAGACTGGAGGACTGGAAGGACGGAGTTACTGTAGTCCAGACGAGATGACTAAAGCTTGTACAAGGAGCCGGACTGAGTCCCCAGACAATCCTCCAAAATCTGCAGGATCATTCACATGAGCTGTGCTGAAGGACTGAGCCTGGCTTCACATAGCGGGGCGAGGAGGAGTCACGGATAAGTGTTGCAGGTGGTTGATGTCGAGTTTAAGATGCTGTATTAGCTCCAATTTAAAGTTCAGACAACACTCAGATTCATAACAGTTAATACCTGATAAAATAATGAACTAAGCTTCCTTTGCGGGGATGGAAGTGAACCAGTGATCGAGATAATTCCTAATAGATACAAACAAGCCTGAACACATCTTCATATTTCAGTCCAGGGATCCGAATGATTCCCACAGTTCCTCCAACGTGCCAAGCTGCAGAGATTTAAAAGTTACACTTGGTAGGTAAAATGTTGGAGCTTCACATTCATCATCGCTAACATAAAGAATGTGTCGACGTCTCCAACATTTCATGCCTGCCAGGCGTTTTAAAGACATAATGAAGACTAATTGTATCAGCGGCTAATGTGAAACAGGTTCTGGGCTGAGTGCTGCTACTGAAGGACAAAAAATACAAAAGAAAGAACTCTTACCACTAGCACGAGAATCATCGGACCTTGGTAGATGTAGTCGGTGTATACGCCGGCTCGCTTCCCAAACCAACACCTGAAACATCAGACAGACGTGTTTATGTTGTCACTCATCGTTCTTCGTGAAGAAATCCCCTCCGAGTCTGACATGTTGGAAATAATTCCTTAATTTGTGCTGAAGGCTTTGAACACGTGTTTTCCACTCATTTAGTCATTCAGCCAAAATATGAATTATAGCACACACACAGGACTGACAGAGTAATGAGACCTTTTCAAAATAAAATGATTAATAGGAAGAAGAAGAAGAATAAAGCAGGTTGAACTTGGAACTAAATAAGAGGATGAACCTGGAGTTGTTCTATATTTTCTCATATTGTCAACAAATTCCACAAAAAAGACCAAAAGCCATCTCTCGATACTTTATGACCCCTCTGCTCCGTCTGCGGCGCTCGGCCTCGAGCCCATCGGGTCCTGCTGAAGACGTAAATCTTTAAAAAGAGGTCACAAATATAAAGTTTTTCATTTTTGGAACAGCTGGACACTGAAGTTTTAATCAAGGTGGAATAAATGGTGAATCTCCTGAGGCTTATTTTAATACTTTACATACATACATTAATCTGTAGGTAGAGTTGAAGCTGCATTAATCAATATTTACTGTATGTAACAAGAGTAGAGTAAATCGATGTGTGTTATTTGAAGCCCACAGAGAGAAATCATTGAATTCTGGAGTACGTTTTAGCGTCTTTCAGCTCATTGTTTTGTTGTTTTCGGTTTTGTTTCATTTAAAGCAAAATAACTCGACTGTCACCGGGCAGACAGACGGAGTCAGCTGGTAGACATAGAGGAGTATTAAGCAGCTAAAGAGACATATTTCCCTCAGGAGTTGGTGGAGACCAAAGACAGAGTAAATATTGGATTCACATTCATCAGGTGACTTGGTTTTCGCTGAGGTGTTCACCTGGTCAGGTGTTGTTGATGTGCTGACTGCACACATGTAGAGATATTTTGGTTTCACCCTCAGTACAGTTGTCATGAACGGGGAAATTAGCTACAGAGACCAAAACTGTTTTTTGTACCAGGCTGTAAACATGTTTATTTCTGCTGTGAAGCTGGACATTTGAACACGGGGACTTATGGAGACTGACTCACTTCTGGAACCAGCCTCAAGTGGACGTTAGAGGAACTGCAGTTTTTGTCACTTTTACCAAGTACGACTGGTTTTATGTTGCTTCCTTTTCCTCTATATGAGCTGGTTCGTAACATTCACTGAAGTGGAGCTTTTGTCAGGGACTATTTTCTCTAGTGAGAATTTGTAGCAGTCTAAATAAACAATAGTGTGTCTAAGCTTGTTGGATCACTACTTTGTTGGTTTGTTGACAAAGACAAACATGACTTATAAAAAGCAAATCCATTTTCACCACAAGATGAGACCACTTATAACAATCAAGCACCAACCACTCCCAATCAAAGCAAGAACGGCCACAGGGGTAACGTGTAATTAAGACCATTGTAATGCAAATGTGATTACAGCGGCAGGTTATTAATAGACATCCGTCTCCTTAGTGCAACACAGACTGACATTACGCATGTCCTTTTACTTCAGTGCAAAGAGACAGCCCAGACTTACTTCTCATTGTCGTAGTACAACTTCCCGATGGCCCAGGCCACGATTATCGGGAACGGGATACCTGTGAATCACAAAGAAGTGACACGTTCGTCTTTCATCTCTCTCTGCTATTCACATCACGACGTGTCACTGGAGGGATTTCACACTGCAATATGAAATCCGGCGTCTGCCAAGCTCTGTCAAAAGCAATTGTTGCTGGTGTGCTATGATCCACAGCTGATACAAGCCAAGACGTGTCACCATGTGGAAATATTTCTTAAAAAGCTGAACTATGGGTGATGATAATGCAGACTGATCGTCTGATTTACTGACTTATAAGAGTATAATAAGGCAGATAAACAGCCATTACTTACATCTTAATGACACTAACAGGACCATGAAGGCTGTGCCAGCTGCCACGTCACACATGTAAGTCTCATGTCTCTGGAAAGTTTCCACTTCATTAGCTAAATGCTGTCATCAGTGTAATATTAAACCTCTCTCACAGTGCCGGATTACTTGAAAAATGTAATTTGTCTTGTTCTCATCTCTTGTCCAGAGCGCTCGCCTGCCTTCATAATATTTCTGCTCTTGGAGTCCAGAGTCAAAGCTAAGCGGAGCAAATAAAATTTGATCTTATTTATTTTTTCACAGCCGTCCTGAAATGTGCTGCCATCTCTTCTTCACACGGAGGCTTCACGCTGCCCTGGGGGAAATGTAATCCAGCTGGCACAATACACCTAATCTCAACAGCACATAGTTTAGTTTGACAGTGTGAAACAGGGTGTTAGTGAATTCAACGCCAATACATTTCCCAGCTGCCACGTGAAACCCTGCTATCTCCATCAAGTCGAGCGCTTTTGAATTTCTATCTGACCTTCAGCTTGTTCTGCTGAAACGTACCCAAACGGACGGCATTTAAATTAACAGTTCAACATGATGGGAAGTACAATCATTTCTTTGTTGCAGAGAGTGTAATTTAAAAAATATATATACCACATTCATGTCTGTGCAACACAGCTGGAGTCTGGGGGTTATTAGCTTAGCTTAGCATAAAGACTAGAAACAGAGGGAAACAGCTAGCCTGACAAACAGTTCCTGATTAAAACACATTTGTCCCTTTTACTTTTCTGTTTGTGTTATTAGATTAGAAGATCGATACCACTTCCATGTCTGTGCACTACATATAAAACTACAGGGAGAAAACTGTTAGCTTAGCTTAGCATAAAGACTGGAAGCAGAGGGAAACAGATAGCCTGGCAGTAACTTCCTGGAGTCAGCTGTTCATTGTTGTATCGGACCTTTAAATTGTTCTACTGAAATCCTTTCTTGTGCTCCACAGCAAAACAACAACTAAAGGTATTTCCCCAAATGTCTTACTGTTTGACATGAACTGTGCAGGTTGCTTGAAGACAAACGGCACTCATACTCACACCAGCCGATGCAGATGAACATCCACTTGCGCAGCTTGTCGGTGGAGTAGGTGAGGACAATGGCGGTGTGGAGGTAGCAGCCCTCGCCAAACATCCAGAAGAAGTTGGTGGAGTGGAAATAGTTGAAGGAGGCGGTGACGAGACGGCACCAAATCTGTTAAGGATTTTACACTTACTCGAGTTCTTTAAGTCACATCATGAAAAGCTCCATTTATGATTGAAGGGTTGGCTGCTGAGAACTTTTTCCCGAGCAACACGATACAGGTGAAAAACCTGTAAAAAATGAGTGCAGCGGTGTGCCGGTGTTGATGTTTCCACGCAGCTCCTGAAGGCTCACTGAACGTTTTGATGAGTTTTAAAAATGAATCAGATGCTGCGGCCTTTACAGTTACCAGATGTCAACCCAACCTTTAAACGCAGGAGCGACATTTCGGACTCTGATATGGGATCCATCCTCCCAACAGACTTAACAGACACGGAGAACGTACAACAGGATTCAAACTCATAAAAACGTACTAAATCAAACTGTTTTGGTTTAATGTGACACCTTTTATCTGAGGCTCATGGATGCAGCAGCTGACTTTTGAAACACATCTCATCTGTTGCTGGATCACAAAATCACGAGATCACATGAGAATCCACTGGCGGGCTTTGAGCTATGCACTGAACACAATGTGTTGGACCAATCAGCTTTTAACCAATGACAGTAAGAGAAGAGAGAAGCTACTGCCTCTTCAACCTCCAGGCTAATGTAAAAACTGGGAGAGACGTGGATCATCGGTGGACCTGAGGCGGGCTGAATGACGCCTGGTTGCTCAAACAAACCATCTGTAACGACGCCCACCTGTCAGTCAAAGCGTCCACGCTCTTAATCCTGCGTAACTTTGAACAGGTGAGTTCATTATACGGTTTGTTGATTGTGTAGGCTGACGTTCGCCTGTGATAGATGTTTTCAGTTTCTAACAACGACTTCCCAGAATGCTCTGTGGTGGTTTCATGGTCGCGAAGACACCAAGGTCAACTTTTTAAGAGATTATGTAGTTAAAACACGCTCCTTGTCTTGATTCACTGCCAACAGAGACATTTTAATCCATTTTGTGAAAAGAGGAATGGTTGATTTATAATTTCTTTCTTTAATTCTAAGATATATTTAAAGGATTAGGCTGCTGATAAAACGACCAAACCTAACGATGTATCGCTCCGTCTCTCAGTGGTCTCTGAGATCTCGACCCTGTTAGTTGCCCATTGGTTTCTACTGAAGATGAACCTTGAAAATCAGCTCACAAATATACAGTTTCATTTTTAAAAGAGGCTTACTGATTTCCTAAAACAACTGGGCACCGTCGTCTTTAACGTCACTCCAACAGGAGGAAACAGTGGATTTGTTGGGGGACTATTTTCAGCGGTGGATTAATCCACATTCGGTGCTCGAGTGTTTGTGGCAGCAGGGCGGTTTATGTGGGATTAGGTCAAAATAAACTACCGTGTTTGTTCATGGTGATGAAGGAAGATGTCGTCCTGTGCAACAGTACAGCTCATTGATTTTTAATAATCTTTGGGAGCTCTGTGGCACGGATGAGGAAGATTTATCAGGCTTTGATACACAGATGATCAGTTCAGTTTATACAGCTTATATCAAACACAGATAGTGATACGTACCACATTACTTTCATGCACCTCTGGACTCATGGTCAACTGGACGATGAACCAGGTGGCGTTCCTCAGGATGAAGGCGGTGATGAGGTTCCAGTGGATGATGTTTCTCAGGCAGCGGATGCTCCTGCGAGGACAAACAGAGTAAAAGATGTTCATGCTTCTTCTTCTTCTTCTTCTTCTTTTTTAAAAACATTTCTCCCGCGGCGCTCGAGAAAAAGAATACGACTTCACACTGAGACGGAGCGATGAAAAATGAAAATGGAGGATAATGTAAACGCAAACATGCAACTGAACTGGTGGGAAATATGTGAATTAAATATCTCGTCCTACTGAGTGTGAGTGTGTTTTAAACAAAGACATTAAGCTGAGCGCATTCAGCGCTGCCTTTACTATGAGATCACCCTTAGTAATCCTGATGAATATGAATAATGAAGACATTTAGCCTCATAGTAACATTTCCCATCACTCCCCAGCGCCCCTCACCCCTAATATAATATGAAGTAACATTTCATTCCCACTGTTTGCACTCTTGTTTGTGTCATGTCCTGAAACTCTGATGTTTTTTTAATGCTGTAAATAAATCGACCTGAGGATACAATTAAAATCTGCCTAACCGCCTCCGAGCGAGCGAGTGGTCCAAAATAGAAGCACACACGACTGAACGGACAGAGCAAACCACCCTCGGCCGCTGTAGTGACAGCCTCATTTGTTGTCACCAGCTGACGGCATTATCAGCGAGCGAAGGCTGCTTCCTCCTCTGCCAGCCATGAATGACATGATTTATTTTTTAGCATGCATCAATTCTTAATAGGTGTCACTTGCACTGGCTTTGTGCTGACTGAGCAGACATGCATGAGCGAGAATTTTCCAGTGACACCACGTTATTCTGCCTTTCTTTTTAAATATTTTCATTAACTGCGCAGCTCTTAACGAAGATAAAAGCCTCATCAGGACAATAACGTGCATAGAAATGCTGCAACAAAGAGGTTTGAGTCATTATAACATCACACAGACGTTAAAAAGCAGCCTTCGAGGTACAAAAACATACAAATTTATGATTTATAAAGCGTGTTGTCGCACAAACAAGCAGCTAATTTCCACAATGTCACACAGTTACTGGAGCTTCCTTCGGTATCGCAGAGGCAGCGGCTTCCCTGCCAGAAGCACGGCGTCGTATTCATTACTCTCTGTGTGACCTCACTTCCCTTGGCGTCCTGCCGGTGGGGTCAGCACAGCCTGGTGTGGATTAATTAAGAGGGAAGACGCCCTAAAAAACAGCGGTGGAGGAAGTACTCTGATGTTTTACTGTAGTAACAGCAGTACTGCTGTTATTAAAGCATGTTTGTAGTTCCAGCATGTAGTTGTTGATTGCAGCACCTCGTTAAAGTAGAACTTATTGCTTCACTAACGTCCTCATCACGCTGTACACTGAACCAGCTAAATGACTCAATATAAATGTAGATTATATTTAATATCTGTAAATAAATCTGACACGCTGGACTTTTAAAGTACTTGTATGCAGGATGCTGAATGTTGCTGCGTTTCGCACCAGCTGATCTGATTAGTTTCACCTCTGTCTTGTTTTCTCTGGTGGATTTAGTTTGTGTGTTTCCTGGTTTCAGTGTCACTTGAGTGTTTCTCTGACCTCTCCTGTCTCTCCTTTACAGATTAAACTGAGCCTCTCGGACGCTTCGGAAGATTTCGTATCTTCACTTTCTAGTTACCGCGCTTCAACTGCGACACAGAACAGAATAATACATGTCATATTTCTGATAGATTCATGTGCTCATCACTTCCATGTTACAGCTGGTAGGTGGAGCAGCAGCACAGAAACAGATGAACTATTTAAATGAGGTAAATAAAAATAAATAAGGCAGATTAAAGGTGCAGTGTGGGGGGCCGTTATTTTCAGAATGAGGCAGAAATGTAATATAATATTCATAACTATGTTTTCTTTCATGTATAATCACCTAAAAATAAAAATCTTTTTGTTTTTGTTACTTTACTAAAATTCTCCTTTTACGTCCACAGTGGGAGCGGGTCCTCTTCCACAGAGGCGGCCATGTTGAATCACCGTGTTTCTACGGTAGTCCAGAACAGACAAACTAAATGCTGACTCTACACGGAGCCTTTTCACATGTTGTTTCTCCTTTACAACACAAGCATGATGTGAGGTAATTACAATGTGATTAATTCCTACACACTGCACCTTTAAGCATTTAGCAGCACTACAGAGATGTTGTGTACCACCAGTTTGAGAAACAGTGATACATGATGTGTGTGTATTATACACAATATACACACAGTATGCAGGAATAGAACTATGTGTTATATTCTGTATATAAGTACATTAAAATGTCAGAGAATACTCTCATATAACAAACATAAAAGCACATTTTGTCGTCTCACAGTTCACTTGTCTTTGTTTTAATATGTATATATTGTATAGTTTTTATTAAATGTCACGTCTGTTTTTAATATCTTCTTTTATTTATTTCTATATCTGTTTTTCTGACCTCTCTGTCTGTAGCTGAGCTGCTGTAATATGTGAATTTCCCCGCAGCGGTCAATAAAACTCATCTTTCATGAATTACATGTTGAATATCTCAGGAAAAAGCATTTCTGAGCAGTTTTCTCTCTGAAATATTCCTGATGACTCATTCTGCACTCAGAGGCGTAAACATAAACACATCTGATCAAATGTGATCTGGATATAAAACAGGTTTCGTTAGCTCATGTGTGTTAGCGACATCACAGGTCAGAGGTGTGTGTTTGGATATCCGTGTTTACGCTTTGAGAAGAGTGTGATTGCAGCTCTAATTTATTAATGTCTTCCTCTTCCTGATCAAACAACACAGGTGACAGAGGTGTGGGTGAAGGTCAAACGTCGATTTTACAAAATCGCTGCTTCGCGCTTGCTAAATCGTGGACACCTGAACGATTTAATCAAAACGTTTGAGGCTGCCAGAGAAAAGGTCTGTTTATTTTTGATGCATGTGAGGTGCTGAGGATTCGATTCTTTAAATCAAGGTCTAAGGTATCCAAGGTCAAAGGTTTTCAAGGTGTAAGACACAAGATGATGGACAAAAGGTACAAAGAGTAAAATAATGTTGATTGGCTGATTCAAACTGTTTGGATCATGACTTTGGACTGGTACTGCACACTTTCCGTTAGCAAAGGACATTTGGACCAGAGTTGGACCAGCCAGCTCAAGAAGAGAAAAGGAGAGAGTGAGCGAGCAAGAAGCCGCCGGACAAGAGTAAATCTGGGACTGACTTTTAGTGGTTGGTGAGAGCTTGGTGAAATAAAAGGCTGAAAGACAGACGCCGAGCTGGGCTGACTGCTGTTGGACTAGTCAGTAATATTAGCTGCTGCTGTGTCTGCTGCTGGTGACCTGGTTGATGTTTGGCTGTTGATCATAAGTAATGTAATCAGAGCAAATACTCGAGTACAAAGGTAAAGTGAGTCAGGGTTGGTGGTCGATGTCCACAATGTAAACCTTCGATGTTGAAGCATCCAGAACTTAAAGTGATTTTGTTTCTGTTTCACGGCACGCTGAAGTCAACCCGGCTGCCATTTCAGTGTTCGTAACGCTCTTCTCTCTGATCCTGAACACCGAACAGTGTCAACCTTTCTCTCCATCACAGCGGCAGCGACAGCCGTCCCTTAAATGCTTCTCAATCTCATTAAAAAGTGAAGAAGGTGAGTAATAAATGTCAAACTCCTTCATCTTCCCTAATGCCATTTTTAGCCGTCCGAGCCGCTGTGGCCCACAAACACGGGTTGTGCATAAACGCTGTCCTGTAAAACGTCTATTTATTATGTCTCTCTGTGCCCTTTCACGCTTTTCTCACCCCCGGGGGTGTCTCGGGGATCGATAACAGCTCCGGCTGTTGAGGGTGCTAAGACCTTTCTCTCTCGGTTTGCTTCGGTTTGTCAGAGAAAACCATTCCACCTCCACCGACTGTCCCAGCAGGCCTCCACAAAACTGCTTTGGTTCTCTCCGCTTTTCAGAGATGGGTGTATTATTCCCATTTGTGCGGAAATGTGCCCTAGATTTCTTTTTTTTTTTTTTGCGGGCGTCTAAACCCCTTTACATCTGCGGGATTGAGATAGGGAATGTTTCATCCCATGACCAAACGGTTTCTGAATAAGAACGAGAGGCGCTTTGAACGAGGGATCTTAGGAATACTGACGTTTCTGTCACATCAAGGATGTCTTTAGGATTATCAGCGGACTGGTGGCAGCGAGGCCGACACTTACCTCAAACACAAGAAGAGGAAGAAGGCGATGAGCAGAGCCACCATCGAGATGCAGTGACCCAGGAAGTTTATGATCACAGCGATTTGATAGTGCATCTTTCCTTTTTTCTGCAGGGAGAGAAGAAACACCGGATGAGTCTCTCGAGTATCTGATTCACAGAAAGACGCTCAAAAGGCTGGAAGTCCTCTTTTGTCTGTTTGTCAGTCGAGTCGAGTCCTGCTGAGATTTTTATTTAGACGCTTGGCACAGTTTGAAAGGAGACTCTAATATTTATAGTTAGCCTGTTTATTTATTTTAATAAATAAATGTCAAGAAAACAACTTTAAATATTCTGATCTGAAATAATCAATAAATAACAGCTCGGTGTAACTCCGCGTCCTCCAGACACAGACGCGTTCGAGACCCAACACACCTACACAAAGACCCCCGACTGAAAGAGACTCGCCTTTGTAGTTCATGTTACTTTTTTGTCCATTTGTGTTTTCGTTGTCTTCTTGGGGTTAATTGTTTGTCTTTTTATGTCTCTTTCGTCGTTTTGTGGTTATTTGTTGTACATTTGTACAAATCGTTTGTCTTTTTTTGGTTTTTTCATCTCTGCAGCTCTTTCTTTTGTCTTTTGTCAGGTGTTCTTTGCCTCTCTGTGACTTTCATCTATTTCTAGTGATTTTACATCTTATTGTGGTGGTTTTCCATCATTTCGTTCCTTTTATATCTCCCTGTTGACTCCTCTCCAAGAAATGTTAGCACGCACTTCAAACAGAGATTCTGCTCCTATCACTTTTCACTCTGCAGATATCAGGGGGGCTGGTGCCATCCCTCCAGCCTCGCCTCTGGTTGGAAACATGAATACTGAGAGGCTGGTGAACGTGCATACACTCACATATCCAGTATCCACAGGAGGCCTTGGAGGTTTTACATAGAACATACACACATCTTTCTCTGAATCTGTGCCTAAGACCACTGTCTGTGACTCAGATATCCATTGTGATCGGATTTCCCCCACCAACCAACAGTAATCTGTGCTGTAAGTGGATTTACGTAACGTACTGGTGTCTACGCTGAGATTAAATGTTTAATCCCGGCACCGCCCGCCGTGAATCACGTCATCTTTCCCATTCACTTTATTTTGGTGCAGCGGCTCAAATTGAGTCTATAAGTGGACGAAGGGCACAATGCTGTTTATTGAAGTCAGCGACATCAAATCTTTCCTTTCCAACTCATGAATGTGCATCATGTGCGGGAACGAGGACAGACAAGGCATCATATCTAAACCAGAAAACAGATCACGTGTCATTTCCTGTCAAAAAGACGATTAGAAAACGAGTCCCGTGAGCGTTTTCTGACCTGCTGCCACCACGCTCGATCTGTGATTTATTTTAAACAACTAAACCCACTTAGCTGGGATACGTTCAGATGTTTCCATGTCTATTTTAATACAATACTCACACACATGTCATATGTACTGTGATCCTTGCTGGAAACACACCCGCTTCAAACGTGCTTTGAAGCAACACACAACACATCGCCCACTTCAAGAAGCTGGGAGAGTATGCAGGGTTTAAACCTGTCACAACTTTTGTGTGTAAAACCGAACAGCACGCAGAGAACGGCTTCAAGGAGAGGCTGTTTTTAAAAGGTGTGCATCATTTCCACACAAAGACACAAAGGACGGATTCTTGGAGCGCGATCAGGGAGGCGGCGTGAAGGCAGGCTTCTCAGAAAAGGTCCAAACGGTTTTGTCTTTGGAGCGCCTCTCAAACACAAAACTAACTGCAACCACTGATTCAGTCGAGTTTTCAAGGATATTGTCTTGTTGTGTGTTGTTTTTGATTTTTTTTTTTTAAATAAAAACCATTGACTATATTCAATTAGTGAAGTCATCGAGCTCCTCTGTCTACCTGTAGCAGCCCACGTTAAACTCAGATCTCTGACGCTGACTACAAAGTTGAACGTCCTCATACAGACAGATGTTACCTCCCCCAGTGAGCGACGCCTGGCTCTGCCACCCGTACGCTCAGGACGATCCAAACTTTTCTCGTCTGTTGTTCCCCGTTGATGGAACGTCCTACCAGTTCCTACCAGATCAGGGGCGTCCCTCTCTACCTTCACAGACCTCCTGAAGACCTCCAGCTCTTCAGAGAGGACCTCCTCTACAACACTACCAACACCTGGACATGATGAATCTCTACAACTGTCACAGCACTGCTGCACTAACACGTCCTCACACTGACTGTTTCCCTTTTTTGTGTGTCGCTTTGGATAAAAGTCGTCTGACCATCATATTTTGGTTCTTGTCAAAGTTGCTTAAATCCTGATGCTCGTCCATTTTTTCTGCTTCTAACACTTTGAGGATGAGATGTTCACCTGCTGCCTGTCGTATCCACCCACTGACAGACGCCATGATAACGAGATAATTAGCGTGACTCACTTCACCTGTCAGTGGTCGTAATGTTCTGGCTGATGTTTGTCTAAATGTTACACAGTGAACATTACATTTACATTCAGTCATTTATCTGACGCTTTCAGCCAAAGTGACTGAAGATTCAGAGCGACCAGGACTGAGACAGCTGCAGAGGAGGTGGATTTATCATCTCCAGCTGTGTGTTGTAGAGGAGGGACTCTCACCTTATGATGCACGGCTAAAATCAAATCCAACAGTTTGTTTGGCTCCGTCTGAACCGCAGTTCATATTTTGTTAAAGAAAAACACTGTAAACTTCAGCTGAAGCTGATATGAGGCTTCACCGGTCTGCTACACACATCACTGGAGTCGTATTGCTGGTGTGTTTCCTGCTGAACGGCACTCGCAGGATCTCCCTCGGCTGCAGTAAAATACATTTTTTCACCAAACAAGGCCTGCACATGCTGTCCCCTGTCTGTCACAGCGGGGCAACACTAAAAATGGATCATTTCAGGGCTGGTTTGACAGGAGGAATGATTAGAATGACGAGCGATTACACATTGAATGATTCAAAGTGCATTGAGCGTGCGTGCAGTAATACAGAGCAGAATGTGAACACACAGGCTTGTGCAGAGCCGGCTGACACATCAGGGCATAAATCAGGCAAACGGGAGGTCTTAGGATGGATAGCGGAGCTGTGAGTTGAGCCGCAGAGGAGGGAGGACGACGAGAGGATGCTATAAGACCCACCCACCCCTCGCCTCAGGTCGTGGAGAATCAAACCTGACTCACTCTGCGTCTGCACGAATCAACAAACACACTTATCGTATATTTGAGAAAATAGCCTGCAGCGAGTCCCAACAGGAAAAGAGGATTTTTCTTCCCTCAAACAAACTTTCCATTAAGCTTTTGATCCACACACTGTCTGTTCCTGGTGGGACCGCTGAATATCTGGTTCAATACAGGCTGAACTTAAGCTACTTCCACTCCTTCTCCTTGATGTCAATCACGCTGCCACCTCGTGATTTATTTCTTGTCCACAGAAAGAAAAAGAAAAAAAATCAAAGACACATTTTTAAAAGGTCAGACACTCTATATCCATCTTCTGCAGTGATCGATAGACATCAGGCTGTGAAAAAAAAACACTAAATGAAGGGTCTCAGTCCACAACAGCGTTTCCTCGAGCTCACAGATCTATAAAGAAAACTGACAGGTCAACACGCCTCAGACACACACAATCAGAGGACATTTCAGATTTTTCTTTTTGTTAAGAAACGCCGCAAAAACACAAAAATCAATAATCCCGCTATCAGTTATCATGTGTCTGATCAAAGCATGACATCTTTAAAAACACGTCGATGGATCACGCTGAAGCACAGAGCTGAACTTTCATTACTGCGAACACAGGCGCTTCATTTCTGATCAATCCGACATGCTGAACACCTTCAACCCTTTGTGACCCGGCCGACGCCTGCGACTCTCCTGTGTGACCCGGCCGACGCCTGCGACTCTGCTGTGTGCTCGCCGACGGCTGTTTGGATTAACGCTGACAGACGGCAGACGGACAATAACTGTCCGACGATGAACATTAAGTCTCTTATTTCATGTAATTCATGAATCATTAGCTTCTTGTTGTTTTATTGCTCACGTAACATCTGGTGTCGGTACCTGATCAGCTCACATTTACACAGGAAGAGCACTGCAAAGATGGCGGCGGTCTTGGTAGTTCTCGTGTTAATCCGCAGCTGAAAATAGTCCCAACAAATCCACCAACCTGCAGACAGGTTAGAGTGTTGTTGTAAACTTTA
Source organism: Protonibea diacanthus (assembly GCA_028641955.1). Classification (NCBI taxonomy): domain Eukaryota; kingdom Metazoa; phylum Chordata; class Actinopteri; family Sciaenidae; genus Protonibea; species Protonibea diacanthus. The sequence goes on along the minus strand of CM053996.1, from coordinate 19,970,350 downwards.
ACCTTTAAAGACGTACAGGGTCACAATGTATGCGGAAACTCAACTGTTCAATATTCGGTTCAGCAGATGGTCGGGTCAAAACAAACAACCCGTCACATATTTCCATCACGTCATTTTGAATTTTACATCCAACACAAACGTTGACTTCTTACGGCCCGATCTAGGTCAGCGTGTTCTGTCTGAGTCCGTTCAGTCCTAATTAAAATAAACGCTCGTCGCCGTCACATCTGCACATCACAATACAGCGTCCAGGTGGAGGATAAGAGCATGCAAACAAAAAAAACAACATGTGAATGGATAAAATCTGGAGCACAGCGGGAACACGAAGGCGGCATGCTGCTGCTGCTGCTGCTGCTGCTGCCGCCTTCAACCGGCCGACTCACCTGCTCACATCACCACAGGACGGAGCTGCTTTTGTTTCTTTCCAGGAATTTGCACCATGAAACACTTAAAAAAAAGAAATATCTGCAGGTTGATTTGCAGATTTCAGGCTCCCACCTCCACAGAAAAGAAGCCAAACTGTAACTGTGCAGACATTAAAGCCGCGCCGCGCCTGTTTAATGCAAATTTAAAAAACATTCATTGTTCGTTTGAAGCAGCGTCCTCCGAGTGACGCTCTCGGGCATTTCATAATACATTCACAGTATTCTTTAACTGTACTGACCTCCTGCAGCTGCAGGCTAAGAGCAACCACAGCCTGAATCCACACTATAAATAAGCTTCAGTCGACCTGCCGCACTCGTCTTCCTCTGCTTAACCTTGGCCTTTGTTGTTGTTGTTTTTGATTAACGCGTGTTTCATGCATGAAGAAGCCTCATTAATCAGGATACATGCACACAAACACCACGCGCTGCGACATCTTACCTCCTCGTGAAGTATGGCCTTACACATGGAGTAGTTCCCCTTCAGCGCCCACGTTCCATTCGCGAGACATTTCCTATAAACATTATCTGCAGAGAGGAAGGAAGACAAGAACAGGAGCGAGCGTCAGGTCATCATTTTCATACAATATTTTATTTTGCTTTGTGATTTCTGGTGTGAATCTACAAGATGTGGATTTCTGCTCCGATTCCAGCGCCGCCGTGACCTTTTCTGCTTTTGAGACTAATCGGGAGAGATCATTAGAGGAATTCTTACAAGCTGTGATTTTTCACACGTTTGCTGTCAGCACAGTCTGCCACCCACCGCCTCAGCTTCGCTATCATTCTTTACATTTAGACCCCCACGCTTTTAACGTCAGTTCCCCGCGTTCAACCCGCGATTTCTAACGTTTAACTCCAAACCCTCGTCAGTTCTCCACATAAATTTGATTTTCACTGCAAGCTGTGACACAATCCAAAGGCATATTTTTAACCTTTAAATCAAAAGAGTGGAGCCGAGACAGAGCGAGCCAGAGTAACTGTGTTTGCTATCTGTTAAAAAAAAATATTATCTCGGCACATTCTGCACATCTGAGCGCTGGATCATATCAACGCAGATAGTCGGGGGTCGGCATGAAGGCTCCGACAAGTGAGGAGTGAAATGATATTTTTCCAAGCAGCAGGCCGCCTGTGTCGAAGCCCAGAAAAGAAATAATCTGCAACAAATTTCACATTTGTCACGTTATATTTATTATTTCTTGAAGTTGAAGGAAATTAAACGGTCAGGCGGGACACTGAGGAGTAAATATTGCAAATGAGGCAATTTAAAGTTGAAAAGAGAGCCGATGTCTGCAGGGGAACAGGTGACGCTGCTGCTGGATGTTCACGACTAAAGCTTGAACTTCACTTAATTTAATGATAAGCACGGGTGAAATGAAGCTTCTAAAGCTAATGCCACGTCCAACATTCAGATCAGGTTTGGAGGATTATTTCTTCTTCAGTAAAGGTCTTTCTTTGTCGTTGGGGGGAGATTTTAACAATCGGCAGTCGGAGCACGTCCCAAAGTGGCAGCCGGTTAAATCGCTCGTCCTGTTATAGGGACGGCTCTGACCCTGATCTCGAAGCGGGTCGACTCGGGTCGTTTCCCGCCTTTTCCGGTGACAGTCGAGTCGTTTTCAGAGCCGGGTGGTGAAAGTGAAAGTTTGCTTAACGCCGCGTTGTTTTTCTCTGCGAGAGGAAACAGTTTGAAAGCTGCCAACATCCAGAAATAATGAAACGTCGACCTTTGCTGCGTGTCACACCCTTCTTCTTCAATTTCTCTGCAGACTGTTGTTAATATTCAGGCTGCAGGAAGCGTCATGAGAAGGTACGGCATCGTGATGCAGCATCCTTACAGTGAAAACAACAACGGCCTGTCACACAGCTCAATAAACAACCAGCTCAGTCCTTATTCACGCAAGCGTCTAAGCTTCAGGGCTGCCGAGCAATTAAAACATTAATCTCATTAATTAAATGCTTTATAATTGTTAATAGAAACTGCAGTGCAGTCTGGTTGTTCATCATAGAGCCAGTTAATCTGTTCTAATCTGATGCTATGCTTTATTTGTCTTAAATTAAATAATTGACACATTATGTTGAGAATCCTCGTTTTTATATTTCTGATTTCATTATTTATTTTTAATGTTTATATGTTTTTGTATTTTATCTCAAAAGGCGGCGCAGTATTTTACAAAACTGTTATTTATCCGTGCATTTTATTTTATCTTTGGTCGGCTGCATATTGTAATTAAGTTGATGCAGCACCACTTTTTTGCCAAGAGAGTATATCTTATCTTATCTTAGCATAGCATAGCATAACTTAGCTTAGCTTAGCTTAGCTTAGCAGTGTTTCCTGTTTGTCTCTAAAGATAAAAAATGATCCCCAACATAATTTAAAATAACATTTGTGTCTCTGACGAGCCACTCACACACACAGTTGAAAATAAATCCACTGATCCCATCATACTGCCGTGCGAGCGACCAGGTGAAAAGTCTTTTTCGAGTCCATTTACCGATGAACCAAATCAAACATGCCTGATGTGATCGGCTGTGTTCACGTGTGTTCACGTATCCGTGTCCCGAGACGGAGGCCGATCACGTTAAATGCAGGTTTTAATAATGAGAGATTTTTTGGGGGACTGTAAGAGATGAAATGGGATTGGGTTTCCTGAGGGCACTAATGTGCAATGAGCTGGGTAAAAATAGCATGTTGACAGTGTAAGGGCACTGTCATCCCCGATCAAGATTACCTAGCTTGTGATATTCCCTAAATCCCAAATGCAATATCCTTGAGAGCTTTAAAATCTGACTGTGGAGAATAATGTCAAAAGTTAAGAGTGATGAACTTCTGTGCTGGACGGACATAATTTATACTTTAATTTTGTCTTTTTATGAATAAATGTTTCCATCTGAATCATTTTATGGTTGTTTATTTTCATAATTTTGTCTGTATTCGATTTTAAGCTGCTTTATTTCTCCTGGAAATCCTTTTTTCCACGATCAGACAAACAAACAGAATTTAAATGCTAAATCTCCTCAGACGTACATTTTTCTCCCGTTTACTCAGATCAAATTTACATGACGCTGCACGATTTGGCAACTTTTCTCTCAGCTCGCATAGTTTGCATGGATTACAGTCAAAGTCGCTCTGTTTGGAAAGCAAATGTTTTATGAAGAAGGTTTAAAATGTGTAAAAGCAAAACTGAAAACAGACGTCACAGCTGAAGTCTTCAAACAGCCACAATATTAAAGATATAAATGTTCAAATGAAGCAGCATGACCTTGAAACGAAGGTCATAAACCTCTTTATAAATCCTGACACAGCACTGAAGGAAAGTGATAATCCTCTTTGTGTTTTTTTGGACGAGGAGCGGTGAAAGAAGTCTTACAGCCGAGGAAAAGGACACCGTTTCATTACTTGTTAGTTATAGCAGCAGTAGTATTGTTGTTAGGATTACTGTTGTTTCCATTGGCAACGGCGCTGCAGTTTTTATTTTGGGGCTGAATTATGTGGAAAAATGTTTGACAGTTGAAATAAGGAGTTGAGCATTTTGGAAATTATTATTCTGTCTGTGCAGGACAACTTAGCTTAGCTTAGCTTAGCTTAGCTTAGCTTAGCTTAGAGACAGAAAGCAAACCAGTGATGGCTGGACGGAGAGCGGACAGCGTCACCTACAGGTTAACTTCAGGTTTATATTTCCTTTAATGCACGAGCTTTAATTCTTCTAACGCAGCATCTTTAATTTGGATATATTGCACTGACCTGCAGCTGTGTGTGTGTGTGTGTGTGACTTTGAATACAGTATAATAAACTAACACTCATAATAAATGTCCATAAATGTCACTGTAGATTGTTTCTGTCGTGTTTTCTCGTATGTTTGCTGTCAGCGTGCCCGAGTTTCACAGCTGAGGTAAATTAAGGTGGATTTAATACTCGCACAGTGGCAGTATTACTCCTGTTTGGATTACTCGTTGTTTCCAGCGGTGGATGCAAAGCTTGTTTCCTTTTGGGATGAAATATGTGAGTGGCAAATATTTGACAATTAAAAGCCTCTAGAGCTCACTAATTAACAGATTTTAGCTTGTTCGTTTAATCCGGACGTAAACCGACTAACTCTTTGTGGTTTCAGCGTGAGCTATGTGCTGAAAGTATTTGTTGGCACAGCTTTGGGAAGTCAGCACGTCAGGTTCAGTTATGAAACACATTCATAGCTCTGTGTTCCAATGATCCGGCCGCCGGACCAGTCGGTGCCATTAAAGCACTGCAGACGAACACGTCTGATCTCATCCACGTTGTTTCTGCCTTTGTTTCCCATTTCAGGTGAAAATGTGCATCACACTCTAACTCAGCTTTAGATTCATATTTATGTGCAACATCTGTGTTAATCAGCGGGCGTTAGCGATGCTGCTCAATGTATTATTTAATTTTAGAAGAGCCAGGCTAGCTGTTTCCCCCCGCTCCCAGTCTATATGCTAAGCTAGGCTAACAACCTCCTGACTGCAGCTCTGTTTTAGCGCGCAGACGTGAGAGTGATCACTGAGTAACAAAGTGAAAGCATTTATTTTCCTTTAACAAATGAGCTGAGCCGATGAACTTGACAGTAAATGTGCAGAATGTGTTCGGAGCAGCGCTCGTGTGGTTGAGCCGGGACGGAGGCCAGTTCCTGAGGGTTCTTGGAAAACGCTGCCTCTCTCTCACTTCATTAAAAGTTTCAGTAACACATGTACTGCGAGCATTCATACATGATATGCATGGTTAATCTGAGATTCTCACTGTACGCCGTCCTTTTTCTGCTACGTGCCTCTCCTGAGCCTGCAGTGGCTCTTCTTTATTAACGTTCCCCCGCAGTCTTTTAAGGAGAACGAGCCACTGAAAGCATCGTAAAACGCCATTTGCATGGGTCACAAGCTCAAGGTCCCTAAAATAACTGCTGATTTCATTTAGTGGCCGCTGCCAAACTGGTGATTTGCCAGGAATTCTATTAACAGCAGGCAGGTTTGTCTCTGGAGCATCTTAAATGGCTCACAGTGGATTTCATTGTTTGAAGAGATGTGCGCTACATCGTACATATCAGTTTTAATCTTTGCTTAGTGACTATCCATTGTTGTTTCTGAATGGGTGTTAAAAACAGCGGCTGGGCCGTGCCAGGTGCTAAATCCTCCCTGTGGAAACAGGAGCTCTAGGTACATGTGGATGGAACACAGGCACGTCTCCAAGCCCGGGGCTAAATGATCCTCTTTTAGTTTTATTTCCAAACAAGCCGTGCAAACACACTGCTTAGTAACAAAGATTATTCTACAGAGGCTCCTCACTGCGGATATGAAAACGCACAACAGAGCAGAAATGTTGCAGTAACTGTACACAAGCAAATATGTTGACCCAAATTTAGTCACGCTCACTTTGCACTCAAACACGTCGGATCAATGGCTGCAGAGAGAGAGCGTCTGCCTTCCTGCTAATTAAAAAACTGCATCAGCAGGCGGGGAAACTTCACGTTGTCTCACTAAATGAGCTTTTCTTATTTTTTATAATGAACTCCCGCCGAGCGGAGTGTAAAAGCCCGAGCTGTAACACGATGCGTTCACTTGTTTATGCAGGTCAGCCATTGTTCATGGGAACTCAGAGCGCCTGAGAAGTTCACTGTGCACTTTTCTTCAAACTTTCACTGATGGACCAAATATTTGTTTTAGTTCTAAATAAATAGAATAATTTCAGATTATTTTACTTCATTATAAAACTTAAACATGATACAATGTGTACATACAGAGGACGCACTGTGTCTGAGTGTGAAGGTTCAAATTATACAACAGCGAAGGAAAGAAGCTGAGTATACTTTTGAGGTACTTTATATTTGATTTTGAGAATGCCACTTTGTACTTCTACTGTTTACTCTGCTACATTTAACTTTATGATTTGATTTCTATTCATATTGCTGTAAATTAAAAAACCAACAGTTTATAAAAACACAGCTGAGCTATTAGTTTATTAGTTTATTAAGTTAATTGACAGGAAACAAATTAGGAACTGTTTTTCTTGGTTCCAGGACAAAACAAACAAACATCGTGTCTCTGAACTGTTCCAAGAACCAAACAATCAATCGATTCATGGAGGAAATTATTATTAGTAACAGCTCAGTACAGAATACTTCAAAATGAGCTCCACCTCAGCAACAACAGAGAAATCTTGTTTTTACATGAACGCATGAGTCACAATCATTTAATGAGATCAGATATACAACAGAAGAGGGAACATCTTACTGAGCATAGTTTTATTTAGTAGTATTTTACAGTGTGATATTAGTACTTTCACTGGCGGAGAGGATCTAAATACTTCCTCCTCCACTTGTAAAATGATCTTAATCCCTGCCTAATCTCTTCTCTCCCTTCCACAAACAAATCTCTTCACCAGCAACTCCTGAAACCCAAAGTGACGCAAACCAGCCAGCAGATCGTCAGTGTGACTGTAACTTTCCGCCCTGGAATCACAGCGAGCGTTCAGGTGACCGGGCGTACCTGTGCGCCCTCACCGCTCATGGAAAAACTTTTGCTGCCGCCTCATTTTTTATTAGAAGAAAAACTTGTTAAATTCATGCAACAACTGGAAACTGGAGCAGCTCCTGAGAAATGTGCAGGCGGTTTATACTGGAGGGAATAGATGCCAGTTTTCACGCTGGGTGTGTTTTCTGGCTCATTTCTGTTTGGTTCTGCAGAACGAGACACCTCGAGGGTTTGCAGACGACTGCACGGAAGCATCTACTTTCTACAGACGAATCTGCTCATCACATCACTTTTAAATCTTCTCTGCCTGGCTCTGATGTTACCCATCCACTCACCCACGTGCACTCCTAAAATTAATATTCAGCGAACGCTCCGCAGAGCTGCAGCCCATTCAGCAAAAAGATGGCTTGCACTCGCTGTGAGGGAGCAGGAGGGTGAACCGGGGTGAAAGGTTCTGCCACCCCAACTGACCGCAAGCACTACTCTAAATAAACCTACACCTCCTCCTCCTCCTCCTCCTCCTCCTCCTCCACCCCCACTTCAGCCTCCATCACGCTTTGACTGGCGCAAGACCTGACAACTCGCAGTAACTCTGTGACACGGGGCGTCCACATAAACAGATCTGAAGAAAATCCACCGGCCTCCCTCTGGGGACCGTTAAGGGAAAGTCAAGCTTGGCAACAAATGGTGAAGGGGTTTCCGGGTGGGGCAAGACGTGCAACAACAAAGATAGCTACGGCAGGCTGAGTCACGCACCCAGAGGAGGGCGTGCAGCACCGCGGGCACCTGTCACGAATCAGTGGCTGAGCAGTGTGGACAATGCCCCCCGGACGTCTGTCATCCCCTCCGTGCATATGTTTGACAACATGCCGTAACCGTCTGAGAGAGCATCAAACATATCGAGGAGCCGGCGATGATTAGCATGATTAACATGTGTTGATTGTTGCAATTAGGCTTTGTTCAAAGCGCGCGAGGTTAACTCGAGTGTGTTTGGGTGCTTTTGATCTTCAGGTCTTTTTTCCCACGTTAGACTTTAATTACCTGTTTTTCTTTTGTTCTTGATGCTGAATTATTATTCCAGTTCATGTATTATGATATTTATAATGTCTGTGCATCTGTTAACTACACACACTAGAAGGTTACTGTTGATTTTCTTACTTTGAAGGTCCAGTGTGTCAGATTAGGCGGCTGTATTTACAGAATCTGACAGAAATGTGTTAAAATCTGTGTTTTCATTTATGTTTACTCTCCTGAAAATTACCTGACAATGAGACTTTTATCTACAGAGTCACAGTCCGCCATGTTGAACTGCCATGTTTCTACAGGAGCCCGAAGCGGACACAGACAGTGTGTTCACTTTGAGGCAGGAGGCTGTTAGCTTAGCTTAGCATAGAGACTGGAAACGGGGGGAAACAGCTAGCATGGCTGTTAGCTTAGCTTAGCATAGAGACTGGAAACAAGGGGAAACTGCTAGCATGGCTGTTAGCTTAGCATAGAGACTAGAAACGGGGGAAACAGCTAGCATGGCTGTTAGCTTAGCTTAGCATAGAGACTGGAAACAGGGGGAAACTGCTAGCATGGCTCTATGAAACAGTAAAAGAGTTGTTTAATAGCACTGTTGTGTCATAGTACTGTTGTTTGATAGTACTGTTGTTTGATAGTACTGCTGTTTGATAGTACTGTTGTTTCATAGTACTGTTGTTTGATAGTACTGCTGTTTGATAGTACTGTTGTTTAATAGTACTGTTGTTTCATAGTACTGCTGTTTGATAGTACTGTTGTTTAATAGTACTGTTGTTTCATAGTACTGTTGTTTCATAGTACTGTTGTTTGATAGTACTGCTGTTTGATAGTACTGTTGTTTGATAGTACTGTTGTTTCATAGTACTGTTGTTTCATAGTACTGTTGTTTGATAGTACTGCTGTTTGATAGTACTGTTGTTTAATAGTACTGTTGTTTCATAGTACTGTTGTTTCATAGTACTGCTGTTTGATAGTACTGTTGTTTGATAGTACTGTTGTTTCATAGTACTGTTGTTTGATAGTACTGTTGTTTGATAGTACTGCTGTTTGATAGTACTGTTGTTTCATAGTACTGTTGTTTCATAGTACTGTTGTTTCATAGGACTGTTGTTTCATAGTACTGTTGTTTCATAGGACTGTTGTTTCATAGTACTGTTGTTTCATAGTACTGTTGTTTGATAGTACTGTTGTTTCATAGTACTGTTGTTTCATAGGACTGTTCTCAGGCACAATGGATCAGCTTCTGTTTTAGCAGCAGCGGTTTATTTTTAGCGAACATGTTGTAACTTTATCAGTCACAAACATTCAGCTTGTAGCCGCAGAGCTGGAATGTCACTCAGCACTGTACTGAAGTACAAATACGAGGTACTAATACTTGTACTCAATGACATTTCAGAGGGAATATGGCACTTTTATATCTACAGCATTTATCTGACAGCTTTAGTTTGTCACAAATGAATATTTTTACATTACATTATTTTTTCTGAAGAGTTTATTAAATCTGAGGCCAGTTTAAACAGCTGATACGATAAATCGAGAATTCCAGTTGATTTCATGTAAAAATATTTCAGCTCCACAAGCGTCATTTGATCTGTTTTACTGTCATAATTTCCTGAAGATTACGTACGTACCAGTATTTCTACAGTGTGCTTTTAGTACTTTTACTGAGGAGTACAGAGTACTCCCTCCTTCACTGTGTACAGGTTTGTCTTGTAGTAACCTGCCCGCTCTGAATAAAGCTTTGTACTTTTGACGTCCCTCGTGGGTCAAATTGAGGTCAACAAGATTTAATATTTGTGGGTTTTGAGTCCACTTCATGATTCTTCATGTTATCTGTGACTGGAGCAGAGACAAGAATGCACATCACTGTTCTTCTTCTTCTCCTCCTTCTTCTTCTTCTTCTTCTTCTTCTTCTTCTTCTTCTTCTTCTTCTTCTTCTTCTTCTCTGCAGTGAGCTTCAGAATCCAGTTTAAAATCCTTCATTGTCTGTAAATCTTGTCCTGGATTGGTGTTTGGCTTGGAGCTGAGCTGCAGCTGAAATATGTTCCAGATCTTTAACTTCTTTCTGCACCAGCGCCTCAGACAAACAGGGAAGATGAGTCGTGCACTTGTGGACGTGAACTCTGCCATCGTCTCCCTCTGGACCGCACGCAGCACGCACATCCACTCAGACCATGATGAGCCCACCGTGGACGCTCCGCCCGCCTGCCTCCACCCAAACACACTTATTACTGTCCTACTACTACTACTGAGAATACTAATACTACTAAAACTACTATGACCTTGTTGGTCTGCTGATCTACATTTATTATGTTTACTTATTCAATTTATATTTTACAACCATATTACTTTATGTATATTCCTATTATGTTATAATATAATATAATATAATATAATAATATACGCTGTGGAATCTCTAATCTGCTTCATGTCATTCATATTAAATAAAATGTAATTCATGAATAATAGTTTATTTTTATCTTTTCTTGCTGAATCATTTGAACACCTTTTTAGGAAAATTATTTATAAATACAAAATATTGAATTACAGCGTCGGTACATATTTCAGCCCTGAGCTGTGTCTGCGGTTTTCCTCCGAGACGAAGATAAGGCTAAAACGACCCATAAATCTCGACCTGTTCGCCCCCATCGCCTTCTGTCCAGACACTAAAAATGACGCACTTTAAATAAAACACTTTGTGTTCGTGAAACGAGCTGATTCATGTGAACTGTTTTATTTATGACTTTCATTTTTATTTATTTCTGGTGTTTTTGAACTCTCTGAACGAAATAAGAAGCCGTTGCCGCGGTGATGGCGGGGCCTTAAAATGGCTCACACAGACAGAATAATTGAGTTATTTTAAAGTCATTCTTATAATTAATTCATTTGTTTTCTTTTCTTTTATATCCATTGTCTCGGGTCTAATTGTGTTACAGCACTTCATCTCCACTGACGGTTATCACTGAGAAACAAATACAAATATTAATCAGGGTGTGTGACGTTACGGCGTCTGTGTTCATGCCTCATTATCTGGAGCGCACACTGACTTTTCCTCTCAGCTGCACAGGCTGATACGACAGAATAAAGACTGTACGAGCTGCTTTCATGTTAGCGGTTAATCTCAGACGTTTCCTCAGTTTGGATTTTGGAGCTGCGTCATCTAATAAATAAAATAAACTCGAACGTCGAGGTTTCTGTGTTTCAGGGGCTGAAGATTGAAGATTTTAAGTATCCGATGGTACCAACATGTCACGGTGGCTCGTTGGGAAAAATAACGCTCCAAAGTTAGACGACATAAAAGCTGGTATGTCCATTTTCAAATGGGTCTTTTGACCTTTCACCTCAATATATCTGAGTTAAAATGAGTTCTGTGTCGAGTCTCCTCGTTACAGACTCTCCGCTTCATGCTAATCCCATGGAGCTTTACTGTATCTGAACATTTCTGCATGCTGACATCTCTAAACTGTGTAAGATGTGTATAAGCAGTGTTTGACAAATTATATTAAGGCTTAAAGTTATGCAGAATTAAGAGCGTGGACGCTTTGATTGGCAGGTGGGTGTCATTACATGTGGCTTGTTGAGCAGCCAGGCGTCATTCAGGCCGCGTCAGCTCCACCGATGATCCGCGTTTTTGCCGAGTTTTAGATTTAGAGGCAGGACTACAAACATGGCGGCAGCCGGAGCCGCCACACTGCACTCCAGAGACCTGAGGGTGACGTCACGGATACGGCATCCATCCTTTATCGTGTCAGTGATTGTAGCCTCTCGGATAGTCTCATGAAACTTAACGAGGTTCATAAGCAGTTTCCAGAAGTGGAATCCAGATGTTCGTCTTGGTGACTTTTGGAGGAATTTTTGACATGTTTTTTCAAATTTAACTCTTTAACCCTGAAAACTGCTGCAACAGCTTCAATCATATACATCTACTTCAATGCAAAGCCTAAGCCTTTATACACTCTTTATGAATTTTATATATTTGAATGCACACTGATCTCAGCTTTCATATGATGTATATACCATGCATTGTTTACCTCCTATAGACAGCTGGAGTGTAAGAGGTTAAAACAGTGTCTCAGCTCTGGGCACTGTGTGACAGCAGTACATAGAAACACAAGAATTGATTTAAATGTCGTCTCTTGGTGGCAGCAAATCAGTTGCCAGTGAAATGGGGTGGAAGCTAATTCGTTACAGCCTGTTCAGCCTGTATCTTCACATTCTTTGGTGACCATTTTGGCTTGCGAGGCACGCCAGGCACTTTTTAAATTTAAAGGCACCACTTTTCAACACCTCCGCAAAACATTCGGACTCATGGCTGTCAAAAAAAGGAGCAAAGTGTTCTCGAAACCAACTGATAATATCCAACATGTGCTTGTAGTTAAAATGAGTCGCTCCATTTAGTCGCTGGAATGTGTTGAAATTAGCAGAGAAGCAGAGGGGCGTCAGATGGACCCGTGAGAGAAATATTAGAAATAAAAGAACACGGGCACCTGAAATACTCTGAGAGGATTATGTCATTCATTACTGTAAAAGCAGGATTTGACTGCTGAGCTCTTTAATACAGGACTGTGACTAATTATTGTCCTTATTGACTGATTGTTTGGTTTCGTTTGACACTTTCACAATGTTTGTTTGGTCCAACAGTCCAAACCTCAAATTAACTTAACAAGTAACTTTTGAATGGTGTCTCTGTCAGTCGTACATCTGTTCTCACACTATGTAACTATTTCAATGTAGCTGCTGTTAGCTAACGTTAGCCCAGTTTAGCCCAACCGGGAAAGTGTTTTAGACCACCGGGAAGAAGAGGAGGAGCAGAGCCGGTGTTGTGCTAGAACAGGAGCTGGGCGAGCGGGCAATATAACTGGCCTCAGTGGACATAATGGCAGAGGAGAAGAGAGTGAAGAGGACGCTGACAGAGGAAGCTAAGAAGAGAAAAGGAGAGAGTGAGCGAGCAAGAAGCTGCCGGACAAGAGTAAATCTGGGACTGACTTTTAGTGGTTGGGGAGAGCTTGGTGAAATAAAAGGCTGAAAGACAGACGCCGAGCTGGGCTGACTGCTGTTGGACTAGTCAGTAATATTAGCTGGCTGTGCAGAAGTAATGTAATCAGTACAAATACTCGAGTACAACTGTCCATATATTCCACAGTGGGATTACACTCTTAATTTTTGAAGTAACTAAGTCTGAAAAATAAACGTAGATGTGAAAGAGCTCATGGGATATCTTGGAGACACAATTTCCATATTATCTAAAATAAGCTCCACAAAGATCGTGGTGTGTGTTCAACACACTGAACAAACAAACACTGGTGCTCTGAGCTGAAATCTTCAAACTTGTACAAGAAAAGCAAACTTCAGATGTTTATATGTGGGGGCCTGAAGTTCATAAGATGCTCGTGTTTGAAGCTTCGACTGGTCTCATGGGTAGAAGTGATGAAGACGAGAACTTGAAGTAGAGACTGTACATTTCAGGACAAGTTGACGAAAAGTGCAGGAATGTATGAAGCCTGTTTGTACTGTACTTTGGTTTTCAGGTCAAGATGTCAACCCTCTGATGACCTGATGAGTATTTTCATTGTGGTTTTCCAACTTTTGATGGTCAACTACTTGTTTTTGATTGTTGTAACACAGTTTTGTCTTTTTTAGGAGGGTCAAAGGATCTTTACGGATCTTTTTGGATTGTTACCATTTATTAGAACACTCAAAAAACAGACAGTTTTTGTGCCAGAACTGCAGTTTTCAGTGATCGGATGGTGACTTCTGTTCTTGAAATTTCTCAGAAACTCTCTTATTGTCAACATACGTAGAAAAACCATCCATCCTCTGAACGCCTCCGGTCTCTGGTCTTTGCTTGTACAGTTTCACGAGGCTGTGATAATCCTCGAGGTTACAAAAGGTAATTTTATACAGTCAGGTCAAGTTTCAAAAAATGCTCTCACTACAATGAAATGGCTACTATGGGGACTAACATCATCACAAATGAATACAATGAGAGTCTCAGCTTTATAGTCGGACCCAATTCATGCAATTACAACAGTACACAAGGTGAAAAAGAGATAAAGTCATGAGTTTTTGGGTTGATACCACTTGTTACAAAATCTCTCCAACACTTGGAGATTTCTCTTAGAACTGCCGTTTTCGGTAATCAGATTTTGAGGACTCTTCTTCTGGAAACTGCTCCTCGTCTTTAATAAAACCATCGACCCCCTGAACGCCCTCGGTTGATGTCAAGTTAAAATAAAAATACTGTCACCCCAATGAAATGGCTCGTATGGTGAATAACATCATCACACATGAATACAGTGTGGGCTCACTGAATCCACGAGAGTCTCAGCTTTACAGTCACAATTTATGCAGTTCCAAAACTGTTCAGGGACCTCAGTATGCAGAAATATTCAGATACACTAGAAAAATAACACATTCATGCAAAAAAAAAAAAAAAAACACTGCATGGTCTTTGCCCCAAGCTATATGGGATTAGCATAAAGAGGAGACTCGTGGGTACCCACAGAAGAGAGAGGTCAAGAGCTTTCACATCAACAAAAGTTAGCTTCACTGGAGCGTCAAGCTAACGTGACGCGTTGGGGCCATCGGATGACTTCGATCCGCGATGCCTGCATCTTCATTCCAGCTAGCTCTGACTTATTTAGTCCGCTTTCCCGACGACGTGGCATGAGAAGGTTGGTACATGGTATAGCTTTAAAACTGAGCCCGATGCAGCCGCAGAGTGGAAGAGGTTATGAATAATGAAAGGAACAATTTGAAAAAGCCATAAAAAATGTATTAATTAGACATGCATTTAAATGATGCATTATAAAACTCAAAGTGGAATTATCACCTCGCTGTTGTGTGTTTCCAAGAACCACTCGAGTCTCTCCAGGCTCTTAGCGTGTAGAGAAGATATGACCACTAACAATGATAGAGCTTCATCACATGGTGCGAGCTTTAAACCAACAACTGGACTCTTTACTGTCATGGTGGTCTTTTCTGTCCATGTTAAGAGACGGATCTTTGCTCTGCTGTCGTCCTGAGGTTTCTGTGATGGGAGTTGGGGGTGGGTGGGTTCATCCTCTAGGCTGCAGAGTGCAGGTTAAAAGGCTGAGCATCATATGTACGCTGTCTATGGCTGCTTAACCTCGACTGGTTTCAGGAAGAGTTTCAGAGCGTGCTGAGACGCCCGATCTCGGAAGACAATATAGAAAACTGCAGTTCCTCCAACGTCCACTTGACGCTGGTTCCAGAGGCGAGTCGGTCACTGCCGGTAACGAGTAACTATCTTATGTCATCTTGATGTCGTAGCTGGAGCTAAGTTTAACTACCATACTTTCGCCGTTTACTGAATCTTGGTGCTCACATCGAGTGTGCGTAACAAGATCCTGAATAAAAAACCTTGAGCAGAATCAGCTGTGTGCTGATGAAGAGTCGGTGAGGTTGCAGACTCACAAAACAACGACTGAATAACTTCGCCTCATCTGAACTTCATCTGTGAAAAACATGAAATATTTAATAATGATTAATAATAAATTCATGCTGGAGATATACTTTAAAGTAGCCATTTGTAATCCAGTGGATTTTGACCTCTGGAGACGTCAGCTGATGGACGTCAGCTCTTTTTTTCATCTGTTAGGCTCAGCTTGAATGGAGATTATGTTAATCCTGAAGGTGAAATGAACCTCGCTGTGTCAAATTAGCGTCTGAATTACAGCCCGGCTCGTTCTCCCGCTGCGTCTCTCTTGAGTGGCTCCTCGAGGGTCCTGTGGGGACTTTAAATTACCAAGAAACACACTCTTCCTTTCATCCGGTAAATCTACTTAATTGTGTTTACTGTATCTCCCTCGGCGTGTTTGCTTTACCTTGAGTGCCGCCGTGGCCCACATAGATACTCATCACAGATCCATGTTTGATAAGCTCAACCTGTCCGTGCACTGTTTGTGGACATTACAGAGACGTATTCGCCGTCTGAATGGAAACGTGAATTAAACATGAATCTGATGAATTATAGACGCCGAGGAAGACTTAAAGGACGAAACTTTAAAGGACCAGGACGCTAAATTTTTAATCCTGTGCTCAAATTCTGGATTTTAATCAGCAAAAAAAATCTGAATTCAAAGTCACTGAAATCACAAAAATTCATTCTCGCTGCCTCGTTAAGTTATTGTTTGAGGATATTAGATTTTAATTTATTGTTTAAAGACGTGAGATTATTCTATTTGTTTAATGTTTCACTCAGATTTAGTTTGAACCTCCTGAGAAAATGTTAAAGTGTCTGTTTCTGGGGTGTCGTTTAGCTCAGTCCTCGCCGCCGCGGCGGTTCGAATCCGACCTGCGGCTCTTTCCCACATGTCGTCTCTCTCATTTCCTGTCACTCTTCAAGCTGTCTATTTCTAACGTGTGTTTTGAACGTTTGGAGGTTTTTATCTCACCTTAATTAAGACATGCGTGTCAGAATCATGACTCGTTATCTCGCAGTGATGAGGAAGAAGTCACGCAGGTTATCAATCATCACCAGAGGAGACAGACACGATGACGCTACCTGATTATCAGCTGTGACTGTGACCACACCCTCAGCCTCTTAGCCTGACTGTCACACCGTCTGATCACTGTGTCTGATGCACCTTGTATACTGTGAGCTGCTGTAACTTCTGAACTGTCATTAGGATTCATCCTCTGAGGACCATGAATGCCTTATTATATCTGCTAGAATGGCTAAAAAAATCTAAAATATTAATTTCCTCCTTCTGACAGCAGAGAACACTGCGGCTGTCATTTACCGAGCAGACTTCTGTGCTGCAGCTATTTAATTTCAGCTTGACCTGAGGACAAACCGTGCAGAGGAGTTCAGGAATAGTTCGAAGTACCGGGAACAGACATCTGAACCACTTTCTTCACTTTCACAAAAACCTTAACCCAAAAATCTGATTTCTAAAATACCTTCAGAGACGCTGCGCTTAAGAAAATAGGTCATTATTTGATTCTCCGACCCAGATCATGTTTGAAGTCGTAGTTTTGACATTTATCTGCTGAGCTTTCCGTCGTTTTAACCAGCTTAGGCGTCTCAGACGTTCATTTTGTAACATTATCCCATCTTTATATTTCCATTTACATCCTGACACAAACACCGCTCGTCAGGCTCCTTTCTTCTGACACTTCACGGTGTTATTATCTGCAGTCCTACTTTGTGTACACGTGATTTTTTTTTTTTTTTTTTGTGTGTGTGTGTGTTTCTCGCTAATTTGTATGCTCATGCTAATTTCTGTATACACAATTACGTAAACAGGATTTGCCCAAGGGGAAGACGAGTCAGCGGGGGGGTTGTGAAGAGGGAAGAAATCAAATTAAATCTTGTTTTGAGTCTATTGTTTGTGTGCTGGCAGGAGCCGTGGTGTGGGGACTTACTGGTGGTGTTGTATCTGACACCGTAAAACATCTCTGGACAGGGTCGTGACACCATCTGCCCGGCGCTGCTCCGAGGCCAGCAGGTGCCAATGCCATCGATGGAGGTGTCACAGTAGAGTCCTGAGCCTGCAGCACGGGGGACAGAAATGTCAAACACAAGCATAAATTCCTGGCATGGCTCCGTACTACATATAGCCATGGTGAAATTCTGACAATGCTCCAATGATGTTGGCAATAAACCGCGCAGCTGAATAAGCTGTTTGTGTACACGGGCTTTAATGATTACTCCTGCGCTGCGCCCGAGCGCCGTCTCCCGTGGCGCGTCGCCAAAGTCTATTTCCAGCATTGTTCTCGTCTTTGATGTTAGTCCTTATAATCTGAGTTCAGATCAAACTTGCGCTCCCTCGTGGGGTATTCCACAACAACTCTGCTTTGTAGTAACGGTGCAGGAATCAGTTTCACACATCCGAGAAGAGTAACGTGTCCAACTCACCGCTCCACTGACCTGTGGCATTGCTCAGGGTTTGGTTCCAGGAGGAGGCCAGCGACTGCACTGCAATCCAGAAGAAGGAGAGAGTTTCATCAATATCCTTAATCTTTGTTTGCACGGTTTAGAAGAGGCTATGAAAATCTCATTAGATTCAGCTTAACAGCTACAAAGGGTGAGCATTAAAGGGCAACAGTAAACACTGGTGACAGACCTTTCCCCGAGCAATAACAGGACGGTAGCAGCAAATATGAATCTAGACGTGCCCCGAGGGTCAGGCTATTATTTCTGTAATAACTCAAGAAGAAATGAGGATGTCGAAGCTTCCGTCTGACGCTTTCAGGTGCTTTTTAACACAATGTGATAAGAAAATTAATTAATTTGATTCAAATATGAAATAATTTAAGTTCATTTAAAACCCAGAACAACATATATGTTTGTTTTCTTCACAGGGACCTCTGGATGTGACGTCAGTTCAGCTTGTCTCCGTCCAACAACGTCAGTGTTCATTTTCTTTTAACCCGATGAATTAGAGACGGCTAGGTTAGCTTTAGTTACACCTTAGCTGGCCTGTTGCTCGCCTAAATTTACATTAGCTCAATGCTAAATCGCTGCAGTTTAATGGAGTTAAACATGAGCTGCTTCTGGTTTTATATCACTGTAAACTGAGATATTTTGGTCGGATTAAGGGAAACATGTTACGACCATTTTCTGACTCTTCATCGACCTCACAGAGAATAACCTGCAGGATAATTGATCATTAAAGTACTCGTTAGTCGCAGGCCTACTTAACACTGTCTACAGTCAGTCATTGTTCAAGAACGCCCAGTCATCACAGAGCAATGTGGCAGCATAATAACACAGCACAGTCATCGTTATTAGCAGTCTGTTAAAAGCTACCTGGAACATTTTCATGACAGTGACCCGGGGCGAATAACAAGGAGATCATTCCTGTGCGTTGGGTCATGGCTGGGCTCTGTCTGCCTGCGTGCTACAGTTTAAAGTCTTTAATAAGCAGCTATCAGTGTAACACAAACAGAATAATGGGAAGAGACGTCGTGCCAATAATCACAAAGAGATGGTCGTGATTGAGGACAGCATTTCGGGCCTGGAAATCAATTCAAGCGCACGATGTGTAGTCACAGTAAAACACTCTGGGATATAACTGCCTTTTAATAGCTTGTAACTGTGTCTGTAAGTAAACATCACAGCTGATGTTTGTCCTCAACTTACATGAGAAATTCCCTGACAGCATGAGCAGAGCTTCACATGTCAAATCCGCTAAAGAGCCTGAAGGCAGCAGGCTCACGACGGCGCACACCTGCGAACAGAGGAAGGAGAAAAAGAACGCCACAAAAGGTCAGACTCAATCAATGAATCCAGCGTTAGCACACGTCAGATACAGTCCTGGTGCAGCTTTAAATTCAGACTGCTGCTGCAGAAACCAAACTGAAAGACTCTGGGTGCCCTTGAGCAGATGATGCATGTATTAACAGCTCCTCTCGCTTAATTTGGAGCACTTTGTAGTCTGTAATCACCCCCCCTCCGTCAAACCTCTTTCATGTTTACAGATACGAGGTTCAATCAAAGATACAGCAGAGGAAGTTACTTCTTGCCTTCTAAGAGGTTGTAGTGTTCGATACGGAGTATTTCTGTTTGTGCCGGGCTCCCGTTAGCCTACTTTACACGTGCTCCGAGAGGGAAAAACACATTAAATAATGCACATAATTATGAAATTACAGTAGGCAGCACAGGAAGAGGTTATGCGTCTGTGTGTGTCGGGTCTCATGTGAGAGAAGTAGCAGCGTGTTTTCGCTTGTTTTCCGCCACAGAAACAATGTCAGATAGCATCTGTTCCCTTTAACACACACACACACACACACACACTGCGATGAAACAGGTGAGAACCTCGACGTGTTAGACTCAGCGATGGGATTAATGTTTCATTCGCACACTTTGATCTCAGATGGATTTCTTTTTGTCAAGTGACGGCTGGAAACCAAGTGGAACCTCCAAGAAGTGCCAGAAACTGCAGCTCCTCGAGTGGCCACTCGAGGCTGGAGCCAGAAGAAGCCAATCAATCATACAGCGATGTTTATAACCAGGTTACGCACATCCTGTAATTAAAACCAGCATGAATCAGAACAGGGATGCTAATTTAGGTCCAGTGTGTCACAATGTGGCAGAGTCCGCCATGCTGGGAGAAGTCCCAAAAACTGCAGTTCCTCTATCGTCCACTTGAGGCTGAAGTGAGTCAGTCTCCATAAGTCCCCATGTTCAAATGTCCAACTTCACAGCAGAAATAAACATGTTTACAGCCTGGTACAAAAAACAGTTTTGGTCTCTATAGCTAATTTCCCCGTTCATGACAACTGTACTGAGGGTGAATTTATATACAACTCACCTGTTCACATTATATTAAGGCTTAAAGTTATGCAGGATTAAGAGCGTGGACGCTTTGATTGACAGGTGGGTGTCGTTACAGGTGGCCTGTTTGAGCAACCACAGCTCGTCTTTACTGATTTTTAGGTTAGCCATGAGGCAGAAGAAGCAGGACAGCCAACATGGTGCCGCACTGAGCTCCACGACAGCTCTTCGGAAAACGCTGTCCATTCTTTACACTGTCATTGGCTGGGATTAATATTTAATTCACGCACTTTGATCTCAGCCGGATCCCTTTTTGTCGAGTGTGTGCTGGAAAGTGTTCGAGCCGGGAAGCGTTTGGTGTGTTATTGTGCCTCCATGTTAAACCGGTGACATCTGGAAACCGCTGTGTGCCAGCATCTGTTGCTGCCATTTTATGAGGAGCAGCAAAGACCACAAAAGACTGTAAAATGTCATCTTTTCAGTTTTTGTTTGGACTAAAGCGGCCTCTCTAATTGACCCCAAACTAGGTTACACAGCGGAGCAGCTGTCCTTGAGTATAGACTATTCCCTGTGGACACGAGAGGGCGGCTACTATTACCTATAAAGCCAACGTTTCATTTCCTGTTTGAATAAAACATCTCTATCAATAATGCAGCATCTGAAACAACATTTATCTCACAGAAAATAAAGAAATCTTTCAGTTTTCCTCTTGTCCTTGAACGCATCATTGTTGTGTTTAAAAGGCAGATTCATACCTGATGGCTACAGCAGCGTAGAACACCAGCACTGTGTGTGTAGTCACATCATATAAAATGCTAGAGTGCCCCAGATTTCTGGTTTGCTGTGTCTGTTTCATGCTCACTGAATGCCGGGCAGGTATCACAGTACAGTGCAGCTACTGTACTGTGCTGCTCCAGCCTCCTCCGTGTAATTAAAGCTCAGTAACTGACAGCTGCGCTGTGGACGATGGGATAAAAACCAGCCTGTGATGCTGTTAATGGGATTTGAACCTTGAGCGAAAAGTAGGAATACAAAAGTGTAAAAAATACCGAAGCCTTCGCTCGTGATGCGTCGCCGTGCGAGCTGCAGTTTATTTCTCTTTTTGCCACAGAGGTCGCTGCTCGGCGTCTTCATCCAGACATTTTGATGCCCTCTATATTATTTTAAAGGTCCAGTGTGTCGGATTTAGCGACATCTAGTGGCGGAGTTGTTACACCACCCTCTACTTCCTAGCATGAAGGAAACTACGGTGGCAGCAAAACACGTGAAAAAACTCAAAAGGCTGCGATCTGGAGCCAGCGTTTACGTTAGAATGTCGGACTCTGCCATATTGTGACACACTGGACCTTTAAATTACATTTTTTCTGGTCAGTTTCATGTCATCATCTGTCAATTAGCATCATCTTGGTTTTAATTACAGGATGTGAAACAGAGCGTAAGATTCGCTGTGTGATTATCAGGTGATTGATCTGCTGTGTCTCCGCGATGAGGTGCAGACACGTTCACTTAAATCCTGTTTTTGAGTCTTTTTTCTTCATTATACTTAAAATATTGTTTCCTGTGATGTCCCACAGTATCTTCTTTAATATTCACAGAGTCAGTGTCACTCATTAACCTCAGCATGAACAAAGTACTGAAGGGAAATAACAGAATTTGTCACGTTTTGATCACTTTGAACTGAATGTCAGACGTTGTTTTAATGTTATATTATTATCTTTTAAAGGTTTTTGTGGAAAACATCAAGTGAGGCTCCTTCATCAGATCTCGGCTCTTTCTCGTCCCATCACTCCCTGAAATATTTAAAACTCAATGAGACCAAATTAAAAACATGACGCAGCTCTGCTGCTCGGTCAGACTGGAGAAGAATAAGTCGCGTTTCGACTCGATGAGAGCAGATTTATTTTCTTACCACAGTTAAAGTAGAATTTACTTCTACTTCTGCGTCATGCATCCTTCACCAGCTGCAGCGTTAGAGATGCTTCAATAATTATAATCCATTAATACACGTTATTCTGAAGCAGTCTGCATAATGACTGCCTCACTTTATGCACGGCAGAGTATTTCTACACCGTGGTACTGCAAATTTAAAATGTCTAAGTACTTCTTCTACCTGAATTTGTCATACTTTGATCACGACTCAGTGAGAGCAGATTTTTCACCACGAATCATCTGGATGAAAAATAATCTGCAGAGCAGCAACATAAACAGGAAGCCCAGCTGTTAATAGCAGAGAGGAAAGAGGCACTTTGAGAATTTTAAGTTTATTTTGATGCCAATCCTTTTTCACTTTAATAGAATTTGAGTATTTCTGCACTGTAGTACTACACAGAAGTACTGAAGTAAAGGACTTGAAGTACCTGGAAACTGAACTTGCAGTACTTTTCGTCCTCGGCTGCTGTACGGGTTGATCCAGCTGCAGGATTTGTCATATTTTGCTCACAAGTTGAGTTTTTTTTTTAAAAGAAAATTAAACTTTCAGGATTTCCGCTGAAAACGACTCGACGAGCAGATTTCTCACCACGAATCATCCGGATGAAAAAGAATCTGCACAGCAGCGACACTAAGAGTAACTGAGTACAGAAATACTGAAGTAAAGTTACCTTAAAGTGAACTTACAGTACTTTTTGACCTTAGCAGTAATGTGATCTGTGTGTGTATGTGTGTGGCAGCTCTTCGTGGTCTTAAATCACAACAATGGGGACGCGAATAGAAAGCTGGGGGGATTTCATAAAGGGGTTCAGAGGATTCTTGGTTATTCTTAGTGCTGGCAGCTCCGCTCACACAGTCACACAATGGGTAGGAGGCAGATGAAGTGATTCACCTCAGGCATCTGTAACAACATCAGCATGTCTCCTTCCAGAACAAACCACACGTGTCCTTTATTGTCTTCCATTTTGTCCACAACAGATATCAGATGAAGCATTTTTTTTTTTGGAGGGGGGGTTCAAACATGCAGGAGGAGAAGTGAGGAGAGAGGAGCTTGTACAGTTGCTGCATTAACACTTTTTAATCCCCAGTGTCCCAAATCCGGGTTTCTTTTTTTTTTTAAGCATCAGCGTTAGAGCCGGTCCCAGCAGAGCAGGAATCATGACACTTGGGATCGTTTTCTCATGCCATTTTAACCCCAAAGTCCCGCGTCATGTTTCACTGTTTACAACAAAACAAGGCATTTCGCAGCTTCAGCGTTTATTTGCATGAAATGATGCAGATTTTTTTGTGAATATTCGGAGCTTTGCAACACTGACTCTGAAGTCCTGTTATTTAAATAGCTGTGAGATGGAGACAATACACCAAAACTGACATCTGGATGAGGAGGAGGGTGTTAAATCCTCTCACATCACAGATTATCCCGCAGATTTTTGGATTTTATGATAATTAAACATCCGAATGAGAAGCTTGGACAGGAGATGATGGAGGAACTTACCTGAAGCAGAAAGAAACATTTGCGACGCATTTCCAGATCTGTGATATTCACATAATTCTCATGTGTTTCTTTAAAGATCTTGATATTAATGTTTTGATTATTATTTTACACTCCACTTTTGAGTTTAAATGTGCAAAAAAAAAAAATGTTGATGGAGCCAAAAAAAAACAAAATCAAACAAAAAAAGAAGACGTTGTTGGCACCGATCAGGTCTCCAAATGAGCCGTCCGGGTAAAGTCAGAGGTTATGATCCATTCAGATAATTTAACGAGGAGCACAAATATGTCAGCCGGTTCTCCGGGTGATGAACTGTCCTTTCCGTTGGGCTCGGTTTCCCGTGAATACTCAGATGAAGTCGCTCCGTCAGTTTCTGTTACCGGACTGTGGAAACCGAATCCACCTTTTGGAGAGAGAGAGAGGGAGAGAGAGACGCGCACCATCCGTACTGACACTACAGCACCCTTCAAGCCTGGCCCCGGACCAAAACTCCTTTTACACGCATGGTTTACTCCGCAGGGGTCCCCGCAGCTCTCACCGTCACGTCCCGCTGCTCGCCTCACATCCAGCCCCTCTGACTGCTGCGCGGAGCCGCGGCTGCTGGTGCTTTGGTACAGATCGGCTCCTTCGACGCGCCGCCCACGTTGTGCCACTTCGTCGGGGAGTATGCGACGCGACTGGAGGGTGGAGGGTGGGTGGAGTGTGTGTGTGTGTGTGTGTGTGTTCAATTCCTCACCGTGGAGTTAATTATGCAACGGCAGATTGTAATCTGTAATCCCTCTGCAATCTAGACGAGAAAGTTAAAGGACGAGCCGAGCAGGGGCTGAACTGGATTTTTGGATCCGGCGCGTAAAGAGGAGCTCTAATTAAGAAAGCAGGGAACCCTTTTCAAACATGTGTCCCCGTTTTCAGATGAATCAGCTGCCAGAGTCAACAGATTTGTCCTGAGGGGCTGAAAACTGACAGATGGCTCCGCTGTGTCAATAAAGTTAAACATCCTCCCGGGAACGTTTTAAATAAAGATTTTTTAAATAAAGATTCAAACTCTTTAAAAACAGAGCTGATCAGATCAGCGTGGAGATACAAATCAATCAGCTGATTAGTCCAGAATTCAGAGCCAGAGGGTGGAGATAATTAAAGAGATGAGAGCTCAGACTGAAGCTTTAAAGGTGCAACACCTGATTTTGCTTTTTGGCCACTTGGAGGAAGCAGAAACTGTAAACATTTACTGTGAAGGTGATCCACACTCTTAATCCTGCATAACTTTAAGCCTTAATATAATGTGAACAGGTGAGTTGTATATAAATTCACCCTCAGTACAGTTGTCATGAACGGGGAAATTAGCTATAGAGACCAAAACTGTTTTTTGTACCAGGCTGTAAACATGTTTATTTCTGCTGTGAAGTTGGACATTTGAACATGGGGACTTATGGAGACTGACTCACTTCTGGAGCCAGCCTCAAGTGGACGTTAGAAGAACTGCAGTTTTTGGCACTTCAAACATGCAGCACTTAAAGCAACATTAGCATTAATTTCTGCATGTATTAGCTCTATTTTTGGTCTCCACCAACTCCCGTGGGAAATATCTGTCTCTTTAGCTGTTAAACGTTCCACGATGTTCAGCTCTTTGGTGCTGATCTGGTCGTCTTTCGTAACTAAACAAGGAGCTGAAAGAAGCTAAAATGCGTCATAAGTCTAAAAGAAACTGCAGAGTTTGGCAGCGTTCATGTTGGATCTATTGTTCGCATTTAAAAAAGATTGAATGAAGCAGCTTTGACGTCTCCCGGGCTCTAAAATTATATGAAATAGAACAATCTGAATGAGAAAAAAATGACTCGCATTGCCTCATTTGGAGGTGTCACGAGCCAAAACGATTGTGAAACACATGTTTAAATCATTTATCATGCAGAAAATGCCAAATATTCTCCGGGTCCAGCTCCTCAGATATGATCGTTTTCAGATTTCCTCTGTTTTATGTCTTTTAAGTTTATGTTGGTCAGATAAAAGGAGCCATCTGAAGCGCCAGACTCTGACATTTTCAAGACTAAAACATTAATCAACAAATTAATTGTTAATGAGAATAATCTTTATTTGCCCGCGTGGTTCTAATTTTACACTGTCGGGGACTCCCATCCCCCTGGTACTGCCTCCTGTTCATGCTTGTTTAAATCCAAATTAATATTTTACACGACATATCATCAGACATATTTTGCTCACATGCAAGAGGAGGGACGGCAGTCGTCTAATATCCATACCACCGAGGCTTTGAGTGCACAAAATGCTTCATGCACACTGCGCTAAAGCTTTCTTTAGAGCCAGTGACATGCAAAGAGGCATTATTCAAAAGATGCTTTAATCCAAGGTGACAGTGCCCTCCCCTGAGTGTGCCATCTCGTGAAGTGTCAGTGGTGGCAACAAGGAGACCATGGCAAACTGGGTTATGTGGTCAGGATACTGTTTCGACTTATTAGTATGAGCCTGCTGCTGCTGCTGCTGCTGCTTGTAGGACACAGTGTGCCTATACACACCTGTCTATGAGGCGAGCATCCAGGTGCTAAAAAATAATCAGCCTGACAGGTGTCGTGCATGCTGTGGTCCATTTGCTTTGGTCTCGATGTGGATTTTCTGAGAGGCCGCATGGGTTTGTTCCCGAAGGTTGTGTAAGACAGTCTTCCTAATCCTTTTTCCTGCAGCTGGAGGAGTTCACCATCAAGCAGGCTGTAGTCCTCCTCCCCCTCCTCCTCCTCCTCCTCCTCCACCTCCTCCTCCTCGTCTAATCTGAAACACAATTTATCTTCAATCTAGACATGTGACGTCCTCCGCTCTGGAAACTCAATGCATGCCCTCTCCGTGGCATAAAATGCTGGCTGTGTGTGTGTGTTTGTGTGTGTTAAGGGTCATTCCAGATGCATGGGCGATGATAAAGCAAGCGTTCAGAGCATGTTGGGGTGCTGCACATTTTCTGTTTGTGATGAACATGCATGAGGCCCCCGTGAAGGTCCAGATAAACGCGCTTTTCTCCTCACATGAGTGCATGCGGTGATGAAAAAATGTAACCTAGAGACGCACCGAGCGATGAGATAAGAGAGATGGGTGGAAAGAATGAAGAGTGTGTTTGTTCTTAGAAAATATTTAAAGAACCAAATCAATAAATCAGAAAACAGAAAATGAACAGTTTCGATATGTATTTGATGCTTTTCTGTCTTGAAGGCTGCTCGAACCAAACAAGCAATTTAAAGACGTCACCTTAAAGACAAACATGAAAAAGTAAGAGAAGTAACCTTTTCATTAAAACATTTTAAAGAACAGTCTTGACCTTGGAAAACTGCAGTTAGCGAAGCGATCCTCTTTACTCGCTCGTTCAGTCAAAGGTACTTGCGTCAAGCCTCGAGAGGAGACAGCTGTACAATTTGGCAGAAAGGCTTCGGCTCTTCTCGAATCGGAGCGCAGACAAAGAAAAAAACACATACAGGGACATAAATCTTACGCGCGTTACCAAAAATATAACCTAAGGAGGAGGCTGGGGTGGAGTGTGGACTGCTGCAGCAGCAGTTGGCACAAGCGAAACGCTGAGAAGTGTCAGGTTATAATGTATGCGCTGTCCATCTGCATGATTATGACTGTACATTACGAGTCAGCTGGTATACAGTTGATGGACAAGCAGGTGACGGTGATGCGTGAATGAAACAGCTGATGCCAATCAGCTAATGCAAGTGTGACTTCGGTGCTCTGCACGAGGTAGCACTTTTGACCGCATCGCACGTCTTCATCAGCAGATTGAATTCTCTCAGTTGGATCTCAAATTATCTGAATACCTGAATACTAAAGTGGGGAAACATTATAAATGCAGACAGATGCTGAGCAGCTGATTCTGGTTCCAAGATGAAGAAGAAGAGCAAAAGTCAGTTTGAACGAGGGTTCATTGTTGGGGCACGGATGTCAGGAGCTTGAACATTGACTGAAGTGACCTCCGCATGGAGATTTATGGGACAGACATCGGTAAACAGGGTCGGGAATCGTGGTCAAAAGCACACAGCTGATGACACTCGTGCATTAGTGCGAGATGTGAGGAAAGAAACGAAGAGCAAATCTTCCTCAGGTGACTGAGAACGTCAATGCAGGACGGACGTGATCAGCAAGAAGAGTCAAATAGAGAGGACGTTAAAGTCAGGCTGCAGGGGATGAACCCCTCATTACAAAGATGGATGCACATTTGAGAATGCCATCATCATTGGTCTACCTCCACCCAGAGGCCTGAATGTTGGACCCCGACCATCATCAGGGATCTGGTGGTTCTGCCAATGGTTCGAGTCCCCCAGAGGGGGAGGGTCACCACAAATCAATACAAAGTGGTTCTGAGTGACCTTTAATCTATGATGAAACATTTCTATCTGATGGGAATGGTCTCTCCCACGATGGCTGTGCCCCCATCCATCGGGGACGAGGGGTCACTGAATGGTTTGATGAGTCCGAACATGAAGATGTCAATCGTATGTTACGACCTTGACGCTGTCCTTTCAGCTTAAATGCACACCCAAAGATGTTGTTGGAGAGTAAATACCGATTCGGTACAGTCAACCAAGGCTGGACTGCCATCAGGCCAATCTTTGGTTTTTGGTACTTTGGTTTACATTTTTCAAATATGACGAATGTTCCTCAATAAATGTTGAAACCATACCGTTACTTGTCACATTCTTGTGGTTACCGATTTGCAGTTTTCTCGAACTGCTGGAGCGAGCCTGGCTCCAGAAGCAAGAGGACTCTGAGTTGTGATTTCTAAAGCCAAGAATAAACACTGAAGCTACATTTCCAGGGCTGCTGAGAAAGCTCAGTCTGCTGACGAAGACTGACTGATACGGTTGAAAGCTCCAGAACAGGTGAGTAAGTGGACCTGGATTTGAGACTGTTTTGTTAACTTCTTTCTAGTTAAAGGTCTAGAGGTGCTCAGAACAATGGATGGGATCAACCCACCATTCTCAATCTCATCTGCAGATGTGGCATAAAACTCTGCTGGTCCAGACAACATTTCTGGATAAACACTCAGAACCTGTTCGTTGATGCTAGCAGATGTTTTTCGGACATATTCAACCTGTCCTTCTCACAACCTTTAGTCCCCACCTGCTCTCAGACGACCATCATCATACCACTGTCAACAAAGGATGTAGGAACCCGTCTCACCGACCACCAGACTGCTATAGCGATGAATCGCCATGAGCTAGACGATACAGGACACTCTGGACCATCTTCAAACAGGTCTACAGAGGACACCTGAAGCGTGGTAACTTGGTCCTGAACTTTCTAACAGGCAGACCCCGGTCTGTTAAAATGGGGAACCGCACATCCAGGACAGTAACTATTAACACAGGAACTCTGTAAGGCTTCATCCTGTGTGGCCTCCCAGACCAGCATCACATTTACAGATCATACTACAGCCATCGGAGTTGATATCTTTGAGGTTAAGAGTCTGCACGCAGGGCGGAGGTAACACCACACACCTGGTGAGGAAATCCTGACAACCAAAACCTTCAACAGCTTCTACAGATGCACAATCAAAAGCATCCTCAGCAGCTCCATCACAAACTGATTTGGAAGACCGTGAAACAGCCGTACGAACGCTGGAGAACATCTACCACGCCAGGACCATCAAGAGGGTCCACAGCGTCATTAAGGGCAGCAGCCTCACTCACCCTCCAACCATCAGGAAGATGCTGCAGGAGCGTGAAAGCACGGACAACAAGGCTGAGCAGTTTTTAGCCACAGGCCACAGGACTTGTGAATGACACCCACCCACTGCCCCATCCCCCAATCCTGCAGACTGCTTTCTGATCTTGAGAGGTGCAATGATTCACCACCCACCCAGCTCATACAGCGCAGACAAGCAACAACCTACAACCTGACAGCCTACCTCTGCAGACTCTGAATAGACTCCTCATGTTTACACAGTATGTATTTTTATATACTGCACACTCTTCCTCTGTGTACTTATTGTAAACTTATTGTTTTATGGCACTTTTGTTTAGTTGATGTCTGATGTTGCTGGGTGGACTCACAGAACGGCACTATCATCGTGCTTATGTCTATTACCGTTCAATTGATTTTGTAAGTCTATATTCCCAACAGACTGTTGAAACTGTGGAGTAAGTGAATCTCGAGTTGAGATTAATTCATCACCTGCTGTAAGGTCAGGAAAGACGAGAGATGCTCAGAACCATGAAAGTTTGAACATCAGCGTTTCTGTAATAACAGAGCAAACACACTCTCCTGATGAAGACTGTCTGATACAGTCGAAAGCTCCAGAACAAGCAAGTAAGTGGATCTGGAGTTGACCTGGAGTTGACCGCTGTTTCCAAAGTCGAGTTAATTATCATCCTCAAAAAGTATCAACACAGGAGAACTCAGCAAACCCAGTCTGCTAATGAAGACTGTCTGATACAGTCGAAAGCTCCAGAACAAGTGAGTAAGTGGACCTTGAGTTGAGGCTGTTTTGTCAACTTTGGTGGAAAGAAGAACTTTGGCGTGAACATGGACGATAAGTCCAGAGACGGACATTTTCCATGTTAACAGAGAAAACTCAATTTGCAGTTGAAAGCTCCAGAACGAGCGAGTAAGTGGACCTTGAGATTGTCCCGTCAACTGCTGCTGCTGCCGCTACTCAAAGAGGTGCTCAGATTAATGGAAGGTTTAAACGTCTACATTTTCATGACAGCAGATGAAGACCATGTGATATGGTCGAAAGCGCGAGGACAAGTGAGTAATAATGAGACTCGGAGCTGAAGTTGCTGTTTTAAACACATCAATTGTATCTAAATCGCAGGGAAAGTCGCATAATCATAAATTCATTCACCAAATCACTGCCGCAAACTTCAAAAGCCTCTGCGAGATCGGAAAAGTTGTCAAGTCACTCAGCGAGACGGTGACCTAGAAAAATGCAACGAAAGGAGTGTGTGTGTGTGTGTGTGTGTGTGTGTGTGTGTGTGTGTGCTCGTGCTGATTCTTGTTTTGAGTTTTTGCCACATCTGTGCACTGTGTCTTACTGGCACATTCAGAGAAACGCTTCAAGAGCTCGCTCAACAATAACAAACACAAAGCAGCCAATCGCACACACTCATCCCGGGCAGAACAATCTGCAGACGGGTGTGTGAGGAAGAAACAAAGACAGCATGCTGCAGAGAAACAAGGAACACCGGTTCTGCTTATGTACTGAGGGAGGACGAGGTGCTGTGCGATACACACGCGTTTCCATGCATCACACCTCCTCTGCTCTCACATGGCTGTGGTTATTTTACGTGGTAAACAATTTCAAGAGTCAGTCCTTGAACCGGATTTGTGACAAAGCTAATATGAGTTATTGGTGAAGCCTTCAGAAGATGGTGTATTGATTTTATGACAGGGCAGGATGTAGTAGCACCTTCGGAACATGACACAACTCGGCGCATGCTAATAAGGTCGCCTGACAGAGACGGGCTTTGTGCTTACATGCACCGCTAACCTTTGTAAGACACAAGTGGGTTCATTTAGAAAGCCATACGCTGTTTTTTTACCTCGATAAGTAGCTTCATTAGCATTTCTCATCCGCATGGAGAGCAGCCGTGACATTTAATGTGTGAACTGTAAGGCCAGTGTGGAGAGCTTCTGTAAGAGAGCGCGGGATTTATTATTATCTGATCGCAGTGAAGTGGGTGAAATAATCACAGCGTGTCATTTCCAACGCTGTTTAGGGGATTACTTCCTGACAATCATATTCGGTTTGTGCAACTGTAGGCACGTCATCGCTTTACACTTTTTGGGGATCGAGGTGACGGTTGTGTAAGACGATAACAACACAAAACAAATTGCACTGAGCTGGAATAGCTGCCATTATGTTGTTGTTGTAACTGTCCAGTCAAATGAAGTCAGATTTGAAGGCACCAGGAGGAAACACAAAGACTAAACAGTCAGTACAATAAAAACAAAAACACACATAGAAACAAATTAAAACAGCTAAAACAGGAATAAATAAAAATAAATCAAACTCATGGAAAGACAAATGTTCCCAGGCCTTCGAGAATTGGACACCCAAAGTGTGTTTCTGTCCGTTACGGTAATGAAGCCACCACCAACAAATGAACAACAACATGCTCAGGTCAGTCTCCTTGAACCTTTTCTAACACATCTGCTTCATTTTTTCATCCATCTATCATCTGTCAATTACTCGTTCTATCTGTGTGGATCAATATTTCCATTCCAGTCATCCATCTACTCCCCGTCTGTCCACATTTTATGTTTTTTCCTTTCAGAAAACAAGACCAGCTGCCTCTGAGGTCACCGCCTCGCTCACTCATTCATTACTCCCTAACAAATACTCGCAGTGGACAGTAAACAGAGATTAACCATTATCAATCTGCATCAGCACACAGAGCTGTAGTCATTTCCTCGTCTATAAAATGTGGAGCATTGCATTCTTGAATTGTTAGCATGCCGAAGACGCCACTTCTTCTTCTGGACATTTGAACATGGAGACTGACTCACTTCTGGAGCCAGCCTCAAGTGGACAAGAAGAGGAACTGCATTTACCATGCTCATCAAGTTTTTCATATTGGTGGTGCTGGTGACTGTTGCTTAAATACTGAGCGCAGAGGGATCGGTTCAAAAATCAGCCAATAGCAAAACTCAAATGCAATAGCCACATTTCAACAAGGAGAGGGAGCTTTTCAGATTTACAGCACAGTATACACAGTTTAAATACTTTGTACTGAACTGTCGAGATTTAGACAGCAACGCTACAAAATACCCGTAGACACATCTGAAAAACGTGGTTTGAGGGTTTGGTTGTGGTGTTTACACAGAATAAATATAGACTGATGAGTAGATTATATACAAAGTCAATGTAAAGACAAAAATTTGCATTAAATAAGTCAAGTGAGGACGTTTGACTACCCGTAAAATCCTGAAAATATGCGCCTGTTACTTTGAACCTATGAACCGAGTTAGCACGTAGCTCTGATCGATCCAGGCTCTGTTCAGCATTTTCAAAGTTGTTTGCATGAATTCTGGCTTTTGATAAATCGCCATCATAATGTACTGTGAGAGGTAGGCCGTGAGCCAATCGGCTGTCCCCTTTCTTCCCAGGAAGCTCCGGCCTTTTACCTTATTGGCAGACACGCACACCTGGAGAACATTTGCCCATTAGGAGGTAACATTATCAGCAGATTCAGCAGCTTGTGACCAGCGTGGCAAGTGAGTAAGCTAATCTCTGAGGATCTTTGAAGCTGACCCTGTTTTAATCTCATTTTGTATTAATCTGTGTAATTTGTCTTACTGCAGGCATTTTAGATCCAGTTTTAGAGGTGTGACTCTGTATTTTTATCATTTGTGGGGAACGTTTAATCCAACAAGGCTTGCCGGTCACAGTGTTTCATCCTCTGGTGGTGCTAGAAGAAAAAGAGCTCACCAAAGTCATTTGTGCTCCTCCTCCTCTGGGGACCATGAATGCCGGAGAACAAACCATCGAGTAGTAGTTGAGATATTTCCGTGCACCGTTTCGCTACACAGAGCTGCTATCATGGCTAGAAAGTGCTTCACAGGCAGACAGATATGTGACACAGGCATAATTTGCGGAGGAGAGTGGGCGCCTACTTCCAGCTGCATCGCAGAGAGACCGTGCAGGTCCGGGCCCAGTTTGTGGAGAATTGATTATGTCTTGTCAGCGGTTCCGGTGGCAGGCCTTTATTTATCAAGTGGTTGTGTTCCCATGGACCTGGCAGAGCTGCAGCAGGTGTGAAGGTCAACAAGAGAGTCATATTTTAATCAAAGACCAAGCAGCTAAAAATAAAACTCCCCCAGCGGGCACCACACTGAGACTCAAGGAGATGTGAAAAGGCTCTGTAGTGTACACGTATTAATTATCACGCATATACACTGGGGTTGTTGTTATGCATAAATGTCAGCTGGACAGGTTTTCTGCTAAGGAAGCCATTAGTGGTGAGGAATGTGCCGCAATGCACCCGGAGCCTGAGCCCGGGCCAGGACTGACAGCAGTCACATGCCACTACCGAAGTCCTGAAAGGAAAACAGACAGCAATTATGCTTCTGTGTGTGTGTGTGTGTGTGTGTGTGTGTGCCAAGACTAGTAAGTCATTAAACTCATTGTGTGTTCACATTGTACCATCATGATTACAATTAGATGAACTGCCTACAGCGCTGAGGATTTATTTTTGCAGGGCGTTTTTTTATTTGCAGTAGATTTATATCAATGAAAGCAGTGCAGTGTGTTCATCTATGGCTGTTACTGTAAATAGAAAACACCCTGGGAAAATAAATATATATATCATGTCGTGTATATACATACTGCAGCACAGAAACACGAGAGGACGACCTGCTTTTGTTCAAAATCTCCTTTTTGTGTTCGTCTTTCCGGAAAGTAAAAAGTGCTGCTGATGTCTGAGTGGTTTCATCTTACATTCACATCCACTGTGTGTGTGTGTGTGTGTGTGTGTGTGTTATACTGTGTGTGTGTTATACTGTGTGTTATAGGTGCTTCAAATATGATCAAGAACTGGGTGTGTATCACTAAAACACCCTGTGATTATTCTGGTTTGTCCGCCTCAACTCTCTGTGATTTACAGACTTTCCTGATGGACAGTGAAGTAAACTGCTGACAGCTGTAGCTGCTGTTAGCTCATGTTAGCTCAGTTTGTTAGCCAGGCTGCCTGGACTGTGAGCTCAGAGAAACAGGGGAGTGTTCGTGTTTGCACCACAGGCGTTTGGTGGTCCAAACGCCTGTGGTGCAAACACGAACACTCCAGAAGAAGAGGAGGTTCACAGGCAGAGCTAGTGTCATGCCAGAACCGGAGCTCAGCGGCCTCTATGGACATAATGACAGAAAAAAGACGTAGTGAAGTGATGGAGGAAGAGGAACAGTCAGGAACAGTGGTGTACTGTGTGTACTTCATGTACTTTGCCTTTTAGTTACAAGTTACAAATTACAAAACGTATTAAGTATCTCTAAGCTCCTACACACCCACCGGCCACTTCTTTAGGGACACCTCTGAATATAATGCGGTCCCGTGTAACACTGCTGCAAACTAAACCCTCAGCAGTAAACATAATCCAGCAGATATCGTTTACGTTACG
Organism: Protonibea diacanthus; assembly: GCA_028641955.1. Taxonomy (NCBI): domain Eukaryota; kingdom Metazoa; phylum Chordata; class Actinopteri; family Sciaenidae; genus Protonibea; species Protonibea diacanthus. Next base: position 19,935,654 of record CM053996.1, on the reverse strand, counting down.
ACAAACATACAGTGACGAACAGTAACATCATACAGTGAACACACAGACTGCCACAGTACAGACTAAAGGTGGGGATGAGGTAAGGGTTGAGGATGAATGGGGTCAGAGTTGGATTACGGAAGATCATCATTATCCTCTTGGTCTTCTTCAATAAGTCTGTAAGCTCTTGTGTTTTCAGGAACCATGGTGTATATTTCTTCTAATTTTAGAAAATGCAGTTATCTGTCCTGTGAAGCCGTGTGGAGACTTCACAGCAGGCTGAGGTGACGGCACTTACTTCTCGAGGCTCGCCTTTAATGGGACACGATCCTGCTATAACCAAAGATATTCTGTATATATAAGAGTCACAATCTCTGTCAATGGTCGTCAAATCTGTTTTGGATGTGTTGTGAACGTCGTGTTGATGGAGTGTGACGTACCAGAGATGGTTCAGAACGTTATTTTAGTTTCAGCTGTTATGATTCAGCTCCGACAGGAGAAGAGATGTGTGTTGCCATGGTCCCGAAGTTAATTTCTCCTGAAATGTCTGAAAAATGTTTTAGTGTCGAGAAATAATCGCTCAGATCCAGGACGTGACGCTGATCTCTTAGATGGGATATAGTTGGCTGTAAACATGTTTATTTCTGCTGTGAAGTTGGACATTTGAACATGGGGACTTATGGAGACTGTCTCACTTCTGGAGCCAGCCTCAAGTGGACGTTGGAAGAACTGCAGTTTTTGGTATTTTATTATTTTAAAGGTCTAGTGTGTCGGATTTAGCAACATCTAGCAATGAAGTTGTAACCAAACCCTCTGATTCCAAGCGTGAAGGAGAAACTACGGTGGCAGAAAAACGTGAAAAAACTCCAAAGGCTCTGATCTGGAGCCAGCGTTTACTTGTGTGTTTAGAAGATGGCGGACTCTGCCATACTGTGACACACTTTAAATTTAATTTTCTGGTCAGTTTGAGGAACTTCAGTTTTTTGGTACTTTGGTATTGTCTTGACTTGAAAATCTCTGGGAATGTAGAAAGTTTGTGTGATATTATCTGCCGGTTGGCCTCATATGGAGTATAACAGTTACAATCGAGCTCCACCTCAGTGAACTATAAACTCACTGGGGACATTTATTTTTTATCTTTGTTGCAGCAAACTGTGCAACCAAAGTGACGGTGTCCTTCTCTGTATGATCTGTGTTTTGTTCACTAATTTTGCAGGCTAAAAGTGCAGAGGAACCCTCAGTGGTAACATAACAGCAGGTGAATCTCATCACACACACGCACACACACACAGCGGTGGTCTGAGATTCAAAGCCCGGCGTCAATCAGCCTTCAACCAGACAGTGCAGTCACGGCGTGATAGCCACAGCTCGCCTCATGATTAAAGGTCCGGATAGTGGAGAGGTGTGTCTCCTTTCAGATGATGACAGGTTTCATGATGGCACATAATCTCACGGTGACAAGCGCACAATGGCAAAGGTTGCCTATCAGCAGGCAGCGGCTTCTCAAGCTCTCCTCTGCCCCCTGCTGGTGCATTATTCTCCATGCAAACTGCATGTCAAGAGCACCGACAGCACGTCAATAACAACATCCACCTCTGCAGAGCTTCACTCTTTACGTAAAAAATGTAGATACAAGAGAGGAAACGTTCTGTCCTGCACTCTGCCATCTGTACACGTTTGTTCAGTGTCCCTCAATGATCCCATTACATTTTTCTCCCCAAAAATATCAATTAAAAAGGCAATTAACACATTTGAGTCAGAAAATAAGACTTTTATGTCAGTCCAAAATGAGCCTGTAAAGATTAGAAAACATCTGTACCACAGTTAGCAAAAGTAAACTTTAAATCACTGCAGCAACACAAGCTGTAACATAAACATTGAAAATACATTTAATATTTAACTACCTGTCATTAGTGAATATAGATGTTTATATTTATAAACATGGAGAAATGTGTGCTTTAGAAATGTGGAATCCGATTAGGCTAACGTAACCGATGCTAACGTAAAAATTAAAAATAGTTTTAAGGTGAAAATTATGTTTAAGTGTGTCAGAATAATCCACTTAGATTAAGTTAGACCATTAAAGCATCTGTGATGTATTGATGTACATCAGATTTTGACTTTTAGACTTAGTTTGGTTATATGATGATTTAAGGTCTGAACTGAAATGAACATTTTGACGCAGCACTGAGCGTCTGGTTCCCCACAGCAGCCGCCTGTTTTGCCCAGTTGATATCGGACCTCGCTATTAGTCTTAAGACGTAAAGTGCATCGTCAATCACACGGTTGGCAGTCCGATCCTCAGCTCCGCCTTTCCTCATGTGAAATAACCTTGGGCAAGACACTAAACCCTGAATTATGCCCAACGCCATGCCAGCACCTTGCACGGAGGCTTGCAGCCATAAAATCTTAACATAACTCATCTGATCTTAATTCACTATTTGTTGGCATAGATGGGAAAGTCTTTGCCCAAAACGTAGTGAGTTATTTTGAACGTTTACGTGTTTATGTGCTGATAGAATTGTCTTCTATGTGAAATACTACACCAGACAAATCTGCCCTCTTTAACTTTCACCTCACTGCCAGCCAGGTACCACGGAGTCAGGTTAGGCAACAGGCTTTAATGTCATTAACCTGAGGGAGTTCAAAGCTTGGCGAGACAGATGTTCTCCAACAAATCCTGATGTCTGCGGAGAGACTGCTGCACGGAAAACCTTCTGCATTACAGCCGGAGAGGATGCATGAATGCTAATGCTGCCAACCTCCCACATAAGACCTTTCACAGGCTATTCCTTACGAACGAAAGACTCACTGATACGGAGAACAGACGCTGCACAGATCCAAATACACTCTGGGAGTGGATGGCAGCGATGGAAGTACATTTACTCATTTAGTACATTTTAGGTACTTGTACTTGAGGGAAATATTCCAGAGGGAAACATTAGTACTAATAGTGTAATATCCTGATTACTTCCTCTGCCACATGTAGATACATCTGTAACTGAAAATGACCCTGTATTGTAAAAGTTGTCCATGTAACGCGAGTTCAAGCACATTTTTTAAACTCTGTATCTATTAATTAAGTTGATTTTCTTAATTATTACTTACACTTGTACAAAGTTAACTCTTTAGTTATTAACTAATTACACTTTAGAAAAGATGTAAGGTTTTCTTTGAACTGTGTTTTGCTGTGTGGTTGCCTATGTTTCACCTTTCACCGTGTGTCCGCTGTGGTTGCTTACATGGATTATTTCAGTTTATTCTCCCATGATCTTCCCGTAGTTGATCCCGTGGACTCGGCCTCATGACCAAAATATGATTCATGCAGGCAAACGTTTGGCCTCAGTCTGGCCTTCTTTCTGAACACATCTGAATGAATCTGAAAGGACAGTTGTGTTCTTTGAACCTGCCCGAGCGCCTGACCTGCAGAAAACTGTAACAAAATCCACCGACTCTGAAAGGAGGATTGTTATGATGCGAGATAATGATTTTTGACTCAGGCCAAATCCTGAAATAAACTCTGTGTACAAACAGACTCAAATTTAGTCAATAATATTCCGGGAATATAACAAAATATTTTATGGCTGCCAATGCACATTCTTAGAAATGACGCACTCTCTGCAGACAAAATGAGTCTGAAGCAAAGAAATATCATAATAATTACATTTTTATGAACAACAGAATACCCAATACTGAGATTTAACCACAGCTGAAAGACGCAGAGTCGCTTTATTACACATTAGTAATAATAATTTTGTCCACTTAACCTCCTGAAATGATGATGTTGATCCCCATCAGTAAGAAAGATGAGACACTGCTGAGAGTATCAGTCATATAAAATACTACTGTACTACTCATAAGCTAGTACTTTCCAGTGTAATCAGTGCTGAAGTCAGGACATCAAATTTAATGGTTTTCTACGTAACGTACCAAAGATAGCAGCAGCCACACTGAGCTTCACAGCGACTCTTCAGAAAGCTGAGGGCGACGTCATGGAGACTACGTCCATGTTTGATACAGTCTATAGAGAGAACCTCAGTCTTCTTGAACCAAACATCTACTCCTCTATTCAGACGGTCATGCTCAGTTTCCAGAGGGTTTTTTTTTTGGCCTTTTTAAGCTTTATTTGACAGAGACGGGTGACAGTAATGTGGAGAGAGAGAGAGAGAGAGAGAGAGAGAGAGAGAGAGAGAGAGACGGGGAATGACATGCAGCAAAGGGCCTCAGGTCGGATTCGAACCCTCGAGGACCGAGCCTTTGTACACGGGGTGGATGCTCTACCATCTGAGCTAACACTGCAGCTCATGCAATTTATATAAATATAATTTATTTCAATGTTGGATACTGCAAACCACATGAATTCAGCCTTATCTAATTATTTGGGCATGGCTCTTTCGATAAACTTATTTCTGCACAGCAACCATCTGTTTTTTTTAAATCTGTATCTGAACATGCTAAAAGGAAGAAGAGAGAAATACTTTTTAACTTTTTCCACAAGCTTTTCTCTCTTCTCTATTCTTTAGTACATGTCGTGTTTCTGCTGTTTGTTGCTCAACAAAAGAAGTTTTCTGGATCATCAGACACATTTTCAACATGAAGCAATAACCATCATGTGAGGAGGCCTCCAGGAGAACAACGCTTTATTATCTGATGAGGGAGTTTCCAAAACCTCCGACCTCCGCTGATGATTACGGTTCTTCTTGATCTGCGGAGTGTCGCGTACAGACATCACTTTAATTACGGGTTTACATTTCAAAGGCTCTATACATTGAACCCTATATCTATGTTAATGTGCCGGGGGGCAGGTTTAATAACTTTAATAAGAAGCTGCTGGGAAACTTCCAAAACCCATTTTCTTTATGAAGCCATTAAAAAGGCATTAAAACGATAAGAAATGATAGAACAAATTAGTTTTACTTAAATTACCTGAAGGTAATTAAAGGTTGTGTCCGGCCCCGCTAAGACTTTGATCGTATTTCCAAAAATACTCAAATGTTTCTATCAGAAATCTGTAAAACTTCATCTGACGGTTCTGAAGGTCCGTGAGATATGAGAGTATTCATTTGTTTGCTGTCTGCAACTTCACCACTAGGTGGCACTGAATCCTTCACACTGGACCTTTAAATGACTGTGGCAGCAGGAACAGTAGACACAGATCTTCAGATCCAGACTGACCGCTGAGGTTTATTACCATGCAGAGAGTGCAGCTTTGTGTAAAGCATGGTGAAGTACTGTACTGCTTCACGTGTGACTGATCGCAGCCAGCTGTGTGGTCGGCTGTTGCAGCGATGCAGACCGAGTCTCCGTTACAGTGCTGCGATATTATTTCCACTCAAGTTTCACATTTAACCAGAGAAAATTCACTGCATGACATCTGTTGAATGTTTGTAATGTGTGTGTGTGTGTGTGTGTATATGTGTGTGTGTGTGTGTGTGTGTGTGTGTATGTGTGTTTGTGTGTGTGCAATCTGTCACGCCCCCTGCAGAGAATACTTACATGATGCTGTACATTCATTGCTCACTGTCCCAGTTTATTTTTACCTCTCTGTTTCTTTATTTTTGAGTTTAGTCGGCTGTTTTCAAACTTTGACTTTCAGTTAAAAGAACACAGGCAGCTGATTGAATTTCTGTAATGAATATGAAATACCAAAAGCAAAGTGCGCAACTTTCTTTTTTTATCAGCTATAAATCCACAAACACTTCACCACACTGCCAGGAATGAAATACTTGTGCAATATGAATTTTTAATTAAATAATAAAAATGATAAATATGACTACCAGCTGCTGCTGCTGCTGCAGAGCGATGACAGTATGCAGAGAGAAACCTGGATCGATGGTGAAGTCCGTCTGGAGTCCAGCAGAGTTTTAAATGTGAGTAACAGACCGCGGTGGGAGGTTTGATCCACAACAAAGCTGGACGGAGCTGCTTCACTTCTCCAGCTGCCAGATCGCCAACAATGAACTTTACCTGCATCTTCAATGTGTTTATATTTAGTTTAATGTAAAAAGTACCAAAAGTAAAAGTAAAAGTACTTTATTATGAAGGCAGTACTCTACACTGTAAAATATGATTTTGTACTTTTACAAGTCAAGACAAATCAACAAGCTTTTAAAGTATTTCAGATTTAATTTATTCAGATAACTGTTAATTATTTTCTCTGTAAATTTTACCTCCTCACATAAACACACATTTCCACCAGCTTCACGCTGCCAGGAAAAAAAAAGTTGAGGAAATACTAAATGTTTCATTTATTTATTTGTTTTCTGAACTTAAAGTCGTCAAACTAAAATATTCTGAGTATTAAAATATTGTGACAGACTATAAAATACCCATCGCACCAAAACTGACCTCACCGTTCAGTGACATCAGTCATACTAAGCCAACAATGTATCATATTATTGGTCTTTTGATACTTTAAGCACATTTTTCTGATTATACTTTTATATCTAATTTAATGCAGGACTTTAACTTACATTGTGATTAATATTTACTCCACAAATCACATGTTTTGTATGTTAAACCTTAACTGGTAAATACCCTTAAAGACCCATAATGGTCTTACCCTTATGTTGCTAATCTTAGCTTTTATTAGCTGATTGCTGCTTTTCTTGTACTAAATAATAACTCTGATCCTCTATTAGTCGATATTTAACGTCAAACTCCAACAAAACACAAAACAGTTAGCCGTTAGCAAACTCTTCTTTTTCTGACCGCTCTGGGCTACTGTAACAAAGATGGCGGCAAAAGATGGCCGACTCCGTATTAGAGGACCCGCTCCATATGTAGATAATAAATATGAAAATCTCATTTTAAGGTAATAAAATTTAATATTTTGAGGTTATTATTGCTGAAAACATGTTACGCATGTTATATTCCACTGAACCTTCAAGTAAAAATATGTTAATAAATGTACTTAGTTACTTTGCAGACTGTGATATGATTTCTATGTGAACAAACAAACATCAGGTTGTGTATTATTCGCTTCTGTCTCTGTGTGTATTTCTTCTGCAGGCTCATGCAGGATCAGGAGCAGCTGAGTCGCTGTTCCTGCTCACATCAGCAGAGGGAAACGTTGGACACTTTTTCCTTCCTCCACCTCCAGACAATAAAAACAAGGCGAAGCCCGCACACGGACGGCAGCAGCATCTCCACCATTCAAAGCCTGGCATCCGAGCTATGTGTGAGGAGTGAGCAGCTCTCAAACGGCCGGGGGGACTGAAATATGGATACATGGGCGCCGAGCTGGGACTAGAGATGTAGTTGTAAGGATGCCAGTAAACTACATCTCTCGTTTGCTCCTCTTCGTGTCGATCTGCGCGGTTTGGGAGGCGCTGGCCAAATCTCTTCCAGATCAAGGAGCATTTGGTAAGCTCGCCATGCACTCAGGGTGGGATGCAGCACAATGAGAAGATGGGAGTGGTTGGATTTTTATGGCTTTTGTCGACAAAACGGTCGATCCTCTGCAGAGCTGCGCCCTCATATGAAAGGAGGTGGATGATTTAGGGGCTGATTTTTGCAGTCTTGATCCGCTTTATAGCGACACTTTGACGGTTTAGATTCATTAATATCCATGAGGGGAAAGCAGAGAGAGGGCCACGCTGCTGTTATTGTGCCTCAGATACTGAACAGATGATCTGATCTGAGTGCAGGCCTTAAATATAGTCTGCTGTAATGTCAGGCCTGTGTTGCTGTAAAGCAGGCCTACATCTGTGTATGTGTGTGTGTGTGTGTGTGTGTGTTTTATTTAATGATACACAGATTCAGGGTGGCCTCAGGTCCTGAATCTGTGTCAGTCAGTCACTGAACCAGCACAAAAACACCCCAAATTCATCTGCATGAAGAAAAAACACGAGAAAAAAATGATGTTTGAAAACACCACAGTTCATATTATGAAGGGCGTTATGTCACCACAGAGCATTATGAATGCTTCAAGCTATTTCAGGATGCATGGATGGTCACAGACCTGGTGGAGAGTAACTAAGTACATTTACTCAAGTACTGTGGTACTGTAGTGTTTGCACTGTTTGTTGATGTGCCGTTATTTTGACACTGTGTGTACTGATGCAAGACTTTTACTTGTAATGGAGTATTTTTACATCATAGTATTTCTTCTTTTTAAGTATTTACATTTATCTGACAGCTACAGTTACTTTGCAGTTTAACATTTTACACATAAAACATGTCAACAAATTAAACATTGTGTATTAAACTACCCAACAAAGACAGGGTGGTTAAAATATGCTGTAATCATTCATAATTACAACCTTAGTGATAATAAATATCACAACATTGTTCTGTGACGCAGTATTTCTTTCACAGTTACAGTTATTCATAAAACATGTGAACTGTGTTTACAGTAAAGTGAGATGCAGCTGCATCGTGAACATCAGTATAATTAACTAATCATATAAAATATAATTTTACTGCTGATACTTGCCATATATCAAAGTGACACACTTTGTTACATGTAATGAAGTATGTCTACATTGTAGTATTTTTACTTTTACTTCAGTAAAACATCTTAATACTTCTTCCTCCTCCGCCGGCTAAAGCGTACAGTAGTTTTTGAATCTAAACTGTGATTTTTGGTCTCTTAGAATCTGATTGAGATTAAATTGTAATTATTTTTTTGCTCTCTGGCTGCTCGACTCGTTAAATAGTCCATTAATTGGTACCTCAGGTGTGTTTTTGAAACAGCTCAGCACTTCTGCCGACCTGCAGTACTTTAATTCACAAGATCTCGTGGAGCAATTATCGTGTAAAGAAATCTGCACAGCAGCAGCATGTGGACGGAGTTTGAGCCGATTAATCGATCAGCAGAAAATCAATCTGCAACTATTCTGGTGTTCGATGAATCACTGAAGTCATTTTTTTAAACGATGTGAGCTTTTCTGTGATAGAGTGAATTTTGGGGGTCAGTGAATGTGAGAAACACTCAGCAGATTAAACAGTAATGCAAAGATCAGAAATTTGACCTGTGACGACACGTGGGGGGAAAAACACTTTAAATGTTGATGATATTCAAAGAAGAGGGGAAAAAACTTAATAATCGAATGACTCTTCGAGCTCTGACAGTCTGAATTTAAGTTTTACGGACGTATCTCATGCTTACGCTGAGGTTTTGGAGGGTTTACGCTCCGCTGGGTCTCAGCTGAACTTAACTTGAAGCCCTTCAATGAGTGAATATTCTCAGGCTCTTCATGTGACACTGTGGCTCTCAGTGTTTGTGTCAATGGAGCTGCTTCAAGCTACAGATGGAGGAAATCCTCTGCACACACAAACACAAGGGAGCCTCTATTGAACCGATTATGGTAATGGGTGACAGCTTAACACACACACACACAATGGATATCTGGACATACAAACACACACACATACATGCTCATTAATATCTGAATGCGGCCATCAGTGAGGCCTCTGCGGTCACCAAGGAGTTTTGTCGTTGGAGGCCTGGAGGGGTTTTAGAGGGCGACAGCTCGCGGTGCTACAGGCGGCCGAGCTGAGCGAGGAAGCAACAACGAGCCCGGCCAGTTTTTTTGGAGAGTCAGCTTGTATCCATGGCAACATCCCCAGCGTGACCCACATCCATGCCGTCCAAGAGAGGCAAGATGAGAAACAAAATGTCCCGGGGCTGAAAAACATGTGAGGATAGAGGGCAGAAATAGTCGGGCACAAGAAAGGATTCATCAAAATAAGGAAGGGACGGGAGTATAGACGACAACAGGAAGTTAGTAATTGTAGTTTTGAATGTTAATTTGGCTGATTAGCAACAAAACTTCAGGCAACAGAGGCTGTGAACCATTTGATCACTGCATTTTGTGCCAAAATCTGAACACACAGACATGAAACATGTATTTTTAGATGAGGTGTGATTTACACTGTGAGAGGATGTCACTGATGCCCATCCAGTATGTCAGTCCACGAATAACTGGGATGAATATTAACTTGTTTATGTTGCCTTGTGTTAGACAAAAAAACACTGTTAGCATCGGGGCGGTGTATTTGTCTCAGTTTTGTCTGAAGGGGAGCTCACAGAGTCAGACCCGGTCCACACTGTGTGCACTCAGCAGCTTTCATGCTAATTCCCCGTCGCTCTGTAGGTCGTTTTGGACCAGCTCATTATGCTGCTGCATAACGATGTTGTCCTTGTAAGGCAGCCAAGGGTGACTTGATAAATTGAGCCATACAGTCACAATTACTGCTTTAATACGACGGTTTAATCTGACAGAACAAGATTTATAAATCTTTAGTTTTGATTGATTGAAGTAAGAAATCTGTGACAGAACAGAAAATAAGGAGAGAGAATGAAATTCAAAGAGACAAAGTTGGTTCAGTTCAGCTGGTTGATTTAATTTTATTAACAACTTTCCCACTAAACTATTCATTATATATTCATTATTAATTTATTAAGATATTCTCTGTATGTTGAATCATTGCCGACAGACGCAGCTGACCTGCAGTGCACTGACTGAAACACTAATTAACACTGTCTCCATTTCCCTCTAATTAGAGAGTTTTTCAGGAAGCTTCCCCTGAGTTTCTCGTCCGTGAAGTCACAAATTGTTACTTAATTTGCTTTTGATTTTAAATTGAATATCTTGGTATCACTGCCGATTAAGACTGCATTAGGCAGATCTGGTGTCACACAGTGTTGACTAATCCACATTAAATACAGCTTTAATTTTGTGAAAAGAGCAACAGAACCAGAAAACATTAGAAACAATGAAGTCTTTCTTTATCTTCCCACAGAGGTGCAAATAAAAGTCCAAGTGTTCGACAACAGCGACTTGTCACCGTTGGCGGACGCTCAGGTGGAAGTCCACGGCAATCAAACCGTCTTGGCGTCGAGCCGTGCCGGCAGCGATGGCGTCCTGAGAGTCAACTTCCTGTACCGCACAGGAACATGGGTCATCATCACAGCGTCCAAACGAGACTACGTCACCAACTCTGTGCCCTGGCACTCCAGCCGGATCCCCCGTAAGTCGCTGAGGAAGGAAATGCAGTTTGTTAAATTAAATAAGTGATAATAAGAGGACAACAGCAACGTCAGTAATAAGGAATAATTAGTCTTAGTCTCACGTCCTCATTTAGGATCCTTATGGGCTTAAAGTTGAAGCCCTTCAGTCCTGAGCTGTTAGTACACTTCTATGTAGTACACTCTGTACTTTGTGTGCTGATTTCAGCAGCGTAGTGTCTCAATCTGAGTACAGCTGTTGGGAACTTACCAGAAATGACGACAGCAACATTTTACTCTTTCTTCTTCTTTGAATTGTAACCGTGCAGCTTACATTTTTATATTCAACCACTTCAGCTCCAGCAGCTTCTTCGGTCGGCATTTCCTCAGTGCTGGTGGTCCCTCCCCTTCCTGCCCGTGTCTGCTTAGTGCTGCATGTGACACCACTGACCATCAAATTCTACTACAGAAACCATCTAACCAGCATTAAAAAAAACGGATCAGATGAATCTCAGATTGTTCCTGTTAATGATGAATCCTCCATTTGTGCCAAAGTTAGTCATGGAGTTCCACAAGGTTCTGTGCTCGGACCACTTTTATTCAGCTTACATGTGCTTCCTTTATTAAGAAGCACTCCATTAACTTTAATTGTTATGCTGATGATTATATCATGAAACCAGTCAGTTAGCTAAACTTCAAGCACGCCTTAAGGACATAAAAACTTGGATGATCTGTAAACTCTGACAAAACTGAAGTTCTTGTAATTGGACCCAAACACCTCAAAAACTCTCTTTCTCTCTCTATCTCCCTCTAGCTCCACCTGGAGTTTTCTCTGCCCCTCTCTCTCTGTCTCTGCTGAATTTCCTGTCACTCTATAAAATAAAGGTTCAAAAAGCCCCAAAAAGAATCTTTAATCCTGGCTGGTGTGATGGTGAAACGTTATATGTGGTTCGTCTCAGCGTTTGTTGTCACACCTGGAAGATCTGCTGGGCTAATTTTAGTTTCTTTTTTTCTTTTCTTTTTTTAGTGTATGCTTCCGTCAGTCTGTACCTCCTCGTTCAGAGGCCAGGAACGCTTATTCTGTACGATGACGTCCTGCAGGTGCTGTCTGGGTCACCAGGTAACGAACATAACACCTTTTCTCTGAGGAAACTTTGATATTTGATGACGTCTTTCATGAATAACAACAAACACATTTTCTGACAACGGTCCTATTTCTGTTTGACCCGTCAACACTCATCCTGTCATCACGTCTTAAATTAGTCCGTCTCCAGCAGAGAGTGAAGATAGACTCACTCCCCTCTCCTTAACATTTACATGACCCTGTGTTATTTGCTGCTGCTGTCGCCATAACAACAGCTGCAGCAGAGCACTTTGTGATAGTTTTTATAAATACGTCACAGCCGCCTCCTCATATCTGTAATGCACTAAAACTCCAGCATGCTTACACCTTTTTAGAGATATTAAAACACATGAGGTGGTTGTTGGACTGACAGACTCGGCGGGTGGGGTGGGGTTGTGACTGTTTCCGTGCAGGAGCTCGTAACCAGCCGCTGGTGCAGCTCCAGAGGAAGTCCCTTCAGCTGCCGTCCAACTCCAACTACACGGCGCTGTCCGCCGTGCTGACCACAGCCAGGACTCAGGACGAGATCGGAGGATTCCCGTTTCTCCTGGGCCAAGAGACCAACAGCTCAGGTCGGCGTTTGCTTATGTGAAGACACTTCACATTACAAACTGGTTGTTTTTCCTGGTTTGGTCGCCTTACTTCATAGAGCCCTGACCTCAGCCTACCTACATCCAACAGCTTTAGACCACGACAACTGGACAAAATAGAGATTATATCGGTCTGTATGTTTTATCTACCCTAAAACTTCAACTGAAAGTCCAGTCTAGTCCACAACACTTTCAGTGTACTTGTGATTTCAGACCGAGCAGCCTCAAAAATCCATCACATGTGGAGATTTGTAAATAAGTGTTGAAGCTAATGTCTCCTTCTGTTCAGGTGCAGAGACAGGGTGGACGGACCTGACAGGACTGGCCGTGGTCAGCGTTCAGCTCTTTGACAAAGATGGCAGCACGATCCAGGTGTCCGATCCGATCCACATCTCTGTGCCGCTGCCGTCCGACACCCGCAACAGGATGGCCACGAGCGTACCTGCTTGGCTGTATCAGCCTAAGACGGGTGAGGTTATATAATAATCAGATTACTTTAAATAAATAAACTGTAGGCAGCACATATAATGACAGTGATTTATATTTCTCTCCAGGACTGTGGGTCAGGAACGGGACGGGCTACATCAAGAAGGACGGCCAACAGTTTGTCTGGAACGTCGTGGTTCCTCAGATGGGGTACTGGTTAGCTGCCTTCCCTTCATCTTCAGGTACCGTAACCTTCACTCTGCTGTTCACTCTGTTTGTGCTGTTCTTCATCTTCAGCGCTGTACCAACTGATGCTCCTGTGTCTCCAGGGAGAGAAAATGTAACGCTCTCTTTGAGGCTGAAGGCCAGGGGTTGTTACATAAGTAACAGCATGTAGAAAATGGCGTGTGGAAGTCTCTTCTCATAAAGCTGCTGTGACAGACGCATCACGTTTGGTTAGATCTGTCGCTGTCGGTTAATTGGTCACTCTAAATTGCCCGTAGGTGTGAATGTGAGTGTGAACGGTTGTTTGTCTCTGTCTGCCCTGTGATGAACTGGCGACTTGCCCAGGATGTATCGCCCAGTGTCAGCTGGGGTGGAAAAAAAGCTGAACTCTGTCAGATCTACTGAACTCTGCAGAGCAGCGTCTTGGCTTTGGAGTGATTCTTTCTGCCATGATTTGTCTTGCAGGATTGGGTCTGTCTCATCCAGGCTTGAGGGACATCACCACCTACCACACCCTGTTCCTGCTCTCCATCCTGGGCTCGCTGGCCCTGCTGGTGCTCATCCTGCTTTGTGTGCTGCTCTACTACTGCAGGTGTGGGGAGCGTAGGCGCAGGTCTCAGTTTTAGGTTTCTATCAATGGCAAAAATGACAACAACAGTGGTGTTTTGGTGGTAAATGCAGGTTTAATTTTAGGCTCTCTCTCCTTGTAATCCCCAGACAGATAACAAATGTTTGTTTCATTCCTGACCTTCAGTGTCTTTTTACCTTTCAGGCGGAAGTGTTTAAAACCTCGTCGACAGCAGGGGAAACCCCATACGTCCAATCTAAATGGTGCAAAGAGAGACCAAGGTACATCCACGTCTCGCCTAAACCTGATCTGTGGAGGCCATGTTGAGTCCGGCCCCTCTAACGAAAAATCTGAAATGTCTCCATCTCGAGACTACCAGAGTTCAAGGGAGGACTTAACCAAGCATGTTCCAGCTCACATGCTGCGACACGCAAAGGGAAAAAATGCGTCAGGTCCCCAAAGAGGTGAAAGTTTCCCCATGAAGGTCACACGTGCCACAGAAACCAACAATCTGGACAACCCTTTGCTGCATGAAGACTACAACCGGAGCTACAGCCCAATGGAGGGCAAGGAGTCTGAATACCACCGACACCACAACGCCAACGACAATCGAGGATACTCCTCTGATCCTCCATCGCCGCCTCGCTTCCAAGGCTACGTGCCAAGCCAGTCTGACAAACCTCCTGAATATTCAGCAGCAGCTGCAGACAGTCTTGCCAGGCCCACGTCCCTCAACACCCAACCAGGTCAGATCATCTTCTGCAGCAACCTGGACCAGATGAAGGAGAACATGTACCGGAGCATGGTGCCAACCCTAGTCATCCCAGCCCACTATATGCGCCTGCCCTCCGAGTTTTCTGGTAAAGATGGCAAAGACCAGAAGGATCAAGACAAAGATGGTGCACAGATGGGAGGAGGCCAGCAGCATCATCACCACCACTCCCAGAAACAAGGCCAACAGCAGCAACAGCAGCAAAGTGGATCCCAAGGTGACGACTCAGAGGAGCCGAGCTGGGCGTCTGACTCCTCTGGTGGACCTGTGACCATCCCTGTGCTCTTCAACGACTCCACAATGGCTCAGATGAATGGGGAGCTGCAGGCTTTGACTGAGAAGAAGCTACTAGAGCTGGGTGTTAAACAGCATCCAAGGGCGTGGTTCATCTCCCTGGATGGACGTGCTAACTCTCACGTGCGCCACTCCTACATAGATGTTGGGAATGACCTCAGTGGCGGCGGAGGTGTAGGATTCCTAAGTGGTCCCAACAGCACCCGAGATATCAACCTTGAACCACCTCTGGAGGCCCAAGAACGCAAGTCGGCAGTCAACCGGAAGGGAAAAGATGAGCGTTGGGGGACGGGAGGACGAAAGAGCCACGGTGTTAGCGGTGGTGGGAAGAGTTACTCCAAGCTGGCCTACCCTGACCACAGCGAGCCCAGCAGCAGTGAGGGGCGCCCGGTCTCACCCGAAGAAAACTCCCTCACCCCTCTTCTCGATGAAGGTCCATCCTCCCGAGGATCCACCATCCCCAGAAGAGGACGCAGCCGAGTGAACAGCAGCCGCAGCAGCAACAGCGAGAACCGCCGCGACTCCATGACCAGCCCCGAGGACGACCCCGACGACAAAGACGAGAACAAGAAGAGCCCCTGGCAGAAGATCGAAGACAGGCCTCTGATGGTCTTCCACCCCAGGAAGTGAGCTTTTTGAACTTACTGAACACTGGACCTTTAAACGAAGTTTTCAAAGGGGAATCTTTCCACATCGAACATGGAAGCCGAGTGATGTTTTCACCAAGAGAGAGAGATCACAATAAGCACAACCATGCTTCACTGGTCCATTTTCAGGTTGTTGTTTGACCTTTGTGTTCCTGGTGAGGTGCTTTTGCACTTTCTGATTACTCTCGTAGTCTCACTGTCAGTTAATCTTATTACTGAGATGATCTATTGTATACTGAAACCTATCCAGTTTATTGTGAATTCTGTCACCTATCACATCACTGAACCATCGTCTGAGCCATTGCATATACTGATTGTGGAAATAGCCATTTTATAGAGCAGAATATAAGAATGAAGCACTTACTAATAATTTGATAATTGATTGATGGATACTGACCGAGTATTTGGATGTGGATGACATTTTTTATGAGGTTGTTAGGCGTTTAGGTGAATTAGATCTCCTTCCTTAGACTTGGACACACGAAGGTTCATATGGATGGTAGAAGACGTGCGCCTTGACTACTCCCCCTGCCCTAACCTGTAACTAGGATAAGTTTTCTTTAAAGGAAACAGTTTCCCAGAGTTTGAATATGTATCACTTTTTCTTGAGGCCCTGTGAACGGATAATGCAATCTATAAAGTCCAACGTGCGACTTGCATTTTGCTCCTTCAGGGATGTACTTGATTTCCTCTTCCTTCTGTACTGTGTTCATGTGTTCAAAATGACTTATTGAGATAGTAATGATTTGAAATGTTGAGCATCATCTTAAAGTATTTCCGTCATCCTTTCTGTCATTGATTTATCGCGGTGATCTACAGTTCTGCCAAAACGTTTTTGCATTTCTGCCTTTCTCCTGTCGTTGAGAGTTTTTTCCGGACTTCTTTGTGATTTCCGTCGTGTAAATAGGTTCCCAGACATTTGAAAGACCATTCGGTGTAGAAAGAAAGTTGCATGCATACAATATGAATGTATGAAATAAAACCGAAGGCACCAAAAGCCCCCCACAGTTCTTTGGGCTCCTGCATAGACAACCCCCCCGCCAAATCTCCAAGAAGCTTTGGTAAGTCTGAGCAGATACAGCTGAGCAAAAACATCACTTTACTTGAAGACTTACCTGTTTAACATTCTGCTGAGATCCACCGGGGTTGTTTGTAGACAGGGTCCTGTACCACTTCTCTCCTGTAAGTGCCTTCTTTCACATAGGATCGAGTGATAGGCATGCAGGTCCCTTTTTAAAATGCAGTTTAACCGTCACCTAAACTACGCCGTCGAGCTCGGCAGGCACTAATAAGCACACTGCATTGTGGTAACAACGACAACTCGTCACTCTGGGGAGCATGCCTGCCAAAAACTGACAACTTTTCTTGCGGCTCTTACGTCCTTGAATATCTTCATTTCTTGTATCTATCCTCTTTTTCACCAAACTTGTAAATGGTATGATGAACTATATGAGATTTTATGTGTATACGATGTGCATGTAACATGTAGAATAGGGTGTTTTTATCGAAACCTTTTTTGAAATGATCCAGATGTTTGGCACAAAATGTGATGCGCTGACTGCATTGAGTTGTGTTGCCAAATTGAACTTGGTTATATGAAGACTGACGTTTGTTTTGTTCCCTTAATCCAGTTCTAACAAAAATTCACTTCCGGTCGTAAATGTTTACAACAATAACATACTGACCAACACGCTCACGCTGTTACTAGCATCACCACTGCCTACGACGCATCAACAACTGTGAACTCAATTATGTCATCGCGGATTCGTCAAAAAAAAAAAAAAAAAAAGTGTCACCAGTTTAGAAAACTTGAAGATGTTTTGTTGTTTTTTATTTGCAGAGGTTGATTATGAAGTGAAAATCTTGAAGGCTGTACAAAAATCATGCTGACTTGTTGGTCCCTTTTCAACATTTGCTTGCTGTTCATAAGCCCGTGTGAGTCGCCTACAGTACAAACTGAAGATGTGATGTAAAGAAGAAAAACACAACACATGAAACGATTCCTGCTGAACCGTCCTCTGCTGTAAATGTTTCTGTTTGGACCAGATATGGAATTATTATTATGAGTTGTGCAATCGTGGCTTTCCTTGCTTGTTTTTTTTGTGTTAACATGAGATTTTTGTGAACTTGTGTTTTGGACAGAGAGTGTTCAGTCAGTCAGTCTGAGCACACACACATTAAAAGCCTGGTAAACCTGCTTTGTTGGAGTTCATGTCAGGAGGATTGAACTGTAGGCCTTCATCCTGTGCAGTAAATCATTCGCTTCATAAACCTGGTCAGTTGTTTGTAAACTGTAAATTGTTTCTTTCTGTACATGAGGCAAAATAGAAATAAATTTGTTCCCACGGTCAGTCGGCGTCTGTGGTTTTATTTTGAAGGATGAAATAACTAAAGAACAAAATAAAGAATGAAGAAACCTTTAAATAAACAACACGAGACACAGTAAACTTACATTAAAAGTAACCTATAAGATAAAAATGCATTTAAATCAAACGTGCAAAGATTTTTACAAATAGAAAACTTTATAAAAAAAGTTTTTAAAAAATCAACTTTTCCATCCACATTTTACCAGCTGCTGAACATCATCATTTTATTGAGCATTCATCAACAACAGTGCAACATGGACATTTTCTACTTTCTGCTTCCAGCTGTGGGCAACATTTAAACACATTATAATCAAGTTATAAGACAAAAAACATCATAAATATGCACAACAAAACCAAACTGAAAACATATTTGTCCACTCCAAAGTACAATATTGTATAAAAATAACAAAAACACTGTACGTATGCATAAAAAAGGGATATAAGAGTGAGTATGAGAGCTGCCTGGTGAATCTTATTGTATTAAACCACAGTCCTCTTTTTTTATGACATAATATCAGCTTAAAAATCAGTTATAAAGTGACATTATAGTTGAACCCTAACAGCTTCAGAGCCGTTTATAACCCTTACACAGCAGCTAACATGTTATGAGCACAGACATGTGACACAGTGATGAGGTGTACTGTCCCTTTAAACTGGCGCCGCCTTGGTCACATGTCCGTGTGTCATGTGACGGTTGAATTGTGAGTGCAGCGTTAGCTCCTCAGTCTGTTCTTTGCTCTGTGCTGTGAATGTTGGACAAACGTGACGTTAAACGATTCATATAAGACAGCCAAATTTTTTATTTTAAACCTAGCAGGTGAGATGAAACACGTCGTTCACACAAACACCTTGAAATAAAACCGGCTAGCTCTGCTGTTAGCCGCTCCAGCTCTCTCTCTCTCTCTCTCTCTCTCTCTCTCTCTGTGGATTAGTTAGCTTGTTTTCGTTAGCTCAGCATGCTAACGTCAGTTACTGTCAGTTACTTTATCCGACGGTTGTCGGTCTGTGAACTAACGCTGCTTGCTTTTGTCGTTGTTGTCTCAGGCTGTCAGAGGAGATGCAGCTCTGTGCTCTCTGTTCATAACGACTCAACTCAGCCTGCCTGCCTCCATCTGCTCATCATGGTAAATAAATACACTCATCACATGTGTGTGCTCATTATAACATGTTAGCTGTGTAGTGGTTATAAACAGCTCTGAAGCTGTTAGGAGGTTCAATATAATGTCACTTTATAACTGATTTTAAGCTGATATTATGTCATAAAGAGGACTTGAAGGCTTTATTAATACAATAAGATTCACCAGGCAGCTCTTCATACTCACTCTACATCCCTTTTTATGCATACCGTACAGTGTTTTTGCTATTTTTATACAATATTGTACTTTGGAGTGACAAATATGTTTTCAGTTTGGTTTTGTTGTGCATATTTATGATGTTTGTCTTATAACTTGATTATAATGTGTTTAAATGTTGCCCACAGCTGGAAGCAGAAAGTAGAAAATGTCCATGTTGCACTGTTGTTGAGAACGCCTGTAAGAAGATGATTTTTTTAACCGCTGCAATGATGAAAACCATGTATAGTCTGTAGCCTGTTTGATTTCACTCAGCAGTCTGTTCAGCAGCTGTAAACGTGGATGAAAAGCAAACTTTGGCCTGGTCGAGACGTAAACGTTACACTATTGTCAGCAAGATGCTAATGAGAGGAGGGCGTGTGTTTCTTTCAACAAGGAAAACACACAAACGCTTTCACTTCCACCTGCTCCAGTTTGTGAATTAGCTGCTTTTATCTGTTTGTAATTTAATATTTTGTGGTTTTGGATTGTCACAGACAAAAGAAGACGCTTGAGGACATCACCGAGCTCCGACCCTGTGATGGACTTCTTGGATATTTTCACACTCAGCTGTGTCGTTTTCTCTGCATTACCTTATCAGCCATCAAAGTCGCATCGATAATTGACATATGTGCCGCTTTTTGCTTGTGAAAGACGACGAATGGAGCTCAGCTGTTTCTCATTTTTGATGATTTATCTTCTCTTGAGTTGTGCAATTTTTTGTTTATCTCACATTCAGATATGGCTCAATCGACCTCCTTCTTAAACAGAAGTTACTGACACCATGTACTGACTCAGCACATCTACCATGCTGCAACATTTGATAAGATTAACTGCAAAACAACAACGGATCTCTGGTTCCAGCCTTTAAATGTTACAATTTGCTGTTTTTCTTTTGTGATCTATGACAAAGAAATCAGCAGTTGATAATGAAATATCTGGTAATCTACAGCGACTAAATGTGTTTTGGGATCGTGCAGCGGTTGTTTTGATATAAAAGGCCTCAGATCGGAGTGCTGTAGGTGCATAAAGGGGGACGGAACTTACAGTAAAGTTCTGAGTTTGCCTTGTGGAAATCCAGTTTAGTCAGCTGGAATTCTTGCTGAACTGTGTTATCCTTCATCCAAAAGAAAGAGTTTGTTAATCGCATTTCAGGATCTTTGTATATGTATCAGGCCGCGTTGCATCACGCTCTCCCTTCCTCCTCGTGTTCAGACTCTGCAGATGTGGATCCTGGGTCTGTCTGCTACACTGCCAACCTGCTCCACTGGCGCTGGAGGGCAGGGCCCTGCACAGAACACCTGGAGACTACTGCTGCCAGCTTATTCTATGTGAAAGCACTTGCTCAGTGGTAATGAAAAATGCTGGTGGCAATAAATAGCAATAAAATAACGCCATCACCATTCGATTAACAAACATCGAAATTCACTACACCCATTACCATCAATTACTGGTAGATCACCATTATTCACTTAGCTTTTAAACACCAACATTGCCAAACTAGATTAAATCATTATACCCATTCAGAACAGATAAACATCATATATCTCCTCATGCTAGTTTTCTGCTCTGTGTGTGCTGAAAAACATCTGGTAGTCACTACAGCCGCCATTTGTAAATAAGAAACATGTCAAACAAAAACTTGTTATTCCAGTGATGGTTTGTGTGACAGGTAACGTTAACTTGGCCGCAGACATTCACCTCACTCTGATTACCCAGATCTGTTGTTGTTGTTGTGTTAGCTGTAGTTTCAGCAGCTGCTATCAAGCAGCAACTTTTTAGCAACCGTTTGCAAACCCCACAGCACGGTTAACGTTACACACATGCTGTGTCGTCACATAGAGAATTTAAGGTGTGTACAGACAGAGTGAGCTCTCCCGTCTGCTGCCGTGTCAGTAAACCTTGTTTGTCGCCTCTTTGCAGGCCGAGTGTTGTTCAGATCACCTCCACTGCTGCTTCGAGGGGACGGTTTGTGATCTCGTCCACGCCAGATGTGTCAATAAACCGGTTTCTCTGCCCTGGATGAGACGAGTTCCCACCAACAGGCTGAAGAAGTACTTCAGAAGTTTTAACCGTCTCCCTCTGCGATATTAGATGTTTTTAGAAGTTTGTCAACCTCTCGAATCAGTGAGGTGTTCTCAACTTTATCGTTTAGATGTGAAACTATTTTGAGAAAACATCAAAACCGATGCTGTGTCTCGAGGTGTATTGCCCTGCAGAAGTACTAAACGCGAATACACACGACTCTGCCTCTGGACATGTTGTGTTTTTGTAGTCGTTGATATGCGCTGGCTGCGATTCAGATGGTTCCAGCTCAGCGAGGTGAAGTGCAGTCATTTGTCCGACCAAATGACCGGCGTCCCGACGCACACCACTTGCTGCTGTCAGCTTCGACGCTCCTGGGCTGTTGTCCATTAGCAAAGGTGATGTAAAACACTGTCACCTAAAAATCACAAAACCCAGAGCACTTAACACCCAGAAACACATTTCACGGTCTGCTGGTCACTGTTTGATGTCGCCAGCCGACCATTCCACCCAGTCTGTGCCTTTTATATAGATTAAACATATCTGTATATAATGTGTGTGTGTCCCACATGCTGTACTATGTAATGAAGATGCATCATTAAAAAAACACAGGAGAAACATCATAATGAGATATATTGATTCACATCCATCAGAATACATTTTAGTGGTGCCTGTTTTGTGTATTCTTGGATCATTTTGTGTCTTGATTGACAACAACGGACAGTCCTGTTAACTAAACAGGACATGTTGTGTACGTGTTATCTATAAGTAACAAAAAAGAAATGTTTGTTTGTCTTCTAAATCTTTAAAAGAACAAATAGCTCTTCATCTAAAACATTGTTCTTTGTTCTGTGTTCATGAATATACCAGATGGTTTTCTTCACTACTTTAAGCCCAAATGTAAATTCTGCCAACAGCATTTTCAGCTCAGTCTGTTCCATATCTGTTTGGTCACGGGAAATAAAACGGTGTTTGCTTGTTAGAGACTAACAGCATCCTTGGTAATTATGTTGAAGAGAGATACTCTATTTGGTAGTAAAGTAGGTTTATGTCCAAATTTAACAGCTGTTTATTGGCAAAGTTTACATCTGGTTTGAAATTATAGTTTTGTCATGTTTCCATTCACGGCATTTAAGACTAGCGTCTGTACTTCCTTTATTATCTGCAGGAAACTGTGTCCTTTGACTGAAGATTGTTCCTGACTCTAGAAGTGATTTTCCTCCCTCTGTAGGCGGTGTGTTGTGAGGATAACCCACTGCTGCCTCGAGGGTAAAGTGTGATATTTCTCACCAAGATGTGTGTCTGCTCGCTGATCCTTCCCATGCTGAAGAAACTGCCTGCCAGAAGGAGAGAGAGAATAAAACAGGTGAGGGATGATGTAAATAAACCCCTTCAAACAAGCTGCCTGTCCCTGTGCTCGAAGGTCTGCTTGAAAATCCCTGCATAGAAGTAAATGTACAGTTATATGCAGACGATACTGTACTGTTAACAAATGACCGTGTTTCTTTCTTCATGTGTCTTCAGTCAGTTCAGTGATCTGTCTCTGGTAGAAAATGAGCTGCCCAGATTTGCTGTACATGTTGTCTGCTAACCAGTGGAGACTACGGCTGCTGCCCTTCCAAGAGTGTGTTATGGCTCTGTTCAAAATATATTAATCAAAGGTCTGTGGTAAATACGTCGCTTACTTCACTGTCCATCATAAACCTGTAAATCACAGAGAGTTGAGGCGGAGCAGCCGAGGACATCAGAGGGAAAACCAGAAAACATTTTCTCCATAAAATAGCGATCCAGTTTCACCAAAATCAGTGAAATAGTTGGTGGAGAACAGACGTACGACTGACAGAGACACCGTTCACCTGATCACAGGTGTAGGTTGTATTCTTGTGAGGTAGCACCATGGTGATGTTTAATATAAAATACAGGTTCGAGTTGCTGCAGCGCCCTTTAACAGGAGTATTTATGTTTGGCTGTTTTTAAACATGACTTGCGGCTGGAAGCATCACACATTTTTAACACACTTTACTTCAATAACAAGATTAAAGCAGAGCAGAATGTTGCACCAGTAATAACCTGTCTGCGATTAACAACATTTCAGATCACATATTAAATTACCTTCACGGTTTGGGCAGCTACAGGCTTCGTGTTTACTGTGCTGCAGTACAAATGAATGTTGCATATCAAGACGGTTTAATCATATTGACACCACTGCCAGCTTAATGACAGAATCAAATCACCAAGTCGTGTAACTTCATCACATGCACTTATTACAACAGCACAGAGTCGAGCTCCATTTCATGGGGGAGCTTTTGTGTTACAGCTCATCAAATCTTCAATTCATGCACTCAATCCAACGTGGACAGAGTGAGAGAGTTTGCCACGCAACGTTAATGGGCGCACGGTGGATTGTTTTTATTTCAGCTGCACAAATGAAGCTCCTGGGAGGTCAGCTTGATATTTAGGACACCAATAGTTATTTTTATGTTGTTTGAGGGTTTTATTGGCGAGTTTATAGCTGAGACACAACAAATGCTCTGATACAGTTTGTGCCATTTCGTTTGGTATTTTAATCATGTGCAGGCTGTGTGCTGCAGCGATTATATCCACTGTTGCCCTGTCAACACAATATGTGACCTGAGCACTGCGTCTGCAGGCCCGGTGAGACCTATGTGCCGATGCTTTTTCGAAGAAGATCTCGCCGCTGTACCCAACGATGGTGAGCTGTGAACTCGTATAGCACTAAGATGCGTTTGTTAATAACAGATATGAAGTGTTGATCATGGGACTTCGTCCTTGACAGTTCCGTGTCCAGACAAGAAGCTCTTTCCTCCTTCTCCGCTCTTCCTGCCCCGAAGGAGACCATGCTGCATGATGATCAACTGCACATACGGTTGCTGTCCGATGCACCGATGTGAGTCACCTGAACAAACTCCAGCAGTGACAAAATAAACCGCTGCAGGTGACAGCTGGACTTAAATTTAAGACACTTTCCTGTTTTCTTTGTGGTGGCTGTCTGCTGTTCAGATCACATCCACTGCTGTCCTGCAGGCACAGAGTGCGCACTCATCCACAGCACCTGTAATGTCGCCAGGAGAGACCAGCATGGCCGCCAAGATCCTCACGCCAGGACGGAGCTGAAGGCCGCAGAGCAAAGCTCGCTCGTCAGGTTCATTGTCCGACATTCTTCATCATCGCTATTTTAATGATCGCTCACATGAAGCTTATGGTTGTCTGATTTCTGGCCGCGATGATGTCAAAAGAAGAAAGTAAGTTCAAAAAAACAGTGTTTGAACGCAAAATCTGTGGGCTTACTGTTATAAATAAAGTTTACTGCGCTCAGTCGGTGCCATTCCCTGTAACGACTCTGTGGCCTGCCCTGACGGAAACACCTGCTGTAAAACTAAAGATGGAGGATGGGCCTGTTGTCCAATTACCAAAGGTACCAACACATGATGTTTGAGTCAGTCTATAAGATGAATGCACGCCATTCAGTCTTGGCACGTCTACAGAGGAGGATGTTAAATATCTCTGAAGCTTCATCGCTGCAGCTTGTTTGTGTCTTCCTCCCGTAGGCCGTGTGTTGTGAGGACCACCGCACTGCTGTCCCTTGACGACACCATCTGTAAATCTGGCAGCCTCCACGTGACTTCCATCCCATCGGCGCGCTGCCGCGTTCTGGCTTAGCAAGTGCCCGCTCTTCCCTTTATTGACCGACAACAGCAAGTGTGACAAGCCTACGCCGCAGTCCGGGAAAGTCCACCTGCTGTAAGACGGGCGTAGTGGAGGCTGGGCCTGCTGTCCTCTGCTCAGGCACTTTGAATGTTTCAGCTGACATCGCCGAGTAAACCCGCCCTCAGACCAACAGGATGACGACTGAAAAATAAACACCTTCACCTAATATTTAAATTCACACTCAGTCAGTCAGTTTATCAGGTAAACCCACAGATGAAACTGAAGGAAGACGTTTGTGGAGCTGTTGGACTGACGTCATTAAAATACATGACGTAGACAAAATAATAGAAAACACCTCTGCAGTGCATCTGTCCAGATTCAAATTACCTTTATGCCGCTGTCTGAAAACAACATTTATTATTTCACCATAATGAAAATAACTCGAAAAACAGGAAATAAAATGAAGGATCAGCTTCAGACTTCTTCTGTCGCTCACTTACAGTCACATGACTTCACCATGTATGTGTGTGTAACTGTCGCAGCACGCCAAAGCATCCCGGTCTGTTCAGCGAACAAATTATGTGAAACAAAGCAGCAGCTCTCAGTTTGGAGTGCAGATTTCTGGTCTGGTCGGTAAAACCGTGCAAATTCCTGATGTAAATCAGTTTGTTGAGTTGGTTTGTCCGGCAGCTCCTCAGCTGACCAACCGACTTCGCTTCTGACACAGAAACGCTTTGTGAACGCTTTCAGCAACGCTTCAGCAACGATCAGTACGTTGACATCGCCTGAACTCATCGTCAGCATTGCTCGCTTACTCTGATGGATTGCAGTGTCACATCTTCTAATATTTACTTTACAAAGTGCTGAAATAATAAAAATACGATTCATCACATTTTTCACAGGTATCATGTACAGAAATTTACATTATTAATTATTATTATTATTATTATTATTATTATTAGCTGTGGTAGATTTTAAACTGTGACTCACGAGAGTCAAAACGAGTTGAAACTACTAAAAAATAAAGAACAGCTGCACATTTATGTTTAGGTAAATATAATTATGTTATTATAACTCTAGAGGAGGTGTAACGTCCTCCTCTCCAGAGCTGGACCTCATCTTCACGACAGTCGTGTCATAACTGTGTTCCTGCCAGGCCGTCTGCTGTGACGATCACGTCCACTGCTGCCCTCACGGTTCAGTCTGTAACCTGGAGGCTGAAAGCTGTGACCAGCCGTCGGGTCTCCTGCCTTCCCTGCCCTGGGTGGAAAAGGTGTCGGCTCTGACGTCGGAGGTTCAGGATGAGAAATGTGACAAGCAGACGATGTGTCCGGGAGGAACCACCTGCTGTAAGAAAGACTCTGGAGTGTGGGCCTGCTGCCCCTTACCTCAGGTCAGTATCTCCAGCTCCCAGCTTCTGTTCTGGCATGACACCGGCTTGGGCTCTTCTTCCCGGAGATCCAAAACGCCTGCACACACAAACACTCACAGTCCGGGCAGCCTGGGTAACAAACCGAGCTAACATTAGCTAACAGCAGCTGCAGTTGGCAGCAGTTTACTGCCCTACTCTTAATTAATCTGGGAATAACTTCTGAATGTTGACGGTTTACTTCCTCTGCCGTCAGGCGGGCGTGAATCATGCTGCAGTCACTCCTCTGACTTCTTCTCTAGAAGGACGTTTGCTGAGGCTCTTTGTTAATGCTCTTATTTATAGCAGACTGTGTGAAAGGAGACGATTTCTCAGAAACAAAACTGAAAAAACTCAAACTGAAGGACTCCAGATGAATCATGAAATCACCTGGGAGCCTCGTGTGTTTTTAGGAAATCATTGAAGGGAAACTTCAAGATGTAGGAAAGGCCGAGCGGCTCGGCCCTTTTTATGAATATCACATGTTTTAATGACTTTGATCCGAGAGTTTGCTGTGTGATCACTGAAACATTAAAACAGATGTTGTTTTGGACAAAAGACGAGCAGGAAGATTTCAGGCGTTCTTTATTTGTTGGAGGTCGTGCTGCAGAAAATGTCTTCCATCTGTTGAGCTGAAAATCTGACATTTACAATCTATTGAATGTTTCCAGGCTGTGTGCTGCAACGATCACGAGCACTGCTGCCCCAAAGGCTACAAATGTAACGTGGCCGAGCAGACGTGTGACAAGCCCGGCGGCCTCAGCCTACCCTGGCTGCAGAAGATCCCGGCCCTGCAGAAGGAGCCCAGCCGGGCTGTTTCCGGTCCGGCCAAGAACATGTGCGACGCCCAAACGAGCTGTCCCAGAGACACGACCTGCTGCTTCATGGACAAGAGCCACAAATGGGGCTGCTGCCCTCTGCCAAAGGTAAGCGACGATTTAAACCGCTCGCACACTAACAAAGCTGATGACGCTAACAGAGTCGCTGTTTCTCAGGCGGTCTGCTGTAAGGATGGAAACCACTGCTGCCCCAGCAGTCACACCTGCGAGCCTCACCGGTCCTCCTGCTCGAGGGGACCTCACGTCATTCCGTGGTTCACCAAACTGAGCGCCATGACGGAGCCGGGCGCCGTGACGGACGTTAAATGTGACAACAAGAGCAGCTGCGCTTCAGGAACGACCTGCTGCAAACTGCAGACGGGAGAGTGGGGCTGCTGCCCTCTGGTCAAGGTCTGTACATCCCCGACTGCAGTCAGTGAAACGGTGATTTTACTGTCACAACATCGATAAATGCAGGTCTTATAATCGTTCCATGAAATCAATGATCGCTTCACTACAGAGCAAACATTTTATCATCGTTTCATCTCCCTCAGACTGACTGAGCAGATCAGATTTCAGACTTTAACTTTCAAATAAATGCAAATCAGGTGCTGAGCCAATGAACATGAATGAAAAGACATCAAGTATCACAGTCATCATCTGAGATCTGCACATAAAAAATATGGTTATTTTCTAAAAAACACGACTCAGATCTTTTGTGCAGTCGTGGCCGAAAACATTTAAAGAAAACTTGAATGAATTTGTTTAAAATTGGATTCGATTAGTGTCAGGAATACTCTGACCTGTTTTTAAAACATCAAATTTGATGGAGTGACTTCTCCGTTAAACAGCAGCCAGTAAAATATCTAAAATTTAAAGAGCTGCCGTGCACACGGAGCTCTCGTCCATGTCTGGTGAACACGCGTGTAAAGATGTTTGTCTCCTCTTCAGGCCGTCTGCTGTGCAGACCACGAGCACTGCTGTCCTCAGGGCTACACCTGCAACATGCAGACGGGAACCTGCGAGAAGAAGAACCACGACGTGCTCGTCCTCACCGTCCCTCAGAGTAAAGTGGTACGGTCCGACCCAGCAGAGGACGATGACGACGTGCCGTGTGACAGCGCCGGAGAGTTTCGCTGCCCCGAGCGAGACACGTGCTGTCGGATCTCAGCCTCGGAGTGGGCCTGCTGCCCCTCACCACGGGTACGTCCACGCCATCCTCCCTCTTCAGCTCCACGCTCGGGAATGTGGGTCATGTGACCAGTGAACATTGTGTCACATGATCCAGAGTTTTCCGCCTCGTTGAACATGATGTGTCACTAACAGAGAGATGTGACGTGTTTCAATCTAACCGCTCTTCTTCCCTCCGACAGGCCGTCTGCTGCTCCGACTCGAAGCACTGCTGTCCTGCAGGATTCTCGTGCGACCTGAAGTCCGGAGGTTGCACCGCTCAGAGCTCACAGCTCACCTGGGATACTCTGTTTGGGGACAGAAAGAAAGACTTAATCCAGCGCGGACTTTAATCGAACCTCGTCAGCCTGGATCCATCTGCAGCTCACGTTGTCTCCGGACAATAAGAGCTTTTTTGTTTGTTTCCTCACTTCCTGTTTGTTTTGTCCATCGTGGGAGTGAATTTAAGAAGTTCATGGAGGAAACGCTGAAACACTCACACTACAGTCATCCCATTATAATTATAAAGAAGTAGAAGCACTTTGGTAGGAAGGAGTAATTTGACATGAAGTGACAAACTGTGCAGGAGTCTTTTAATGTTTTATATTTATCATCATCAGGTGATAAATCATGAGAGCTTCAGGACGCACACACAGCTCAGGTTGGATGTGTGTCTTAAAGTTTTGGTGTTATTCTGGATTTTTCTTCTCGTTTCTCATGAAAAGATGAAAACAAACAATGTTTGTCCCTCAAAACTTTCTTCCTCTGTAAATTTTCAGTCATGAATCACAGGGTTTAATCGTTTTCTTGCTGGTGCACACACTGGACGTTTGCCAGACTTCCGTTTGACCGTTTACAGCTTCACATTTAAGTCGTGGTTCAGCTGCAGTCTCTTTATTTGTCCTTCCAACACACAAAAAAATCCTCTATCGAGTCTAAAAATAACAAAATCATTCCTGAACGGTGATGTTGGGATGTGATGAGGAATTACGGGCCGAAAGTGTCAAGGTAAATAAAGTTATATCATGATTATTTAGCGCTTTCTTTGCAGGTCAGTTGCAAATTTCTCACAGCTCAGGCTCAGAAACTTCAGCTTAGTGAGTTTTTGGGGAGGCTGTGAAAATTTGTTAAACTCATTTTTTATATTTACTTCAGTTTATCTTCATGATTTACCGACAATAAGAAACTCCAGAAACTCGCCAGGCGACTTCTTTTTGTTTCTGTGTTTTTCTGATCTTCCTGTGCTGTTTGATTTTTCTCTGGAAAAGAGAACATGGATGTTATTTTGAACTCAAACTCATGTTTGGTGCGTCTTCGTGACCCGACGTTTTGAGGAAGCAGAGTTTCCTCTTGTAAATCTTCACAGGCTGTTGAAGCTGTTGATCATTCATCTGTTTAACGTCGATTTTATTTCTTATCTTCTGTGATTTAATTTCACGTAGCGCAGCAACAGAAACAGTTTCTTAGAATCTAAATGAACCGTGGCAGACTACAGATAATCTTGTGCCTTCTGTAATTTAACTCTAAGAAGTGCCGGTCAGTCGGGGAAGAGTCTCTCCATCATTTTGTGTTTTATCTAAACTCAGTCAGGAAATCAGAGCTGAGTATGAGTTGATGTCACAAGGAGACAAATGGACGGCTCGCTCCATCAGCTGCAGACACGTCGTCATCAAATCTTGTTTCCAAACACTAAACGAGCTCCTCGAGGTCGTAGCTGTCCTGAATCCTGAATCCTGTAACCGGGTGGATTTATTTTATATAGCTTGTGAGGAAATTGTCATTTTATTAAATCGACTTTCTATGAATAAAGATTGGATCCTGAAATAATCTGAACCCGTGCTCAGCGTCCACATCGTGTCACAGCTACTTTTAGACATTTGTCTCTGTTCATTAATGTGTTTTTGTTTTTTTGTCCTCCGGCCTTTAAAGGAAAGTTTTCACTTTGAGGAGGAGGCAAAGGCTCGAGAGTGAAATAAAGTTCTTCAAAATATCAGAGCGGTGATGTGATAATTAAATTCCTTGAGGTCGTCCTTGAACCTGGCAGGATGTGCGCACACACACACACACACACTCGCACAACAAGCCCACACACACTTCCTCCCTCTGTATCCTCTTACGCTGACCCCTCCTCCCTCCTCCGAGTCATCACAAAGTTGTTATGACGACCCGGGTAAATACGAGATAGACACAACTGCGGCCGGGCGGGGCTTGGTGGGAGGCTGGTGGGGGTCGTGTCCCACTTTATTGTCGGGTGTTGCCAGGCTGAGGAGCTCCATCAGGTCATCCGCCCTCTGGTGGTCACAAACACGGTGAGTCTGAAAACAAAAGGCGACACATGCTGGAGCTCTGAATGAGGTCAGACTCTTCACTCCTGTGAGGCCTCATTGTTGAACACATGCAGGACAGTTACTTATGTGAGCGCTCTCTAACGCACACTGCTGCCTTTGTGAGCAGAGGAACAGTTTTCACTTTGAATTAACAGAGTTCAGCACGATTCATAAAACTCAATTACTCACAGGTCATTTTCCATTTTTTAAAAAGATGTCTTCAAAGTTAACAAATCTAAGAGATACATACAGTTGTTTGGTCTCTAAATAATATACAGAGCACAGTTTAAACCTGCTCTATATGGGACGTTTAATTATATTACTTATAATATTATTTTAGGCCAAAAGATGTGTTGACTGTCAATCTAAAACACAAATTAAAGGTCCAGTGTGTCAGATTCATCACAATGTTTTCACTGTATTCACCTGAAGATCAGTTTTTGTTACCTTGAAATGAAGCTAAAGTACCAAAAACTGCAGTTCCTCAAACGTCCACTTGAGGCTGGCTCCAGAACTGAGTCAGTCTCCATAAGTCCCCATGTTTAAAACTTCACAGCAGAAATAAACATGTTTACAGCCTGGTACAAAAAACAGTTTTGGTCTCTATAGCTAATTTCCCCGTTCATGACAACTGTACTGAGGGTGAATTTATATACAACTCACCTGTTCAGATTATATTAAGGCTTAAAGTTATGCAGGATTAAGAGCGTGGACGCTTTGATTGACAGGTGGGTGTCATTACAGGTAGCTTTTTAGAGCAACCAGGCGTTATTTGGCTCCACCGATGATCCACGTCTTCGTTTAGAGGTGGAAGCGGTCTGTCCGTTAAATAAAAGGCTACAGCTAGCAGCCAGTTAGCTTAGCATAGCACAAAGGCTGTAAACAGGGGGAAACGGCTAGCCTTGCTCTATCCAGAGGTAACAAAATCCACCTACTCACACCTCTAAATGTATTCCACTAAACAGTGGGTGAAATATAGAGTTAATTATTCATTTATCAATTAATTAATCAGTCTGTTGTAATGGGTCAGTTCCTGTAAGTGAACCTGGAGGAGCTCCATGACCTCGGTGAGGCTCTTCTGTTCTATGTATAGCAGACTTGACCTGCCAACAGCAGAGAGGACTAAAGTGACAAAAACCCGTTGACGTGGGAGCAAACTTTCTCCTCAGCCTCACTATTGGTCGGTCACTGATCCCATTCAGATGTTGCCAGGGAGAGCGACCCTCCACCCTAAATCACACTCACACACAAAGCTCCTAAACACTCCCCCCTCTGGTATTTGGTTAATTCCCACAGGAATGTATAGATTCAAGTCATCTCTATTTGGGACGGCAGTGTTGGCGGAGAGGACGCTCACAAACAGACAGCAAAGTTTGCTGATGTTATCACTGATTCTGTCTTTGAATATTTTTATTAATCCAATGAAAGAAAACTTCAGTATTTATTGTCTGCACAAAGATTTACAGTTTTCACTTTGAGTTCAAACTTGTGAATGACAAAGACGATGTTTAGCATTTTTTTTAGTCCTTAAAGTTAAAAACAAACAAAACAAAATGAAGTTTTTCTTCACAGTGAATCCTTTATTATTAACAAATACACTGAATTACACATTTTCATTGTTTCTGCACTAAAGGTTTCCTAAACTCCTCTACTCCTCTTCCTCTACTGGAAGGACACTTTGTTATGTTTTCACTTTACTTCATTTTCTCCACTGCAAAGACTTCACTGGCTTTTCTCTACAGTATGTAAAAGCTTCACTGTGTCTCTGTTTAGGTCTGTGAAACATTTTAAAGTTGCAATAGAGGAAAATGTGAGGAAACTAAAGGAGGGTGACAGACTGAATCCAAGTGTCACTGAGGGCATCTACAGAGACCATCCAGATCTTTGGAGGCGGCTGTGAGGGTGTGAGGAGGAGGAGGAGGAGGAGGAGGAGGGTGGGCAGGGGCGACCGAGGTGTAAGACCTCATAACTCACACACATGGTCGACCAATCATCAAGAGCCTGCGGGGGCAGAAAGCCGGTAGGTTACATGAATGCACACATGAACAGGACGAACAGAGACACAGGGAGGCAGGAAACTTGTCTTCTCTTTGTTCAGGATCACCAGAGCGACTTCACCTGAACCTGAGACGGGAAGAGAGCCACGATCGTCCCTCTGAGGTAACCTGCTCTATCGGTGCAGAGTTTCACCGAGCTGGAACTTTAAACCACACTGACAGTCTGACTTTGTGTAGCTGGAGCTGTTGTTTCTCTACCAGGCAGTGCTGGAAGAAGTAAAGAAGTAATATTATAGTCTACATATACTCAGCAGTACAAGTGCTTAATCCAAAATGTTAGTATTATCAGTAAAATATACTTTAAGTATCAAAGTACTTTTATGGCTCCTTTCACAGTGTTTTTATCACTAACAAGTGCATGTAAGACTATTTTAATATTGTAGTTCATCACTGTGGAGCCAGTTTTAGATATTTCATATACTACTGGGTGTATTAGTATATTTGTAGTACAGTACTGCATCATAACATATAATTTTATGTAAAAACTGTGTCAAATAAATATAGTAGAGTAAAAAAAAAAATAACAATATTTCCCTCTGAACTGTGTTGAAGTTGATTTATAAAGGAGCATTTACTCCAACAAGTGTGTTAAATTTGTACTTGTACTTTGTACTAGTACTCAGAGGAGGAAAGAGGAAAGCAAGCGTCACTGACAGGAAGTGTAGTTAGCGGTGCAGCATGGGAAGTGTCATTGTTTGGGATAGTTTGGGCTTTAAGATGGAGGCCGTGCATGTTTCACTTCACTGTAAATCACTGTTCAAACAGCTTGTTAATTCACTCAGGTGTGTTTTTTATTTCACCTGTTTCTTTAGTGTCAGGTTCAGTTCAAATTAAGACAAACACACCTGTTGATCTCCAGGTGCTGTCACAGTTTCACGTCCTCACATTATTGTGATGCCTCATGCACCGTCAGGATCTGTGTGAGGACTTTAGGACAAGTGCAGTCTTTGTGCGTGGGAAGTGTGTCTGTTTTGATCCCTCAGTATTTGTCAGTCAACATGGCGAGTGTCGAGGAAGAGAGACTTCGACAGCTGGCCGCCCTCAGTGGAAGGCATGCGGCCGCTTCGCTGCATGCCAAATCTCTGCATGCTATTTATACTCACCTTGCTGGACTCACTAGTGGTGTCTGTTCATTCACGCCCGGCCACGGCAAATGCCACCACGTTAAATACCAATTACAAAATTTGCTGCTTCAACTCCAGTGGGCATGACGTGATTTTTTTAATATATATATGTGAGGGCAACTTTCATACAAACCTGCTGCACAAAGTGCTTCACAGAGCGAGATACAGCAGACACAAACAGACAACAGTGAAGAGAATTTCAATAAAATACAATAAACAGGAGGAATAACATTTCTGAAAACCAAGATCAACAAAAAACAAATAAAAGTGAAATAAACAGCAGCGGTGTCATCATACTGACGTGTTTTCACACTTTTTTCCAGTTCTCCCATCATCAATGTTCACCGACACTGACAGAGAAATGGCCATACCGCGGATGTTTAACTCCAACACCCCGTTCGTCATCGTGACCGGAGGATCTGAACTCTCCTTTCTTGGCAAAGAGGACGACAGCCAAGTGTGTGAGGAGGAGAAGGACTCGCTGGTCCAGGCCATCGCCCCCCATCTGAGCCGGGTGATGCAGCACGGCACCGCCAAACACGTGGCCACAGAGGGCCACCAAGTGTCCGAGGACAATACCTGTGTGTCCATAGTGGCACAGGCAGAGAGTAAGACAGCAGGCATGTGCATCAGTGAATGAGCTCGGGTTCATTTGAGTGTGTTAATTAATGAACAGTGTTAGTATGATGTTTGATTAGCACATCTAGCTTCTAATTTTAGCATGATACATGCAGTCCACAGTCCGGGCAGCCCGGCTAACAAACTGAGCTAACATGGGCTAACAGCAGCTACAGTTGGCAGCAGTTTTCTTTACTATTCTGTTACCATTACACTGAGGCAGGCTAGCTGTTTCCTTCTGTTTCCAGTCTCTGTGCTAAGCTTCACCTCTAGTTGTAGTTTTTGTCTCTAATCGTCACGTTTCTTTGTCCCAGGTGAAGACTTTCAGGAGTTCAGCCCCACCAACACACACAGTCCTTACTCGAGAGCTCAGCTGCTCAAGAAGCACAGGTACCTCACAGCATCCGTGCTGCCATCAGTAT
This sequence comes from Protonibea diacanthus, assembly GCA_028641955.1. Taxonomy (NCBI): domain Eukaryota; kingdom Metazoa; phylum Chordata; class Actinopteri; family Sciaenidae; genus Protonibea; species Protonibea diacanthus. Next base: position 19,900,741 of record CM053996.1, on the reverse strand, counting down.
GTCTCAAACTCAATAGAGCTGAAAGCAACGTACGCCATCAGAGTGACTGGAAACAGAAGATATATCGACATGAATTGTATCGTGTAAGCTTCAGTACTTTTACTCTCTAATTTTCAGGCCTCTCAGCAAGGAAGCTGCCCTCTTGAGTGACACTGAGGATGAGGACTTCGACATGGTGCACTACCACCTCCAGAGGAAACAACGCAGGAAAACCAGAGGACAGAGCCAGGAGGGAGGGGAAGAGCCTCCAATCATCCGAGGCCTGTGGGTGCAGGAGATTGATTGGCTGAAATCAGCAGACAGGGAGATGACGTCGTGGGCTGAGATCATACCGCCTCCTCCTCAGTTCACTGACTCAGTCTCACACCCCTGCAGGCGTGGAGACCTGCCGTCCTCCTGCGAATGTGCAGATGTGTGCGAGTGTGACGCAGGATTGGAGGAGGAAGAAGCAGACGACACATCCAGCTCTGATGACAGAGGCGGCGGCTCGGACTCTGATTGCGACCCGGAGCAAGACTCTGAGTCCATTTGCACTCATGAAAGCGAGTCAGACTCGTCCTGCAGCGTAGAGGATGACACACAAGTCCCAGATAGTTTTGGAGTCGAAGCCACAATGTCGACTTTGACCTTTAACCTGATGCACGTGTCTGATTTTACATCCTCCTCCCATGCTGAGTGCTATTCTGACTCTACAGGGTGTGTGCAAAGCATGCTGGGAATTTCAGACCCCAGCTGCACTGTGAACACATCTCAGTGTGCATTTGGCTTTGATGACATGAGCGATACTGACACAGTTTTGGAGATCTTAAGAGGCAGAGTGACGCGCATGCCAAAGATATCTGTCGAACCTTTCTTCAAAGATTTGTTAGAACAAACGCTGAATGAGTGGAAGAGCAGCAAAACCCTCAATGAAGGACTCATATTTCATCATGTAAGACACGTAACAGACACATAACACACCCAAATATAACACCAAACTCTGCTCTACAATCAGCGGCGTCACAGCAGTCGGTGAAAATGTTAAAAAATAAATAAAATACTGGATCCTATGTTTCCCATGATGCAACAGCATCGAATACATGGATGTGACATGCAAAAAGTACAATATTTCCCTCTAAAACAGAGAATATGTATCAGGCGGCATCAATTAAATTTGATACATTTGATTTGACCTTTTTGGCCACTTGGGGGCATCAAACACACTAAAAACACAACGTCTGACATATTATCACTTTTTTAGAATCGTTGTGGTGAATCCTGTTTATAACAGAAAACGCAGGATGAAGCTGAGGTTAGTCGACATTAGCACTGACGTGGCAAACAGAAATATAATATTTCTGTAAATAGAGCCTCCTAAATCTGACACAAGTACCTTAACATTGTACCTCCGCTGTGACGTCACTGATCAAGGTGTATTTACCCTTTCACTAGCCTGTTTGTCATTTATATTTTCGTTGTTTTCCTTTGTGTCTTTAAGCAACTTCAGCCCAACAGCAGTCAGTACAGGGAGGGAGAGGAATACTGCATTCTTCATCACATCCAGAACGGCTCGTATGGTGATGTATTCTGCGTTCAGGACAAACGGACTGGATTCGAGTGTGCTGCCAAAAGGGTAAGCCAAGAAAGAGTGAGTCATGTTTTAAACAAAAAAATAAATCCAGATATGCACCACCAAGAGCAATACTCTCCTGAAGTGATGATTCAGTAAACGTTATTGAAATGTTATTCAGCGCTTTGTTCTCCACTGGTCTCAGATTCCTCTGAGTCACTTCAGCAGCGAGGAGGTGAGCACGTGGAGCGCTCTCAACTCTCCTCGTGTTGTGGAGCTCTTTGGGGCTGTCAGGGAGGGCCTCAACATTGTGCTGTTCATGGATTTGAAGCCAGGTAAACTCTCTCCAGTGTCATCAATAAACAACACAAATACTCTAACAGCCCACCTAATGCCAGTGTTTAGTCCTATAAAATAACGATGTGTCCAAAACTTTTCAGCATGTTTGTCGCAGCTTCTAAAAGAGATGAACTCCCTACCTGAGGATTTGGCCCTGCACTACCTCCATCAGTCACTGGAGGCGCTGGAACACCTGCACCACAGGAAAGTCCTTCACCTGGACGTCAAAGGTATGTTCCTGTTTAAACGACAGGTCTGTAGCGTAGTAGTAGCCTGCATGGACCATATGTTGATGTTGATGGAGGGTAACTATGTGTACTGTAAAAAGTGTCACTTTCAGCTCTTTGTTTTGGTTTTATAGCTCATAACTTTAGCCGTGGTTAGCCTGCAGTTTCCAGTAATAAAGCTCAGATAAACTCATTGCATAAAGTTAACAACTAGCCAATAACCACCGTGGAGCATTTAGTGGCTGTAGAGCCAGATATTTTTCTAAGAAATTGGTGGAGACCAAAAATGGAGCTAAAAGAGAGCAAATATTGGACTTGGATTTGTTTGTTTGCCAGAAACTCCAAATGCTTCATGTCTGTTTGCTAACAATTCAACTTGTATTAAAGGTCCAATGTGGAAGATTTATAGAACTCATCTGTTCAAATTATATTAAGGCTTAAAGTTGATCGATGATCCACATCAACAGGCAGGAGGTGTTTTTCTGCTGCCCCCAAGTGGCCAAAAAAATCGATTAATGCAGCTTTAAAGTGCTTTAATTGATCTGTTTGCATCTGATTTTCACACATCTGCAGGGACAAATCATAATTTACAACTACCAGGCTTTTATTTATATTTATTTAGATGTTTGAATTCAGTTTTAGCTTGTTTATTTTCACATCTCTCCCTGCTGTAATGGCACATTCGATATTATGAACAGTGCATACTGGGAGGGAGCCCACTAAAGCCTCTAGCTGCTGGTTTTACTGTCAGCTAGCATCACCCAGTGTTGGCACCTAATCCGAAACTGACATCTCACCCCTAAACCCTCAGTAATCCCTGCTGAGAGGATTGAGTAGGAAGGGTCTTGCTGAAATTAGGCCCCTCCGTTGTCCTCACTGCAAGCAGGTCCACTCAAATTAACCAGTCTCATCACATCATCTTCACAAAGAAGTAGAAAACAGTGTGTGCTTTATTTTTTTGAAGATGTTACCCTGTGCTACCTCAAGAAGGCTGTTCAAGAGCTGCAGAGGCTGCAGAGGCTTCGCCCTCCCCTCAGTGTACCCATCAGTCTGACAGCCTCTGACAGCCTCTTGATTCCTCAGTCAACTGTTTCATAATGAGCTCCAAATGAAAACAAGCTGTCTCACTAAATCCTGTGTGTTGATTTTATTCCAGTTGACAATGTGCTGCTGTCTGCAGACTGCAGAGACACATTCCTCTGTGACTTTGGTCTCTCAGAGACATTAGATGACAATGGACGGAGCACCAAGGCCTTCAGGGGTGAGTAAGTCTTCAAAGTCAGCAATACAGATATGTGTTACCTCATAGTTATTTAGTTTATATTTATTGATCAAGTTTGGCTAATAATATCGCGTAGAAATCAGTATTTCTGCTTGATAGTTTCAGAGTGTATACAAGTCGACAACTTTGCTAACATAAGTCAAGGTCACCAACAGCAGACACAGCAGCCAGCTAATATTACTGACTAGTCCAACAGCAGTCGACTCAGCTTGACGTCTGTCTTTCAGCCTTTTATTTCACCAAGCTCTCACCAACCACTAAAAGTCAGCCCCAAGATCATGTGGAAACCAGCCAGGAAAACCAAGAGACGAGATAACTCGAGGACAAAGAGTTGAAAATGAATTTAAATGAGTTTGTCTGTCGATGTAGGAGCTGCCCTCCCCGGCACAGAGACCCACATGGCCCCTGAGGTGGCTCGAGGAGATCGACTTTGTGCCAAGGCGGATGTGTGGAGCAGCTGTTGTATGCTACTGCACATGCTCAACGGATGCCAACCGTGGATACGCTACTACTCCCCTCCACTCTGTCTCCAGGTGAGTCTTCTTTAGTGTGATATTTTCACCTTGAAGTAAGGTTTTCTCACATTTCTTTGTCATCTGTTTGTCAGATTGTCAACGAGCCTCCGCCTCTCTGGGAGGTGCCGTCCAACTGCAACAATTTCACAGCTAAGGTGTTCAGAGCCGGTCTCCAGAAAGACCCCGACACACGAGCATCGGCGAAGGAGCTCAGGAGGAAAACCACCAAGGCCCTCAGAGCAGGTCGATGAGTTACCTATTCGAGAACAATATGATAATGTAAAGAAATAGCTAGTAAAAATAAAACTTACAACTAAACATTTGAGTGAATAATACAAAAGGGAGGAAGTATTGGGGAAATCAAACAGGACCCAGTATTGAGCCGTGAGGCACTCCAAACCTAGTTTCGACCATTGAAAAGACATGATTGTGTGTTTTTCAGCAGTCTGTCAACCAAAAACCTTTGATCAGAAGTGTCTCTCAAACTGTTTTTGTGGCATTATCTGCATCACTAAAAAATGTATATTTGCTCCACAGTTGGAGGTCTGAGTCCCTGGTCCATCAAAAGTGCCTGTGAGAAGCTGTATCATGGCACGAACCAGAATGAAGTCACCTCATCCTCTTTGTCACCCTTCACCCCGGCTAAACCATCAGCTGCCCTCTCAGCACCCACAATGTACTGGGTGAGCCCCTGGAGGACGACAGCAGTGGACGAGGACAGCAATGACCACGACTCTGAAGAGGAGATGGACTCCTTAACCAGGGAATGGGAGTCCCAGCCCAAATCACTGCAGGTTGATTATACTGCAGACGAACAAGACTGGGACACTTGGTCTGATTCGGAGGTGGATATATACATGGGAGAGGAGGAATATATTCAGGAAAAGTGGCTGAAAACTGACAGGGACTATGAAGGGGACTGGGAAGAGGAAGGAGATGAAGAGGGAGAAGTAGAAGAAGAAGAAGAAGAAGAAGGAGAAGAAGAGCGGGACTCTATTTCTTCAGAATATCGCCGAGCTCTCCGAGGCGTCTTCCCTTTGCTGCAAAAAGGCCAACAGATAATTCATGACAATTCATGGGGATCAGAACCAGAGCTGGAATACCTCAGAGACGGTGAGTCAGAGAAACCCGGCGTCATGAGCTCAGCAGGGGTAACACACTCATGGTTATCAATTTGTTCACTGTCCAGAATCTGTTTATTTTATCTGCTACATCTTAAACAAACTGATATGTTGACTGTCGGTGAAGTGCAGCCAAGTGAGCTCTGATGTGATTACAGTGATGACAAAGTTTTTCCTCTCTGTTGCACATTTAAAGGAACATTTTAAAGCTCCATTGTGTGATTTTTTTTTAGGGGCTCTTTTTACAGAATACAGAGCTTTTTATATCTACAGACACCACAGGTACTCTTTAGTGGAGTTTGCCTTGTTAAACCATCATGTTGCGTCATGTTAAATTATATAAAACATCCACCTGTCAATCAAAGCTGCATAACTTTAAGCCTTAATATAATGTGAACAGGTGAGTTGTATATAAATTCACCCTCAGTACAGTTGTCATGAACGGGGAAATTAGCTATAGAGACCAAAACTGTTTTTTGTACCAGGCTGTAAACATGTTTATTTCTGCTGTGAAGTTGGACATTTGAACATGGGGACTTATGGAGCCAGCCTCAAGTGGACAAGAAGAGAAACTGCAGTTTTTAGCAGTTCTACCAAAGTTTGGTTGGTCAAATTGCATCGTGGGTAATGTAGGCACTAGATTTTAACAAAGAAGAATGCATGTAATAAATCTGAAATCTGTTGAGTGCTCCTTTAATACAATACTCACATGCCGGATGAATCTTGAATCAGTCATCGTTGGACTCAATCACAGCTGCAGCTATCGCTTGTGGCTTCATACCACACAGGAAGTACTTCTATCAGATATCACACGTGTTATATGTTATCATCACACCACAGAAGTTAATAGAATCAACTCGTTTCAAAACAACGTTCAGTCAGCACATCCGTGTCAGTTCACTGCGCACAAACATCCCCACATGTGGTGAGTTGGACTTACACCCCTTAAAAACTGTCACATACCAAAGCAGGCAACAGCCAGAGCTATGGCATCCCACGAATAAAGTCACAGCTCCAGTCTGTCAGAGTCAGCTCGAATCAGCAGCAGCCGGTTGTAATAACACAGTGTTCTCGCTCCGTTAGCTGCAGTGATACAAACTTGAGTAGCGGAGGGTGTGACTCATGCTGTGATCACAACCAGGGGCAGCCTAATACATAAAACTTCATCAGAGTACAGCTCAGCCTTCCTCTGTAGAGTAACAAATACAAAATGTATTGTAAGGGATCAGGAAAGGCTGCGTACCAAAGTGTTTTTCATGACACTTTCCATACAGAGCAGGTTTAGACTGTACTCTTATAAAAATAATGTATAGTCCACCATGGGCTTGGCAACAGTGGCAAGGAAAAACTTGGTGGGTGGCCATCGTAATAATCTTTGTAGTGAACGTCGAGCAGGATAGCAGCAGGCTCGACCAATTTGGCACTAACAGAAACAATTATGTCGTCTCTTGATAGATGTAGCTATAGGCACCACCATCCGGACCCCATCCCCTGAACCTAGAGATGACCCTCCGTCCTGTTTCAGCTGCTCAGACACGTCGCAGATGGATGCCTCAGAGAACGTGGGTATCTATAGAAGAAGCAACAATAATTGAAGAAAGAAAGAAATAAAAACGAAATCTTTCTCTTCATTTTTAAGGACTCTGATCATTCGTCCGATGATCTGAGCTCTGGAGTCTTTTCCTCCTGCAACAGTCAGACAGACGGACACTTGGAGTGGTTGGCTTCAGCAAATCAGCCGTCTTCATACTGCTTCGAAGGTGAGATGGCAGAACTGTATGGCTATGTTATACACTGGTTTATTTCTGTTTTCATGGTTAGTGTTATCTGCTCCGCTCTGACTGCATCAGGTGTTGACATCTGGATTGAGAACGTGCAGGGCGAATGTCTGAGGATTCGTGAACACCGGCAGGTCAAAGTGGGCCATGTCGCTGTAGGAATCAGCGATCAGGTAAGAGACAATCCTCGGGGCTCCGGCTAACAAACTGAGCTAACAGCAGGTACAGCAGGTTACTTCAATGTCCATCAGGAAACTCTCTTCAATACACTCGAGGTTTGATCTCCGGTCTCGTCTGTCATTCAGATCTCAGGGAAAGCCTTCACGTTGGAGACCCTGGACAGGAAGATGGTGTCTTTTGAACAAGAGGTGAAGGAGTCTTGTCTGTGGCTCCGCTGTGTTCCCGCTCCGGACAGATGTCAGCGCTGGAGGTGGAGAGTCCAAGACGGGAAGCTGGAGCTGCGAGAATGAGGCGTCTTTTTTTGTTACTTTCTTTGTTGCTCTTTGCACTAATTTAGACACTGATTGTTTTAGAGCCATGTGGACGACGTGTAGATGTAGATGTGGATGTTGTGCTGCTAATATGATGGATTTTGATGGGTGCTTTTGATAAGAATATGACATTTTGCCCTTTAAGGACAGTTTCATTATGTCTCTGTGTGTCCTGGAAACTGGAGTTTGTCATGTTTTAATACAACATGAGCCCTGAAGACTTGAATACTTGAACATTACTAACCTTTTATATCTTATTAAAAAATGACCTCCAAGGCAAAGAAGCTGCTTCTTCTACTTCCATTCATTATGTCCTCCAGCCTCAGTCCACAGAGAAAGCGCTTCTTATGCTACCACAGACTTAAAGCCTATAGGAAACATTTACAACGCCAATAAAGAAGCTTTTCCCCCACAAAGAACATCCATGTGACTGTATCACATGATCACACCACATGATTTGGACACACTGGAGTCAGGTTTTATTTGATCTTTCACCACAAAGCAAACAGGTAACAGCACAATACATTATAACATCCATAATCTACAAATATTAACGTTATATAGCATTAAGTATTCAGAATTAAAGAGTGTATACTGTATACAGTGGGGGTGAAGGCCAATGACATTTAAATACTTAAACAGTGAAGACAAACGAAGAAGAAACACACCACCCTCTATTCAAACATCTTCTCCAGTGTGTGATGTTTGAACCTTTCTTCTCGTGGATTTCCAGGGTGATTTCAATTGAATTAGCTGCTGTGGATCGATCACCCATCCATCCACACCTAGTCTGTGGATCTGTATTCATTACAAAATCTGCACCTCTTCTGAGGTTGATTTCATTATGATCTTTACTCCCTGAAATCAAGCACCAGAAGTTAAGCAACAATGTATGAATACTACTGGCTAAATATGTAGGAGTAGTCCAACATTTCACTGTTTATAACACTGAGCAGGAGGGGCATTTATTAAAAATATACCCACTTCTCCGGGCACCACCACAGCACAGCTGGAGGTGTTTACATTCAACCATTAAAAACATTTGGTGGATATTTTATGAGCTGATTCCATCTTAAATTCAACCACCTGTGGGTCTCTTAGTATGTAAGTACACTATTCAGTGTTCCACCAGCAGAAACAGCCTCATAGTGAGAAATATTTAGTTCATAAAATGCTCTGTGATTGTTGTTTCGTTCAAATTGGCTGTGATGTGTTTCAGGAATGCAGAGCTAGTCGAGCATCTCCTCCTAAAGCAAATATTTGAACATGGCCCACAGCCTTTTAACATGCCTGACAACATTTTACTCTTCCTTTTTACACAGCCTCGCAGCTAATACTTCTCTCTGAGTCTACAACATCATTCTCTGTGAGACCTGAAACAAAATACACCAAGAATCATAATCCAAATGTGCAGTGGCTTAGCCTGAAAGGGATCTTTGTTGACTCTCAGCAGGTGTCCAGCAGCTCAGAAATTGCTAAATGTCAACACAAAGGATATTAGAGGGCTGTCCGCTGGCTTCAAACACCTGATTGGACACACATTAAACACTGGATTGGATCATTTTAACTATGCATTAAAAATCTAAAGCCACAAAGGACTTTGAAAGTTGCTGAACGCTACAAAAAACACCTGTTTGGACGACTTTACAGGCGTTGGTAACAGGTGAAAGGCGGATTCAAAGCAAGGATTTGGAGCTGCAAACAGTCTAAAAACAACATTTACCAATGTACAATCACAAAGGATTTCAATATCTGCAAGGCATGAAATCATTTAATGATTCAGATCCAAAGAGATCTCTGCACATTGCCTGAGGGCCGAGGCCACGGACGATGCCAAAACCACATTCTGCACATGTTGCAACAGCGTGGCTTTGTAGTAAAACCAAGCCTGTAGGTAGTAGACCGGCCTGCCCATATTCCAGACGTGTTTGCTGTAATATGAAGCACAAACTACAACAACAGAGACGCTGGAAAGGAAATGAAGTTGTATAAAACGCAAGAACAAGAGCGAATGTCACTTTCAAAACCTCAACAATTAGTGTCATCGGTTCCCAAACACTTTCAGAGTGTTGTTAAAAGAAAAGAGGCTGTCACACAGTGAAAATCAGTTTGAGCATTAAGTATCTTGTCTTTGGGTCAGTTTTTATTTTCATTTTACAGTTTTATGGATTCAGGGTTGACACCAGGCTTCTTTACGGAGCTGTTTTTATGCATGTGGATGTTAAAACTGTTTAAAAAGCTCATTATTGTGTTTGTATGGCTGAACTAAGGCCCGGTCAAAGCCATAAAACAACAGCCGCAGAGCACATCTTGCTCACATACTTTTATATATAGTGTATATAGAGAAATATTCCAGTGTCAGTAGCATATGTTCAGATGATCACATGCAGTCATAACAGGAGAAAACACACGCAGAGTGCAGAGCAGCCAGACTGAGGCTGAAACTTGAATAAACTTGTGTGCGGTTCACTTCCTCGACATTTTGTGCAATGTGCACACACTCGACCCTGGCTGCTGCTGAACCGCCGCTATTGGTCGGCGGCATGGCGGGGGGCGGGCTTTCAGTTACACCATCTGCGCCGTGATTGGCTCGGGGTTGATAGTGGGAAGTGTCCGTACGCCGGTGTCTCCCTGGTTGCGCAAGACGCCATTTTGGAGTGACAGTGAAAGATAACGGAAAGATCGAGAAGCCGTCTTTCTAAAGGTAATAACCGGCTCACACGCGCCGATTTTCGGCTTAAAATGTCACCTCGCGTTGGCTGACTGACGCTCCGCGCGGGCGTCCCGCTTTCTTTAACGGTCCGACATGACGTCACGGTGTTCTGTCTTAACTGTGACGCGGCATTTAGCTAACGGGGGAGTGCTAACAGGTTAGCTCGACTCAGCCCGGAACGGATAGACCCGAAAAAAGAGCTGTCACCGCGGGCTTAACGAAGTACGGAGGGGAAGATTCACCGGTGGGGCTCCGTGGCATGTCGGCATGTCGTGTTTTTGTCTAAAAAACGGCGTCGCCGTTTCGACCGTTGACGCTCGCGAAATTGTGTCGCGAGCTAACGCGAGCTAACGATGCTATCCGAAGCATCCGCCCAAAGATAGCGGTAATCTGCCTCGAGTGGTAATAACCAGCTAACCTGGCTAATCACACGTTTTGAATGATTATATTGTGTTTTAATTTAGCACCGGCTCCCCCGCTCGCTCTGCCGACCCGTTTCTGTGCGTTTTACCCGCACGGACACGAAGTTTAACGGCCTCTTGTGTAAGGTCGACGTGTTGTTAGTTGGCGAGCTAGCCGAGCCGAGCTAGCGTCTTGTGACGGCTCACACATACAGTAACATTATCCCCGCAGCTAGCTGCTCGGGGACAGAGTCCGCCAGCTGGAACAGGCCTTTCTTATCTGCTGATCGGGTTTGCTTTTCACTTTATCCGGGTTAACAAACACGGCTCGGTCCGGATACATGATTTATATTCGACCACCCGCACGCATGAAGCGAGGTTAACAGCCGTACTGTGAAGTTAACGCAGGGTTAGGTAATGGTTGTTGACGGTTTGGGGCTGGTAACGTATAGCTGTAAACGTTTAACCGTTAGCTTAAGTAAACATCTCACTCCTGTTTCCACCGTTTGGCCTGAATGTTCAGCTGCCATAAACCTCTGCTCGTTAATTTCTGACATTAAGAGCCCCAAACAGCCACGATGAAACATGTTTACCACCTGTTTACCAGCCTTTTCTGCAAGATGCCAGCCTCCTAACCGTGTCTCTGTGTCTCCTTCCACAGATTTGTCACCATGGGGAATGTGTTCGCAGCCTTATTCAAGGGCCTCTTCGGCAAAAAAGAGATGAGGATTCTTATGGTCGGGCTCGATGCTGCTGGAAAAACAACCATCCTATATAAACTCAAACTTGGAGAGATAGTCACCACCATTCCCACCATTGGTACGGATGTCCTGCGTGCTAAAGAGCTCACTTTGAGTGTTTGTTGTTGTTCAGCTCGCTGTGCACGAGGCTGTCGTAGTGTCAGTACAATATCTACGTATGTTAATGTGTTTTCTGTGAAACCTGCTGATAATTTAACAAAAGAACACGCAGTTCTTCAGCGGTGAATCTTATCTAAACGTCATTTTACTACAGTATAACTACTAGTATTAACACAGGTAAATCAGGAAGTATCTGATCAAAAATAAAACGATAAGGAGGTTTTGTCATGGAGACATTAAAAATTAACGAGATCCGACACTTATCCCTCACACGTAGCACACACCTTCAACACTTACACTCAACTACAGGTTTAAATTAACTTAATTTCACTTAGTTAATTGATTTATTTTATATTTATGGATGTGTACTGTTATCTTCTCTTGTTTTGAATCATTCACTGACTGCTCTGTTTCTCTCCTCTGTCCAGGTTTTAATGTTGAAACTGTAGAATACAAGAACATCAGCTTCACAGTGTGGGATGTGGGCGGTCAGGACAAAATCAGGCCGCTGTGGCGCCACTACTTCCAGAACACTCAAGGTGAGGGGGACTCACCTATCCGAGCCGGCAGCGGCGTCAGTGATCCTTACGGCCTATAGGTGGCCTCGTTGGTGCATAATGGATGATCTTAAAAACTAGTCAACCACTGACTCACGCTCCATTGTCCAACTCTCAAAGGGCCCATTGTGTCACTCCTCCATTTCCTGATATTGAATTCATCAGAATATGTGAAGACAGTGTTGGCTAACACGGCGTACTGTTTCCTCGCGCTGCATGATCTTTTAATACAGAAATCAGCTGACTGAGCAGCTCCACTCAGGCATCATCGTCCACACACTGAGTGTGAAATCGAACGTGTGAATCCTTTTGACAGTTACAGCATCATTAATATATTAATTTTAAAAAGGCCAGAGAGTCCAGAAACAGCACGTCTTAATAAAATGTTGGTGTTTTCTCAGACAGGCATACACGCACAGACGTCCCAGTTAGCTGTCTGAAAAATATCACAACCTCTACTTGAAGTTTCCCAGCCGGGTGAGAGGTCACAACCTAAATCTGAGGCGTCACACGAAGATTAAAAGGATGAGAAATTATTAAAAGCATAAAATAGTGCGCACGTTGACCACTTCACGCTTTGAAAAAATCAGATTATCTGAAGAGAAATAACTCCATTTCACGTCCTTCAGAAAGCCGTGATAACCCGCGACAGTTGACTCTTCTTTGTAATAAAGAGTCACAAACCAAAAAGGTTTTGGAGCTCCGTCAGGAATCATTGAAATCATTTCTAACCGCCCGAGCCTGTTCAGCTCAAACATTTGATTCTCGTTTTAAAGGTCGGCCTTCTACAAACAGTTCTGTCTTTATAAACTCAAAGTCTTCTGACTTTAAAGACGACGAGTGCAGAGAAGTGAGATTCTTTCATCTTCTCTGGTGGCGATTCACAGTTTAAACACTTTGTACACTGTCGACCGTACAGCAGCGTACGCCAGCCCTGATCAGCTACAGACAGTTCACACACGAGGTTTGTTCCTCAGAAGATTATTAATTGTTGCTGATTCAGTGGAAAGATTCTCCTGATCGGCACTTCTCTTCCTGATATTTCCCGTTTGGAGCCACAGGAACATTTTGTGTTCATGAAGCGTCGTTATCTCCTCGTCACATTTTAGTTTCTCACTCGTGGATGTTTCTCTGATACATGCATGAACACGACGATGTAGCAGGCTGATAATGAACAAATTATTTCAGGTGAAGCAAAACTTGATGATCAGATTTAATTTTAAAAAGACACGCACCCCAGAGGGACGTTTGTCTCACCCCCGGTCCACGCACCACGCCTTGAGAGTCAGTAGTTTGATAGTTGCTGGTTTAGTTAATGTGATACTGCATGAAACGAAACAAAACACTGAGGGAGGAGACGTCGTGCTCTCAGAGTATCGATGGCTTTGTCTCAGCTCAGAGCCGAGCGTCTGTACTTTAACAGACGAGTCCGTGCTGCTCTTCTCAGGCTCGAGCTGTCTGAAAGACGCAGAATTCACATTTTATAAGTTACGTTAACATTAATGTACTGTGTGTGTGTGTGTGTGTGTGCAAACACTGCACGGACTGAGGAGTCTGAACACGGCTCGCATGTCTTCAACAAGAGGAATTCAAACCTGCGTCTCTTTCCTCATGTTTGTCACCTAACACAGAAATCTGAAGCTGTTTGTTACACCGCCGCTCTCTGATGTAAAAGTTTCTTCTGTCACTGTGAGACGTGTAAACATCAGCTTCAGTCTGATCTTACATATTTTACAGGAGTTTAGTCTGAAAACGACTCACCAGCACCATGACATGAATTAATTTGAAGTGTCAGACCTGCAGGTGACACATTTACACTTTATTTTTGAATCAGCTGTTTCTGACACTGACAGCCGAGCTGAGCTCCTGAATATTTAAATACTCGCCTCATACTGTGTGAATCTTTGGATCAGAAGCTCTCTGTGTTGTCTGTACTCAGACCTGTTCTCTGTGTTCAGGGCTCATCTTTGTGGTGGACAGCAACGACAGGGAGCGAGTGAACGAGGCGAGGGAGGAGTTGTCCAGAATGCTCTCTGAGGACGAGCTCAGAGACGCCGTGCTGCTCGTTTTTGCAAATAAACAGGTGAGCTCATGTTTCTGTTTGTTCATAAATCTGAGATTTGTTTGGCGTAGACAGTGTCGAATATCAGAGCGGCGCCGTGACCGACAGTTTGTTCTTCTCCCAGGATCTCCCCAATGCCATGAACGCTGCAGAGATCACAGACAAGCTGGGCTTGCACGCCCTCCGCCAGCGCAGCTGGTACATCCAGGCCACCTGCGCCACCAGCGGGGACGGCTTGTACGAGGGCCTGGACTGGCTCTCCAACCAGCTGAAGAACCAGAAATGATCCATTCCACCAGTTTTGATTTTTTTTCTTTTTTTTGTTTGTTGTTTATTTTTCTGTTTCAACACAGCGGCAGCACCGGATCCAGGCCCCCTCGCTCCATCTAACCCAGTTTTCAACCCCCAGCTCTTTCTTTTCAAGAACTTCCTTCATTCCCTTCCTCCTGCGCTCCCTTCCCTCCTCCCTCCTCGTCCCCTCGTCAGTACTCTCGGGGCTCTAGCCTGTGCTGCTTGTGTGTGTGTGAGTGCGTGTGCGTGTGGGCGTGCATGTGTGTGCGTGTACCTCGTGTGTGTTCAGCGAGTGTGTGCGTGGGTGTGAAGGCGTCTCTGTGTGTGTTGGCTGGGATTGGGAGTAACCCTGGCGTGCCTTTTACACACCTCCTGTGGAATCAGCAGTCTGGTTTTCAAGCCCCTCTCTCCATCCACCAAACAGCCTCCGCCCCACTCAGCCGACCCCCCCACTCCAAGTCTTGCACGGCCCCCTTCTCCGCCCCCCTCCTCCACCCTTACTCTCCAGAGGAAGCATGGTTTTCATACGGCAAAGAAAGAGCAAGGGTGCAAGCCCCGCCCGCCCCGCCCTCAGCCCGCCCCGCCCTGTAGTATATATCTATGTTAACTAGAAATGTTCACCTGATGTAGACTGAATGCTAAATGTTCATTTTAACCTCCTCTTTGATTTTCAAACCTCAAATGCACCCACCCGTAAGAGATTCAGTAAATTGCATCTTAACCTGTATCAGGTCGACGCAAAACAGAAAAAGAAAAAAAAAAAACACAACGCCCATCCTCGATCATTCTGGTGTCATTTGAAAATCATGCTGTTTGTTTTATTATTATTATTATTATTATCACTATTATCATTATTATTACTATTATTATTATTATTATTATTATATTGGAATATCACATTATTCTTAGCAATGGTTCTCCAGTGAACACTACTTTTCTCCCCCCACTAAGAGAGACCGTGAAGCACAAGGCAAGCCAACAATCTGAAAACTAAAAAATCCAATTTAAAATTACAGTTTACACAACGATCATCTTCAAATGTTCCTCTTCGGTTAGCTGGAGTTTAATCTCCTGGATTAAATTGGATTATTTGAAGATGACCTTCAGTACGTTTCACTCCAACAGTGTTCCTACGTCACGTAGGCCAAACAACAACAAGGTGTTGGGCATTTCACAAACTTTGAGCCGGTTAGAGAAGGTGTCCTGATACATTCACAAGCTTCACATGTTATTCCTTTAAGAGATGTTACATGTGTGTTTTTTCTTTCTGTAACTAGTGTTAGCATTTCTATTTGTACTATGACTGCTGAACCAAATGCATTTGAGCAGTATGACAAATCCTGTATATGAACGTAGTCTATCCTCAACTCATCTGCAAATGATTTTGACTGAAGACATTTTCTCCTCACAACGGTTGTCAGGTTTATTTTGAAAATCTGAAAGCATCCAGCTGTCTAATTTTCCTGTTTTTGGATGAAGGATTGGCACCAGATATGAAGGCTCTTTTAACTGTGAATGGTCCAGACATGAAGAAAGGGAAGCCGCTTCTTGATGTCTGGTTGTTGACAGGCTACTTCTACACATTATAAAGCGCTGCATACTTCATGGCCGAACAGACCAACACAACAAGCACTCTGTCAGTCACTCGTCAGTGAGCTGGAAGGACTTGGTGGTAGAACTGTTTTTAGGGGGAACGGGTGTGTGCGGTTAACTGGTCGTGAGATTCAGCAGGTGTTCTCAGTGTCGAACCACACGGGGGGGTTAAAGCTGGCACTTCTGTCAAGAATGATTGTAAATCTGTAAGTTCCCCTGTAAACTGTTTCCGTGGGGATTTCCTGAACACATTAATAAACATGATTTGATCCAACAGTTTGTGCTTCAGCGTCTGACGTGTTTTTATGACTTCAGTCACCAAAACATCTGAAAGACAAACAAGTTTCACTGTTTCACTGTTGATCAATTATTTATAGTGGAAGATGTCAAAAATGGTGAAAAATATCTCAGTACCTCAGAATGGTTGATTAATTTAACCACCTTTCTGCTCCGAGGTTTGCTGCAGTTTGTTAGTTTGTTCATCCTCGACGTCCTGCCAAATATAAAAACATGCATGAAATAAAACCTGGCCTCCAGGTGAGAGAGCTGATAAGCTGCCTCAATAAAAGTTTGTTTGGATTCACGTTTCCTCTCAGAGTTCAACAGATCTGTGAATATTTAACCGAGTTTATGGTTCAGCTGAAAATAAGTTCATCAGCCACAAGGTGGAGACAAGCAGCCATCAATGCACTGTTAAGATTTACTGCTGCATTTAATACTAACAGCTTTAAAGTCACATTTCATCATTTTTAAATGTGAATAAACTTTTTAATGAAAGTTATATTTTATATAAAAAAAACTGTATTTGACAGACACAGGTCAGTGATAGTAGTAGTAGTATTTTAACTTTGTGGTATTCTGTCACCACTACAAACCACTCCACAACACAGTACATATACTGTATATACAACAGCCTACATATAATTAATTAATTTAATTAATACCTCAGTGAAACACTAGTTAGCTACAATAAGTACCAATATTACTACAATATAGAAATACGCAGTTATAAAAAGTTCTGTAAGTATTATCATCAAAGTACCAAAAGTACCTGCAGCTTTCAGATAAATTGATTTAAGTAAAAAGTTTTTATCCAAAATGTACCTGAAATGTATGAAAACTGTACTTGAGTCCGTTTTCTGTGAGTAATTTATATTTTATTTAAAATAAAGAGTAGTACATGAACAGGACACACACACACACACACACACACACACACACACACACACACACACACACAGAGTGAACAGGTTCAAACGTTCAAACGGCTCTAACGGCCTCGGGGCCGGAGGGTGGTGGTGGTGGTGGTGGTGGTGGTGGTGGGCGGGGTTAGAGTGCACACCTGACGGCCAGGCTCCGCCCTCCGCGCCCCGCTCCCCTCACGGTGTTGTTGGCACTTTGTGGAGTGTCTCTGCATCCTGTTAGTTTAGTTTGACTCGTTCAAGTGAAACACAGAGCTCAGAGTTCACACTCACGCGGGATTAAGACGATGGCTGACAGCTGAAACCTGCCGACCGACCGCGCGACGTTCACAGGTGAGTGTGCGGGTTTTATCCGAGATGCTAACAGGCTAACTCAGACAGGTGCAGGGCTGCTTTCTAACCGCGCTTATAGAGCTCATATGGAGAGGTGAGGTCAGCCGAAGTTAGCCGAATTAATTAATATCTCAGTGTTTACTTAATTAAAGAGTATTTCAGCTGGCGGAGCTTTAATGAGGACAGAGGAGACATCTCATCAAGTTTCTCTCTGAGGTTTGGCTTCACCACCGACCAGGAGTTCGTTTGTACAGCTGAACATCACCACATTTACTGTACATAAACATAAACACTGTTTACATACACACAAAATGACATCTGACATGTCTTTACTGAAGCTTTGAGGGTTTAAGGTGGACTAAAGGTGGACTAAAGGTGGACTAAAGATGTTATTCAGAGGACAAACAGCACACAGGGTCTGTTATGAACTCAGTCAGGTGTTTAGTTTCCACAACATCTGTAATATCATGTCAGGTATACTGTACACAGCAGGAGGCTCACTGTGGTGTTTGTCAGCTGATTTTAGATCTTTGTTTTGGTACCAATCATGCAGAAATGCTGCCCAAACAACTGGTTTATTAATAAATTAGAACAGAACATTTATTATTAACAATTTTAATAATTTAATCAACGATAAACTGAATATTTTTGTTTTTAAGTGTTAGTTAGAGTTATAAAGAGACATCTGAAGACGTCGTCTGAAGCTCAGAGAGTTCATAACAGACACTTTCCGATATTCCCGCCAGAAATCAGTGCTGATAAGAACAATAATAAACTTTATTTATACAGCAGCGTTCACACAGAAGGAAAATTACAACACGAGTTGTAAAACCACACAATAAAACCTGTGCGTCATACCGGTAGATAACATGTCTGCAGTGAGGTTTAAAGAAGTACTTTAAGTTGTTTTTATACGACTGCTGAAGTAATTAATTAAATAAGTATCATGAGGCAGGTTTCAGCTTCTCCACTGTGACGTTTTATGTCGTCATAAACTGACAAAATTTGGGATTTTGTAACATGTCATGGCTGTGATGACAAAATAAATCAAATAAAAATAAAAAATAATCATTATTTGGAGCCTCAGTTAGTTTCCTGTTGCTCTTTGTTTGCATTTTTCTGACATTTTCTGACATATTTTGGAGTCTTTGATGAGATAATGAGTCAAAAACAGATGAATCTTTGATAATAATCGTTAGCTGCGGTCTAACATTCATCTTCTTGTTGCCGTCTCGTCGACTCTTCTCTTGTAGAAAACAGGTTGCTGGTTGGATTAGGCTGCTTTTGTACTCAGGTGCACTGATGTCTCCTTTAAACACATCTACACCTGTTCACACACTTTAAATTGGACACACACACACACACACACACACACACACACACACACACACACACACACACACACACACCTGCTGAAGTGGGGAAAGAGTTTGAAACCACTAACTGCTGCATGCAGCTTTTTGTGTTTGGACAAAGGTAATGATATCCATGCACCGCTGTGCTGTGTGTGTGGAGAATAATGGAAATATTCAGATTGCAGGCAGGCCTCGCTGATCAAAGAACTCTGTCTGCTTGTAAACCTGCCGGCTGCCACCAGCTGGCCTCATGCTGCATGATCTGCATGGTAATAATAAGACAACAAGCCCTGTTTCCTGGAAACTGTGTGAGGAGCGAGTGTTAGAGAGCGTCTGAAGTAAGGCTGGGTCACACGGTGGAAATAAATATCTCATTAATAAGAAAAATATCAACATAAATTTATTATAATACGGAAAATCAGCTGTGAAACTGACACACCTTCAACAGTGAGGATACTGTGAGCCGTTATGAAGCTCCGGGCGGCTCAGGTCGTCTCCATCGGCTCCTGACCAATCAAACAATGGGTAAAGACGACCTGAGGCGGGCTGCTAAAATAAGCCATCTGTAACGACACCCACCTGTCAATCAAAGTCCACGCTCTTAATCCTGCATAACTTTAAGCCTTAATATAATGTGAACAGGTGAGTTGTATATAAATTCACCCTCAGTACAGTTGTCATGAACGGGGAAATTAGCTATAGAGACCAAAACTGTTTTTTGTACCAGGCTGTAAACATGTTTATTTCTGCTGTGAAGTTGGACATTTGAACATGGGGACTTATGGAGACTGACTCACTTCTGGAGTTTCTAAATCGCAGGAGAAACATTGTTGAGTTTGTCCTTTCTGGGCTTCTGTAGAAACACGATGGACTCTGTGAAATTACAACCGCGACGACTCGTGACGACGCATGATGAGACAAACAGCACGGATCACTTTCATTACTCCAAATAGACTTCTGTGACTCGCAGACAGAATACAATGCAAACCTGAATTTCCACACACACACACACACACACAGAGCAGGTGTTGTCTTGTAGTGTGTGGTCTAAATATAAAACATATTTCCTCTGATTCAAAAGTGCTGAATCATAAAGGCAGAACAGAGTGTTTATTGTCTCTATTAACTGAACGTGTTGGACGTTCAGAAATATAATGTACATAAAATATGCTGTGATTCGATGATCGTTTATCAACTTACAGTGAAATCATATAATTTGTCTGATGTATTTCAAATAAATTCAACTTTATTGAACTAAAATATCAGTTTTACATATAAATTTAAATCTGAAAAATGTTTCTAACGTGGTTCAAATTGTGACATTTAGTTTCCCAGACCTTCATTTGACTAAAATCCAGAAAGTTTCAATGTATTTAAATACAAAAAAGTTCCCATTTGAAATGTTTAAGCACATTTTCATCCTCTGTTTTGACCTCTGGAAGTCAGTGTCTCCATCAGATGGATTGTAAAGACGCTTTTATGACCTATAGAATACATTTCCCATCAGCCTCAGGTGTGATTTGTGTTGAGTGAGCGGCAGACTTTGTGCTAGTTAATTCAATTTTCTTCATCAACACTCAATATGTTTTTGTTTATCATGTAAATACTACTTGCACTGCAGTCAGGACACTCCTCCTGCAGCAGAGTACACTCAGGTCTCTGTATAAATAAAGGTTGATAGTTTGCATGTGGATTTCACTCCAGAGCTTACTGCAGGTTACTTGTTACAACACCACCACACGAGGAAACACAGCTGCCGCTTAGAGGCTAACAGCCTGACCTCCCTGCTTCCTCCTCAGGTGACATGATGGAGGTGGCAGGTCCCTGGACAGAAGTATTCGAGGGCTCGGAGATGAAGGAGCAGCCCGGACGAGCTGAGACGTTGTTGGGGAGCTCCACTCTGACTCTGGCTCCTCTGGTGGATGACTCTCCGTCCATACGCCGCTCCCAGCCCATCCTCATCTGCACAAACAGGTATGACCAAACAGCAGCATGTGTGACATCAGCACAGACGGCATTACTCACTCAGAGTGGACGTGAGTCAATAGACTTCCTGAGGAGGCGCTGGATGTTGACTGAGTGACTCAGGACGCAAGTCATCTGATGTGTAAAGAAGTGACTGGTTTCTGTTCCCCGCCTTAAAGTAATAAAACTGTGATTGCAGAGTGGGCTGGGAGTGTGTGTTCTGCTGTTAGCGGCGCACGGCAGACTTGTGGTTTCCACTTCCTCGTGTTTTTATTTGAATGTCGTGCTGCTGCAAATAAAACAATGTCTCCTCAGTGTAACACTTCAATATTAATGCTGTGAAATAAAACACGTTTACTGCACGTTATTATCTAGAAACTACGAGCACGGCTTAATGGAGTATTTAAATTAGAAAGTTAGAAAGATGCAGAAGCTCGTGTCAAGATATTTCAGTAAAAGATGTTTTCTCCTGATTGTGCTTTATAAATTTTGATATTTGGATGTTTGTTTGCTGGAAATGACATAAAATACAGCAGCAACTCATATACATATTCATCAACCTCGTTAGTCGTTTGTTCCTCGTCCATCTGCAGCACGTCCAAGCGAACAACGGGAATAAACAGAAACAGTCCGCTGCATCACTCTCAGCTAGTTAGGACGTTACGATATAAAACATCAGAGTTAAACTGATTCTGTCCTTCACCTTTAAACCCGCAATATTCAGTATTGTTGTATAAATAATGGATCAGAGGACCGTGTAACATCACAGGAGTCACAGAGAATTATCCCATTTTAGCTTCTTTCAGCTTGTTTTGAGTCTGTTTTAGTTCCACTCTCACAGCCGGCAGCCATTTTTAGACAAAGTTAGCAACTTTAGCAGCTAAAGAGAGTAATTTACTCAAAGATCAGATGGTGAAGTTTTTATTGAACGTTACTCAAACTGGAAGAAATAGTTCATTTGTTGGGGACTATTTTCAGCGGTGGATTAATAATAAGGAAACATCTAGAATATGACTTTATCTTTTATTGCTTGTACGCTGAGATTATTTGTGTCTGACCTAGCTGTTTTCTTTTGTTCGACTCTCTGCAGGTCAAAAGCCGTGGAGTCTTTCTCTTCATCCGTCCCGTCCATACCGAACCCCTTTCCAGAGCTGTGCAGCCCCTCCAAGTCTCCGGTGCTCATCGGTTCACTTCCGCCACAGTCCAGCGACAAACATGTAAGTTCAACAAGTTCAACATCAGTTAGCTGTTTCAAGCTGTTTCAGGAAACTGCCGAGCCTTTCGCAGAAACCGCTGGGCTTTGTGTTGGTTTATTGACAGTAGCAGCACCTGCAGTGTTAATCCTCTCACACCTGTCTGATCCGAACGGTCCGACAGGTGGCATCAACACGTGGATCCTTTAATGTGTCTCGACTTGTTTGTTAATCAGGTGAAGGTTGGTTATGATTGACAGGAGAGCCGCGTTGCCATGCCAGCGCTGCCTTATTTTGACTCACAAACACCGCCAGGATAAACATGTCTGCAATTATGGCAGCATGTCGCCGCGTCGAGCTCGCCGCGGGGCGTTCGGTGCGCTGTGGTGGAAGCGAACAGGGCGTTGTGTGTCGATTTGTTTTTGTTTTGCTTTGGTTGGATTTCGACCTCGTCTGGGCAGCTTTTGTGTCGGCGGTTTCAGTGTTTGTCAAAGCGTGACTCACGATTCATCTGTCAGAAAACAAAAGAACTGCAGCAGAGAGAACAAGAGCTCAACGTCACGTCATTACCGGCTGTGTTTGTGTGTACAAATGAAAACTTAAAGGTGCGTCACATTCAGGAGGCTCTATTTATAGAATGTAATCTTCATAGCTCTGTTTTTATTGGTGTATAATCACCTGAAAATAAGAATCTTTATGTTTTTGTTACCTTAGAATGAGACTTTTATGTCTACAGACGCCACAGGTCCTCTTTTACAGAGGCAGCCATGTTGAACCGTCATGTTTGACGTCACGGAGACGACGTCCACGTCGGTGGTTTTCCGCCACCTGCTGCTTATCTCATGAACCAGTTCCTAATATTCACCTAATAGTCGGAAACAAGCTTTCAGTCACGTTTTCCTGACAGATTTTGTTGGATGTTGGATGGAAACACGGCTGTTGTTCGACGTAACACCTCTCCACGTCTCCAAATATTCCTGCAGTGTTTTGAATGTTTTTCGGTATCTCATCTCCTCTGTTGTCACACGTTGTTATCTTTATATCCCGAGCACAAAAATGTGTTCTGAGTAAAGAGAAACATATTTTCCTCCTCCTCTCGACCGGATATTGAACTTTGAGTTTCCACTGAAGGAATCTGCCTCCCCCATAATCCTCCCCGGTTGATACTTAGCCATTATCTGTCCTGACTGACGCCGGCTCCCCGCCCAACCAGTCAGGACTTGTTGATTGACGGCTGCAGGTTTCTGGTCGGGCAGGTTTGTTTTCTTCTGGGTTTGAGACGAGCTGCTGGATCCAGACGTCGTGTCACACTGCCAGAAACTTCCTGACCCTTGAATAACCTGAACCGGGTTCACCTCGGCAGCATCGGGGACACATCAGAGTCCACACGCATGGCTGCTCCTCCAATCTGATCTGTTCCTCATCAGATACGGAAAACACACGGAGCACGGAGGAGGATGGGAGGAGATGCTCTGTCGAGATTTGTTTCTTTACTCCACAACTCATGACGTGCAGATGTGAAACCCGTGTCGTGAGCACGGTAATTTTAATTCACCTGACTCGCCCCAGCGTCGGTCTAAAATTAGGAAGGGCCGATTAAAAACAGAACGCCTGTCTGCTTTTACAGCACAGTTGGTTTTGGCTTCTTGTCTTGAGTTGTTGTACCCGTGTTGATGCAGTGCCAAAACTAATTGTGTAAGTATGTTGTTTACTGACTTACTCGGCTGGATTGAACCTCTTTTGTCCTCTAGACACAGATCACACGCAGCAAGGTCACCAACAGCAGACACAGCAGCAGCTAATATTACTGACTAGTCCAACAGCAGTCAGCCCAGCTCGGCGTCTGTCTTTCAGCCTTTTATTTCACCAAGCTCTCACCAACCACTAAAAATCAGTCCCAGATTTACTCTTGTCCGGCGGCTTCTTGCTTCTTACATTGCCTACTTGTCCAGCTCCGGTTCTGGCACGACACTGGCTCCGCTCCCTGCCAGTGTTCCATGTAAACCCCCTCTTCTTCTTCCCGGTGGTCCAAAGCGCCTGTGGTACAAACACTAACACTCCCCTGGTGCTCTGAGCTCACAGTCCAGGACAGCCCTGCTAACAGACTAAGCTAACAGCTAATAGTTGGTGGTGTGTGACTTAGTGCCGTAAAGCGTTACGTACTTCTCCTGACCCGGATCCCAAAGTTACATAGTGTGAGAACAGACGTTAACATTGCAGCTTCAATGATCTGGATTTGTCTCCCATCAGCTGATCAAGGTGTACGGAGAGGACAGCCACAGCAGGTCGGTGTGGGTTTCTCCAGCAGCTACAGCCAGAGAGGTTTGTCACATGTTGGTCCAGACGGCTCACTGCAGCGATCAGGAGAACTGGGCTCTGCTTGAGCTCCATCCCACCCTGGGCCTCGGTAAGCGTCTGCTTCAACAGTGTAACCTTTAACTGGACGGGTGTGAGGGTACGAAATGTTTAAATCTCACACACACTTGTCTCCGCAGAGAGATGTCTGGAGGACCACGAGGTCGTGCTGGAGGTTCAGGCGACCTGGTCTCTCAAAGGTGACACCAGGTTCGTTTTCTGCAAAAACTACGCCAAGTACGAGTTCTTCAGGAAGCCGATGGTACGCAGCCCGCGGGGGCGTCATTAACATGCAAATAAACACACAGGTGGGGGAAGGCTGCTCTTTATTAATCATGTGAGACGGTGACGGGGCCTAATGTCACGCTGGTTAGTGATTGGCAGGTTGCGTGCTGGATTAGACACGCTTACTTAATGCCTGAGGTGTATTTCATTACACCAGATCTGCTCTGTCGCCTGTGCTGCTAAACAAAGGTGACAGTTCATGTAGAAAACTGGTTTGGATGAACCTCCCACTGCTGTCTCCGTAATGTTTGGCCACACTGCCTCCAGAAGGCACGAACGTGAATTTGAACTCCACTCAGAATCACGCTTAGCAAACCGTGTGCAGGGTGAGAGATGCAGGGAATGAACGGTTATTTATATTTTTATTATTAAAAAGTCAGTGTGATAATAAAAAATGTCTCATTTTGTTTGACTAACAATCAAAAATCAAAATATACATCAGAAAAAAAGAAGCAAATTGTTTAATTTAAGGCTGGAAAATCTGAATTTCTGCGACTTTTTCACAGTTTTCTCTTGAAAAATGACAGAAGTTCACATCAGTTATCCAAACTGCTGCTGTTTCCTTTCAGCCCTGCAGCTGTTTGTACGCTCACAGCCCATTTTCATGTGTTCATGTAAATAAACACACCAGCAGCATCGTCGCTTTCCTCTGAGCACATTTTAAAATCGGCCTCCTCGGTCGGTTTCGTGCACACGTGGCTGACTTTGCATGACAGATCATTTACTCTGACTGAACAATTAAGTTATTACGTGAACAAAGGAGCGTGAGTTGTTTTTTTTTTCTTCTGCATATTTAAGATAACTGCAGTCCAGAGCTGAATCCTGATTGGCCGGATGTCAAACAGAAGCAGCTTCCTTGTCTTGTTAATGATGAAGTGTTTCCTGTTCTCTAACGTCGAGCTTCTCCTTCCTCTCCTCTCGCAGCTCTTCTTCCCGGAGTGCATGATCTCCGACAGCGCCGATGTCAGCAAGGGGATGACGTCGTCGCAGCTCATCCAGGTAAACCGGCTGAAATCAGGAGCCTCGATCGAACATGTGTGAATGAACCTCGTCTCGGTGGTTCTGTTTGGAGTTTGCAGGTTCTCCTTGTGTACTCCGGCCTCCTCCCACAGTCCAAAGACATTTGGCACAATAACTTAAAGTGTAGCCGTGATGAAGAGGTTGAATGCAGCTCGATGGGCTTGTCCCTGCTCAGCTAGCTCTCGAGTCATCCAAATCATGTAATAATCGACACCCCAGATGAAAAGTTATTTAAAACTAATAATCCCTCTGCTCTTCAGAACCTGCTGAAGTCTGGGACGTGTCCGGAGATTCAGGGCTTCCTGCATCTGAAAGAACCGAGCCGTAAGGCCTGGAAGAAGGTCTACTTCTTCCTGCGACGCTCCGGACTTTACTACTCCGCCAAAGGCTCCTCCAAGGTCAGAAAGTAACAAGAACACAAGAATGTGAGTTCATTTTCACCTTAAACACTGACCTGATGAACCTTTGAACACTTGTGTGTGTTTTTCTTGCACCAGGAGCCTCGACACCTTAACTGTGTGGCTCATCTGGACGATTTGAACGTGTACACTGTGGTGAACAGCCGTAAACTGTACGGAGCGCCTGCAGACTTCACCTTCTGTATCAAGGTAAGCAGAAAAAAAACATGTCCTCAAACCAGACAGAACATCGTGCAGTGGGAACATTTCGAGCTGTTTGTCCTGAGGGGTTGTATGTACTCTGTGTGTGTGTGCGCATGGTCACACTAACAACCGTCACGCATTCATGTCATTCTTGTGGCTTATTGAGTCAATATTGTTCAACGGCAGACACTCGATCAGCTGCACCGCCTGCAGAGACTGACGTACAGTAACATCACGCACATCTTTAACCTGCTTCCACAGCAGATTTATGTCACGTATGATGTGGTGCTAACAGTAAATCACACTGTCTGGAAAACATCAAGTTTTACAGTCACGAGAACAAAGGTAAAAAAAAAAGATGTAATGTCGTGAAAAAAAAGAAGTATGATGCACGAAAACTGGGGAATAAGTCGCTTATATGTTGTCATATATTTCCAAAGCGTCCTGGAAAACCTGGAGACTTTTCCAGGCATTAATACACCTGCAAATTGATTTTAAATGGCCAAATATCCTGGAAATAGTCTAAATGTATTCTAGTGCATATCTTGTTTGAAAATGTCAGCATCAGCCTCAAAGTTGATTTATAATTTTGTTGAGCATAAAGTCTGTAAAGCTAATGTTTACGTGTCACCATATCAGACTTTTACATTCATTGAATCACCTGAAAATGGATGAAAATATCCAAATATCCTGGAAATACTCAGAAGATACAGGAGATCCTTCTCTTCATTCAGGGCGTCCAGCTGTCTCTGTGGAGGCTCTCATAAGCTGCCGTCCATTTGTCCCATAAATTATTGAACTGTTCCATATCAAACATCTCAGAGTGTCTCAGAGTACGCGGCTCCACTTTGCACCATTTGCTGGTGATTTCTGTCGGTCAGGCTGCATGTAGCTTCCAGCATGGGCTCGTACATCGTCCCAGGATTTGTTCATGCAGCTTTTTTTCTCTGCACACGGCCTGTAGAGTCGATGCAGATTTAATGAAGCATCAGACTGTTAAACCTACGACTCAAAGACGAGCTGCTGTGACCCCGTCACATTGTGTCACGTTGTGTCACGTTGTGTCACGTTGTGTTTGTGTGTTTGTGTTTGTGCAGCCGTCCAGGAACCCCGTTCGCACTCAGGACCTGAAGATTTTGTGTGCCGAGAACGAGCAGACACGAACTTGTTGGACGTCTGCGTTCAGATTGTTCAAGGTGAATAAAACAGAATAAACATGTTTACTGTTATTAACTGACAGCCTTTAATCAACGACTGATTGTGTGTTTGTGTGTTTGTGTGTGTGTGTGTGTTTGTGTGCGGTCAGTATGGGAAGCAGCTTCAGTGTAACTACCAGTTATCCAAGTCGGCCCCTCGAAGCCTGGAAGGATCCCGACTGTCAGATGGCAAAGTGAGATCTGCAGACATGATGCACCATGGAGGATTCTGGGTAAACATTTTGTGCCGTCACCTCACATTTGTGCTGTTTGTGTAACTGTGTGTGTGTGTGCAGTCAAAGTCGGAGGCGAGCCTGGTGGCCATGGACTTCTCTGGGAAGGCCGGCGGACGCGTGATTCAGAACCCGACGGAGGCCCAGAGCGCAGAGAGGGAGGAGGGACAAGCCTGGAGGGTGAGGAACGAGGGAGGGAAGGAGGGAGGATGAACAGTAATGTTCATAAACTTTATAATAAACTCTCTAAGAACCTTTTTGCTCGCTGCCACGAGAATTTTTAGTAAATATTTGTCCCTGTTATGCTTTAAATGTTGAGACACATAAACTCAACATCCCGGAAAATAAAGTGAAGTTTTGGAAAAGTCATGTAAAATATTTTTTATAAATATTTGAACACAGTTTGATGAACTTCAGTTTTAACCTGAGAGCTGCAGAGGGGATCGTTTTTACCTCTGAATATTCGACCATTAAACTTTAATAATTCTTAAATATTTATGTCTTATCTACATTATCGTCCAGTTTTAATACAGTCTTGTTATTACCGACACGACTGCTGCTCAGACCTACAAAAATAAACTCCATGCTGAGAAACCAGGACGATTCTTTGAGGAGAATCTGAAGCGTCTCCACAGATCTCTGATATTTTCACCTTTCTGCTCACTGACAGAGGAGGGAGGCCCTCAGGTGCAGTCTGCCCAACCTGAACTCTGGAGCGAGACCTTCCTGTAAGTCCACATGAGAGGAGACCAGGTCCTGATCCAGGACTTGTTCAGTTCTGAACACATCACACTGTGTGCTCGCTCACTCCTTCTTCTTGTTTTTGTCTGCAGCCATCCACAAGTCCCAGCCGTGGTTTCATGGCGGCGTGTCCAGAAAGGAAGCACAGAGGCTGATAGAGAAGCAGGGCCTGGTGGACGGGTGAGTGCAGGACGGACTCCTCCTCACGATTTATGTCCGATGAGATGAACCACAGACTGTATAAAACATGGACGTAGTCTCCAGGTTTCTGAAAGGTTTCAGAAAGTTGATTTTTAAACGACATAAATGTTCTAATGTTCGTCTGTGTGTGTTGTAGGATGTTCCTCATCCGTGAGAGCCAGCAGCACGCGCAGTGCTTCGTCCTCTCGCTGTGCTACAAGCTGAAGACCAAACATTACCTGGTCATCCCTGTGAGTCCACCTCATCCTCTCAAACAAACTCACTCTGTCGCTAAAATAAAGATTCACTGCTCGTCCTGACTCTGACTCTCATCTCGTCCCTGCAGTGCGAAGACAGTGGCAGGAAGTACTTCACCATGGACGACGGCCTGACGCTCTTCATCGACCTCCTTCAGCTGGTGGAGTTTCACCAAATCAACAAGGGCATCCTGCCCGTCTGCCTCAAACACCCCTGCGTCTGTGTAGCACTATGAGTCCTTTACGGTCCACGATCATCGCCTGGTCTAAAGTCTAAAGAGTGAACGCGCCATGAGTGTCGGTATCTGTCAGGCACAGGCGATAAAGAGCAATAAGACGACGGAGTGGTGCAAAGGTGTGTGATCATGTGATAAGATAAAGACGTGGACTTCTGGGAAGTGACATGAAGCATGCTGTCCTCCTCCTCGCTGTAGTATTTTTAATTATTTTCACTCCACGTGCAGCTCCAGACATCCAGAGAGCGTTTTTAACTCAAATTAATGAGCTGCCATCCCGGTGGTGACGGCTTCATTAGCTGCGCCGGACAGGCGTTTAGCTCTTTCTGTGTCATAACGTGCACTTTGACTCAGATCCACGGTGAGAGGTGGAGGGACGAGGAGGAAACATTTGACTGTGGCTGAAGAACCGACGGACTGTGGCCACCAGATGGCGCTCTGAGTCAAAGCTCAGCAGAGGAGTTCACAGGAAGTGAACGTGTAGATATGAAGATAATTGTGATATTTTAATGATGAAAACATCCCAGGTTGCAACCATGTAGCATGTAAAACTCTCACTCTTCTGACTGTTTGACTGTTTTGTACATTTAACTTCTTATTTGTGCCTTTCAAAGACAATCTCACGTGTTTATTAGAACAAAGTTTAAGTATGTTAACGACTATTTAATCGCTATATTTGCACAGTGAAGTGATGGTGAAGGGGCACTGCATTAAACAACCAAATATCTGAACATGAACATGAACATGTGTTTTATGAGGGTGCATTAAAACTGTGTGAGACCCCCTAAAAAAAAGACATCCACTGAGTAAGCTGTGGTTAAAGCTCTGGAAAAAAAAAGGGAGTAAGCAGACCTTTACTTTATTTTACAGGTCTGTAATGTTCCTAATAATTTCCCTGAAAGTTTCCTGTTGATTCCCGGTGAAACAGAGACGATAAAGTCTTTTTGAACAGCAGGTCAGACGTCAGTGAAGTCTGAAATTATAAATCCATAATAAATTAATGTTTACTTGTTTAGATGGAGCAAAATATTCCTATTTTTCCTCTAATTAACACCAAACGTTGCTTACTACCAGCTCATTTTTCTCAGAAGTTATTGAGAAAGTGTCTCTGACCTTTTATGTTATTGCTGGTCGTGAAAACACGTTTTCTTTTTGAATATTTGCACTTCCTGTTTGAATTTTGATCGTGAAGATCCGGAGCGAAAAATGTCAAAATGTTTGACGTCATTCATTCAGTCCAGAGTTTACCGTCGTCCCACATTTTGTTTTAATCTAACAGGGTTCGTTTGTTTTATATGGACCTGTTTTACTGTTTATTATATTTTGAATAAATAATTTCATATTAAACTTTTCTTAAATTTAAAATGCTGTCATAGCTCTGTTTTCATCAGTGTTTAATCACTTGAAAATATGAATCTTTATGTTTTTGTTACCTTAAAATAAGAAGGACAAACTATGACCTTAACCTCATCTTTGTATGCTCAGAAGGGTTAAAAATTAAGTCCAAGAACTGGAGCACAGTTGGTACTCCTCCTTCAGTTAAAGGATGTGAATACTTCCTGAGGAGAGAAGGAGCTGCTCCTCCTGATTTAAATTAGATGATTATAAAACCACCCAAAAAAGCTGGACTCAGTCCTGACATTGGTGGATCAACATAAAAGGCAGCCTGGAGGGGTTTTTCCTGACAGTCTGCACGGATCACAGATCCTCTGCTGGATGCCTCCGAGCTCTGCACCAAAGCTTCAGAGGCTAAAGAGCTGATTTCTCCACTGACCTACTCTCCATGTTACTGTGTGTGTGTGTGTTTAAATACCAGTGTGCTCGGGTAACCCTTCCTCCTCACTGGCCACCCCTTTCTCTCCAGTGGAAGAGGGGTTACCATGGCAACAAATTTTTGGCCTAGATGGTCAGGTGGAGTGAATTAAGAATATAAAGAGAGAGAGAAGTCCAACACTTCTTATTTATATCTATATATAGGAGTCAAATATTGAAGATTTAAAGCAGTGTGGGTCTGTCAATTTGCAGATAATACTTACTTTAAATATGAATTTGAGGTTGTCATTTTGCTTCTTGTGCCATATTTTACTGTTAAAAAAAATTCTTCCCTTAAAAAGGAATAAATGAAGAGTAAAGAAAAGAATTAAACATCTGTCAGGTACAGATAAAGAAGCTTTAAACTCTAATGTCTCAAAATGTCAGTCTGTAGAAGATCTTGGACCTGTTACATCTGTAAAAAATACAAAATAAGTAGAAATATAAAAAATATATTAGAATCATCTGTTAGACTGAACATCCGGATTTAATACAAACAAAACAAAAAACATTAAAACACAAAAAGTAACATGTTTAATATTATTTTATGGAAATACTTTCTAAATTATTCAAATATGTCTCGTCATACTTGTTAAGTTGTTTTTATTTTTTATTTAAACTTAAATATTTTATTCTTTGATGTGTAATCTGAAGAGGGGACAGAAACACCGCCCGTCGAGCAGCCAAGTGACACAAATCAAACACCCCCGCATTAACCGACAGGTGCTGCTGAGGTCAAACTGATCGGCGGGCGTTATTAACGGTTATGTCCGTTTAAAATACACGAAATACCGCGTTTATTAACTGTAAAATGGCGACTGAAAGAGAACAAGAAAAGAAGAAGAAGAAGAAAAATGGAGGTAAAAGAAAAAGAAAGAAGATTTTTATTGTTTCTTCATCGTCAAGATTGAGCGGGAAAATGAGCGAGCGAGCTAACGGCTAACGGTGGCTAACGGCGTTCAACGGCTAATGGTAAGTTTACACCTGCTGTCTGTTTGATGCTGTGTGTTGAAGTGTAGCTAACAGTGTAGCTAACAGTAAGAGTGATAGGTTTGAATAGTCTAAAAAATAGCTCCTAACTCCTTTCCTAACCACTTTTCCTTGGCCTCGATGGAAAACGTCACGAGGTGAAGGAGAGGTCGTAAGGAGTTAGGAGAAGACGACTGCGCTTACGCTAGACTACGTCATGACGTGACTGCGAATGTTATTGACGTGATCTGTGGTAAAACTACAAAGTCCAGAAGATGGACTACAAAACGCTTCATCTTTTCGTCGTGCGCTCTGACCGTGACGGCACCTCCTTTCCTTCCCTAAAGGACGGTCCGGTCTAATAAAAAGCCAATATCGGTCAGTTAATAGTTTGAAATTGAGTTTTGTGTTGTTCTCTAATTTATTTAATCAGTAATTTGATTCATTGATCAGCTGCTGAGTGAATGATTTACTTAACATGTAGCTTTTCTGTTGTTAGCTCAGGTTGTCAGCTGCTGTTCTTCCTCTGCCTCCGTCTTAGTTTATTTTGAGTTTCTGTGATTGTTCACTTTCGTGTACGGAGCGCTGGCACAGAAAGGCAGCAGGTTGATCCTCTTTAAACTCAGTTAAAGTATCTTTTTATGTGATGAATAGACTTCTTCTTGTGCAGGTGTGAATCGTGACCCTGGCTCTCTGAGTTAGCAGCTGGTTTATTCTCTCCGAGCTGCCGTCGTCTCCTTCAGACTCTCCACTTTCTTTTCAAACTAGAAAGGCACACAGAGGTGAAGTGGAGCCTCTGAATAGTCCAGACATGAGAAAATGTTCATGTTAGCCCGCTATCAGCCTGCTGAAGTGTGGACAGTTTCCTTACCTTTCACCCAGTGCATGCTGGGATATATTCAAGGGCTCTTGTGACCTTGAATTATGAGGTGTAGAGGATGGATGAAAGGACTTCACCCACCTTCCTGACACCTCTGACATGACTCTGGTCGTCTCCATGTTGGTAATAATGAGCAGTAATGAACTCATCTGTGGACGTCAGCAGAAGTAACATTGTCAGTAATGTGGTCGTCGTGTGTTTGCTTCATTTCGACCCGGTCGGTCCTCCGTACGGACTCTACGGCTTACTTCTCCAGGAAATTAGCCTTAGAGTGTGTGAAATCAGAGGACCAAACACAAACAGAACGTCCGGTGTGGAAGACAAATTTCAAAATAAGAAACATTCTGACTGTCGTGTTGTTAAGTCATATCTCAGCTGGGTGTGTTTCTTTAATGTCTGACACAGCAGGGCCAGTTTATGATTAAATACAGTAAATATCTGACAGATTGTTCCTTTAAAAGCTGTAAAGTTTCTCTTTTAATATAACGGATGCCACCTGCCCAGTGTTCTGTGTTCACCGTCTGTTTACTGTGACTGCAGATCACAGTTTTCCCACTGTAAGTCAGTGTTGCCAGTTGTTGTTGTCGTTGTTGTTTTGCGGCTCGTTTTCTTTGGACCAGAAATGAAGCGTCAACAAAGGCGAGCGATTACCGTCGGTGTGTCACTGCCAAACTTTAATGGGAGCTGTGCCATGATGGGAGGAAAGCAGCACAGACGGCTCACAGAGGAACAATTGCTTTGTAAATCGTGTGTGTGTGTGTTTTTACCCTTCATTATAAACTTTAGAAAACATAACAATCAAATCAAATGTTAAATCGTTTTGTGAAATGATGTCCGGTCACGTCTGGAGCGAGTTTACCTGACCCACTTTATGGAGGCAGACGTCAAAGTGTGTGTGTGTGTGTCTGTGTGTGTGTGTGATTGTTCTGAAATGAAATCTAAAAATACACCTGCTCAATTAAAACCAAGCCAGTGACAA
The DNA here is from genome assembly GCA_028641955.1 of Protonibea diacanthus. NCBI lineage: Eukaryota > Metazoa > Chordata > Actinopteri > Sciaenidae > Protonibea > Protonibea diacanthus. Next base: position 19,867,169 of record CM053996.1, on the reverse strand, counting down.
ACACACTGTGCTTCAACAGCAGGTTAACATCAGCTGATCCTGCGCGAACAGTTTGAATGCTTTAACTGTGAGTCTTTGTAACTCTGTGTGGTTTTTATATTATTGTCAGCAGGAGATCAAATAATTAAACCTCTCAACGTGTGAATGCAGTTACTCTGAAGCTGCTTTTGACTTTAAAGAGTCTGCACTCCATCTACAGTATCTGTGAGATGCTTTGTGTTTGTTTACAAACCTGTTAGAGCTCCTTTATCGTTTTTTATTCTTTATTTATTCTTCTATCCGTCAGATATCTGCGTCTCCTTAAGCGTGTCCTCGCTCTGCTCTGTGGTTTCCTTTCAGTCCTGTGTCGGCGTAGTTTTGCTAACTCGTACTTGCCGACCTGTCGTCTGTAATCACGCAGAGCTGCCTGCTGATGTAGGCAGTATAGGCGCAGGTCAGGGGACGACACCGGCTGTGGGTCATAAATAAATGATAGAAAAATTCAAAACAATGCAGCGATGCATGCTGATGATGATCGACGGGTCCTATTCACCTCACATACGATTATGAGACATGTATTATTCACGCCTGCCCACCGTTATAATGAGGCTGAGTTTGTTAAAGTTAATAAGCTGCTGTGCTGTTATCCTGTGAGCACAATGACACAGCAAAAAAAAACAAAAAACACCCCCAGTGCATTGATTTGACAAAATGAGGTTCGACTCATTGATGTTTGGGCGGCCTACTTTCTTCATCCCCAGAAGGAACTTTGTACAAGAAAGTGTGGAAGGAAGTCTGAAGAGTTACATCAGGAACAAAACGAGTTGAACACTGATAAATATATATACTTTATATATTACAACACTAAATTTACATGATTTGTACAGTGTGCAAAAACGACTTTATTAAATATTTCTCTCGAGAACAAAATATTAATAACTAAATAAACAGCCCAGCTTCGGTGTGTCAGGTTCAGAGGGGTACTGAGTCTGAAGCGCCCTGATGTCTGTTGTTGCTCAAGATGAAACAGGCAAATCATCATCATCTTCATCAGCTGCACAAAGTTTCAGAAAAGTATCTCATATTGTACTTTCCACCTCTGTTGATCTCATTTTTTTTAGGTCACCATCCAAACTTTCACACAGGTGAGCGAACAGGATGGTGAGCTGTGTTTTTAATCAGGTTTCATCTGTAATTTGACACCAAAGGTGAACCTGAGCGCCGCCGTCCCGGTGTGACCTCATTCAGGAAAAGTTAACCGCTGCCCCCTTTTTTCATTTCCAGCCTCGACCCTCACAGTCTGTGCACGTCTCCGTGAACCGGCGTCTCTCTTCCTGACATCCGGCCACATTCAGTAACACCACATCACTCTTTTCCTCTCCGTCTCCGTCGTGTAATTGCCGCTCCTGCGTGTGATGTATGTGCTGTTACTGTACGAATCTGCAGCATCGACTGCATCCCGAGTCATTATTCAGCTCCCCGGCCCGACCGAGCAAGAGAGCAGCTGCTCCTGCTGTCACCGGTCAACCAGGAATCCATGAATCTGTAATTATCCTGTCATCTCTGTCTGTCTGCTGCTTTTATCCCACCTTCTCTGCTCTGACTCTGTATTTATCCCATCTGTCTTCATCTGTCTTTCTACTGTCTGTCCACCTGTCACCTCTCAGTCCTCCTCCTCCTATAGGATGAGGATTTCTTCACAGCCATCCTGTCTTCATCCTTTCACTGCTCTTTTTGTTCCACGTCTGAAAGCAGTGTTTACATCGAAAACATGGATGCTAATTGAGAAAATTTGTTGTAAACTTTCCTCTCATACACTCGTCTTTTCCCTTCACTCCTTCAGGGTGTGATTTGTCTCTCGCTGGGCTGTGACTTAGTGTGTTAATTACCTCACCACCTATAGAAAGGTGCCGACGATGTCGCCACACAAACGATGCTCGATGAGATTCCAGGAGAGAGAAACCAAGGCTGAGCATACATCAACCTGAGATGTTTTTCTATTACCCACCTGTTGCACGGGATTGGTGAGTGTATGTGTGTGTGTATATATGTATGTGTGTGTGTGTGTGTGTGTGTGTGTGTGTGTGTGTGTGTGTGTGTGTGTGTGTGTGTGTGGTAAAGCCTCCCTCAAGGACAAAGAGAAGACACTCCTGAGCATTAGGGCAAGCTTGGGAGCATCCGCCCTCTCAAGGACCAGCGAGCGTTATCTTTAATTTATCGCCATGTTTTATTTACCAGCCAGTCGATTCAGGCCACCCAGAAACAAACGAGGCTTTGTGTCAACGAGTGAAGAGCGTCAGTCCACTCCACCTGTCTCTGAGCGCTGAGCTGCACTCACCTCAATTTATATTTCATTCACTTCATCGGGATGCTTTTTTTCTTTCTTCTATTCAACCCTGTTTTGTAGCTTAAAACCAAGCAGCAACCTGCATGTCTGTAAAAACTGCAGTTCCTCAAACGTCAACTTGAGGCTGGTTCCAGAAGTGAGTCAGTCTCCATAAGTCCCCATGTTAAAATGTCCAACTGTACCGAGGGTGAATTACAGCCACCTGTAACGACACCCACCTGTCAATCAAAGCGTCCACGCTCTTAATCCTGCATAACTTTAAGCCTTAATATAATGTGAACAGGTGAGTTGTATATAAATTCACCCTCAGTACAGTTGTCATGAACGGGGAAATTAGCTATAGAGACCAAAACTGTTTTTTGTACCAGGCTGTAAACATGTTTATTTCTGCTGTGAACATGGGGACTTATGGAGACTGACTCACTTCTGGAGCCAGCCTCAAGTGGACGACAAGAGGGACTGCGTCACAGACACTACATCTGTTTTTATTACGATTCAGTCCACTGTTCAGGAGACTTCCAGGGATCTCTGGGCAGCTCTTCACAATAATGGTTTTAATAATGTTAAGTAGTTACCATTAGCAGTAATACGCTGTATATAATGTTAACGTTGTATTCAGTATAGTGGATCCGCTACTAACGGCTCAAACGTTTCCTTACTCCCCTCCACGGAGACGCTATGATCAGGTGTCATAGTGTGTATGACATACAGCTCCTCTGACCCTGAACACACACACACACACACACACACACACACACACACAGAGTCACAGTCTCATTAATTCATGGCCTTCAACTCAGGATTGAATTACAGCTGGAGCGAGTGCAGAATTTACTTTGACATTATCCTTTGTTGGGCACGCCCTACACACACACACACACGCACACACACACACTCAGAGATCAGCTCCGTCTGCAGTGTTGCATCACGCGTGTACAAACAGCCCTCTCTTCATACCATCAGTGTTTGCTTCTCACTCTTTGCTTGCTCGTGTTCATGATTCATCGCCTTCGTTTAATTTGTCGTCTCAAACTGTCACAAACGTCTTCACTCACTTTATTTTTCTGTCCATCTTTCGATCATTCGCCTCCTCTGCTCAGGTCCACACAGTGATATCGGATTACTGCTGTGTATTCCCACAGACACGTGCAAGCACATGATTCAAATCCAATGCGTATATCGACGGCGCTCACATCAAAGGCAGCTGGAAAAGGGGCGCCGGCTCTTTAAGAGCATCAGGACGGGGAGGGCTGAGCATCCATAAAACATGAGTGTATTCAGTGGCCATGCTAAGACATGGTGAGGAGCGCCTCTGCACTCCGGCGTGCTCTCATCCCCATCACAGGCAGAGCGTCCCCCGTCCAACCAACACATGCTGACACAGCCCAGCCAGACGCCGAGACATGGACGCACGGGGAAGGAAGGGATAAACCTGGAGTGAGGGAAGACAGGAAGCACGAGAAAACAACAGTAGAAGAAGAAGAAGAAGAGTGAATGGACAAGAAAGAAAACGCTTAAAGAAGATCGGAAAGTGATGCCGCGGTAGAGGACAGTAAACAGGTGCATCGAGGCGGAGAATGGGCAATTCCTCCTTCCCAGGCATGTCCCCTCTCTCTCCGTCCATTCTGTAGTTGCAGGTATTTCTAACTTGAGTGCCCTTCTCTGACGCGCTGGGGGTGCTGGGAGACTACTGCTGTTTACCTCCGCTCTCCTCCTCAGTGTGCTGCTGTCTGTGTGTGCATGCATGTCTCTGAGTTAAAACATGTCGACTTTCTCTGACTTCAGTCTGTGAATGTGATCTGAAATCTGGGACAGAAGCTGACGCCTCTTCTAAGTTTCTTCTATGTGGTTTGATTTGAGATGAAGCCTCTGATTGATACAGTTACTATAACGAGTTTAAAGTGCTACAGCCCATTTGTAAGTCTTTGAAATGCATTTCAGCTCACATATTGAGTGTCTGAGAGGATCAGGGGAGTGTGTGAGCATCTGCTGGTGTCGGTTGCGTCTGGCAGCAGCACTTGTTTACTGCCTGTGTGGATGGGAGGCTGTTGATGTTCTGCCTCTTGGTGGTTGGCATCTGTGGCAGCATGAAAGAGAGCTATTGATGGATGTGCAGAAGCTGCCGTTGGTCGGAGAGATGGAAAGAGTAATGCAGACAATGATGCTAGTTTGTAGGTTGTTTGCTGGGCGGTTTGAACATCTAGATCTCCACACAGAGGCAGCTGTAACGGCAGAAACTCATTTACATTGCATTAAACTCAAAATGGGTCATCTGTTTAATATTATAGTGGGCGAAACGTTGAGGTGGATTTGAATTCGTTTAAACTCTTTGAGTTACAGAGCATCAGATTTTCTTTAAGGTGAACCTAGAGGTTGATGATAAGGCAAGATGTGATCAGTAAATTATATTATCTAAACCCTGCTGGCTGCATGTAGCAGGTTTCCTCCAGTGCGTTTCATTGATGTATTATAATAACAAAAATACAGTTTATTAAAATAAATCATCTGTTTGAAAAAATGGAGCACAGGCACAGTTTCACCCAGTAAACACCAAATATTTGATGAGTTTGACTTTGAAAGCCGCCGTCTGCTAACTAAATTTATCATGACTGAGATGCAGAAAGATTTGAGGGGCGCGCCGCCTCAAACGAAACGCTGAATAGTTTAAATGTTCACATCACAGTAACATCATGGGGCCGTCGTGACTCCACAGACAGTTTATGTATCCAGCTTTGAAGAGCTGTGCTCAGACTGCAGCCACACGCAGCCCACGTCGGATTTTTTTGTTCATACGTGACTCTGATCTGCTCATTGCAGCCTAACGGCAAAACCCCACCGGACACGTCTCTGTCACGATTTGATCCGTTCTCCAGGCAACTTCTTTTCTGGTTTTAAATATGTAAATATGCTACATAGTTAAATTGTTTCCCTTTTGTCTGTTTTAACGATCAGCAGTTTGCATGTTTTATTTTGAAAATCCACCAGTAGGTGCTAAGTCTTGCAGTGTGAACGTAACTGAACATGCAGACAAGCTCTTAGTGGTCACATGGTTTAACACTGACTCTAGAGTCTGTTTTTGCCACACGATTATTTCTTCTTTGTTTGTTTGTGAGGTGAGGACATTGCAATTACAGTTACATCATTAGATGGAACTAAATCCTACTCAATGACCACTTTAAATTTAGGGGAATTCAACCTGGAAAGTCCTTGAAATGTCCTTGAATATGATGTTTAAGAAGGCGTGGGAACCCAGAATTATTTGAGTTTGTATGACACATCGCCGAGCCGTGTCCCCGACTTATCGTATCATTTATTGTGGAGTGGACGTTATATTTTTTATCCAGAAGTTAAGATAAATTTTCATTTTTATTATTATTTTTATCTTGTAGAAAACGACGCTGATCACTGTCTGACACACGAGGCTCAAACTGCTGCTGCAGACTTCACTGCAAAATGGAGGTTCTCTTTCTTTAATCAGTATTGATTTACATGATACCGCCTCTGTTCAGCCTCCAGCACGCTGCACAAATCTGTGTCAGAGCAAGAAAAGACTCGAGTCTCTTGAACATTTTGGGGGAAAAAATTAGAAAAACAGCAGTGATGTTAAAATTCAGTGCGGCTTGGCGTGAGGCCTGTCACAGAATCGCTGAGAGGATTAAATCTGAAACACAGACTACAGAGTCGCCCTTGAACATCTCCAACTTATCTCTTTGTGCTGCACGACTGTGTGAGTCATGTCACCTCAATGACATGCCGGAGCCCTCCTCATCTCCCCAGGAGGGTTTGAGAGGGCGGGGTTGGGCGGGTGGAGGTAGTAGTCGTGGTGGTGGTGGTGGTGGTGGTGGTGGGTAGCAGATCAAGCGTGCTGCAATCACAAGTGACTGGGGAGCAAAAGAGAAGGAGAAGAGACAAGCGAGAGGATCTGTCAGAGAGCCAAGGAGCGGCAGCCAAACAGCAGTTTTCCCACGTCAGTCTGATCAAACTTGTTGACATGTGGAAGGAGACGGAGGAGACGGAGGAGAGCCGGGCAAAGGGGGGAGGAGATGAAGGGCAGAGGCAGGAAGCTGAGGAGCAGAGGGTGCCGACATCACAGCAGTGATTGATGTGGAGCCACCAGGTGAGGGCGAGCCGACTCTAATATTGACTCAGGGACGTCTTTTCTTCCTCCCTAGAGCTGCTTCGCTCTCTGACATTGAGAGACCGAGCAGCCGTTTGATCGCCTGCCGCTTGCTTTGACTCCTTTTATGAGTCAAAACATCATTTTCAAGAAATTTGGTTCAACGCTCGGAGACTGCAGATGCTGCTTCTGACACCAGAGGCTTCATCGAAACGTGCAAGAACGTGAAGCTTTAACAGTTTAATCTCTTCATCGAGCTGACAGCTTACACCTAAACCTGATTCCTCCTGTAGATTCTCATGATTGATTCATATTTTAGAATGATTGATTTATCATTTCATCTATAAAATGTAGTTACTGTTGAATAAAATAGTCCAATTGTTTTGCTAAATGCATCATCAATAGTCGTAAAGTAAAAATAGAGATACTGTAGTACATTATTATTTTATACTGCATTTAAAATCTGTGCAGACTTATCGAAGCTCCTAATGTTTCAGTTTGTGTTGACACCATCAGAGAGGTTTTAATGTAACTCATGTTAACATGTTAACACTGTTAACCCTTCGATCTCTGCGTGTTTGTGGCTGTTGACTTGTGTCTCTGTTTCTTGGTGTGGTGTCAGTCCTCTCCCCGTCTTCGTGATAGATCCTCGTGTTTGAAAGCGGTATAATGACTCCTGTGGCGATCGCCTTTTGAGCGGAGTTCAGGCTGAGAGCAGAACCTGTGGAGCTGGCAGAGACTCAGTTTCCTGTTCAAGGACACTTCTTCAGTCGAGCAGCGGTAACTCTGCTCACTGTTTGTCCCTGCAGCCTGTTTGGCAAACACTGATCAAAAGAGATGACGGCAAACTTTAGATTAAAATTCATTTTGGGTGAATTACCTTCAGACAGTGTTTGATCACATGAAAATAGAGGTGCATGTAATGAGGGCGGATTATCAGCCAGATCACCTGCAGAGGTGGTCAGGGACACAACGTGACATCAAAGCGTAAATACAACTGAGCTGAACGGTAAGATAAGGTGGACGTAGATGGAGTAGACTGCACATCAGTACTGCTGCACACCGGGACAAACACTTAATGTTTAATAAGAGGGGACAGATAATTATTGCAGTCTGGAGTTTTGCCTCCACGGTAACGAGAAAACTTTAAAAACACTAAGTGTGAACGTAAAGGTGATATGAGCTTGCGTTATTGTGCGGCTAACGTGTCCGTATACAGGTTGCATTTTAACTCCAGCAGTAAACGGGGTAATCGATCTGAAATGAAGTGGGTGCAGTTATTTTATTGTTCACTGACGACGTTGTCACTCTGTTGCTGCAGCCTGAGGTGCGATCTGAGTATAGATGTAACAGGAAACAAGATTTTTAGTGTATAATTAAACAACCACAGTCTTCTCCTTCACAGAGAGCAATGAAACATTGATGACGCATCACAGCAGAGACTTATTAAGAATAAATCTCAGTTAATTCGGCTCCATCATGCTGGCCTGGGATAATCCTGGCAGTCTGTCTGCAGATGTTGTTTAATTTATTCAAAGTGGATCAAAAACTCCACTGCAAGGTGCTTTTAAGATGGATGTCATGATCGGTGGGATGTCACTCACACTGGCAGTCATTCATAATCAAAGTTGTGTCTGGTAAAAAGCATGTAGGATGTCCACAGATTTTCTAGAACATCTTTTCATCCACTTAAAACTTAAAACTTGACCTGTTTTGGCCCCCCGGTGCTCGTTCCTCACCAGCTGTCCTCAGACTGCTGATGTACAGTACGACATCCGAGGCTTCCAACTCATGCTGCCACAGTTTCTTTTTCATTAGCTCATAGCAGTAGCTGCATAGCGGTGGACATTTAACACACACTCATTGCTGTTGGCTGCTGTAAATACGGATCGATATCTGTGACACATCGCTCTACGTTTGCTGGAGAAAATGAGGAAGCAAACAATGCTCTGCTTCCTCTTTCATGGGATCTTTAAACTCTTTCCTCTGCATCAGACAAAGCTGACAGCACAGAGGAGTGTGAGGACTCTGAGGAGAAAATCGAGGCTGATTTTCAGAGGAGAATGTGCCTGTTGTTGTTGGAGGACAGATGCTGATGACTGTCATACAGTGCTGTATGCACAGGGAGATTTAAATAACCAGGTGTTTTTAAAGGCAAATCCCTCTGTATGAAGACTGATGAAGATGAAGAGGCTTGGAGGGAAAATACTTTAGTGCTTTAGAAAATCTTGTCTGGCAATGAAAAGAAGGATTAAAAAAAAAGTGACGCAGCCTTTTATGCTTTTGTCATCAGTATTTCTGTATTCCAGCCTCCAGAAGCCGAGTACAAGTGGGAGAAAAATGGAGGGAATAAGCTGAGAGAACGTCTCCTGAAGCGACCAAGGTTCCTCTTATAAATCAGATTAATTGCAAACTACTGCATCACACTTTTCTCAGTAGCAGACGCTCCCATTTTCCTCTGCAGCTCACAGCCGCTGGACATAAAGTGCCGATAATGACCTGAGGCCTGCTAATGTGGACAGCAGCCATTTAAACTCTCTGCAGAAGGAAAGGGCTCGACACTAGACTCAGTCTTCACAGCAGCTGTGCATTATTCTATAAATGATCACACACATGCAGACTCAGAGTCTTCATCATCGACCAGCAGCTCTAAAGTAGACTCCTGCAGCGCCGCCTGATCCTGACAGTGGTCGTCGTGATGCTTCTCCACATCAGTGTGTGTTTGTAGGCGAGTGTTTTATTGCTAATCGTGTTCACCGCATTAAAGGAGACGTCTTTGAGCACCGCTGTGGCTGTAAATGTTTTTTATTGCATCACGGCTTTATTAGACAAAAGTGTGGTTGAGATCACAGGTACAATTATCAGGATAAAATGCAGCAGACACCGTCTACATCACACAGCGCTGACGTTAATGTCTGTAGTGCACAACAGACACATCAGCAGAGGGAGTGGATGTTCAGTTTAGATCCGGGGAGTGAAGAGTGGTGGAGTTGATGCCGGGAAAAGGACAGTGGTTTATCTTGATGGGTTGACAAACATCAATAAAGATGCAGCCGGTGTATCTTCAGTCCACTCATGTTTAAAGCTGCATTCATGTTGGTCGTGTTCCTCAAGGCGTGTTTGGACTGAAACCATTAAAGATGCAGAGGATGTTAGTGAGGTCGTGCTTCTTCATGTACCAGCGATGCAATCCAGGAAGTCCACTTAATCTTTTATAGTAAGACATCTTTGAGCACTGCTCACTGGTTTGTTATCATAGACTATATAAAACATCCATGACGTCACACACAGGTTTCTTCTCTGTGGCTCTGACCATCTCCAGCTTGGCAGTCAGTGAACGAGGTCGGACGCGGATGGTTGTTGCTCTCACAGCTGTGTCTTAGTTTCTGTCAGCGTATGACAAGTTAATAAGACTCAGATAAGACTGTGTAAGTTGTGTTGGTCCTTTATGTCTGTTAGTGTGTGACAGTAACACCGCCTCAGCTGAGAGTTGGCAAAAGTTTGTGTGTCCTCCATTTCTTTTTCACAACTGGCCACTACAAAGCGTTAATCCTGATGTCCTGATCAGTGATGGCGATCAGCGGGCATCGATTTAGGTTTTTGCCTTTGCTGTATCGTCTGCGTGGTCCTCTTCAGATGAATGAAAGGCGCTCAAGTCTCTCTGAACACAGCTTCACCTGAGAAGGGTGAGGCGTGACAAAGGTGTCAGGGTAAACCTAACCTCAGGCAGGACATCAGAGCTTCACCTCAGGATGCTGTATTGATCCCTTTAAAAGAGTCCTCCGGAGCATTTTGTGACTTTTTGTCCTTTTGACTTGACTCAAGCTGCAAAACACTGCCTGTCCTACACTTCCCATAATGCAGTTCAAAGCTGCACAAACACAGTATCTCTTGGTTAAACTCTGTGTCAGCTTTCTCTGCTCCTCCAGAGCTGCTGAAGATGTTTTACGGCTGTTTTCACAGGCTGAGCGGCGCTCACCGTGACTACTAAATTGACTTTGACATGTTAAATTGGTGAAGTGCCTTTTTAAATCCCACCAGAGACTTGTTACATTAGTACAGACCCGTCTCACGGCAGACATTTTTATTATCTACCACAGGTGTAACTAATGATATTAATAACTATTTAGCTGTGTCAGTCCAGAGTCCCGCTTTTGGCATATACATACTTGGCTCAGGGCTCACAGCTCACAAAATGTAATAGAGCCATTGTTAATTTTATTAGTTACAGCTCTGCGTCTGCTGCTTTATAAGGTCAAAATGTCTGCTGCTTTATTAACGGCGCTGAACAGTCTCCTCTCGGGTTATTGGATCCAAATGAAGAGCTCCATTATTTTGTTTTGTACTAAAGCTCGTAAACAAATTCTGTATCTGCAATAATCCACCGTTTATACTTTAAAGATTCCCCTGCAGCAGGTCCACGGTGTCCCAGCGTGTGTGTGTGTGTGAGTTTGATTCCCAGCTCAGCCAATCAGCTTCTCAGGCTGCAGCCTTCATGTTTCCCTCAGCAGAGGGTTGATTTCAGTATTAAACACATAAATGTGTTCTGCGCTCGTCCTCTTGTGTCTCTCCGTCAGTTTCCTGAGCTCAGAGAAGTCTCTGGATGAATTCTTGGTGTAGCTTTTACCACAGGAAAGCATTAAGAAGTGTGTGTGTGCGTGTATAAGAGAGAGAGAGGTTACTTCAAGGTCTTCTTGCTGCCGTCACACATTCTGGCATTTCTAGTGCGGTGGGAAATACATCCAGAGTCTAATTTGACAACTTTCCCTGAAAGACTGAATAACAGATCTTCGTCTCAGGTTTTTTTTCTTCTTCTTCTTTCTACAGCTGTAATGTTTTGTCCTTGATAAGAGATTTCTATTTCAGTGACATCTCTTGGTCGGGAACAGCCTATCAGATCGCATTACTGTCACACATAAGAGCACCGAGGAGTCTGCTTCCAGTGCTCGCCCTGTCGCAGGTAAAAAAAGTGACAGGAGGGAGAGAGACTGCAGGACGAAGAACTTTTATTTTTATTTTTTTTATTTGTGTTTTCATGAAATTCATCTGTGTCTGCTGCAGGCAGAGCGCCACACTTTGTTTCACACATTATTCATTTACTATGAATTGTGCATGCTGGATGCGTAGGCAGACATCACAGGGGATATCAAATTACAGGATTATATTATATCGACGGAGACTTCACTTTGTAACTCGAATCACAGACAAATTGACTTTAGACGTGACAGAGTGAGTATAGATTTATGACCAGGACCAATAAACACCTCGATGGAGCTGAATGAAATGCACAGAACCCGACAGACGTGACGGAGTACTGTCAATAATTTAATAACTCGAAGGTTGATAACAGTGACACCTCTGGTCAATAGGTGAACTGCAGTTAGCATCTTGTTGCTTGCATCATTTGTGGTATCGACCCAAAGTGTCATACATGAGACTGAATGCAGGAAAAGCTGCGTACATATGACCGTCTGCCTGCACGCGTCACGTGTTTGTATGTATGTTTTCTACATGTGCTGTGTGACAGCTCCGATCTCGCCCCACTCTTTGTTATCTCCCTGATGTGGCGTGACAGCTCTGACACGCGCCCTCTGAAAGCAAACAAACGCAGCTCGGCCGCGGTGATGACTAAATTACAGTGAACGACGTTTAACAAGCTACTCGTTTGCTGATTACACAGAATGGTGCTGAAACCCCGATCACACACTCGAGTGAAAAGCTTCTGTCTGAAGGAGTAATGAGGAGAGACGAGGACCAGGAAGTTATTGTGTTGTTGTTGTTGTCAGGCTGGGCAGTATAGAAGATGAAATATCAGAGCGGTCGATACAGATCAAGATAATTCTTTAATATTTGAAGTAACTCTGGCAGAAGCAGATGTAACAAGGTGATAATCGATGATCTTAACGTGAAGGATTGAATTCAGTGCACAGTCACTACAACAACCTTCATCTGAGTTTCTTCTGCTGTGGTGACTCTGACAGTAATTTGAGTGTGTGAGGTTGTAGCTGTGGAGGCAGCCGGCTGGAACGCTGCACTTTACTGCTGTTGTCTCTCTGTGTGTCTCTGCTGCTTCCACACATGGTTTCTCTGTCAGCGCGCGCACTCTCCATGCTTTATTACATGGTGATGTTTCAGGTAATAAACCAGGTCTGTGGTGTTTCTCGATGTTCTTGGCACAGCTAACAGTAAACATTAATGATCTTTGACCTGCACCACCTACACCACAGACCTTCTGGAGTTGCTGCTTACTCAAGTACTGGATGTAGTATCTAGTGATGTAGTTACTCAGTGAAACCTCCTTGCCTCACCCTCTGCTTCCTAGTGTGAAGGAGAAACTACAGTGCCTGTGAAACCTGTGAAAAACCCTCAAAGCCTTCAGCTACATTCAAAGTCAGGCGTTGCAGCGAATCGCTGCAGGTTTGGGGTGTTAGGGGTGTGTTTGTTTGTGTCAGGAAGTAATATTTTATTTCTCTGATTAACGACTTGAGTGATGTCTGCGCTTGCTTACTCTCATTCACTGTTTCACAATGGACTCACAACAGGAAGAGTGTCAGAGTTTAGATTCAGACATTTCAGGCTGACTGTGGAGCTTTGACCGCCCTCAGCGTCCGATTGGCAGCAGTGTGACGTCAGACTTTTTTTTTTTCGCCCATAATTTGGATCGACTTTCTCAGGCCATTTTGTTTGAAGCCAAAACAGACAGTCTGACTCAAATAAACGTGTTTACGCTGCTGCACCTGTGTCTTTAGTTTGTCCATGTTGGGCTACTGTAGGAACAAGGCAGACTCCGTGGACCTCAGAGGACCTGCAGGGTCAAATATTCAGCAGTAAACTGAGATTATCATTGTTGTGTGTTATCACAGCTGAGTGCATGCTGTGGATTAGTGACGGACAGGATTAAACTCCTGACCATTTTCTTGATTCATTGTTTGGTCAATAAAATGCCAGAAAATGTTGAGAAATAAAAAAAAAAGAAATTCAAATTATTTTGCCCGGCCAGCATCTAAAATCCAGAGATGAAAATGTTACTGTCACATGATGAAGAAAAGAAGCAAATCCTTAAATCAGAGGAGCTGAATCTGACTCAAAATAATCAAAATATCGTCAGTTTATTTCCTGTAGATGAAATAATTGATTAATCGACTCATCGTTGGAGCTACTTTTATACTGTTTTTGAATTTTAGATGACCAAATTAAAGATAAAATGAGGCACAGATATCCAAAAAAAACCCAGACTGAATGCAGATTTTATGGACGACTGTAGTGAACACTGACTACGTGGATCTCGTGTTGTTGTTTTCTGGCGTTCAGAGAGAGGAAACAGATTTAAGAGGAAGACGAATCTGCAGAGCGTGAGAGGAGAAGATGCAGATAAGAGAGAGCGATCTAATCAGCAGGCGGTTTTTGGTCGTACTTTTCTGCCTCTTTCACTCGCCTTGCTTCATGTCTTACACACACACATACACACTCGTCTCTGTGCAGCCCTCGCCTTCCTCAGCAGCCTTGGAAATGATTTCATTGGGATGACAGTGTGCCTCTTCCTCCATATTTCTGCCACCCGGGCCCTTAGCCTGGATCCAAAAGCAGTCTGCAATAACAAAGTCCCCCTCGTCCTCTCCCATCATTTTTTTTTTTCTGCCTCCACCCTCCTCCATCCACATCTACCCAATCTGATTTCAGCTGTGCTGAAAGTAACATTTTCTCCCCATCACAACATCTCTGATGCTTCCTTTCCTTCCCCACTTTCCTTCCCTCTCCATCCTTCTTCATTTCCCGTCGTCCACTAAGCAGAAAATGGGTCCAGTCTCCGTCTCGGGCTATTATCTGCATGAGCTATCTATCTTGATAATTGACTAGTAGGGGTAAATGTGACGGTGATCGGTGTGATGCTAATACATTCTGCCAATTTGACACGCTCATAATCCGTGATGGCTCGCGCCTCCACCCCGCAGCTATCACGGGAGGCGAGAGGTTTGACGTGTCGGAGCACCGTAGCATCATACACACAGTAGGCCGAACGAGTGCGTGGGTGGGTGGGGAGAAACACTCGGTCTAAATTAGGAACCGTGAGCGTTTGAGTGGGCACGGAGGAAAGAAGAGGAAGAGGAAACTGAACATGCAGACTTATAGAAACAGACACACACAGATGGATGAAGCTGTCACAGCGTGGATATGTAAACCCAGCTGGAGGAAATAAACTCGTCTTAACATCACATCCAATTTGTTCTGTATGCTGCTGATTGCTCTCGTAGCAGTGAGAGTGAATGACATGAATAGACCGCGTACTGTAGTAATTCCACCTGGCATGACGTCCATATTTGGTAACATCCTGCTTTATTTATAAGACAACTTAACGACATTGAACATCTTCACACTCTGCAGTACAGTTAACAGGTGACAGTTAAAGGGTTAAAACATTTAATTAACACTGAAATGTGACCAGAGCTGCACAATATTTAGGATATATAGGATTTGTGATATGATGCAGTGGGAGTGATCATTTATGCATCTCTAAATTAAAACAGTTAAACTCATGATGTGACGTGTGTTTAGGTTTGGACCAAACAAACAGCAGCACCACACACTTCATTATATGATCTATATGTGATGTTTTGTTGTTACAATCATGGATGTGTATGGGGAGGGAGCTCCAGACGTACAGAGAAGGCGGCTCTGTCGCCCCAGGTTTGGTGCTTGGTCCTGGGTGGTGGAGTCAGGAGGTCAGCAGCATCAGATGTGCAGTGTGGAGGAGGATTTTGAACTGGCTGCGCTCTGAAACCGGGAGCCAGTGGAGGTTCTGGAGGACCAGAGCAGATGTGCAGCAGAGTTTTGAGGTGGCTGCTTGGTGATAAAATCTTGGTGGTCTAGCAGGTGAAGTGTGATTCACAAACTTCGACAGTGAAATTGTGACTCGTCCGCGACCCTGATAAGGAGAAGCAGTTACAGGAAACTGATGGATGGTCGGATGTTTTTAAATAAAGTAAGAGAGCAGCTTTCTGAGAACGTTTGTGGAGTCACATCGATCAGAACAGACATAGAAAAAGTCCATTTTCATCACTGCTCTGAAAATATTTACATATGAGAAGCTGGAACAGATTAATATTTAGAAAATTACTTTAATGATTTACTGATTGGTGCTGATTGATTTTTTATTTTTTTTTGTAGAGACGCTAATTAGTTAAATGACCAGTGAAGTGCATGAACTCATGGAGCGGCTGTGCTGTGTCTGTCTGAACCTTTGCAGGTAAAAGTTAGTGGGACGTTGTGTTTGTAATGAACTAACCTCTGTACCATCAGCAGACTGAACAGCAGCAGTTTGAATACATTACCAGGTAACATCACTGAAGCTGTATAGGGTCCGTTACATAATGCAGGCAGCTGGAGCTGGTGGAGTTGTTTCCCCTCCAACATGCAGCCCGTTTTTAATGTGTTGCCAGACATTTGCAGATGGGATAAAGGATAGTCTGAGTCACTAACAACATTTGCATAGCGCAGCTAAAAGTGTTGCCAGAAACAAGTACACCAAACTTGAAACGTGGCTGAATCCTCTGCACAAACAAACACACAGAGGTATTATCGCGTCCTTAGCACTTGTATAAACAATAAACTGCACAGCTGGAGTGTCTGGCTAATCGCACAGAGGAGTCACTGCGACACAAACAAGCGTGGACACCTTGGCTTTGTAAGGACCTCAGCGAGGAGGGGGAAAGAGCATGATAGAGTTGTAGCAGTCATTAAGGGCAAGTGTGCTCTCTGCAATTCTGGATTATCTACTGCAAGGTGGAGGCATGGGGAGGGTGATGCTGCTCGGGGCTCATGTGCAAAGCCGAGATACAGAACAAGAGGGAAGTGGAGGAGAGAGGGAGAGATGGAGCTGGTTCATTTGTAGCTCGTCCCCGTAGACTGTAGAAAGGATTATACTCACACAGAGAGGGAGGGAGGGAGGAGGGAGGAGGGAGATGCACAGGCTCTGTCTTAGCACACACTGAGTACTCTGCCTCCAATCTCCTCCACTGCACTGTGCACTCCCCGTCTCCTCAACAGCACTCACTCCTCTCTCCTTCCTCCATCACACACACACACGTGCAGACACAAACACACCACTGCCATGTAGAGTGTCGGCCAGAGGGGGACACCAACCAGCACAGGACCACAAGCCAGGTACGCTCCTTCATCCATCCATCCATCCATCCATCCATTCACCCTGCTCCCTCTGCCACATTATGCACCAGCAGATTTTCTTTTTTTTTTGATCCATCCACTCACTCTCTGCAGAAGACTCTTGCAGGCTGCATGCACCAGGATTATCCGGCTTCTTTGCGTCGCCCCGAGAGAACCAAAAAAGAGAGATAGCAGAGGAGGGAGAGAGGAAGCGGCCGAACTGAGCAGCGTTTTGTCATGTAAGGGAGGAAAAGTGTGTGGTGAGCGGTGAGCGGCCGGCTTACCTGGGCTGACCTTCATGTGCAAAGCTCCGACTTGGAGCAACAGTATGTGGGACACTGTCCACAGAACCTCAGCTTAAAGACACATTTAGCTCTCCTCTAACTCTTTACATCATCATCTCTCTCTCATCATCATCACATGTGCTGAACATGCTCGTGGGATTTGCTGCATTTTACTGCCTTCCTGTGAAATGAGTTTGTGTGTTGGGGGTGAATCAGTGCGGCTCTCAGAGCTCTGTCAGGCTTCATCTGAGAGAATAGTGTTGCTTTTATTTTGAGTACGTGTCAAGTTTGTACACCGAACCCCCGTGAGAGCAACACCACCGACTCCCAATCAATTTCAAGCTTTTTGAAGTGAATGTACCTCTCTGTGTTTTTTGTTTCCTTTCTGGTGACTCACATTCGGAGGCTTCAGGATTCACTTTGATGCTGGTTTGATATCAGTTTGTTCATGTCGAGGCTGCAGGGGCCTTCCTCTTTCTGGAATATGTTGAAATGAAGTTACGCCAGCCTGAAGAGAAACAGCAAAGCGAGCTCTGTGTGAAGAATCTGAGTCACTGATGACGTTCGAACTTCTTGTTTGTTTGATGTAGCGTTTAACAAAACGCTCTGACTTCATCACAACAAACAGAAGTGACCTGATGGAGGCTCAGAAAGCTGCTGCAGTGTTTCTCTCTGTTATATACTCTACATTCAGATTGGCAGCACATCAGAAAAAGTTATGAGTCCAGATCGAATCTGTCATCGGGATGAAGCGTCCACCTGCAGCAAACTCCTCCAGTTGCTAAGAAACCACCCACACAGCGTCATTACTTTTACATTAAGCTAAATGTTAACTCCACACATATTGTTTCTTAATGTATCTGTCACTTTAATGGAACTTGATCAGCGGTGCAGATTCATAACCAGCCAGGCACAAACACTGCACACCGACCTCACATCCTGTCAAGGAGCGCTGAATTGATTTATTCCCTCGGGGCTGCCTGAAATATGAGTCTATATAAAGCTTACAAACTGTGCACAGATCGTCACATTACCATGTGATTTTTAGGTCATAACAGCCGCCTCGTACTGACGAGGACGGATCGCCAAACTCACCACACAGAATCAGAAAGTCAGATCACACACGTCGTGAGACGGATCGCTACATTAGAGGCTGTTTAACAAACGACAAAGTGATGCAGTCGATCATGAAGTCCATTTGATCAGCGCGCTGTGATACAGTTACAGTCACCATACTGTCCACTGACTGTTTGCAGCAGCTCCAGTTCTTCTATTTGTACAAGTCCAGGTCACACGTTTGAATCTCCAGCCGCATGTTCAGGGCGGGGTTGTTGAGCTGTTATTCTGTAAGTAGTAATGGAGCCGAATTTATTATTTTGATGCTAAAATTCCTCACTGTATAAACTGTATATGAATAGATATGTGTATGCAATATGTTTAAAGTATTCACATAACAAATCTTTGAGGTCACTGTCAGTGACGTTAGCTAAGTCATATGAAAACTGTGCTTGTCGCTACATATATTCACGTATGTCTCTCAAATGTAGATATGATGTACTGTATTATACTGCACTGTAATATTTCCTCATCAGACTCCAGAAGAGGTCAAACCTTTCTCAAGATGTTGGTCAGAATGAGACACGTGTGCATAACGAGTGTGATGAAGTGTAATGAACAGCGAGCGTCAGACAGTATGCAGTTGTTGGTTTTGACATGACTGTAGACGATTAACTAATGAAGTTTTTAGGTTTTACCTGAAAGAAACATTTAAGTACGAACACTGTCCGGAATGAGATCGTTGGCTTCACTTCACAGCCACAGAGGTTGCTGCTTAGTTTTGAGGTGCAAACGTAGGGAACGCTCACCCATCTCTGGGTGCTCTCCAGTCTGATCTGGAGCTCAGAGCCACGTGGTTTGTGTACACGATGACAGAGTAAATATTTAACAGGTTCAGTGTGGACAGAGAGCGTCCGATGCGATGCATCATCATAGCTGGACGCTCAGATTCACCCTCACACTGGCCTGTATAGAATAAGCACAGCGTTATGCTTCAAACTGCAGGATGAGACGGACTCTCAGTTCAGACTCGCTCTGCACCGTCACCCAACAGTGTGATTTCCCTGGGTGGGTGCTCATGATTACCCAAGCACCCACGTAAAGCGGAGCCTGTGCATATTAAAGCCTGTCCCCCGGTACACTGTAAACACGAGGCATCAGTAGATCTACGCCGGGCGGTGCTTCTGCTGCGTTTGTTTTATTACACCGAGCACATCACGGTGAGGCGGGGAGGAAGAAGAAGACATGTGACACCCGCAGTGCTGCAGGAACATGACCCGCCGATTCACCGGGGCACGGCCTCCTGTTAACCGTATTGTGATTGTGTGTTTGCCCCCCCGCAGGGAGGCCGACCTACAACAGGCAGTAGTATCAGCTCTGGCTCGGAGCCTACTGAGCTGTCAGCCTCACATGCCGAAGGCTAAAGAGGAGACGGGGGACACGAGCAGTACGGAGATCAGGGATAACAAGCAGAGACGGAGGTGGACTGCAGTCTGTCTGTCTGCCCCTATTAGTGATGCTGCAGGAAGCTGAACTGAATCACTCAGAGAGACTTTATGGTTCATACATGAAACTGGAAGCTTTTCTCCTCGTGTCCCGACAGCGTGGGCAGATTTACAGACGTTGTTGTGCCATCAGACATCCGTCAGGTCACAGTACTCGGGGTTAAATCGACTCCCGTCCTTTACATGTGCTGACAGATGAAAGAGTTTCTAAACCGGCAGGTAGAAGAACGCTCCCGGAATGAGTTTTTGGATATCAGCGCTCATGGTTATTTATGGATTTGTGCATTATTTGTATAAGCAGTCTGTAGTTATGGCGGTGGGATTTCATTATCAGCAACCCGAGGCTTTGAAATTCAAAAATATGCTCATGTACAGGCAGACAGACACACAGTCCTTTAAACTGCCTCCTCAGCTCGCTGGATTTCCCTCCTGCTTCACTTTTCCTCACAGCACATCAGTCTTGTTAATTGCCTGGTCCACTCCATTTTCCCCCCGTACCAGCTGACTTATGACCGTTGATGTAACATGCTGCTAGTTAGGAGGCTAATCTGCAAATCATGCTAGCACACCATCTGCAAGCGGAGCATATTTTTAGCTGTTATGCTGGGAAAGGACCAGTTTGAATCAATAATTTAGATAAAAAACACCATCTGCTTACAAACTACACATTTTAACCATCAGATGCTGGATTTAGGGTGTATGAAAAGATAAATATTACTATTATTATGTTTGAGGGGGAATATCCCAGCAGCTCCACCATCATTCATAATCTGATAAATGTTTGTATCAGGACTGTAAGACGACTCAAACCCAGTGACAGTATAAAGACTGGACAGAGCGGGAGTGACGTCACCCACAGATTTGAGATTGCACGAGTAAATGATATAATTTGAACTCCTGTAAACATTCTCGTCGCTCTCTGGATCAAATCAGAAGATTCAGACGTGTCATGTTGAGTCTAACAGAATATTTTCTCTCCTCTCTACCTAAAAACTTAAATCGACTGTTCTATTTCATCTTTGTGTCGTCCCTGTCATTTATATCTGCACACAAAGATGCTGATGCTCTGTCTCAGTATTTACATGATGGATGAATTGTGCTCGTCATATTTCAGAGAGTTGTCCCAGTTGCAGCTCAGCACAGTTTTAATGTTGCATATATTAAAAACCCAACAGTTTCTTTTTAAGATGAGATGCAGATAAAATGAAGTCGCAGTGACAGAATTGAACTGTTTCCTGTCTGTCTGTGTTTTGACTGATTGCATGTATTTCCAGTCGAGTACATTTAGCACTCGTGTTTGTTTGCTCTGTTTTGTGACACAGCACAAAAAGGGCCAGCAGTCATCCAGCTGGCGGCCTTCCAGAAGCCCAGTATGAGACACTGATTAGTGGCCACTAATAGATCTCGATCCCTGACTCATCCTGTCCCACTGTTCACTCAATGATACCAATTACTCACCTTCAGGACGTGTCCTGGGCGCAGACGAGCCAAAAATATCACTTCCTAATTACCAGAACTTCCTATCTGAGTTGGAGTTGATGTCTGGCCTCAGACAAGCTTTTTGTCCCGTCATTGGCCCGTGAGGTGTGTAGAGGGCGAGCCCGAGTGCTGCAATTTAGCTGTGTAACCATGAAAAGAGGCATATGTATTAGCCGTCCGGTCTTGAGGGGCTGAATTCAATCATACGTTCGTGATGGAACGTGGCCGCATACCTGCACTCACCCACCACCCCTCTTTCATCTAACATCCTCATCATGCAGCCTCTCATCGCGGTTTAATGGCACCAGGGAAGGTCCACATCCTGAGTGTTGGTAAATTGATGCACTGAGAGTCCCAGGGCTTGATACTGGGGGGAGGATGAGCTGATGTGAGTGTGAAGTTTTTTAAAAGGCCGGGCTGAATTCACTGAGCATGCAGTATAGATGAAGTACAGTTAGAGGATCAGACCGGAGGGTGAAGTCAAAGAAGATTGAGTCTCAGCTGTCCCCACTTCCAAGCTGTCCTAAATTATTATTCTCCTTGAAGATGGATCATCAAATTTAAGCTCAGACATCTGCAGAGTGGTTTGTTCTCGACCCAGCTGCCCTGAATCTCTCAGAGATGACACCCAGAAGAAAGTGTTGTGATACGCGCGAGGCTAATGTTGATACAGTGATAAATGTCAATGTTTACTGACCGTGTGACAGCATCTGCGACGGAGAAATGTCACACGGATGAATCACGTGCTATAAATGTTCCTTCATTAGAGCCCAAAGACGTGCTCACATCTTTAAAATGACAGAGTCTGATCACAGCAACCACGTCTGTCACATGATGGTCAAAAAAAACGACCAATGTTACAACCAGCTAAACAGTGATGTCATCGTGTGATATCAAAGACAAGAGCTAATTAACATGCGCCACCAACTGGACAGGTGGGCGTACTACAGGTGACGAGTTACTGAACGTTACTGTCGATCGCAGTCGGTGTCAACATGACGGACAGATGGCGGTCAGACATTCAGACAGATGATTGATTTGGTCTGTTTGTTGTTTTATGCAGGTTTGGTTAATTGTTGATTTTATTCAAACACTCATTATTTAATCAGCTGAGTTCATCTCTGAGTTGAAGCCAACAGTTTAATTAATGCTGTTTCCTTTAATTATGTTTCATTTAGTGGCATTAACAGTTAATGTCTGAGCTCCAAACGTGGTGACTTCAGGTGTGGAAGTGATCGGTTGTGTCAGTCCTGTGATTGACCGGCGACCCGTCCAGAGTGCCTCTCACCCAGTGTCAGCTGCGATCGAGCCTCCACAGGATCAGCTGGTCTATCTAATGCACGTCTGGATGTTTCGTCTTTAATTCAGCTGTAACGAGGTCTGAGGTGACCGGACTGTTGTTAGCGTTTAAATTCAATCTCCAGAGTTAAACGGCTTATTTTGTTCTCCGTCCTTTTTTACTTTTCAGCTCGATTTGTTTTTGTTAGTCGCTTTTAAAGATTAGAAAGCGTGAAAACTGGAAATATTCAGGCCCTGTGGTTGTGACAGACGAGGTGGAAACAACCTCAGTGTTGTCATTAACGTTCGTTCACTCATTCACTCCCACAGGAACCTGATTTTCTTCAAGCTTCCTCATCGCTGTCATCTCAGTCCCTCCCCGGTGATCAAAGCTAATTCTGTATGTGTCGGCTCCAGGCACAGGTTATAACCACGGGCAAGTCGAATATTTATTCCGTGATTGGCGCTCTATTGAAATTCATTTGGTGTGTCACAGTAAGGCGTAGTGGATGTGATGCAGTTTGTGGGTAGAGACGAAGAAGAAGACGAAGAGACGCTGATGTAGACGAGACAGCACAGAGACGAACCGGGCGTGCTTTCCCAGCAGAACACATTAAGTGTCCACAGTGCAGTGATGTTTATCTGGAGTTAACCAGTTTGTCTGGGACACACACACACACACACACACACACACACACACTCGTATTTTAAAGAGCATGAACCTGTACTGAACCGTTATCGAACACACTTTAAGATTTGTGTAACTGAAGTTTAAATTAACATAATAATAATTTACATTAAAATAACAGACACCAAATAATTTTCTACCTGAGCTGCTCACTGAGTTATCACTATATAATATTAAATTATTTCATGCCTGAAAGCTTAAATGAGACTTTTCGTTTCACCAGAGAATCGACGCTCTGCTGTATATTTGATGACTTTGAGCTTCAGGAAACTGTGACCGACACTTTTTAGATCCAGTGATCGATCAGCAAACTGAGAAAATAATCTGCCCACTAATCTACAGTGAAAACAGCTGTTAGCTCTACATGATAATATACATAAAATGTTGTAAACACCACTGACAGCGTGAAGAGTGGACAGCGTGTCTGACGTCAAAATATGGATATATAAATATTCACGTCACGTGATAGATGCCCCTGCTATCGGTTTAGCCGCTCTGTCAAACGGCGCTCGTCCTGTGTGTTTGCTCCAAACATATTTGTTTAGTCATGTGATTCAGCCTCGCTCTCTTCCTCCCATCGATCTTTGTTCATCACTTGATCAGTCTGAGCCGATGTTGCCCAAGGCTTTGCAGAGACAACATGTCCAGGGTCAAGTGTCCTTCAGGCCTGTTTACACTGCGGCTGCAGGCTGGAGATTGACGATTGCTGGACACGGCCGCGCGTTGTGAGCCGTCTGCTCAGAACCGACTCTCATATGTGGAGATATTTTAGAAAATCTCTCTGGTATTTTAAGACACCCCATAAGTTTTTTTATCAATCTTCTGGCTGTGAATGAATCCTGAAGCACTCTGAAATTGAAGCGGAGGTCAAAGAAAGCGGCGGAGGCTTCTACATCCTCAAGTTGTTAAACCACATGCAGCATACTTTGTACTCTCACAGCAGGAACTCCATGTTTTATTACTAATAATCACTGTAATTATAAATCGGTGCTCAGAGACGTGAAGTGGTGAACATCTGAGAAATGTGGGAGAGGCTAACGTTCATGTGACCTGCAGGCACGGCACAGTCTGTTCTTAATGTGGGTGATTGTAGGTTAGACACGAGGCAATCACCACCTCTTTTTAACACGGTGATCCTGGACGCCTCCCTGCTGGCAACAGTTTGCAGAGATTTTATATTCAGAAAAGGGCAGACCTCGTTCCAAAAATAGCCCGCTCTGCGTTCAGATCTTGTTTGGGTTTTATTTTAATTTTCGAGTGCCCCGGGGAGATGGATATTATAATCTGTGGATGGAGGAGCCCCTCATTGCTGCCACAGTGCCTCCCTTTTGTAATTAATGATCTGTGATGAACGCAGAATTTCTGAGCTGGAAGTGAATTCAGGCGCTGAAACGATGCCACAGGCTGGATTTTGGAATATGATGGAGATTATGAAAAAATGAATACATGAATAAATGAATGAGTCAAAGGCGAGGAGGGCATAGAAACGAGGGACAGGTGGTCATCGGAAAAATACTTTTCACTGTTCAAGACAGAAATATATAAAGAGTATTAATACACAAGCAAAGCCGTGTGATCAATACTGAGAGAGATATCAATATATGATAGTTTAAAGGATCAGAGTTGGATTTAGAGACATCTAGTGGTGAAGTTGCACGTTGAAACCGACTGAATTCTGCTCGCTCTAAAACAGGCGAAATGCACCTGCTTTACCTCCTGAGCTGAGATCCTTTAAATCGCGTTTTCTTTTAATCTGACCAGAACATTTACTGAGCAGTCAGGCTGAACGATTTCAAAAATTCAATAATAGCTGGACTTAGACTTCTGACACGTAACGTCGATCACAGTCTCATTCACAGTTTCTTTAGCAGTTTATACTCTGACAGTTTAAATTAAAGTGGATGGTCAAACCCAGCTAACAAGCTACATTAGCTTCCTCCATGTTAAACTCTCTGTGCTCCAGCAAAGGTCAGTCCTGTCAAAGTGGTTTGCTGTGAGAAGTCCACACAGATTAACTTCACCTGCTCCAGATAATCCACAAACAGGACGATGCCATCGACATCTTTGATCGAGTTGATAAATCATTTAGTCTGTAAAATATACAAATACCCACAAGAAGTTCACACTGACAAACACAACGTCATTTAACAGAATTATCTAAAATATAAAAACTATCACATCCAGCGGATATTTTTCATTTTCTTCTTCATAAATGACAGAATAGTTTTACGATTTTTCCATTGACTGATCAATTAATCAACAAGCCGTAAATTTATCGGAGCCCTGCAGCAGATTCAGCTTCAGTCCCGTGGTTAATCCAATCACCACTGTAGACTGGACAGGATAGACGGTGTGCGGCGCCTCACACGTACAGACCAACAGACCAACAGACCAACAGACCGCGGCGTCCAAATCAAACATGAGAATAATTTGAAGTAAATTTGAGCGCAGCACAGACGAGTATAAATGATCAGACCTCGGCTCTGTGAAACCATAAAACTAACAAATGGCCTCAGTCACACTCTCGCCATCCGCGGCCAAGGTTGTACAACCAACACACACTCACACACTTACAGCCTTGTAATGAGAAATGTTTGGACGTGGCCTTGAGCAGCATTTTGGAATGTGTCCCAGACAGCTGAAATATGGTATCAGTGGCGCAATGACAATCACTCACTCGGTTTTTAGTCCCCCCTCAACTATAATGAACACAGAATAATGAATCATGTGAACAGGCCGGCATGGCACTTCTTACACTCTGCACACACACACACACTGCACACACACTCGGTTTATTTTCACCTTTTAAAATGAAGCTTTTGCTCTGGTGAGGTCAAACTAACCTCCTCCAAGTATAACTGAATCTGTGATATTGTGCTTTGTGTGATCACACACACGTTTGCAGCTCCGTATGAATACATTGAAGTGGCCACATGCACGTGGCTGGAGCTGAAATACGACATCTCCCCGATGGCGACAACATCACACTTAAAGATTCAACAATGAGAGCAAAGTAAAGACAATTAAAGTGGAATTCATCAGCCGGCCCTGTAGAGCTGTTAGCTGTTAGCAGAGCCATAATAACAGAGGAGGTGCCAGGAGCAAGCTGGGAGGAGGTGGCAGTCCATTAAATACCACTAGGAGCAGTAATGACATGGTGGAGCTGAGAAAAAATAGACCGCAGAGCTGTAGCTGCTTTTACACATGGATGAGTAATGTCATGATTTAACTTATATGTGTGTGTGCACCGTGTGCATATACACAAAATACACAAAAAAGATTAGACTTTACATTACAGGCCTGAATCGAACAGACTATGCAAGAAACAGAAATGGAAAATGTCAATGTGTCGCTGTTATCTTTTCACATTTACATGCGATTACAATAAATAATGTTTTATTCATAGAAAGCAGGAAAAAACATCTTTATACTCAAACCAAGAGTGAAAACACCTGAGACAGGTGACACTTTGTTTGACACGTTTGTTATAAAGATATAAAAATAACTCATGAAGTTTACAATAAGAACTAAAATATTATCAATTCTGTCAACTGTTGCTCACCTTTACTCAAACAATCATCCCTGAACTTTGTCTCAGTTAGAAATACCAGATTACAAAACCAGCAGCATAATCTCTGCCTGTGTTCTGCCTCTGATTGGCCAACGAAGGCAAAGAACACGAGACAACGGGGCAAAAAAATAATGTCTGTATAAAGAATGGACAGCACCACCCACAGGTTTACAAAGAGCCGCTCTGAAGTTTAAAATGTCAAATTATGTGGCGCTGGCTGGCCGCTATGTTGGTAGCTCCACTTTGGTGATGATTGGCGTCCGGTTGAACAACAGCTAGCATATCTGGTTAAACAAGCTCAGTCTGTTGGTGGTATTTGTTTTGATTTTTTTCATCTCGTATCGTGTCTAACGTTTCAAAATGCAGCCAAACTATTGTATGAATGCCATAACAGAGGCCAAAATGTGGCCTACAGAAGACCTGGCAAGGCTCAGCTGATTGCCAGAAATGTCTTTTGATTTAACGCATATCGTAAGATGGCGAATACTGCCCCCCACTGCCTGATTAGGAAGAGCGAGCCGAAGAAATGGTGAATCACTGCAACCACAAAAGATCTTTGAGCGTATAGTCATTAAAGTGTACAAAAGAAATGAGGCTGATGGGTCCAGCAGTGTGTGAGATTATCTGTGAACACACACACGCCTGGCGGAGATAATTATTATTATTATTAGGAAATAATAGACCCATTAAATAAAGCAAACGCAGCATCAATAATAGATAAAAGAAATGCATAAGACTAGAGGAACATGGACGAACTGTGATATTCATGAGAGAGCGACAGAGAGACACTAGAAAGAATTATTCATCATCAGCATCTTAAGATTCAACAGTTCAAAACTCTGAGCCTGAATCCAGCAGCCGGACCAACAAGCACCCGGTATCTGCTGAACGACTGAGGCCGAGCAGGTGTGAGCTCGGATGGTACCTGGATGGAAGAGCTGCTGGGAGTGCTGTTGGTGGACCAGTATGGGCCAGTCCTCTGTGTGGATATCCCAACGCCTCAGTGCAGTGATGCTAAACATTCTGAGCATTTTGTAGTCCAGGTACAGAAATCACCTGTGCAGGTAGGGGGCGTGGCCTCAATAGCCCTGCAGTAAGCAGTGTGCTATGTGCTTGATAGAGGAATAACAGATATTCACGTGTACCTGCATGAAATCTGGTTGTTTTAGTCAAGAAGATCACGCGAAAATATATTTTCCCCAGCTATGTTTATGTTTCATTTAAAGGTCCAAATTTCAATTAGGTAAATTCCTGGTTTGTTTCTGTTAATTCCCATTAATTCCCATGGAAAATTTCAACTAATTTTGCAACCCTGTGTATGGCGAGCTGATGACTTTAAAATGGCTGCCGTGCATCGCTCTGTAGTGCTTTGAAATGATAAATGTAAATGTAGTTTCTTTTTCTTCAAGACAAAAATGTATTTTATATATTACATAAAATCTCAGTCAGCGCGATCTCATTGGTCAGTGAGCGAGCGCTGGTTGTTGGGCAGCTGCCAGTCTTGATCGCATGAATAGAAATGATTCTAAACAAACGATGGCGCTCTGGATGGAAGAAGTAAAACAGTAGCATCATCTCTGTAACACAGTTGTTTGCAGTGAATTTGTGCAGCAGATGACCAGCAGAGCTTCATGGTAAAATATAGCCTCTCTTTGTCCCACATACATACTCCCCCTCTCCCCTCATGTAGGGGTTTGCTCAAGGCTTCACATAAATTAAAGTGACAAGCTCTTGTCTCGATGTTCCCTCCGTCTCCCCTCCTGTTTTATAACGCTCCTTTCTTCCTCCCTACCATGGAAACACACCGGCATGCCTCTGTGCTCCTATTGGAAGATTTACATGTGGGACCAGCTCAAATGTTTCCTCCAGACACTTTACAGATACAAATATTGTTGTTGTTAGGCTGAATCTCAGGAGGGGAAACGCGACTGCTTCATAGGAGTGAATGAAAATGACAAGAAAGTGTTATTCATGGAAATTTCAAGAAGCTAAACGTCACGAAGTTCTTTGAATTAAATCACTGGAAACCCCAGCAAACAGCCTTCTAACTATATAATTTATGTGCATAATAGTAAGCACCTAACAGCATGAGGAATATCCAGATTTAAAATGATATCTGCCTGAATTGGACGTTTATCACGTGATTAATTCAGCGAGCCAATCAAATAAATCCTCGTTAGTGCTCTCATGCTCAATCTGCCTCAAAGCGACCAGAGCCCAAAGAAACTGACTTCACTGAGCTCAGTGTGACGAACTAACTGTCAGACAGTCACAGGAAATATTCTTAAACCTGTTTTCAGTATTAAACAGAAAAAAACGGCCGTGCACCTTCTGAACCTCGTTAACAAATCAGTTTTTCTGCTCTGATCGTTTAGCTTTCACGAGCGGGATGTCAATCAAAATGTCTGCGAAGTCTTGAGAAATGGCGTGAACAGCTAAATGAGCTGAGTGTTTATTTTCACATATTTTGTGGCTGCTTAATGAGGCGCCTTACTTTGATATCATACATGCATGTTTGTTATTTCAAGCCACATTTTTAAAGACTTCCTGTCAGCGAATTCTTTGTGTCCTCATCACGTCTGAAAACAAACGTACACTCCATAAGTACTAAATAAATAACCGTTCTGTGTCAGCATATTATTCAAGTCATATAATTTAGTGTATCTGTACTAATCGATACTGTGTTTACCCAGTGTGCTGTTAACTTGTCCTGGCTTTGACTCATTTACAGTAAATATATAAACTTCTGCCCTTTGGTTGCTGAATTTCAAGCTGCGTCACATCGTTTCTTCACTGCAAGCTAACGAAGTTTAAAGAGTTGCTTCAGTGCACTTTAGTTCCCCAGCAGCCAAATCAGAGGATCTTATAGCACCAATCAATAATGTATAGAGACCCTGTCTGCCAAAACTCTACGAGTCGTGTAATTTATAGTTTATAGAAGGAAAAAAACGTGTGTGTGTGTGTGTGTGTGTGTGTGTGTGTGTGTGTGTGTGTACACAGTTTGTACTGTATGTGTTCAGATGCATCGTGTCCTCTCTGGTTACAGTCAAAGGAGAGTGCCTGCAGAGTTCACTGATGTGAGTGAAAAGTTCACGTCTGATTGGACTGAAGCTGACTGAACAAACATCGAGTCGTCCAGCTTCATTTGTGGTTAATTTCCAGTTGTTGTTGCTGGATATAGTAAATACATGAGACTGTTTGTCATTTCACCCATATATCCTGTTATCGTGTTGTGTCGTCTCCCTGTACATATCTTTTTTATCTTTAATTAAACAGACCACAGTCTGTAACTGATCACCTGATCAGCAGGTCAGTGCTTTGTGCAGCTTTGGTCACCAGAGGGCAGTAAATCTGTCCCCACAGAAGAAGACATCATTTCCATGTATGTCATTTCTTCTTCACTGATTCTGACACAAATGTGAGACACTTGTGCTGTCATATAATAGCAGGAGACGTTGCTGTGCAACCTTTTTTTTTTTTTTTTTCTTGCCTCGGGGTTCCCAGGACAGTTGCAGTTGTTGGAATAGACAGATGCTGCAGCTGTTTTCACAAAGGCTCTATAGTGCCAGAGGTGTGTTTGTGTTGTTCGTGTGTGTGTGTGTGTCTGTGTGTACTGAACAATAGGACTGTGTGTTCATGTTTAGGGAGGAACAAGAGACAAACAGAGAAAACTGTGTTCCTTCCAGACGTTAATATACTGTGCAGGTTGCTCAAGGACAAAATCAGTGCATGGATGCGTTGTTAGTCGTCGTGTTAACGCTCTCTTGACATGCCTCAAGGTCTAACCTATTAACTACTGTGTGTTTACACAGAACAGCCAACATCTCTCTTACTTACAGTGTAACCACAGCACATCTGGTTATCCGTGTGTTTGCCTGCAAACCATCTATACGTCACATTATTTCTGCTTATTAGATTGATCTTCCACCTTTGAGCCAGCTGTTTATTTATTTCACGACAAAAATCAACCTGATGAGATGAAAGTTCTCTTGTAATAGATGTTTTGTTATTTGGATGTTTTTAGTTGAAGCCTTGTCTAGTATGATGAGCTGGTGATTTGTCCACAGTGCGCTGCCTCACGCCCAATGTTTCAGTGTTTTTTAGAAACATGTTGTTTATCATTTCATAATGGCGTCACCAAAAACATGCATACTTGTCTCACTACTCATCCTTCACTTTCCCTGCAGGTCGAGAGAAGAGAAAGGGTCCCATGATCTCTGCCGGTGATGCCGAATTCCCGCGGGATTACCACACCCTGGCTGCCGGCGGGGGCGGCCGTGGGGCCCGGCGGTTCCCCGACAACACCAACGGCGGGTTCACGTCGTCCTCGCTGGACCGCCGGCACAACTCTGTGGCCGCCAAGAGCCTGGAGGCCCTGAACAGCATCCACAAGGCGGACATCGAACGGCAGCGAGACGCCCTCATGGATCTCCAGAAAAACAAGTACTCCAACAGCCCGGGCAGCATGTCGCAGGGCTCCGCCGCTGCTGGACGACAGGTATCCTTACATGACACATCATACTAATAATTAGCTCACAGCTGATAACATAGAGGGCCCTGAGGGCCAGTAGACACGTAGGTCTCATTTATCAACATGTGTGATAGTGCCGACTCTCATTTTATCAGTGGAACCTCTGAACGTAGCTGCGTTGTTGTATACAGAGTGATACAGGAGCAGCAGGCGGGATGTGAACTTTACAAACCAGTACTACTTTAGATAATAGAAATCAGCAGAATCCAGACTAACGAACATCTGACACTGACGAGTTGCGTCAGTCCGACTCGGTTCAGAGATCACAGAACTTGTCGTCCTTTAATTGGTCAATAAGAGTCTGAATACTTTGATTTTTATTAGACCTCGCTGATATAAACGTCTTTGTAGGGCTCCGTGTGATATCTGCTTGTGTTCGGACATCGTTGGCGAACGTTGGCATCGTGATCTGTCAGCCAGAAAACAACGTTTCCACGTGTTAATTTAAGCAGCGCAGAGAGTGTTTCATTTTACAGTGTGAGGTGAACTTATAACTTCATCCATATTGCTCACTCCTACAAAGAACACAGCATCAGAAGAGACAAATGAATTCATCTAAATATACAAACATGTGTTAGGTGGGAAGCAGCAATGAAAGCTCCTGTACTGGTGCTGCATGCAATTTAATCTTCTCGTGTCCCCTCGAATGTATTTACATAAAGGTAGGTCATGAAATATGCACTGAAATTAAACATTTAATGTAAATATAACTGTTGTTCGGGGGATATAGCGACCCCTCATCAGGTTTGTAGTGTGAGGTTAGGTCACTAGTTTTTAGTATTTGTTGTTAAATTGTGTATTTTTCATAAAATATAAGCTTCTCTCTCACTGTATGGATCTGAATGCAGATTTGTGTCCAATAATAAATGTGGAGTTGGAGAGTGCAGCCTGGGGGAGGTTCGAGCTCTCTGAGTGCTTTCTGTTTCCACATGTGAACATTTTCTTTCTGGGAGATAATAACGGCAGGTCGGTGGGCTCGGAAACCCACACGAGTGCATTATGTGGTGAGATACCTCTGGGCACACACACACACAGTGGAGGCATTTTTATGACCGGGTCAGTAATGGCCACTTTTTAAGTGATTATCATGTGAAAGAGTCGCCAGAAAAGGAATTTAAGTGAGGCAGTGAAGAAGTGTCAGAATATGAAGTATTAAAGCGGGCGCTCCATCATATCCTTTTCCTCTCCGCTCGCTGTTTTCTGCCTTTCATTGTGCCATCAATCACCACATGCTCTGACGTGATGCCTGCGACAGACGGTCAACACTCGACAGCTTTTCTCTGTGCAGCTTCCTCAGACCTCCTCAGCACAAACTGAACAAACTGAACAAACTGAACATTCAGGATTTACAACATTTACAACATTGGAAGGTTGTTCCTCTTCCTGTGGTTGACATGATTATATTTTATGATTTTAAACATGTAATTGACAGTTGCCTGAACTGTCAGTGCACTGTCAGGACGCTGCTTCTGCAGTCATGTAGTTCACCCTCAAAAATAAGTAGCAGTAGTTCAACGACACCCATAAACATAGACTGTATGTGCTGAGCCTCAGGAGGTGCACGACGAGGCGACGATATCACACGCTCCAACTACCACCATCACGACAGACGTTAGGTCGACCCTGTTCAGCTGCAGACGGTTCACACAGTTTATTGCTGACTGTCATTGAATCCTGAATCGCTTCAAGAATCTGAGCTAATTTGGTATAAAATTTCCCATTTGGACCACATGACCGTTTATCAGCGCTGTTTCCATCTTTATTTGTTAAATGAAGCTCTCTGCCATGACTTCTTCTTGTTTCAAGTTTCCAGCAGCGTAGACACGAGTCTGATGTCAGAGAAACATCCCGACATCGATAAAAGGGATTGATTAGCTCTGAGGTGTATGATTCTGATGGATTGGACAATTTGGAGTTGAGATCCAGGCTAGTTTTTCCCTCTGCCTCCAGTCTTTATGCTAAGCTAGGCTAATCACATCCTGACTGCAGGTCTGTGCTTCACACACAGACGTGAAGCTGACGTCAAAAGTCTCAGTAAGAAAGCAAATAAGAACTATTCCTTTAAGCGTGCTCTCCCTCTGAACCGCCGTCAGCTCCCGTCCATCATGTCTGCTCCGTCTCCTCTTGTCTCACCTCCACCTCCTCCTCCGCCCACCTCTTTGCTCTTTCATGTGCTGTGTGAAACAAACCACACCACCCATCTCCTGGTTAAAGAAAAAAAAGGTTGACTGAGACCGAGAGAGACGCGAGGCAGAGATGGAGAAACAGGTGGAGTCTGCTGTCGTCATGGCAACCCACCGTTCCCCATATAAGGCAACTGAGTGATATCATATGGTTGGCACTGCCTGGGCTTCGGAAGGACGCACACGCCGTACCGAGGAGGAGAGAGAGGGAGCGGGAGGCGAAGAGAGGAAAGGAGGGAGGGTTGTTTTATCGTTTATGTCAGCAGGGACGAGGAGAGAGAGAGAGACACTGACAGAGAGAGAGAGAGAGAGAGAGAGAGGAGAGGACGGGAGGAGGAGGGGCAGGAAGAGATGCTAACTGCCTCTTAGGCGCTACTACGGGTACCAGCGAGGGGGACTGTGGCGGATCCTCAGGGCGCGGGAAAGACACGGAGCTGCAGTGAATTAAAAAAAAAAAAAAAGATGGAGAGGGGGGAGGAGGAAGAGGGAGGCGTGCGGAGCGGGCGGATGCACCAGGCGGCCGACATGCTCGTTAAGTAGCAACGGTAACTCTAACGCCGTCCTTCCATCGTCAGCTGAGACGTCTCCTCTGTGGTGACGCTTGTGCTGCTGCGTGAGTGATGTAAATACAGGAGTGTGTGTGCATGTGTCAGCATCTTCTTAATGTGTGTGTGTGTGTGTGTGTGTGTTTAGTGTAAGTGTAAAGACAGGTAGACCTCATGACACACAACTCGTAAGTGTGTGTGTGTTTGTTTTTAGGGGAGGGTCCCATTTGCTCCCATGCAGGCAGGTGTTGACCAGGTGTGTCTGTGCTGCCGCAGTGGTGTGTGCTCATGTATGTGTGTGAAACACAAGTGTGTGTGTGAGCACAAACACAATTGTGTGTAGGTGTGTGTGTGTGTTTGGGGCTGGAGGGGAATCAAGGCGGGCTGTCAGTGAAGAGGGTGGGTACAAAAATGGCTACTTGGCATGCAGGTCAGGCTCGCATGTCTCTCTGCTCATCCCTCTCTCGCTGTTTCTCCTCTTTTTTTTCTTTTCTCCCCCTCTCCTTCTCCTCCTCCTCCTCCTCCTCCTCCTCCTCCCCCGTTTTCCTCCCCTCATTTCTCTAAGCCATGTCTGTCTCTGTGCATATGAGCGCCTTGGGATTTCAGCTCAAGTGATTGAGAAATATTGCAGGCAGTAATCACTGAGTCACGGTGCATAGGGGGCCTGTTTGTGTTCGATGAGACGGGTTTTATGTTCCAAAAAACGTCCGCTTGTGGGTGTGTTAATTTATTTGCGGTACATTTTCAGTTGAATGAACGGAGCTGGCCGACGTGAAGATATGTTTGGGATTATGTCTGTGACGAACACCTGAGAGAGGGGTGATAATGTTAACGCCTGTTTCCCAGCCGTCACCTCGTAATCATGAAGCCGGCACATGGAAGTGCGTCAAAATGT
Source organism: Protonibea diacanthus (assembly GCA_028641955.1). NCBI lineage: Eukaryota > Metazoa > Chordata > Actinopteri > Sciaenidae > Protonibea > Protonibea diacanthus. The sequence continues at coordinate 19,832,550 of CM053996.1, read as the reverse complement.
GAAGTCAGCAGGAGGTTATGGAGGTTGTAGGATTTCTACATACGTTGAGAATGAGCCCTGACAGTAGTGCTGTTACTGTCGCAAGGATGAGGTAGAAAGTAAACTGGTGAGAGGAGAGCGTTTACTGGACATGAAGGTCCTGATATTTGACGGCATGTTGAGGTCAGACTTCATAATATTAATGCAGACATACAGTCCATGCTAAGACAGAAGAGCTTTACAATGTCACCGTCTCATAAGATCAAGGTGCCCAGCTGGAGGTTTAAAACATGCTGCACATGTAAAACAACAGCCACCACCAGTTTATCCAAAAATAACCCAAAGAAACAACATCCTGACAAATGAGCGAGCCGGTGTCCCCGTGGGATAAATGACTTTTATGTGCCCCGTGTTCTCTGCCAGAGGCGACCTGAACAAACTGAGTTTAGCTCCTGGAAAAAGTGTGAAGGTTCTTCTCAGGAGTTCAATGGACACACTGATGACCCTAATCCTTAATCCTAAATCCTTCAAGTCCTTCAAGACCAACTAAACCAGAAGACCAGAGTGTATCTGGGCCGAGTGAAGACCAAGATCAGACAGTATCCAGCACATTTGGGTAGCTATCATGAAAACTCTTAGTCACCTTGTTAAATAACGCCTCAAACTGTTTATGAACTGCTGTGTATTTTCTCTGATGATGTCGGATCACAATTAAATCAGGCAGTTAAGTGGTATTCCTTAAATCCAGACGAAGACTTTAAAAAGTATTTTGAGTACTACAACTCTGGTTTCCACCGTCTGATCATTGATGATGATGCTGGTTTTAAAGTCTGTGTGCAGATCAGCGTTGAGCTCAGGTTCACTTTGTTTTGACCCCGATCCTGAACATGCACATAAACCATAACATTTCCATCATCATGTGAACTGAGGCTCGACCTTTACCACGATGGCCCTGAGCTGCATGTGATCCCCCTCTCCTGCCTGTCATCAGATTTACTATTGAAATAATAATAAGACAGAATATTTAAAAAAAGAGAGAAGTTACAAAATGGTGGCGCATTCCTCGTCTGGTTTTATCAACAAAGAACTCAAAGAACTGAAGAAATATTTGTCATATTGTGAAATAATTTGAATCATTTGAATCTTTTCTATGAAAGATTGTCAGAATTTCCTTGATTATCTCAGACATGAAAACATGAAAAACATGAAACACCTGAAAATGTTGACCTCCTCCGCTGATGTAAAGACTTAAATATCTGACACACACATATACTAAAACACTAAACATCATTTCCTGGTGTAACCACACTAAACTACAAAATATGAAAAATCTGGAGCACAGGAGGGCTAAAAAAACTCTTTAGCAGTCTGGCCGTGTTGTGGAGCCTAATTGTTGTTTGGTTGCAGCGCACCTGCAGCTGACGGAGGCCGGGTGGCATCAGATCAGGTTGCACCGTTTTGGTCACCGGTCTTGGACGGAGGCCAACAAACCGCACAGAGCTCTGAAATCTGGGTCACAGCAGCCCACAGGCCTGCTGCTCGTTCTTTATCTCTTTACCGAAGCCTGCTGCTTCTTCCTCTTCCCCTTCTTCACTCACTCGATATTCAAGAAAGGAAAAAAAAAATGAGCTGGATTTCAAAAGTTTCAGCTGAGATTTGAAGGAAAATATTTGGAGTGGAGTGCAGCTCCCAGAACAGCTGCTCAAACATGAATTAACTTCCACCTACACCTCAGTTTAATTATTAAGGGAGTTAGATTTCTCAAACGCTCTCACAGCATATGTGATAATATTTAGACCCACAGACGATATTAACACCTGAGCTCTGAAAGTGAAGCCAGCGCCTCAAAAAAAAAAAAGTGCAAGTCAGTGTTTGAATTAATGCAGCAACGCCGCAGTATCAAATCTGCACACTCACTTTCCTTTGAATTGCTGCAAATGGTTTGTTGTGACAGTTATTTGTGGATTTGTGTTCTCGACGGGGGCGCTGAGAGAGAAATGGTAGCTTTCAAATATTAAACACAACCCTGTGTGAAAGTGAGACAGACGATTAAGCCGAGGACGGTCAGAACGGGCGTGTTCAGCAACATTTGAACGTGACGAGTCAGGCTCAGACGTTTCTTTAGAATAATGAAGTTACCCCTCCTCGTCGTCCCTCACAATCAAACTAGTTGGAGAACTTAAACTCGTCTGTCAAAAAACAAAGTAATGACGCTCCTCACATCTCTGCTGCGGCATCCTCTGACTCCCGCCCGTGACGGTGCTTCATTATGTGACAGAAGTGACATCAGACTCTCCACTTGAAGTCTAATTGGCTGCGATGAGGTCGATGCATCATTAAACTGCTGTTGAGTCATTCCTCAAGTACTGTAGTGACATCTGCAAGTTCAGTTCACACCTACAGAGTCCTGATTAACCACGACGCGTCTGAAACAACTGAGTGATAATATGGAGGCGGACATCTTGGCACGAATACAGCCCGTCAAGTCAGTTCAGATCGCCGTCTTCAGAGTCAGAGGACTGTTTTCATTGGTCAGCACGAAGCTGGTTTGTATATTAGCTCAGCACCTCTCGAACAACATAATGAGATTATTATTGGACCTGCAGTAATGAGTATTTACAGCTATTGAACCACAGAGTCTGCATGTTAATTCAGCCCCTTCTCAGAGCTCAGAGGCCAAGATTAACATACAACACAGACGGATCTATTTTTTTAGAAAATAATCTAAATAATAAGTTTCTAAATTTGTTGTTTGAACTACAGAAATCTTACTTTAGCCATGCTAGCAGCTAGCAGGGTGGCTTTACGGTTGAAAATGTCGGCCATACTTTGGTGAAATATCTCAATAACTTCTGGATAGATTAGAATTCATGACTGAACAGCTCCGCTTGCTGTTATTTCAGCATGTTAACAAGTTGCTTAGCATCAGCATGTCGGCATAAACATGACGTTAGCCTTAGTCTGTGCCGTACAGCATTAGTGAGCTGCTCGCCCTCTGTGGGAGACCAAACATGACAAAGTGTCCTCTAGGACGTCCTTAGAGTGGACAAAGGTAGCAAGGTGCCTTCCAGACGCATAAATGGTTAAACAGCAGTGCAGTTTGTTCAGTCGTGTAGAGAACAGTGGAAATATGTTGTAGTAATGATGAAAGTGTTCGCAGGTCTCCACATTAAAAACAGGCAGAGCAAACTAAACTCCACTAAATGTCTAATAATATCAGAGTTATTGTGCAGCGTCCACACATCACTTCTCCTGAAGGACGTCTGTCCATTCTGCCTCTTTCACACCTTTGTTTCTCTCGTCGGTGTCAGAACTCTGAATGCAGAGACCTTGTGCTCAGATCTGTGTGTGAGGCTTCACACGAGATCCTGTTCATTCAGCGGCAAATGAGACTCTTGACTGGCTTTTATAACCATCGTGACCAAAGTGAACCAGAAACAGCTCCGCTGTTGTGCGTAGACTTACGGTTGGATGTCGGGTGATGAGGTCGGGCTGGTTGTCTGTTAAACAGGAGAAGATCTGTCCAGTATGACTGTACTGCGTGCTTCATTGACTGATCCTGCAGTCCATCATTCATGGACGTGTCAAAGTGGCTTCAGGCTGCCGCTGACGGGTGTATTTAAACCACGAGCAGATAACTGACGCCGATAACGACATAACTAAGACACAACATGCAGAATCATTCAGCCGGTTTCACAGCGCTGACGTTCAACACCTCAGCAGAACCCGGCGAATCGCCACAGTGCCTGATCCTGTCTGACTGCACCGTTAATCAGATTACATTTTAGAGAACGTGGAATTATAGTTACACTGTCGAGGATTACTTCGGCCTTTTTGTGGAAATTTAGAATAAATTCATGAAGAATATTTTTAGAATCTTGAAACTGAATGATTGAGATGATAAAAAAGTTGCTGACTCGATTGAAACCAACCAAACCATGAAAAATATGACAAATATGTGGCCATAAAGTACGTGTGTACATAGCTGGATGAACATATCAGTTACTAGGCATCAGCTGAACATCACACACACAGCTCTGGCTGTTGTGTCTCAAAGAATCAGACAGACGTTGACCCGACTGTTGGCTCCCTCCCAGGTGAAGTGAAGATGTCAGCGTCTTAATCCAGTGTCGGTGCGTCGCTTTAATCCTGCTCAGGGTCCACGGCCCGCCAGCCAACTCCACGTCCTCGGAGAGAGAGCGATGGGTAGAATTTAGGAGCCAACATCATTAGTGTGTGTGAAGTCACTGTAAACATTTGATTAATAGCTGAGAAGCAATTACAAGCAATTAAAGTCCTATTATGATGGCAGTGAAGGACAACATAAGTTAATCTTGCTATCATCACAATAATTAGTCCATCATTTTCTCACCCAGCCTAACCTACAGAAATCATTTATTTGGTTTGTTTGCTGACGCTTCAGTTTGTGGTCAGTCTAAACAGAAAAATAATGTTTCTTTAAACTTTCAGATTGTTTTGTGGCGTCGTGTTTTACAGCTGATCACACGAAGAAAAAAATGTCTGACGCTCGATCCTTTTTCTTTTCTTTCACCCTCCCTGTCTCCTTTTCTGTCTCCTTTTCTGCCTCCTCTGCTCTTTGTTTTTCTTTCCTCCTCCCCTCTTAGCAACAACCAAACTACTGGAGCTTCAAGGTCAGTGCCAACATTGTGTTTGTGTCTGAGCGTAAATCTGTCCCTCAGTCTGGATTTGTCTCTAATAGGATAACTTTCCATTGTGTCTTTGCATGCCTGCTTGCCGTTTTTCTCCATTGCATTTCGTGTTGGTCACATGTCGGCGCTCACGTTTGTCTTAACTCTTGTACTGCGTGATGTTTCTGTTGACTAGAAATGAGTTCGGTTGGTGACAAAGTCCCTCCTCGAGTCTCATAAGAGCTGTTTTTTCATTTAGCCATGCACCTTACTTATAACTTTCTAATGATTGTAGCTAATCATGGTGTGGTGATGGTAATTATCAAGTTAGGCCCTTCAAGAGGAGGCAAAACTGTTTGTCTGCTGTGTGAAGTAAAGTGTGGTTTAAATTTCTGCTGCTTCATCCAACGTTCCTGTCTATAAAAGCATCGTAGCTTCTTTACAGACCTGTGGTTGGCTGCTCACACCTGCGATGTTTGCAGTGAGTCAAACGTTCTGGCGTCGTGCTCATTGACTGCCGTTTGCTCGTTTGTGAGAACACACTGAGCCAACCAGAGCGTTGTAGGCGGGATTTATAAAGGGAATGTCATCTTCCCGTGCCAGGACGAGACAATAACGACAGAGACAAGTGCCACAAAAATGACACAGCTGTACAGGTACGGCAGCCGATTCGCAGAAAGTCTGTGTCCAGTCAAATCTCTCTGTATGTACAAATTATAGGTCGGGTATTTTGAAATGAGGTTGTGTCAGATCAGAGTTACACAGCTGGAATGTATGTGTATAATTTCTAAAAACAGAAAATATTCTTAATACAGCGTAAACTTGGTGCAAAACGGCTGGGAAAGATTTTTCTTTCTGCTCTGCGTGTTCGTGTCGCCTTCAGGATGAACTGTCATCACGTTTCATCTCGTTGTTGTCGATTCGTACCGTGTATTGCTGCGTGAGCTCTCCGTGCAGCTCGCACAGCGTCGGTGTAATGTTGCACTTAATGTGTCTCTCTTGCAAGTTTGACTGCCTTTAGGCTTCGGGCCGGTTCCACCTGGGATATTATTTGATTAGCTGAAGGAGAGCTTCACGAGAGCAGCCCCGAGTGTTGCAATAGAGGCAGCTGTGGAAGTGGTGAAAGATTATCCACGGCCTCTTATTTCTTCAGGTAATATTAATGTAATCTGTACTGTATTACAGTTTACCGAGTGACAGAAAATATGAGCGATGGGATTAGTTGGCATGAAGTAAAAATCAGGAGCCAAATTTAAGCCCACGCTGTTACAAACACATGCTGCCTCCAGGATTTCTGCAGCACTCGGTCGCCTCTGAAAATGTTCCACCATCAAAATGAAACCTCATTTTTCAGCCGAGTCTGAACTTTTTACTGAGCGCTGGCAAGTTTGGGATGTAAATAGTGTGAAATGCACAAGTTAATCTGGAAATGGAGCCATTAGTGGTCATCAGTCGCTGCCAGCTTCATGCTTTCGCTCTGCTAACTGGTGTCCAAACTGGGGAACTTGACTCCCATTATGTCAAAACATAATGATAATGTAAACAGAGTTTAGACCAGGCGAGGCTGGACCGGGTTCATTCAGAGGGAGCAGAAACCAGCCAAAACTACAGGAACGACTGCAGCTGCAGGACAGTTCATTAAGATCGAACGTCTGCTGTACGATTGTTGTTGAGAAGCGTCTGACTTCATGGTTGTTGTTATTTATTTATCACATTAGTCAGCTCCATTGTGTTGAGGCAGAAGCAGAAATCTGAGTTTAATATCTGAAAATGAGATAACACACACAAGGTAAGTGAGAAAACGTGTCAAACTATTTAAATTCCAAACACAAAAATTCAACATTTTAACTGATTCAGCCAAAAGAAAATGAAACATTTGTGTGATTCTGAGCTAAAATTCAAATGTCAGTGCTTCCGTCCCGTCTCAGCTCGAGTAGCTGTGCAAAGAGCAACAAAAGGCGATAATGAATTATTAGTTCCAGCTCAGACTTGAATACATTATGCTCAATGAACAAACGCTTTTGACCTCACTCACACATGCTGACCTCAGCACTTGCAGCAGCGTGCAGGTACTCTGAAAGGATCTTTGCGTACCTGCTGCTGATCCAGCGAAATAAACTCTGCTGAGGGATTCAAACAATAGCAGAGTATTATGGATAATTTACATGATGTACTGTTATAATGCTAAAGGACGATATTCTGTGTTTCCTTCATCTCGTCATTGATCTGATGCGATGGATCGTTTTGTGTTTCCATTGTTGTTTTGACTCATTTAAACTAATCTGAGCTGAACATCGACTGTGTGTGTTTCCCGTGGATCGAGAGTTTTGATACTTTCACAGTATTTTAGCACAGCACACCCAGACCTGCTTTATAATAAATGGACCGTCTATAATATGAGACCTTTAATTATGAAGTGTGTATCAAAACAGTCACAGCGTGCAGCATGTGTATTAATCCACTGCTGAAAATAGTCCTGACAAATGCACAGCTTCCTCCTGTTTGCTAAAAGCTGCAGCGACCGACTGATCTGTGAATTTAATGAGCCTGTTTTTAAAAACTGAAGCAGTTTGTTCGACTTGTTTTTAAAAAATTACATGTTTTGTTTAAATTAATGAGATTGAGATGAACACAGTAACAGCTGTTTTATAATAACGTGATCCAACATCCTCCGTTATATCGTCATACGTGTAATCTTTCCATGTTAAAGTTTGTGTCCTGTGTTCAGCAGATTACGTTACATTATTCTCGTCTCACACACACACACACACACACACACACACACACACACGCTGCCTTCTTTTCCTTCAGTCTGCTCCCATTTGTCGTTGCTCTGCAGCTCCTTCATGATTGGTTATCGCTCCCCTTCCTCTCGGGGAGTCGGGGGAGTCGCGTCTCCTCTTCTGATGCAATAGAAACCCCTGCAGCAGTGCACTGCTGTGCTCGTATGTGCGAGGGTGTGTGTGTGTGTTTAACAGTCCCCCACTGCTTCTCTTTGATGTGTCATTGGTTTGCCAGCTCACTAAATGCACACACACACACAGAAGCAAAGCATGGGTGATACTCCCACTGCAAAAACACAGCATAGATTAGCAAACAATTATGTTGGCTGCAAACACACGGACCTGCCGTGATCGTCGGAGCTGTAATTATGAAGTGTGCGTGTATTAAACACACATTTAACACAGGCGGTCGTCAGCGCGTCTGTAGGACTGAACGTGGATTCAGACTCCAGCCTGCGACGGCCGATGCTGTCAAAAACACAGCGGAGCGGCGAGCTGCATGATTCTTTCCCTCTCACTGCTCACAGCTTCACTTATTCAGATATTAGCGCTCCATTTTGAGCCTCTTGTGTGCTCGTCTTTCTGTCTGGAGTGGCCAAAGTAATCACAGCCCATTGTCTTCCCTCCTCTGCTCGGCGTTGAGTTTGGAGGAATGTAGCAGACAGTGAAAGGGGATCCTATTGAATCTGTCGCCAGTACTCCAATTACTCATCTGCCATCTTCATTTCCGAGGGATTTATCACAGACTCGGCTGCTCGCAGGATTTTTCTCCTGCTTGTTAAAGTAACCATAGAGACAAAAGAAGAGCAGATAGTTCATTAAGCAGGAATATCATGGCTGCATCCTCTGAATGTTTCATAATAACACTCATAGTACTATCCAGGACAGTTTGTACTGCTCAGCCTGTGAGGACTGTTTGGACAATTAAAAGAGGTGACACAGTTTTTAAGAACAGAGCCTCGCTCTGTGTGTGTGTGCGTGTGTGTGTGTGTGTGTGTGTGTGTGTGTGTGTGTGTGAGAGGAAAGCATTCATAATTATGGTACTACTCTCATTTTGGATATTTTATTAACTTCTAAAAGTTTTGTCTTTGAGCCTAGAGGCGTTTCCCATGACAACTCAGAGACGGCGTTGCTAGGAGACCTATTGTCATCCACCATCGTGCCCGACTGATCAGATATCTTACGAATGGTGTTTGTTCTTTTTCAACATGCTATCGAGGAACGTTAGCCCATCGTGCTAACTTTAGCTCGTGCACACTCAGCGGTGAATTCACCACAGGATTGACTTTTGGGTTTTGCGGCTGCACAAACAAGACGAAAATAAACCGTGCACCTTTCAAAGCGAATGCAAAAGGTGAAATTCAGCTGCTGCTGTGAGGAACAGAGACGATGGTTACTCACTTTAACAGTCCAACATAGAAGGGAAGGAAACAGCTCAACATGAGCGCACAGTTAGAGATAGCGGAGTGAAAACACAGTGAGTCATAGAAAAACGAGACGGCCGCAGATAGAAACAAACAGAAGAGCGAATACATGATTAGAAGAGCTATAATAAGAATTACAAGAACACTTTAAGATTCCAGCTCCTCCTGGAGGCGTTCCCAGGCCGGGTAGACCACAAAGTCCCTACAGCGAGTTCTGGGTCTGCCCCGGGGTCTCCGGCCAGTCGGACGTACCTGTCCAAAGGAAGGCACCCACGAGGAGCCTAATAAGATCCACCTCAGGTGGCTCTTTTCCTTGTGAAGGAGCGGCGACTCTACTTGATGAGCTTGATGTTCGAGCCCGGACCCCAAAAAAGGACTTTAAAACACACTGTAAAAAAATACATTTAACCAGAATGGTTCTGTAACAACCTTTAACAAAATTGTGCGGTAAAGAAGTGAGTCATCTGCAAAAATCCATAAAAAACTTAATTTACAGCGATGTTCGTGTCACTTCAGGGAGTCATGAAGTTTTGCAGAGCGTCTCTGTGTCTCAGACTCTAACCAGGACGTTTCCTGCACAGAGGCATCCCCAGACTACGCCTGCCATCTTTGTCCCAGCGAGCTAGCTCAACTCTAACCCATTCAGACAAACGCTTTTGTTGTCCTCGTGCTGTTTGGCTGTTGATACGACGCTCGGTGGAAAATCGCTGCTCCCCAATCGAACTCAGAGAATAGCGGGAGTGGGTTTTTTTTTTTTTTTCACCGCTAAAAGGCTTAGCAGTCCGACTGCTGCAGTGTTCCCTGACCGGCTTGCCGACTGGCACTGTGCTGAGGCACGTGGCCAGAATCACTTATTGACACTTCACTGCCATCTGCCAAGCCTGCGAGGTTTGCTTAGCAGGCTGCACATTAATAAGGCTGAACTGTGGAAAGCAATAACAGGATGAGAAGTTCCCTCTAGATTTTATGTGAACAGACAATTATCTATTACTGTAGGCTATATATCTGAAGTAATATAGAGACGACAGAAGTGCATGCAGTATTTACACTGTGGAGTTGGATCACCGCACGGTTCACTGTGATTTTTGTTTGTTTCATAAATACAGTAAAAATCAGTCATGTGGTTCGTCTGGAGATGTCAAGGTCAGACTCCAACTGCTGCACAAAGTGTGCGAAGCCTCTGATCAGTGCTGACTCTCGGGGTTCAGCGGGGGAATATCTGGGCAGGGAAGTGAGCGAGAGGTTCCCTCCTCTCAGTTAAAAACAAGTGCCCTTGAGCAAGGCAATTAACCCCCAGCTGCTCCCACGGAGCCGCTCTGCGGGAAATGGAACAAGGCCGCGGAGCATATCGGACAGCTCCTCGCCTCCTTCACCTGCCTCGCCTCCCGCAGGCTGTTTTTAAAGATGTGCGTCCTGTCCACTCACCCCGCTCTGCGTGAGCCGCTTCATAAACGCCGATTCATGTGATCTCATCAGCTGACGCTCTCTCAGGAAAAGGAATGCCACGGTACGAAGTGGTAATGTCCGTGAAGCTGTTTTTTAGGGGGGGGGCATGTTACAGCTGTGCACAGCTGCCTCATCAATCAAGACTGAGAGTGTGAGCTGGTGGGAAATCTGAGTCTGACCAGCCAATCGGTGCTTGAAAGGTGGAGTTATAACGCTCAGCAGAGGACACGTCTGCTGGTAAAGAGGTTTAAATAGAAAGAACGTGGATTAATATAAAATATACGAGCGAGGCGTCTTCGGTCACAGCGTCGCGGAGAGGAGAAAGGTCATTTCATGCCCAACAAGATGCTTGAAATAGAGGTAAGACTGTGTAATCACCCTGGTTGGCTTCCTGCGTAGCAGCACGTGGCCTCGCATGTGGTTAAATTAGGTGTTAGAGAAGTCTAACTCCCTTACAAACCTTGTATGAACAAACTGTTACAGTATAAACCTCCAATACTTATTTGGGATTTGGGAGAGAAGTGCTGCATAAAAAGTCACTTCATTTACAGAATTTGTTGTATTTTCCACAAGTAAAGCGTCATCTTCTGCCGTAAACGTCTGAAAACTTCATCTGTTTCATTCAATTCTTTCCTGAGCTGTGAAAGAGGTCTTGAATGTTACAATCAATCAGTTAATTTTAATCAGTTAAGTGTCAGAAAATCAGGACAAACGTCTCAATCCTTCAGAGCTCTTATTTCTGCTCCACCAACTGTCCAAAGCCCAAAAATATCGAGTTCACGATGATGTAAAACAGAGAGAAGCCGACACAGATGTTTGATGAATGACTCAAACGATTACTCGATGATCACAGCTGTTGCGGTTACATTTTTTATTAATGGACTAATTAGTCCACAATTAATTTCTGCCTATAATTGTAGTCACATTCAGATTTTATAACCTCGGCTCCTCTTTTCTGAATCAGCAGCTTAATGTGTCCAGACTGTGCAGAAGCTGCCACTCAGTCATGAAACTCTGAAGTCAACCTGATACAGTGAAGAAGAAAATCGTGTTTCTCAGCCTCATTAAAACTGATTGTTGGCTCAAGGTCGTGATCATTAACAGTCCTGCAGCAGCTCGGATGGATCAGACCGGAGCGTGCCGTGTTACAGCACTGCTCACTGTGTTTGTGGTGGGAGTGAGCTGATGTGCAGCCAGCTGTTTGTTCATGTTAATGGAAGAAACATAGAAGACTAGTTAACTAAAACCACTGTGACATTAATGTATCAAATTACGCGCACAAAAAGTGGCTGTAAAGTGATGCATGTAGTCTTCAGCACTCATTGAACACCTCTTGGTGTCCATCGGTACGTTGCTTAGTGTCCGTGCTGGTCCACCGGTCTGCGTCTCCAAACTGTGGACGTGCCGACAGCCGAGATGTGTATACGTACCTCACATCACACAGGCAGAACTCTCCTTTAAATCATGGTGAAATAATGATATTGCAGTGAACACACCATCTGTGTTGGTGTCACGCTGTAGGTGCCTCGAACAAACCGGCGTGGAGCTGTGCTGTGACGTGCAGACAGGTTTTTGGCAGTGACAAATGAACTGAAGAGGCTTTCTACATGAAAGCTCATTAATGGAAACTTGACAGTTTTACTGTTGAACGGTTCACAGTCAGACAGGTCGGCAGAACAAGTGAAATTATACACCTCCTCTCATCGTCCTCCTTCACTGATAACACTTCTATTTCAAGCTGCCATCAGAAACCATCCATGACTGAACTCATGGAAAATATTAAGAGGCATTTTCCTGACTGTATGTACAGACGTACATTTTGTACCGACTGGTTCTACTTCAGAGACCTTTGTGATGACTTTATACTGTAAATACACACTGCAGATAGTAAAGTCAGTAAACGTGGACTTCCTGACCTGAGGTGGATTTGGCACTTCTCTTCGCAGACACTGAGATTGTCACTTGTTCTCAACTCACGTAACCCAAAACTACTGTGCGAGGATTAACTTAACTCTAAGCTTTTTTCCAAATCCAAACTGCTTCCCCTCGTTTCGTTATTTATTTATTTATTGGCTCACTATTGTAAGACAGCAGCAACAGCAATGTGGACTGCCCATTGGTCCTCCAGCCTGTTATCCTGAAAACAGGAGCCCACTTTTGGAGTTTGAAGAGACGATGGGCGACCTTCGTCATCGTAACAATAAATTAACACGTAGTTAACGGATATTTTTTCATCTTTCATCAGATAAAACAAACAAACTGCTTTTAATCTGTTAATGTAAACATATTTAATCTTCTGTAAGTACGTGATGAACGATCTATGAATCTTTATTTTATTTCCATATTTGATTCAGTGTTTCCAAACCTCTCTGACATTTCCTCATTTTTCTGAATCTCTCTCGAGTCGCCGTGAAAATCGATTTCTTTCACACTTCAGTCAATGTTTGAATTAAACCGTTACTTGTCGCTGTAACTGCAGCGAGCGTCTTTTACAAATGACGGGCAGAAGAGAGGGCGGACGTCCGCAGAGATCCTGTGGGAAGGTTTATCGACTGTTTCTTTGGAAAATAAAACACCAGCGTTCGCCAAGTTTTCTTTTTGTGTTTCCACCTGGAAAAAAAAAAGATCCCCTGCAGGAAATGTCAGAGAAAATGGAAACTAGTTAGAAAAAGTTCATCCATCTTTGAGTTTCTCTGCTCGGCTCGGTCCTGTTTTGTTATTCTCTTCTCTGTGTTTCTTTTCTTCGGCGTGCTCTTTTTCTAACCTCTATCTGCTCTCTTCTTCTTCTTCCCTGCTCGGTTCACTACACACAAACTTTATAATTCCCTGTTGCGGCGTTCTTTTCTCTTCAGTAGCTCGATCCTTGCGTGGTTGAAGACGGAAGGTGTGCTCCGTCTGGCTGACAAGCGCACGCCAACACCATAAATCTCCAAACATGAGAGGCAGCACACATAATCTGTCAGGCTGTTTGCAGACGCTCGTTTACGGCTTCAGCATTTTAAAGACTAATGTAGAGCAGGTGAAGCCCAGGGGACGACTCTGTGCAACAGATTGTAAATGTGCATCCGTGTGTGTCTGCATGGCGTGTGTCTTTTCAGTGTTTCCTACATGTTTGCGTACACATGCACGGCTGAGTGTCACGCCTGCACGCTCGCGGTAGCCTCAAGAAATCAAACGGTGCCCGTAGAGCGTCCGCGAGGACTGAGCAGGGACCACAGATGCAGAAGGCAATCTGAGCCGGCTTCATGTAGCACTGTGGGAGCTCATTACTGTATTCTTTGGGCCGGAAAATGTCTGTCAGTGAGGATTCATTAAAAGCCAACCTGCTGCAGCAGCTCCTCGTTGTGCTGTAATGAGAGGTCCTTCATAAATTTGGGGCTCCCTGCTGCTTCAGAATTGGACAGGTGAAATATCCGTGGTGATCTGCATGTCGGATAGAGCTCCGGCTTTGTGGTGGTCATTAGCGTTACAACGCTTGTGCTCAGCTAACTGTCGACGGCTCGGGGGGGCCACAGCTCGCTTTCATAGCTGCATCATCCATTTTTTTTGTTTTCACTCAGTTTTTATCAGCGCGCCGACACACTCCACTCTGCTCTCGTGAAAATTTAATTGAAGCATTGTTCAATGGTGTTTGTGCGTCATTATTAATGCAGCTGGACTCTTCTAAAGGCGTATTTACACTCTAACGTTGGTGAGTTTGGTTTGTTTAACCCGGCTGGCTGCGCCGCTCTAATTTTATCTTCAGGCTTCAGCCTCTGTCGGTAGAGGAAGATGTAACGCTGCTTTGTCTGAGGTAAACTCTTTATTTGTCTGTCTGCTAACAGCTTTTCTTTTCCAGTCACTGTTTTGTGTCTCTGCATTGATTCACAAAGCCGTTTTGTTTTTCTTTTGTTTGTGTGTTCCACTTTCTTTTCTTTTTTTTTTTGCTGTCAGCTCATTGATTTCTGTGTTACCGCCTCAGCATCATCTGTTCTATCTTTATCTCCTCCTCTCCGTCCTAACGTCTTATCTCGTGTCTTGCAGACTCGCACACCTCGTGTGACCCGGCTGAGCCCGACACAGCCGGCTCTCGCCGACCAGGCCAGCAGGGTATCCTTCGCGTCAGCTGAAAATCTGGAGACCATGTCAGAGCCCGATATCCCCATCGGCTTTAACCGGATGAACCGGCTCCGCCAGAGCCTGCCGCTGGCCCGCTCGTCCAGCCAGGCCAAGCTACGAGCGCCAGGTCAGACCACCGACTTAAAATATTTACACTGTGACACGTGGCCTTCACTGAGATACTGTACGGGGTTATCTGCTGCTGTTTGATCTCTGAGCGAACAAAAGAAAAATCTGTATTAATACTTTTTGTTTCGACCCTTTGCCTTCAAACCAGCATCAGTTCTTTGAGGTACACTTACACACAGTCAGAGGTTTGCAGGATTATAGTCAGTCAGGTGTGTGTTCAACCAACATCACATCCACATGTAGGTTGAAACACAGGCTTAAAACTGAGTGAGGAGCAGCCGAACTCTGCTACCGTCATGCTCCATGGCAAGACTGAGCACAGCAATCAGCAATAAGACACAAAGAAGTTATACTGCATCAGCAAGGTGTCTCCACACAAAGATTTCAAACCACACGGGGGTTTCAAGATGTTCAAGTTCTGAAGAAGCACAAAGAAACGGGCAGCAACGCAGTGGTCGGCCGAGGAAACTTCGTGCAGCAGATGAAAAACACATCGAGCTCATTTCCCTTCAGATGTCCAACAGTGCCGTCAGCTCAGAACTGGCAGAAACCAGTGAAACCAGGTACACCCATCTCCTGTGGTCTCCATGGAAGAAAAAGCCAAACCTCCAACATGGAAACGAAGCCAAGAGACTCGACTATGCATGAAAACATGGACAAAATATGCAGCAGGTGCTCTGGACTGATGAGTCAACATTTCCAATATTTGGCTGTAGCAGAAGACAGTTTGTTCGAAGGGCTGGGGAGAGCAGCACGATAATGAGTGTCTGCACCGTGAAGCAGGGTGGAGGTTCCTTCAAGGTTGAGGCTGCATTTCTGCAAATGGAGTCGGAGATTTGGTCAGAATTATTGCTGATTCATGTTTTTCTGTGCGGTCTGTGTAGGTCGCTCCATCGCTTTGGTCCAGACTGAAACATCTCATCAGCCGTCCTCCCCAGAGGATGAGTCCTGCTGATGTTTTAGTTAGTTTATTGTTAATTATCAAATATCAGCATACAAACATGCTAAATCAAGTCAGTGTTAGCGTGTTTTCATGCTGACGTTAGCGTTTAGCTCAAAGCACCGCTCTACTCTCGCTGCAGGTCTGTTAATCGATACAACTAAACTATATTATTCTGTCTCTGTCCTCAGTCGACCTGCTGCAGCTCTGTCTAACTCACCTGCAGAGCAGCGCTGCACTAGACTCCCACATGTCATGTTGTTTTACACGTTCACAGTCGTCTTGAGCAGGAAGAGGTCCGACACGCTGATCTGTCCTCCTCCTCCATCACAGTCGGATGTTTGTGAGACGAGGCTGAGCCATGTTGTTTCCCTGCGTTACTCCAGGAAACAAAGAGCCAGATAACATTCAGCGTTTTGAATTGGTCGCTCCTCAACTGATGATTCAATTCAGCCTCATTCAGCGGGCAGCCCATCATTTTCACTGCCCCGTGTCGGCCTCGATATTGTGAATATGTCCAGTCTATTGGCGACATTGCTTTGATTGACAGGCTGAGAGCCAATCACACGCCGTCTTTAAAGCAGCGTCCTCTTGCAGAGAATCATTTATCGGAGATGACTGACGGCATCAAGTGTTTTTAAACCTGATCTAAGTCTGTGAGTCAAAGTCAGACTTCGGTCCACTGCCTAAAGAAACGCTGAATGTAAACCGAGCTGCCTGACGCCTCCAAATGAATCGCCTGTGATTAATGACTCTGGCAAAAATCTGCGAGGAGGAGGGTGATGCATTCGTAGGAGCTGGAAAAACGTGGGACAAAATGCAACCGATGATTGATTGTAGACCTTGATGGAGCATCTGTCAACTCACACAGTGTGAGCAGGAAGCTGCAGCTTTGATATGTTCTTGTACAAAAACTGCAAACCTGTTCACGGCAGCTTACAGATAGAGGCTTCATGAAACCACACAGAGAGCTGGAGAGTGTTTTAACTTCCCTTTCTGCACTGACAGGTCTTCATTTGTTCAGGTGTCATACGTCTCATGAACAGTGAGGATAAATGTTCCAAGATACTCTAGGAATCATGTCGGTCAGTGGAAGCTACGAGGAATATTTACAGCCTGACCACAATGTCTTCCACACAGCCATCAGACATTTAAACATGATGTATTGTAGCATTAAACAGCTGAGATGTTGGTGGTAGTTACTTCTGTGTCTGTGTTTGAAAACACTGTTCTACACTCTCAGCGTGCGATAAAACACACTCATACTTTGAGGTGAAAATTGTCCCTCCACCTTCTGTTCTGTTCATCACCCCCACCTCCACCCGTCATGGATCTCCCTCATTGCTCCTCCCCGTCCATAAATGCAGGGATCTTGTTCCTCCAGCTTGGGGAGGAGACCCGCAGGGTGCACCTGACCCACGAGCTGACGAGCCTGGACACCCTGAGGGCCCTCATCGTGCACATGTTCCCCCAGAGGCTCACCATGGCCATGCTCAGGTATGCCTGCATCACAGATCTAGATAAAGGTGTGTGTATAGATACATGTATGTACACAAGACATTGAACTGTCCACATGCAGGGCGACACTGCAAGTTTTATCAGTCACAAGCGGTGTCAAAAAACTGGAAAATGCAATTTCATCGGCAGACACAGACGTAAAAATAATGAGTTTTTGAACAGGTGGAGGATGAAAGAACGAAACAAACAGATGAAAATCAATAAAGCCAGAGAAGGTGTGAAACAGGCCACGAGTGAACACGCATACAATCTCATTGTTAACGCTCAAACAGATCATGGAAAGACAAACTGAGATCTGAATTCTTCTCATCGTTTGTTTGAGGAAATATTAACTTTAATAACGCTGCATCTGTTTACGGAAGAACAGCTCCGAGCCTCCGAGTGGGCGACCACGGTGTGTGTTACTAACTGGAACTTTTCACAGCCCACAAATGTCGATACTAGATACTTTTTTCCTTTTTCAACAAGCCCGTTCAAAGTTAAATTTAGATCCCACTCAGGGAGTGGAGAGTAGTCACCACTGACCCTCCTGATGTTACTATTGAGTCTTCATGCAGTTACCTGCACACTCGTACTGTTAGTTACAGTAACTGTCTGTGAAGCCAAAGCTTAATGTGCTCACACTGTGTGATCTGATCATCAAGCCATGACCCAAATCGAGCACTCGGGTCATTTAAAGCAGAAAATAATAAAACGTCCCGTCTGTCCTTGTGGAGCGATCCGGCTGATGACATCGGTCAAGGTTAGTTTAAAAGCTTTGAGGCAGGTAGAAATTGTGAATGCTAACAAGACTAAAACGTTCTGCACTGATCATCTGTGCCGTCCTGTCGACTGTCGAAATCTCTTTAAAAAAAGGCGCCCATATATTTGTAGTTTCTCTGGTTGATATCGGTCGTGACAGGATGAGAGGAAGCACACGCAGCTCGAATCAGCCTTAATATTTTCCATCCTCGTGTCGCTGTGACACTTTCAGACGCTCTGTTTGTCACTTCGACCCAGCACAGTGAAAAGAAAGGCGCACCCTGACAACATGTGACCAAAATTCCTGACAGAAATTCATCTGCACGTATAACGGCAGTTTGGTAGTCCTCGCTCGGCACACTGCACAGCACACAACGGCAGATCAAGCTGGGATTCAGTCTGATTCTTAAATGAGTCGTGTTTGTCCCGTTTTATCTGTCAGAATCATGACATGCAGGAATGTGCAGTCTGCTTAAGTCACAAATAATCTGATGCAGGAGGTGTTATGTTTATGAAAAATAAACTTTAACATCTTATTTTTGGTTGTAACCACGTTGACCGAGTCCAAACAGACTTCATCTTCTCACTGAGGATGAATTTCAGTTTGACTTCGACATGAGGCGGCACTTTTGTGTTCCTCAACAAGTTTCTATATGAGACAAAAACTTTTCATCGAGCCGTCCGTTATAGATTATCTGTGCAATCTGCTCTGACTCTGCTCGTTGATACACATTAGTATTGTCAGCAGGAGTCCGTTAACTCCAAACTGGCTGAATATTACACTCGTGATGAGTTCAATATGAGACTGCGCCCAGCTGATTCTCTCATTACGGGCGCCTCATGCAGTTAAAGGTCTTCCAATTCCCCCTTAAGTCTGTAAATGAATGTACAGCGCTGATTATTAGCCAGTAATAGCTGCTGAAATTGTCTTTGCATGGACTGTTTATCAGTGTTATGACTATTGATGTTCAGGTCTCCCAGCACGGCTCTGCTGATCAAAGATGAGACCCGTAACGTCTTCTACGAGCTGGAGGATCCGCGGGACGTTCAGGACCGCTGCGTGATTAAGATTTACTGCAAAGAGCCCATCTACGGCACCTACCCCGGACACCACAACCCACACCTGGCTAACGGAGACCTGCGGGTAAGTGTTGGTCGTCCATCTTTGTGTGATTAGAAATATATTTTCCAAATACAAGAGAAAGATTAGACGTGGCAAAATATTCGTGAATTTTCATCTGTCTTAGTTTTTTATTATTTTGGTGCCAGAATGTAAAAAGAAGCCAGGAAAACGATCGTGCTTCAGTCAGTCACCTTTTCCTTCATTACCAATTCACTGTGTGTGCAGCTGACTCGTGGATTAGAGAGCGAGACAAAACACTTGTCTCTTCCTGCCGGTGGCTGATAGCAGGCAACCAAATCATTCAGAGAATAATGCGTTTTGTAATTCCCCCGTCAAAATCGTTATTTATTCACCTCCTGCCAGTATCTGTCTCCCACCTCGCACTAACATCACTTCAGTGTTTACAAACACTAGTTTGTGCTGCACAACGTGTCCGAGAAGAACTTCGTCTCATCCGCTCTCTGAGAGGGCACCGGTGAGTCATGTGACCTCACTCCAGCACTGCTGTTCTTGGACGAGCTCCAGCCCTTCACATCGCCGCTGCTGACTGTGCCGAACGCCGACAGACTGTAAAATAACATAAACACTGTTCAGAGATGATCGACTGCGGCCCGGTTCATCTGAGGACTGGCTCATGGATGCAGAGCGCCGTAGTGGAAGTGTCGGACTGCACTGACTGTGTGAACTTATAACACAGAGTGACGGCAGTGGAAGGACAGTTCAAGGCTCTGGTGGTGCAGCCTGGGATTCAAGGACACTGAGATGAATGATACAGCATCATGTGTAATGGTGAATCGCCACCATTATGGGGAATCACCGCAGAGCTGTCCGGGTGTGTGAAGGTGATGGCGGGTGTTCTGGGGCTGTTTATTTGTGTTGAAGCTAACGGAACGGTTTCTCTCTCAAACCATCGGATACAAACCAAATTTAACTTCTTTCTGACTCTATTTTGCTGTCAGACTCAAATTTGAAGCTTCATGAAATAAACAAAGTCAGAACTCAACAGGTAGAGTATCAGAGTTTAGATTCTTCAGGCTGACTGTGGAGGTTTGAGCGTCTGAGCGTCTGATTTGTGGCCGCAGCGTGATATCGGGCTGCGTTTTTCCAAAAAGTTGGCTGCTGCTCAACTTCACTGCAGCAAATTTACAGTGACACAAAACAAAAAAGCAGGAAACTTTAAACCAGCGGTGCTGAAACTGAAGAAATTCAGCTGAGTAATAATCACGTCTGAAGTCTGATGAGGATTTCCGTGCGATCACATTCACCTGCCACGTCTTCCAGTATCTCACTCAGGGTGGCAAATTAACACCAGCCAAACGCTCGCAGGCACGAAATAATTAATTAAGCCTTCTGAGGTTAAATTATTATTTAGAGTTTGAACTCAGAAATCTCACCAATCATTTAGCAGCCTATCAGGCTTACAGCTCGTTACAGGAAACAAACCTTCATCTCAGGTGTGACGCCAACCTGGACACATAAAAGTCATCTTCCCCTCGCTCATCATCGATTGAACCTTTTTTTAGTATTCCCACTACCTGTGACACTCCTGTTCATTTATTGATGAGCCACATCAGGATTTATCTTAATTCATCCGTCAGCTGCCGGCAGAATAAACGTGCCATCGGCCTCATTAGCATGATTACTAATGCTGTGTGCGTTTGGTTGCAGCTGGAGCAAAATAAACCGACACACAGAGAGTCTGATGCCGTTCGGCTCTGCAGTGTGAGCGCTTTGCATACGAGCCCTCGTGTTTTTGTTACCGTCTAATTACCGGTACACTGTGATTATGGAAATGAGAAAGTGGCAATTTAAAGTGTGAGAGAATGTTGCTTTTATGGAATAAAATAAATTATAAACTAGATAAATCACATTAGAGGGAAGCGGACATATGCAGCGCTCAGGGTGAGAAATGAATCTGCATGTTAGACAGTCGAGGCGACGCGAGCGCTGCATCTTTGACATGTTGTCATTTTTTTTCCCTGCCGTCAATCAAACAGCCCGACGCCTTTTGGTTTACTTGTGTGTGTGTGTGTGTGTGTGTGTGTGTGTGTGTGTGTGTGTGTGTGTGTGTGTGATTGCTTTCCTGGCCTCCGGTGTGCGTGATCTGCAGCCTCCCTCTAATGCATTGGAGGTCAACTGTTTGTGCCTCCCGTGGGATTGGTCACCGTCTTCAGATTGCACCATGGCTCTGAAATCCTCGTAGCATTTTACAGCCTTATCACAGCGGCAGGCTTACCTTGAGTTTTGTGTGTGTGTGTGTGTGTGTGTGTGTGTGTGTGTGTGTGTGTGTGTGTGTGTGTGTGTAGGGGTGTGTGTGTGTGTGTGAGGTACATTGCTGCTACTGCCAGAGTCAAGGTGAATGACGAGGACAAGTGTGTGTGTGTGTGAGTGTGAGGCAGAGCTTATTGAACCCCGGCCAGCAGAGCCAAGATGATTCCCTGATTGCACACCACAAAAGCATGACCGGGATTACTGAAGTCCATCCGAGCTGCAGGAACCGGAGCGCTGAGCGTGCTTGAGGATGAGATTGATTGGCAGATTTTCCCTCAGCGGGAGAAAGGCCATGTTTGAACGGCGTCATGGGACAAACCTTTCGGGGGTGTACCTGCAGCAGACATCTTGTTTCTTCGGGGGGTCTTGGAGGTGGAATGAAACGTCTAAAGGATGGTGTCGATACGAGGCTGTTGCTAAGATACAAGATGGAAGATGATGGCACTAGAGTCATTAGTCTGCTGCGAGGCTGTCCACGGGGTGTTGTTGGAAGAGGCCTAAGGGTTATTATGTAGAAATATTGGTTTTTCAATTTGCGTTGTCTCCTGGAGATAGCTCTGTGCGTCATAAGCAATTACAGCGTTGTCTTCTTTTGTTTTCTCGCCGTATCTATTACTCTTGGCCAGTATCCTCTGACGACACTCGGCTTTGACTTACACCCTGCTGCCGCCCCGCTCCGCTTTGTTTTGCCTCTCTCTCTCCGACATTTGGGATCGCCGCCAAAAGATAATCCCTTCATGCTCGGCCCGTCAATAAGCTATCAAGTGCAACTTAAAATGCACTTAAGGGGGCAATTTGGAGTCTTTCCCGTCAGTCCTGAAGCAGCAACTATGAATTGCTGTAAAATGTTGCAGTAAACTGCACCGACAACAGATCTTCTTCCCCAAACATCTCCTACTGTAAGTTAAACCAGGACTACAAACAATCCGAGTGGGACTTTTATTTTATTTATGAAGCTCTGTAAACTTTGAGCAGAGACAAGAATGACTGAGAGCAGACATCATTTTTGTATCAGCTTGAAGTTTTTCTGACAGATGCAGTTTGAAATATTTGAACATTGTGCGTTGTCTTCACGTTTCTATCCACGATATGAAGCTTTGCTCCTCTTTATAGGACACGAGCTCCTCTGAAAACAGGATGTGAGATGTTGTGTGGTCTCTAAAATATTGAGTGTTGCTGTTTTTCTGTTCTCCTCTATCGTCTGTGTTTCATCGTGGATTAAAAATAAGGTCATTATTGATGATTCATGCATGAGGGCAATAATTCACTTTAATAAAGATACAGCGTGCATTATCATTCAAAGGTTGGTAAGGTTTGATACATGATGCTCACATCTGAAGTCTTACTGCGCTCATGTGATGGGGAATGCTCACACACACACACACACACACACACACACACACACACACACGTGTGTGTTCATAGGTCCTCCCACACACTGTAATAAAGCTGACTAAGCTATCTAGGTTACAGTTTGTATGGAAAAAAAACAATAAATAGCTTAAATCACATAATGATATTTACCCATAATCCATTTGCTTTAGGCTTTAAACGCCGCCTCCTCACGTGTCTTAAACAAAAATAGAAGACTCTGCCGATTGGAGCCAGTGTTTGTCTCACTAATGAAAAGATAGCTGTGAATATTAGATTACATTTCTAATAAACGATCCACACTGGACCTTTAAAGACACGTCCTGCTTCCTCTGTGGGTCTGAGGACACTTAACCCATCGATTTCTGTCCAGTTTCCAGCTTCCTTTTAACGCCATGCCCTCACAGGTGGAGGAAACATTAATTATCTAGTTGGTATGAAGATAAGAGCGATCAGAGTTTGATTTATTACTGCTGAATCCTTTGCAAAGCTCCATTTTCTCTCTATAATGAGCTCATTGTAATCGTAAATATCTCCGCCCACAGAAGGTGCATGTAGAGTTCAGTTGATGAAGTTTCAGCCCCAAAAAGACAACATCTACATCTGTTCTGTTGTTTCTCATAGAGGGAGATGGTGTACGCGCCTCAGGACTCTCCACCCAACCGCCGCCTCAGCAACCCGCCCATGTCTTCCCAGCATTCATCTTCCTCCGCCTCCCCTCAAGGCTCGCCGTCTCGCGCCCGCCTCCTCTACAGCGGTGGCCGGCCTTCTTCCTACGCCGGGCCGCCCCACCACACCCACTCCCTGCCCCACCCGCATCCTCACCCGCACTCCCAGTCCCATCACTCCTCTCCCCACCAGCAACCACAGCTCCATCAGCCCCATCACAGCCAGCAGGCCTTCTGTGCCTCCTCCAGCGCTATCTTGGAGCGTAGGGACGTGAAGCCCGATGATGAAGTGGGGGGATCCAGGAGCATGGTGCTGCTGCGGGGAGACGAACGTGGTGGAGGGGGGATCTACGCGGATCCCTACTCCCTGGGCCCAGACACGAGTCGGCTGAGTCTCGCAGGGGGTCCTCACTCCCCTCTGCCAGCCAGAGCAGACCCCTACGGCTCCTTATACCGCCGTGGAGGAGGAGGCGGCGGAGGCGGCGGAGGAGGAGGTGCTGGATCGATGCGTTCGCTCACCTCTTATACAGCAGCCGCTTTGCAGGGTGAGCTGATGGAAAGCGCCGCTCTCTACAGGCCGGGAGGGCCGCTTTATAACGACGCCTACGCTGCGTCCATGTTGGCCATGGGGCTGCGGGTGCCGCCTCCTTCCTCCCCGCAGAAGATACCCGACATGAGGGATTCCTACGGCGGCACCATGCCGGGCCGGGGCTCGCCCGGGAGGCAGAGCTTGAGGAGGGACTCCGTGACCTCGTCTGTGTTTGGGGACAGTCCCAAAGCCCGGGGACAGGGTTCAGGGTTGGGTCTCACCTCAGAGCAGCTCTGCTTGATGGCCGGTCCTGGAGGGGAGGGGGGGAGCGCCGGAGGCTTCGGCTCACCTCTGCTGGGAAACGAAACAGAGACCAGGTAGGACGGCCACAGCGTGACTGTGACGCCATAATAATGTAGAGTACACTGTGTGTTCACTCACTGCAGCTCAGCACAATGTCCAGTCACGGTCAGATATCACCAGTTTCCCATCATTCACTTAATAACGTCTAATTTGTCTCAACACTTTGATAATGAACCGAAAATATTTTTACACAAATGATGCTGAGAGCAGCTGAGAAACGTTCAGAGCATCATCAGCATCAGCTGTGTGGATGCGTGTCTATGTACTGCAGCTGCTGCTGTTGTATCCTTCAGACATCCTGTGATTCTTCTTTGTGTTTTTGTGTTCAGCCTCACTTTGCTCTTATTTAAATAAGTTAATTAAGTTTGGATCGTATGGCCTCAGGATGGTACGCTCCTGTTATATCACAGCTGGTATCGAGTTTATCTTTTTAAAGGAGGAAGTGAGTTATGAGGGCATAAAAACAAACAGCGACTCAAGATCATGACACTCCTGATTTACACAGTTATGACGATGTTAAAGTAAATTATTATTCATGAAGTGTTTTATCAACACGATTATACCAGGACACTTTACTTCCACCTACAAATGGGGCTTGAAGCAGAGCACTGGGAGCACTGGGACAGTTTTCTAGTATTCATTGTGAATTATGTAAAAACTCTGTGAGACGTCTGACACAGTGTTCTGTGACTGTTTGTGGATCCAGGGAGCGTATGGAGGCCATGGAGAAGCAGATAGCGAGTCTGACCGGGCTCCTGCAGAGAGTTCTGAGCCGAGCGCCTGAGGCAGAGAGCCCGTAAGACACACACACACACACACACACACACACACACACACACACACACACACACACACACACACACATAAATACTGCATCTGTAAACACTCCATTTACAGATACGTTTGCCTCAACACACGATGGTTGTGTTCAAATCCCTGTTTTCCACCGTGCACAATACACACACATCACACTCAAAACTGAGATATGAAAAATAAAACATTCACGCAAAATTAATCTTAAAGCAACATTATGTAAGATTTAATATTTGCCAACAGCCAAACGTCAACCAGGTCACCAGCAGCAGACACAGACAGCAGCTAATATTACTGACTAGTCCAACAGCAGTCAGTCCAGCTCGGCGTCTGTCTTTCAGCCTTTTATTTCACCAAGCTCTCACCAACCACTAAAAGTCAGTCCCAGATTTACTCTTGTCCGGCGGCTTCTTGCTCGCTCACTCTCTCCTTTTCTCTTCTTAGCTTCCTCCGTCAGCGTCCTCTTCACTCTCTTCTCCTCTGCCATTACGTGCAGCTAACAGCAGCTACAGCTGTCAGCAGTTTACTTCACTGTCCATCATAAACTCTGTAAATCACAGAGAGTTGAGGCGGAGCAGCCGGAGGACATCAGAGGGAAAACCAGAAAACATTTTCTCCATAAAATATGATCCAGTTTCACCATCATCAGTGAAATAGTTGGTGGTGTGTGACTTAGTGCCGTAAAGCGTTACGTACGTCTCCCGACCCGGAGCCCAAAGTTACATAGTGTGAGAACAGACGTACAACTGACAGAGACACCGTTCACCTGATCACAGGTCAGTGTGGATCAACAGGAGGTCACAGATGTTAGTTTATCAGAGGAAAGTTACAGGACAGGTGTCTTTAAGCTGCACAGCGTCTGTCAGCAATGTTGGAAAATGATTATGAATCATGTCTGAAATCCTAATTTACTGTCTGCTACTGTCGGTCTTTAGAGGACACACACACACACACACACACACCGGGAAGTACACTGTGAATACAGCACATATATTTCGCACATTTTCCACTGTATATCAATAGCTTCTCAGTAGCTAAGTCGATAGTGTGTTCTGGCTGTAAGTACTTTAACACTTGCCTCTTCCAGGGAGAAGATTGAGTCAGCCAGCGACTGCTCGGGAACTGACAGTAAGTGCTCACTACCAAAAAAAAAAAAAAAAAGACAACTATTTCCTATCACTGCCTGTCACTGCTCCCCTCTGCCGCCTGTTTGATAGCCACATAAATTGGCTCTTCTTCCTCTCGCGGAGCTGCCGCTGTTTCATTTTCTCTGCATAATTCTTAAAGTGCCTCATATGTGATCGTAATGGCTGACTCTGCAAGCTTCTTCATGCTGTACGTGCCGGCTTTTGCTGCTGTTGTGTAACCGCTGCTCATGCTTCTTGTTTTAGCTGGACGAACTAAAAAAAAGAAAGGTAGCTATGTGTTCCTGTTCCCCCGTGTACCCCCCTCTGTGTTCTTTATTCTTTATTCGGATCCCCACGAGCTTCCAAAAAGTGTGTTTGTGTGTTGTTGCTGAAGGACTCGCCTCCCTCTCAGCTGGTGTCCTTCGCTTTCCACCCTTCTTCTGTCTTTTCAGTCCGAAATCATTCGAGTTGCATTAATTCTAAAAACAGAACAAACGTGTTTTGTTTTCAAGGTTTTTCCTCTTCGTGTTTTTGCCAAACTCCGTGTTCGATAAGTCCGGTGAGCTTTTGGGAATGTGTTAGGAAAATAATCTGCCGTGTTCACGCCTCCTCAATAATAAAACACAAAACTGCTGCAGCCACACGAGCGCTGATGAAAGCTCGTGTTATGAAAGCTGAATAAGGGCGAAATGAATTGATTTCTTTTGATGAAGAGCTCAGTCTGAGCGTCTGAGGAAGAGATTTATGATTTTAAATTAATGTGCTCTCGTTATCAAAATGTCTGATCTCATGTCGTATTATAGATAAGCCTGGATAGTTTGTTGCAACTTCAAATTGACTTTCTTCGCAGTAGTTTGTTGAACATTAATTTAAGTTAAAAAGACTTCTATCTTCTTACGTCTGCCGGGATGATAAAAGTTTGAGTCCCTTCAGTCAGTCTTTGTCAAACAGACTCAAACTGTTATCAGACTGAGCTCGCAGTTAAATTCAGGACGTTCCTCTGATTCATCCGAACTGTGGAGGCAGCGGAAAGTCAATCAGAGGTGCTGTTCTCTCCTCGATCATTCATTCATACCTTGAATTAAAACGCGATCTCTCTCTGCGGACACGTTAGACATAATAAAGGAGCTGCTCTCACACCTGGAGTTTTTAATGTGTTTCTCCTCGTGTTATCCTCGTTAAGATCAGATCTGTGCGGCAAATCGCTCCCAGAAATCAGATTAGAGCGAGTTTCATGAAACAAATCAATCTTGTTTGTCCAGTCTTCAGGAAATCTAAAAATAAATGAATCCTGTCTTTGTATAAAAATATTGACTCAGTGTGTAGGCTGCTCTCTGAAGATCAGCTGCACAGATGATTGAACGTTCACTATCACAGTTATTTCTGTCGTTAGATTCTCACGTGTATTTCTTTATTTCTGTTATTATAATAATAATAATAGGGCGCGTCTCTTTCAGCTCTCTGAGTTTGAATAACTGTATCACATCTGTATCACTCACATCTGGAGGTGGTTTGGTGCATTTACACCTGTCCCTTCACCTGTACCGGTCACCCAAAGCACATCTTAATGCGAGGTGTAAATCAGATGTGAATGACGGTTAATTAAAGTTCTGAACCGTCCTCAGGTCAGAACAGGAAGTCTGCAGAGGTGTCGTCTCTTTGTTCGTTTCAGTCGTCCTTTAAAATGCAACTCTTCAGCCTGTTATCAATCGATTGTCTGCAGTTATTTTTCCCTTTGTCTCGTTCTGCATGATGCGTGTGACTCAAACTCCCTAATTACTGTCAGAGCATTCATCGTCATTCCAAAGGATTATCTGAGTTGGAAGCACTCACACATTTTGGCTGTCTGGGGACTCTTTTATAATGAGACATGTTTGGACTCAGTGAAAATGTTTTTCACCGCTGACCCTGTTTGTCCCCGTGTTGTTTATCATTGTTAAGTCGACGTGCGGCTGTAATCTCCACCCCTGACCTTCAGCACAGATAGAACTTGTCCTGAATCGCTGCTGCCAAATCAGTGGAACCAATTTTCTGTTTCCAGTCAGTCAAAAAGTTTTTTTCTCTGCTTGATGGACATTTGAGGTCATGAGAGACAAACCTTTGGGGAGTCTTTCTAAAGAGTTTCTCTCATGCTCCGTATACTCCGTCCGCCCTCCAGCGTTCATTTAAAACGTTTGATTTGCTCGCAGCGTTTTGAGACAACTTCTTTCGCTGTGCTCTGAAACCAAACGAGAACGTTCCCTCAATTTAGATTTAATGTTTGTTTCTTTTTGTCGGGCAGCTTTGACACCATCTGCTCCGCTGGCCCTGATGCCACCTCCACCCTCGGGGGCCAACCAGCCTGTGACGGTGTCTCGCCTGCAGATGCAGCTTCACCTACAAGGCCTCCAGCAGAACACCAACGCACTGCGCAAACAACTGTCGCAGCTACGCAACATGCAGGTGAGTGTGTGCAGGAAGTGTAGTTAAGTCGTACACACACGCTGGGGTCACTGTTACCTGATGCATTTAAAGTTTAAAGCCTTTTATTGAGTCACAGCATCCTGAAAGGTGTTTCTAATATTTTGTCCACCCTGTTTCCATCAGCGAGTGTGGACTAAACAACAAACACTGTCGTCTCTGTGCAGCACAGTCTACAGCCTCCAGCATGACCCAGTTTAGCATCTTCACACCGCGAATCCATTTTTTATGTTTTTATGAGTTTATGAGGCTCTGAAAGGTTTAACACCTCCGTGCTCACACTCCCAGCTGCTACCTCAGGTCATCAAACACTGAAGCATTAGACGTACCAACAGTTAAGACAAAGAAATATAGACAGGCAGCATCATCAGGCAGCATACATTCAAGAAACTTCAAATTTTATAGAAATATTTTATTTCAAATTGTCAGTTTGTGACTTTTTAATCTGTTTAATGTTTATGAAAAGTTATTTCATGTGCGAAAGCTGCTATAAAATAAAGTTATTATAGTTTAAATGTTCACCAAGGTGATTGCAGAGCTGCTCAATGAGCTGCTGAATGAATGAATCGCGTCTCTCTGTGTTCCAGCTGGAGAACCAGGACTCGGTCCTGTCCCTGCTGAGGCAGACGGAGTCGGAGCTGAGCCTCATGATGCTGGACGCCATGCGCACGCAGGAGGACCCGCTCCAGAGACAGCGCCTCCTCGTGGAGGAGGAGAGACTCAAGTACCTCAACCAGGAGGAGCTGCTCATCCAGCAGCTGCAGTGAGTCCGAGAGCTCGATTGATTTATGCGACGAGTCAAACGAATAAAGGGTCGTTTGTCTCGGTCGCACCGGTGTGGAGGAACACACAGTGACAGCGCGATCTCACACACACTGAGCATCGACCAAAATATATCAAACCACTCAAAGTCTGCTCTGCTTCAAAGTCCAGGCATCGTCACCATAATTTAAAAATTACAAATGATGACGTTTTTAGTTTGATACATTTGACAGACAAATGTAGATCACATATTCTTCACTGCATGCAGTCTGTGATACGATCCTGCTGCTCCACAGCGACCTGGAGAAGTCGGTGGAGGAGCTGCAGAGGAACTCGTCAGTCAACCACGGCCTGGTGACGGAGCAGGACGTGGAGCAGAAGAGCAAAGAGCTGAGGATGCTGGGAGAGACGCTGACCGAGCTCAAAAGTAAGCGTTGTTATGATGTTACCTCACTTCACAACCTGCAACAACCACCATGTCGATAAATCCATGAACAGGCCAAAACCTGAAGTAGTGTTTGTATCACAGCCTATATCACCCACTGTCATCCAAAGATATTAAACACACACTGTTACTACAAACACACACACACACACACAAGCACTGAATGAGGATCAATCCATGCCCCGAAAAAAAAATAAAGTGAGCAGCTGTTTGAGGAAATGAAAACGTTTTTTTAACGTTTGTTTTAAAGTTTTCTGTCTTCAGTAGGAACCACTGTGCTCAGAGCGGAGAGCCTCAGACAGCGTAGGAAAGTATTCAGAGACAGATTGAGATTTCAGCTTCTCAAATATTCTTTTAAACATTTGAGGGCGTCGTTTTGGGAAACACTGATCAACATTTTCTCAAATATGATGGACAGAAATGCAGTACTGTTGTAGTTTTGGGTCGTAGTTCAAGTACACGTTATTGCTGAAATACCACGTGTGAGTCAAACACAAAGTCGCATGAATATTAATGAGTCTTCTCTGACGTTAATTGATATTCATGAAGTTTCGGGTTTAGCCTCTTGTCCTGCCGCTCTGACCCGTGTACTTCCACTCTCCACGCTGAATATTAATGAGCAGCACAAAGCTCTCGGGGAGGCCTCATTATAACGACACGTAGACTGACCGCCGCTGCTTAGCGCGTCCGCACAGTGCCTACAGATGCATCACTGTGCTTTGATGCCGCGTTTGAGTGGCGTCTTGGATACTGGCAGTGAATTGTCCACACGTTCACCCACTGATGAGCGCAGACTTTGTTTTTTGCTACTGTGGTCGACCTCAGCTGAATCCTCCGTCTGGATGTGACAGAAAAAATCCAGCAGCTTCACGGAGCTTCGACAGCATCCTGTAATCCCCCCCCTTCCTCCTTCTCTGCCTTCATTCTTCCACACATCATTATCTCAACACCTTTGACACGCCACTTTCTCTCCACATCCATCCGTCTTTCCCCCGCCTGTCGTTTCTCCTCCTCCTCACCTCCTTCTTTTCCTCTCCTCCTTCTCTCCCTCCCATGCAGACCAGTTCCCCAGCCTGCAGAGTAAGATGCGAGTGGTGCTGAGGGTGGAGGTGGAGGCTGTTAAGTTCCTGAAAGAGGAGCCGCATCGCCTGGATGCCCTGCTGAAGCGCTGCAACACCATGACCGATGCGCTCAGCACGCTCCGCAGGTACGCATATCAAACGCTCCCCAGTCCGATTACGCCTCAACTCTCCTGTTAAACCAGGTCAGCTCGTTTTCTCCTCCAACTCTGAGACATCGAATAGAGCCAGGCGATTCCTTAAACATTTCTGTCAGTTATATATTCAGTAAAAATATAATTATTATGTAAGATCAGACACACACACAGATATTCGTGACTTCAGAGTTCAGATAATCTGCACAAAGGAACATAAATGTAATCGTCAGAAGAAAAAGCTGCTAAACCACGAACACGTAAAAGCATCAGAATTCATGAGTTTGTGTATTTACCGACAGACTTCAAAGAAAAGTTTGTGTTGAGCATATTATCCAACAGTTTATATAACATTTCAGCTGTTTGTCTCTTTGGGCTCTGTGAATTTGTGATGATCATTTTTCAGGACTGTGTGACATTTTGAAAAGACTAAATCATAAAAATAAAAACTAATCAGGTAAACATGATAATT
Source organism: Protonibea diacanthus (assembly GCA_028641955.1). NCBI lineage: Eukaryota > Metazoa > Chordata > Actinopteri > Sciaenidae > Protonibea > Protonibea diacanthus. Next base: position 19,801,226 of record CM053996.1, on the reverse strand, counting down.
ATGATAACGCTGTGGTGGCCGAGGGCTTTACAGCAGTGATGGTTGGAGATGTTTGTTTCTCTCCTGTCATCTCTGTAATAAGAAAGCCTTTTTAATAAACATGTTTAATGTGACAAAGCATCATTTTTGTGTATTTATCTGTCTGTTGTAGTCTCTAGTTTGCTTCTCTAACACAGTGTAGGACCTTCATGGTGTCCTGTGTGTATTGTAGTTTCTTGTATCCCTCCTATATGTACAGACAAGTCACAGAAGGTGCGTGGAAGGGCCCCGAGGACGTCTCCAGCCAATCACAGAAGCGAGCCGAGGACATGAGTCGCAGCTCTGACCTGGATATCCTGAACAGTCCTCCTCTCAGCCTCACCGACCTGAGCACCAGCGCTGGCCTCGCCAACTGGATGCCCGTGTCCGCTGGCGATGCGGACTCCTCGGGCCCCGAGCAGGACATCCAGCCTCCGATGTCCTTCAGAAACCGGGTCCTCGATGAGCTGCCGAGGCGCCCCGGTGATAAGTCGGTGTCGGCTGAAGTCAGACTGGTAATCAGCCGCTGATTGTGTGTTTTTGTCTTCGTTTTAACATCATAGCAGATGGCTGACGACCATTTACATTTGAATCCAGCTTAATGGTTCTGATTGAGACCCTGCACACACACACACACACACACACACCGGCAGCAGCTTTAGAAAACACACTGCATGAATGTATCTTCATTATGATGTTCCAGCTCGCTCGCTGTTCACCGTTTGCAAGTCGCAGCTCATCATTTGTCTGTATCTGTATGTATGTCAGGCGGCAGAGCGGGACTGGGAGGAGAAGCGTGCCAGCTTGACCCAGTTCAGCGCCCAGGACATCAATCGCTTGCTGGAAGAGACCCAGGCTGAACTGATGAAGGCCATCCCAGACCTCGACTTCGCTGCCAGGCACATCAACAAGCCGGCGGTGCCCCCCAAGCCCCAGATCACCATCCCAATAACGTCCACCACAGTTACTTCTCCTGCAGCTGGGACCACTGGGACCGCAGCCACCACCACCACCACAACCACTACACCCAGCGGGGACCAACAGCCTGGCAAAGTGCAGCTGGCTGCCCAGAAGCTGAACAGTATGGAGGGAGGCGGCTCACATCGAGGGTCGGGTGAGTCGTTTGTTTTTTTCCGACCATCTGTGCGATAAATTCAGTTTGTTTACTGTGTTGTTACTTGATTTAAACTCTTACAGGAGATTTCTGCGGCTCTGCTTTGAGCTCTGTCGTGTTGTTTCGTGTTTACAGTCGATCTCAACGTGGCCCGGTACCGTACAGAGAAACCCTCCAAGTCTCCGCCTCCACCACCGCCTCGCCGAAGCTTCCCGTCGGCGCACGGCCTCACCACCAACCGCACCGGAGAGGTCATCGTCACCACCAAGAATCTGAAGGTGAGACACTTTCTGGAGCGAGCCGAGTCAAGACAGTATTTAACCTGCTTAGATACTTGGATGATGTTTTGTGTGCAGGATTTACAGACTGCTGTGTGAGTTTTTCTGGACAGAAGAACCGTCAAAACTTTGGCTGACCGCTTCGTCTTCTGTCTTCGTCATCGCTGTCTTTTAGATTAACACTAAAAATGTGGTCGATGGTTAACGTAGCGTTAGCTCACCTGCTCAACTTCACATCGTCGCTGAGGTCAAAGTTACATGTTAAACGTGTAACTATCTGAGTGAACAGTCAGAGTGAAGCCTGACTGTGTTTACAGTCTTTAAATTTGATTGTTTTCTCACTTTAGTTTAATGAGTTAACAAAGCTGAGCATGATTTCACCTTGAGAGCGGCTGAACTGCGGAGCCAGCAGTTTTAATTAAGGTGACGTTAAGTGATGTATGCAGAGCTGCTGATGTTTCAACAGCTGCTTTTTTTACTGACATCTTTCAGGTGGATCTCACCTCTCTATACTGCTGCTGTTAAATCTCATGCAGACCTTCCTGCAGCAGCTCATCCTAAATATTCATCAGAAGCCATTTTAAGCCTCAGATACTCTGAGTCAGATGAGCCGCGAGGTCTCTACAGTCAGATCTGCAGCTTCACCCTGAAGTCTCTGTGGTCTTGCATGTGAGGCGAGTTTGTTTCTGAACCCCAGATTAAGAAACCTGTACGCCACAGTGAGATTCGTGTTGGCTGGGGGCAGTTTAGGTTTGGTTTGAGGGCACGAAGAAGCTGCTGTGAAGCTTCCGTGATCTCTGAAACCTGCTGAGTGGAAATCACTTTAGTCTCCAGACCTTCTTCAGAGACCTCGACCCTTTCTGATTGAACAATGTCAAGTAGTTCCTCATTTCATGCAGTCAAGACTTTCAGTTTGATCAACGGCATCCGTTCAGGTTCTGGTGTATTCTGTTAACAGCAGAGGAAACTCGAATTACAAATTACAAAGCAGCAAATCCTCATTTGTGGAGAAACGTGACCAATCAACTGCAGCAGGTCTATCTTAAATGAACTTCACCACAGCGCTCAGGTCTGCAGAGTTTTTCACGTTTCGTTTCTCCTTCCAGATGGAGGAAGATGGTGACATGCCTAAAACTTTGGTGAAGCTGAGGCGGACCCCGTCTGACACCCCTCGACCCGCCTCCACCCCGCCTGTGATCGCAGCGTCAGCCATCCAGGACGAGGACGATGAAGAGAAGATCATCGCTGAGTTAGAGGTGCGACACTTTAAATCACCGACGTTAAACAGAAGTTTAATTTTTACACTGATGATTTGTTTTTTTTATTTCCGTGTGTTAACATGTCTCTGCTACACTCTCTCAAACAACAACCACGGATCAAAGATATTTCAGAGAGCGCCTGTTAAAGATTGTAATAATCAGTACAGCACCCCACCAAAGGCCACGCCCACCCCGCCCTGCACCTTTGGGTCCTTGGGCAAAAAGGTAAAACCGTCCAGCAGCCCTCTCTGTCTGCCACGCCTGTGGACTGCTCCTACTTCTGCTGACTGTCCTTCACTGGAACCTGTCCCCTTTTAAATCTCTACTTAAAGCTTTATAACCACTAATACAGAGCGAGTGTCAACACTCCGGTCAGAGCGGTCCAAGTGAAGACATTTCAGATTATTGCAGATTTATTGCTGTAGTCGTCGTGCAGAGATGCTGTCACCATTACAAACTACAATTCTTTATAAAGAGGAGCAGCATCAGGCATTTCTGTTTATTTTGTCCAAACAGTTTTGTCATAATAATCATCAAACTTCCCTGAAATATTATTTTAGTCCTTAAAATTCAAACTGTAAGTTGCAGCTTTGTTGCACGGCGTAAACAAAAGTAGGTCGGTTGTTTAAAAGTTCACCAGTTTGTTCAGGATGTCAGTTGTTCCTGCACGCTGTCGATCACCTGTGATCACTTCATTTATGAAGATTTGCTCCTCAGACATTCAGATGGTGAAATTTATTAATTGGATCTTAGTGAGCACAATGTTTTGGTCTCTGCTGAGGTGAAGCTGATGTGTAATGTTTGCAATCTTTTCCTGTTTTGGACACGTTAACAAGCCGCTTTCCAGCTGACTGACACGTCTACCTCATGTCACATACTCGGTTAGTTTGCTTTTATTTCGCTGTCACGGCAAACATTTATTATCAAGACGTTGCTGTAACAAACATAAAAAAACAAATGTGTCTTCCAGTAACGCATATAAAACCAGAAGAGTATCAGCTACAGCGCGTTCTTCAACACTTTATACTTTTAAATAACTTCAACAAATGACTGAAAAAGCAGAACAGGAAAAAAAAAATGTTGACGCTGAACTTTTTCTAACCTTGTTAACATTTCCTCTCCTGACCTCCAGCTTTGTTCCTCCTGCGAGCTCTGAACATAACCTGATCTTTGTTTGTGCGGCTTGTCTCTTTCTTCCTCTCCGTTAACCGGAGCCTCAGCGGCGTAAACATGCAGCTTTGTAATTGATGGTGTGATGTGCACTGAGTCATTGATTGAAGCAGATTCTGACTGAGCAGCGAGCGCACTCCTCGACGGCTCCGGTGACACATTTAGCCGAGTAAAGAAGCCGTGTTTTTGTTGGAATTATCGCACAAAGGCGCCGTGAAGGTAGCTGTCAAAATAAAGGACAGCGGAGGGGAGGGAGGGTGAGGGAGGGTGAGGGAGGATTTCAGGTTGAGAGCTGCTCACGAAAATGTTTCTCTGAAAGAATCTATTTTCTCTTCAGTCGTTTAAATTCAGATCCTGTTTTTATTCAGCGAAGACATTTTGGGACAGCGCTTGTTTAAAGTTTGTGCCAGCACTGATTAAAGTCAGCAGAATAAAACAAAGTCTGTCTCTAATATTTAAACAAAGTTTCCAGGTTGAGCAAATTTCATTTTCAGTGTGAACTGTTTATGAATTCATGACAGATTGGGAGCCAAAACTGGACACGTGAGACCGCGTGCACAGTGAAAATATATCCAAGATTCAAGTTTGTGGTTTGAGCGTCTTAGTTACGTTTAGTCACTTTGTTGTCGGCATTAGAGATTTTAATTTAATATGGGTACATATTGCTCATCGAGCTCCATGGCTACCTGTAGCCATGGAGCTCGATGAGCAGCGGGGTAACGTGACCTTTTGGGTTGATTGAAGACCAGACGAGCCGCCACATTCCAGTAAAATCTTAATCCTGAAGCTTCAACGTGTGATGATGATATTTGGGTTTTTGGGGTGCGTCTGTCGCGGTAGTGTAAACATCTATTTTCTCTCTCGGCTCCCACAGAACAGCAGCAACTCTCCGGGGCCGATGAAAGGTCCCACCGTCGCAGCCAGGCTCAAACACCTCCAACAAGGGAGCCTCGAGAGGCCCAAAACCCGCAAGCAGAAAGAGGATTTCCCCAAAGTCCAGGGCCAGCAGCAGGTATTCCACTTCTAAAACCTCCTCCTCCACCTCTGGTGCTTCGTCTGCCTCTGCCTCTCCTCTCTGCTGTCACTTCAAAGAAGTTTCCCGCTGCGACTTCTGCGACACGAGAGAAACTGTGTAGGCCCGACCAGCAGACAATACGAGATTACACAAACACCAGAGGGGGAACTATCTACACAAACCAGTCTTACCAGTTGTTGATGTGTGTTTTCAGTTACTGGATCTAACCTAGCCTGCTTAGAGATCAAGTTTTTGTCGTACGAGTATGTCGATGTTTTTATTTCCCTGAGGAAGGTCTTTGGTGGTGCTCGTGACTGATTCAACTAGCTTTATTATAACAGATCCATTCACACACATCCTCAATCTTCAGTAATGCCACGGAGGGACTTCACATCTCACGGTCGAAGCGATGATATTTCACCATGATCCAGCCATGACTTCTCTCATCTCTCACTCTGTTCATCCAAAAGTTACCTCATGCTGCTCTTCCTGTGTCACCCCCTCACTGAAGTCTCGAGCGCTGCAGCGGCTGCACAGTGTTGGTAAAGGTCCACGCTGCAGCCGAGAGGCCGAACCAACCGTGAAGCGAGCTTACTCAGAACTGCCTTTTTAACAGCTCTGCCACTTTTTAACGCAAGATGACAAAAGTGAAGCACGAGATGCGAGGTGAAAGAAATATTTATAAAATAAAGCAGAGAGCGTTGTGAAGGAGGCAGCAGAGGAGACACAACAATTAATTATTATATTTGATGCCACTGAATTTATGTTGTTCCGTCTTTGAAAGTTTCAAATTTAAAAGTTCCAAAATCTTAATTCTGAATTTCAAAATGAAAAGCAGCTGTCGTTTGTCCAATCACGTTACGTTCTGGCAGTCACATGACCCACGAAAGAGATCATTGAAATCACCTCAAACCACAAATAAATAAATTCAGATTTTGATTTGTCATTAAACATTTGTCCTATAACTTAAATGTATTCAGGTCAAAGTTTAAATTATCGCGGCTCCTCGTCGTCCTCACATACAGAGTCAAACTCTCAAGCTCGTCGAATCATCTTGTCATGAATCCTCGAGCAGCGACGCGTGGAAGTCGAGAAAGATGCAGCTGAGTGCCGACGTCCTCCTGGAGTCGGTCTCGTTTCTCCCTCTGGAGCAGCTGTTTTCTGCTGCAGCTCTAAAGAGTTCAGACAAACTGTCAGCAGCTCCTCCATTAAATGAAACTTTAACAAGCTGCTGGAATAAATAAATAAGAAAATGTGTGAAAGCACGTCGCTCAGGAAAAGAACCGCTTCATCCTGCACCAGTGTGGAGGCAACAGGAGAAATGAACCGTCCAATCAGAGCTCAGTATGTAAATGAAACAAGCCTTGGGCTCATGAGACGTCTGAGTCTGAACGTGTGAACGCGAGGTTAAACTCGGCACTTGGCCGATGAACTCCGAAGCCTTTTTAGATGAGGAGCTCCGCTCGTCTTATCTGCTCCTGCAGACCTGCTGAGCGGCGCCGAGCAGCCTTGACCGCTCCTCGACCACGGCCGCCTAAAAAAGAGCTTTCAGAAAATACTCGCAGCAATCCACCAGAAACGTCGACTCTTTTCGGGGGAAACCTGCTCTGATTAATTCATGAATTTACCCATTAAACGTGCAGCAGCCATTTATACGCTCTGAAAGCAGCTCGGACATGTTTAGACTGAACCTGCGTGTATCAGGTCGTCTTTGACAGTAGCTTCCATTAGTAACAGCAGCTAACACGTGGCTAACATGGCTGACCTCTGCTTGACTCGGCGATGCCATCTGGGCGAGCGCAGCACTTCCCTCCACAGAGAGAGAGAGACCTGGAGGATTAGTATTCAACACCGCCTGTGTCTTTGTCTGAGTATCAACTCATTTCCCTTATTGCTTTTTAAAAATTCATCACACAGACCCCCGAAAGCAAACGGCCAAATTATTGTTTGTTTTTGTGCTAAATTCCAGTTTTACATGCAGAGTGAGCTCATCAAACACGGCCGATGATGCATCAGGGGATAAAAGATGCATTTCCTGAGTAAAGAGTCATGATACAGAAAAAACAGTCAAACACATCACGAAGGGCAACGCAGCGTTTAACTGCTCGATTCCAGCGGACAGATGACGAGACGATGATGCTGATTCGACCAGAAGCGTCTCTGCTCGGCTCTGCAGAGATTTCACTGCAGGACTGTTTTTGATGGACGCAGATCGATCGAGTCAGACACAGGAAAGACTTCGAAATAAAAAACAGTATCGCAGCGTGTAACGTGCGTCTCCTTCAGCAAATGAAGTGTTCAGAACGTGAAATATTTAGACGAGCGTCCGTCCACGAGAACTGTTACAATATTTCAGATTTTATCTCAACCTGAGTTTTTTTATTTCCGTGTGATGGGAAAGTTTCTGCTCTCTGCATAAAAGAGGCGGTGCACGTTATAATCCTTCTTCACATCTGGGTGGTGCTCCTGTCTGCAGAGCCACAGATGTAGCAGCGTCCCCTCGAGGCGCCTCATCAACACAAACTGTTTTATTGTTGAAGCTTGGATTCTTTGTACGCTACGTTACAGACAGTACGAGCATCGAAAGGCTTTTTTAAGTGTTTCATTCAGCCTTTTCTCCAGGCGTCACAATCAGCTGCTAATCCTCACCATCCAAGTACCGTTCAAAACATGTTGTTGTTCTGTGGAGTCTTTAAAGGATAAATCCAGTTCATCACAGCTCAGGTCTTGTTTTTGTAGTTTTATCAGTAATAATATTAGTAATTAGTTACTGAGAAGCCAGACGAGTTAAAAAACACAAACATCAGACACGTTGATGAAAAGTCACATTTTTACCAGTTCTGCCCCAAAAACTCGACGACTGAAGTTTACTTTTTACTTTGTCTGTGTGGAAATCTGAAGTTTTTTCACACTGATTGTGTAAAGAGGCTCTAAAACTACTAATCAAATCTTCGATCAGGGCGCCGTTGCAGCAGGTAAAGGTTATTCTAGACCGACATCCCAGCTCCTCCTGGGGGATGTCAAGGTGTTTCCAGGCCTGATGTCAGGTGTAATCCCTCCTGCATCTTCTGGGTCTGACATACCAGATGATTCATGACAACATGATCCCTGTTTTAATGATCTCTAATCACGTGATCAGTTTTGAGTTGTTGCAGGTTGTAACAAAACAAAACAATGAGCTAAAAGGTCCTAAAACAGAGGAAACATCCGCATACCTGTAACCAGAATCAGAAGCACTTTTTACAACATGTCTGCTCGTGTCTCTTCTTTCGTGTTTCATAACTGACAGAAACGACGACCAAAGCTACAAAAATAAGACGCGTTTGGTCCTGATCAGTTTTTTTGAGTTACTCAAGGACAGACTGAAGACTCATCCGTCATGTGCAGATGCACTTGGCACTCTTACATTCCCGCTGTGGCCGGCGTTCTCTACACGCCCGGTGCAGTAAACAGACTCGGTCATTAATCTTCCTGAACGTAACTCGTCTGTCCTCACAACACTTTCACCTCACTGAACATTTGGATGGACGAACGGTCAGCAGCCATGTGTGGCCCAAAGACGAGTGACGGAGGGAAGCTCTGCCCGTCAGTAATTCATTAACAGTGGCAGCAGAGCTGGGACGATGGGACGATGGGACGATGGGACGAGGCTCTGTTTGTTTTTCCAGTCGGGTTATTTCTTTGGCACGTGAAGCAGCTCTGAGACTTGAGCTGCTGTTTAAAGAAAGATCAGGTCAGATCAACGAGTGTTTTCTCAGAAACACTTGAGACTCAGTTAATACAGACGAACACACTCCTCCATGTTTACACATCTCATTTCTTTTCCTCATTCCTCTCCTTGTTTCCTCTCCTCTGCTTATCTCTTCATTTCTTCATCTTGTCTCCTTGTTTTGTTCATCACCTTTCCTTGTTACCTCATTATACCTCCTCTCCTTTCCCTCCCGCCGCCTGTCCTCTCATCTCCTTCTTTCCTCTCCTCGTCTTCTCTTATAGTTTTTTGTCTGCTTGTTTCCTAGTCTCATCTCCCCTTTCATACTTCCTTTTTTTCTTTCCTCCCCTGTCCTCTCACCTCCTTGTTTATGCTCCCTTCTCTCTTCTTCCTTCCTCTCTGTCCTTGTCTCTCTCCTCACTTTGTTGTCTCCTCCTGTGCTGCCCATGATGCCTCCTCTCCTTCCTCATTGTTTCCTCCCTCCTTTACCTCCATCCATCTCGTCCTCCCTGCAGAGAAGATGCGACAGGCGCCTTCATCTTCTTCTTCAGTGGTGTTAGGTCGTGGCAGGTGGTTGTAGATGGTTGTAGTTCGTGGTGTCGGTGTTCGGTCAACAGAAAACCTTCGTAGGATTTCAGACTCTCAGATTTAAAAGGTTTGATCAGAAACTTGAAACATTTGTCTGTTTGTAAATTTTGATTTTTGTGTTTTTTCTTTTCCCCTTCCTTTCACTGCTTCCTGTTCTCGTCTTGTTTTGCTGAAATCTTCCCGCTCTGCTTGCTTTGTTTGGGGCAGCGCTGAAGTTTTGTCACTGACCTTCTGGCCAATCACCATCAGTCTCGCTGATGTTTTCTCTTCACCGCTTCGCCTCACTTCATTTCAGTCTGTCAGCCTTTAGTCTTTCGTTCTCTCTCTCTCTCTCGCTTTGCTTTCTTCATCCTCTGTCTGCTTCTCAGGTCTCAGCTGGACTAAAAACGTGAGGAGCGAGTACTCGGATCATTCTGGTTCTGGACTCGATCTTAGTTCAGACGTGAGATTTTGTCTGTACAGTTTGTCCGACTGTCAGGTAGAGAAATTATCTCAGTAGGGAGCCAAACAGGAAGTCAACACACCAATAATTTGAACACATACACTCTGGACCTGCAGTACGAGGCACTGTGAGGATTTCACTTCTAACATCTGTGTTGCAAATTCATCATCGACCATATCTAACAATAACACGACGTCTATGTCCCAGCTTCAAACTGCACACTAACTCTGAAGTTAAAAAGTTACACAAGAATCAGGAAAGTTCCTCCAGAGATTTAGAGTTTTGTTTCCATAAAGACGGGAGACCTCAGAGGCGGATTAAAATATGAATGATGTGTGTGATAAAACATTTTTATTGAGCGTTCTTCAGAGCTTGTCAGATGGTTGAATAGCTTCAGAAACTTCCTCCCTCCAACACCTCCAGACGTCGGATTAACGAGGCTGCATCTGACAATTTCTGAAACTGATAATCCGACATTCACGGCCCACTTCAGGCCGTGATTGGTCAGCGGGGCGGAGGCGAGAAAAAGAGAGTTATAAATACAACTGTCCTTGTATTTAAAGAGTGCCACGTCTTCTTCACGTCTTTGGCCGACGTTAAACTGTTCAGGCGTGATAACTCTTTCCTCCTGTCTGTTTCCTCCTGTACGTCAGCTCCGCGTGGTTTAAGGAAATGAAAGAGCTCTTGATGAAAGTCACATATCACCATGTACTCATCAAGACTGACATAATTCCACCTTCCTGGAGAGAGCGTGCGATTTCTTTCATACCATCCTCCACAAATAATAAGTCTAGATCAGCACAGGCTTTAAATTTCTGAAAGTCGACGCTTTCAATCGGGTCAGTTTGGAGTTTTTATTTAGAGTACTACAGAAATTTATCACAACCATCGAGCTCTATGTAATGGCCAAAGGGCAAGGATAAAAATAAACGAGGACATCTCGAGCTCATTTGGCCTGGAAAGAGGGACGAGACAAGGCTGTCCCACGAGTCCACTGTTGAGTCTGCAATATATTTACTGAAGCTTTTAGTCAAACCGAAACATAATAAATAACATTACAGGTATAGAAATGTTAGGACAAGAACAGAAAGTTTCTCTGTACGCAGATGACATTTTATTCTATATGTCACACTTCAATATTGAAACTAATGTCTTTTGTAGATGCACTCTGAGGACTCAAACTGAATATTCAAAAGACACAAATACTTAGTTTTAGTCTCATGTAGTCAGAGGCTTTCAAACCTTATACTATAACTGATTTATTCAGTTAGTATGAAGTATGAAACTGGGACACAGTCGATGTTTTCTTCTCTTCTGCAACATGTATGTTGTAAGATTAAATCAAACCGTGGACGTGACGTGAACTGTGAAGAGAAACTGAAAATCTCTGAAGTTAAATGGAGGGAAATATTAATCTCATACTGTGAGTGTATTTATACCATCTCAGATTACAAACAGATGTTTCAGTATATAGTTAATACATCTATGGAATGTATTAGTAGTCATTAAAGCTAGCACGCTAAATAAGAGTTAGAGTATAACCTGAGTCACTTCACAGATATATTGTATGTATATTAAAATGACCATTTAGTTTTTGTTCGGAAGAAATCGCTTTATTAACATGTAAAAAAGAAAAAGTATCATCTATGTTTTATATAATCAAGCTTTTTTTGTATTTTTATACTTGAAGAGGATTCATAAGCATGTAACACATTTATTTTGTAAATTATTATTTTTCTGTGTTAAAGATTTTTTTATTTTTGTTTCCTGCTAACCATAAAACAAAAACCATGAACACACTTTGTTGTAGAAGACCAGTCAGCAGTGGGAGGTACTCCGGACGGCTGTGACGGACTGAGCGGTTTAAAGTACCACCACGTTTATATAAAAAGCACATATTCTCCTTCTCCTTCCTCTAAACGTCACCTCACCGATAGGACGCCCCATTTTTGTAGCTGTTCTCCTCTATTATAACCGACAGTGTTACGTACACGACACAGACCACAGTTTAAACTCTATTGATGGTTTCTTGATGAATGTGTGATTGTTCAAAACATTTGTGGATGTTCAGAAATGTATATAAACCCAAATAATATATTACAGAATTGATTTTATGTGAAATTTTCTAGACGGGAAAAGAAAAAAAGAAAAAAATCCAAAATGGCATGCATACTGTAAACATTCCTGGAAATCTGCACGCTGGGTCAACAGAGGTCTCATTTTCTGTCAATAATTCTGTGTATACTTGTGAGTGTATGATAGAGTAAACAAATTGTACAGTAACATAGATTTTTGTATTATGTTCAAACTGGGTCGATGACGCCCCTTTTACTGTGAGAACAAAGAAAAAAAACGATTAACTATCGAGAAAGATATTCGAATGATATTGTATATCATAAATACTGTTTCCCAGTCTGAGAGTGATGCTTGCTGTGTGGGGTAAGTGTTGTTTGTGAATCGTGAAGAAGAATGATAATCTACTACAAAGTCAGTATAACTAAAGACCAACTAAACCGTGCAAAACAACACGCAACTTTTTGTGTATGGAAAGTAAAAAGTTGCTGCTTCGTGTGAGAAAAATCAACCAAACTAAAAAGGTTGCTGCTTTTGTACGTTCCTGTTGTGTTTTTGTGACAATAAAGGTGACCCTCTTATACACGACGCTCCTAAGTGTCAATCTGTGATTGGACTGAAATCTCTGACGAGCCAGTGTCGTGCCAGAACAGGAGCTGGGCAATACAAAAGACAGACGCCGAGCTGGGCTGACTGCTGTTTGATGTTTAACGCTTTAAAATCTGAAACGTCGTCCACATGAGCGCAGCCAGCGTGAATCTTTGAGGTTATAATGAGCAGCTTAAATGAAAGAATATTTCAGCCGCTGGGTTTGAGGCATCTTTATAACCGTCCTTAATAAATAATGACAATCATCATTTAATATTGAGTGCAACAGTTTTAATAGTGTTGGCTTTGAAGTGCTCCCCACGGATAAATAAATGTCACCGATTAGTTTAAACCCAGCAACGCCCAAATCTAACCAAATATGTGCTCAATTAGATCTGAGCTGCGGTGTGATGAGGTCGGGCAGCATTCATTTAGAGCCGATGAAAGTTTAATGTCTCCTGAGGAGGATGATGGTAAGATGGTAAACAGAGGGAGCGATGAGATAAGGTAGTAATTAGATATAAATGAAATGTTTTGGTTTGCAGGTTGAAGCACACGTGGAAGAGTTCAACACTTCAGACATAACAGTGTCTTGTGAAGTCGTGACATAACTCGTGTTTCTCTTTCTGCACGTGTTGTAGTGAGTGTAGTACGACCGGTCATCAGCGCCGCTCTAATTAACAGATTCGACACTAATGAGTGTTAAACTGCCCCCTGTTACATCTCACAGAAAGCCCGAGGCTAAAGGTGATCCTCTGCCTGATCAGCTCTTCAAAGGCGGATCAGAGTTATTAGTGCAAAACGGACTTCAGTTTGACCTTCATGATGTTCTCTGCCGCCACGAGGAGTTTCCTGTTTGGTTTTAATGACACATCCTCCAGGTGAGTTTCAAGTTAAATCTGAGGTGTGACTAACGAGATGAAACAAATGATTCTAATTCATTCGGCAGCTAAGCGGAAGTTTTCCTGTTGTTTGATGCGCCCTGTTTTCCCCTTCAAGGTACCTGGAAGTGAAACACTTTCCTTTAACAGCTCCGCCTCCCGCCTTTCACTCTCTTCACTCGCCTGAACACATCGGACTGCAGCAGAAGAACTCCACCTGCAGCGCCTATTTAAAGAGCCGACGACACCGAGACCTTCAAACGCTGCGGATCAGACAAGACTGTAAGTACGTGATGAAACTTCTGATCTGAAGAACTAGCTTCATATTTAATCTTGAATATTTTGCACGTCGCAGCCGCTTGTATGAACTTGCTGAGTCAGCGGTGATGAAGAGACGTCAGTTCAGGTTAAAACTTCCCAAACTGGAACAGCAAATATCACAGGAACACGGGCGTGCAACACCCATGTTACTGTCCTGACATGTACGGTGCCTCGAGGCCGCTGAATAAAGGATTTAATGTGAGAATAAACCAGTTTATTTCAGATTCATGAATTAAGACATTTAGACGATGACAAAAAGAAATACAAAGGTTACATTTGTTGGATTTAGACATTTAAATTAGTTCATTAGAGCAGCCGAGGACATCAGAGGGAAAACTGAAAAGATTATTTTCTCCATAAAATATGATCCAGTTTCACCAAAATCAGTGAAACAGTTGGTGGTGTGGTACCTAAAGCTGCACGTGCACTTCTCCGACCCGGAGCCCAAAGCCATGGTAGTGAGTGAACAGACGTGACGACTGACAGAGACACCGCTCACCTGATCACAGGTCAGTGATCAACAGGAGTCGCTAGACGTTAGTTTATCAGAGGAAAGTTATAAATGTTGCTTTAAAATGTTGAACCTCATATTTCAGGTCAACCATCATCAAGAAGACGACACCAGAATCAACTGAAACACAAAAATGAAAACAGCTTTTTCTGTGACGGTTCGTAACAGTTTGACGCTCTTTCCTTCGGCCAGCAGCCGACATGAGCTCGCCTTCAGTCGCACTCGAGAGCTTCACGCTGACAGCCGCTGAGGACGCTCATAAGAGCATTGTGGGTCGAGCTCTGGTCGCGTGTTGGGAGGAGGTCTTGTGCAGCGTGTGGCGGTCCCAGGAGTACATGGTGCTCTGGGACGGCCGCTGTGACTTGGCAGGCCAGGACGGTGATATTAACGCAGTCGTGCAACTGTCAGCTTTTGGCGCATATTGTGGTGTAGCTGGGGGGGTGTTCGGCGGCACTGTTGGGAGTGTGGTCGGTGTTGCAGCAGCCGGTAGTTCACTTTGGGGTTTGGTCAGCAACCTGTCATCGCTGACCATCGGCTTTGCAACTGGTGCTGCAATTGGTGTATTTTTGGTGGGAGGGCTGGTGCAGGTGGCACGATCGGTGGTGGTTTTGCGCGCTGGATACGCAAATCTTGCTGTAAGTGTAACTGAAGGTTTGTTGTTTATTGTTGTGGAACCCAAAAGCCAAAAGAGCAGAAGACAAACCTGATGGAGAAAGCTGGAGATTTCGAAGAAGCGATCGAGCCGCTGGTGGAGGAGCTAAAACACCAAAACAATCAGCTACAAATGGCCTCCAGCGTTTTCGTATGTGTGGCTGGACAAACCGCTAAGACTGGGCTTCTGTGAGCCATGGAGAAATGATGGGTGCCTATCGACCACGAATCTGCTTCGGTTTGTTCAAGAAGCAGCAACGCACGCAGAACATCACAGAGTGAACTGAGACGCATTTAGAGCAGAGGTGGAAAAATGTTTGATGTCAGTGAAGAAACAAAAACTGGACAAACAACCAGAAAATACAAAAACTGTTAATACCAACTAATGAAACATCCACTGATCAAGAGACTTTGAAATACTTCTCAGTGTATTAAAGGATAAATGTACACTCTGATTATTCCTCCTATTCAATAAACAAATTAGAAAGCACATTAATGTGAGCTTCCACTCAATCAGTTAATTAACCTGTGAGAGGAACGATACAATCAGACAGTCTTAATAAATTAAAGCAACATTACGAGAAAGTTTTGTGATAGGTTGGGTTCCTGTTCTTTTCTTTTCTTAGTTTCTCCCCGTCAACGCCCTTCTTCGCTCTCTCTTCTCCTCTGCCTCCATAGAAGCTGCTGAGCCCGGGTTACACAGCCTGCCTGCCCAGCTCCTGTTCTAGCACTCCACACTGGCTCTGCTCCCGGCCAGCATTCCTGGAAAATGTTCTTCTCTTCTCGGTGGAACCAAAACGTGCCTGTGGTACTAACACTAACACTCCACTGGTGCCTGAGCTCACAGGGTTTGCAACAGGACGTTAGTTCATGAGGAGAAAAGCATGATGTTTCTTTAATTCTTCTCTGAGTCATAATGAATTCACATTAGACGGCGGAATGTGTTCGCTAATTCGCCACGAGAAAACATCGCTTCCTCCAGAGAGCTGCTGTCTGTTGATTTTACCTTCTGGCGATAAAGATCTGCAGATTCTAAAACTTTAAACGAAGAGGGAAAGATGAGTTTAAACCTCAGACATGAAGCTCGGCTTCTTCTTCTGTTTTCGTGTTTTTATGAGCGTTTCCTCCTGAGAGTCTGCGTCTGTTAAACTCTGTTAATCGTCTGAACGTTCAGTTATTGTCTGAAACCGACTCGCAGTCCTCATTAAGTGAAACAGCTGCCAGACGACGCATCTGTCTGAAACCGGAAGTCATTTTATTCGCTCAATAACATCTGCTGAAATAGTTTGTGACACTTTCTAATGCAAATGAATTCAAAGACTGGAGTTGTTCCACACAGATGGTGATTTAAAGCTCAAACAGATTCTCAACGGATTTCAAAAGACCGGAGAAACATTTTAAAATGTTTTTTGCTGCGTGACGCCGTCAGAGCCAACACCAAAATCTAAATTACACAAGTCAAACATTTATTCAGAGGCAACCTCGATAAACAAACAAGTTTTTCTTTGTCAGAGAAAGTTTCACATTTTAAATTCATTTAGAAAAAATATTGCAATGTTGTAAACATAAATCTGAACATGCAGTTACACGACAATGAATATTTCAGATTAAACTAAAATAAAGTTTTAATTTTTGGAAGAACAAAATATCCGGCTTACAAAAGCAGAATTATTAAAGTGGAAATTTAGTGTAAAGTTTATTTTTACACTTTCTTTGTCTCACTCTGTCATTAGTAAACGTAGCTCGTCGTCGTCACACAGTCGAGGCCGTGGACACTGAAAAAAATCAAAAAGACGCCAAACAAACGGTATAAAATGTTTTTATTTGAAATGCAGAATCAAAGTTCGTATTTCTCGCCGCACACTTCAGTATTAAAAATAATTTAAATATATTACAAATCTGTGGCCTGAATTTGAGACAGTTGTAATTAATATTTCACTTTAAAATAAAACAAATTTAAAAAATCATGCTGAAAACTGATTTATGACGTTCTGCTTCTTTCTGCACGTGTTGTAGTGAGGTAGTACGACTCGTCATCAGCGCCGCCTAATTAATAACAGACTCGACACTAATGAGTGTTAAACTGCCCCTGCTTACCTCCGCAGAAAAGCCCTGAGGCTAAAAGGTGATCCTCTGTCTGGATCAGCTCTTCAAAGGCGGACTGTGAGTTATGCAAAACGGACTTCAGTTTGACCTTCATGATGTTCTCTGCCGCTACTAGGAGTTTCCTGTTTGGTTTTTAATGACACATCCTCCAGGTGAGTTTGTTAAATCTGAGGTGTGACTAACGCAGATGAAACAAATGATTCTAATTCATTCGCAGCTGCCGGGAAGTTTTCCTGTTGTTTGATGCGCCCTGTTTTCCCTCAAGGTACCGGAAGTGAAACACTTTCCCTTTAACAGCCTCGCCTCCCGCTCACTCCTTCACTCGCCTGAACACATCGGACTGTGCAGAAGAACTCCACCTGCAGCGTCTATTTAAAGAGCCGGGACGACACCGAGACCTTCAAACGCGTGGATCAGACAAGATCAGGTACGGATGAAACTCTGATCTGGAATCAGCTTCATATTTAATCTTGAATATTTTGCACGCCAGAGCCGCTTGTATGAACTTGCTGAGTCAGCGGTGATGAAGAGACGCCAGTTCAGGCAAACTTCCAAACTGGAATAGCAACATCACAGGAACACGGCGTGCAACACCCATGTTACTGTCCTGACATGTACGGTGCCTTGAGGAAGCTACTGGAATAAAGGATTTAATGAGAATAAACTCAGTTTATTTCAGATTCATGAATTAAATATGCATTTAGACGATGGTATTAAAAAAAAAAAGAAATACAAAGGTTACATTTTGTTGGATTTCTAGACATTTAAATTAGTTCATTAGAGCAGCCGAGGATCAGGAGGGAAACCGAAAACATTTTCTCCATAAAATATGATCCAGTTTCACCAAAATCAGTGAAGAAGGTGGTGTGACCGCAGTTGCCACGCATTTCTCCGACCCGGAGCCCAAAGTTACATAGTGTGAGAACAGACGCATTTAATTGACAGAGACACCGCTTCACCTGATCACAGGTCAGTGTGGATCAACAGGAGGTCACAGACGCGTAGTTTATCGAGGAAAGTTATAAAAATGTTGCCTTTAAATGTTGAACCTCATATTTCAGGTCAACCATCATCAAGAAGACGCACCTCAGAATCAACTGAAAACACAAAATGGAAAAATAGCTTTTCTGTGATTTAACCTGCAATGTTTGACGCTCTTTCCTTCGCCTCTACAGGTCGACATACATGGAGCTCGCTTCAGTCGACCTCGGAGAGCTTCACGCTGACAGCCGCCAGCTGGAGGACGGCTCATAAGAGCATCAGGGTCGCAGCTCTGGTCGTGTTGGGAGGAGGTCTGGTGCAGCGTGTGGCGGCTCTCTCTGTGGAGTACATGGTGCTTCTGGGGACGGTCGCTGTGACTTGGTGCAGGCTTTGTGGATGGTGATATTACCCAGGGTCGGTGCAACTGTCAGCTTTTTTGGCGTGCATATTGGGTGGTGTAGCTGGGGGTGTTCGCGGCACTGTTGGGAGGTGGTCAGGTTGCAGCAGCCGGTAGCACTTTGGGGTTTGGCCAGCAACCTGTCATCGTTGACCATCGGCTTTGCAACTGGTGCTGCAATTGGTAGTATTTTTGCGGGAGGGCTGGTGCAGCAGGTACGATCGGGTGGTGGTTTTGGTGCGTTGAGCGCCGCAAATCTTGCTGTAAGTGTAACTGGAAGGTTTGTTGTTTATTGTTGTGGAACCCAAAAGCCAAAAGAGCAGAAGACAAACCTGATGGAGAAAGCTGAGATTTCAAGAAGCGAATGAGCCGCTGGTGGAGGAGCTAAAACAATCAAAACAATCAGCGACAAAATGGCCCCCTCCAGTTGCCAGGCGCGTGTGGCTGGACAAACCGCTAAGACTCTGGCTTCTGTGAGCGCCATGAGAAAATGATGGGTGCCACTGACCACGGTAATCTGCTTCTCGTTTGTTCAAGAAGCAGCAACGCAATGCAGGAACATCACAGAGGAACTGAGACGATTTAGAGCAGAGGTGGAAAATGTTTGATGTCAGTGAAGAAACAAAACTGGACAAACAACCAGAAAATACAAAAACTGTTAATACTAACCAATGAAACATCCACTGATCAAGAGACTTTGAAATACTTCCCTCAGTGTATTAAAGGATAAATGTACACTCTGATTATTCCTCCTATTCAATAAACAAATTAGAAATACATTAATGTGAGTCGACTTAATCAGTTAATTAACTCCGTGAGAGGAACGACACAATCAGACAGTCTGTAATAAATTAAAGCAACATTAATGAGAAAGCTTTAGATAGGTTGGCTCCCGTTGTTCTTTTTTCTCTTCTTAGTTTCCTCCGTCAACGCCCTCTTCGCTCTTTCCTCTGCCTCTTACAGAAGCTGCTGAGCCCGTTACACAGCCTGCTCGCCTGTGCCCTGTTCTAGCACGACTGCTCTGCTCCCGCAGTATCTGAAAATGCCTTCCTCTTCTCGTGGTCCAAAACGCCGTGGTACAAACACAAACACTCCACTGGTGCTCTGAGCTCACAGGGTTTAACAGACGTTAGTTCATGAGAGAAAAGTTACGATGTTTCTTTAATTCTTCTCTGAGTCATAAGTACGAATTTACATTAGACGGTGTTGAATGTGTTCTTAATTGGCCACTTTCTAGGAGAAAAACATCGCTTCCTCCAGAGAGCTGCTGTCTGTTGATTTTACCTCTGACAGATTAAAGATCTGCAGAGACTTCTAAAAACTTTAAACTAAGAGGGAAAGATGAGTTTAAACCCCTGCACATGAAGTTTTTTCCGGGCCATTTCTTCTTCTGTTTTGTGTTTTCGTATGAGCGTTTCTCCTGAGAGTCTGCGTTCGTTAAACTTCGCTGTTAATCGCCTGAACGCCTGAAGTTATTGTCTGAAACCGATCAGTCTCGCTAAGCGGAAACAGCGCCAGACGCACGCACTGTCTGGAAACCAAAGTCATTTTATTCTCCGCTCAATAACATCTTGCCGGAACAGTTTCAGAGCACTTTCAGCAAATGAATTCAAGACTGGAGTTGTTCCACACAGATGGTGATTTAAAGCTCAAACAGATTTCTCCTCAACGGATTTAAAAGACCGGAGAAACATTTTAAAATGTTTTTTGCTGCGCGACGCCTCGTCAGGAGCCAACACCAAAATCTAAATTACAATAAGTCAAACATTTATTCAGAGGCAACTCGACAAAACAAAACAAGTTTTTCTTGTCAGAGAAAGTTTCATACATTTTAAATTTACGAAAATATTGCAATGTTGTAAACACAAATCTGAACATGGTGCTACACCGACAATGAATATTTCAGATTAAACTTAAAATAAAGTTTTAATTCTTGGAAGAACAAAATATCCAAGCTTACAAAAGCAGAATTATTAAAGTGGAAATTTAGTGGTAAAGTTTTATTTAAGCACTTTCTTTGTCTCACTCTGTCATTAGTAAACGTGAGCTCGCCGCCGCCACACACAGTCGAGGCCGTGATTACCGAAAAAAATCAAAAGACGTTTTCAAACAACGGTATAAAATGTTTTTATTTGAATGCAGAATCAAAGTCGGCTTCTCGCCATTAATTTCAGTATTAAAAATAATTTAAATATATTACAAATCTGTGCCTGAATTTGAGACAGTTGTAATTAATATTTCACTTTAAAAATAAAACAAATTTAAAAAATCATGCTGAAAACTGATTTATGACGTTCGCTCCATCAAAGATTTGTTTTAAAGCTTCTGTAGAGTCACTTCAACGTCTGAGCAGCATTAATGAAGCGCTCGTTAAATATCAGCTCGTTCTTCCATGTAATTGTCTTAACGAGCTCAGAAGACATCGAGTGTCGTTAGCTTCAAGTGCTGCTAATATTTAACATTTGATTATTCAAATCAACGTTTCTACAATCAGCTGAGTGTTCGCTGTAACAGAGTGTGTTGAAGATTTCTCCTGTAAACCATCAGAGCTGTGTGTGTGTAGCGTTCAGGTGTGTGTGTAGCGTTCAGGTGTGTGTTAGTGTTCAGGTGTGTGTTAGTGTTTACAGCGAGATGTCCGACGACACGTGGAGCTGCTGTCCTGGTTTCCACTTGGCGCTGCGTCGGCCGGCGTCCGTCCGTCTGTACGGCTGATTCCTCAGATCTGAGGAGGACAAACAAACAAACGCTGAGGAAATGTTTGATCAACGCATTCATGCTGTTACATTTAACTCCGTGCAGATCGTCTGAATCAGGTCATCGGATATTTATTAACCTTAAAGAAGCAGAACGCATGTTCAACCTCTGAATATACTGAGAAGACAAAAGTTTGTCACACAGATCGTTTGGTTAGTTTGACTCATCGTCCAGGTAAGTTCTGTTACCTGAGGCTGGCCAATCACGGAAAACACACACACAAACGTTCATCTAACATAGCCTCAACGTTAAAAAACAGTGACATCAGCGGTCACGTGTTTTGTTTCTGAGCGGTTCGTCACGTCTCAGCCTGTAATGAAGATGAAGATGTTAATCACGTTCATAAGCAGTCGCACACAGAGAGAAAATCAGAGAGCATCGAGGGATTTTAAGACGTCACCTCGTCACTGAAGACGGAGTCGCAGAACAGACGAGAGGAACGTTTGGCAGAGCGAGCCGTGAAGGGCACGGACTTTAGAGCTGAAGCCGGGGACGGGAAGAGAGGAGGGACAAACAACAGAGACAGAGAGAAGCAAGGACAAGTTAGAGTGAGACTGTGGAGAGACAGACAGGCGTGAAGTCAGATCAAGTGTTCAGAAGATCGAGTCATGTCGTAGCTCAGCAGAAACAGGATGGACAGTTTAAACAACCAGGAACGTGTTCATTATCGAGCTTTAGACAGGCGAACTGCTCCACCTGCCTCCAGCGTTTACGATGGCGCGGTGTGTCGTACCTGTGATGATGTCCTCGATGGCTCCGTCCTTCCCCTCCCTCACCAGAGGAGACACCTGCCTCCTCTTCAGCTCAGCGATCAGATCCATCTGAGGCAGCCTGGACGGCACGCAGACCTGAAACATCATCGACAGCTCTGATCTTATTCTGACTGAACAGTCCCGTCAGTTTTTATTTACACAGCTCAGGATTATAACTCATAAACGTGATTCACGACAAAGCGTCCTCACTCTGGAGGTAATAATAACAACGTGCGGGGCGAGAAATACGAGCCGTCAGACGATCAGACAGGCTGTAAACAAACCTGCAGCTTAGCCAACGTGATTTGTTACGGCCTCAGTCAGCACTGTGTGTGTGCGTGTGTGTGTATTAATACTCAGTAAGTCTTACATGTGTGTAAACTTGTGGTGAGCTCTACATTCAGCTCATCGCGCGTCATAAAACATCCTGATGTTTTATTTTTATTTGTTCTAGAAGTAGATCCTCTAACACTTCCTGACTCCAATATGTGATCGTGACGTTCAGCCTGTCTCCACCGCGGCTCGCTGCCTGAGCGTTCGTCTGTCTGTCTGTCTCGTGTCGCTCACACCAGGATAGTCCGTGTGTCAGTTTTCTGTTTCTTTTCTATCGTAGCTCACATTTCAAATAAATAAATCACTGCTGCTGACTTCAGCTGGTTTCTTTTCTTTCCTCTGGTGACCTTCAAACTTCTGTCAGCTGTGAAAGTTCCTGTTTGTATCTCTGATATTAGAAACGTCAGCTTGCTGCAGGTGAACTCGTGTATTTAACTGTCTGCAGCTGATGTGTTACCTTGTTCCCGGTGACTTCAGGTTTAGGTGGAGTGGATGGAGCTTCACAGTTCACGCCGTGTTGTCTCCTCTGCTCGTTCTCCTGCTCGGCTTGCTGTCAGGGTAAATGTATTTTAACTGATCGGTGAAGCAGATATCGGTTCGGTTCATGCCAGGAGTCGATAAAACGTTATCTGACCTTGTATGCTTTGATGAAGCGGACGAACACGGGGAAGAACATGGAGGGCGGCGTGGTTTTAGAGTTCTCTCCAAAGTACTCCACGGCAGAGTCGTACACGTCCTGCAAGAGACAAAACATTCAACTCAGGACGTGATAAAATGTGGACGTACGGGCCGAGCGTCTTTCAGAACATCTCGTGTGATCCGTTAAAGTCGACCTGGGCGGTTCTCCCATCAGCTGTCAGAGACTGAAGCAGCTCGGCGTTGCTGCTGAGGAACTTCTGCAGCACCGGGTTGTCTTTCTCCACAGAGAATTCTCTCCTCGTCACCTCCATGCCTCGGTCCAGAGCTCGCACGTCCTGCAGGATGCTGTCCAGAGACACTACAACACGAGAGGCGAGACGGTGAGTTCAGGGTCATCGCAGGCTGGCAGAGCGATAAAGTCTGAGGCTGAATGTCGGTGTGCTCACCCAGCGCCGCCTTGTCCAGGAAGTGCAGCTCGGTGTAGAACGCCTGGACCTCGGGGTATTTCTCCTGGATGATGCTGACGATGAAGTGCAGCAGCGTCTGCTTACGGTCGGTGGATTTGGTGTCGAGCAGCTTCAGACAGAAAACAGAAACGCTCACAGAGATGTTCGTGTGCTGCAGTGAAGAAGCTGTTTGTAGTTTTTTTTTACTCACCAGGTCTAAACTCTGCAGGCGGAAGCCGTACGCCGCGCCTCGCTTGCTGCTGTTCATGTAGTTTCCAAACGCCAAGATGATCTTCAACCAGAAACAGAAAATGAACGTGCAGCACTTTTAAAACAAGAAACACACAAAGACTGTTGAGGAACCTTGATGTGTCATTACTGCGGCTTTCTTCTGGTCATCAGTGTTAATAAGTTTTCCTCGTTAGACATTCAGTTTTACACAAAGTTGAAACAGAACTTCAGAAGAGCCGCTCACATCACAGCCGTCTGTTAATTTTAAACTTTAATTCACAGACTTCACCTGTAAACGAGGAAAAATCATTCAGAGCTGATTTTATTACATAAATCTGATTTCTGAAGTGACACTTTAAACTGACTGTGATTATCAGAGCTCATTTTCCGCCTTCACCTTCCTGATAAAAGCATCATTCAACGTTTGCAATTAACATCCAGCTGTGCAGTTTTCGACTGACTCCCACGCTCGGACATTTAAAGTGCAGAGATGTGAGCAGCTCTCAGTAAACCGACTCACCTCGAGGATTTTCTTCAGTTTGCTGGAAGATTTGATCGACATGGAGGCGGCGATGAGAGCGTTCAGTTGCTGCCGGAAGAAGAGTCGAAATGGTGGAGATTATTTTTTGATACGAGCCGCAGATTAAATGTCTGCTGAGATGAACTGACTGAGGTTTGTTTGAGGCGGTCAAATCAAAGTTATTCTTTCATTCCCTCGTAAAATAATGTTTAATCACAGGACGCCTCCTCTTCCTCCTCCTCCTCCTCCTCCTCCTCCCGTGTCCCTGAACTCACCGGCTGTATTAGATGGACGCTCTCGGGGAAGTTGCCCATGAAGGTCAGAGTGCTGATGCGCTGGGAGAGCCGCGGGATCTTGCTGAAGCGCACCATGAAGCGGTCCTCCTCGCTGAGCTCGTCCAGGGGCCTGCCCTCGCACTCGTAGTTATAGATGAGCTTCATTTCGTACTCTGTGGGGATGAAGCGCTCCAGGAGCTCCAGGAAGTCCAGGCTCAGAGCTCTCTGGTCGTACCTGTGTGGGGGCAGTAGACGGAGATATCATCCGTACATCCTGTCACATTAATTAAACTTTTTTTTTACACTCCTTAAAATCAAGAAGCTCTCGTGGACTCCCCCTGAAGCTCCTGTTTTTTTGGTACGTACGTCTCGATCGCACAGCAGATGTCGGATGCAGCCATGCCTTCCTTGCGCAGGGTGATGGCCAGGTTTTTGGCCCTGTTGGGCTCCATCAGAGAAACTTTGCTGGAGGTCTTCTGGGCCTTTTTCATCTTGAGGGTGCCGAGGTCGACGGGGGCGGACTGGGCCTTGGTTTTAAACTGCTCCTCGAAAACGGCCATGTTGAGCTCCTGAGGAGGAGAAACATGAAGACTGACACTGACGGAGGAGGTTCACTTTTTTCACTGCAGAGGTTTTTTCATTTGTTTCTTTCAGCGCCGTGAAACGAGGACACGTCTTTTGTTAACGTTAATGTGTTTCACCTGCGTCTCCGGCAGCGACTAGTCAAACTGTCTGCGGTGGAAATCCTCTATTGTCTGAATCACTTTGGGGAAATTATCATCTCAGAGCAGAGAGACGCTCAGACGCTGTCGAATCAAACGGACGGCTGCAGAACAGACCGTTCATTCAGACCGTCCACGTTACCGAAAACATAAAAGTGACGCACAGAGAAGGTAAATTATGTTTATTATCTTGTTGTCTGGAGGAATTCTTATCTTTGTGACTCAGAAACAGAAACAGACGCTCAGATCTCTGCTCAGACGCTTCACAGGCTGAGTTACTGTTAAAGATCCACTGTGCACGATTTAGTGACACCGAGTGGTGTGAAGGCAGATTACAACCAGCTCGTGTCATCCTTCACGTCCCAGCAACAGAAAACTTTTTAATGCTGTTTGCAAAATGCACGAAGATTTTTATGTTCATGATCAGACGACATGAGCGGCTTCATGCCGCATGCTGTGGCAGAGCTTCTCTTTGTTTGTACTGGAAGGAAAATAAAGTGTCCGTCTCTCTCTGCTGACACAAAAGCTGCAAAAATATAGAAAATCTGACATAAAAACAATAAAAATACTGTTAATACAAATATATAAATGACGTTTGGTGTGTTCGAACCTCTAAGACGCGCTCGTCGTCCAGCTCGTTGAAGATGGTTCCCGTCACCTGGTTGGATTTGAGCGCCTGCCAGTTCAACAGCGGCATTCTGTATTTGGTCTGGATGGGTTTCTTTTTTTTACGACCTGAAAGAAAAAATAAAAAAATAAATCTGTTTGATTTATTTTAAGTTTGACCTCTTCAGTTTAAATGAAACTTTCAGGACAGAGTGAGTCATCGTTCAAACAGTGACGCTGCGTAAAGGCAGTGAGTCAGCGTGCAGATGGTCGGTTATTAAATTCAACAACACGGTCTGTCGTCATGTGAACCCCCCTCTGCTCTCACTGTGGACTCACCCGAGCTCCCGTCACTCGCCGCCTGTGTCGTACTGCCTCCAGGAGCCAGCATGGGCGGCGGCGGTGGTGGTGGAGGAGGAGGAGGTGGTGGCGGTGGTGGTGGAGGTGGTGCGGTCACAGAGAGGTCTGAGGATGGAGCGGCGGCCTCGTGGTCTTTACCTGAATCTGTTTCGTCTTCAGCTGTCAGAGGAACAACAGGCATGAAGAGATGATTTACGTCAGTAGGTGGTGCTGATGGAGCAGCCAGGTGTCGTGAAGAAGAAGAAGCTGGCGTGAAATGAAACTAGAACATCTGTCATGGACGTCCTGATTTATTCACTGCACTTCTTCTTCTCCACCTTCCCCCAAGCTGCTTCTTCCTCCACCCGTTTCTTTTTTGGTGGACGTGAACCTTCCTGCTGTTTTACTTTGATTACTGTCAAATAACAGAAAACTGAACCGCTGTGAACTTTCCACTCAGCTTGTTTTTCATCTGGCAGAAGCTCGTGTTTGTGTTTAATTCATGCCGGCCTGCGGAGGAGGCTCCGTCACCATCTGTTCACGTTCACTCGCGTCTTTGCATCGACTTTAGACGCAGTCGCCGCTCTGACATCGCTTTGTGTTCAGTCTCAACACATTTTAACAGACGGACCGAGAGCTGGACGTTTTCTCTCTCAGACCGCCTGAGAGGAAACTTCAATGAATTCAATCACCTTGAACTGAGTTAATATATTCAGCTTACGTTGTTAAAACTCTGAGCTCTGCGTCCAGAGTCGACTGTCCACTAAATGTTTTGAATTTATTATCAAGTCTGAACCACAAATCTGTTTTTTTTTTTCTTATTTTGAAGCTTCTAGCGACGCTGCAAAAACAGAATAATCTGCTTTTTATTTCTGCGCCGCACTCGGCACCAAAACGTCTTTCTGAAGTTAAAGTTTAAAAACACTCATTATTTTTTCATGGACTTTAACTGTTTCCGGCATGAGAGAAGAGGACCAACAAGCTGAGCGCAGACCTTTCTGTGTCACGTGCTGGATGACGGGGACCACCTGGATGTCCAGGTGTCCGGAGGAGGAGCGCTCCATTCGGACCAGGCCCTGCTCCACCAGAGCCTGGACTTTGGTCTCCAGCTCCCGCAGAGCCTCGGTGGATCGGTCTTTGTCTCGCTCCCTCTCTCTCTCCGTCTCGCGTTCGAGCTCTCTCTCTCGTTCTCGCTGCTGCAGAAAGCTCACCTGAGACGAAGACTCACGAAGACTCTCCTGCAACGCAGACAACCAGGAGACGTCAGAAGGGTTTGTGATGCGCAGTGAGGTCGACTCGACTGAGAAATGTTGGACAAATGGATGAGGGTAAGGTGTACTGTACCTTTAAGAGCTCCACTTCTTTGGTGGTATGAATGAGTTTCTTCTCCAAATCTGAGACTCTGTTCATCGCCTCCCGCTCCGTCTCCTGAAGCCTCGAGTTCAGCTGGGACAACGAAGCACAGCCTGTGTTAAAACACACTTACACATACACACATGTACACAGTATGTGTGTGTGTGTGTCCACCTGTGTGTTGTGCTCCTGCAGCTCCTCCATGTGCTCCAGCAGAGCGTTCTTGGTCTCTGCGTCCTCCAGCAGAGCTCCCACGTCAAACACGTTGTCCAGGTAGGCCTGAATCTGCACCAGCAGCCGGTCGCTCTCTGTGAACTTCAGCCTCTGCACACGGACAGAGAAAATCATCGTTCATAATAAAACATCCACAGTTCAGGGGTTACATTTAAGGGACGGAGGGGTCAAAGGTCAAACTTGCTTCAAGGTAGTCGTCCAGCCCGTGGCGAGTGAACTCGTACTGCAGGTAGACTCTGAAGTTCATGTTCTCCACTGAGTGGACCACGATGTTGATGAACTGCATGCAGGCCACCTGGTGGACAGACAGAGGAAAGACGAGAGAGGAAACCGGGTCACAGTTTATTTTCCTTCCATGCAGAGCTGCAACAACGAGCCGGCAACTATTCTGATATTTGATTTATCGTTTCAATAATCCATGAAGTAAAAATATGTGACGGTTCAAGTTTCTTTACCTCGTCTTAACATGACTAAATATCTTTGATTTTTTTCAAGACGTGACGTCACTCTGTGATCGAGGAAACTGACTGCAGTTCATTCTGCACCACCTGAGCATCGTCTCCGTCTTTGTGCAGCTGCTCCGACACAGTAATGAACTTCTTTGTGTGTTTATGGGTTAAAATAAGTTCTCTGGATGTTCCTCCGTACGTTCACAGTTGTGACAGCTTCAGCACATTAAAGCACCGACATTCAGCTGAGCTGCGAACTGCAAACGATCTGTTTAATTAAAAAGATGACTGACGTTTTGTTAATGGCTCCGTCTGTCACGCTGCAAGACTAATTACACCTTTTGTTTGTTTTTCTCCGTCCACACACTCCGTGTGTGTGTAATTAGTCTGATGACATTATTTTAGATTTTACAGAGTTCTAGTGAACTGAGTTAAACGTGACGTCTGCTCTGACTCATCGTCACACTGCGAGCAGAACCGGAGACATATTCATATTTTTATATTCCACAGTGTTCTGCCTACATTACCCACAATGCAGCTCAACCACAGACAGCTTGAGCACAATGTGTTATGCTTGTAACAGCTAATGTAACTTATTTCACCTGTAAACACACTGATGTGTAAAATCAGCTGACCTCTCCTTTAATTACGACTTTTCTCCAAAATCCTGTTTCATCGTCTGTTTCTGTTTTTTGTTTGTTTGTGTCTAAAGGTTCTGTATAAAAATGTAAATGAAGTTTAAACTGAGCGCTTCGTGTGGACGGTCACAGTTTTACCATGAAGTCGATGTTGCTGTCTTCTTTGCAGAAATACTCCATGAGCTTCTCAAAGCGGCTTTTCTCTCCACACACCTGAAACACACGAAGAAAGAGTGAATCAGAAGAACCAGAAAAATAAACTTCATGTCTTCTCTGTACGTCCACACATGGGGGCAGTGTGCTCACACAGACAGATCTATCTCTTGCACACAGACCAAAGGAGCATCTCAGTGAACAGCTGACTTTTGCTTTTTGAGTTTTTCCGACATGTTTGGACGGACGGTGAGGCGTGGGAGGAGAGTATTCATCTGGTAACAATCTGCAGCTTGAATCCGGCACACTGGACCTTTAACAGAGGACGGAGCTGCAGCTCGTTTGAGGAGATTCTGCAGTCGTGAGTTTGGTTTCAGTTTCAGGGTCAAACAGGAATAATAAGCTCAGTGCTACACTTCTCATTGTGCAGGATAATTGCTGTGTTACACACAGTCGAGTGTGCTCAGGCAATCCATCAGATAAACAAGGCTGCAGTGTTTTTCCCTGACAGGACAGTAAACAGAGGAGAAATGTGGCTAAATTATAATAATTATGTTTCTTAATAAGAACAGCTCAGCAGATTCCCCTGTCACGTCCATTAGCAGTAGTCCTGTCTGTGTTTGCGGTCTTTCACTCTGCCTCCTCCTTCATGTCTGCTAAATAATGCAGCACGCCAACCCGACAGCCTGCACAGCCCAAAACAAAGCCCACGTTCTGCTATGGAGGGACACATAAACCAGCTCTTGGCTCAGCGCCGGCCATCCATCGCTCTCTCTCTCTCTCCCTCTTTCTGCGACTCTCCTGCCGACTCTCTCGCCCACACACGGGTCGCCGTCGCTGCGGCACCAAAACAAGCGCCGCTCAAGTCGGCGCTGCGGTAACTGAAGCTGCACTGATCAGCCAGGCGAGGTGAGGCCTGATGATGCCAGAGGATGAAGAACACGTTTCTACTGTCAAAACTATTAAAAACACACCAGCGAGCTGCACTGTGAACACACAGACACACACACACACACACACACACAGTCCTGCTGCCACAAAAACTCACTAGAGCGACACGTGGATTAATCCACCGCTGAAAATAGTCCCCAACAAATGCTTCACTTCCTCCAGTTTGAGTGACGTTTGAATTACAGCGAGCAGCAACATAAGAAGTGAAGTGCCAAAACACTGCAGTTCCTCTAACGTCCACTTGAGGCTGGCTGCAGAAGTGAGTCAGTCTCCATAAGTCCCCATGTTAAAATGTCCAACTTCACAGCAGAAATAAGGACAGGACAGCGTCTGAGGAGACACCATCAAAGCGGAAACTCTCAGGATTTGTCAGGTGTGACCTGGAGTGACCTGCACACCTGCCGTATGTTTACACCATCAGGTGTGGGTGAGCAAAAAAGACATTTATCCGGAACATTTTCTCAGAGGAGTTTCGTCCACGCTTCGTAGCTTTTTAAAACATCTGTATGTTGACAGTCGTAAGTAGAAAATATGTCTCCGTCAACACTGAAGCATAAAATTGATGATGAAAACCGTCAATTTAAAGCCGCCTGGAGCTGCAGGTATTTATTTATTTTACCGCCAAGCGGCTGCTTTTTTTTCCATCGTTCATTTGTTTTGGGTTCGTCAGGACTGAGCATGTCGGCTCATCTACAGCTCCCGCTTTTAAAATCTGTCCCAATTGAATGTGTAACTGAATATCCTGCAGTACGCCGTGACAGTGAGCAGACAGTGAACAAAACAAAGACCCTGAAACTGAAGCAGCTAAATGGAACTCAGCCAGCGTTCATTTTATTATTTACAGCTGAGGACGCCTGTCTGACGATGGCATGTCAGATATTTGTGAATAACAAAGTTTCTGTTCATGTCGTTACTTTTTAATAAACTGTGAGAAAGTTGCAGGTCGATTTAAGCAGAAGTACACGTAGATATCATGCCGTGAGCGTGTTGCGGGGCAGCTTTCTAACATCCTTGACATTTCCTAATAATAGACGCTCCTGGTTCAGGTTTGTTCTCCCGTCTGTCCGTCTGTTGGCAACAGTTGCTGCTTTCTCAGGCAAAGATGAGAGAAAGGCCGAGGAGAGGTCAGAGGCAACTCAACAAGTGTTTCACATATTTTCGCCTCTTCGGTCGGTTTCGTCTGGCGGCGGGACAACTGTGCAGAGCAGCTGACGTTGGGGGGGGGGAGGTGGAGGAGGGGAAGGTGGAGCCGGGGTTCCCCTTAACCTGGTTTTCAATGCTTTAAAGCGCTGCTGGTATGTGGGCGCTGTAACACGAACGCCGCTTCTATGTTAAGAATAAGACCGGTTTAAAATAATGTCTGAATGTGGGCTGAGTCGTCCCTGCTGATGCTGCATGTAGGTCATGAAGAGGAAAT
Organism: Protonibea diacanthus; assembly: GCA_028641955.1. Lineage (NCBI taxonomy): Eukaryota > Metazoa > Chordata > Actinopteri > Sciaenidae > Protonibea > Protonibea diacanthus. Next base: position 19,770,312 of record CM053996.1, on the reverse strand, counting down.
ATTCAACTTTAAGGACGACGCACAAAAATGCTGTCAGTCAAATCTTTTTGCAAAGTATCGAAAATGATCTTTCTTCTTATCCTGCTCAAAGCTGCAGCTGATCTGTATTGTCTCATCACACCCGTGTAAGTTTCTGAGGTCTGAATGTTTGCTGAATCTCACACACACACACACACACACACACACACTGACGAGTTCACATCAGTGTTAACAGGAAACCCAGCACACACTCGATGAGCACGTCGCTGTAGTTCAGTAAAAGTCTGCAAACCTCTTTGAAGTTGTCGAAGGCGGAGAGGATGATGTCATGGCCGCCTCTCACCAAACACACGGCCGCCAGCAGCTCCAGCACCAGAGCTTTGGTCCTGAGAACAACGAGTCAGCGTTTAACGTCTGTCTGCGTTTTCACAGCGAACACACACTCAGCGAACACACACTCAGCGAACACACACTCAGCGAACACACACTCAGCGAACACACACTCAGACTCTTTACATTCCGTACCTCGGGTTTCTGTTGTTGAGGCTGAGCGTGATCTTGTTGACACAGCAGGGGTGCTTCATCACCAGGTTGAAGCCAGTCTGAGACACACACACACACACACACAGTCATTTAAAATGTAATCTAACTTTATCATCTGTTTAATATTTAAGGAAGTTAATGTTAAGTTAATGAGAAATCATTAAATATTCAGTAGAAAGTTGTGAGACAGTCAAAATTTTGACTTCAAAAATAAGGTCAAAATAAGTCAAAATATTTTACTTGTTTTGTACTTAAAGTCAGAATTTTTAATTATGACTTAATTTTGTTTATTTTATTTGTAATATTGACTCAGAAAGTCACAAACAGTTTAAACTCATTTTTAACTGATAATTATGACACATCATCTCCTAAATGTGACTTAATTTAGACCTTTTCAGTATTTATTAAATTTGTTTCTTATAATTGTGAAAGTTTTCCAAACAAAACAAAACAAAGCTCCGTGACGACGAGGTCGCTGTGAGCACCTGATAGTTCATGATGGCACGTAAACACATGATGCAGAGGTGAACGTCGTCCGTCTGGCTCACGACACGAGAGCTCCTCAGGGCTTTCCTGTTTTGGAGAGAGTTGAATCTGCCAGGTGAGAGACGCCGTGGTTACACCCACACCTGCACTAAAATATGTTTCAGTCAAACTCTGTTAAAATCTGAGACACAGGCCGTACATCAGTCGTCACTTCCTTCATTACGACTCGACAGAAAGCATTAAAGTTGTAGATCGGTGGAGATCACACAGAGCGCAGACAAACAGGAAACTCCTCTCGTCTAACGATCGGTTCGAGTGTGTTGATCTGTTCCTCTCACACATTTTTCACATTCACGCTGAAACGAGTCACACTTAAACACACACGCAGTCTGAACAACAGGCCACCGACGCACACACACACGAATCTGCTATGACAAGAATGCAGACGCCTCGGATCACATGTCAGCGCGTGTGTGTGTGTGTGTGTGTTGACATGACACACATTATTCTCTCCACCTTCGCGCTCGTCCTCCTCACCTGACTGTGAAGGTCTTAGTGGCCTTCAAGGCACTGTGAGTGGGTGAGTTACTGGCACTTCTGCTCAGATCCTCTGCTGACTTGTCCATCGTTTTGTTTTTGTCGGTGGGCAGCGTGCCGTTGTCCAAAGTGTCTGCGTCGTACCTGCGAGTCACAGCATCAGAGCGACGGGATGTGGCGGCGTGAAGGTAGATAAGATTGTTAAGAGTTCCAGGAATGTTCCAGGAATTTAAAAATAATATTCTGAGCTGATACGTACGTGACAGCACTGTGAGCGAAGGACAGATAGTCCACAAGAACATCTAATCCCTGGTTCTCCTCGTTTAGGAACTCCTCAGCCCAACTGCACGGAGAAAACATGTTAAGATTTAAAACCGAGAACACGCACAAAAATGACGTCTTCTGCAAGAAGTCGAAGTGTTTGTATTCACACACAGATGAACCCTCAGATGTAGGAAACTTTTCATTTCAAGCTTTTGTCAGAATTTATCGGCTCGGCTTCAACGTGTGAGCTTCTTTCCTTTAACTGGTCTGAAGTCGACAAAAGGGAACTGGAGTGAGACTCACCCTATATAATTGGTCCTCAGGGAAATCTCCAGCTCTCTCAGGATCTGAGTGGATTCTTGGACTCGTCTCTTAAACTGACAAAAGTTACGAGGTCAGTGAATCCTTAATTACACAGAAAATGTAAAAAGTTGCAAAGGCAGTCACGTTAAAAAGAAACTTCTAGAACAAACACATTTAAAAAAGCACATGCATCACGATCATAGATACTATCTGACATTTAATTTCTCTTTAATCTGGCCTCTCGTGTTGGACATCAAACAGTCCTTCACGTCAGTTAAGGAAAGCAGAGCGCAGTCGCTGCAGGAAACGTCGAGCGTTCACGTTTTCACGCGTTCACACAACAGATTTGTTCTAATTTTTGTGCCTTTTTCGGCTCCCTGACAGAAAAAACACACGAATCTCACATGTGGCCGCACGTCTTATCACAGTATTTTATATAGTATTTTGAATCCAGCATCGTTTACTGGCCCTCAGTCGTCGTCTTCTCTTTGCAGCACACTGTAGATCAGTGGAATAATGTGACGGTGCTGGTTCTGCAGGACTCGAGGGCAGCAGTCAGATTCTACAGTACCAATATGAAGTTTCTGCGTTTCGTAGCACTGTACTGTTTTTTTTGACAGAATATGTCTTCAGTTTTTTATTTCACAGTCTGCTGCATGCTGTTCTGGTTCTGGACGGGTGTTAAAGGCGCCACCACCAGCTAATGTGTGCTCTCCATATCACTATGGCAACCAATTCAAACAGGGACTCCACACACGAGTCTCACCCGATAAGATTTAGTCTCTTGCAAATATTTGTGTAAATTTCAAAGATCAGATCTGAGTCGGTGTAAAATTTTGATGCTATCGACTGTTTGAAGGATAAAACATCTTCTCTGCGTCATTCTTCAGGAAATATGTGACCAAACAGAAACTTCAGACGGAGACGTTGGAGTGCGTCGTCGTACCTTTCGACTGACTCCTCCGTGATCCAGATAACTCTTCAGCTTCTCCAAATAAGCGGACGGTGGATTCTTCACTTGAAACCTCTCCTGAAGATGCAGAGAAACACACACACACACACACACACACAGGCCTCTAATTATATTTGATTGCCGTGCTGCAGTGAGGGGGACGAGGGGACCCAGAGGGCAGAGCTCGGCACTTTGATTACACGGCATCTCTTATGCAAATGGTTTGATCTTTAACAAGCTTCCAGAAATTATTCGACTGCGGTGCAGCGGATACGTTCACACACACACACACACACACACACACACACATACACACACTCGAGCTGTAACACTCCCACTCACATCCTTACAAACAGTCAGAGCTTAAAGTGAAATCATCTGGCTTAATCATTCGATGGAGAGCGAGGCAGAGTGAAGCGCCGTGTGATGGCGACAGGTGTCCGCTGTCACTCTCCCATCATGACACAGGTTGTTATGGACCTCCCTGTGGTTACTACGGTGACGTGCATTATTAATAAGCTTCCTCCTGTGTGAATGTCTTAGTGAGGATTGGAGTGGTTTCTCAGGTTTGGCACTCACACTGTGCGATGAGTCTCACCTGGTCACAGATCAGGTCCCACTTCTTCTCGTTGTCGTACTGACTGAGGATCTTCACCTTGTCTGGAGGAAGATTCATCGTGTTCTGAGAGGAGAAAAACAAACAGATGAAGGCTGCAATCTGCTGCTCGGCAGGAAAGAGTTAAAAATCTGTGGTCATTATTTCACTGTGTTGCTGGTGAAGAAAACTGAACTTTGTTGTCAAAAATACAATTCAGGAAAGTCTAAAAATGTCTTCAAGCCTGAGGACAGCGTCTGTTAGGAGGAGAACTGAAAATCAAGAACAAAATGTAACATCTAAACTGACTGACTGGAATGTGCTACTGTGAGATTCATTTATAATTTTGTATCCATCTAACCTGCAAACTCTTGTAATCAGTGCTCTGTATCACGGTGAACGTTTGTTCAACACAAGTCACATTAGCCGGAGAGCCTCTTGTTGGGCCTCCGGCTGTTTTCAGCTGTCAGCCAGTGTCGCTCTGAGCCAGCGGTGACCGCTTTCAGCAAAATATGTTGGGTGCATGTACGCAGAGAGGAGGCAATGTCTCACACAAATATCTCCTTTTTTAGACAATATAAATCAATGAATGAAAAAAATCTGTCGAATTTTGCTACAATTTAGGTTAAAAAAATGATTTTTAGACATACATAAATAAAAGTTCTTACTTTTATTTATACTCCTATATGGAGTCTTAATCTAAGGCGTGTGAAGGTAAAGCTGAGTCTCATGTTGTCCTCAGACTAACCCGACTCAGTCCCAGAAACGATGTGTCAACAGACTCGGAGGGCCCCTGCAGCCGTCAGCGCCGTGCAGCCTCCTTCAATAATAAATGTCTCAGTGTGATTTCTTTGTCACTCAGAGGGACGTTATCGTCTTCTTAGACTTGTTGGTCCAGGACTGAGTCACCCTGTGAGTCAGAGGCCTCACCGGTCATTATCAGCGGTATGTTAATGTCTGTTGTCCCAATACAACGAGCGTGTTGCTAGCAATGCACCGCAGCACCAGTCATCACCGTCCCGTGAACGCAGATAAAGAAACGCAGATCTGAATCACAGTTTGAAGCGAGCTTCGTATCAAAATGTGAAATCAGCCTGAAAAACAGAAACAGATCTCAACGACAGCAAACTGCTCGGCCTGAAACTCTGATGTCAGCTGATGTGGTCACGACAAATTTGTGCATGTGGATGATAACAAACAGGCGAGTGCAACATCTTCCATCTGAACTGTGGCGTTTCTGAGAAGTTCAGCACTTGTGGTGTCCCAAATTATAAACAGATTCCACAGATACATCAGCCACGCTAATTATAACACACACACACACACACACATGAAACTGGGCTAGTCGACAGGAGACGACGCGCAGTCAGCGATCTCCTCGCTTTCCTTAAATGCTGCATCTCTTATCTGGCTCTCCTCTCTGTGCTCCCTCGCGCCTCCTGCTTTCGTCTTGAGGTGTCCGTTATGAGCTCAGCGTGGAGTCATCGACCGCGACTCGGTCTGCTTCACCTCAGAGCTCGGAGATAAACCCCGGCTGAACCGCACAGAGTTTTAAATTTGAGTTTTTATGTTTATCTGTGTATTCGTACACAGATAAGGTCGGTCAGAGCTGACGTCACTGTGGAAAGCTGCTGTGTGGACACCATGCGTGTCGCCTGCTGGAAAACAACAGCGCAGTGAATCGATGGTGCCGTGAGGCTGGATGTGAATCTGATAAATCAGGTCTGATGAATGGAGCCGGTGGGTCAATATGTGCTGGACACATTTGTCCTGACTGAAACAGAAAAACAAGCCTGGTTTAGTGTCCCAGAGGAAAAGATTCAGAGTCCTGCTGGATAACCTCTGAACTCAGCAGCAGTGAGAGACGACTGAGAAAAGTTTGCTGATGATGAAGGTTAATTAGTTCATAATTAAACGGAAATGTAAAGCAGGGATGCTCGGATCGATCGGCTGCAGATTGTTATCGGACAGTATTCAGTAAGAACAAGCTAATAGGAGATCGGGGTTAATGGTTTCGAGTCACCACTCCTGAAAATCAATCGATGATGCACAGCTGCTGTTTGGTCAGTCTCCATACGTCAGGACGGTTAGGACAATTATTCTGCTTCACGTTTGTGTTCAGAGCCCGGCTGCTATTCTGCACGACTGTTTTCTAGAAGAAGAGAAAGTCTAAGAAGGTCATCAGCTTATGTCACAACATTCCTGCACTCTATACTTACACAAACAAGCTAATCAGGCGATCACATCGTTTGCTGCTGTATCGTGGTCGACTGTTCTGGGGCCGGCGGGGAGTCGTCTTTGAGACCTCAAGATTCAAATCTGAATGAGTGATGAAAAGTTTCATCTGTAGCTCGCTGTGTTTGTGTTTGTGTGACTGTTAGGTGTGAAAGCATGTGGCCGCTCACACTCTCTCCATGACAACCTGCACAATAACGGCCTCAGTGTCTTCCAGGCGTACGAATCCTCCTAACTGTGCCCATTTAAGTGCCATTAAAATGTAAAACGAGCGCCGCCCGTTAACAAGCATGCAAAGTGACTGAAGGCTACCGAAGCTGGAGGTTAACTCCAGCGGCACGGCATCGATGTGACGCATCTGTGATGTGAGTAAAACGACACTGGAAACAGCTGTGAGTTCAAGAGCCTGAGGCTCAAAGTGGCAGCAGGAAGAGGAAGACAACGTGTTGAATTCAGCAGATGGAAACATGGATTTTTGTGTGTGTGAATGATGCATTCCTGAATTCATAAACATGCTGACGGTCCCACAAACACGGATCAATGGAATTATCGTGCTCACAGAAACAAGCTGCGTTTGCAGCAGCGGCTGAATAATTACTGTCTTCCTCTTCCTTCCCGCCTGTTTCTCTCCGTCTTATACAAGGCTGCGTCTGTTTACTGTCTAATCACATTAAAACGTGTGTAATCCATCATCTACACTCAAAGAAAATATGAAGGCAACACTTCTGTTTTGTTTTTAAATTAAAGACTTAAAGTTTCTTCCATGGACACACACACATTAGTGTGCATTAGTGAGATAATCCGTCCTGTGACAGTGAGTCAGAATTAAAGGTCACTCTGAAATGTGCACTTCTGTCTTGTTTTCCCAGCAGGCCAGAGTCACGACCTGATTTCAAACCACGACGGCAATATACATTTCAAAGAGCCGAGACATTTAGGGACGGAGAGCAAGCGAGACGAGTTTAACTTGTCTTCACTGACGTAACGCCAAACATCTCAAGACACTTTCCATATAACAGTGAGAGCTGTTCACCGAGCACATATTAAAGTTTTTCAGACTTTTTACTCAGACAAAACAAACAGTCACTTCTGTTCACTCTTCTAATGATTGTGATTGCAGGTGTTCGAGTCAACACCAAACTGGGGAAAACATTTCTTCATGCACGCAGGATAACACGGATGTCCACATATGTTTGGCTCTGTCCACAGTAGGACAGAGATGTGATCTTCTTCTGGCAGTGGTTAGGACGGTCGCTTCACAGCAAGAAGGTTCCTGTTCAAACCTCGGCCTTTCTGTGAGGAGTCTGCATGTTCTCCCCGTGTCTGCGTGAGTTCTCTGGCTTCCCTCCACAGTGCAAACACATGCACATCATACAGTAGGTTATCTGGTGACTCTGACTTGCTCGTAGGTGTAGATGTGGACTTGTCCAGGGCGTACCCCGCCTCTCGCCCTAAGTCAGCTGGGATAGCGGTTACAGATAATGGGTGGATGGATCGACTTCTACCGTACTACAGGATGTAGCGGCAGAAGTTCACTCTGTATGCAAGAGCCAAATTCAGTTATCTTGTGCAAATGTAATCCTGCTCAGTTCGTGTCCGTAATATTCTGTTTATTCAGGCAAAGTTTGATAAAGAAACTGTTACCCTGACTTCACCTGCTCAAAGTGCAGGAGAGCAAACGACTGGGTAAACGCTGAAAACAGAACACGATTCAACAGATGTACATTTACAATTCCACCCACTGCCGTGCTCCCTGTTGGGGAATATGCAAAGTGTTATTCAAAACACTGAGAAAAAAAAGAGCTCTGCGTAAATTTAGCTGTGACTGAAGCGTCTGAACACAGACGCACTGTACTGAGCAGATTTCACATGAATTCTGTCAGTTAGAAGCTTCACAAGCATGAGAGCATCGATAAAACACAAACCCAGCGGCTCGTGTCACACACACACTGCAGCCTCACATGCAAATGTGTATATATGTGAGCACACACACACACACACACACACTCTCAGCTCTCTGCCATTACCGTCCAATAACCACACCCCTGAGTCTCACACTGTCTCTCCTTCCTGTCCCTTTGAGCCTCTGCAGAATGAGACCAGTGACAGTTTGCAGCATTCCACATACACACACACACACACACACACACACACACACACCGAGTAGCCGACTGGTTTGTATGCCGACGGAGTATCTTCTGGACTTAGCTCAGGAGATTTGCTATGCAGACTCAGCAGAAGATGGAAGAGTGAGTGGATGAGGAGGACGGAGGATGTGGGGGTGGGTGGGGGTGTGTTGGTGGGAGAGATGATCTATATTTGGTGGGGTACAATGGTAACGCCCGAGGAATGTGTTCAGCTCAGGACGAGGAGGAGAAAGCAGCAGACAGTCAAACTGCTGCAGCCACACAAAGAAAAACCTGCAGCAGTTGGCTCATGAATTCATCGCAGTGGGCACCGCGCTGTGCACGAGTCGATCCTCCGCAACACAGAGAGAGTTTACTCTGCGTACAGTTTGGACGTGCACCGTGGAAAAACATGCAAATATCTTTGTCCATGCAAAACAGACAGCAGCGAGGAGAAAGCAATCAGTGTTCTATTTATGGAAAGAGGCGAGTGACAGAAACAAAATGTTTTATGACTTATTCAATATGACCAAACTGACTGAGAGCAGGCGGCGCTTCATGCTGCACGGGAAAACCTCAGACTCACCGTGGACAAGAAACTGAACTTTGATCAACACCCTGCCATCTGCAAACTTAAAGCACCTTCTGGTGGGGGGGCAACAGGGGGCAACGGTATCATTTTTTCCTTCCAGATAATGAGCACAGAGTTGATTATGATCATTGCTGAATGGCCTCAGGTTCAGAACTTTGTAAAACAAACAAACACAAAATTTTACACAATCATTTTATCATCTAGTTTAGTCTGTTTTAACATCTCATGCTGCACTTCCAGTAATGAATGCTTCTTTGTCGCACTAAAACAGTTTCCAGCGTCCAGTGTCGCCTCACTCTGACTCTGATTGGCTGGTGCTTGTTGCCTTCGTTGGTTTGGGTTGGTTAATTAGAGTCTTAATGCTTGAACATGCAGTGATATTTTAGACAGCAGTGTTAATGTGTTCGTCGTTTCATCTTGATAATGTCCCCGTGCACAGACAGCTCCATAAATAAGTGGTAAGATGCAGCTGAAAGGTTTCCTGTGGAGTTTTTGACCTATCTATAGAGACAGGACGCTTCGTCTCACGCACAAGACGAGATACAGTCATACTGAAGGTTTCACACTGATCTACAGGTGGTGCAAACATGGCGAGCCATGCAGCAGTGCACCGACAAAGGCGGGGACGAAGACGACGACTAGAAACTAAAAATATAACTCAACTGTTGAAAGAATAATTCCATGTGAGGAACTTTTTAAACTTGTTAAACTTAAAAATTCCCGTCAGCGACATTTTAAGGTGGATCGATCTTTCAGAACAGCTAACACCATCTGATCCTGCAGATTTAATCTTTGGTCTATCTGCCAAATATCAAAGAAAAATTAGATGAAATATGATAAATAAATATCAGACAGACGGAAAACAAACGTTACCTCTGCAGCAGAAGTGATCAGAGTTTTGGTTCGGACACACATTGATTGAACCGCCTCAGTGGAAGGCAGCAGCATTTCTTGGGACTTGAACTGATTACCGATCACCTTCAGGGAGGCTGTTCCTGTGCGTGACTGTTCCTCTCTGACAACAAGCCTCAGGCCGATTTGTTTCATGCTATCAAATCACAGATCAGCTCGACATGATGTCACATATCGGCGTTTACCTCAGAGACTCGGGTGATAAGACTGAGAGAAGAATGACAGCAGGAATGCGGTCCATCATACAGCGGGTGATCTGGCCACATATTGAACATAGCTGTCTGTCTCTGTCACCACAAAGGCAGTTTGTCACTCCCCGTGCTGCAAACAGGAGACAGCTTATCATTCTGTCTTTGAGTCTTTGGCAATAAAATTAAAGTGGTTAATAAACTTTTTACCTGAAGAAAATAATGTCGCCTGTTACATGGCATGGCCAAAAGTGTGTGGACGCCTCAACATCTTATTCTAAAACAGCGGGTGTTCATCTGAGGCTGTAACTCGTCTGCAGGGAAGTCGCTGTTTAAATAAATATGCATAAAACTAGAATCCTACGAGTCCTACGAAGACACTATCCAGAGTAAACCTGCTGTGACGTCACCCGGCATGTTTTGAAGCCTCAAGTTTGACGTTATGGACACTGCCATGTTGTTGTATTTGGAGGAGAGGGTGGAGCTGGTGGGTGACGTGCTGTAATGGCTGTCATGACAAGACATTACAGCCACCATTAAAAAACAGACTGCAAGTCAGTCAAGTTCTTCAACACCAGACTGGGAAAAACCATCATTCACTGTGGAGTTTGTTTTGTGCACGAGCGGCGTCGACACGGGAAACACAAACTGCATCACTGCATGTAGCTGCATTAACATTTATCTTGATTAGGACTAAACCAAACCAGGTCCACATACTTTTGTCCATATGGTGTGTTAACTCTTTGTAAGTTAACATTCTCTAATCGATGAAATATATGAGCGATTCTTTACAAACTCGGTATAAAACTGAAGCTTAGCTGCTCTTTAATTTTAAACTGTGAACAGATCTGACTTCCTATCCATCATCCCTCCTCCAGCAGACCATGCAGTGAGCCTAATGCTGCAGTAAGCTCCAGCATAAAGGACCTCTTATGTATCTTTCCACGGTGGCATTGTGTACCAGGTACTGCGATAAGCTTCTCATGAGGACGTGCACATTTCCGACATATTCCAAATTCTTTGTTTCTTACTGCTGTTTGCCGTGTGCTCTGCTCGACATGCGGCCTGACCTGCTGCACAAACTCACCAGCACGGCGTTGAAGCGTTGCTCTAATTCTTCATCAGGTGGCATCGGGAGTTTCAGCTCCTTGGTTCGTTTCTGGGAGCCCGTGGAGCCCGGAGTGGCCTCCTTCCCCTGGGACATCTCCATGCCTCCTGCTGCGTTTCCCATGATTGTATATCCGATTGATACAAAAAAAAATACACATACAAAAAAAACAGCTCCAAAAATACAGTTAAAACAGTGCTGGAAGGTTTATTTCTTATCTAGTTATTCAAAGTTACTTCTGAGGCTCTGTGAGGCAGCGGCCTGTGACCTTTCAGTATTTCCATGACCCCAGTCTGCTGATTGATGCTCATTACTCGAACTCCATATTCTCAAACGAGGAGAAAGCAGTGGGATGAAATCCACCCCTGCCTCTGAATGAGATCCTGATGCATTATGAAACCCTAGAAAGAGGGAAGGGGATATCCTGAGAGTGACAGACAGAGTGACAGCTGAGCGAGTGAAAGAGAAAAGGGGAGGAGATAGAGTTCACAGGCTGAAGCTCTGCGCACAGAAAGAAGAATAAAAAAAAAAGAGCATTAACCAGGACACTTCTGTGTTTCCCTCTGCTCAGGTGAGGAGGAGAAAACTCTGGAGGAAACTACTCCAGAAGCTGCAGTGCTCCCGGGTAATGAGATTGAGTTGGGCTTGCAGGTTGTCTGTGGAAGCCCTCCATCTGCTGCTGGATGCTGGGCGTCTCTGGATCTTTGATCTCCATGTCCAGAGGGGAAAAAAGAGGAAAAGAGGGAAAGGCAGAGATCCAGCAGGCAGCCAGTGTGTCTATCCGAAACAGGGACAGAGAGAGAGCGAAGGCAGCCGAGGCTTCAGCCCAAACACAGGACAGCACAGAGGAGAGCAGCCCTCTGGGTCCTAAAGCCTCCCAGTATCAGGAGGCACATGTTTGTGCAGAATGCTCAGATGAACAATTTTTTAAGGTTAAATCATTTTTCTTATTGTCAACAAATCCAAACATACATGTTATCCGTGCATCCAAAGCCTCAAATATCTTCTTCCTCTCTGCCATAGAGAACAAGCTGCAGTGCTGCACCATTTCTCTGAAATACTGAAAATACTCACGAGAGCAGGAAACAGTCCCCAACGTGTGTGTGTGTGTGTGTGTGTGTGTGTGTGTGTGTGTGTGTGTGTGTGTGTGTGTGTGTGTGTGTGTGACGCCTCTCAGTTATCCAGGTCATCTTTCTTTGAGATGGGGTGAAATCTGTGGCGACACATGAAGACGTGTCGCCACAGATTTAACTTTAACTAGTGTGCAACTGAGCATTCAAACTACAGCACGTATCTGAGGTGGTTTAATGAGCTACAGGAGGAAAGAAAGGCCTCGCACAACGAAGACAAGTCAGAAAATATTGAGACATTTTGTCTTCATGTAAAGGCAGCATTGGAAACACACAGCGGTGTTTGTTGTCTTATAATGAGATCTTTATATCTACAGTGTGAGTGTCTTCTTTCATGTCGAGTCCACCATGTTGAGTTTTTCCTACATGCTTGGAAGAAGAGGGTGAGGCGTGGTAGAGTATTCATTAGAGTTGCAGTCTGCAACTTCACCACTAGGTGGCACTAAATCCGACACACTGCACCTTTAAAAACAAGAAAAAAAACATAATGCAAACAGAGAATTGTATAAAAAGTTCCTAAACATCAAGAAAACTTGTCCAAGATTAAATAATCTGCTCAAAATTCATCCAAACACACAAACAGAGTTCCTACAGTTGTTGTGTTAATTGTAGTTTCTGTTAGTCGCATTAAATGTGATATGAAATAGTCAGTTCACTCAGCGATAGTAAAAAGGTGATAAACCACTGAAGCAGAGGACGTGCAGAGTTTTCATTTAAATTAATTATGAACAGCATCAAGTTGGAGCTGCGAGCTGTAAACGAAGCGGTCGGTCGGTCGGTGCAGTCTTCCAAACAAACAGGTAACAAACAGCCAAACGCTGGCAGCTCACAGAAACAGATCCCTGAGCGGTCACTCACACAAACATGTTACGTCAACGTGAAACTCTCATGTGTCCCTACAAACCGCAGTTGTAGTGCGGCGGTTAAAGAGGATCACACGCCTAATCAGGATCATAAGTTGTGCGGCAGCGATGACATAACGTTTTACTCAGAGGAGGACAAAGGACTCCGTTAGTGAGCGAGCTGCTGGCTGCAGAATGACTGGAGTGTTACTGGAAGGTGGAAGCAGCTGTTAATAAGTAATGAGTCACACTGATACCTGTATGTCTGGCCACACCTGGTCAGCGGCGCACAGGACGTAATGAAGTGTGACGCGATCTGTGGAGGAACTGTGAGGGAAAAGTCCACTTGAGGCCGGTTCCAGAAGTGAGTCAGTCTCCATAAGTCCCCATGTTCAAATGTCCAACTTCACAGCAGAAATAAACATGTTTACAGCCTGGTACAAAAAACAGTTTTGGTCTCTATAGCTAATTTCCCCGTTCATGACAACTGTACTGAGGGTGGATTTATATACAACTCACCTGTTCACATTATATTAAGGCTTAAAGTTATGCAGGATTAAGAGTGTGGACGCTTTGATTGACAGGTGGGTGTGGTTACAGATGTCTTATTTGAGCAACCAGCCCGCCTCAGCTCCACCCACGCCACGAGGCAGCAGAGGCAGGACGGCCAAAATGGCGTCAACTAGAGCCACCACACAGACTACATCCAAGTTTCATAGCATTTACAGCTACAGGTCACATCACCGCTCGGTGTGATGACGTTTAATGTCTCCGACTACCAAAAACACACTGACTTGGTGACTCATTCCTGCAGCACAAACCTCCTCTGAGTTTGTTACAGAGGTGTGCCCCATCTAAACCACACTGCCACAACAGAACGCAGAAAACAACCAAACAAAATACAGTCACACACACGGATGAAGAAACCTGCTGTATACTCAGTCTGTTTATCTTTATTTTACAATAAATGCCGGTGTATAATTACGGACATGCAGTTTACAGGCCTGGACTGTGACGACATTTATGAAGCCTGCTGCAGACGATGATGTAAGACTAGTGTTTTGTTTATCCGATGTGTCTTTACCTCAAACTTTCGGTCACAGAGACTTTTATATTACATAAAGACGATGAAGTTCACTCAGAACGCAGACTGCAATAACTAAAAATCCAGAGGAGAGCCGAAACAATCAACAGAACTCTTGATAATCGATGAATCGTATCTAAAGGAAACGGTCTGAATATTTTGATGTTACAGCTTCTGTGTGTCAGGATTTATTTGTCTGAGCTGAATTTCTGTGGGCCTCAAACAAAACACATTTCTTGAGGTGTTTTCTGACATTACTTGGACAGAAGGATTAGTTGCAGCTCAATCTTTTTTCATTTTAATCTTTGATTCAAGATGCACCACACTAATAAATATAAATATAATGAAGCATGCTGTTGTAAGTTGCAGCACACGGTGTCTCTGCATCAGGCTGACATCTAGTGCTCTAAACGCCACATTACAGCTCTGTCCTTCACACCTCAGTCTCTAAATCATTTAACAGCTTTAAACTAGAGATGAAATGTGGAGATGAAGAGCGCAGTTTCTAAGAAGCTTCAAGTCTTTCTGGTATCATCGTTCACACCTCTACAGTTAAAACCAAAACCATTGGTGAACCAGTGAATCAGAAAATCTTGAACCTCTGTGGTGAACGTGTGATTTAAAGAAAAACCTCTCACAATGCAGATCGCGGTACTCGACACATCTGTGACACACCTCAACAGCTGCCCGTTAAAAACACAACATAACTCACAACGTCTGGCAGATGACTGATCCATCACAACCTTTAACTACAACATGGAGATTAAGTTAAGGGAGGAGTTAAGACTAGCACGATGCTGGATTAGAAAAAAAGCACCTTAGCCAATTTAATTTTTAGTCTACCTGCTTGTGTCTGTGTATTTCTGATGGACAGAGGAGTCTTCAAGTTATGAAACACGTCAAAGTTTAATCACAGTCAGTGGAGAAAAATCTACATCGAATCAAACAACAACAACTTTCATGTCATTTTTACAAATAACTCCTACTTCATCATTACTGTCCAATAATGATACACAAACTGTCTGTTTAGTATCAGAGGATACAAGATGAGCGAGGACACAGGTGTACATTTGTTTCAGTTAATTTCAGTTAACAGAGATACAGAAAACATCCAATGAACACAGTATAACAAGTACACACTCAAACCCTGGACAAACAAACTGACAATCAAAAATATACACAGTATATACATTTGTACATATTAACCTGGAGACGTTTGATTCTCTGGTGAAGTCTGACTTCATTTCTTTAACAGTACCGTTAAATTTGCACTGGTGTCAAAGCGTCGTGAAGGTTTTCAGTTCCTTGAAACAAAAATTGTCGTGGTTACAGAAATGTGTGACTGAACATCTGCTTTCTGTCACCTGATGAACCTGATGACCGAACACACTCTGTGACTGTGTGGGGCCATAATGTGACTAAAAGATGTGACAAGAGCCGGCTATCAAACATCAAGACTTGTTGAGTAACGAGTGAAATGTGTCACCGGCGACGGGTATTTAAAACCTGCGACTGCGACTGAGCTCCGATGATTTTATTGTATCACAAAAACAAGTTTTTAAAATTTATTTTACAGCGGCTAAACTTCATTGGTGAAAGTTCACTAAATTAGTCGTTTTAGATGACTTTGTTTTTGTAATACTTATTTAAAAAGGCAGTAATAATATATATATATACACAATAGTGGGCACCATGGTGTTTACACCATGAGTAGGTTCAAAATATGGTGGAAGTTTTGTACTGACAGTGGTGTTGAACTGTTTTAGCTGTCAGTGTTCATCATGTATTCTGGAGGGAAACGTTCATGTAAACGATGCAGGGTGGGCAGACAGTTTATGGGCCGCTCTGTGGAATATTAATTTTTGCCTGGGAACTGAAATTTGTTGAGAAGCACCGTCTCGTTGCTGGAGTAACTCGGGGACGTCGGAGAGCACGGTGAGGTCGCGGTGAAGGAGTTGGCGCTCTCCGACGCTCTCCGCACCCCGCAACGGCGACCTGAGTCGTGGAGGAGCTTCATCACGTCGCTGCGGAAGCGCACGCCGACCAGGGCGTACAGGATCGGGTTGAGGCAGCAGCGGGTGTACGCGAGGGTGCAGGTGATGTACTCGAGCAGGAGGCCGCAGAACTGCCCCGCCATTTTACGTGACAGCACCACGGTGTACGGCAGCTGGAAGGCCAGGAAGACCAGCACGAGGGCCACCATCAGCTTCAAGGTGCGCTGCCGGTGCCACTGCTTCCCGCGCCGCTGCACGTGCCCGCCCCGCAGCACGTGGGCAATCAAAGAGTAGCACGTGACCATAACGAAGAAGGACAGGCAGAAGACGGCGATGATGGCTCCGTTCGTGACCATTTTGACGGTGCCACTCATCTGCATGCCGCAGTACGCGTCGACGCCGGACCCGGACACCCCGGAGTAGAGGATCTCCGGCAGGCTGAGGAGCACGGCAACGAGCCACACACCTACAGCAGCCACCTTCCCACCTGTCAAGATACAACTGCGCAGCCTGAGCATCTCCTGGGCGCGAGCCACCACCAGGTAGCGGTCAATGCTGATGCAGGCCAGCAGCAGAAGCCCGCTGTACGTGTTGACGGCGTAGCACGCACGCGTGGCCTTGCAGAGGGGCACCGAGAGGATCCAGCCCTCGTGCGTGTCGACGGCCTGTAACGGGAGCGTGAGGAGCAGCAGGAGGTCGGCCAGCGACAGGTGGAACAGGAAGACGTCGGTCATGGAGCGGAGCCGCAGGCGGCGGTACAGAGCGAAGGTGGCAATGACCAGACTGTTCCCCACCACGCCCAGCACGAAGATCAGGCAGAAAGTGCAAGTCTGGAACAGTTTGATGGTGAACTCCTGCTCGCCGGCCTCGCACCAGTCAGACTCGTTCCAGGACGAGTCGTTGTAGTCATAGCCTGAATCATAGATATCACTGAAATTGTCCATTGCTGGTGGGAAAAAATAAAGACTACTAAGTCAATAAGAAGGATGACAAAACATGTTTACATTCTCTCTCAAGTTTATTATTCTGAAGAGATAATTAAAGAAGAGCATTAAAGATACACCATTAAGAAATGATCTTCAGGTTTAATTTAGTTTTTTTAATATTTTCAGCTGGTCAAATGTTTCAGGCAGTGTCACATTTACTCTGTAGCGTCATTTCAAAATACTTGAAACCACGAGTGAGCATCAGATCAGTCTCAAGACCTTCTGGTGGATTTAAAACAGGAAGTTACAGTTGACGTGCTGCTGTGTGACTGAAATATACATCTGAAATCCAAACTGCATGAATTCAAACTTCTTTAATTCATTTACAACTTACAGTTATTGAGCCCAAACTGCACAATAAAAACCTTGTGTGGCGTGTGTGCAGTGGTGATTATGAGTCAATCTGGGCCACAACTTGCATGAAAACTAATTATTGTTCCAAAACGTGTAGGTTCTTTCAGACAGTCTGGGTTGATTTCAAGCAGATTACTTGTCACGATATCAGGAAACACCTCCACACAGGTTGAAAGTGAGAGACCTGCTGCTGTGTTTGAGCGAGCAGCTGTGATATTTTAGTCATTTAACACCAGGTTGCGTGAGACTGGCATCAGGTTGTTGGCACAGGGGAAATCGTGGGTACATTCGAGGTCTACAGATCACTCAGTGTCGCGTGCTAACAAGCCTTTATAGGCAGTTTGCACATTCACCGTTTTTCATTTCATCTTTCACTGAGTGACTGTGACTGCTGTCCTCAGGCAATATTAAACCCTGCTCTCTTTTAAATGTTTCTAATCTCTTTATTTGTTGGACACATTCAGGAGTTTCCTGTAAAAACAAAAGGTAAGAGATTGTGTCTTGTGAACAGAGCAGGTTGGGATTTATTTTAGATTTCTTTATTTTGTTTTAATGTTTTTATGTTTATTTTAAAACATTTGGATTGAATTTTTTGGGATTGGTTGTTCTTGACAAACAGCGAAGCGCGAGACTATACGTGTGATTTAGTGTGAGAGTGAACGGAGCGGCTTAGTTTGCAGTTAAATGTAGACTCGGCCAAAACGGATGTTGCGTTATGCTTCATAACTTTATACGCGTTTTCCTAAAAGTTAAAAGGAAATTGAACAAAAAAGAATATTTGTTGGTCTCAGGCAGCTGAAGGAAAGAAGCAAACGTCTCCTTCAAAGTGTAATGTTGGAGGGTTTTGTTTCCTGACGAGCCGCGACACAAACTGTCCGACAGATCCGATTCATTGTGATTTACAAATTGCTCGAGTGACAAGTTCAATTACTAACATAACAAAAACCTACAGTCAAAAGACTACAACTTTCTTCACTCGGCTTTATTTCAGTGGTGGCCATGTGGCAACAGATGACACTGGTGTAGAGCTTACTGTGCAAATCAATCAAGGAGTCCCACTGGGGTCTATTTTAGATCCACTATTATTCACAATAAATATCAGGTCTACTAGATGTGCTGCTGGTTCTACTCTGACTCAAGGTGTCGTCACTTTGCCTTTGATGCTTTCCAGATATCTCGTCTGAACCGTATGTGCGACCTACACGCTGATAATATGATATTCTCCACATCTGCCTGAATCCTAAAGTTCAAAGTTTGATTCATAAAAGAAAAACAAACATA
This sequence comes from Protonibea diacanthus, assembly GCA_028641955.1. NCBI lineage: Eukaryota > Metazoa > Chordata > Actinopteri > Sciaenidae > Protonibea > Protonibea diacanthus. The sequence goes on along the minus strand of CM053996.1, from coordinate 19,751,821 downwards.
AGAATTTGCTAAACTGGTGCAGAATTATTCAGCATTTAATCCACTGTGTTGGAAATATCATCTGTGTTTGTGAAACTATTGTTCATTGTTATATCCGATGTCAGAATTAGTCTTTACAAATCTGCATGGCCCTCCAGGGTCCGCAAAGGACGGTTTGAGCATTAAACAAAATGTAGTATAGTTTGCGCTTTACGACTCATGAAGGTTTTTCTTTATTTGTGCTGTTGCATGTGACCACACATCTTTAAGACGAGGGCTCGTCTTTCTGAAGCCTTCAGATCAAAGTCTCTGGGCATAGACGGGTTTCTTTTCCTTCTCATTGACATTTAAATGTCGGTTTTCTGACTTTATATTTGATCACAGTATCTTTTCAGGTTGAAAGTGAGATCATCTGTAGCAAGCCACAAGTTGTTGTACAGTTTGAGTAGACAGTAGTTCGATGTTACTTTGTGAAACGCAGTTATCGTCAGGTTGTTTGATCACCAGCACAGCCAGTGTCATTTGTCCTTCCACTGTCTGTTTTTTTTTTCTCCTCTAAACACACATTGCATTTTTCCAAGCGACACTAAAACAAAAATATTAAAGTTGGTACATGACAAAATAATTCTAAATAAATTTGAGATTTCAACACACATTTGTAGGATTCTTGTATAAATAACAAATCAGATGAATATGAGTCATACGTGCGCTCTGATTAACCACAACCACACTGAGTCTTTTTTTTAATGTAGTAACAAAAAACTATTATTAATTTAATATCGGCGAGTTATGTTAGATAAATTATTTAAATAATTGCCCTGACTGACTGACTTCTTGAATTTTTGCGTAAACACTTCTTTACTAAATGATGCTCTTCATCTGTCAGTCCAGAAACATTATCAGTCTTTTGAAAAACATTAATTTAATATAAAAACTAGATTTACTGAAGTGACCCTACCTGTGATGTTCGACAGGTTATGCATGTCCAAGTCCTCCTTCTGTGTGTAATGGAGATGTGACTTGCTGGCGGTCTTAAAAACAAGCCTGCGAGCTGAGCTTTCATTGGTTGCCAATGAAACCAGTCCTGTTTTGCTGACCTTGCCTTACCCTCTGCACTGGTTGTTTGTCACCCGGAGTCAGTGAGGGATGTGAGCATGAAACCAATGTGACCTATTTGTCACCTGTCAATGTTTTTGTGGCTTTATTTCATTACTTTAAGAAGTCTTATTGAAATTTATTTTTTTGTTGTTAATAGGACAGACAGGCTGCAACTAACAATGTTTTTATTATTGATTCATCTGCTGATCATTTTAGTGATTAATCAATTCATTGTTTGGTCTGTAAAATAAAATTAAGTCCGATGTTACGTCTTCAAACAATCCAAAAACCTAATAATGATAAGATCACACACGTACAAATTAACACACACACACACACACACACACACACACATGTTTGTGTTGCAGTTTGTTTGGTTTGCAGCATCATGCACGTACTGCACGTCTTGATAAGAGGAACCTTTGTAGCTAATCTGATGTTGATGTTGCTTAAATGTCAGTGAACTGATTATTTCAGATAACTCACAGTGCTGAAAACGTGAAATGTAATGTAAACGTAAAAAAAATGTAGATCCACTGGTTTAAGAATAAGGGCAAGCATAACGGATCTCTAATGCAATGCAAAGTACATCGGACTGTATGATGTTCTTTCTTTCTAAAACAGAAGCTCCGTTCCAGGAGAAGAATCCTATTTAAATCTTTAGTTTTAGTTCGGGGGGGTTATATATCAGTCCACCATGTTTCCTTGGTAGCCCACAACAGACAAACTGACCACTGGCTCTAGAACTGACGATCACTGTAGTTTCTCCTTCACACTAGGAAGGAGGGGGAGAGGTGAGGGGTTGCAATCAGTAACTACACCACAAGATATCACTAAATCCTGCACACTGGACCTTTGGTGAGGTTTTTTAAAAAGGTGGTAACTGAATTGAAAAACCGAAAAAAAAAAAAAAAGTGTCTGAGTCAGTCTCACATTCTGCAGAACTCGTGCTGGTGGTCAGACTTTAAACCCCAAAATAACACCACAAATACTACACGCCCAGAAACAGTCAAAGAGAATGTCTTTACCATGTTAGTGTCACTGTCAGCACATTCTAGTCTGGAGACATTGTGGTCTATTTATGTTAAAGAAACGTCAACGGCAAGATTTCTATTATGTCTATGAAAGCAACATAAGGTCTGTTCGACGCTGGCCACCTCAGTGTTGAGATAGGCTGGCACCTCAACCAAAGCCAAACTACTACTACTACTGCAGAAGGACCTGAAGGCCCACACGTGACCTCGTGTAACCTAAGGATAGAAAATTCCACAACGCTTACTTATTGTACAGTCCTGCACTGTATCAGTTAGATTTAGTTTAGAAGAAGCTTTAACTGAAATGATGTTTGGAGGTTGAGGACCTGCTTTGCTGTAGAGCTGTAGTGTTGAATTTTGTTGCATCTTTATTTGCGTTTGCTTTGTTTATTTATGAAAGGGTCTCGTAGCTAACCACATATGTTTTGACCAAGTCTATCAGACGACTGAGCGCAGATGGTTTTGGCTTGTGCATTGCTTGTGTTTTGTGTGGTGGTGTATGTTCCTGTTGTGGTGTGTGTGTATTTTAAAAGTGTCAACTAGATGAAGTTGTAGATGCTGTGCTGTATGTCATTGGCTCATGCTATATTTGTCTATAAAAATAAACATTTAGGAATAATTACAATAATAGAAGATAGTGTTATCTGCATAAAAAGACACTGCAAAGTGAATACACCTTTATCAACCAGTTCAAGCAGCTTTCATCCTTCATAAGCTACGTCCCCAGCTCCGTTAGAGGACCCTACAATAGCTGGAGCTGAGGGCAAGCGGTGGGGTGGAGAACCTTCTTGTTGTGAGTCAACAGTGTCAACCACTGTTCCACTGTGCCGCCCTGTTGCATTCAACAGTAACAAAAGCTTTGGCCAGATCTGCAGATTGCAGCTTGTTTGCATAACAGAAACTCAGGTGATAGATTGGTGATAAGGAATCACAAATGTATCAGTTCACCGTCAATTAAATAATACATTTCAGCAGTGTTGTCAACAGGCGACTGAAGTTTCAGTGGATTTGTTTCCAAATCTTCCACTTCCACTCTGCAGTGAAAGCATACACACGATTAACCCCGCTGCACTAATTCAGACTGCAAACATATCTTCTGATAGTTGCAGAGACATTAACAGTGTTGAACATAAACCACAATGTTTGCCTCAGACGGTGACAGCAGATCATGAGAAAAATGTGCAATGGGTTGACATGAACTGTTTTTGCCTATGGGAACTGTTTGACAGCTGCACCGACATGTTGACAATCGATCACAATGTGGTTTTTCTTAACCTATCGTTTCTGCTCTCCTTTCTTGTTTGTCAGTGTGGTTCTTGTTAACTGACGTGAAACTGGTGACCTTCAGCTCAACCTGTGCCAACAGTCTTTGGAATGATGAGCACCTTTTTGTAAAATGGTTACATTCCTTACATGAAGCTTTTCTTTTAACTTTGAACTGTTGCAACAATCACAGACGCTGCAGGTCCTCTTCCACTGAACACTGGCTCTAGAAAAGCACATTTCACAGCTGCAGTTTCTCCAGATTTTATTCACTTTGCAACCTGATGCCAGAGAAATCTACCTGCACGTCCTTTAAGATTCAGACAACAAGTTTAGAACTTCCAGTGACTTCCAATGGCCTCTGATATGATACCACTAAATACACAATATTTTCACTTTTGGTGTTTATTCATGCGTAATAAAAAAAAATGTTAAGTGTTAAGTTGTAAATGTTTTTTATCATTCATTAATGCTTTATAGATGATCATGGCTGCAAGTAAATTATTTCAGTGAAAAATGCCCATTGTGACAAAAGTCAAAGATATGCAGTTTAATATGAAACCGAGAATCTCCAACAATCAATTATCAAAATATAGTCTAAGATTGTGAATTGTGACTAAATCATTGCAGCTCTATAGATAACTATCATGACAGTTTATGGAATATAAAAAGCCCTGAGTAAATCAATAATTTAAGAGTTCTTGCATTATGCATGTGTGAAACGTTATTGAGATAGGCAACATCATCATAATCATTTAATCACACTACATTAATAAATCTTTAAATTTATCTGTTAAAAACTGAGCCGTCAGTGTCACTTTAAAACCTTTTGTGTAATCCTGATTATTAAGAATTTTGCTCTTTATATTGTATTACTCTTTGTGTGGAACTGACACCTCAGAATTTTTGCATTTTTGCTTGAAAAATTATTAAAACAATTACTTAAAATTATTACTAAATTTGCTGCCAACTATTTTTCTATTAATCAGCTCTGTCTGAGAGGTATAAATGTTAAAACAATTGATTGTCCTTGTTGCACTGTACTTTGATCGTTTCCCTTTTTTGTAAATCGTTGGATAAACTAAATGTAAATATTAAAACAGACGTTGAAGCTGAGGATACTCAGCTAAATAGATCACTTGCTTGACTCGAGGTGTGAATCTTCATTCTGCTTTTCAGTCTTTGGTTTTCTATCCAGATCTGGTCAAAGTGCTTTTAGTTACACCTGTGTCCACATACAAAAGAAACCTGACAACATTCCTATTCCTACAATGGCAATTTAATTATTCTAATTAAATTTAATGTTTTAGGATTGGGGTCATAGTGGTAATGCATAATATTTAGAAGTGCGTCCAATATTCTGCCCATTTCATGTAGGAGAAGAAAAATAAAAACACACAAGTGAATTTACATATTTCTAATTATAAACTTTATAACGGTAGAATTTATGTCTGAGCTGGAATAGCATTGTACAGAACTAATTAAGTGCCCACTGACCCTATAATGTTTTCTGTCTGCTGATACATTGTGTGTATTTATGAGTGGAGTCATAAAGTATTATGAATGCATTATAATCCACTATGTGGTCTTCATAGAAAGTATAATATTTAGGAATGATTAAACTATGCTATGTCTTGCATATTGCAGATATACACAGTTTTAAAGTCTGCAGTGAAGCGTGTTGACGTTCAGAGCTGTGCGGTTAAAGGTTTACAGTTCTGAATATATTAATGTGTACTCTGTTTTTTCAGGAGCAGTTTTCTTCACGACGCCTGCGTCCATGCACGACGAGCATTAAATGTGGTAAATGGTAAGCAACAGGTTTTACAATATGTACTCTCATTAGAAAGCAGTTTTGCAGAAGTTTCTTGCTGTCCGAGCGTGTCATTCTGAAAACACACAAAAAGAAGGAGGTGTGAAGATCGGAGCGGCTCTGTGTGGTTTGAGAAGAAACGGTGAGAAAACGGTGAGTTTCATTTCAGTGTTTTGGTCACAAGAACAACAAGAAACAAACAGCTGCTGGTTTTCACCACTGGAGGGCGAATTGAAACAAGTTTTAATGATCATTTCAGAACCAGCACAATTAAACCAGTGACAGTACAAACATCACTGGACTGGAGATGTTAGTGACGGCAGCTCTGCAGCACTTCTTAAGTGTGGTAATGTGGAGCTGGTAGTGTGTTTGTGGGCTGAGCGGCTGTTGACCGCTGTGTTTCTGACGGTTATTTTTGTTTGGAGAAGTTCTCTGAGGAAGCATAAGCATCTATGAAATACGTCATTTGAAACCATTCACACAGAGGTACAAGAACACTGCCTGAATGAAATGGTGAAAAAGCTGATTATCTTTTTAATTAATTTAACTTTCTGTACTTGCACACACATTCACTATTTTCCTTTTTACTGCAGTCTGAAAAGCTCGCAGTGACGATTTCTTTCACACACACGTACGCTTACAGTGGTAAAGTCTGTCGTGGTTTATTTGATGTTAAGAAGCAGGACGATGTGTTAAGTTGTTTTTGTACCCTCACCCGTGTAATGTGAGTCATATCTGTGTGTCATCGCTGCTGCAGTGCCAGTGGAGGAAATGAGGAAATGAATGTTTACTGATGAAGAAATTTAACTGCAGATGTTATCTCTGTTACTTGGCTAACACACATGAAGATGCAAGATTAAAGTATATTAATACACAGACTATAGAAACCTTTCTACTCAAAAAAATTTGATTTGTTAAAGTGGTTTTCAAACTGGGGTCCAGGGACTGACGGCGGTCACTGAGTGGGACGTTTTATCTTATTTGTTTAGAAAATTGGAACAACATGAAAAGAAAGTGGTCCACCCCACTGAGGGACAAGGAAGACTTTATGATCTTCAAACCTAAAATAAAAAATAAAATACTTTTAGACATAATCCTCTCAAATTAGGGGCCTCTACTGTCCCCTTAAATGATGTTATAAAATACAAATAACACAATATTTACAGCTCCTATGAACACAAAATGTTAATCATCTTAGACTTTTATAAATATGGAATGTCATAAAAATAGATAACTGAAATATTTAGTGTAAGAACTCATTGTCACTCATTCAAAAACAGCCTCGCGGACAGCATCGCGCCTAAGCATATCACGTGGTCGCAGCACATCCTTAATTTGCTTTTGTGAATTCCAAAAATGTCCCTAAACGTCTTTCAACATGCAGCAAGCCCCCGAATACCACAACAGTTTCCTGTCTCCGCGAGCCAAGGTGTAGACAGAAGCCAGCAAAGACATCCTGCACGCTGAAAACAACAAACCAGAGACTTTTCTGGCTTAACACTTGGTAGCCACACGCAGACTCCAGAATAAATAAAAAACATAAAGTAGAGGAAGCATCATTGCTGCTCGCTGCACACACCTTTTGCTAACATGACAGAGCAGCCTGCGAGCCAACAGGGATGTTGTTTATGTGTTTTAGGAGCTTTGCCAATCTTTCATGCTGCACCAGCTTCCTGATTGCAGTCCTGTCTCGGTCTGGACAGACGCCGTCCCAGCCGCTAAATGGAGGAGGAAATCCCTTAAGAGCGTTTGGAGGAAGAGCAGGAAACCGGGCCATGCTGTCGCCTTTGACCATTTCACCACCAACATCGCGGCGGCCCTGCTCCAATTAGGAGCCGCATCGCTGTCGTATTAGTGTTATCATGTGTTTGTTAGTAGGAGCACTTTCCCTTATTTTCTCCTTACAGACGGAATCACCTTCAACTTGTAAAGTTTGAATCAAAAAGTAGAGAAGAAGAAGAAGGAGCCTTTAATTCATCATTCATGTGTTTATCTGACACATTTCAGCATCACCGGAACATAAACCCACACATATGAATGCACATACACACACACACACACACACACGAGTGCTGCTAAGATAAAGAGGGTTGGGCTTTTCCCTTAACCCACTCAGCTCTCAGACCTTCAGCTTTATAATGGCACCTCAGGTCAGCGACCAGCCTCGAAAGTTACAGCTGATCCCTTCATCCACCATGATCCTGTACCTGCTCTTCCCCGCTCTTCTCCTCGGTATGTATCCGACTTCACACATATTTCATTTCACATGTGGGTTTTTAAGTTTAAGTGCGGTGTTTTAATCTCTCAGTGTTTCCTGTTTGCTGCATATTTCCATGTGTGTGTGTGTCCATTGTTTCCCCCCTGTGTGTAGGATTGATGAACGAAAAAAGGTGGAGGCAGCAAACAAAAGGCTGGTGTCAGAGTCTTTGGTTAACGTGCTGGGTGTTAAACAGCTTTGTTGAATGTGTGTCCTCAGGTGCTGTGAAGTCACAAACAGCCAACGTGACAGAAGGAGTGATGAGCAAAGGGAACCAAACATTCAACGAGTCCACGACTGACAACAGTAAGGCTCGTTTTCACGTTTTCAGCATGAGTAGCGACTAATGATGACATCGATTGTCAATCTGATGATCATTTTCTTGATTAATCACTCTGACTCCACGGTGACGTCTTTAAATCGTCATTAAGCTGAAACCAGTGAAAACCAGTTCGGCTAACGTACGTTCACCAATTACAAAAACTGCCAGTTAATTGTCTTAATCACCTGAAAGTTTTGTAAGAGTTCATCAGTTTACTGCATCACACATGCAGACATGCAGATTTCAGGGGTGGAAACGGTGGGAAAGAATTTCAGGCGACGCTGGTTAGCTCAAAAAGTCCAAGGCAAAGTAATTATTCTAACAAAATGAGTATGTTTCTGGCCATTTTAATTAAAATATGTGCTGCTTTCCTCTCCTGAATAATTAATAAGAATGCACTGAAATAAACCCAGGCAGATGCTGTCAATAAGTGATAAAACTCATAATTATTAAAAACAAACTCTAACATAGGTACTGTAGAGATTTCAAGATAGCAAATAATCAGCCAGCCTCAAGTGTGATTTTGACGTGGCAGCCGTGTTAATAAGAGCATGCAGTCATTTTAGATTTGACATCAAACTTGCAGGATATTACTCAAATAAAATGATTATTTTAATGTCTGTAGGCAGAATGAATCCCGGCAATGTGACATCCGGTGTGTACCAGGATAGCATGAGTCAAATCGAAGATGAACTAGAAAGCAACCGGACTGTTATCACAGATGATGATGGTGAGTTTTTTTTTTTGTTTTTTTTACTTATCCTGCAGAAGAACAGGAAACCATTGTCCTTATCAGTGCTTTTAAATTTCCTGTACCTACGTGACAGCTTATCACACAGACGAAACACTCAGTTTCACTTCCAAGTAGTAATACTCGGTTCCTGAGTGTGCTTCATGAAATCCATCCACACCACACAGCAAGACAATCTGAATAATGTAATCTTAATATTTATCTGTGTGTTCCTCTTGGTTTGTGTGTGTTTCTCACTCTGTAGAGAATTTTCAGACCCAGGAATTCACAGCCCGCTGTCAAGAGGCCATGCTGGTACAGTACATTCAGCCCCTTTGTGGGGACAACTTTATGACAGAAATGCAGTCAGTCAGCACAGAAAACTGGTGCATCCTGGAAAATATCATCAGGTAAGACATGCCGAGTTTAGGCCAGCAGCTAACAAGCATGCTCTCGTTTAATAGATTAGATGTTTGGTCCAGAAAAAAAAGTTCATCACTGTTACATTCTTTCCTTTAAAAAATTACTCAAAACAATTAATTATTATTAACTATTTATTTTTATCTTTTTATACTAAAGCTGTAGATCTACTTTTGATCAATTCTTGGATAAACACACTTTAGTTTTCTTCTTTGAGAAGCTTTAATATACATATTAAATATATATATATATATATATATATATATATATATATATATATATATATATATATATATTTGCTGTAGATTAAGAAATGAATAATTACCACTGAGGGAATTTTCCAGCATATTGCCTCAGTTTCATTATTAATGAAGATCATTTCAAGAGTATGAGTAAGTCAGTTCTTGATTTTTAAAACAGATATAGTCAAACAGGATAACATGGTTTGTCTTCTGTTAACTGTGACTGCAGCAGAATATTTACAGCTTTTATATTGAAGGTTCAAAGGTGAAAATAGGCCATTTGTGCCACAGGAACTAAGTATAACGCAAGAAAAAGTGTCATTTTACCAGTGTGGTGGATTTAAACCACACAACTTTCAGTTAGGATGTTTTGGCCCCATTAAAAACGTGGCAAAAACAGATGTCCTTCCTCATCCAGATAGTGTAGATCAGATCACACACTAATGTCAGATTCTTCATGTTTAGTTCTCAGTTATCGTCCAGGACAACTTCTACAAACTTTATATTCTCTTTCTGGACAAGCTTTGAGATAATCAATGTTACACACAGCATGCTGCCAAACAAGGTTGTTATGTGAGTGTGAGACAGACAGACAGACAGACAGAGACACAGACAGACAGACAGAGACACAGACAGACAGACAAACAGTTTCACTCAGGGATTTGTTGACAGACGTCCTCCTCCTGTGGCCTCCATCCTGTCCACCTGCTCGGCTACAGCTCCGCTTTGACCCGTGAAGTCTGAATATCGGCTGTCTTCTTGTTTCTGTGACTCTGTTCTGTCCATCTTGCTGAGTTTAATCCGTCGTTGTCGCTTTCAGGAGACATTCATGGTCAGCCGCCATCTTGCCTCCTCGTCCGCCCATCTCCGTTAGCTAGCTAGCTATCATTAGCAACACAAATTATTTCATCAAACTTGAGCCGCTAACTTCAAAGTCTAACTTCACTTTTCACGTCAGAGTTTCTTCTTCCAGCTGTCTGTCTGTCCGTCATCTGAACGTTTGATATCATTTCTAATTAACTTCACCTGTCAGTTAACCGACGTGATTGCCTCTACCGTAAAAAAAAAACTGCAGTACCCCTTTTTGACCACACAGACTGACATTTACCAGCCGCTACAATACGTGGGGGCGCTGTTTCACTCATTTGAGGACAACAAAAACATGGTTGCAACAAAATAATTATAATAATACAAATTATATTTATTTTAATGTTCGTTGTTTTACTCACAGGAATAAAATAACACTAAAGGGTTTGACTGCGCTTAAAAAGTGAGGTACTGAGTTTGACAAAAACAATGTTTTCATGAAATTAAAAAAATATAGAAATTAATCTAAATGCCTTATTTTTTTTAACTTTTTCATTCAAGTCAAAATGTGCCTAAAATACCAGACCGAACCAAGAAAACTTAATATGAACTTACAAAACACATAAACTACAGAGCGACTGCTTTAGGGCTGCAACTGATGATTATTTTCATATCACCATAAATTACTCTGACAATTATTGTCATGCTTGATAAATGGATTGTTTGGTGGCCGACTCTGTAGGAACTTAGGGGGCTTAAGAACAGGCGGGTGGCTGGACCAAGTGTGGACTGACAGCTTGAGCAAAGAACTGACTGCCCCATCTCTCCACATTTGCATGTGTACAAACCCTTTGTGTGTGTGTTGTTGTATTTCAGGCCTATGTCTGTAAAAATTGAGTCAGAAAGTCACAAAGAACAATGCACAACAGTCCAAAACCAAAGATATAAACATAAAATTATGTAAGCTGGAACAAAAGAATGTTTGTTGATCATGTAGAATTAACACCTTGGTTTCTCTCTCTATTACAGACCATACAACGACTTGACGATATGCATAGAGAGGCTGTCTAATATTTTGGGCTGCTATTACCCAAACCGCCACACTCAAGACTTCTTCCTCCAAATCCACTCTCATTACTTCCACAACTGTTCTAACAAAGATCTGCATTTTGAGGAAGAACCTTACAGGCTGGTGGTCGTCCTCACTCTCATCCCTGTGAGCTTCATCCCCATACTGGTTCACATAGTGGTTTGTAAAAGTAAATATCAAGACTGAGTCGTGTTATACCTGCACCATCATGCTACCATAAACTCTCAGTGTGAAACTAAGCCAGAAAGTAAAACTGTATATTCCAGTCGGCGTGGGTGAGTAATTTATCAGGATAATTTCAGGAAAAATGAGAGTTTGTTAAAACAACTGTCACGTCTGTCTTAGTTAAAGCCAGCTGCATGTTAGCCTAGCTTAGCACAAAGACTAGAAACAGGGGGGAAAGCTAGCCTGAGCCTATCAGAAAGTAACAAACTCTACCTATCAGTGCCTCTAAATCTCACTAATTAACGCATTAAAGCTTGTTCTAGTCACTGCACCCAGACAAGTCTGGAACATAATCCCTTATAAATCCCAGGCATGTCATTTTTAGAGCCAGGCTAGATGTTTCCCCCTGTTTCCAGTCTTTATGCTAAGCTAACCTGCAGTTGAGTAGCTCTATATTTAAAGGTTTGTTTATTGATTAAGCTCCTGCTATAACATCCACTGTGCTGTGAAGACTTCCCTCAAGATTCTGCTCTTCTCTCAGAGAACCTCAGAGACAGTTTTTTTTTTTTTTGGATGCTCTCCGACTACAATGTATTGTATATACTGGACTGATTCACATACATAAATACCTGTAAATGTATGATTGTGATTTATCTTTTAAGTAAATAAAATCTGGAAAATGTTTGTGTTGTTATGTTCAACTGTAGCAGACCAGTAGAGATTAAATTGTAAATTCAGGTGATCTGGACTCGTGTTGTGCCGGTGAGAAGACGAGACAGAGCTGGATGTGAAAAGAGAATGCCGGGCAAGGTTTGTGAAAACACAGGTCGAGGTTAGACCCAACGTCAGCCTCCATGGCTGTCAAGTGAAGCCTGCAGTTCCTCTTGTCGTCCACTTGAGGCTGGCTCCAGAAGTGAGTCAGTCTCTATAAGTCCCCACTGAGAACAAAGGAAGCAAAAGGTCTCGTATAACATGTTGATTTCAGTGTGACGCTGAGGCTGATACTAACTACTGTGTGAATAAAAGAAATGTAAATGTTGAAAATCTTTCCATTTTGGGGTCAGATCTCTTTTTTACTCATTTCATGCATTATGTTTTTTTTGATAAACTAAACTAAATGCCTGCAAAGCTGCATGCAGCTGTTACAAACCACAAAAAAAAAAGGATGATGCATTATGAATCATTGTTTCCTGACATTACGCAATGTGAAAGTTTTAAGAAAACACATTGTGGTTCCTGGTAATACTGGTCCTGGTCTTGGTAGCCACAATTTTCCAAAGCCCTCCAGTTGTTAGTCAACCAATTATGACGATTTCTATCTATCATGAAGCCTGAAAGCACAGCTGGCGTCACAAAAATTCCTGTGTTAATGAAATGAATGTGCTTTCTTACAGTCTTAAAAGAATCACACGTAATATCTTTGACGTTGTCTTCTTCCAGACAGGATACAGAGGCTGTTAAAACAATGATATGCTCTCCTCTCTCACACATATCAGTGGCAACATGTTTGTTTAGAGTAGATCCCTGCTGATTCTCATGTGGGAAAGGAATTCTCGCTTATCTTGCAGTCTTTATTGTTACGGGACGTCCTGCTGGTCGCATTAATAATAATTCTCTTGTTGTTCACAAGATTGGAGGAAATTCACAATGATTTTATGAAGCAGAAATATGTTTTTTCCTCTTCTCTCTCTCTCTCTCTCCTGCCGTAACAAACAAACTACATTGCCACCTGCTGGTTCAAATTAAATGTACATGTCTATTTCTTTAAGGAAATAATTAATTAATTAACATGAGCACTTGAGTTCATGCAGCCTGCACATAGCCAGCTGTAAGAAACTTTAAATCCAAATTATATCCAGTTGTACTCTCAGTGATTAATGTTGAGCGAGACATAAGGTAACATCAAAGAGGAGGATCTTTGCAAGGCAGATCTTTGTTCTGACACCCTGAACACACACTCTGTCATTATCTGACCTCGTGTCTGCACAAACTGTTTTCCTGCTCAGCCCACCATGTTTGTAACCAAGCCTAACATCTTATATATAAATTTAGAATGAAACTTAAATAATAATGTTTCTTTGTGTAAGACAGACAACAGACAGTTGTAAAGACACTGCTCAGGTGCTCAAATGCATCTTTGATGATACATAACAGGAAAACCACAGACACACTTTGTTGGAGGTGTTTAAACCATTAAAAGTTTTTTTGTGTGTGTTTTTGTGTGTGTGTTTGTGTGTGTGTGTGTGTGTGTGTGTGTGTTTGATGTCTAGACACACAAAACACACTTTGTCTGACTTGTGGGTTTATTTAAAACAAGTACACCATTGATGTTTTCTCATGTGTCATGACTTCCACTTTAACATAATGCATCCTTTTGTTGTTTTACTCTGCAGACATCAGGAGTGTTTTTAAAAAGGAGGATTTGAAACTCAGCTTTCTTGTTACTCTGACACTGTACAAGAAAAATGGACGGTCAGCAGCTCAATAATCCAACCTTGGACTCAATCTTAGTGACTTCAGACAATCAGGAACAGGAAATGCGTAAGTACAGTACCTCTGAACAACAAGACTTGAATTATTCATAAAGATTATATAAACATTGGAGAAGTTTGAATTTGAATTAACAATTACAGTTAATTAATTGTGTGTTATAAACCATTTATTGTATGTTTAAGTGTTGAACTAACAGTATTGTAAGTGGTTTATTCTAATCTGTGCATATGATGAAACTGTTCTTTTCATAAGTACTTTTCTGGTCTATGATTAAATCCTTAAAACTGTATTTCATGTGCTGTGTTTTTGATGAGGCCCTGCATCTTGAATGAAGAGAGAATTTGACACGTTGATGCACAAAAATCAGGGAAAACTCCACTTGATTTTATGAAAATAAGTTGATTTGCATCAGAAACAAGTAAAGATTTAACTGCAGATGGATTTTTAAGAAAATATAAATTTAAAAACCCAATTACAGACAAAACTGATTTGATAAAAAAAAGGAGACATTTGCAGTGTATCTTCTGTAAACACAAAAACAAGATAATAGATGAAGTCAGATATAAAGTGTGTTCACGAGTGATTCAGGCCATATGATCAGAGCTTGTTCAGCAGCAGGATGATGGGTGGTACAAAGTATGTGATGCCTTTTTTAGTCGACGTCCTGGGCTTGCTACACCTTCGCTCTGAATGTAAAAATGCTTATTCAGACTGAGGGTGCTGAGCTAATTTTATGGTGCATTGGTCTGTCATGTAAGAAATACTGTATGTTGTTTCCCCAGCCAACAGCACAGTCATAAAATAGACCTTAACCCTGTTACATAAATTACTACTAATACTACTACTGTTTGTTTGTTTTAGCTTCAGACTGCATCCATACCAGGAAAAACATGAGCTGTCACCACTTCTGTCCAGTGGTCGGTCTATCAACACTCTGCTTGCTGCTGCTTGTGTCCTGCGTAGCTCTTTCTGTCTTGTGTGAGTTTCGAGATTAGACTGATGTTGATCTTCTCATGTCAGTCTTAGAAAGAAAGCAAATAACTTCAGCTGTTCCTCTAATGTATCGTTCTGAAGACATCCATTTTGAAACATGCTGTGTGAACAAAAGTAATGATTCTTTATTTGTAACTTTCAGATTACAGTGAGTCACACAGCAGACCAGAATGTAAAAGCCTCTTCTTCGACTACCAGAACATCAGTAACAGCTATCTCACTCTTACTGAAGCAAACATCAACCTGCGGGGGGACAATGAAGTCTTGAAGGAGCGCGGCGCCTGGCTGGACGAACAGACCAAAGTCCTCAACAGCACTTCAGCCAAACTGATGTCTGTAAATCTTGCTTTGAGTTTTGAAAGCAGCGAGTTAATGAAGCAAATTGTGAATCTGACTTCTACAAACTTAAAGCTCACACAAGAACACGAGCGTTTGGTCCTGCACACGTCCAAGCAGGAGGAAGAGAAGCTGAACATGTCGCAAACGATCAAATATCTGGTCGACTCCAAAGTTTGGCGGGAGGATGAGGAACGACGGCTCTCTGAGATTAACAGCTTCCTGAATGATGAGCTGTTTGAAGTGAAAGGAAAGAATGCAGAGCTTCTGGAGGTCAACAACAGGCTTCAAGGAGAAATTAAAACTCTGAATGCGCAGATAACAGAGCTTCAAGATCAAAACCAGAACTTGAGCAGCACAGTGATGAAAGAGTGGCAGGAGGCAGCAGGCACGACTCTTCCTCCAGGTACTGGCTGAGCAGATCTGGATGGGGAGTGAGCCTGATGACTCAAAGCTGGACGGCCCTCTGGGAGAAGATTGTGGACACACAGACACCAGTAAAAACGCACTAAAGTCCTGGATAGATGGCTCCTGTAAGATTCATTACAGACGGATCTGTGATCATCCGAGAAAAATTCTGTTTATTTCATTTTGTGAATATAACAATAATGCACTAATTTGAATTATTTATGTGTGTCTTTATGTGTGTATATCTTTGATTCAGTCCATTTCTTTTGCTCCCTAGCTGCAAATAAAGACAGTTATCTTTCAGACAATTTGTTTGACAATTTTTTTTTCTTATTTTCTATTTATATAAATTTGAATTTGGGTACAACTGACTGCATTCACTTACAGAAAACATGTTGCAGCATTCAATTTGGAATGTTAACCCTCATAAAAACATGACAGAAACAAGACAGTCAAGTGTGTTTTTCTAGTAAAATTTCAGATCTGTGTACATTAACAATTTATAGGCTAAATATAAATAGCTATTTTATCATATTTATCTTAAATCCAGCTCCATTATAACAGGTAAAGCACATCCTGACAGCTTGGAATATTGCTGTCACATACCGTTCCCCCTCTGTTCCACAGGAAAGGAGGCTCAAACGTCTTTCAAATTCATACTCCTGACTTCTTTATCCGCAACAGATAAGCCCTGTGATTTTCAGGCTGATATGATTAGATTTGACCATTTAAGACGGGAATGTATCCTGACGGCTTGGAATATGACTGACCAGGGGTCTTCAGCCTTTTTCAGCCCAAGGACCCCTTGGACGAGAGACAAACAGAACAGAAACAGAGACCCCGCATGTGTCTCATTTTAAGCCAGCCTGACAATAACTTTTATATTTACTTTATTCACCTTTTATTTCACCTTATTAACCTATTTATATGCTATGTTATTAGGCTATATGTGTTTATGATTGATTGAACATTCAGGCATAATGGAATAATTTATAAATAATATATACATAGTAATAGTTTCTCAAAATGTCAAAATTGGCTTTTTATTGCATCATCGTCATCATTTTGTTATATATTTTTTAATTCTCACAAATTATTTTGGTGAAAAATTGTCAATTATTATGGCAAAAATCGGCGGACCCCCTGCAGTACCTCTGTGGACCCCCTAGGGGTCAGGGACCCCTGGTTGAAGACCCCTGAATTACACTGTACAATTGACAATTTGTGTCACTCATTACCATAAAAGGTGCTTCATTTGTTTATGTATGTGTTACCTTGTTAATGTCCATAATTCAATATTTTATGCTGCCAGTGGTCCAAACATTAAAAAATATGTTAATCAACTCGCGCTCACCTGAACTCACCTGAACTCACCGCGAGAGCCGAGTTTGGGGCAGGACCGAACCATTTGATGTATTAGACGGGGGAAGCTGGGCTTAAAAAAAGTAAATAAAACAGAAAGCGTTTTCTTGGCACATTGTAAACACGCCGTATTAATAGAGGTAGGTTAATACTTTAACATTGCAAACATCACCTGATGATCTCATATTTTTCAGGGCCCCTGTCAGTCACAGGCCAGAAGGTTTAGAGTCATGTTGACCTGTATGACATTAGCGGTTAAGAAATGAAGAATCTGGGGCATGCGCAGTAACTGTTGGTGTTCTCTTTAACGGTCCACAGGTCCTCAGACACACACACTGGTTACACACAGCATCCCAGCCTGTGTAAGCCTTGCTGCTGGGTTCGGTGCCGGTAACAGTAACAATAGTGTCCTCCATGGAGAGCAGCTCATCATTATCAGGAGTGTAAAACTACAAACACAGTAAGCGGACTACAGAGAGCGGACTACCACTTCCGGTAAGTACTTTCAAACGGCCAGCTAGCAGCAGCTAGCAGCGGTACTCCCTGAAGTTTACAGTTTATGAAGGCTAACGGTTGTCAGTGTTGTATCAGACTCTGTAAAAGTAGCACGTAGACGTGATTTTCTTGATCAGTCTCTCAGTATTTCTGAAGCTAAGCTATGCTAAGCTAAGAGCGCTAAAACGCGCTAACGTCAGTTGAAAGTCGTTGCCAAGGCAACGGCAGATCTTGACGCTGATTGGCTGATGGACTGTGAACAGAGAGCAGAGCTACACTGTAGAGTCAATACAGCGCTCAATAACACATTTATTCTATAGAAAGTGTTTGCAGCAACAACATTTGTGTAATTTTATATCGACTTTATACTTTTATTTGGGCAGGTGTGTGAGCACACACGAGGAATTTGACGTCACTCTATAAAAAAACAATGATTAAATAAATATGGTTTATACAGCAGCTTGTGTTATTTATGTACGTGAGGTAGTAGATATGACAGTATTTACTGTAGTAGACTGTTTGTCAGTGACGATATTAATATATCATTTTAAAGGCGAACTAAAGGGACACCCTGTGAAGGTATGTTTTGATTGATTCATTTTTTCCCCCAAAATGAAACATTTTTTTTTTTTGTTTCTGTGTCAGTTTTAACCTGAAAAACAAACTGTTAAAAAACTACCTTGGTCGAAACCGAAGTACTGAGTCCAAGTTACACAGCTATGCAGCAAATCATGTGTAAAGAAAGATTTTAAAACAGAAATGTAATCTTTTGGATTTTATTTAGATTTTTTTATGATTTCAAATTTCTGAGGAAATTGAAGCACTAACAGTAAGATTTTGTGTTTTTTTTTTTTTGATTTTATTTTGATGTTAAGATGGTTTTTTTTTTTAATGTGGGAGGAAACTGAAGCACTCAGAGTAAACCCACAGCAACGCAGTGATCTTACATTTGCGAGTTTGGTGTTACCCTTTTTTTTTTTTTTTTTTTTTTGAATAAATGAATAATTCAAAAGTGGAGAAACCGAAGCACTCGGAGGAAACCGCAGTAACACTGTGAACGCTGTAAACTCCTCACAGAAAAGAGGACAAGGTCCAGAACTGAACCCTGACCTCATCGCTGGTAAGGCACAGTGAACACTAAAGAGCCTGCACATCTTTGGGGCCCGTAGGTGTGAGTCATGTCCAGGTTGGTTATTTCGATGTTACTTTGATGTTTGTTTGTTTTGTTTTGTTTTTTTTAAATGATTTAAAAGTGGAGAACCGAAGCACTCGGAGAAAACCACAGCAACACAATGACCTTACAGTTGCAAGAGCCAAAGTGTTGAACATGAAGGTGGACTTGTTTTTTAGTCTCATTTTATGCCTGTTCAGGCTTTGAATGGCTTGGTCACTGTGTTGAAAACTGAGGTGAAGAACCTCTTAATGCCGGTCTTTTTGGGCTTTACCAGCTGTCTTTTCAGAGTCTCGATGACACATTCGTAAATGGCTGAGTCCTCTGACAGCAGGTTCGTTTGCACATATCCTTTGCTGCCCAGTATTGTACACAGATCCTTGTGCACGGCCTTGGCTGTTTTCTTCATCTGGTCTCCTTTTTTTGGCCTGACAAATTCAAAGCCTTCACAGCTTGCGCACAGCATGTCTGTTAGAGCTGAAATAATCCTCTCCTTTTCATCAGCAGACACTGGAATCTTTGTATTTTTCAGGCACTGATGTACCACCGCTGTTGCCATTTCCCCATAGAACTTCTGTTCTGCAGGTTCAGTTGGTTGGCTTCTATCACTGAGAGCTGGCTCAGCAGTGACTCTAGGTGTTACAGACTCAAATTTGGGTCCATCACACACAGGTGTGACAGAGTTATCTTCACTGACTTCACTGACACGTGGCTCAGCGGTGATGGAAGGTGGTGCTGATACCACAGGTGTCACGGTGACCTCTGGGGGTTCTGGCAGGTCCAGCACTGTCCGAATTCTGTCCAGACTAACTTGGACACTGTCATTTGTCTTGGCATTCTGTTGTGTCTGCCGGTTGAGCCAGCTACACATCAGATCCAGGAATTTGTGAACTTCCGTGTGTATCTTGAGCCGAATGGACCTAATGCTTCCATCATCAGGTTTAATATTTCCAATAATGAGATCCCCCAGATGCTGAGAAATCCTATGTTTGCCATTGTGAAGGCAGATGGACATTTTTTTGTAGGCACACTCATCTGGGTTTTCGGCTGGGACCATGTCCTGCACCATTGAGTCTGCTGCTGGAATCAGGACATCCAGCGTGGCCTTCTTAGAGAAGCAGTCAAGATTTTGTCTCAGCTTTGCCAAGAAGCTAACAATGGCCTCCTTGGCAAATTTGCGGGCAAAAAAGATTTTAATTTTATTTGCCACGACATTCCAGCATTTTGTCCTGCTAGACTGAGCCTCTGGTCTAGGTGACCCGTCGATGTTCATTCCAAACTCTTCTATATTGGACCAGATATAATTAGCAACATCAAAAGACACTGCATCAGTGTCTTCGACAATGCTGCTCAAAATCTGCATGTGTTCTTCTTCAGTAATGCCATCTTCACTCATGTTAGTATTTTTTACATGTTCCACTAAGACCTGCTTTACAGCTTCCATTGTTTTATCCACTATGCTATCCTCTGAGCTATCCACAGGATCTAATTCTTCTGATCCCACAGGAGAAACTTTATCCTCCCCGGTCTCATGAAGACTGTGCTGCTCTAACAGACTTTGTAAAGGGGACTTGGATGTGACCTCTGGTATTTGTGCATCTACAGTATCTGACCTGGACGCACAAGACATTTTCTGTGAACATTTTTGTAGCATTCTGACCATGTGTCTCACGATGGTCTGTAGTCTGCGGGAGCTTTTTGGCTCGACCTGCATTTTGCTTCCCTCTGTGTCACTGCTTTGTGATAGTTGAGAGTTGATTCTCTCTGTCACCTCTTTCGAAACCAGAATTGTCAGCTTTTCTGTACTTGTGCTTTCAATCGGGATACCGGTCACGTCTACAAAAGTATCAGTGATAGAGTCCCCCAGGTAGTGTAAACTTCAGGTTCAGAAACATACTTAGGGGACTCTGGAGAGGTTTGAGTTTTGTTTGACAGCTGATTTTTAAATGCCTCAAAAACATGTTTAGACACAGTGTTTACTATGCCCACACACATTTCTTTTATGATACTTGTTGTTTCATCATCAGCAGTCCCAGATTTAATTTTTTGGTCCACTGTGCCTCTGTCTGGGCTAGGAACAATCGGACAAGCGGTCGAAGGGTTCTGTTGTGGACAGCCGGAGGTTCCTGATCCACGGAATCCTTATTTTCTAACCACATATCAGTTTGTGCTACCTGTCTGTCTGTTTGGAAGGTGGAAGGTATTCTTAATTGTGCCATGGGTGATGAAGAGTTATCTTCATCACTGACACATGGCTCAGCTGTATGGAAAGTGGTGCTGGATACCACAGGTGTCAATGGTGACCTCTGGGGTTCTGGCAGGTCCAGCACTGTCCGGAATTGTCCAGACTAACTTGACACTGTCATTTCATCTTGGCATTCTGTTGTGTCTGCCGGTTGAGCCAGCTACACATCAGATCCAGGAATTTGTGAACTTCCGTGTATCTTGGATTAATGGACCCAATGCTTCCATCACTGTGGTTTAATATTTCCACAATGAGATCCCCAGATGCTGAGAAATCCTATGCTTCAAGGTCAGAAGGCAGATGGACATTTTTTGTAGGCACACTATCTGCTGGGTTTCTTCGCTGGGACCATGTCCCACCACATTGAGTCTGCTGCTGAATCAGGACATCCAGCTGGCCTTCTAGAGAAGCAGTCAAGATTTTGTCTCAGCTTTGCCAAGAAGCTAACAAAGTGGCCTTCCTTGGCAAATTTATGGGCAAAAAGATTTTACTTTATTTGCCAATACATTCCCAGCATTTTGTCCCTGCTAGACTGAGCTCTGGTTCAGGTGACCTGGCCGATGTTCATTCCAAACTCTTCTATATTGGACCAGATATAGTTAGCAACATTAAAAGACACTGCATCAGTGTCTTCGACAATGCTGCTCAAAATCTGCATGTGTTCTTTCTCTTTTCAGTAATGCCATCTTCACTCATGTTAGTATTTTTTACATGTTCCACTAAGACCTGCTTTACAGCTTCCATTGTTTTATCCACTATGCTATCCTCTGAGCTATCCACAGGATCTAATTCTTCTGATCCCACAGGAGAAACTTTATCCTCCTGTCTCATGAAGACTGTGCTGCTCTAACAGATCTTGTAAAGTGGACTTGGATGTGACTCCTGTAGTATTTGTGCATCTACAGTATCTGACCTGGACGCACAAGACATTTTCTAGAACATTTTTGTAGTGCATCTCTGACCATGTGTCTCACGATGGTCTGTAGTCCATGGAGCTTTTGGCTCGACCTGCATTTTGCTTCCTCTGTGTCACTGTTTTTGTGATAGTTGAGAGTTGATTCTCTCTGTCACTCTTTTCAAACCAGAATTGTCAGCTTCTACCGTGCTTTCAACGGCTACCGGTCACGCCTACAAAAGTATCAGTGATAGAGTCCCCAGGTAGTCATAGACTTCCTGTTCAGAAACATATTTAGGGACTCTGAGAAGTAAATGCTTTAAAACAGTTTAGGAAATAGTGTTCACTAGTGTCCACGCATTTCAGTGAGGACATCGCCTGCTCATTATCAACAGACCCAGATTTAATTTTGGTCCACTGTGCCGTCAGCTGGGCTAGAAACAACCGGACAAGTGGGCCGTAAGGGTCTCTGTTGTGGCCAGTGAAATTCCTGGGATCCACGGTATCCTTATTTCTGAATTCATTATATCAGTATGTGCTACCTGTCTGTCTGCTTGGTAGCCTGTAGTCAATGTAGTCACGCCTCTTGGTTTTGACAGTTTGTAATCCCTGTTCAACTCCTGTATCGTGGGAAGAAAAATCCTAACAAAATGGTTTGAATTTGATCCTACTTATAGCTTCAATTAAACTTAGCCTCTGATCTTTGAATGACATCATCACACTGACTTCATAGGCAATCAAGATCAAAGGCTTGTTTACATCAAAACAACTTCTGTTGTCTTCGCTCTAGCAACAGTTGTTGTCCAGCAGCTTCCTTAGCAACCGTAGAATTCAGGGCAGAACAAGCAAATCTCTCTTGTCTTCTATGTTGAAACATTTAAAATAATAATACACACAAAGACTATCAGCACTAATTAAACTCATTACTATAACAAATTGAACAAAAGTCTTTGGTTAGACTCTATTCAAAGAACTGCTGAAATTATGAAAATAATGAATATAAATTAATAATTACAAAAATAATAATTTAATGAGTTTTTAAAATCACAAACAAGGAAACATAATATTAAACAAAAACAATACATCATTTCAAAGATATGTCTTTTCATTTGATCCAGAATGAGTGATATTTTGAACGATTTTGACCAGGATACATCTTCTTTAAGGAACCTTTGGCTTTATGGAATTATTATTGACTGATGATGTGTTTTTCATGAAACTAAAAGAGTTTTGTTATTAAGATCCAGTGAAAAGAGAAGTACTGATCTTCATATCACTTTAGAGAAGCTAGTGAAGGCAAGTGGAGAGCTCTTCCAGAAGGGGGCAGTACCGGCATTTTGTAAAGAAGTGGACCCAATTTTCTTCCTCAGTGTTACAAAATAAGCAGTTTGAGGAAATGTTGACTTCATTTATATGTATTTTTCCTAATAGAAAATAGGAAAATGTCTCAATGTAAACTATTCAAATTAAGGAGGAACCTTTAGTTTCAAAATGTCTTCTTGTGTCTTGTGTCGTATTATTTTAGAGTTTAGTCCTATAGTTAATCCTATAGTTTAATCCTATAGTTCCTCAATCAACCACTCACCAGAAGTGAGTCAGTCTCCTTAAGTCCCCATGTTCAAATGTCCAACTTCACAGCAGAAACAAATATGTTTACAACCTGGTACAAAAAATGGTATTGAGCTCTATAGCTACTAAATAAAGCTAGCAAATACAGACAGTTATCTTCCAGACAGTTTGTTTTTTCTTACTTCTTTATTCATATAAACTTTAATTTGGGTACAACTATACAACAGACTGCTCACCTAAACATAAAACAAGACAGTTAAGTGTGTTTGTCTTGTTGAATCTCAGATCTGCATACACTAACAAATTGTTTTTAAACACATATATAATGCCAGTTGTCCACTTAAATCACGCTTACATGCTCACAAAGATAATGCAAACATGGTAAAGTTAAACAGATGTATTGTTTTAAATGGTCACCATCTTAATTTAGTCATTTATGTCATTAGTTTTACATATAATTGGTTATAAATCAAAGTATTGGACAAAATTAACTCCATGGTGGTGCTAGAATTAAAGTCAATAGATTGTAATGAGAATTCATTTTGTGAGAATCATCAATATAATTTATCTATAATATATCTGAGATATTTCACTGGAGAAGTGAAAACAAAAACTTGTGATTGTGCTGGATGATAAGTGAGAGGATTACCAGAATTATTAGGAATTATCCTCTTAGCTCCATTGATAACTCTTTCAGTAGCACATCAACAAGATACATTTAAATTATTTATTATTATAGCCTCATAAATGATCAATGAAATTGTGCTAGATATCCTTATTTATTTTATATAAACATTTCTACCATACGTCAAATATATTTGACTCATAATACCAGTGTGGCTTCAGTAGTCTTGTGCTCTGGGCTCGAGTGTGGTGCCGGGTTCTAGAAATCATCTGTGCATGTGATGGAGGAAAACTCTCCATTCATAACAAGCAGACACAAAAACATGCCCTCGAGTGTCCACTTTGCTTCCTGCACGTCTGTCGTTGAGGAAGCTAAAAGAGGAATCTGACACCAGGAATCTAACCACATGCCTCAGCAGCAGCTTCCAGTGGCAGGAGTAGTCTGTTCTCTCCCGTCATGCTGTGGAGGAGTTTGTAGAAAAAGGAGAAGCGTTGCCTTAAATCTCAGAGACAGAAGCCTCCTCCGGCGCCTGCATGGACAGGAATTCACTCTAGACACAATTACTGTGTTACATAAGGAAGTGAGTGTGTGTGTGGGGGGGTTAACAGACTTCCTCCTCTCTCTCTCTGTGAAGGAACAACACAAACAGTTTGTGTTGTGAGTGAAGTCTCTCCTGTGAACTGAACAATGGAGCTTCAAAAAAGTTTGAGTTTTCTTTAAACATGTTTGATATTTCTGACTCACTGCGAGCAGCACACGAGCTGTAAACACAGCAGTGACATATTAGAAACTAGTTCATTATCTGTAACCGCTTATCCTCACAGGGTCACATTGGAGCTGGAGCCTAGTAATAGTATACATCCTGTTTATTTACAGGTATGTAAATATGTAGGATTTATGACTTGTATGTGCATATGAACATTCAGCTGGAGCTCACTGCTCGAGGCTGCTTCCCTGCTTTGATGTTGTGGACTGATGTCCTCGGTAGCATGCAAATGATGCTGCACGACTGTTTTAAAGATGAATGAAAGAAGTCACAGTCTGTCCAGAAAACAGTGAAGTTATCCGTTTGTGTGTGGTCTTTTGTTTCCTCTCTGTCACAGCTCAGTTTTTGTTGTTAGGTCTGATGCTCACAGAGTGACTGACTCTAAATCAAGCATGAAAGTAACCGACTGGCACTTCCTGATCCGTACGACCTCACCAGGCAGTGCTGCGCATGTGCAACTCAACAAAGATGATAAAGATGCAAGATGGTTCACTCCTTAGTCTCATCCAGTCTGTGTTTGGCACCATGAGTTACTATGGTTACGGGGAAGCCTCAAAGCCCCTCCCTCATAAAAATCTGGATCAGACAGGAGAAGAAGATGCACCGTCTTTATTCAGCCAACATGTGAACACAGCACCTCTGACATGATGAGGAAGATCTGACTAATCCAAACACAAAGTTCAGATCAGAACCAGACTGACAGGATCCACAGTCATTTCTGTATTTCTACAGAAATAAATAAATAAATCAGTCAATGTAAAATATAGAAAAGAAAATATATGTAGAAATTCACAAGTTAAGAAATAAAAATGTAGAAACACAGAAACACAAAAGTTTTATTTTATTTATTTATCATTAATTGAGTCATTTTTTTGTTCTTCATAATATACTGATAATAACTGACCACAAACAAACACTGAGACTGTAGCTGGTGGCGATGGAGCTTCAGTAAACTGATAAACTGAGTCCACTGTGTCCCAGGACCAGCTGTGCAGTCTCCATTGACAGTCAGTTGTGGTTAGAAAGTCGGACTTCAAACACTTGATCAGTTCTAGTGTTGATTGTGAGATTAATACACATTTGATGACCAAGTTATGCAGAATTAAGTGGGCGAAACGCAGTTTCAAACGCATTAGACATCTTGTGACTTAACGTTAAAGACTTCATGTGGTCGTTATTTGTACACATCAGTATCAGTTTCCCAACTGACGCTGCCCCGTCACCGGTGAGACTTTGTGAGGTGTCACAGGGTGTGGAAACATATTGCAGGTTTATGATGTCCAGACAGTCGTAAACACATTTGAACACATCATTTTATAATTCACACAGATTAATTTTAATCCAGAATTTGGTAAATTCGCCGTTTGAACAGCTGCATGTCCGACCTGACAGCACAGCCTCCAACATGCCAAAGTTACTGGTCCGCTTTTCTTGGAATTAATGAGGCGGTTAAGTGCTTACTCATCCTGCAAACAGCTCTTTCTACACACCGAATCAAACTCCCTCAGCCAATCACGACTCTCCCTCCTCCCCGCACGCAGCAGTCAAAAACAGCACGAACCCTCGAGGAGGTTCCCACAACGCTTTCTGCAAAGCAAGCACGGTCCTGTCAAGAGGCAACATGATGAAGATGAAGAGCTTTGGTGTTCTGATGGGCGTCCTGGCAGCGCTGTCCACAGCCGAGGCAGTACGGACACTTTTTATCTGACTTGTACTGAAATGTTTGAATCATGTTCATGAGATTTTATGAGATTTGTTGAACTCTCAGGGCTTGTTGGGGGAAAGAAGATGGAAGGAACGTTCTGCTTTCTCCTCCTCGTCCTCCTCCTCTTCATCGTCTTCGTTCTCCTCCTCCTTTGAAAGTTCAGGTGAGGAACTGCATTCGTCGAGGCTCTCTGGTGCCGTACTTTATCATCAGCAATCTTTTGTTTTACAGGTGAGCTCTGTCTTAACGGGGGCACGTCTGTCCCGTCCCTGACGAGCGGTGAACACATGTTTTGTCTGTGCGCTGACGGTTTTGAGGGGAATAACTGCGAAAGAGGTACGAAGCTCAGCCGTGAACCAGTTTGCGTTTATCTCTGACACACTTTGAATCAACTCCTTCTGCTTCTTCAGCGAAACATGGCCACTGCTACGAGGGCGTGGGCCTGTACTACAGAGGCACGGTGTCTAAATCAGTGAGTGGACGCACATGTGTGGAGTGGGACTCCACCACCAGGGAGATGCACATGTCCTCAGATGTCAATTCAGGGAGGCACAACTACTGCAGGTACGCCGCCATGACTCAGACCCACAAAACTTTGGTTTGATTTGAAGTGAAACATTTGAGGAGAGAACGGAAACAGTAGCACATCGCACCCTGTCCTTCCAAGCATGTTGGTCACATAAAAAGTCCAGATCTAGATCAGTGTTTGGTTTGTCTGCTGAGGGATACTCCGTGGAAGAGGACGTGCTCTCTCTGTATATATACAGGGCCATTATAAGACACAATGATTCTTATTTTCAGGTCATTAAACATACTAATGAATCTCGCATTCCATTCTTGTAAATCTTAAAACACTGGACCTTTGAATCCCGTGAAGATGTTTCAAAAACACGATAACGTTCTCAGGAGCTGCATTTTCAAAGCTAAAATCCTACAATCCTTCTTTATTGTTTCATTTCAAATCAAATGCGCTGGACTAATGTGCATCCAGTGAATCATCTCTTTAACAGTCACATTTGACATGTTTTCCCCACAGAAATCTTTACTTCAGACGCCGTCCGTGGTGTCACGTCTGGAGAAACCGGCAGCTGGTGTGGGAGTATTGTGCTATTCCACGCTGTAGCTTCGAGTCGCGTGAGTGTATTCCCTCTTTACAAGTTAAGTCCAAACCAGAGTGTGTCTCATTAGTGTTTAACTCTTTCATCTTGCAGCTCCAGCCTTGCCTTCGCCTGCACCCACTGATCCAGAGCCAGGTAAACTCCGCCGCCGTGCTGAACTCAGCGCGTCACATTTACACACTGTTTCCCTCGACTGTGTCCAACGTTGCGTTGGTTTCATCCCCCAGCTGCAGAGCTGACATGTGGCCAGCGCAGCAGACGAAAGCTGATGAAGATCGTGGGTGGAACAGTTGCCACTGTGGAATCCCACCCGTGGGTCGCCGCCATATTTTGGCGCAGCAAATCCAAGGAGAAGGTTTTCCGTTGCGGGGGCAGTCTGATCTCATCCTGCTGGGTTCTCACAGCTGCCCACTGCTTCGCTGACGGGTAGGAAGTGAGCTCACTTACTGTAACTCACGGCAGGTGCTGACAAACAGCAAACAGCAGGCTGATCGGACTTGTCTCGTGAATTTTCAGCTCCCACAGCAAAGCTCGCCGCTTCTCCGTCATCCTGGGGAAAAACTCTCTGAACGAGAGCGAGCCGAGTGTGGAGCAAACATTCAGGGTGGAGGAAATCATCGTCCACGAGGGGTTTGACAACAGCGAGGGGAACTTCAACAATGACATCGGTATGAGCACATCTCTAGACGCTTCGGTACTGACGACGTGTGTTGTAATGGACGCAGTCATTCTTTGATTGTTGTCTTGCAGCCCTGCTAAAGCTGAAGGCCCGAGATGGGAGGAAGTGCGCAGAGGAGAGCAGCTCGGTGAAGTCCATCTGCCTGCCGCCGCCTCAGCAGAGCCTCCAGCCTGGTGTCACCTGTGAGATCGCAGGATATGGGAAGGAGCAATTTGGTGAGGATAGTCTGACTGTCTGAGCCATACTATAGGTCATCGATTCAGGGTCGATGTAACGTCGACGTGATTTAAAATCTGCAGAAAAGTTTCACAGTGCTGAATCTGCAGCATCACATTCATGTAGTAAAGCAGCAGGACCTTTAATCTGCACTTATTTACAGCACTTCACAGTTGATTGGTTCCTTCCTACCTCTAATTATATATATGTTACAAACTGTAATGAGTTGTTCATGACTTGTCTGGTCTTAACAGCTTTTCTTCTCTCCAGGTTTGTGGTATAAGTCTCAGTACCTCAGAGAGGCTCGGGTGAACATTCTCGCCGACGATGTGTGTCGACACGAAGACTATTATGAAAACATGATCACTGACAACATGTTTTGTGCCGGTCGGCCCGACTGGAGCCAGGATGCTTGCGAGGTATTCACGACAAGTCGGAACTCGATCGTGTTTGCACGGATCGGTTTGTTGATTCTCTTTAACGCTGCTCGTCTCTCTCCAACAGGGAGACTCAGGAGGGCCTCTGGTGTGCGAGGTCGGCGACAGGCTCTTCCTGTTTGGGGTTATCAGCTGGGGCGACGGCTGCGCAAAAGAGTTCCGACCCGGCGTTTACACCAGAGTGACCAACTACAACCGATGGATAGAAGAGAAGACGGCGCTGCCGTCCATCACTACAGGCTCCATGTTTCCTCAGAAGTGAAGAGGACGCTCGCGTGGGCCAGAAGGAGAGCATGAATCTGCAACTTAAACGGCACATAGCCATGAAGTTGCAGACTGCAGCGCCCCCTATCTTCAGAGGAGTACACACTTCATAGTTACGAAGATTATATCCTGTAAATAGAGCCTCCTGAATCTGATGCACTGGACCTTCGATGGTTAAAGCTGCCAAAACCCAAAGATAGATCCATCCTGCTAACATTTATAATCTGTGTTCAGAGCACAGAAAGGGACATGCTAACATGCAGGTTCAGTAAAAAAAAATGTGTAAATGAGCAATAAACAGGCTCATTGTGGATTCACACAGGATCAGGTGTTACAGCACGTAGCAGGGTTGTCCGGTGGTGGTGGGGGTGAGGGGAGCCGGCGTGTCTGTACCTGCTGAATGTAACCGCTGTGAAACAATCAATATTTTTTTATTTTAAGCTTCATCGAGGCCGGTGCTCGCTCACTGTTATTGTTACTCTGTGTCTCTCTCTCTAATCATCAGACACAAATCAAATTAAACTTCGTGTCATTATATTTTGCGGCATAAATTGCGAGTCAGACTCAGATTTAGAAACTGTGTACATGAAATAAACAAAGTCAGAACACACACAGAGTTTAGTCCGTGAATCCACCTGGATAGTCTCAGAGACAGTCTCAGAGACATTTCAGGCTGTCTGTGGAGGTTTGACTGATCTGAGTGTCTGACTGGCTTGCGGGGCGTGACGTGCGGTTCCGTTTTCCCAGAAGTTGGATCTGGATTTTTTTGCTGACACCCCTGCGGTGCGGAAACGGACGATCCTCCAATGAAATGAATTGAAAGACCTCCGTTTGTGTCAGAGTGCCTGATCCTGTCTGAATCAGCCTTAGTCTGGATAAAAGTGTTGGACCAACCAACACAGACACACCGGCACTGCATGAACACACACACACACAGCGTAGTTTATTTACCCACCATCGTGCTGCCATAAACACTCACAAGCGCACCAAATGTGGATTAAAATCAATCATCCGTCTCGTGAGGGGAGTTTGTTGTTTTGCTGACATCATCAGATTCAGTCAGTTACATTATGATTTTCACACCATACAGAAATTAACGGTAGCATTGAGCGCTTGGAGAAACGCACCCAAACAGTCTGCATGTTGTTTGTTCATGATTTTTATAAAATGTAACTTCACTTCATCAGATGTAGCTTTTGTCTCTGCTGCTTCACGTTTTCCTACATTTGTTCTGTGGTTTTTGGTACTTCACTGCACTTTATGGTTATCTACGAAACAATGGTTTATTTTCAGATGTAGAATTTTATATTTTTGTTGATGTTTTTGTTCATATTGTTGAGAAATAAACTGATTTTATACGTTTATCAAAAGAGGAGTCACGTCGTAGTTTGTAGTAAATATAACCTTCCAACCTTTCTGTCACGTTCTAATAATACATGTTTCTAAGTCTTCAAAGACACGGAGGTGATGGAGGCGTGGAGAGAGAGAGAGTGATGGTTGGAGTCTGTTTTTGAGGTTGAAGGTTTGATTCATGCAGTGTTCAAAGAAAAGGTTATTATCAAAGATAAGATCGACTTTAATGATCCCACAGCGCTGTCACAGCAGCTCATGACGTAAGAGAAGAGGAAAGTGACGAGGTCATGCTGGTGTTGAAGAGTCTGACAGCTGTTGGAGTGAAGGAGCTGTGGTAGATCTTACTTGGTGGGAGAGGCGGTCTGTTGCTGAGGGTGAGAGGAGTTCATGATGGATGTCAGCTTTTCTTTTTCACTGAGTCACTGATGAATCTTTTCACACCTGTAAATATAAACGAAGATGAAGAAGAAAACTTCACGAGTGATAACATGGTCTATAATTATCTCCCTCCGGCTGGCTCGTGGTTGCTCCGTTACAACATTTTACAGTCTGAGTTGTTGCTTTTATGACCCAGTAAAAAAACCCAAATCGTATAAACAGACTGTCCTGAACTTTAACGTCTTTTCACTTTAACAGAAGCTCTTTGGACAAATATGAACGTTTCCAACCAGCCTGAGGTCGTGTCCCTGATTTCATTCCCTCTGTGGCTTTATTATGAATGTCACATTTCAGCTCAGACTTCACACGTTAGAAAACATCCTGTGGAATCACAACATCATGGCCCGAGTCACTAAGACTCACTTTTAGTATTTCAGCTCAGTACCTGCAGGGACTCAGCAGTGAGCGAACACCAGGACCAACCACGGCCTGACAGGACCAACCACGGCCTGACAGGACCAACCACAGCCTGACAGGACCAAACACGGCCTGACAGGACCAACCACAGCCTGACAGGACCAAACACGGCCTGACAGGACCAACCACAGCCTGACAGGACCAAACACGGCCTGACAGGACCAAACACAGCCTGTGAGACCAATGGAGGCCCATACAGAGGTGATTTACAGCAGCTCCAACCCAGGGATGATGAAGACATGAAGGCAGTCAGGCTTCAGTCAGCATCCATCCGGAGGCCTGAGTGAGGTCATGATGTCTGTTTTCATTTCATCACAAGATGGTGCTAATGTGGTAAAAATGATTACAGGTGGTGACTTTTCTAACTCCTCTTAACTGAGCGGCCAGAGAACATTCCTGTGACAGAACCTCTGCTATTGTAGAGACATATAATAAAGAGTTCATGAAACATAATGAATAAAATAAAATGTATTTTGCAGATATTTTACTATTGTAGGAAAGGGTTGTTTTGTTTAAAGTGCATTTTCATCACGTTTTACGTCTCTGTATTCATTTTGCACCTTGATTTTTGTGTCTCTTCTGGTAGTTGTGCGTCTCTTTGTGATCCTTCGTGGTTGTTTTTTTTATCTGCAAGATGACAAAAAGACTGATCTGATGTTGTTGCTTCTGTCCTGTTTTGCAGACGTGATAAAAATCTGGCAGCACAGAGATGAACAATGTGTTGTTCAACCGGCTCGATGACTGTAAGACTGTGAGACTGTTGCCTGTCAGGCAGAACACAGTATGGAGTCAACAGGAGACAGATGCGGTCTCCAGCCTGACTTGAACTGGGGACACCATGCCCAGCTGCCAAGACACGCCGTGTTTTGTTCTTTTAATCTGTGCGTGCTGGATGGTGCTGTGAAGTACAGCTGCCCTAAAACACCACGAGGGTTTCATGTATCATTGCTCTTTCTGGTGGTGTTGCATCTCTTTGTAGTCAGTTTTTGTTACTTTGTCGTCATTTGTGCTCATTATGTGTCTCTTTGTGGGTGTTGCGTCTCTTGTCTTTGACCCCATGAGCTCCTGGGCCTGTCCTAATCCATCCATGTTAAATGTGTTTCTTCTGCTGCTGCTTGTTCAAATATGACCTCCGTTCAGCATGCATGCATGAGCAGGCTCTACATGCAGAAAACAATGACTTTGTTGCCTTGCGTTGTGCTCATTCATCAACTTTGTGCACCTGGGACAGACACACAGTGAGTTCTTTTAGGTGAACCGGTTTGGGTTTGGGCTCCATCTAAAATGAGTCACCATCATCACATGTATTGTCTGGGCGTGGCTGCTGCTGCTCGTTATTTATTTTTCTAATCTTACTGAACATTCAGGTATTTCACCCAGCAACCGTCAGACACTGAGGGATGATCTGTTGTTCACCTGTGCACACAGTACTTTTCCATCGTGTCCCAAAGTCCTTTAACATAAAGTTTCTACAGTCCAGTCTGTTTCACTGCAGATTTGTAAGTTCAAACTATGACATAAGAGAAATTACATGTGCATTTTGTGCCTCTGAAAACACAGAGCACAGACACACCTACCGTTACCTCAGACTGCATGTGAGGTGTGACTGCGCCTGAGAGGGTGGGACTTCATTCTTGTCTCCAAACCAGACTCAGACCAGTTTTCAAAGGACTGTGTGCCATCCTGTGTGCGTGACATCAAGTAAAGTAAGTGCGTTCACTTTTTTTATTGCGATAATCATGCAGTACTCTCCAAAACTAGAATCGTTTGTGATAATAGTGTGTTGAAACGGTCAGCAGATGCCTTCAGCGCTTTATTACACTGTTGTTGATGGTTTGCACGCCTCTCAGCGCTGTACCTGAGATAAAACATCACCTGTCAGCAAGCCGGATTGTTCTACCTGATGCTGTTAGATGAAGAACTTTAAGAGCAGTCTCTAAGCAAACTATTAAATCAGTTTTTATTGTCACATTCAGCCGTCTTACAGCAACCGTCAACATGCCTGAGACTGCAGAGTCCCACGCCGTCGCCCTCACCACCAACCGCAACTGTGTCATGGAGATCACCAACGTCAGCTCCGTATACTGTCTCGTCAACCCAAAGTAAGTAACGATATTTGACGGCAGTAAAGATGCATGACTGCCAACTGTAACTGCATAGTACAGTTATGAGGTACTCAGGTACTTTATGCTTCTACTCGACTACATTTATTAGACCAAGGTTTGATTTTTCCGGTGTAGTTATCGACAAATGTCACCTCTTCATAAAAAGCAGGACGAATTCAAGTTCAAGCAGCAGCTTTGTTTCTTCTGTCATGAATTGTCACACAAGCCCTCAAATGTATCTGTGACCCCTTACAGAGGCCTAACTCCCAAGCTAAGAACCACTGGACTACATAACAGTGTGTATTAGTAGTAGTTATTAGCTCCACCTTGACCAGCTCTAAGTACATTTAGCTGCAGGTAGAATTTTAAATGCATGACTTGGAGCATGGAGTCTCATGAGTGCATCAACCCTCTTCTCCCCTCCAGGGTGTACATGGAAAGCGGCTTCGTCTTCAGCCCTCCACAGCCAACCGTGCGCACCACCAAGACCGAGGTGTGCTCCTTCACCAAGGACGACAACACGGCGTCGGGCGCCGTAGGCGTCCTGACCTACGAGCTGTTCGACATGCGCAAGCGCCACTGCAGCGAGCTGATAGCCGTCATGTTCTCCGTGCCGTTCGATTATAACTTCTACAAGAACTGGCTCGGGGTGGGCATCTTCGAGCACACGCGTGCCTGCGATGACAAGCTGTACGACCTCATGTACAAGGGAAAGGATTTCACCAACTTTATGCGCCATGAGGCCGACGGCTCAGGGGTGAAGTACCAGGGAAGGGCCGTGGACGTGAGGGCCTGCATGTCCGACGAGGGGAGGGCTATTGTTAAACTGGAGGTGTATGACAGGATGGGCTGATGAGTGTCTTTGTAATGCTGTGAGAATGAACCAGAATAAACTGCAAGAGATTCCTGAAAACCTCACATGCAGCTTGTCTGTCATTTATTGTCACCTGTCGATGCTTTGAATGAATAAAAAATCATGAGAATTTATTTTTCTGTCATCTTTAATCATGAAGAAAACATCATCTTAAGTAGAAATAACATGACTTCACTTTGAGTAGAATAAACGTTAGTGAGGTATTCACAATGCCAAAAACACAGACCTGCAGACAAAAGGTGTGGTGCATGAAGAGACAGCGAGGTATGAAGTCAGAGCTGAACAAACCAGCTTCTAACTTAACATAAAAACAACAAAACATACAAAGTGCTGTTGTGATTGTTGGCTACACCCTGTCTTCACGCCTCTGCAGACATACCTCGGACAAAAAGTTTCGAGACAGTGAGCAATAGGCAGTAGGTGTGTGCTGTGGGTGGAGACAGTTTTTTTGGGTGTCACATTCCCCAACAAGAAAGATCTAAAGAGTGAAGTCAGTGTTTCAAATCTGGCATTACGCGAGCGAGCAGCGCACCTGTGATCCGGACAGGTAAGCCAATTTATTCCTGAGCTGTGTTTGTAGGTTTACTAAAATATTAAGTGAATTGTGATGCACCCTCTCACCCTCTCTGTTTAGCACTGTGCTTGTGTTGTAACTTTCCTCATCTCGTGCTCCGTCGCAGCCTTCACCAACAGCAGCAACATGAGTGAATCAGCAGAGGCTCTGGCCGCTAACCTAAAAAGCCGAAGAAATGTCACCATTGAGATCACCAACGTCACCAATAACATCTGCCTCATCGACCCCAAGTAAGTGCAAGATGTCATTGTAAGGCAGTGTTGAGAAAAGATTGCATGCACGAAGCGCCAATTTCTCAAAGTAAGTGAATTAATTATTGACTTTTCCTGATTTTCAAAACAGGATTTACCTGGACAGCGGCCACTGCCACAGCCCACCTCAACCCACCGTGCGCCCACTGAAAACCGAAGTGTGCAACTTCAGCAAGGCCAGCGGCAAAGCAAGCGGCGCGGTGGGTGTCCTGACCTACGACATGTTTGAGAGGCAAAGCAACTGCGCTCGGGAAAAATTGGCAATAATGTTCTCCGTGCCCTACGACTACAACTTTTACAAGAACTGGGTGGCGTTGGGAATCTACGACGTGAGCCGAGACTGCGATGAGAGTCTGTACAAAGAGATGTATAACAACAAAGAGCAGCAGGGCTTCATACGGGCCGAGGCCAAAGGTTCTAGTCTCCT
Organism: Protonibea diacanthus; assembly: GCA_028641955.1. Classification (NCBI taxonomy): domain Eukaryota; kingdom Metazoa; phylum Chordata; class Actinopteri; family Sciaenidae; genus Protonibea; species Protonibea diacanthus. Next base: position 19,716,385 of record CM053996.1, on the reverse strand, counting down.
GTTTGTGGGTAAGAACCTGGACGTCATGGGCACCATGTCTCCTATGGGCAGGGCCATCATGAAGGTGGAGTTGTGGGACAAGATTTTCACCCCAGGCACACAGCAACAACCTTACTAAGCCATCAGTGTGTAGTGTTATATGTTTAACCCTTTGCACACCTGCGCTGTTGTACCGTCTGTTCATGCAATAAATCATGTCTGATATGACAAAACTGTCTCTTAGTGATCATTACAACAACAAAAAAAAAAAACGTCTTGGCAAAGCTTCAGAAGAGTCAAGCCCAACTGGTGGAGCAAGTCAGTGTTTATCTGCGTGAGTCATCGCTGCAGTTTGATTGGAGGCACAAATCTAATTTATAATTATTACACATCTTCAGAAACAAAGCAGATTCTGTGGCTTCTGTTTTAAATATAAAATAAGAAGAATCATTGATCATTCAGTACATAAAAAATTTTTTACCCATAAATTTTGTAGAGATGAAACTCCACCAGCTGCAGCGTGCAGTCAAACAGAGGCACCACCTTTCTCCGTCTACATGTGTTGCACACTTTCTCCACCTGGTGGTTTTAAAGTATTCGATGCACGGACGACTGCAAACCTGCAGCAGAAGCACTACATGCAGCTCCTCAGACAAGTTGGAACATGTGTCGGTGTCATCGAGAGCTTTAGATGTGTTGATAGGCAGATTTTTAAAAAATGTTTGACATATCTGTGATGTGGTGGCTCTGGCTGCTTCACTGATAATCCATGCGGGGCTTGAATAAAGCCTGGTTGCTCAAAAAAGCCATCTGTATCTATGTAACTATACAACTTATGTGAGTGGTATCAATCTTCACCAAAACTGATGAAGCAGTTTTGATTTCTTTAGCTTTTTCCTTTATTGGGGAAACAAACATCACAAAGTTTAATGACGACGACCCTTCAGTTCTAACTAAGTAGTTTTTGCATCTATCCAGAGTTTAACCATTGTTTGGAAGAAGTCTTGATCACACTTTGTACTTCACATAATTTTTTAAAATGTATTTAGTCTGAATTAAATGAAAGGAGCATTAACACTTCACAGATCTGATTATTGTTTCAGTCTGTGTGTGTTTGCGTCTGATCCAGAGCACTGCTCATAAAAAACACTGACCACCGTATTGAACCTGTCCTTCAGATACATCTCAAGTGTTTCCAGTGGCATCGGCCTCACATCAAACCCTCTGAATTGCTTCTTAGCCGTCTTGCTGACAGGCACGATCTCCTCGGTGCTGTTGCGGTCGTTGCGGCCGATAGCTGCATACGTGGGGAAAGAGTCTTTGAGTTGTTCTGGAAGACTGTTGTTGTAGTTTGGGCAGCAGTAGGCGGACCACATGTACTCAGGCACGGCCACGCGGTGATTCTTGAGCCAGCGCTCGTCGCTCAGGTAAGGGATGATCCCCGTCACTATGTAAGCCTCTCCGAGACAGTAGGTGCTCAGGGTTTTGTTGACAGTCTGCTCCAGGACTTCCCAGGGTCCATCGTTAGAGCCCGCCTTCTGGGGAACCACGTTAGTGAGGGTGAAGGTGGCAGAGCGGTCCTTGCGTGTGTGGTGATGAAGGCTGGGGTTCAGGTGGCCACGAGAATAGGTTGAATTAATGTAGTCCGGCTCCACCGCCTGACTTTCCACCACGTTCTGGTCCAACGGGCCTGGAGGGAAGGGGATCATGTTGCCATCAGCTCCTGGGTCGGCGAGCTGTTTATCAGGGAATGGAAGGGAAAGACGATGCAGCTTTAAAGTCGTCATAAAATATTTTAAAAGACTAACCAGACATCAACATAATGATGGGAATGACATTGGTTCTGCATCCTCTGGGGACCACGAATGTTACATTTTATGGGAATTTATCCAATAGTTGTTGAGATATTTTGGTCTGGACCAAAGTGGAGGACTAGAATTCTTCTATATTATAAATGTTTATTTATTAAGAAAATAAATCTGTATCATTGTTTAATATTAAAACAAAAACACAGACAAGTTCCTAAACATATCAGGAAATCATCTGCTGACACAAACTTCCCACAGTTACTGTGTTCATTATTTTTGGGTTAGTTGTTCAGTTCATCAGTTTTTCCATCCTGTGTTTGTTTACATGCATTGAATACAACATGAAATATCTATAAAACGTGTCACTCAATGATAAAAGGTTGATAGTAAAGGGGTCCTTTAAGGGGAAAAAGGTTGTGAACCAATCAGGTGATTTAAATCATCACATTCACAGAAATGATACCGAAGACGTGACCTTACAGCCTCATAGCCACATGTAAATTGAAATTTATAGTTTACAGTTACAGTCTGATGTGGAAGAACATGAGTCCTGACCTTGTTCAGACATTGTTACTATAGAAACAGGTGAATGTGTGTGGTTTTGGAGGTTCAGGTGTGATAATCACATATGGATGTACTGTTTGACATATTCAGCATCAGATTTGGTTTCATAGCCATCAAATCTAAAAAAAAACCAATAGAAGACTCTCTGAACCGTGGAGAGCTGACAGACCATGAACACACTAATGAGGCAGTTCTCCTTTACTGGGGCTCATTTCCTTGTTTTCTTGTTATTTCCTGAAAACATGTTGCATAACTGGTGGTAAACTGTAACTTCAGCACATTCACTAACATCGGCACATATAAAATGAGGCAAATTAAAAAATATATTGTGTATGTATTGTGTTATAGCAGCTAAGACTAAGTGAAACAAGTACAACACATTTAATGAGCCAGAAAATTAAATTAATAAGATTACGTTGTGATCTCAATATAAACATGCTCGATAAACATGCTCAAACAGCTCGATTTCCAACCTTTCACCTTCTTTCAGTATAAATTCATGTTTTTAAATCTTCCTATCAGACAACAAAATATTTAAATAACCTCACCTGTGGCTCAAACTTCCAGGATGCGCTGGGTCTCTTTCCCGCTGGCACAGAGTACAAATAGGCTGAAAACCACGGCGAGCGACGAGGTCGACTGTACAGCGTGGCAAAGTGGTACTGGTTGTCATAACGTTGGCAGATCGGGGTCCCTGCCAGACCTTTAGGAGGCCAAGATTTGTAGAAGACCTGCAGACATGGAGCGAAATCCCCAACATCAGCCGCACACAGGCACCAACCTCCAGCGAAGGCCAGGACGACCACAGTCAGAGCAACGCGGCGTGACATTTTGATAACTGACAGTTAAATCTGGCTGTGAGATGCTGTGTAATGTGTCATGCCTTCACACACGGACGCTCAGTGAAATGCAGTGAATCATGAATTAGCTCAGAGCTGCTGGCTTTGAATAAACACATGACCTCCGAGTGAAAGCAGAAGCTGTTTCAACATCAGTTTCACATTTCAAAGACTTCCTCTCATACGTGCAAGATACGATTTAACATAACATATTGTTACTTCATAGAGAGGGTGGACTTTGTGGGAAAACTATTCTCCATTTGTTATCCCCCAACACCCACCCACTCACTCCCACTTTGTTATGTAACACCATAACCGGGTTTGGAGTGAATTCCTGTCCGTGCAGACGCCAGGCTTCACTTATCCCGAGAAGGCTCACGGAACATTTGTCCACTGTTTCTGAGATCTGAGGTAACACTTCTCCTTTTTCTACCTCCTTCACAGCACTGGAAGTTGTTTCTTTAGGCTGTTAGATTCCTCTTAGTTTTCTCAAAAACAGATGTGCAGAAAGCAAACTGGGTGCTTTCTGCTTTCTATAAATGGAGAGTTTTTAGCCTGTTAGCAAGCCCCTGCTGGAATGCAGATGATGAGATTAGAGACCAGAGAGTGTTCAGAACATTTACTTAAAGGAACCTAAAAGAAAAACATGTATCATGTTTACTGTATTAAATCTTGTTTTTGCCTCATTTTCCTCAGGCATGCCACTTAGCAAAGCAAAGAGCCTCCAGAAAGTTGGGGGGAACTTGTCATTCAATAGAAATAGTATTTATGAAGTTATTCTGTCACGCTCTCTGTGTGCTCCTGCATTCTGTTGTATGTACACAGCTCTCTCTCTCTCTGTTGTCCCTCCCACACAAGACCCCAGAGTCCTTTGATTGGCTAGAATACGTCATAGATACCATATCCACTGATTGGTTGAAAAAGAAACAGTCCGCCTAGTAACGTTTGTCTATTTGTTGACTGCGCTTTCAGTGTGCCGAACATCTATTTTTCGATTGGTCTTTTATGTGGTGGCTTAGAACAACAAGGAAGTGTCTCCGACACAGACACAAACCACACATCTCCATCTTTAGCGCAATCTCAGGAAAACACTGCAAAAACACATCTCTCTCTCAGATATTCACAGATATGTAAAACTTTAGACTTTTTGGGTGGATCCGCCCAATCCGTCCACAGATGATGAACCCAAAGTGGTGGGAGCGCTGCTTTTAAGCATGAATGTGCTGGATTTTGTCCGCCGCCATTCTCTTGAATCTCCTCACTCTGACTGCGTAAACAGGAAGAGGAAGACGTCGGAGTCTGTGTAAAAGGAGTATCTAGACGGGTAACTTGCTTGAAATGCTCTACAGTGAGACTAGCGGCTAGCTGACCTAATCTGCTTCCTGCAAAGCCAACAGGGGAAATGGGCAGCGAGCAGAGAGCCAGGCGTAACATGGGGGATTTTAATGGGACTTAATGTATCGATACTCGCAGCTGAAAAATCGATACTTTCTGGGGAAACAAAATATCAATATATATCGCAGGATTGATAAAATTGCTCAGCCTTACTATAGAGACCAAAACTGCTTTTTGTACCAGGCTGTAAACATGTTTATTTCTGCTGTGAAGTTGTGGAGTTATGGAGACTGACTCACTTCTGGAGCCAGCCTCAAGTGGAACTTTGAAGAACTGCAGCACTGTGTTCTACACAATGCTTGTGATTCGACCAGGCACTCGAAACCCATATTAACCTTGTATGTTTGTTATTTTTCTCAGGGTTTATCCATGGGAAACATCGCAGGAGTCTCACTTCTGTTCCTAGTGGTGTGTCTGACGAGTCCCAGTGTCCTGGGTGGAAAGATTCTAGTATTCCCGATAGATGGCAGCCACTGGATCAACATGGACCTGCTGATCCAGGGCCTACATGCCAGGGGCCACAAGGTCACGGTGGTCCGTACATCCACTAGCTGGTACATCAAAGAAAACGCACCACATTACCACTCCATCACGGTCACCCTACCAGAAGCCATGAACATGGAAGAGCAGGACTTCTTTGCAAGCCTCCTTACCAATATTCTGACAATACAGAGAGAGGGGGGATCTTTTATCAGCACTGCAAAGTGGTACTGGGAAATGCTCGGTGCACTGTCGGAAATTCACCAAGAGGCCGCCCAGTTGGTGGTAGAAATATTTGAGAACAAGACTCTAATGCAGAATATGCGTGATGCTCAGTTTGACGTGGTTCTTATTGACCCAGGAGTGCCTGTAGGAGTTCTGGTGGCTCATGAGCTTAAACTCCCAACTGTTTTTAACGTGAGATGGATCACCAGTGGAGAAGGGCATGCTGTGGTAGCTCCATCTCCAACATCCTATGTTCCAGTTGCAGGACACGTTGTGTCAGATAAGATGACCTTTGGACAAAGGGTTCAGAACACATTCCAATATGTCTTCAACATATTCATTGACAACTTTATAGTATGCCCTCACTATGACAGACTGGTAGACAGGTACTTTGGTCCAGATGTGAACTTCTATCACCTTCTACAAGTAGCAGACATCTGGCTCATAAGGGTGGACTTTGTCTTTGAATTTCCCAGACCCACCATGCCAAACATCGCCTACATTGGTGGTTTTCAGTGTAAGCCTTCAAAGTCTTTATCATCAGAGCTGGAGGAGTTTGTTGAAAGTTCAGGAGAGCATGGATTCATCTTGATGTCTCTTGGTACACTGGTCAAAAGCCTACCTGTAGAAATCACTTCTGAAATCGCTGCCGCCTTTGCCCAAATTCCACAAAAGGTCATATGGAGGCATGCCGGTGAGCGACCAAACAATTTGGGCAACAACACCCTACTGTTAAACTGGTTGCCCCAGAATGACCTCTTGGGGCACCCAAAGATTAAAGCCTTTGTGGCCCACGGTGGCACTAATGGCATCTATGAGTCCATCTACCACGGAGTGCCGATAGTAGGCATGCCCCTTCTGTTTGACCAAGCTGAGAACGTTCTGAGGTTGGAGATACGAGGTGTTGCTAAGGTAGTTGATGTTACCAAACTCACTCGCCAGAACTTTCTGGAAGCAGTACAAGAAGTACTTCACAATCCCTCATACAGAAATAACATGAAGCGTCTATCTGCTCTCCATCGAGATAAACCAATGCATCCTCTGGACACGGCCCTTTACTGGATTGAGTTTGTTATGAGGCACAAAGGAGCTGCGCATTTACGCACTGAGTCTTATAAGATGCCATGGTATGCCTATTATTCTGTGGATGTTACATGCTGTTTGTTAGCAGTGCTGTTGATGCTTATTATTATTGTAGTGGGATCAATGCGATTCCTTTGCTTTAGACTATGCAGGAGGAGAAAACCCAAGCAGGAGTAGACTCCTCACATCAGATTAACTGAAATGACTCAAGGGCTATTGAGGACAGCACCCTACATGCACTGTGCATTCCTCCATCCATTTTGATGGTATTATGAGTCAAATATATTTGACGTATGGTAGAAATGTTTATATAAAATAAATAAGGATATCTAGCACAATTTCATTGATCATTTATGAGGCTATAATAATAAATAATTTAAATGTATCTTGTTGATGTGCTACTGAAAGAGTTATCAATGGAGCTAAGAGGATAATTCCTAATAATTCTGGTAATCCTCTCACTTATCATCCAGCACAATCACAAGTTTTTGTTTTCACTTCTCCAGTGAAATATCTCAGATATATTATAGATAAATTATATTGATGATTCTCACAAAATGAATTCTCATTACAATCTATTGACTTTAATTCTAGCACCACCATGGAGTTAATTTTGTCCAATACTTTGATTTATAACCAATTATATGTAAAACTAATGACATAAATGACTAAATTAAGATGGTGACCATTTAAAACAATACATCTGTTTAACTTTACCCATGTTTGCATTATCTTTGTGAGAGAGCATGTAAGTGTGATTTAAGTGGACTGGCATTATATGTGTTTAAAAACAATTTGTTAGTGTATGCAGATCTGAGATTCCTTAAGACAAACACACTTAACTGTCTTGTTTATGTTTAATTGAGCAGTCTGTTCTTATAGTTGTACCCAAATTAGGATTTATATGAATAAAGTAAGAAAAAACAAACTGTCTGGAAGATAACTGTCTGTATTGCTAGCTTTATTTAGCGCTATAGAGCTCCAATACCATTTTTGTACCAGGTTGTAAACATATTTGTTTCTGCTGTGAAGTTGGACATTTGAACATGGGGACTTAAGGAGACTGACTCACTTCTGGTGAGTGGTTGATTGAGGAACTATAGGATTAAACTATAGGATTAACTATAGGACTAAACTCTAAAATAATACGACAAGACACAAGAAGACATTTTTGAAACTAAAGGTTCCTCTTAATTTGAATAGTTTACATTGAGACATTTTTCTATTTTCTATTAGGAAAAATACATATAAATAAAGTCAGCATTTCCTCAAACTGCTTATTTTGTAACACTGAGGAAGAAAGTGGGTCCACTTCTTTTACATGTGCCCGGTACTTTGCCCCCTTCTGGAGAGAGCTCTCCACTTACCTTCACTGGCTTTTCTAAAGTGATATAACTGAAGGAATCAGTGCTTTTTAATAACTGATTTTAATAACAAATCTTTGGATTTCATGAAAAACTTCACATCTCAGTCAATAATAATTCACTCAAAGCAAAGGAGTTCCTTAAAGAAGATGTATCTGGTCAAAATCGTTCCAAAATATCCTCATTCTGGATCAAATGAAAAGACATATCTTTGAAATGATGTATTGTTTTGTTTAATATTATGTTTCCTTGTTTGTGATTTCAAAACTCAGTAAATTATTATTTTGTATTTACTGATTTATATTCATTATTTTCATAATTTCAGCAGTTCTTTAGGGAATGAGTCTAACCAAGAACTTTTGTTCAATTTGTTATAATTATTGAGTTTAATTAGTTTTTAATTAGTCTTTGTGTATGTGTGTATTTTAAATGTTTCAACATAGAAACAGAGAGAGATTTGCTTGTTCTGCCTAGTTACGGTTGCTAAGGAAGCTACTGGACAACAAAACTTACACAGGCTGGGATGCTGTGTGTAACCAGTGTGTGTGTGTCTGAGGACCTGTGGACCGTTAAAGAGAACACCAACAGTTACTGCGCATGCCCCAGATTCTTCATTTCTTAACCGCTAATGCGCACACACACACACACACACACACACACACACACACACACACACCTGCACTTCGCCGCGGTGTTCACAAGATGGCGGCACCCCGCTACGTTATCAACTGACTGGAAATATGAAAACTAACTTCAGTATCAAATTTTAGTATTTTAACTCACATAAACTGACTGACACATCTTATAGTAGCACTGCTTAAGTTAGTTACACTGATAAAAGTACGGTGTAACCTATGAGTCCACGGTGTGTCACGGCTGACCCGGTAACAAAACAATCTCATTACATCAAACTGAGATATAAAAATATATCAGTCAGTATAGAAATATCATAAATAAGAACAAAAAAAATGTTTTTCTAATAAATTCACCTGAACTTTTTATGATAATGAGTGACACAATCTGTCAGTTCTACAGTGTAATTAATTAATTAATTAATTAATTAATTGATTAATTAATTAATGCATCTAATAAATTTATCTTAATTGATTACAATTAAAATCTTAATTGCACATGTTTTATTTCTCCGTACAGGTTTAATTAAATTCACATTTGCATACACATATACCTTTACATTATAATTTATTTATCTATCCACTGTTTACATTTAGTCTGTTAGACATGTACATACTGTCATATGTGCAGAACACAACCGTTTGAAGAAACCACATTTATTCCAGCACCATCATCATCATCATCATCATCATCAGTCCTTTACCCAGTTTACAAATGTTCATTGTCTACAGTTATTTTTAATGTTGCATGTCATGTTTGGGTCTACCTGTCATGTCCCTTGTCTTTTAAACTGTACCTGTCTGTACGATTGAGATAAATAAAACGATTCTGATATTTATCTTATAAATATAAATACATATAATAATAATAATATATATAACCACTTGTTGTGGGTTCATAGAAAAGCTTTAGTCTGTTCATCTTCCCAAAATATCCACAGACAGCTGATCTGTGAAGCAGAGACTTATGATTGGTTACTTAATGCTGTTATGAAACGCAGCCAAAATGGAGTTTTAGGATGTGATGAGCAGCGCCTGAAGGCAGCACGGGACCCTCTCCTGTTGGCTGGTGTCACTCGTGTCCTCCTCCGGGTCCAGCTCCTTTCTCCGGAGTGTCTGACCGTCGATGGGGTGTGTCTGCTGGAGATAGTGGTGGCGAGAGGCGGCGGTGTGAAGTGAGCCGCAGACAGACAGAGTGTACCGGAGCTGCTATGATTCTGTCTTAAAAATAAAAGCACTGAAAAGCTTTACTGTCAGGTCCGTGATGACCCCACAGCAGCTCACAGCACACAAGAAAAATACTCACACACAAAAATAAAAGAAATCTATATATTGATAAGAAACTAGAGTAGAAGTATAAGGCAGCCTAAGTTACTCAGTACATTAAAATGTATGTAATGTTGATGATTTCATCTAATGAGTAATAATTATAATTTATTGTTGCCATGCAACCGACAACGCTTTATTAATATTATCTGATCTTATCTACTTAGAGGAGGTATTCAGATCATTCAGTTAAAACAGCAAGTTGCAAGTAAAAGTACAAAATTATGAGTATACAAATATAAAGAAAGTACTTAATGAGTTAATGCACTCATTTACATTCCAGCACTAGCTAGAGTACACTTTTGAGGTACTTGTACTGTAGTCGAGTATTTCCATTTTATTCTACCTCACACTTAGAAGCTACAATGTTACAAGTAAAAGTAGAAAACTATTAGCAAACATTATAGTAACGTTATATTTTGTCTTTTTGTTTGTTTGTTTTTTGAGGACATTACAGGAAGAGTTCTCTTCTCTTTTTATAAGTTTGTTATTCTGGTGTCATCCTTTCTGAGGTACATGAGTCTCTTCTCTCATTGGACCTCGTCATCCATATATCATATATATTATCACAGAGTACACACAAAAACAGATAGTAGTGTGTAGTGTTCGTTAGAATAACAAACCATTTTCACACAAACATGTCACAATAAAAGTATTTAGACTAGTTAACATTAACTCAAGACCTCAAGAACAATTTTTCAATGATTACAGCTGCATAATTGGTACTTCCACTTTAAATCGGCAGTTTTATTTTGAAAGTGTGGACCGGAACTTCGTTGTGAACCTCGGTTGTACCTGACGTTCATGTGGGGCGGTGATGGAGGGGGGGGGGCGGGGGAAACTGTGGCGCTCGCGCCTCCTCGTCAGACACCTTGTAGACGAGAAGACAGCGCGCGCACGACCTCACGTGCGAAGGTAAAAGATGCAGTTGAATAATTGGACGATGCTCACGAGTCTGGAGCCGAGTGCAACCTGTCAACACTGATCCGGGAGACGCAGAAGAGCCATGAAGAAACACCTGAGCCCGGCCAAGCAGCAGCAGCAGCCGCAGCAGCAGCACCAGCCGCCGGCTGACGTCCCGGCTCCGGGCGGCGAGGTGACCGTCCAGCAACTCAACGAGCTGCTCTCCAACGGCAGCGGCTTCTACAGCCTGCCGACACAACACTTCAACGAGGTCTTCCCGAGGATATACATCGGCAACGCGTGAGTCATTTATCAGTGCGTCCACAGAGACGTGTCGGTGAGTGTGTGACGGACAGGTAGGACGTGTTTTTCTCTTGTTAAGACGCCTCATCATCCGCCGACCAGACGCGACGGTGACAGCAGTGTCGCATGCCGGGCAGCACGCACGCACGGCGGGCTTGTTTATTTTGGTGTCTCCGCTCTCGTCATGGAGGAAAAAAAACAAAACAACAGAAACAGCCTGTTGTTGTCAACAATTACTCGAAATACCAACAACAGCAACGAGCCCCAGCAGACAGGCAGGAGGATGTTATGTAACACTGTGACATTGTAGTAATATTCATATATTTTAAAGGTGTAATCCACTCTGATATTACAGTAATTTAAAGGATTTGGATGTGAAGGACACACACACACACACACACAAAGACTCAATGAACCCCCTCCATCATTAGTATCACTGCTATGTAATCACGTCTTCATCGAGCCGCTCCCATTCTGTCCAGCTGGGCTGCAGGGACATCTAAATCAATTAAAAAATATATAAATATATAAATCAATAAATAATAATAATGTTTATTTTCATTCATAAATCAGCTGAAAAACAGCAGGAGGTCTGCTGGGCTCCTGCAGAACAAAGAGGGAGAAGGAGGAACACGTGAATGTGGGAGTCGTGAGAGGAGGGATGCTCCTGTTGTGAGCAGGGATGAGTTGTCATGTTACTTAACATTATTTATTTATTAAATATTATACACCTCTTATGAGTAAATTCAAAGCACCGGTCACCAGAGTCAGGCGTGATAGAGTTTATAAGATAATAAACCTGTTGTGAGCTGACTATTCCTGTAAGTAAACAGATATTTTTATTTATTTTTTTATTCTAGAGGCTGCAACCGATGATTATTTTCATTATTGATTAAACTGTCAATCAATTTCTTGATTGTTTTTTTGGTCCGTGAAGCCCAAGGTGACGTCCTCAACTGTCTTTGATTTGTCCACAAGCCAAAATAGAATCAGTTTAACATCAGAGAGGACGAAAGAAACTAGAAAATATTCACTTTAAAGGTGCAGTGTGTAGCATTTCAGCGTAACAGCGGAGGGTGAGGCTTGGTTTGCAGTCTGCAACTTCACTGCTAGGTGGCACCAAAACCTACACTGCACCTTTAAGAAGCTGGATTTGAGTAAATTTCGACATAAATAATGTGAAATCTGACGTTGCTACACTGAATGATATTTCCAATAATATGTTCAGCTGTATAGTATAACAGCAAACAGCCAAACATCAACCAGGTCACCAGCAGCAGACACAGCAGCAGCTAATATTACTGACTAGTCCAACAGCAGTCAGCCCAGCTCGGCGTCTGTCTTTCAGCCTTTTATTTCACCAAGCTCTCACCAACCACTAAAAGTCAGTCCCAGATTTACTCTTGTCCGGCGGCTTCTTGCTTGTAAACCTCCTCTTCTTCCCGGCGGTACAAACACTAACACAGCAGCTAACAAACTCCGTCAAAATCACCATAAAATATGATCCAGGTTCACCAAAATCAGTGAAATAGTTGTTGGTGTGTGACTTAGTTCTCCCAACCCGGAGCCCAAAGTTACATAGTGTGAGAACAGACGTGTGACACCGTTCACCTGATCACAGGTCAGTGTGGATCAACAGGAGGTGACAGGCGTCAGTTCATCAGAGGAAAGTTGCACTCAAAAATATCAAATAAACAACACACTGCTTTCTTTGCGTACGATCACGTTACAGGACAAACAAATAGCCGCTGTGTCATTTAATTCCTGTATCAGGTGGTGAAAGGTGCTGAGTGCACAAACACATACAGTGTATATACTGTTTATGTATATTAACCATAGCACAGGCCAAACCATAAATCTGTGGTTATTGGTTGACTGGATGCTATCGGCTTTGTAATGAACATGCCCGACTCTTTAGGAATTTACAGCTCACTCTTCCAGTAAAACACAATCTGTACAGGTACTTCCTTCCAGTGTGTGAGATGCATTGTGTGTCTGACAAAGAGGTGAACATACTCACAACAGTTCCCAGTCTGGTCTGTCAGTAGATTTACAGCAGTTAGAAACTGAAAACTCGCCACGAGAACGAGCTTTCCAAACTGAGTGTCTGATTGTTTGCTTATGAGCGGGATATTCATGCCTCTTAATCCTGCATAACTTTAAGCCTTAATATAATGTGAACAGGTGAGTTGTATATAAATTCACCCTCAGTACAGTTGTCATGAACGGGGAAATTAGCTATAGAGACCAAAACTGTTTTTTGTACCAGGCTGTAAACATGTTTATTTCTGCTGTGAAGTTGGACATTTGAACATGGGGACTTATGGAGACTGACTCACTTCTGGAGCCAGCCTCAGGTGGACGTTTGAGGAACTGCAGTTTTGAACATTTCCACAATGGTTGCTGCTTGGTTGTCTTGTCTCAGCTCGTCGGTAGCCAACATATGGAGAAAGACGCCCCAGAATCTGGTCAATGAGGCCCTTTAAGCCTCTCAGGCTCTCAGTAATTTCATCTAAAATATCCTAAATATCAGAAATAATTTTCAGGCTTCACGTGTCAAATTTGTCGGCACACCCAGTAAAAAAAAAAAAAAAAAAACGTTCTGGGAAATATAATTTTCAAATATATTTTGCTGTGCTGTAATGTAATATAAGCTTTTAGAGAGCAGCTCTTAATCTCACTTTTATGGATTCATGGTGGAGGAGCGATTCAGGGATGCCCCTGAGTAACGTGGTGTCCCTGTGCAGTCCATCATTTGGCTCCAGCTGCTGCCAACAGAGTGGTTGGAGGAGGGCGAGCGAGACGGGATACAAGCACATTACTGTACCTCAGTGCTACAACAAAATCAATCTGAATATGCCAATCCTGCCCGGCCAAGTCTCCAAACAAAGTGCTGGCACTCCCGTGCTCAGCTGAGGCTGATCAGACAACTCTGTGAAAGAGAGACTCTGATGTGGGAGATTTTGATTTCAGATGAAGAAATTATGTTCTCTGATTGTGCAGAACAGAGTCTGCGGGGTAATTAGTGAGATATTTTACCATGAGAGTATATCATAGTGTGTCCAAACAAGTTGGAAGGGCAGTGTAATATGATATTACAAATGGCTCAGGCAGGGCGAGGTGGTATTGATTGTTGATGAAAGCCTGCACCCTGTCCACTGTTTCCACCGCTGGGACCCACTAAGCCTTTCTGCTGATGTGTCCTATTAGTTGGACCCTGTTAAAACTCTAAATTGTGTAGTCAGTCAGCTAATAAGATCCAAACAAATGCACACTGATTAACACGGTGTGTATATATGGTGCAATTCATGTGAAAAAGCTTTGTCCTTGAAAATATTCATTATCGTGGGATCCCATTGGGAGTTGGGCTCATGACCCATTTAAGGCCCCGATCTATAGTTTAGAGCAACTTCCTCAGTTCAGGACGAGATTAAATGTAGGATCGTTCCTCGTGAAACTGCGTTATAGTTCAGTTAATAAAAGGACAAATCAGAATGTAATCTCATAGTGGACGATATTTCAGCTCCTAGCGTGGAAAGTGTTTACTTTTGACTTTAACTATCCGTGGCTGATTTAGCAAATAAAATAAAGTTTAAAAAAAATAAGAATTAAAAGGTTGTGTCCAAAATCACATTTTGTTTGAAATGTTGGAGCACTTGGAGCCGCACCTACTTTAAACCAGTGAAACAGCAAAACTGAAAACTGAAATATCTCAGATATCAGCTATCGCCTGATGATGATTTTAGCCTCTAGAGACAATGACCAATGTTTCAGGGCTTCTGGTGTCACCAGCAGATATCTGAACGTCGGATAACGGATATCCGGCCCAAGACTTCCTCTGAAGTCCGATTAAAATTTAAAGTCACCAGGTTGGCTATTTCGGGAAACCTTCCATGGAAAGTAGACATGGGGAATTAAGGAAATGTTCCAAATTGGAGACTTCCCATTGGAATTATGGAAATTTATGGGAATTAACTGGAAATTGGAGGTAATTTAGTAATTGGGGTAAGCTAGCATCATGATAAGATAGCCTCATAAATGGTCAACGAATTGATGCCAGCTATAGCTTATTTAGCATCTAACTTATCAGCTAGCTGTCCACTGTACGAATACATTTTCACGTGCTATTTGAAAATAAAAGATTAATTCCATACATTTTACATTTACCCCATAATATCGTCAAAACTTACCTCACTTTATGTAGTCCTTTATGTAGACTTCAGTAGTCTAGTGCTCTGGGCTCAAAAGTGTGTCTGTGATTGAGGAATAGCAGATATTAAAGTGTAAATCTGGATGTTTTTGTCAAGATTATGCTAAAATATATTTTCCCCAACTATATTTAATATAAGTTCACTGTTAAGAGCCAACCTTCAGTTTTGTAAATTCCTAGTTAATTCCCATTTAGTCCCATGAATTCCTGTTAATTCCCATGGAAAGTTCCCCCAGATTTCACAGCTCTATGGAGAAGGATCTAAATCAGATGTTAGATTGGCCAACGCGCTCCAAAAACCTTCTGCGATCACACACAGGTGTCACGTTTAAACTGATCTGCAGCTCGACAGACGTTGAAGTCATCGCCACATTCGAGTGGAAGAATCCTCGCTGCCATCTGAGCGGCTTAGGAGTGATTAGTCTGGGAATGTCACAGCATATGGAGCGCAGCAAGCGTATGTAACCGTCGAGATGTTGGCCGTGTATCCCCTGGACCACAAAGCTACAATTACGATGCACACACTCGTGTGGCGTTATCGTAGTAAAACTGATTTGCACAAAGAAAAGCTCTAAAACAAAGAAAGAGTCTGGAAACATGAAGAGGGAGACAAAATGAAGCAGCTTCATCTCCATCGTCCTCCAACCTCCTGCTGTCCTCTGTTTCCTTTATAGAAACTACAATCCCGTGTATTACACAGAGCAAACAAACCTTAACAAGAGAATACAGTTTTGGCTGCTCCGGCCCGGCTGGCTCGACGCCCCGCGTCCACTGATACGATCCAACCTGGCCAAAGGCAACTGTCCATTGATTTTAAATAAAACGCCTCTTTTGTGTGTGTTATATTGAAGCTTTATGGAACATTTAGTGTCGCTAATTAGCTGTGGAGAATTTAACAACCCCACATTGTTGCTCTGCAGCGAATAGAGACATCAGACTCGAGTGCACGTGCTCCATCTTTCACTAAAACTAGAAGAAGGGATGAGTTCTTTCTTTAAAATATGATAACGCCAAATGTTGTACAATGCTAAAGTTATGATAAAGGCTTGTGTTAAGTGTCAGCTTTACTTTTATCCAGAGCCCAGCTTCATAAATCTTCATGTAAATGCTCGCCCTGACAGCGCTGTGTGCTTACAGTCGATATGAGGCTGGTGAGGCGAGGATAGGTGACCCTGGACGGCTCCCTTGAGGTGGTGGCTGCAAACCTCCCCTCCTCCTCCTCCTCCTCCTCCTCCTCCTCTCTGCAAGACCTAATAAAAAATCCTCCCTGCCATGATTTTTTTGCTTTACGGCCATATAGGAGGAGAGATGAAGGAGGCCATCTGCTTGTGTGTCAGCTGCAGGGCACAAACTCCTTCACCTGTGAGGACTCGAATCAATCACAGCATTTATTATTCCCCCTTTTGTGTGTTTAAAAGCTCACGGTACATGTAGAGGATCAGCGCCCGTGCATGTGTGAAGGAGCGTTGTTCAGATTTACAGTACGATGCAGAGGCACAGCAGGTTCAAGTGAGTTCTCCTCCTCTTTACCTGGCCCGTCCCAGCCCTCCTCACCCTGGGATCCGCAGTCCCACAACATCCATTATTAAAGACCGGCTTCACAAAGAGCCAAAGTGTTCCTCAAAGCAAACAAACCACACCTTAAGTGTGTCCCTGAGCTGCACGCGGTGGTTTCATAGTGCTGACTGCGACTGATCTGAAAACAGTGTACGGGCGGTTTGAGTTTGGAAAATACAGTCGTAATCCGTTTAGGGGACATTTTAGAGCCGGAGGGCTCCTGACATGGCCCACAGATAATCATGTTTAAAACTGTATGATTGGAGTAACGCTGGTTCAGAAGGATATGCACACTCTTTATATTGCAATTAAGATATAGAGATGCAGATGCATTGGTGTGTTGCTGAAATACAATCCACGGAGTCCAGTTTGAGTAACAGATTTGAAACGGTAATCTCTATAAACGCTGAATCTGCAGATTTTTGTGCAATGAACTTCCTAATTTAGCAAAATTAAAAAGCTCCGTCCATCCTTTATACTGTTTGAGTGACATCTCCAACATCTCTCAAGGTTTTTTGCAGATTTTAAAGGCGTGGGAATCGACACTGTTATCACTTTTAAAGGTATTTCTCACTCTGACATTTCGACATGCCACAGTAGGACGAGCAGGCGGACGTAATAAAATGAATTAGCTCCGTTTCTACCTGACCAGAGGTCCAATCAACCGAGTGAAAACACCTGTAAGCTGTTAAATCGAATTATTCCTGAAAGAAATGAAGAAATGTGTTGTTTTAAAGCATCAACGTGCAGCGCTGCTGTTTTTACGCCTCCCAGCAGAGACACAGCACTCAGCTGAGATACTGCCAACGCGCCGTTCACTGAAACACATGCAGAGTTGTCGTGAAAGATGCGACCTACATTGTCAAGATATCACTTTAAAATAAATTGTGCTGACACGCTCCTCTGCTGTATCTGTCAGGTGTTATTATTAGTGCCGTGATTTGTCTTCTGCGTCTCATTCTGCTGCTGTACACTCATCATTTCGTGTTGCGGGAGAACACAAAGGTTTTATTTCACCATCAACACAGGCACTCTGGAAGCTTTTACCAGCGTGCAAACTTTGTTTCGATGCAGCAGACTTGTCACAGACATCAGCAACTTTGCTAAAGTGATTAAATCAAATGTGTTTTCTCTAGGTTCGTAGCCCAGAATGCAATGCGTCTGCAGAAACTCGGAGTGACGCACGTCCTCAACGTGGCGGAGGGCACCTCCTTCATGCACGTCAACACCAGCGTGGATTTCTACGCCGGCACGGGCATCACGTACCACGGCATCCAGGCCAACGACACCGAGCAGTTCAACCTCTGTGCCTTCTTTGAGGAGGGGGCTGACTTCATCGACAAGGCTCTCGCACACAATAACGGCAAAGGTGAGTTTATCTTGGCCCTCTCGTGTCAGAGGGGAAAGCTTCGCTCCAGTCGCAAAGAGAACTGACAGTCTGTGTCGAACACAGCGTCTTCCTCACTTCAGTGGCTCCCGCTTGAGAGTAATTTGTCTCCACAAACTCGAGACACGAAAACGAGCTCCTCGCGCTGCTCGTCTGACGGCGGGTACAAGATTTAAGCGTCGTCTCTTAATGATTCGATCTCGGCACGCTTCTTAAATTGAAAGACGGGAGATAATCATGACGGCTAAATCCGACACACTCCTGAGCCCTGCTCCATATTCCATTATCGGATCATGTCCCTGGACGGCAGCTACAATGCTGCACACGCTGACACACCTGTAGCACCGAAGCCCGATCAACCTCGTTTGTTAAACGGGTGATGCGACATGGAAACGCGGTGTAGGACCATGATGGCCATTCCCAGTGCTCTATTATGTTACATGAGATGTTGCAGCAGCTTTTGGGGTTATTATTGTTTGTTACACGGATATGAGGCCAAATTTAAACATTTCTGACAAATGGTCCAAGACGTTGAGGAACACCTCACCTGTATTTTGTGGTGATTGCATTGGAGACACTTTTCTCTGATTGCTCTAAAACTCCTCCGGTATACCTGGAAACCCAAACGTCCTCCTCGCGCCGTCATTCTCTAGTTTGTGGTTGCACACTTTCACGAGGCTGTGATGATCCTCGAGGTCACGACGGGTAATTTTATACAGTCAGGTCAAGTTTCAAAAAATGCTCTCACTGCAGAGACGTGGCTACTATGGGGACTCACATCATCACACACAAACAGTCCCAGATCTTTCCCAGCTCTCCCAGAGCTGCAACTAAATTTAGTTGAGGGATGTGTTTAATTAGTGGGCTGTATTTCATGTCATGGATTTATTGTCAGCTCTGACACAGAAAAGCATCTTCGTCCCAGGCGGCTTGGCAAAGGTGCACCGACGCCGTGGTAAATCAGGAGCGAGGGGCGACTGTGGAGGAGAGGATGATGATGGGGGATGAAGGACTCACCTCTGCCCCGCCGCCTGCTATTGTTGCAGTTTGACTTTGCGCGGTGTCCGACATTGTCTTTGACATTTTGTGACCCGCGGTTTGAAGCTCTGAGCAGGTCGTAGGTCTGCGATTTTTAATGAGGATGTTCCCGTGTGTCCGCCATAATGAAGGCATGAGGTTAGTTTAAGTGCAGCTGTGTTTACGAGCTCACACCGCACGCTTTAAACTGAATATTATAAACAGCACGTTAAAGCTGCTCCAATCAATACTGTTGATATTAACAGCTGATCAATGACTGTGTGAGGTGAAAGGTGTCGGTCACAGTGATAAATCACAGTTACAACTCTGCAGAGCCTCGTTAAAGCCCCAAAAAGAGATTTTAAAACAGCTGGAGCTGCAGGTTTAATCATAACGTAACAACAACATCTTCACAACGTCAGCCTGGGACTAGGAATCATCTCTGTTGCAGGTTGTTTCCAGGTATTAGTCAGAGCCCGGGTCTCACAGTTTCACGGGGCTGTGATGATCCTCGAGGTCACAACAGGTAATTTTATACAGTCCGGTCAAGTTTCAAAAAATGCTCTCCCTGCAGTGACATCATCACACATCAATACAATGAGAGATCACTGAAGAAGAACCCGTCAGAACTCGGTCAGAAGCACCTCTGCTCGGCTCCATGTTGAATTTAACGCGGCTGTTCTATTTTGGACAGATGCCGCGAGCAGCCCGCGTCAATTTACACAGAGCAGCTCGAGCTGACAGGAAGCCAGACACAGAAACAGCTAGAGAATCCGGTGGATTTTCAAAATAAAATACCCTGCACAAACTGCTGGTCATACAAAAGAGAAACAAATGACCCATATTTAAACATGTAGAGTCATATTTAGAAGCACATAAACGAAAGAAAATGACCAAATCTGAGCAAGTAAACAAAGTCTGAAGTCGCATGCAGGATGGACCAAAACAGGAGATGATGATCGCAACATTTTACCTTCTTCTTCTTCTTCTTCTTCTTCTTCTTCTTCTTCGTTGAATTGTAACTGCATGAGTCATTAGCTCCAACACTTGACTGCCAAAATATAAATCTAAAACATATGTACTCATATTTTGAGCTTCAGAAACCTACGAGTGACGTCACGGACACGCTGTCTGTTCTTTATACTGTCACTGACTGAGACGACGAGGTGACGTTCCTGCTTGAGTGAGTAATCCAGAAATCCTTCATGTCTAACAAGAGCAGAAACAACATTGATCCGCGGCAGGCGAGGTGATTAGGTATTGAAGAGGTCATTTCATTGGCAGCTAACTGCTCTGGGTCGAGTACAGGCGAGGAAAGGAGAGGAGGAGATTATACAACAGAGGAGAGGAGAGGCGGGGTGAGAGGTGTTGGGATAATACTTGGAGGAGACACAGTGAGGTGTTGGGTTTCAAATAAACTGCAGAATCTGCAGATCTGACCCGAGCCCGGCACATCAGCTGCTCCGTGAACGTTGCCAAGTGAGATTCCTCACGGGAGGTTTTGGCTTGTCACTAATGAAAGTGTAAGTCAGGTAGAGACGTATCACAGAAGGCAAACAGAAAGTCCTGATTCATGCAGGTACAGATATTAAAAATACGAATGCAGTGCAGAGACGACAGACAGACAGACAGACAGACAGACTGTGTGCAGGATGTGCGTTCGCTGTAGGCTGCAGTGAACATGATTGACTTTGCCGAGTCTGCAGCAGAGGTCAGGTCTTATATTTGCATCTGCTGGCACAGAAGATGCTTCGCTAGGCAGTTTTAGTCCCGGCATATGTTCCCCAAACACTCTTACTCTTCTTTGTTTTCTTTATTCATTTGTCTCTTCTTTCTTTACTCTTTTTTCTGTGAGTTAAAAAGCAGAAACCCTGCATGTTTGTCTTCACATTATCCTCGTTTAAATCCTGCTCATGATGCTGGGAGAGTAATCGAATGTGATTAGTTAATATGCGATTAGTATAAAACAACACTTCGTACCGCTCGTAGGTTGTGGCAGCTACAAAACAACACAGGAGGTCAGATGAGTGTGTTTGGATCTCAGTCAAGTGTTTCTGTGCGTACACAGCCTGATATCTCTGATTCCTCTTTATTCTGGTATTACAGCACCACAACAACGTACACTGGATTTAAATCAGAGATATGAGGAAGCTTCAACATCCGAACTTTAAACTTTGTTAAACGGGGTGTTGACGGGGTGTCATGATGATACAGGACAGGACAAAGACAGGCATGAAGGTTGACAGCACAATAGTTTTACAGCTAATGGACAGACAACCTTTAATTCTAATCAACAAGCGACTCCAGGTGTCCGAGCTCCTCACCGTATCTCTAAGACTCCAGAGACCCGATGGAGGAAGCTCATTTCAGCCGTTTGTATCCACGATATTATTCTTTCAAGAAACCCAGTTTGATTCTTAATTTTTCGAGTCAAATTTTGAACACGATGCTTGAAAAATAGTCTGCTGTCAAGCTAAATTCCCAAGTATGAGCATGACTCAGCAAGAGTAATACGGACGTCGACTAAAGTCACCGGTGGAGGTGGAGAATATCATGTTCTTGGTGTTTTCTGCATGTTAAATGTGCATTAATCCGCCGCTGAAAACTCCTGTCTAACTCAAACTAGTGACCAGCTGTTTTTTCTACATGAAACTGTAAATTTGTGGGCTGTTTTTTAATAAATACCCCTCAGACAGGGTGGGGAAGTCAGAAAGTATTCAAAGACTGACTAACATGTTGTTGGTTTTGTGTAATGTAGAAATCTGCCTTAAGCTTTAAAATGATTTAGCATGAGACTTGGCACTCCTTTGTGGTGTATGTTGTGAAACCGGCCTTGCACCATCGTCTCATTGTCCTCTTTGTGTCCCCAGGGAAGGTGTACGTACACTGCAGAGAAGGCTACAGCCGCTCCCCCACCATGGTCGTCGCTTACCTCATGCTGCGCCACAGAATGGATGCCCGGCTGGCGGTGGCCACCGTGAGGCACAAGAGAGAGATCGGCCCCAACGACGGCTTCCTTCGCCAGCTGTGCCAACTCAACGAGAAGCTGGCAAAGGAGGGCAAGCTGAACGGGGAGGTGGGCAAACTAAAGACCAAATGAGTGCGTGAACACGAAGAGACCCTCTCCTGCCCCGTCTCCTCCCATCATGCCTTTCACAGGCTTCAGCTGCTCTCGGACGGAGACTGACCCCCACCCTGACCAAACCAGCACCCATCCGACACCCCAGGGGTATTCTGAAACACAAACATACATGCATTTATCCGTGTAGATAATTAATCCTCATGCACACACACACACACACACACACACACACACACACACACGGTCACATGCTCTTTTCTTTTGAATCCACGTCTGTCACTGCTGCTCTGGAGGTGGACACCTTGTCAGTCCTCTTCCCGCTCCTTCAAAGAGTGTGATCTCAAATACTGAAACATCCCCAACTCTTTTTGTTTTTAAACTCCACACATACACACACACACACACACACACACACACGTGCAGACGTTTCGCCGCTCGAAAGCCCGAAAGCTCTAACTTAAAGCATTCCTTCGACTCCCACAAGTTTAGACGGTGAAAACTTCACCCCTGATTTTTAAAAGATTCAAAAGAAAGCAGATTATAGCACAATCATTCCACAGTTTTCTCACTGCCGGGAATGTCAGTGATGTCTCCGCCAGCAGGAGTGCTCTATAAATTCCAGATGAACTCTTAGATATTTAAAAAATAAGTCGCAGGAAGTGAAAATCCCAAACATTCCATGAAAAAAAGCCCCTCGAGTCGATCCATCCTTAAAAAAAATTCTTTAATTCTCTTCTGCCTGTAGAGGCAGACATATATTTAATGCACAAACACACAGATGATTCACACTCTTAATGCAAGCTGTAGCTCTATGTAGCATTTCAGTCGGCATCCTCGACTCTCCGGCCTCTAGTCTGACGGCGGCGGCGTTAAATTTGTCGGTTTATCACTAAAGGTGGCATCGACGGCAGAAATAATCAGATAAATATGACGTTATTTTAGTTTGTCATCGAGCTCAGGTCGGTGTCTCGACTGGACGTCCTCTTCTAAAGATTACTCCTTCGTTCACAGTATTTCAGCAGAGCAGAACGAGACTGCGTGATCGCTGACTTCCGAGGTTTACACTTGATAAATAGACTCAGTCCAACACAACCTGCTGGATCAGTTTGTGTGTTAAAGGAAGCTCTTGCTGTGAGGACGGCGTTTGAGCCGCACAGACAAATCGATGTCTACACAGGCTGCGTCAGGTTTCACCACATGCTACATGCGAGTGTATTTTTACACCTCAGATCTATTTTCTTCCATTTTATACGTGTTACTACATTGTGTGTTTGTGTGCTCCGAGTGCAGGTGACCCACTGTACCTGAACGCACCCTGTGTAGACAAGTCAGCTCATTTTGAAATGCTGGTGACAGTCAAACAAAAACACAAATATTCACCAATCACAGCTTCATAACTGACGATTTGATGCTCGTACAAACTCGACGTCTTTGTGTTATTTTTACTGGTACCAATTCTCTAGCTCAGTTTTCTGTTGATGCTGAGCCTTAGTTATCAGATTTATCAGATCCGAAGACCTTTTCTGAAAAGCTCAGTTTTCCTGAAACGTTGAGCTGCAGTTTTAAGGTTCTTCACTCCGAAAAGTTACGTTGTGCGAAAATGTTTAAGGTTGTTCACAGTGGGAACCTTCTGTGAAAAGCTCAGCCACGAATCTCCAGATTCATCCCCTCTGCAGATCTTTACCCAAGAGCTCAGGACGGCCGGGCCACATTTTTAAGGTCTATCTGCTCTGGAGACTTTCTCCGAACAGACTGTACAGATTCATCCAAAGAGGAGACCTCTTCCAAAAAACTCAGTTTTCTGGATTGCTAGGCCGCATTTATAGAGTTCATCTACACCGGAGACCTTTTCCAAAAAGATTTATATACTCAGATTTTGTGTGAGAACTTCAGGTTAGTGTGGACAGAAGCTGCAAGATACATTTTCAAATTTAGCTGGTTTAGAGTTGGAGGTACTTTGAGCTTCTTAAATTAGAGATTTGTTTAATATTAATTAACGTTTTTAGCAGAATATCCAAAACAGACCAACGAGAACTCACCAGAATCAGCAAGACAGAAGCTGATTTTGCCGGTCTGCCGCCTTCAAACTAGAGGCCGAGTTTTGAGTTTTAACTGTCAACAGTGACGGATGCCACCCGCTTTCAACAGAAAGTTCCAGTCATCCCGCCAGAGAGTTGTCCACTGCCAATTCCCTGACACAGTCATTCGGCCGGTATCCAGTTCCACTGTTTTCATCAACACAGTTTGTCAGAGGTCCATACACAACATGTCACTCGTCTCACTCCTAAGTGTGTGTGTCATGCAGTAATTTATTATGCCTGACTTCACGCACACACAGGGTCAAATCACGAAGCCTTTTTTGGTTGTATGTACTAAAGCATTGCAATATATGTCAATACCCCATCAGATATATAGAATGTAATCACATCTTAATATGCCTATTCAGGCTGTAGTTGTTACATATAGGCAACAGTAGATCAACAGTACATTTATTTATTACTGGGCATAATACTGTAAACTAGACCTAGTGCCAGGAAGGAAGGAACGGAGTGTTCTTAAAACCTGCAGCAGGTCACTCCTCCTCCGGCGGGAGTTGTTGTTCCCACGAAAAGTGTGAGAACGGCGGAGCGTAGGCGGTTTGAGCCGGAAAAGTCAGAGCTGGACGACCACCAGCATCACTTCAACGTTGCGTTGGTGGTCCAGCGTGTCCCCACGCGGCAGATTTCTCCTGGCCTGCATGGGGCACGTCTCGGAAACTAGGTCGCCTCACCTCATTAATGGCACTATTTATTCCTCCTTTGATATATCTGTATACATATGAATATATACATGTATACTGTATATACATATTTAAGTGTTGACATATATGAATGTATGAGCAATGTGTCTATAACGTGTAGGTATCGTCAGTATGTCTTTAGTCCTTATATATCATGTTATATTTGTATATGCTCCTCCATTCTTTCTGTTCACGGTTGACTACATGTACATTAATGTTCACATATATAATGTACATGTAAAGTGTTGTGTGTGTGATTGTGATGTTTCTTATCACAATTGTGCAGAAGTTGCTTATGACAGCAGGGTTTTTCCAAGCTCAGCTGGGACGCCGAGGCATGTGATCATCGTGTTTTCTAGTGTTTCTGTACAGATTTAAGTTTCCATGGTAGTTTTTATTCTCATACAGCAAGATGCAGGTGGCAGCATAAGACGGATACGTGGATTATCCTGCATACACGACCTCGCCACGCCACCACGTCCAACTCATCCCATCACCCGTTCATTTGGCGCCACAGCTCGTCCGAGCTTCTTTAGATGAGAATGAATCGATTCTCCGGCTGAACTTTTCCATTTCAGTGCAACGTTTTCAGCTGCAACTCGCTCACAGGCAAACACATCGACTCGTTTAGCAGGCTGCAGACTGTCCACAAGGTCGAGCTGTTCAGTCAGCGTTAGGTCAGACTTTAGTCCGCTTTGAGATTAATGTCATACAGGTTTCACAAAGACTTATTTTAAGTATAGAACAATCAGTTGAAAGACGAAAACATGATTCATAAAATCTCAGATTTTATGTCGTGAGGTTTTGTATTGTTTTCTCTTCTCTGAATTTTATAAAAATGATGATCGTCCTGATCACTGAGCAGTTTGATTAGCCATCATTTGTAATTTGGACCAAAGAGTCGATTTCATTTAATTTATCAAGACTTCATGGCTCAGTCCAATCAGGCATGGCGAGAGTTCCAGCTGTGAGAAGAAGATGGTTGAAAGAAAGACTTTCGATCATAGGTAGCTCACTTCAGGCAGGATCCGGCGCCAGTTTTTCCATTTGAGTCAGTGTCATGGAACATGGAAGTTAAGAAAGCAGAAATGAGTAGTCTGTTTGTCAATTAACAGAAGATTAACTATCTATTCCAGCTTCCAGCTTCTCATGTGCATATTTAAACTGAACATCTTTAAGTTGAACAAGAAAAACATCACCTTTAGTTGTCAGATGAGTCGATAATAAAAATAATAATTATTCTCTTTGGAAGAAGCCAAATGTGTCTGTAACCATCAGTGGGAAAACGTTCTGCAGACTCGACTTTAAATAAACAGCCAGAAGAGGTGTTTTCTTTTTTATCCAGCGGTCTGATCTCATAAAATCCAATCTTTAAATAAAATCTGAAAAACATGCATTGAAATGTCAAAGTGTCGCTGTAGCCTCTGACTCATTATTGGCCGGCAGGACTCGGTAATATTATCACAGGGAGTTAGAAACGAGTGCAAACTGTCTCACTTTGAGTGAGAACATGAGCGCCGTTGTGATGCCTCTCGTGGGGGACGTCACGAAGGTTGCGTTGATTCTGGCTCCCAGCGATGGTCTCGGGTTCAGGTCGTTCCCGTCTGTCCGGCTCCCGGCTCATCATCTCATACGCTTGAAAATGTTTCAGATCTGTGCTCGGCGAATCTTCAAATCTGAGACCATTTTCAAGCAGCGCATGTGTCACCTCCTCAACATGAACCCCAAACCACACAACAATGAAGTTCGCCCTGTTCAGTAGAGGACCTAACAGAGTCTACAGGCAGAGAGAACCACTTACCTCTGTGCCCAAACATCACACCTGATACATCAAGATCGTCTGTGCCAAGAAGTGACCTCCTGTACTGTACAAAAGCCTTTTCTAAATGTTCACGATTGGCTCATTTGACTGGGGTTTCACTCATCTGCTCTACGATACTGCCCTCCTTCTGAATACACAAAAACTCTTCACAGTTTGGTATTTCTTGTTGAGTTTACATGCATTACATGTCTTTAAATTTGGGAATTATCGGGGTTTAAATTCTCCAAAAATCGGTCCAGGATGAGGGCACGTACTTTATAGCATCAACTGCCTACACCGACCTGCTTATTGACTCAATCATCGACAGTCGTGGCTCCCGAGATCGGGTCCGATAAACACTCTGTGGAAGCCGAACTAGCCATGGTGGAAGTTTTCCATCAACATTTTTGTAGCCACTCGAAAAATTACACGAATCTTCCCGAAGCGGAGATGTAAAGAAAGCTTCTACGATGGCTACGCTGCCGGCGTCACGCTCCTTTTATGCATCGAGTAACAGATAAACACTGCCACCTGCTGTTCAACCAATCAAATCGAGTTATTTTTGAAGACGCTAATGATTTATGGTGTTTGTAGCTCATGACATCGTGACTGCAGATTTTGTTCCTAAATGTGAAACCCTGTAACGTCAAGACTTCCTTTGTTTCGTTCAACAAGGTACCAGCATCATTTTGTGGGTTATACTCCAGGTACGTTATGTATTATCGAGAATGTCAAATGTGAAATGCCATTAATGTATATTGTTATATATCCTGAGTATGTAACATGCACTACGGCAGTTGTGAATTGCTGCATTTTACTGTCTTAACTGGCCTACTATATAGATAGGACATTGTTTGATATTGGATCTAGTGAGTTGAAATTGCAGATAAAAACTTTGTTTCTGATTAATTTTCTCCTCAAAGTTGATTTGTTTTGTTCAAATTTGTCCAGTTACAAGGACCTTTAAGTTGATTACGGTTAATTATTTTTTTTGCTTTTGCTAATAAAGGTTGTTTTTGTACAGTAGGAAACTCTTAAAGAAGTTCATGAAAGTGAGAATGTGACCTACTTCTCCGACGTCACCGTTAAAGGTCCGGTGTGTGAGATTTAGTGACATCTAGTGGTGTAGTTGCTGTTAGCAACCCCGCTGCCTCATCCACTCTCCTTGTGGGCTTAAAGGAGAAACTACGGTGGACGTGAAACATGCGGAATGCAAATATCTTCACAGTTTGGACGTCCTTGTTGAGCTTTAAAGGCGGTAAATGTCTTTCAATTTGGGAATTATCGGTCCAGGATGAGGGTACGTACTTTATAGCATCAACTGCCTGCACTTAACAATCACTGACAGCTGTGATTCCCGAGATCGGGTCCGATAAACACACAAGAAAATGCAAATATCTAGAGTCGGTGTTTAGTTTGTCCGTTCAGGGCTGCTGTAGAAACATGGCGGACTCTGTAGAAGAGGACCCTCGCTGTCTGTAGACATAAAAGTCTAATTCTAAGGTAACAGAAACATAATTATTCTTACCTTCAGGCGATTATACACCAACGAAAGCGTAGTTCTATAAATCTGACACACTGGACCTTTAAGCTAAACACGGTACAGCCATTATCCGTGTTGTTTTTGGACGTAACGGCAGTCAGACCTGGACCGGACGGTGATTGTACTTCATTAAATATGCTCGTTGAAAGGCAAACGAGTTACCGGAGTGGAGTGGAGGGAAGAGAGAGAGCCAGGTCACGTTTAATTAAATTAAACTGACTTTTGTTAAACGTTGGACTCCCACTCGGCGTATCTTTCTGTTGACTGACGGTTCATATCTGAACTTGATGTAATAAACTCGATCCGCCTGGTTCTCTTGAGAGCGTTCAAACAAACACCGGAAATTACTTACAAATAGTTTGGCCCAGGTGAGCTGTCACCTCCTCCTCCTTCTTCTTCTTCCTCCCATTCTGGCTTAACGCAGGAGTTTTAGCACAAACGAGCCCACTGCCCGACTCCTCCTGGAGTCCATCACACAGTCGATGTCTTCTCTCGTCCCGTAGTTGCGTTTCCGTTCGCGTATAGATGTTGCGGAGGACATTGTCGTGACGTTGGATCGGCTGTTTATGGGTATACCTACATGTATATTTGTCGTCGCCACTGACATGTCAAACATCACAACAGTTAAACGACACAGCACCCCACCCGAAGCCTTACAGTAAAGATTGATTCTTTCGATTGTTTTTTGAGTTTGTGTATCTCACTTCACACGGTAGGAAGGGACAGCTCCCTTAGCGGATCGAGACATTGTTGAAGTGCACTTGATTTTAAATTGCAATGTTATTTTTCTTACCTTGGAGAAGTCCCTTCTTTCTTATGTTTAAGAAATAAATGGCTGAGGTATTAACATCTTATCACGAGTGTCTTTATTACTGTGTGTCAGCCGAGATGTGTTTATTCTGTGAGAACAGCCGGAGATCCGACATTATAACTGTCAAACCGTGTACGGTTGGAGGTTCTGGCTTTCACCTCTTTGATATCAAGACGTCATCTCCTCCACTGGAAGTCAACGGAAGCTCATCCAGTCCCTGACGTCATGTCCTTCTTAAAGTTCGAGGAAAAGAAGCATTTCTTTTTGTCTCTATGCACTAAACATTTATTATATGGTGTGTTCTCTTGGTAACTCTGCTGTCGTTTCAGGCCCGGTCAGGTTTGATTGATCTCACCTGCTCAGCCTCGTCACTCACCTGTTGGTTATTTCCCTCATCACTCTCTAGTCTATACATACCGGTCCTTCACCACCAGCTCTCTGCCAGACTCTGTATGCCATGAGTCTTAGATTTCCAGCAGCCAGATAATTACCTGCCTGTTTTTTTGAGATAACTTTTTGAAGACTGGCTGACTGACGTCAGCGAGAAGTTTAATCTGGTTTGTGTCCGAGAGAAATAAGACATTACTCTGAGCGGTTACATTCAGCATAATGAGCATGAACTCCTCCATACACGTCACTAGAAGGAGCATCACACACAGCCATGATGTAGTACAGTAGTAGGTCGTGATTGACGTAAGTGTTGAAATAAAATCCCAAAGAGACAAAACTGAGTAAGAAATGAGGTAAATTGGGAGACGAGACAGAAAGCTTAAAGACCAACACTGATCTTGAGGACACTGTCATTCAGGATTCAACAAGAGTCGTATCTGTTAAGAATAACCCTTCCTCCTGCATTTCACATCACTAATCTGACATCCAGTGTGTCTCTGCAGCTGCTGCATGTTTTGACCACTAGGTGGAAGCAAACCTCCGTCCAAACTCTCCATTTGAAACAGCAACAACAAAAGTAGAGCTGCTGCTGCTGCTGCTGCTGCTGCTGCAGGAAGGAGAGAGAGAGAAAGCATGAAGGTCAGCTGGGAAATGACATCAAGAGCGGGAATGAGATGACAGAGAGAGCGAAAGGACGTCTGTCCAAGTCTCAGAGAGTGTTGATGTAAATGCTATTTTATGTGTCACAAGACTGGACGGAGAAAACCGGTCCCTCTCTCTTTACCTTCCGCGCTGCTCTTTTCTCTCCACGGTCTCTTGCACAAGCAATTATTGCAGACCAGCTGTGTGGTCCCTCACGGGGCCTCCAGTAAACCAGGGACCTCCACATCCACCTCCTTTACTCCGGCTGAGCTCAAACCATCGAGAATTTCAAGCAGCCGTAGTTTGAGCTAATTTGTTATCGAAATGAAAGATGCATAACTCCACATCCAGGAAAAACACGCCAGGTACGGCATTAATGAGAGGTCAGGAAGTAGCTTGAGAAAAAATGGAGGGATTATGTGTTGCAGCGGGTTATATGGGTCCCTCTATGGTGCTCATTTGAAGGAATCCAGGATGCCTTCTCATCAATAACAGCGCCGTGCTCCGCGTGATGAAGTGCCATTTATTTCAGCTATGTGCAGCTAGTTTGGAAGGAAGCGTGGAAATGTTTATAGCCGAAGCCGGAATCAAAGCAGACAGGTCACGTGGGCTTGGTGACACTTTAATTAGTGAGTCAGCTGACGGATGTTTCAGGTTTGTTTAAGCTGCGATTACATTTCAAATAAAAGTGAATTAAATTGTCGTGTTTCAGCTGAAAACTTGGGTCGTGCACGCTGAATCACCGTCTCGTTCGTATGTGATCTCACAATCGCTCATCGTGTTTGAATAATTCGGGTGGACGCTCGTGTTTGATACTTGTTTATGGGAGGGAAATGATTCATTCATCTTCATTTTTAGCCTTGATGAACTTGAATTCTTCTCCCATAATCTCACTAAATAAAATTATCAGTCGCTTTTTATTGCCAGTTGACTCATTTATCCAGTTTCCCTCCAGCTTTATGAAGTCCACCGAGTTGATTTTCGACCTCCCCACAGTCACTTCTCCTCTCCGTACTCTTCCATATGTTTGGGTTCATTAGACTACTTAAAATATGATTGCAGTCCTTAAATACGCCTATAATTCCCCGCAGCCCTTCAGCTTTCATCTTTGTCCTCAACTGTAATGGCATTTATCAAATAGAAAGCATATGATGCTCTCTTTTTAAATCCTCGTCCTAATATCCGACATTCAGAGGACGGAGAAGGGTGGAGAAGGCGGCAGGGTGAAGAGGGAGAAATGCACATCTGCGGCGCAGCGCTAATTATTAGGAAATATTGAGAACAAGGGGAGAAAAGAGAGCGCCGGCTTTGGCGCTGAGGGAGCCTCAGATCTTCTTCCAAGTGCACCGTGCCCGTGGTAGTGTTGCTTGTTTAATCTCTCGAGTGCTGTTTTACTGCACTTGTTGGTAATGTAGATCCTGCGGGTCCCGTGTTTATACTGTACATGGAGCCCCACACACAGATATGAAGGTGAAGCAGCCAAAGAAAAGACATTTAACACGTTTTTTTCTCTTGAGAAATTTGCTTGATTTTATTAATGATGGGAAACACTTGATCAGAACCAGGTGATCGCAGCGAAAAGAACAATGTCTGAAACTTTATCCATAAACTAAAACATCCTCAAAGAGCTGTGCGTCAAGAGTGACAGCGATTGCTAATACAGGCCTCGTTTGTCTTTACAGCCGCTGACTGTATAAAGGCTGGACTGCGTATCTCTTTCTGAAGAGACGTTATGAAGCTCAGTGTGTCTCCATGTCAGTAGTCCTGTTTCTTCATCTAAACAAACATCTAAACAAGCCATCTGTAACAACACCCACCTGTCAATCAAAGCGTCCATGCTCTTAATCCTGCATAACTTTAAGCCTTAATATAATGTGAACAGGTGAGTTGTATATAAATTCACCCTCAGTACAGTTGTCATGAACGGGGAAATTAGCTATAGAGACCAAAACTGTTTTTTGTACCAGGCTGTAAACATGTTTATTTCTGCTGTGAAGTTGGATATTTGAACATGGGGACTTATGGAGACTGACTCACTTCTGAAGCCAGCCTCAAGTGGACGTTAGAGGAACTGCAGCCGTTTCCACATTGGCTTTGGTAGAGCAGGTCGTCCACTTATCAAGTGATCGGTTGTTTGAGCCTGCTCTGTAAGTACAGTCCATTTACCACTATCGCAGAGCTGCACATCATCAACCATTACCATAAAATATCTGCTCATTATAAACATGCAAATGCAATAAATTGCTGCAATTGTTCTAGTCCTGTTACAGGAATTAAACCTGAGTGATGTATTTTATTTTAATCAGCTCCAGATGGGCTGCAGCACTCAATTAGTATCACCTGCTCAAAGTTAACTACCTCATATTCATAACACAGCGACTACTCGAGCTGCATAGCAGTCTACACTTCATTAATAAGAGTGTCGGCGCTTTCCAGAAATCTGTGTGTGTGTGTGCAACCTTTAAGAGAAGGTGACTTCCTGTTCATGAGGAATCATAAAGGCTGCACCTTTCTGTAGTCTGACATCACGTACAGCACAAGGATCCACCCCGTTCATGTAAAAATCTGTCTCACGGAAGGTTTTCTTGCACTACATTCATGAAGTGTGCACCCGTTCGCGTCCCACGTGTGGTCAGACTTTATGAAGAGCTGCAGCAAAGCAACATTTGTGCATTAAAAACAAAGGCTGGACTTTCTCAGGAAGCTGCACGGTGGGTGGGCTTGGAGCTCGACAGCGAGCTGCAGCACCTTCACGACGAGCCGAGACACGACCTCTTTTTTTTTTTTTTTTAAATACTGTACCTCTGCCTTCAATTAGCCTTTATTGGATTAAATACACGAGCGCTGTATTATTCTCACGTCTGTTATCTTGTGTTATTAATCTAAGAAATCTAAGTTGTGATACTCTGATACGTCCGTGAAGGTTCTCGCGGACACGGCAGCTGAGCCTGGTTGTACTTTCATGCTTAATTAGCGCACCTTGCAAAGTCAGGAAGAATGTGCAGCCTTCGCACTGAAGCAGCAGCAGATTTTTCATTCACCGCCTTCATATATCACAGCACGCTTCTGTTAATATTTTCATAAGCTCGAGCTTCAGTGCTTTGCCAAAACACTTTTCAGTCATTACTAGGCAACACTGAAAAAAGCCATAATGCATAACAAGCATACATTACCGCACACATGAGTGATGGCCCGGGCGCCGTATGAAGTTGAAAAGGTTGAATCTGATTTATGTTATTTTGGCACGCACACATATTTGCTTTAGTACCGCTCTGACACAGCTTAGAAAATTAGTATCATCACCTCCAGAGTGTAACCACACTGTGGTAAATATGTTCAGCTGTACTCGAGTATTTGTTCTGATTACATTACTTATGATCAAAAACAGCCAAACATCAACCAGGTCACCAACAGCAGTCAGCCCAGCTCGGCGTCTGTCTTTCAGCCTTTTATTTCACCAAGCTCACCAACCACTAAAAGTCAGTCCCAGATTTACTCGTTCCAGTTACGTTTCCCACTCGCCCAGCTCCGGTTCTGGCACGACACTCGCTCCACTCCCCATCAGCATGAGTCCTTAACCTGTAAACCTCCTCTTCTTTTTCTTCCCAATGGTCCAAACCTCCTGTGGTACAAACACTAACTCTCCTCCCGGTGCTCTGAGCTCACAGTATGGCAGCCCGGCTAACAAACCAAGCTAACAGCAGCTACATTTGGCAGCAGTTTACCTTACTGTCCCTGTAGCACAAAGTTGCACAGTGAGGAGACGCATACAGTGCAAAGTGCCACCAACATTATTTACAATCTGTTATTTTATGGCTTAAAAGTTACACAAGTGATTGCGTCACTTCACGTAATCTAACAACAGGAGCTGTTAGTTGATCTAAAAACATCCCAGACATAGGTGCTGATATAACGGCTAACTCGCCGGGCTGCTGTGTTGCTGTATGTGAGATAGCAGTCTACTTTGAGTCGTGAATAATTTGTTGGGTGATTTCTCTCACTGCTAAGAATAGCACCTGTGGCCGGCTGGCAGGCAGGCAGCGTGCTGGTGGTGAGCGGTGTGCTGAGAGGCTCGGGCTGGTTAGCAAACAGCTTAGTGTGGTCTCTGAGGTCCAGCCAGGCTAGTTCCCACAGTTCCTACTACTTGGCTTGCGAGGCTGTTTCAATGGGCGTACTTTCTATTTTGATGATTCTCTGAAAAGCCTTAAGACAAACAATGGAAATGGCTGCAGTCTGATTTATAACAGCCAGGGTTAAATCTCCTGTTTTCATGCGGCGAAACCACATAAAAGATCAGAGTGGAAGAGGAATCCCACTTTGGACTTTAAGGCTTATCATGTCTCTGCTTCAGCTCGACTGGAGGAGTCGGTCACCTCCCCGTGACCTCCTGCTCTAGTGAAGAAACCCATCATGGCTGCCAGCAGACAAACAATTTGTACTTTGAGTTAAAGTCCGGATGAGAGAAATAAAAATCACTGGAAACATCCCGAGCTGTAATCCATTTTACAATCTTTATAACATCTTCCGTCACTCTCCGCTCTCTCCTTAATCCGGTGCATGAAAACAAAGCAGAGTGTTACTTTATTCTTGTGCAATATCAACTGAACAGTGATAAATTCTTTTTATTATACGCAAATGCACAGATATGGTTTGGAAAGGAGTGTGTGTGTGTGTGTGTGTGTGTGTGTGTGTGTGTGTGTGTGTGTGTGTGTGTGTGTGTGTAGTTGATAAATCGGTTGTCTGAGCAGTTGGAAAGCGAGCTCTGGTATTCTCCACAGTGGGATATACAAAGTGATACAGAGCAGAGCCACTGTCAATAATGAAACACTTTCAAACAGGTCCAGGGTCAATGCGCGGCAATTGATCAACGTTACAGCGCGCTTTGTAGTCGCTGCCGAATTTTAGATTCTTTACACATGTATGAATCATGAGCGAAATTAAAATATAAGCACGAGAATGTTTTCGGAACATCGGCAACATTTTTAGTTTCCGAGTGTAACCACACTTCAGCTGTACTCGAGTATTTGTTCTGATTACATTACTCCTGATCAAACACTAGCGAGTCGACAACTTTGCTAACATCAACCAGGTCACCAACAGCAGACACAGCAGCCAGCTAATATTACTGACTAGTCCAACAGCAGTCAGCCCAGCTCGGCGTCTGTCTTTCAGCCTTTTATTTCACCAAGCTCTCACCAACCACTAAAGGTCAGTCCCAGATTTACTCTTGTCCAGCCGCTTCTTGCTCGCTCACTCTCTCCTTTTCTCTTCTTAGCTTCCTCCGTCAGCGTCCTCTTCACTCTCTCCTCCTCTGCCATTATGTCCATAGAGGCTGTTGAGCCCGGTTCTAGGTTTTCAGGCTACATTCCCCTGAAAACCTCTTCTTCCGTCTGAAACTCCTCTGGTACAAACACTAACACTCCCCCCGGTGCTCTTAGCTCACAGTCCGGGCAGCCCAGCTAACAAACTGAGCTAACAGCAGCTACAGTTGGCAGCAGTTTACTTCACTGTCCATCAGGAAACTCTGTAAACTCCCTCGCTGTTTAAAATGACAGAAGTTAGAATACTAGTTCAAGGTTAGGAGAGGAAACAGTCATGATTAGATATTTACTCGTGGATGTGCAGCCTGTGCTGCGACATGTAAAATGTTAGTGGTTCACACTGTCTAATTTATAAATAGAGCTAAATATATCCAGAAGTGCAACGACTTGCAGATACAGTATGATACAATCTAACATTTGAAATGCACAAACACTTGGATATGCTGATAAATATCTTCGTGTATACGTACGACCACAGGATTTCCTGCTTTGTAACTCGATCTGCGCTCTTTAGCTTAGATTTGTCCTGTCACATGTGATTCATTCTTGCACTTTTGAAGCCTAATTTGTTCGTAGGAATTTGGCCAATTTGTTCTTAGATATAGAGCGAGCACAAAACAGTGCATGCCAACATGTTTTGTAATGTATCTTCCGGCCCAGAGGGCCCATTTTACACAATTGTGGTACACTCTGCATCATATCTAGATCATTTAATGTGTGTCAGATGTAGTTCAAGTACAAGGAGTTTTTAACTTGTTATGAAACAGTCTCGAACGGATACCTCTAAATGAACTACACAAACGAGCAAGAACATGGAGAATATAGTTATTCTGAATGAGACACCCCCCACAGGTTTCTGAAGAGCCGTTTTGAAGCTCGGCGTGGCGGCTCTGGCCACCGTCAGCTCCTGGTTAGTCACATTAGCCAGGCAGAATGACGCCTGGTTGCCCAAATAAGCCATCTCTAACAACACCCACCTGTCAATCACATTTGAACATGGGGACTTATGGAGACTGACTCTCTTCTGGAGCCATCTGGGCCGTGAAAACCCATCTAGAGTCATTGCTTTGGGTTTATCCTCCTAAAAGTCCCCATCTTGAAGCAACATGGCAGCTCATTATGATGAATTTCGCTGATCTGCAGCATCTACAGACATAAAAGTCTCATTGTAAGTTAACAAAAAACAAAGATTCCTACTTTCAGGTGACTACACATGAATGAAAACAGTCATGCATGTTATATTCTGTAAATACAGGCCTCTAAATCTGACACACCGGACCTTTAACTTGCTGATTTTCTGGAAATTCTGTTAAATGTTGGATAGAAACCTGTCTATGCTTACTTTCTGTAATTTTTTTGTAAAGACACAGGTTTTACGTGTTTAATCCCCTAACACTGGGTATCTATATTAGTGCCAGTAGAAATGCCAAAGCAATATTTTTATACCTTACCTACTTTATTTAACAAAAGGAGCCAAAGTTGTCAAAAGTTGTCTAAACAATGTACAAGAACTTTGACTCAATCGTCTAAAATTGGCAAAATTTCGACGTGCGAGTGAGTAAACCAAATTATGGAAAAGGGAACTGCCAACTTTAAGTACCAACCTCTCCTCAGACCTGATGGAAATTTTTCTTTTTCAACAGTGTCTGCAAAACACCATAACATAGTATGTGAGCATGGTGAATTAGACTTTTTAATACATGGCAGGGTCGCAGCAATGAGTCGCCATTTGGTCCAGAGCAAAAAAGAAAAACACTCTCGCTCACATTCATAAAGCTTTTACTGTAATATCTTCATGTGGAAAGACGGAGCTTGAAACGACTTTGCATAATTGCGTCGGACACGTTATAAATAATTCACCGTCTCAAACACAAGAGGTTAAACACTGCAGACTTTCACTGTAACAATATCTCCTTATTTACTTTGACCGGGGAAATTAGTCTGTAACCTGTGCGATCAAGTAGTTAACAAACTTGTACGATGAATCACAGCAAACACGAAGCATGACGAGCTGGAGAGGTTTGTTTATTGTCCATTTCCGTTAAGATTGCGCTGCGCCATCCCTTTGCAGCGCCATGGAGGCTTTCTTCCAACCTGGTGAGCATCTGATTGTTATTTGGGCCTCATTGTACTGTTATCGTGATAAAAACACTGTGCTGAAGCCCAAAGGGCTCTTTAAAGAAACCCAAAGAGGTCTAAATTGAGACTGTGACTGACATTGGTCGCGATGTCGGCGAGAAGGCTGTAATCAGAGCTGGCTTTGTGTAGACAGTGGGACCATCCATCGCTCACTAAAAAAAAAAAAAAACCTGGCACGACCTCAGAGCTGCAGCCTTAAACACAATAGGAGGACATGGCTGTCTGCTCTACTTACTTCAAGACCTCTTGGCTCGCGAAATGAGAATCATGTTCGACTTCAGAGTTCGTAAATGTTACAACACAATCAATACTTGTGAACACGAACCACCCTCGCCAAGATTCAGACACAGGTGGACTGGCTTCTCAATAACAGGGCTCATAATAGAGTCGAATGTGAGAGACGCAGTATAAATGTCGACACACCCTGCTTCTTATTAGACGTCTAATTAATCTGTTTACGTCCTGTGATTTATCACCCCCAGCCTCCCGCTGCTGTAAATATGGACAGCTGTACATGTGTATTTGTTACGATTACATTACTTGACACAAGTTGATAACTTTGCTAACAGCCAATCATCAAGCAAGGTCAACAACACAAGACGTAGCAGCCAGCTAAGCCTTTAATTTCACCAAACTCTCGCCAACGACTAAACGTCAGTCCCAGATCTGCCTCTGACATTATCTCCGTACAGGCTGCTGAGCCTGGTCACATTGCTCACTTGCCCAGCTCCTGTTCTGGCACGACACTACGAGCTAAATATGCTAACACGATAGCAGTGTTAGCTTATTTTGCTGCCTCAAAATGGCAGTTAGCTAATTGTTTTACAGCCCACAAACTCCCCTCTCATCACGTTAGCTACTAGCTGCTGGAGCTTTTATCAGCTAAAGACAACTATTTACTCTTTAAAACAACACTAAAATGAGTGGTAATTGGCTGTGTAATCATCATTTGGTCAGAACATAACTCCAAATAAATGCTAATGCGTTAGCAGCGTTAGCTTGATTTGCTGCCTCAAAATGGCAGTTAGCCAACTGTTTTACATGATAAATTTGCTAACACGTTAGCATTGTCACTCCAAGCCTCCTGAATGTGTAAATGGGCTAAATTTGCTAACGCGTTAGCAGCATTAGCTTGATTTGCAGCGCCGAAGTGGCCAAAAACGAATCAATTATCGCCAAAACCTTTAAAATGATACATATATTCAGATTTACAACATTTCCACACGTTGTAGTGTTTCTTTATATGTCGTGAAGGAGAAAAGAATGATGGTGTTGACTGACCGACGTTATTTAAGCCTCATCTTACGATGTCATTATTTTAATTTAGCGTTGTGCCCGTTTACGTCCACCATTTTGAGTTTTCCGATAGACAACCAGATGGCCACAGCTGTACAAACCCTGATTTAAGGCTTGTATAAAAGTAGATGGACCATGAGGAGGATGTATGATTATGGAAGCTGCCTCAAATGAATGGGTACGAGATGTGTCAAAGCAGTGATATTGACTGAGATATAAGGGATTTTCCACTTTTACATCCACATTTTTTAATCTTTAAAGCTAATCCTGTGACTTGCCTCCGCGTGTCCGCGTCCGCGTTAACAGGCGGACGTTAAAATAATGATTACTGTGATGCTAATGAACTCTAATCCTGTCATTTCCCCTCTGAACTAGGTTTGTTTATTCTCCCTCAAGAGGGCAGTGTTTGAATGAAAGAGCCTCCATCTGTCAGCACTCATCACATCACTGACCTGAAGGATGCCAAGAACTTGAAGCAGAGCGTACACGAAGTCCGGATTATTTTATTCAGACCAGACACTAAATATATAAATCCACATAAAACATTAGATAAATTTAAATCGCGTACACGACACATGGTGCAGGAGGAGAGAGAGAGAGAGAGGAGGTGATGAAGACTGAAGCTCCGATGGGAACGTCTCTCCTTCGTTTGATGGATGATTAATCAGAGGAATGGTGTGAAGTGTGTATCAGACATGCAGGGGGAGGAGGTGTGTGTGAGGAGGTGTGTGTGAGGAGGTGTGAGGAGACGCAGTCCAAAATAAAGGCCTGTATGTTTCACATGTAATGCTGCCGACGTCATTAAAGGAGAGAAGCTGCAGACATGGTGAGACCAGCTGCTCCTCTCGCCTCCTTTTTCTGTCTTCTCCTTCGTCTTCCTCATCACCCTCCTGCCTCCTCCTCCCCCCTTTCACATTTTCTTCTCTTCTCCATTTTCCTCACTTCATCTCTCTCTCATCTTGTACATCGTCTTCCTCCATCCTTTTCTCCCTCTTACTTCCACTCCTCTATTTTCGTTTCCTCCTCTCTTTCACCCTGTTTCTCCTCTTTTACTGCTTCTCCTCTTCCACTTCCCCTCTACATTCTCTCTCCCCTATATCTTCATTCCTCTCTTCCTATCTATCTTCTCCCCTCCTCTTTCTTTCCTTTCTTTTCATCTCATTTCCTCCTTTCTTCCTCTCCTCTCTTCTATCCTCTTTCTTCCTCACCTCTCCTTTCTTCCACTCCTCTCCTCCCTCCTTCTCTCCTCTCTTCCTCTCCTCTTCCTCTGTCCTCTCCTGTCCTTTCCTTTTTTCCTCTCCTCCTTCTTTGAGTCTCTCTCTCTCTCTCTCTCTCTCTCTTTTCCTCCTCTCCTCCTTCTTTCTGAATGAATCTCTCTCCTTCTCTCCTCTCCTCTCCTCTCCTCCTTCTTTGAGTCTCTCTCTCTCTCTCTTCCTCCTCTCCTCTCCTCTCCTCTCTCCTCCTCTCCTGTCCTCCTTCTTTCTGAATGAGTCTCTCTCTCTCTCTCTCTCTCTCTCTCTCTCTCTCTCTCTCTCTCTCTCTCTCTCGCGGACCCTCCCACTCGGTGTAAGCACTTAATTGTCAGTCTTGACGGAAACTCTCGTGCTTAAATAGCGCGCGCCTCTCACTGAGGGTTGAAGTCACTGACGTGTCTAACCGGACATCTCTCTGTCTGTGTCTCGCGCGTGTGTTTCGGTGTGTTCCACGGTGCTCGCGCTCTCTCTCGCTCTCTCTCTCTCTCTCTCTCTCTCTCTCTCTCTCTCTCTCTCTCCGTTACCTGTCCTCGGTCCACCATGCAGGTGTCTGTGGCGCTGCTCGTCTCCAGCGCGGCGCTGCTGCTGCTCCAGGGATGCTGCACGGCCGTGAGGGGATGGAAGGTACTAAAGAACGACGCCACGGAGATTTTACCGGAGTACAGAGACAGCACGCGGACAGCTCAGGACGAGGCGGCAATGCAGCCGACCGACAACAGCAACAGCAACAACAGCAACAGCAACAGTATGAATAACAGGCCGAAAAACGGCGGGAGGACCGCAAACACAGTCTCCTATAGTGAGTATACATTTAATAAGAAAACACTTAAAAGAAGAAGAGTTAAATTTAAATTTAATTTTAATTAAATATTAAAATTATGATTTTATTTGAGCAGTGATGCGTTCAACAAAAATGATGCGTTTAGGCGCAAAGAGGCCTCCAGCGTGTGTGAGCGTTAAAATATCTAATTTAACCAACAACGACTGCAGATTTATTCAAATTTCAGCTCATCACATTAAATATATTTAATTACTTAGATGAAATAAATTGATCTGAGTGTCTGTGCGGCACCAATCTTTAATTTAACACGTCAAAGATGTAAAATAAATGTAAGTTTACTTGTTATTAAACGTCAAATTTAAAGCTATAAATTAAACTTTGTGACATCTTTTTTTTTTAAATGGAGAGAACCACAAATGTAAACAAACACAACCTGCTTTTCTCTATATATTTACACACATTTCTTGATTTAAGAGCAGCTCTGCTGTGTGTGTGTGTGTGTGTGTGTGTGTGTGTGTGTGTGTGTGTGTTTTCCTTTGCTTAATCTTTTGCCAAAGTTGAGGGTGATGAGAGGCGCTCAGACATTCTTGTGGTTTCTTCTTCTACACAACCTAAAGTGGAGCGTACACACACACACACACACACACACACACACACACACACACACACACACGTCAGGCCTCTCTTTTTATTTCATACGTTGTCTTCCAGGTTGTTTCCGTCTCTCTTTATACTATTAGTCGAGCTCTACTTACACCATAACTATTTGATTGCAACAACATGTCTCCCAAATAGAGAAAACCTCAGTTTGTTCATCGTGGAGGGGTTAGAGTGTCTTTTCTTTTTTTTGGGGGGGGAGGTTGGGAAATTGCTTTTTAAACGCAACATTGCCTTTTTGTGAATGATTCCCACCTGTGGTGAGTAAAGGTTCTCATGGATTCAAGATGGGTGGGTGCAATATTTCTGACAACTTAGCCTCTCAAATCGCAGATGATTGATTCGATTAGAAGATCCGCGGACTGATATCCGAGGAGAGGAAGCTTTGTGCTCGTTTCAGTGTGTCGCGTCTTGTTTTCACGCAGGATAAGCAGCGTATGTGCCGAGTCTCACGTACAGATTATTCTCCTCATCCATCTCTTAGTTTTTTTTGTTTTTTTTTTGTACCACCGCCTGGCCTCCGTCCTAAAAAATGTATCTCTCACCAAGCGAGCCCACTCACGCAACGATAACAGTAGTCTAAGTTTGTTTTTCCATCATCGGTAATGATTTTTTCAGGGCTGAAGGAAGTGAAACACTCATTGAACAAGACAACCTGATTTTTTTTTTTTTTTGGTTTGGTTAATTGGTTTGCAAACCGCTGCCCAGTGCGTGCTGCTGCAGAGATTGTATACTCATGTGGTCCCTTCAGCGGCGGCCACAGAATAACACAAGATCAGGTTCTCATGGGGGAGAGAAGGAAGTCACCTCACATAAATCCTTTGTTCAGCCCTTCTTACAAAGAAAGCCACAGAGGAAAACAGATCCCTCTCCGAGTGTATCATTTCTTTAACCGACAGTTCCTTTTTGCCTCTTTTTAACACACTGCTTGTAAAAAAAAAAAAAAAAAAAAAAAAAAAAACAATAACTCATGCGTACGGCTGTTAAAAAGCCGAGGCTGAAACATCGGATTACAGGCCGAGCGCGTCGCCTCAGATCAGTCTGGCAGATGTCCAGTTTGTGCAGAGTCGTACAGTTGCAGCCGCCTTAAAATATCCAGACAGCTATTTACTCCTCCATCACCACATACATTTCCTGAGGGCTGAAACGCACGCATGCATCTATGCCAGCGTTTTTTCCTTCTTCCTCCGGCCCCCCCTCAAAAAACTCCATTAGGTTTGATTGAGCTGTTTAATGACCCTCTGGTCTGGATTTGCTATCAGCTGATTGCTGCCAGCTGGATTTCTTTGTCAGAGCCCCTTCGTCGTCGTCTTCGTCAGCTAATGATCGGACCATGAATCAAAGCTCTCATACTCTGAGCTCATTGGCTTACAAATGTACAAATTGTTGCATTAAGTTGAATTTCTAAAAGCGCTCCGAGCTCCCTGCTCCGCGTGTAACGCAATAGGTGAGCTGACGCTGGAATAAGACGCAGCTGCAGCGTTGAAGAGGTTAACCTGCTTCGATGTAAAGTCTGTTCCAGCGTGCGGCGCTTCAAAGTGTGTGTTTTGGTCCGAAGCCATGAGTGTAACTGTGATATCCTGCTCTTCAACCCAGGTGCCTCGGAGCTGAGCTGCAGGGAGCTGCGTTCCACCCGTTATATCACCGACGGATCTTGCCGCAGCGCCAAACCCGTCAAGGAGCTGGTGTGCTCGGGCCAGTGCATGCCCGCGCATCTCATGCCGAACTCCATCGCTCGCGGCAAGTGGTGGAGGAGTAACGCCTCGGACTACCGCTGCATCCCGGCTCACTCCCGGACGAGGAGGGTCCAGCTGCAGTGTCCCAACGGCAACACTCGGACTTACAAAATCCGCGTGGTCACCTCGTGCAAGTGCAAACGCTTCAGGCCCCACCATAACCAGTCGGAGGCCAAGGAGGTCCCGAAGAGGCAACGCAACAAGAAGCAGCACAGTCGTTCGCCTCAGGACAGGAGCAAGAACAACACGCCGTTGACGGGCAACTCGTACTGATGCTCCTCTTTGAGCATCCACACACACACACGCACACACACACTACACACGACACACCAAACAACATGATATCTCCTTCGAATAGGGAGGAGACGCAAATTCAAAGAGAGCGAATTCATAAGCTAACTGCTGGGCTGGTTTTAAGTCTTTATGTTTCAGCCACTTTCAGCATTTTTTGTGAACTTTGCTTATTTGCATGAGTCAGAGCTGGTCAGGAGATGTAGCACCGTGTCGGACAATACGAAACAAGTATCTGATCACCCCACAAAAAAAACAGCAACCCAAAAACCCTCCCTGAACTTTGGCTCTGTCCTCCGCTCAAACAGATTTCATTTAAAGCGTA
This sequence comes from Protonibea diacanthus, assembly GCA_028641955.1. NCBI lineage: Eukaryota > Metazoa > Chordata > Actinopteri > Sciaenidae > Protonibea > Protonibea diacanthus. The sequence continues at coordinate 19,672,466 of CM053996.1, read as the reverse complement.
ATGAGAAGTCCTCCCTGCGGCTGCGAGCCCCATCTGTGCAAACATCCAGCGGATGCGGAGCCGCGACGCTCCGCGGCCCCCCGTTTAAAGCTGAAAAGGTGTATCCTCACTCCAAAGTGGTTGTAATCCATCTCCTTTTGGCCGTGTGTGGAGGAGATGGTGGCAGCTCTGGGGGCTCCGACCGTGGGATGTCGACAGGTTTTTGAGAGGCGCTGGCCTGCTCTCTGACAGCACACTAAAGGCCTCACTTGTCAAGTCGGGCCCCTACGGCACGTCTCCACGCCGCAGCAGCAGCCCCGACCAGGCCTGTCAGTTACAGTAGCGCCTTTCCCACGACTAGATGCAGAGAGTCAGCGGGGTGGGGAGCAAGTTTTGTCAGGACTAACACCACCACGAGTGCACCGGACTGTCCTGTGACTCCTCTTAATTACTTAAACGAGCCCATTCCTGTTATTTGAGTCATAAAAAGCCATTTCCTTCAAGATGTAGTCAGTTCCTGTTGTGCTGGAGTCACACACATACACAGAAAAAAGTGCACATGTGTGTAGGAGGCATCAGAAAATGGTGCGTGGTCGTGTTGTTACCTAAGGGGCAGAGCGTTCTCCAGCACGCCCACACCGGAAAGCTTTTTTTTTTTTTTTTTTTTGTAACGGGCCAAATCGAGCAGCGATCGACCATCCAGCAGCTCCTCGCTCCCATTCACACTCTGCTGCTGCTCGCAGGCTGTAAATAAACTCAAACAGGAAACATAGGAATTAAAAATAACATAAATGAGAACAATAATTTATGTATTGAATCCGGCGAGGAAGAGGAAGTGGCGATACCCAGTTTGTCTTGTCAGCCTCCTTCCTCAGCCGTGCCTCCTCATGAAGAATACTCACCATGTTTCCACATATTGTCAGCTCCCCCGTTGTTTTTCCGCTCATATTGCTTCCTGATTTTTTGGTTTTCTAAACTGTTCTGACAATGTTTGCTTCCATTTTTTTTCTCCCCCGATTGTAAAGTTTGAAATAGCAACTGGAAGAGGCTTTTTTGTTTTGTTTTGTGGCGTGGCGTGGCGTGAGCTCGGAGCCGTGCGATGCATAACGTGATTGTACATATCATACCTGTGTGGTCTCCTGCAGTGGCGCCTCCTCGCTTTGACGAGGTGGGGAGCAGTTAAAGAGGAGCAGGGAGGGGAGGGCTGTTTCCATGCAGACACAAAGAAGGACTGTTATAAAGAATGAACTGCATATTTATTTTTTATTTCCACATTTAAATTATTTATGCAACCTTTTTGTAGTAAATGATAGCCATTATTGTCATATAGTATGATAGAGACTTTGGAAATGAAATACTGTACAGTACATGAATAAAGTAAAGGCAGATATATTTGAAACAGCTGTCTTATTTGTTATTATTCTTATTTAATTTTAAATAAGCATATAAACATTTAATAGATGGTTTATAACACCTTATAATACAGCTGTAAGCAGATATAAGTGTTTATTAACTCCTATGTGCATCCAAACATAGTTGTAATATAATAAATGTCCTTATTCATGCTTATAAGGACTTTATGGTGTGTTATAAACCATTTTTAAAATGTTTATATTGTGCCAATAAATGCTAAACGTGTTGGGTTAAAGTAAAGTTACCGTGTTGCCTTTACTTGCACGTGCTTTCTGGGGAAAATCTCAAAAAGAAGAGTCGACACACGATTGAGATCTCGGCTCAGTCACAACACCAACACCGACATTTCTTTGTTTACGAGGGTGGACACGAGCCACATTCATCATTCAACATCATTCCTCTCCATCGAGAGTTCACAGCGCATCCGTCTTTGCTTTATTTGACAGCTCCGGGGATGCTCGTCCTATCTGGAGCAACATATAAACATTTATTAAATGGTTTATAACACATTATAATGTAGTTTTAAGCAGAGTATACAAACACAGCTGTAATGTCCTAAAAGAATTAAAAATGTCCCTTTTCATGTTTATAAGTACTTTATAATGTGTTATAAATCACATATTAAATATTTATATTATATATAAATACTAAACTACATGCTTTCTGGGGAAATCTCAAAATCTTGTAGGTCTGTGCAAAAAAATTCTTGTTTGGTTTGTCAGTTTTTGCAAAAGAACAATAACAACACCAACGCCAACATTTCTGTTTACGAGGAGCCACAGCTGTCATTCAACATCATTCCTCTCCACTGCACGTTTGAGAGTTCAACCTTCTTCGCTGTGGATGTTTGTCATATCTGGAGCAATATATAAACATTTAAGTGATGGTTTATAACACACAATAATGTAGTTAGAAGCAGATATAAGTGTTTATTAATGTCTCCTAAGTGCAATTTAAAATATGTCTTCATATCACAGCATCTAAAAATGTCTGTATTCATGCTCAAGTGCTTTATAGTGTGTTACAAACCATTTATTTAATGTTTATATTGTGCTAATAAATGCTACTAACATGGGAAGTTAAACTAAAGTTACCGTGCTGCCTTTACTTGTACCTGCTTTCCTGGAAAATCTCAAAATTTCTGGATATCCTGCAAAGAAATTCAGCCAATTAGGAAGATTTGCCACGGTTTGGATTGTCAGCACAAGAAGAAGATTCATGATAGAGATCTCGGCTCAGTCACAACACCAACACCAACATTTCTTTGTTTATGAGGGTGGATGCAAGCCACAGTCATCATTCAACATCATTCCTCTCCTTCCCTGAAGGCTTCGGAGAACGCATCCTTCTTCGCTTTATTTGAGAGCTCTGTGGATGCTTCTCATGTGTGGACCGCGCTGGGCCCACCGCAGTCCTTCACCGAAGCTTTTGGACTCGTCAGAGCGGAGTTATGCAATCCAGGCAGAGAACTAAATGAGGTGTTTACGCTAAGTTTTATCTGCGATGTAATTTTTAATTACCGGGACAAGAGCTCCCTTAGAGGGCCAGATAAACTCAGTGTAAACACAAAACATAGGATCGCTGTGGCAACTGTGAGCCGAGCACTCGTCTTTTGTCGTGCCAGTGGAGAACAGTAGATATTAAATTTCACTACGTCACCCATAATGTGCAGTCATTATGTCATTTTCAAGCCCTGCTTTCCAGGAGAGAACAGACATGCCATGCTTCCACTCAGCATGGAATAACTTTCCATGCAGTCCCAGTCAAGAACACATACTTAAGAGCGCTTCGTGAGCGCTGCCTAAATATATTGATGCTGACAAAGCATCTGCCCTGTGTTACTGCGTGCATACACGACCCGCGAGTGACCCGTGAAGACCTGGGGAATAACCGAGGTGCACGAGAAGTCAGAGATGATCTATTTCCAACAAATGCAACAAGTCTACGACACTTCGCTCAAGGCCCCCCGATGTAAGTGTCATCATGAAGTTTTGAATACCAGGTGCAGAAGTCCCCGAGGATCGGCGCTCTGTGCGAGAAACAGGACTTAATTAGGTACACACAACGCCAAGAGTTCACAAACAGTTCCTGGATGACTCATTGCCTCTATAAGGAATATTTATAGAACTGACATACTGACCACAATAAATGATAACTGACTTCCTCTGTGTGAAATGTGGGAGTCGGTTCTTTGTGCACGCTCGAACCTTATCGTTCGATTCCTTAAAGATGACGAACGTTTCCCAGCAAACTTACGAATCGTTCCTCCGTTTGAACTCGTAAAAAACGGAGCTCTAAAAAACGTCTCCGAGACTTGTTGTTTAGCACATTCATAAAGCCAGAGAGTTGTCTCGAAGGCAGCCTCTTGAACGTCTTAGGCAACTGTCAACACAGACTTAACTGATGTGCTGCCAGCTGCAGAAGAGACAGTCGAATAAAATAGTCTGTTTATGATCTGCAAAATAAAAGAGATGCTTGACTGATGTGTGTGTGTATTTCTGCCAGTGCTATCGAGTCTAAAAGCTAAAAAGCTTCTTCTGCAACCAGTGGAAACTGACTTGAGGTGACATTCATAGCATGTGAAGTACTTCACTCACATGCCAAAAGCTAACCCCTATAAAAGTCTTTTAAAGTGCTGTGTGTGTTTCTGGTCAGCTGCCTGTGCAATTCAATTGCTTAACAATGTTGCAGGCTGTCCAAGACGTTTATTGAGATGGAATATATGTAGCAAAAACACATAATATTCAGACTTTCGTCAAGGATTACATGAAGGCAAAATGATTGTACACCCCGGTAGTTTCACCTCCGTTTCCTTCCTGCCAAACTTTTTTTTTTTCTTTTTCCAGGAGCGGATATTATTGCTCAAGTCAAACACATATGGACGATGACAGATGTATTCGGAGACGGATGTTTGTGCTCCTCCGATCACTCCCTTATCAGGTCATGAGCGCTAATAGCTTAAAACAAATGGAAACCAGAAGACGTGCCTGGCTGCCCGAAGAAGAATGAGGAACACGGAAAAAAGCACAAGTTCCACTAATTTTGTGTTCCTCCGAACGACGGCAGGCTTTGGAAAGGTGGATAGTGTTTTTCCTGCGAGGCCGAGAGTGTAAATCCTCAGCAGGGAGACGCCGGGGTCAGGACAAGATGTCCTCCTGGGTTAACTTTAGAAAAGTGATTCATGCTGAAACAGACGACGTGGAAGAAGGTGACACTTTCTTTGTTTTTTTAGCAGAGATGGACAGTAGCGCCGTACGGGTCAGGGGCTTCCACTGAGCCATGTAAGCCTCGGTCTCTCAGCTGAGGCCAGGCATGTAAGAGAGGCAAGCCAACCATATGTGCTCAGGACAACAGGAGGTGCAGGCGATAGGAAACAGCGCTGTCAACAAACAATTCTAAACAACCACAGCAAGCCCCAAGGTTCTGGAGGCAGAATGCATTTCCTTGCTTAATCATCGCCTTATGGACTTTGTGTCTGGCAAGAAACATCCACGAAAATATCAATCCGGTGCAGATATTTCAGCGCTCGATTAAAGAAGCGTCGGGCATCTTTGGTAACGCTGCAAAAGTTCAACTCAAGACGACGTGGTGTGTTATTCTGTGAAGGCCAATTTAACACATGTAGCATCAAGAGTTTACACAACCTGTCAGACGGTAATTAGCCTGAGGTCAACGCGACTGACGACTCAAGGAAAGCTGACACAAGCAAGGTCGGCTCGTCCGCATACAAAAGCAATTAAAACGTCTGCGCTTGACACGTTGTGTGCCGTTTCACGTAGAACAGTGAGGCTGCAGATATCCATTTAAAAAAGCATCAATATATTTTCTCCTGCCAATATAAAGAGCTTTCTAGGTTCGGCGCCAGAAGTTAGAAAACTCCGACAAGACATGACATGACATTTATAACAGCACTAACAACCAGAAATCCAGCCTTGGAGCCGAGCCTTTCTCAACATTATGTCATGGCGGCTCGCTCCATATGTCTAGATAAGGATGGTAGTGTTTATATAATATTTCTGTTTTCTTGGCCGCCTCTAACAAACAGCATTTCCCACAAGCCTTTGACCTTTTGCAGGCTAAATGTCACAGCTTGACTGAAGAGGCGCGGGGGTCGCGATTAGCTCAGACGTGTCTGCAGCAGCGGGACGGAGAGGAACGAGCGCCGTAAAAGTTTTCAGATATGAGAGATTACAGCTGTGAAATCAGAAAATGACTTTAATAGAGAGCTTTGGTGAATTTTATAGATATCGACAAAACCGAGTTTCGATGACGTAACCCGCGTTGCCATGCTTGTAAATTTCCGTGGGAGCTGTAGTTATTTTCTAATCTGTGTTTGAACGTTTCATAACTGCTGCAGTCGAGCTAATTTGTTTTTCAAATATGTAACACGAGAGACGTGGCTCATTTTTTTTAGAAGGAGAGACGACTTACCGAAGCTAACAGACGACGAGACTTTGTTGTTTTGATTAAATGTTGTTGCAAAAGTTTCAACAGTTTTAGACATTTTTAGGAAAATAACTGATAATTCAGTCTACTGCTGTAGTTGCATTAAGTGACATTCTTGCACTGAAAACTTCCCATAGTACACTTCTACGTAGTATTTCAACAGCGTAGTGTATTCTCAATTCGAGTACAGCACTTACCGGAAAAGTAATCACAATATTTTACCACTTTTTATTATTATTATCTCCTCAGCTGCAACATTTATTTGCCAAAATATGAATATAAACATATTTACAACTTAAGTTTGTTTATCGGGGTATAAACCGAAGCTGCTTCCTCAACTGTCATTCTGCTACGTAGCCAAGATGGTACAAACCAAAAGTACTCGCAGTACACTGCATGTTGCCATTATCTGCAGTGCAAACACATTTAAATACTCAAAATAGCGAGTACAAGTATGGAAGAGCGTGACTTGAGACAGTTTTTACCAGATTAAACTCAAAAATACATAAATTGATGAACTCGCCACCCGATGAATGTGTTTAAAAATGTCTTCAGATTAAAGCTGACAGAAGCAAACCACAAACAGAAGTTATAATAAATTCACACTTTCACACTTTGCTGTTTGACGCCCACGTTTAACTAATTTGCTTAAATGCATACGAAATGAGCCAGTTTCATCTGAGTCATCTTCCAAAAGACGGCGACCCGCCCAGCCCAGCGCCTCCCTCCCAGGGTGGAGCAAACAAAATGGCTTCGAGGTACCGTAATTGCCGCTTCTGCTCATGTGTAAAATATGTCTTTTTCACATTGAGGAGTTCCTATCAGCAGCCATGTCATCTCCAGATGGTGTTTAAGCAAACCGGATCCATTTATTGAGTAATGGACCGAGCTGTCTTTTCAATTTTAGCCGCACATACTGGCACATGTGGGCTTAACCTGCACAGTTACAGGCTCATTGAAACACACCCATGCATGCACACAGCCATATGGATACACTTGCATTAAAAAAAAAATAAAACTGGTGGTCACCCAAAGCACTTGAGCTACAGTATGTTTCCAATAAGGCGAGTTAATTCATCAGGCGTTACTTTAAAAAAAATACAGTGAACGGAGGGATCCTTAAAGAGCGCAAAGAAACAATTAAATCCGCCGCGGATGAGTTTTAAACAGGAGCAAAGTATTTGTGTGGGTGGTAGACATGGCAAGTCGGGGATTATGCAGCCCATGAGAAACAGATTTATGACAGGCAGTAGTCAGTCTCTAACCAAAACCTCCCGTCGCAGTTTGAATCCTTATAGAAATAAATACAGAGAGTGAATCAAACCAATTTTCTCGATGTCATCATTGCTAACCACAATGATGCCGATTGTATTAATGTGGCGGTGCCAGCCAGACCGTGACTGGTGATCCATCCATCCCCTCCCTGGACCCCTCCCTTCCCTTCCACTCGTATATTTTTGGGCAGCCGAGTCTGATCGTGACAAAGCTCTTTGGACAGATGACTACACGCCGTCTTTGTCCTGGTCAAATTAGATTAATTCTGTGGCGTTGTATCACCGCGCTGGCTGGAGGACATCTAGTCTGCTTGTAGCCTGTCTTGAGAAAACCACAGACACCGTGCTCAAGTTCAACGGCACTGTGCAGGATGGAGAAGTAAACAGTGGCGTATTCTCCTTCCCAGAACAACAAACTGAGCTCTCTCTCCCCTGAGGGATCATGGCTACTTCCACAGACAGGCCGGTGCCTTTGTGCTTGTTTGTATGTTTATGTCATCGTTCCTCAGCTGGGGAGGTTATTTTAGGGCACCAGCGTAGCATTGCATCGCTGCATCTTTGACCCGCAGCTTGATAATATTCATCTAATACACACATGCATGGTAAACAGTCTTTTCTCAGCCTCCACATGGAAGCTGTTTCATTTCTGAGGGCTGGCTGCTGATTAATCAGGCGTCAGTTTCTGACCCCCTCTATGCAATCAGCTCCAAGTGCAGAGGAAATTGCTTCCTATCCATGCTGGGCCGTGGGTGCACGACCCAGGAGAGGCTAAAAGGCAGATATCTCCACAATCTCCTCCAGCTTAGGAGAGTTTAAGATCAGGATCAATTCAGCTCTGCAGCCCTTATCAGATGTCAAAGAGCCTCTGGAACTGTGTGCCTAATTCAGTGTCCTGCTCTTGACCCACGTTTGCAAAGAAGTTCCATTAAGTTTGTGGTCAAAAACAAGTGAAACAGATGATTCTGGGAGGATCCGTCAACCCCCGTGCAACTATAAAGTAACATTTTCCTAAAGTCTATCTCATTTGTGCTTGGCAGCGTTCGCCTAGCTCGACAAACAACGGCATTATTGATAGGTGGGCACGACTATCAAACCCTCACGATCACTTTTCTCATGGAAACCTCAGGGAAATGTGTGGTGTGAGAGCGGAGTAGTCCGATACTGGGGCGTGGGTGGGATTATTAACTGTTATGACAGCTAAAGGGCTAATTGTTCATAAAATAGTTCTATGAGAAAGTGTCTCTTTTTATGACTCACAGTCTACCATCTGTCTTTCTACTGCTGAGAACTTTTTCCATTTAAAACATCAAGTGTTTGCATCATCTCCAAAATCTCACCGAGATCAGTAGAAGCCTGGGACGGGACTCAAAAATAACCCACAGCTTTTTTTGCGTCCTGTTTATGATGATATATAACTCACAGAGTTTTGACATCTTCGATGATTTGCTTCTGTCGCTTTAAACAAAACTGAGGGAGGGCGACAGTCTTCACTTTTCCTGTCCTCTCGGACGAATTCACATGCCTGAATCTCACTGTTGCTTGGAGAGAGAGAGGAAAAAAAAAAAAAGGGGGGCCTTGGATCGTTTCATGTCGTTATCACAGTGCGCTGAGATTGCTTCCTTAGTCAGCATATCAGACCCAGCAGGAAGGAACACGGGGCAAACAGTATGTTTTCTACCTCCACTGAAGAGGAATGGAACAGGGGAGAGAGTTAATTCACCCAGCAGATGCCTCTTGGCCCTTTTGCGGACAAGCGACCTAGAAGAATATAGATAATTAAATGCATTACAAAACCATCTCAGGGTACTGTGCATGGTGCCTCAATCACGGCACATCAAAAAACAGCAAAACCCCACAGCGTATCATTGACTTTGGAGGGAAACTTGCATGTCTCTGCACTATTTTGCTTACAGAAATCAAGCTTTTTTTTTTTTTCTTCAAACGCCAAATGAAATACGACTGCCAGAGACGGCAAGGCCAAACACCTTCTTGAAAGATGGCTGCATCAACGGGGGATGAGGTTTTTATGACATGATCGATCATATTTTCGCAGCAGCTTTGGAGCTGATTCACATTCAAGAAACACATCCAGTAAATAAAACCTGATTGCTGTTGTGTCAACAGTTAATCACCCGGCGCAGACACTGTGTTTTCCCTCCAATCGATGTGGTATAAATGATGTGTTCTGTGACTGGTTCTGACTCCGTCTCTTTCAGCCTGGACGTCGATGAAACGCTCATCGAAGTGTTGAACTGAAAAAACACTATAAGCAAGTGCGGCGCAATTTACAATTCCTGTCATACTTTTCTGATTAACTTCAAGCGTTTGGGTAATCGTACACCCGTCAGGGTTTCAAACAAAACTTTGTTTTTGTGCGGGAGGAATTCCACGAGTGGAGAGCCACTTGTGTAATCCTTTAAAGTCACAGAAAACGCAGACTCCTCTTGTAAAGCTTTGTTGCAGCTAACAGTCCAGATCCCTCATCAGGCTCTCGGACCAGACTCCAGGTCTGAAATCGCTCAGGTCACAGTTTGAGGCACCGGTGGCCCACCCAGGACCGACACACCACCCGCCCACCCACCCATACGCCAGCCTGAAGCGATTGTCTTTTTGTCTTCTGACTAGTTCCAGTTAATACTACTGCTACACATCACAACGATGTTTTAATAGTGTGTTTATAACTTTGGGAAGGCCACCTCCTTCCAAAAACTATGTTACGCTCTTTGTATTTTCACTCCCTCTGGCACTTTTTGTTCTCGTGGTGGCACATTGTTTAATTTAATAAAGAGTTACTGAACATTGGATATTTGGCGTGGCATGATGGATCTGTCCATCTTGGACTCTCCGGCTCTCAGAGATCTCAGAGATCAGCGCTGTCCAAGGGTGCAAATTTATGAGCCAGAATTCACCAAAGAGCGTATCCGCCGATCAATTAAACTGAAGTGATTTTGTGCCTCATCAATCAATCAATCAGACTTTATTTGTGTGTTACATTTCATAAACAAAATGTAACACAAAGTGCTTCACACAATAAAACAATACTCACTCCTCCACATCTACAAACAAAGCGATAAATTACTTAAATAATCAAAGCGCTCTGTAACAATAGCACTGAATAAAAACACAAACTGAGGAAACTCTATATCATCAATTTGCAGTGAGGAAACACTGCAAATAAACAGATTATAATGTATAAATAGACATACAAAGTCAAAATAAAAACAAAATCATATGCTGGTGTTCTATGGCGACGCAGGGACTCGCTCCCATTCAGCCACAAGCACATCCATGCGGTCGGGCACCGACGTTAGACTTGCTGTCTGCGTTCCACTTCATCTCAAAAGGTGCTGCCCGGGGCCGAGTCCAGCGCTTTTCAGTGCAGTGCAAAGAGACGGCCTTCTCCAAGCTGCTAGAAACACACCGCACGTGTATAAACTTCTAGACTTCCACGGGCCTCACAAGTGGAGGCATAAACGGGCTCAGGATTAGATGTTCACACATGCACGTGCTGACCCTTTCCTATTATCGCGCTCGGTGGCACCGCAAAGATACGTTGCAGGTCAGCAACCCACCCAGAGCTCTGGATCAGCAGCAGCCTGTGCACAGTGATGAACATGATTGGAACAGCAGACTAGCTCAGGATAGTTCTGGTGGTCTGCCTCACTTCCACCTCTGGAATGTCCATATTACAAACTGCAATCACTTCCTATCTCCAGAAGAACTGTTACAAGAGTGTAGTTCATTTCAATGTCAGATGTCTTCTTTTTTTTTTTTTTTTTGCTTTGGTTGTTTCTCCCTTCCTTGCAAACCATGTAATGGCATTCACCGCGCCATGTGCGGACAGACGGGACGTGGAGAGCGCTTTCTGCTCCCATAAATAAGGCCGAGGTAGGCTCCGGCCTGTTTCATCCATCACTGGGCTGGAGCTGTGTTTGTAGAGCAAAGGAGGGAGGGGAGCGAGGAGAGCGAGGGGGGCCAGATTCATCCATGTTCCCAGCAGCCATTCCCCTGTGGGAACTTCACACAGCCATTAAACACCTCATGGCAGCCCGTTAGCTATCGGGCCAGCTGAGCCGAAGAGAGAACCGCAGTCCCACAAGCTCTACTCTCGTCCCCGTGGACGTGTCAACAGGTTTTTCATTTAAAGTTTTAGTGCACATCTCGGGAACATAAGTCTGCTGATATAGGAGGAATGGATGCACAGACATCCTCAGACATACAGAGTCACACGGGTGTTAACGTAAGGATGTGAAACAGAGAGAGAAGTCAGAGAAAAATGCACTTTGGGTTTGCTCAAAATAACCTGCGTACAGCAAATCTGACATTTCTAAGTGTTCATTTGCTACAGCTGAGAATTATAATGAAGCTATTTAGGAGAATTACAGTACAGCTGATATGACTTTGCAGCAGGTGTTCAAAATAATCTTGAAATCGACTCTAATGGCTGTTTGAACTCTGAATTTTTTATTGTTCACCGAATGCAAATCGACAGCTTTTAACAGTTAAAATGTGGAGTTGGTTTCAAGCGATTCAAGTTCAAACATTTATCTCATTAAATGACATAATCAACGGTTCTGTTCAACTACTTTGAGCCTTTTTACGCCGTCGTTCGTCTCGGCCCGTGAGGTCATCTCAAAGTCCTCGGCATCCATGACGACGGTGATCCTTCCCATAAACACACAGATGAATTCTGGGATGTCAGAAACCTGCGGTCGGAGTCTAAAGGGATGTGATAGCGTCTAAAACATGCCCTTAAGTCACCCTCGGGAGTGAAACGAGGTGGTTTTTATGAGGGAGTGGAGCGCAGGTGTTGAAATTGACAGACTACGCTGCAGATTCCCAAGCTTTTTAAAAGCATGCATCTGGACTAATAAAGCCGTCCATTTATTGACGAGAGGGCAGGACCCAGATATGTGGGTGTTTGGTTATCATCACTTATCACCTTATTAAAAAATCTAAATGAAAAACATAATCATACGCAAATGAGACAAACATTTCTCCTTCCTCTCCGGTTAAATTCCCCTTTCTTTCCCTTCGAGTATTTTCCCTCCACCCTGCCGTGGGAGTGGTGCGTTTGATCTCACCTCGTTCTGATTAATTAAAGGAGAATGCCTCAGACTCCCAGTGTCTCCATGGTTTTTCTCACAGCCATCCCAAAGAGTCAAGTCGGATCATTCAGGCATTGTGTTGTTGAGCAAGACTGAAGAGGTGGCTGCTTCCAGCACTCCTTAAAACCACACTCCACATGCCAGGGATTCCTTCTGACCGCACAACTGGGCAGAAGCAGATGCTTGATTGATGAATAGACTTCTCTAAGTGTGTTTTCTTCATCAAACAACTGCAGTGTCTTTGAACTTCATGACATTTATTATTCTAGTGATTTTCTTCTCAGCGTCGGGCTATCAAGTTGTTCGTAAAAAGCTGATTTACACCCGTGAGGAATGCGTTTTTACTCTGGTTTTATAAATCTATCTATCTATCTATCTATCTATCTATCTATCTATCTATCTATCTATCTATCTATCTATCTATCTATCTATCAGAGAAAAGACATTAATAATGAATAAAATTGTTGGTAAATTCTTTATTTCCTCTTTCATTTGTGCTCTGCGGCCCGTTCCCAAAAGGTCAGAGGTCAAACCAATAGATTAAAAAATATTCTGACCACCAGCCATAAACTTGTTCACAACTCGGAGACCCAAACGTTATTCCTGTTAACGATTAATAACTGATCCATTAAGAAATCATTTATTAAAATTATTAGTCAGTCGTCACAGCTTAAATGTTCCTGTCTTCTATCCTCTTCGATGTTTTCACTCATTTCACGGAGACTCAAAGCGAAAAGCAACACTTCGCCTGCTCTGTGGGACGGGCTGTCTGATTATAAAGTATCTCTCTGGGCTCCATTGTGCAGCGTCACAGTAAGGACACGGCCCTGGACCGGTGACAGCACCCATAAGTCTCCATTGGGGCCCCAGACGGGCTGTCTCATGACTCTGTGCAGGTGCCTTCTGTTCCTGCCGCAGTCGCCAGCCAGTCAGCCCCTTAAATGGCTCTCCTCTTCCATCTCGTCTCGCATCCTCTTTAAGCTGAGCTCCAACACGTCACTCAGTAAGATGTTCCACAGCCACGGTGGGGCTTAGTGTACGTCGCCATGTTTAGTCATTAGTGAGCAGGAGAACTTTGTGAGCCGGGCTGTACGCAGGATCAAATATCACATCTGACAATAACTGGAGAGGAACAGCATATGTGTGTGAGTGAAGGCGTAAAGTATCAAAGCCTTAACTTACACTCCTAAAACTGGAGATACACTTGTAAAACATGCAATATTTAAAAAAAAAACTGGTTGGTGGTCTCCTGTAAGATGCGTTAGCTATTAGCTGTCATGAGACTAATTAAAGAAATGTCACACACATATTTACTTTTTTGCCCAGAGTTAGATGAGTAGATCAATACCACACTCACATATGTGCAGTAAAGATGTAGTTGGAGCCATTAGCTTAGCTAAGCATAAAGACTGGAAGCCATTTTAATCCTTACAGAAACTGAAGAGTAAAAACCAAAGTTAAGTTTTTTTATGTAGGGCTGTGTGTTGGATTTATTTTATTTTAATTATTTGTGTGGGCAGTGATTGTCTGGAATCTCCGCTAGGTTAAGTTAAACTAAGCTAATTAAATGAGTAATTAAAGGAATTGTTTGATATACACTAATTTAGTTTCTTGCCCAGAGTTAGACGAGTAGATCAATACCACACTCACCTATGTGCAGTAAATATGTATTTGGAGCCAAGATCCATTAGCTTAGCTTAGCATAAAGACTGGAAGCCATTTTAATCCTTACAGAAATTGAAGGGTAAAAAGAAAAAGTTAAATTTTTCTATGTAGGGTTAGGTGTTGGATTTCTTTTCTTTTATTTATTGATGTGAGCATTGATTATTTGGAGTCTCTGCTAAGTTAAGCTAAGCTAAGCTAAGCTAACTGCTTCATATTTACCCTCAGATGTGAGGGTGGTATCGGTCTTCCGATCTAACTCTCGGTAAGAAAGTGAACTCTTCCTTTTAAAGAAATACTGACGTAAATGATGGCGCTGAACAAGAACCCGGTCACTGCGATTAAATCAAACATAAAATGCCTCATCTGTCTTACGTTTCCATTTATGCGTGTGGCTTGTGACCTATTCGTCTCCTCTTCCATGATTGGTATTTGATCACCTGGCATGGACAGATGTACTGCTGAGCACGTGTACTCTTCTCTTCATTGCAGTCAAACAGCTGTCCAACAAATAACTTATTACCCTTTCACTTGATGCCTCCACAGCTGTGATTTGTCAGAAAACAGGAGGGCTGTGATTGGAAAGTCATGAAATGCTCTAATTGTTTGTCAAGTTATTTACTTTTAAACACCAGATATATGCTCGTACACACACACACACACACACAGTTCTTATGAAGGCACTGGCATAGCATGTGTCTGTATGGGCCAATTGGGATCAGGTTGGTTTGTTAGGAAATAGACCAAACAGACAAAAAGGCAAATGTCCCACTGAGTCTGTAAAGACCTGCACAGCTTTTCCCAAAAATGCTTAAAAACAAAAAGGCTTTCTGTGTTCATACATAGCTGAGCTATGAGAGAACAACCACTGCTAATTACCATAACCCATAATGTTAATGTGCTGAACGAGGAACCTGTTAGAAAGCCTGAAAATGATTTCAGCATTTACCTTTGTGTAACTTTCCTATCATAAACTGTAGCTGCCGTTAGCTCAGTTTGTCAGCTGGGCTGCACTGGGAGAGTGTTTTGTGTTTTGGACCGGGCCTCTGGAGCTGACGGAGAGAGAACCTGGTGCCCAGGACTGGAGCAAGGCAAGCGGGCATTGTAACCGAGCTCAGCAGCCTATGTAGAGGACGTTGCCAAAGGAGTAAATGTGTATACATCTATGTATATGTTCATGTTTGTATGCAGCATGTCTGTGGTCACACAGTATTCATGTGCATGTACGTATGTAAACTAAAGTCTGATTATTATCTACACTGTGCAGCTTGTTCATAAATATTCTGAAGTTTGTGTTGTGAGAAGTGAAGATGTCACTCTTCGCTTTTCAGTTTTTGACACTGATTTATTGTTTCGTGTTTTCCGTATGTTCGATTCTGTTAAATAATAAATATTGAAGAATAAATATTGATGAGTCAGTCAAACATATGTCAAATACTGGATATCTAATTCCGCTGTAAGAAACAGCTCACAGGTTTTTCTTGAGCTTGGTCTGCATTTGAAATGTCTTTTTCTGCTCTGTTGGGAGGATATTTTGCTTTCAAGCCAGCTGCAATCCAAATATTTTCAGAGAGATTTCATTGCCCTGAGGCATATTTCTTCTAAATCACAAAAGCCCAAGGGACTGAATTAGCACAATTTAACAAATCTTAGCTGTAATTACACATATTGTGCATTACGTATTGCCTCGAATGGTGCAAAACCATAGATCTAGCTGAAATAATACATAAGATCGTTCAGCCAAAACCGTCTGACATACACGGCAAACATTTGACTTCACGTTACAAGTTCAACAAGCGAGAGGGGGAAAGCAAAAAATGCTGTAGGATTCCACTGATGTTTGCGCCATTAAAAACATGCGTCCTCTTGTGAATAACAACAGAACGCCGTCCAAATGGGCTGTTGTGTCGAAACTTTAGCTCACCAGAGGGGGGGGAAGAAAAACTTTTTTGCAAGTTAATGTCTTCCTTTTGAAGCAGCTATCACACATGTATCTGCATCTTTGAGAAATATAGTGCCATCCGACTCCTCTTGTATCTACCGCTAAGAAGAGAGAGACGCCGGGTGACCTCGGGATGGGTCGGATAAGTGATTTTTAAAAAAAAAATTTTTACGGTGGTCATCGAAAGGTGCTGCAATATCCATTAGGGATAACGGTTTCTGTGGACAAATAGAGCTGGGTGTCTCTGAGGTGCTGATTGAGCCGGCAGATGGAGTATAAATTATTATGAAAAGGCATCAGCAAGGTTGACCCCCCTCCATCTATGCTTAATCTGCAGCCAAGGAGAGATTTTATTTTCCTTGCAAGATCAGGGAAAAAAAAAAAAAACGGCCGGGGGAATCATTCTGCTAAACCCTCGGTTGGCAGGCTCAGTCTCGGAGTGGTTCAGCATCTGTTGCTTTATTTTCCAGTGGAACTCTCAGCCCCCCCCCCTTTTTGTGTGTGTGTGTTGCCTAAATGATTTCTTGCACCATGTGAAATTGATTAATCTTTCATAATAGAAGGACTAGTCTTAATTTTGTCCCACATCTTGAGTCCAGTTTGTAAAATATTTTGGCAAAACCCCCCGAGGTGCTATCAAGCATAATAGAGGTCAGAACATATAAATGGAGTTTGGAGTTTAAATAAACACGGATAATGGCCGGCTCTGGTCTGTTTTTGCCATGTTTTGGTAGTAAAGTTTAGTTTAGTATCATAGCAATTAAACACAGGAGTCATAAAACAGAAAATGATAAAACCCAAGTAATAAAATACCAAGTGAAGAGACAAATTTGTAGAGGGCATTAATATATCACAGCTGGCCTCTAGATCCATCTTTAAAAAAGATCAAAAACCGCTACCAAGGCTACAAAATCCTCCAATTTGTTATTTTAATAACATTGCCTTGTTAACTAAAAGATACAAAAGAGCAAAGAACAGAGCTTCCCAGGCTGGCCGTGCACGCAGCACCGGTCAGCGATCATAACTGCGGGATGACATAACTCTTTTCACTTCCACAACCTGACTCAGAAAAAAAAAAAATCCAAATCATTTCCAATCCTGCGCAGTCAGTTGCAGTGAAGCCTGACTCCGACCTCTGACTCCATCATGCACCTGTGCAGGCGAGGACCTCGGGGACCATCTTGAACCATGCACGGGGGCCTCGGGCCTCCCTGTCGTGCCTGATGTATGTCGGAGTGTCCCGGGGTCCTCTCCCCCTCGTAGGTTGTAGGGTCTCCCTCCAGAGGCCCGATTAAAAACGGCCTGCTCTCTCAGCTGTGTTTGCTGCTTGTCAAACAGTCTGCTTTACGGGCTTCATTAGTAGAGGAGGTGGGTTACATATGGGGAGTGTGTTTTACTGCCACTGGCTGTCTGTAAAGTCCAGAGATCACGACTTGTCTGACACTCAGTAAATCAGCCGAGCTTTTTGCACATTTCGGTACAGTCGTAGAACACGAGTGCAAACCGGATGAGAAAAAGGAAGAGAGACTGTTATCGTTACAGAAATGAGAAATGCTTAAAAGTTTTGCCAATACTGTAAGATTTCATGACATGTAATCAATTCCTGACTGTCTTTATGGGAACCGTCTTTTCTGTGTGTTTTTTCTATTTATGCAATTAGTTCAATCTGATTTTCTCCATGTTGCTTTGTTGCAGCTGAGTCCTGTGTGTCCTGTTAAGTGTGTGTGGTTTAGGTTAAGCTCTGTGTTGACATCATGTTATTACAGGGCGTTTGCATGTGTGTGACCCTGCTTTGATGCTTTCACAATAATGCTGTACCTTTTTTGTGCAAATGTTTTATAGTCCTATAAGAGTTAGTCATGTTTGCATGACTCGTATACAGTTAGAATGAAACATTAACAACTATTTACCTCGAGTATTAACGTTGTGTGAATGTATACTTTTACAAAAGTAACTGAGCATTTTGTGTTACATGTTTTTTCTCCCTAAAAATGTTAAATTACCTGCTTAAAAATGACACAAACACACCCTGACTGGAAAATCCCAAATTTAACAACATGCGTATATTGTTCATTTCCAAACTTTAACAGCTGAACACAAGATGTCTCCTACTTCACTGTTTGAAC
Organism: Protonibea diacanthus; assembly: GCA_028641955.1. Taxonomy (NCBI): domain Eukaryota; kingdom Metazoa; phylum Chordata; class Actinopteri; family Sciaenidae; genus Protonibea; species Protonibea diacanthus. The sequence continues at coordinate 19,654,516 of CM053996.1, read as the reverse complement.
TCTGGAGGCTTCAGTGGAGCTCAAACATCGAAGGGATGGAACAATAAAATTAAATAAGCAGAACATATTTTTGAAACATGAATTACCGTACGAGGAAATGAACATATTATTAAGAAAATAGACATCAAACATGCATTATGTTGATAGTAATTCATTAGCAAGTATGTATTAGGAATCAGATTATAAAATAAGTAATAGTCAACTCAGATTACCCTTAAAAGAATGTGTAATTAGATGACATTTTTTTTAAATATGACAATATTATTCATGATAATGTCTTCTGTACCTTTCTTCTCCTGGCTGATCTAAAAATTGACAAAGACACGGATCACTGATGTGTTTATTTCTGCTGTGAAGACATTTTAACATGGGGGGTTATGGAGACTGACATCACATCTGTTGATAGAGCCATAGAAGAGGTACAAGCAACACTGTACTGTGAGAGATGTTTCAGCTTGAAGTCGGTATAAAACAAAAAATATATATTTATAAAAGAAAATACACAAAGAAGAGCCAACCTGTGAAAAACATTATCAGATAACAAAATGATGCAGGAAGACTCTCTGTCACCACCACTATCTGTGTTTGACATATTAACAAAATGTGATAATGTTTTTACAGCGTGTTTAGAGCACTGAGGCAACTACTGTTGACACTCGCTGACATTTAAAGTCAAAGGTCTGCATTTAAAGTCAAAGAGACCGTGGCGATGACATTTACTAAGTTATAGCTGCAAAAATGTCAGCAGCATTTGCTCTAGATTCACTCCTACACAGTAATGAAACATCTGATTTAATAGTATAAACTTGGGACAGAACAGAGTTAAGTCCAAAGGAATTTTTCCAGTGGGAGGTCAGTCAATTTGTTACAGTGTTAGTAATGATTTAGCTCCAAATAAAGTAAAATATAAACAGTTAAATTATGGACTAAAATCAAAATCAGTTAAGTAATTTGACTCATGTTTTATGTTGCTGCCAACAAATAAATACAGCTAAAAACATGAAACTTGACAAGTTAAATACAAACATTAAAATTCATATTGTAATTTTATTTTTGACCCTTTTGATGTTATTGGTCCCTGTTTGTGAAAAGCAACAAAGATGGTGCACACACACGGAAGAGAGAAGAAACCTAAATGCTAAAAGCTAAACGCTATCACGCTCTTTTTCCTGCCAAAGTTTAGTTAATATGACAAAATGGACGTTAGCGCTTCTCTGCGAAGTCCGTGCTTCTGTGGTTGTTAGCTGCTAAGCTAACGGAAGTAGGGATGCCAATCACACAGCTAAGATGCTAATTAAGTAGATAACATGTGGTATTAGCTACAGTTAGCTTGCCCTATAGGTAAACCACAGAAAAGTGTGAGCTAAAACAAAAACAGAACGGCTTCGACAAACTAAATGTGAATGTTAAACTACTGTAAACATATAAAAACACAAAATGGCTGACACACCACAAGATGGTGGATACAAAATGGCCGACACACCACAAAATGGTGGACGCAGGTGAGAGAAGAGAGCTAAGTGGTCTGATATCGTACGAGCAGTCGGAGTGAGAAACAAGCAGCAGTTAAAACACTATCACGCTGTTTTTCCTGGCAAATTTCAGGTAATTTGAACAAACGTTAGTCCGTGCTTCTGTGATTATTAGCCGCTAAGCTAACGGAAGTAAGAATGCTAATCGCACAGCTAAGAAGCTAATTAAGTAGCTGAATAGCTTGGAGCCAACGATGACGTCTTTGGACTGTTTAGGAGCCGTTTGGTGACCCGAACATTTGGACTCTGCAGCTGGAAAACCTCCTTTCTCTGACACAGAAGTGTAAGTTGTACATTTCATTTTGTTTTAAAGCTTAAGACTAAGAACATTTTGTTAAAATGATGTACGAAGGGTTTTAATGAAGATTTTCCCAAAGCAAGGAGCTTAACCGACAGTTAACCGACTTACATGTTACTTTACTAAGTGTACTGCGTATAAAACATATGAAATGGGTATAAAATATAATATATATTAGTATATAAAAACAGAACTGAAGTGGTTTGCTGATAAACCCTCTGTGGGCCATCGATCGCTAAATCAATTGATGTCATTGCTCGGACTACAGAGGGTTAATCAGTCATTCGAGGAAATATTTATATATTAAGTCATAAGTCATTTGTAGGTGTCACCTCAGGCTGTGGGTATTAATTTAATTTGTATTATTTTTACAAATTAGGATGGATTGGAAAATCACAGATCTGTCAGCAGACATAATTTTGTCTTTCATTGTCATGTAAATAAACCTGAATTTAAGGATTTAGGAAGCGTTGGCTGTAATCTAACTGGTAGCTATCTTGAGTTACAACCCCGTCAGTCCTGTTTAACTTCAGTTTGTGGCGTCGCAAACACATCGCAGGGTGCCACATGTTGAAGTGCAGCTCTTGATCTTCTCAAATCAGATTATTGGACTTTTACCAGACTGCCACAAATCTCACACTTTGTATTATTTTGGATTTATTGGCCAGAAATCCGTGTTCCTACCACCTAATGCAGTGAGACACGAGGGCACCTAATGCCAGTGAGTGAACACATATGGGAGCAAATCTCTTGGAGATTTAGTTGAAGGTAACCTTATATTTTCTGAGCATAACTTGCGGATACTTGATTGACTGAGGAGACGGTGCTAAGGAGTCATAACAGAAGCCCTCATCTATTCTACTTAATGCAGACTGACTATTGGCTGTGACTGCCATTTTAATTCTCACCCAATCAGGCAACTTTCACTATTGATGTGCTGGAAAAACAGTGATGCACACTTCAAGGCCCGTGCCAGACATGGCAGACGTGCTGCTCTGCGGTAGTGAAAGCAGTTATGTTTCCCAAGACGTATTTCAGTTTAATGATGCGGGGAAAACGAGGGCTTTCCCTCGAGCTTACTTTTTTGACTATTCCTATTTTTCAAGCAATTTCACCTGTCTGCAGCCGGCCTCGGATCGCAGAATGATGTTGTGTTGAAGCGTGACATTGATGTCTTTTAAGGGCTTCAGACTTTGTTGTGGAAAAAACTTCAGACTTCGGTCTCAACTGAGGCATTGAAATACCTGTAACTGTGTGTGTGTGTGTGTGCTGTCACCATGGGCGTTTTAGGACTTTGGCATTGAGGCAATTCTGGCAACTTTTGCACTTCTTTAGCAGTTTTCATCATGCATTTTCCTGGTGGTCCCTCAACCTACCAAGTCAAAGCATTCAGCCGTCTAAGTGCTCTGAGGAAAGAGCTGGCAGCGAGGCGAGCCTGGCAAAGTGGCCTTTCATGCAGCAAAAAAGTGTGTGTGGCATATTGCATGCAGGTAGTACGTGAGTGTGCGCATGCTGGTGGTGGTGGAGGTGGAGGGAGGAGGCCGTCTATAGTGTGGGAGCAGTGTCGTGAATTTAAACTGCTCACCGCGGACGAAGCCACTGGCAGCCAAACGTACATCTGAGGTGACGCATCATATAAAAAAGCCAACGAGCGTTTAATCTCCTTCTCCTTGAAAAAGAGCAGCTCCCTCTCTCGCCGAGTTCCCCCCCAAAAAAACACTGCATTCTCCAGCGGCGCAGATGGGGGTTGAATAATTCATGGCAACACAGGCAAAGTGTCCTCATGCTGCAGTTCTATAAAAATAATCCCATAACATCATCACACTCACCCCATAGCTCGCGGCGCTCATACAAGGCAGCTGGGAGAGGTGGACTGGCCTTTAAGCCTCATGACTCAGACTTCATTCACTGGGCCTCCTCGATTGTATGTGAAGAAAGCGAGAGGAAGTTTATTTTAAAAAAAAAAAAAATCCAAAAATGTAGATGTGTTGCTGCAGCCTGAAGACGTTCATGAGAACGCTTCACCTAAAGCACAAACGATCAACTGAAAGTCAACAGTTATGCTGCTGCAGCTGGAGCTGCAACCTCTGTGACCGTGAAATGAAGCCAAAGCACCAAAAACTGCAGTTCCTCAAACGTCCACCTGAGGCTGGCTCCAGAAGTGAGTCAGTCTCCATAAGTCCCCATGTTCAAATGTCCAACTTCACAGCAGAAATAAACATGTTTACAGCCTGGTACAAAAAACAGTTTTGGTCTCTATAGCTAATTTCCCCGTTCATGACAACTGTACTGAGGGTGAATTTATATAGAAGCCTCGGTGTGAAGCTCCTTTGCTGCATTGCTTGTCATCAACCAGTCATACGGTAACTCAGGAGGGAATATGGCCTCGTGTGCTCTGATTAATTTGGCATGCAGTTAACACAGCAAGTCATAATTTTGTTTAAATGAAAACTCTTGGCGTTAGCTCCCGGTGGTTCTTCACCACTGTTTTGGAAGCAGGGAATAACAGGAGTAACAGGCGCACCGGCTTTAAAAGTGATGTGTTTTCTTTGTAAATAAGTCCGTGCGGTGGGACTAATTTATGCCGATATGATGAGTGGTTCATGTGGATTTTGAGAAGTAACTGATAAATACTCTGTGGCAATCGTCTACCTTGGCATGTAAGCAAAGAAAGCTAAAAAAAAGTGAGAATGGATGTGGTGTGTTGGTGGCAGAATGAGAACGTTTAATGAGGCGAGATGCGGTGAAATCCACTTTTGGTTAACTAATTATGTTTAAAGTTCCAATTTGGACCTTTTTACTGGAAAAGTACCTAAAAGAACCTCGGGCAAACCCGAATTTATGAATTTGGATGAAATGACTGCCATTATAAAATGCACTGTATGAGCACCTCACTGCTCGAGGAATTACAGTTTTTAGCACTTGCTTGCTGCTTGAGGTTGCTGCTTGTTTGGCTAAAATGTTGCAAAAGTTGACAACATCACCCTGAAACTTCAGACATTTTCTATGAAATAAATATATAATTAAATTATAACAGAAAATTGAAAACAAGAGAGAATAAAAGAGACATCAATCATAAAACGACCTTAAATCAGTAAAATACTAAAAGATAAAACCAATGATGTTTTAATACAGTTGAAAACTGGCTCGTTCAGACAAATTCAATAGACAACAGAAGAGCTACATACATAAAATCAAATAAACCAAACACAGAAAGGAAATATGGTCTATCATCTGGGAACCATGAATATGTGTACAAAGTTTCACAGCAATCTGTCCAATAGTTATCGAGATATTTCCGCCTCAGCCAAAGTGGTGGATCATCGGACGACGTTCCACGATGCCCTAATGAGACGGTGTGAATACGAGGAGAGAAGGAAGATAAATCCAACGTGTCGGCGTAGAGGAGACAGACTGTGTGTTTCCTGACGTGAATGTGTTTCAATCCAGCTTCCTAAGGCGGGAGGCGATGGGGGGGGGGGCAGCTTACTTACTTTGGCCGTTTTTGTTCATCTTGGCAGAAGTAGCATTAACAGTTGTCCACTCGTTCCCTTTAATGTGCTTCCAAAGTCAAGTTGAACAATTTCATTAGAACAGCACTTTGCCGTCCTGGGAGACAGATCGGGAGACGGTTGACGGGGATGAAAAAAGCAGGAACGGATGATAAAAGGTTGGAAAAAAAGCAGCCAGGAGGAGGAAAGAAGAAGAAAGGGAAGTGAAGACTGAATTGGCCGGTATATTTCACCCAACGTGTCAGCGCAGTTACAGACTCTCTCTCCTCACACCTCCTCTCCGAGAGGTGAAACAATGACAAACTGACGTCTCGTGGCTTTTTGCCAAACCTTCCTCTCCCCCCTCCGTCTCTGGGGTGATGTGATCTCTCCCCCGCTGAGGATATTAACAGTGACCTCTCATGTTCATAACGTGACCCACGGACAACCTCGCTGCTCTATCTGCTCCGGTTTGTTCCAACTCTGTACTCCGTGTTGTCAATTTATTCAAGGTTTTCCAACGATAACATGAACCCAGAGAAGACATTTACATTGTGCTAATGTTACAGGCCAACTGCCTGGGAGCAATATTATTTAGATGTATGCGCAAGTCAAAAGAATAAGCATGGAATCATAGGAAGTCAGTGTTTAATACTGTTTATTAGTGTTTCTACGCACCCTGGGAATATTAGTGTAATGCTCATGATTTTGTGTTAACCTACAACATAATGTAAGGCAAAAACTTTCAGGCTTGATGGTCCATTAATTTTAATTTTGACTGTAATCTGCATTTGTCATGTGTAAAGCAGTCCAAACAGATCACATCACTGTGAAAGAGTGACGGTGGCTCGCTCGAATAAACGATTATTCCTGCAGACATACATTCCTGTAAGCACCACTCGTAATTAAACTCTGCGTCGTTTGATAAAAATACTTCAAAAGCTCCTTTTCCTGCCAGTGTTTTCACAAACAGGCAGCGCGTTGGTGTGAAAAAGTGGCTTTTTACGAGCACATAAAAGTGGATACTGTTACAGCGTGCTGGCTTGTGGTCAGAATCTCTTAAATGGTTAAAACAACATTCGGGTTTTGTGGGTTTTTTTAAATCACCCCCTTTCTCTCGCTTGAACTCGGGTCATAAGAACACTGGCACACTATGGTTGAACTTTAGTCCATAAAAAAGGAGCACGGCTCAAAGCGGGGCAATTTATGCAAAATGATTGTGGTCAAACATGATATTTTCTATTTCATTAGGGCAGTTTAGTAATGTAAACCTGCAGAGAGGTCCTCATGGACAACTTAACAACAACCGTGACCGTCATATTTAGTCATACTTCAAGTGGAATCTGCAGATAGTTAATAAAGACCATATTTATCTTGAGAATTGTAATTATTGTTGGGGAAAACAGGGACGCGCTGGGGAATAATGTTGTATATCTGCTCAAGTATAGAGTGATTGAACTAATGTTCTTTATTTCGGTAAGAGACTGGGGCTCATCCAGATTTCACGTGCGTATCAACACACACTCATACCCGTGGCCACATCCGTGCATTCTTGCCCCATGGGCCAGGGTGAGTCTCTTTCTCTTTGTTCTAGCCGAGCGCTTGATTAGAAACATCAAGCATAATTTCCTAATTGGGCTGTCCTAACCACTTTCATCTGGGGGATGCAAGGCGAGCAGGTACAGCCCGTAATCGAATAACCATGAACGTGCAGCCCGCTCCAACAGACACATGTAGCGGAGGATGTTCACCCTGTGACTCAAGCTTTTCCATGGAAGAATAGAGCTATCATCGCCAGCTTCATCCCTCCCCCCTCCACCTCCAGCGCTGCATGGCCTACAGCAGATCCACCGGCCTGTGCGGTACCTGCTGCAGGCACCTGTGCCTGGATTTGAGATATGGTTTGTGCCTTTTACCTTTTAGTGTCTTTCAGCTTGTTGTTTTACAGCCTGCAACTGTTTTGGTTCAGTCTCAGCCGTCTCAGTAAGTCAGTCAGATTAGCTGGCTGCTATGTCTTGTGTTGCTGACCTCGCTTGATGTTTGGCTGTTAGCAAAGTTGTCGACTTGCTAGTTTTTAATCATAAGTAATGTAATCAGAACAAATACACGTGTACAGCTGAACATATTTACCACCGTGTGGTTACACTGGAGCCAACAAATTTTGCCAAAATTGTCCCCAAAATTTGAGAAATAACAGATTATGACAGTGTCAACAATCTTCATTTGACTGTACGTCAGACTGTATCAGGTTAGCCTGATTTAAAATTCCTCATTTCTCTTCCATCAAAAATCTGCAGCTCTTGCCTTCACCATGTTGGTAGTCCTGCCTCTTTCGCCTCCTGGCTAATCTAAAAATCATTACTGAAGCCTGGTGGCTCAAACAAGCCATCTGTAATGACACCCACCTGTCAGTCAAAGCGTCCACGCTCTTAATCCTGCATAACTTTAAGCCTTAATATAATGTGAACAGGTGAGTTGTATATAAATTCACCCTCAGTACAGTTGTCATGAACGGGGAAATTAGCTACAGAGACCAAAACTGTTTTTTGTACCAGGCTGTAAACATGTTTATTTCTGCTGTGAAGTTGGACATTTGAACATGGGGACTTATGGAGACTGACTCACTTCTGGAGCCAGCCTCAAGTGGACGTTCGAGGAACTGCAGTTTTTGGTTTCACTTCACAGTCACAGAGGTTACAGCTTGTGTTTAGTCTGTCTTCAGTATTTTTAGTTTGCCTAACAGTGAATTGTTAAATTCACAGAGAATTGAAACATTTCATGCTCGTGGTGATCTATAACTCATTATTGGAACAAATAATATTTTTATTTGCAATATTTCACAGATTGTGAATGTCATAACTGAAAAACTATTCACAAAAAGGTTTTTAAAGGCCTTTTTCAGATTGATGTCACGGACAAGCCAGCACAGTATTTTCTACCAGCCTCTGTGGACGTCTCATATAAATGTTGCTTGGCGTAAGTATTTCTTGATGAACTCCAAACTTTCGGTTCAAAACGTCCTTCGGGACAAACAAAAATGCTCATGCAAATAAATCAGGCCACATCAAATGCTTTGATAAATGAATGTAAACAAATGCAAGTCAGATGTTGGGGAAATGCATCACGGCGTCCGCAGAGGGCCCTAACCTCATCACTGCAGTAAAAGAGCTGATGTCGGACGGCTATTCTAAATGGACAGCGACTTTAAGATTGTCAGTATAGGCTCAGAGAGTGATTGAGTCATCCCTCTTTGGGGCCATAGCTTCATATGGCACACATGTTATACACTTACACAGGGCCTCATACATCTATCAAATCTGAGATCAGAGTGTGATTGTGCCTGTGTTTGTGCGTGTGTCAAGGTGTCTCTGTGTAGCGTACATGTGCGAAACATACGCAACCATATGAGAAAAAAACCCCGAATCAACCCATCCCACGGGCATTAGAGGAATGCAGATGGTGTAGACGCAGAGGAGGGGAGGTGTACGGGGAGTGTGTGCCCCCTCTTTACCCCCCTCGTGGTGGTTAATAGATGAAGATAGTGGGAAAGGGCGGAGTCTTAAAGGTCTTATCGCGGGGCTCCATCTCTCGGTTTTGCAGCGCTGACGTCCCGCGGGACCGTCTTACGACCGGGAAAAGCCTCAAGGTCAAGACCGAACCAATAAACCTTCACTATCTATACCTCCCTCATACCTCCCTGTCCCGCCGTCCACCATCGCTTCATCCCTCCATCACCCAGTTTCACACACTCATCATCCCCCTCTCGCTCTCTAAATAAGGGCATGTTGAGTCTGTCAGCACTTTGGGATCATGGAGGAGAACGACTTACACAACAGGTCGGGGTGAAGTTAAAGGAGGTTTAATCTGATGACAGCAGAGTGGAGCAGAAATTCTTCCAGTGGTTGTTTTTAGATTCGGGCTCTTGTTAAACCAGGAGAGCCTCAGTGATGATGAGGGCTACGTTCAAAACACATGTGCATGTAAATGTGTGGACCGCCTGGCTTCCTACACCTAAAACCTGCTATTTGTTATAATTATTTCCACCACTGATGATGATGATGATGAACTGGTGACTCATCCAGGGTGTACCCCGCCTCTTGCCCTATGCCAGCTGGGATTGGCTCCAGCCACCCCCCTGACCCTGATAAGGATAAGCGGTTACAGGAAATGGATGGATGGAAGGATTAATCTGTTGTTTACTTGTTTACTTACTTTTAAATTAATCTTGCAACCCAGAAGCTAAAATTAAAAACCCAAAACATGGGAAAATATGAAAATGTCCCACGTGAGAATCTGGAATTTCATATTTTATCCACTTTGTAACAACTGCCTAAGAGCTGGATCATGCCTCTCTCTATTCTTTTCTACAGACTTTGAATATAACTTGCAGAATCTGTAGATTAGACTTCCTGCCTGTGTTTTCCCGCCAGTTTTTGATTGTTTCACCTGTCCCTTGTTAGTTTCACCTGTGCCTAGTTGTCCTGCCTTGTGTTATTTAGTTCCTTTGTCTGTTCGTCGCGAGTCCTGTGGACTGCGTTCTGGTTTCTGAGTCCTGTTTCAGTTCCTCTGTCCTCTGTTTTTTTCTCAGTGCACAATGCGCTCAGTTCTCAGTTGTTTCATCCCTCCTAAATACATTTTTAATGTTTCTTTTTGCGTCTGTGTTTGGGTCCACTCACCTGTGACAGATTCAGGCAGTGCGGCACCTCTACAAGCCCGTTTAACCTTGTGTAGATCCACAGAGACCTCCACACGTTTCTTTACTGAGACATAACTACAGCTTAATCTCCAAACTGACTAATTATGTCAGCATTTGTTCTTTGCAGTGGCAGCTCGTGATCGTAATATTTTTTTTTTCCAAGAAGAGGAACAATAGTGCACATCCATCTTCCAGCGTTGTGGACAGTAGCGCAGGAGGTGTGCGTTGGGGGAGAGCTCAGGAGTGGCAGTTTGAGTTTTGTAATTTTGACACTTGATGGATGGATGGAGAGAAAGATGAGAGAGCGAGCGAGGCGGGTAAATGTTGCGGCCAAATTCTTCAGCTGCCACGCTGTGCTGGCATAGCAACACATGGAGAGACCCTCATAGACCAATACGAGCCTACAACACAGATGTACACGAGCATGTTTTAATATATACATGCGCACGTACAGATGAACCACATAATTTACTTACAATAGATTACAGTATAAAGACATTCAGCCCAAATATTTGGAGAGGCTGTCGCACCGGTCGTTGGCTGTTTGGATGTACCTGCAGGGTTTATGTGAGCTGAGAATTATTTCATCCTGACAGACGGAGCTTTTAGTTCCGTTTTTCAAGGTGCTCCGGGTTAATAAATTCAAGCTGCGTTACTGAGCTTTACCGTCCGTCCCTTGTGCATGCCAGTATACGCTCCGTCCTCATCCATGCATCAACTGAATGCTTTATGTTTGAGCATGATGCTTAGTCCCCGCGCTTCAGTATAGGGGCTTTAGGTTGATTCTCTGTTGTTCTGAGACTTAATGGCAGAAAATGTAGTAAACGCAGGTCCAAATGAAAACCAGGGCCTATTGTCAGTGCGTATTACATGTCAGCCTCCCGCTTCACCTCTCCCATTGGTCGCAGAGAGCCAGTAAACTGCCCAGAGACCAAGGGCCCTTCCTAGAAATGCTGTTGAACCATCACAATCCTCCCAAAGTGTTTGCATTCAAAGTATTACTGGTCAGCCCCCATCAATTACATTCTTGGCAGTCGCCAGCGGTGGAGCCAAATTTATTTAAGGGTGGTGCCCAGTCGAGATGCTTGCACAGGCTTTGAGGAGGGCTTTTAAAGATTTGAAGGTACAAGGGGGTGTTTGGCTTTGAACTAGCCCCCTTTATCATTTCAGCTTAACATCCATTAGAACGCCGCAGACATCAATTGTGATAGATACTCTGCCCAGAAAGGCTGTGCTCTTTTTTGACATCTTAAAATGATTACCAGGGTTAAAGAGGCCCTTTAACATTAGAAGAAGGACTGGGCGGGGGTTTGGAGAGGAGGGGGTGGTTGTGTGTAAGAAGGCCTCCCAGGAAAATGGCACATGGCTTCACGCTGTGGGAGTCTGGCACATCAGTTGACGCTGCTCATGCTCTGCATTAATTTCTGTAATCAGGGGCTGCAGAAAGCCAGCTTTTACAGATGCAGCTGATGTCATGCCACACAACATTGCACATAAACAATGTCACTTCACACTCACTGATGTCGAATAAATACCCTAACAACGCCTCTGGACTGTGAAAAAGACTCTGAGACGGACTTTTACACATTGAAGGAGACAATTTCTGAGTATCTGTTGACCGTGTAGGATGACCCGGTCGCCTCTTGAATGTTTTGATCCTCTTCTATTCATTCTCCAAGACAACACCCATGACACGGTGCCTGATTTGCGTCTTTCTCACCCACTCATAGAATTACAAATGTTTCCACAGCTCACTTCGTATGCCTGTTGTTGCTGAACTTTGTATACCTTCACTTCCCACACACCTGAATCACATTTTCCTGTGTTTGAGGCTGTGTTTGTTCTCCTTGACCCGCCCCGATGATGAATAAACAGTCTACCGTCCCTGCCCAGGGTAAGGCGTCCTTGCTTGGATGATTTCCCCTGCTTCTTTATCCATGTGTGTATGTGTTTATATTCACCTATGCGTGAACACATGCTCAAGTTTGTGTGTGTGTGCTGTCACTGCTGACTAACTTTGGAAATGCGCCTCACTTTGTAAAATCTGGGAACTTTCTCAGCTCTCTGCACAAAAGAGTTCAGATCTACTGCAACCTTTTGGAAAGTAGGTGATTGTGATGAGTATCATTGTAATGGAGCTCATAACCTGAACTTTTAAGAACCGTGTGAGGCTTTTTGTAGTAAGTGGTGGTTGAACAATCGAGGAAGTGGTGCATAATATTATTAAAACTTATTTTAAGCCCAACAGTGTCCAAAAAACTGAGGGATAGAGCTGCTACTCGCCATCCAGACAGCTGCTGACCGACCTGGAGTTCTCGGAGTCAAACAGATTCTGCTCTAATCCAGAGTTTAAACTTTTGGGATTAAAAGTATTTAACTTCACTCTAGCTTCTCAACCCTGCAGCGAGCAGCACCACTTGTATCCATCCACAAGTTTCTGTGCTTGGGCCAATTCTCTTCATCTTCATGCTTCCTTCAGGCAACATTATTAGAAGTCTCTCCATTAATTTTCATTGTTATGCCGATGATACCCAGTGATATTTATCAAGTCGGATAAAACCAGTTAGTTAAACTTCAAGCATGCCTTAAGGACATAAAACTTGGATGACCTGCAATTTTCTGACGTTAAACTCTTAAACAAAACTGAAGTTCTTGTAATTGGACCTCCAGAAACTCACTTTCTGAAGATATAGTTACTCTAGATGGGATCACCCTGGCCTCCAGCTCCACCGTAAAGAATCTTGGCCGCCCACCAGTCAGCTAGGTTCTGCCTGAGATGTCTGACGGTTAAAAGGAAGTTTTGGGTCTCTAAATAATATAAAGAGTTCAGTCTATATGGAAAGTGTCATGAGATAGCTTTTATTATGATTTGGCATCCAGAGCTTTATGCCTCTACTTTATATTTCCTGAACCTGGGCAAAAAGGCAACTGGTTGGAGAAAAGTAAGTCAGGAACTTAAACTACCTGGTAATTTATGAAAACATACGTCTGTTCCAGTGACTTGTTCATACTTTACTATGAACAAGTTAATATTTTATTCTAATCGATAAGAACTCGTCGTCTTAAAGTCGATAAGCTGACAAATCGCCACCGTGATGTCGATATTTCAACGTCATCCTTTTGGTCAGTTTACAACTACCAGTAACCATTCGCAATTAAATCTGTTTATTTTGGGCTCATACTGCGAAGTAAGGGCGTACATTAATTTCTACGAGTAATGCGAGGCAAAAATACGCTTTGCGTTCTGTGTGAACACACCATTACTCTTGTTAATCGCTGACTCCAGCAGTTAAAAAGATCTAAATGCATCCACATCTACGTGTGTGCAGGAGGTCCTCGCGCCCTGTTATAAAGCGTAATGAGAAAAGAGGATTTAGAGATCCCTGTGCTTTTTCGAGAGGCAAACGAGAGCCACGAACATCAGCCAAAACAAACCCGTACGCAGGTCGCACTCTGGAAGTTCTTTTGTGGAGACTCTGTGATCAGTTTTTCATCAAGCCGGTGTTTAAGTTGGTGCAACTCCAGCCTCTAATTGAGTAAATGGTACAATAGTTTTCACCTTACCTTTTTAGCCTTTCAGTAAATCCCCGGTGATGTTTCGCCTCATTTGAAATGCTGCGTGTGAGCACCACTAAATCTTTATCCCCTTTCCATCTTACAAAAAAATATAATATCCCACACCTGCAGTTTCACCTTTGGACTAAACCTCTCAAGTGATTTACCGTGAAATCTATATGATGGTAGACGCCAAGAAAAATCTTTTTAATTTGTATGCAAATGATCACAAATCACGGCTGGTTACGGCTCTTTTTTTTTTTTTTTTTTTTTTTAGATGTAATTGATGATCATGTCATTATTTTTACACACACTTGCACTCATTGCTGCAATGAACTCAAGAGCTAAATATCACTGGAATGACGAAATGATTGAATCCCAAAAAGGACTTTTTAATATTGCACCACAGAGGAGTCATTATCCCGAACATCACAGACGTCTCGTTCTGAGAAGAGAAAGTATCTCATCCCTTTATTTTCTACTGACAGATCTCTCTGTTGACTCACTTAAGAGGTCATCCAAAGCTTCGTGTCCATAAATCTTGAGCGGTGGCTGCGTCTCTCTCAGAAGCTCAGCGATGTCAGACGTTGAGCCCCCATTAAAGCCAGATTAAAGGCAAAAACCAACTCCTCTCTCATTGTGTTTATTAAGCAAACAAACCACACAGCTTAGGCCCGCTCTCAGATACACGGCCAAATTAAGGGAGTCAGATTATTAATGATTCAACAACACTGCGACCCCAGCAGATAATGGTCTTGCCCACGCTTGTAAATATTTTGTTTGCCTTCCGGCTTCTTGTCGACACTTTCTGTGGGAACCTGAAGGGATGAATTCGGTTCTCCTAAACGCTCCCCCAATCCGGCGCTATCCCAGCTAAAGGAATGTGATTCTGTTTAATTAGGGACCACGAGTGAGCTCATGGGAAGCCCCCCATTTTTAATTACTGGTCCCCCAACGGCTCCCCGGGCTGTCTCTAGCCGGTTGGGGGTCAGTGCTACAAGGCCCAAGTCATAGTGCCATGCTGCCAGAGGTTAGCAGGGCCAGCTGGTTCTCAGACAGCGTGTGTGTATGTGCATGTGTGTGTATATGCCAAGTCCAATATCCTCCTCACCCCTGTCAGTGGATGGCATGCTACAACCCAACATATTCTCAAAATATTTGTAAACCTAAGTGGCTTCAAATATTTGAACAAGCAGACATGAAAGGTCGACTACCAAATCAGCCGAGGAGCCGAAGAGCTGGGTGAGCCCCTGTGAGATTACTTTAATGAGCGATTCCACATGGATTTCCAAATATTTTCAAATATATTTTTTCTAATATGGTCCAGCTCTTTGTGTGTTTATGCCACCGCCCCAAGTAAACACCAGAAACTATTTGGCCATGTCACAGATTAGAAGTCATTCCTTAAAATACTCACTTTGATCTAATTGAATAGAAAGGCTTTTGGTTTAGTGCGGCCTGTAATCCAAGAGTTATATGTACATGAATGGCTTATTTTACAAGAACAGATATAACCACAACGACATATGGCAAAGAACTGCCCATTGTGCAAGAAAACCCACTGGGCTCTCAGTTAATGTCTCGCGTCTCTGACCCGTGGACTCCACTAGTTACTTATAATGATGTTGAAGTGGGAAAATAAAAACAAATTGACCGTTTCACGACATTAAATGCAGTTAGAAGCATGTTCTAATTACTGTACTTCTACCACCGCTGCTCAAAGGTTAGAAAGTCTGCTTGTGACCAGAAAGACACAGGTTAGATCCCCTGGATATGGTGATAAATCTAGTTGGAGTACACATGAATTAAACTCAATTTCCTCCAAATGTTCTCCTCAGGGCCAATCAGTAGAAACTTGTGGTTGCACTCGAGGCATGACTGCATCAATTCAATGTATAATCAGTGAAGTTTTCAGTGTATCAAACCAAGTTATTGATATAATTTGCAGTTTTTCTCTGGATTTACATTCGTTTTCAGTGTCACTGACTCAATCTGCTGTGATCTGACAGACGAGCTGCTCTTCTATTCCATCCATGTAACCTACCGTGATGTGGTTTGTGGAGAACCGCTTTAAAGCCTCGAGTTTTGGCATTGCGGACGTTGCCATCTTGATTTTTGCAGAGCCAAAATCTACCATATTTGGACGAGAGCGTGGAGCTGTGGAGGGGTGACGTACCGCGAGTTGGACTTTAACGCATGCTCGTACTCATATTACAGCTGAACAGTAACTAAAATACTTTCCTGAAAATATTTGAGGCAAGAAATGGGCAAAAAAATCTGGATTCATATTTCAACACCACTGCCCAGTTTGACAGTTTGATCTGAGTTTCGGACGCCTGGTGTGTCGAGCTGGACAGACTGAGAATGACTTTTCAATTATAAGGCAGCAACACACTAAAGCATACCCCGCTTTATCGTCTATTTTACTCTAAATTGGACCATAATTTACAAAAAGAACATCCGGCTGTGTGGAACAAGACTTGGAACTAGAGATTGAGACCATAAACTTATGAAGAAACTGTTTACTGAGGTCATAAATCAACTGAGAAGTCAGCTTATTTTTACATAAGGCTCAATGCAATCAGACTTTACTATTGCAACCAATGGAGCTGCCCACTGCTGGCCATTAGAAAGAATGCAGGGTTAAGACACTTACTACGTTTGTTCGTTTGGTGCTTTTATGGTGCACAGTGGATTTATGCAGAAAACATTTCTGCATTTCTGAAACATTAAAGATGTAGGCCATAGAACCAAAAACAATCAGCTGAAAGACACTAAAACCGCACCTAGTCAGAAGCAAGCAACCTCTTTCACATCACATGTAGTCATTCAATCCATTGCTAATATTAAAGACGGGTGTCAATCAATGGCCAACTTTTTGTTTGATACCCTTTGACTTGACGCCTTTGAGCCCAATTAAGTACAACTTAACGTGAGTGACACCCGTAGCAGTAGGTTGGTGGGAACAGATGATCAGAGGTCAAAGGGGGCGTCGGTGTTCAAACATTGACGATGCAGCTATTTGACCTGACAATCCCAACCATCCATCACCTCCTCACCGACGGACAAGCAAACTATGTCAAAGGCATTTAACGACACGGTGACACTTAATGAACCCTCTTAAAATAAAGTTCGCAACAGAAGTTTGATTGATTGCGATGTAATGAGATACGAGTTGTTAAAAGTGAGGTCAGCTTTTTATTTTCAGATTAGACAATAAATCCTAGAACATTTTTTTTTCAGTTACTCCTGAAAACATTCGCTTTTATCCTCTAGGGCTGTATAATCTGTTTACTGGTGAATAAAATTAGAGCTTCCCACAGGCAGACAGGAAAAACAAAAGAAACGAGCAAAAGGATAAAGGTGAAAGGCTGACTACATCCTATGTTTCTGTCGAATTTCCTCCCCAGACACACTCACACACACATTCACACACACAAAAACACGCACACACAGGACAACCTGTTCCAAAAGAACCATTGACCTTCTGCGTGAAAGCCTCCGATAACAAAACAAGACATCAATAAGCTGAAAAATGATACTCCGCAAGCGGAAATCACCTCGGCGCATGGAATAACCCCAGAATGGCTGTTCAGAGCACAATTGCCATAATACTGCAAAGGAGGGGATGTGCTTCTGTATTGTGTTGGCCAACAATAGCCGACTGTAAACTCGCAGCCACACCAACCCTATGGATTCAGAAGCTCCTCACAGGGCGAGCTATTGTCCCGGTCCCGAAAAGCAGTGCTTTGTGGCTGAGGGCCAATGTGTGTCAGGTAACAGGTGGTGAAGATCAGCAGAGATAACAGAGATACGAGAAAGAGAGCGACCGAGAATGAAAGAGAGAGTGAGGAGGAGACGGAGGTGTAAACCTGTTTCTTTTCTTCCCGTCTTTCTTTCTTTTTTTTTTTTTTAATTTATTTTGATTGCTCTTCCACTTGGGCGGAGCAGGGTTTAATCTGTTCCACTAGTTCACAAAAGGGCTGTCACAGTGGTATGATACCTCCATACACTGGGCTGCAATGAAGCATTCAAGAGCTCTGGAAACAATCCCACATTACCCGAGAAACAACACCACACCACGGGGCTCGGCACACAACCACAACAAACCTCCTCACCACGTCAGCTCCTTCTAAATAAATCAGCCTTATTACACATGAAGCCACCTTTAATCTTAAATTCACACTACTCCTTTTTTTAATATTAACGGATCAAATGCGTAATGTGAAAGTGTCAAATCTGAAGTCATGCTCAGCTCTATCGGGCTTTGTAGCCACATTCGACTTTATTTTGGTTTTCGGCCCGCAAACTCAGCTGTCATCAACCTTGTTTCCAGACACAGCTGGATCTGATAAACACGCCAACATCGCCAGCACCAAACGTCAAACAGACGAAGTTAGCGACTATCTGGTTGAAGATAGTTGGAAAATTTAGCCACTGAAAACCGTGAGATTTCTCTCAGGTGTTGGTGGAGATGAAAAACAGAGCTAAAAGGAGAGTGGATACAAATACACTCATCTGGTGGCCAGAAATGCAAACGTCACATGAATGCTAATATTTCTCTGTATCTTCTGGATGTGCACATATGCAGCAACTTTATAAGGTGATGGCATGTTAGACTTTGTGTTCATAGCCTGTTCTGCTTTCCCATATTGTGAAACTGAAGTCCTGCTGTTCCTCAAGCGTCCACTTGAGGCTGGCTCCAGAAGTGAGTCAGCCAGCGGCACAGATTTTAAGCTTCAAAACGTCACACATACGGCGTCCATACTTTGTCCTGTCACTGGTTTTCACACATGTTGATAAATTACTGGCTTAAAAAGACAATATTGGCATTGTGACTCACTAAGCAAACAATGAGGAGTGACGTGCAGCTACAGCAAACGTGCCAGTCTAACAGCTATGAACTTTCAGCTTTAAGAATGAGCTGAACCTTCAGGAGTCTGCACACACACACACACACACACAGTCAAGAAAGCGTGCAGCAAATATAAAAACCTCTCGGGACCTTTCACCAAACCACCTGGCTCCAAACAGATCCCTCACCCCAAGGACAGAACAGACAGCCTGGTCCGGTGTGGTCACGTCTTGGCTTGGACCGGACTGTTAGAGAAGAAGGTGCAGGTAACATGTCTGCTGGACAATGATGTGTAAAACACTCATGGCTCTGCCCATTCAGATCACACCCTATCATTCAAGCCCGGAGCGGTTGATCAGCGTCCAAGAGGGTACGTCCAGCAGGATGCCCCGGAGGAAATGAGGTCATCGGAACAGACTGTGTGGAGTAAATGAAGCAAACCATACCGATCCAACTCTTTCGCCTCTGCATTTGACCTGTTATTCCTTTTAAACTGTAACTCAGTTTTTACTGTTCGAGATGACTTCATTGATATACCTCTTGGTGTCTTTGAACGCCTACGCCGCCACGGACACACCCCGCCAGAGGTCTCATGCTCAAACAAAGCTCCTGCACATATGTCTGTTTTAAGACGCCCTAAAGTCCGGTGAGCACGCTCCCATCATCCTTAGACCTGTCCCGCTTCCAAACAACAAGTTCACCGAAAGAGGGGTGGCTGGGAGAGAAAGAACAAATGAGGTTTAATGTGCTCTTTGTGTTTCTTATTACTCAGTACACAGCGGAGATCATCAGGGAAGATGATTGAGGAAGCGAAAAATAAAGAATGAGCCAAGTGCCGATGTTTTACATCCACAAAACAGTTTGCACCTTAGGCTGTTGATCCTCCAGCACGCCCCGAAGTGCAAGAAATTTGGAGGAAGGGTAAAAAGGAGCTTGTGTCTTCATGCCAAGCATTACGTCTTGCCTTAGTCACCAGCCCCTGAGCTTTCAGTCTTGGCTACATTTGTCCACATGGCCCAAAGGAGGACAGCCACTTAAACAGATGATTTTTGTTTTCACAACCGCAGAAACTTAAAGAAGAGAGAGAGAGAGGGAAGAAAAAAAAACTTTCAAATGGCACGAGGATGTCAAATTTCAGATCAAAAAGGTGCTGAAGGAACACACATACACTGGAATTTCCTGTTTCATCATGTATTTGTGTGTTTGTTTTCCAAGTCGGCATCAACAGTATTCTTTCACTATCATCGTGGGCCTTTGATGTTTCTGCCAGCTTTTTTCAATATGCATTATGATCTGGAGATGAGCACGGCTGAATCACAAAGGCAACGAAAACATTTTGGAGACAGAGATGTTTTTCTTTAATTGGAACTGGCAGTCAGAGTCGGTGGTTTTGTGCCGTCTCACTGAAAGGAAAAAGTTATACACGAATGTCCCCCATTTACAGGCCGAGGGTCACTTAACTTTGGGTATTTATGGGCACGGTGATGAAGGACTACAGATCAAAGATAAAAAAGACTATTTTTGATGACTGTTGACTTTTCCGCCATTTCATTATTTTGCACTTGAACTAACTTTAGGCAATATTTGACTGTCAGGGGACAGAAATACCCAAAGCACAGAGCCTTTATATAACCGTCTAACATAATTAACATACTCAGTAGACACAACAACGTTGGCATCCAATAATTTATCCAATAATAACTTGTTTTTTTAGCTTGTTTGATCTAAAAATGGAAATGATCTTCTCTTGGCTTACAATATTTAAATTTGTATATTTACTTATTTTGCGTATATCACATTTTTTGCTCTGGTGAAGTACTCAACACTGTAATTGGCCAAACACAGTAGGACAAGGTCGCCCCTTGTCCCTGTTTCTTTTTGCAGTATTCGTGGAGGGGATCTGAAGGTGCAGCGTCCAGTTTGGGAACCTCAGGATTGCATCTCTGCTTTCTGAAGATGATGTTGTTCTGTTGGCTTCATCCGACCGTGACCTTCAGCACGCAGTGGGGTGATTTGCAGCCGGGTGTGAAGCTGCCGGGATGAGAGTCAGCATCTCCAACTCTGAAGTCATGGTTCTCTTCCGGAAAACGATGGAATGCTCCCTCCGGGTTGGGAGTGAGTTGCTGTCCCAAGCGGAGGAGTTTAAGTATCTCAGGATCTTGGATTGGTGTGATGTCTGCAGTACTGGGGAGACTGTACTGGACCGTTCTGGGGAAGAGGGAACTGTGCTGGAAGCCAAAGCTACAGTTCATCTACGTTCCAGCCCTCACCTATGGTCATGAACTTTGGGTAATGGTAGAATGAGATCACAGATACAGGCGGCTGAAGTGAGGGTCAACCTTAAAGATCCTTGTTCATGTCAAAAGGAGCCAGTTGAGGTGGTTTGGGCATCTGATTAGGATGCACCCCGGGCGCCTTCCGGGCACAGGGTGCATCCTAATTCAGGGCACGTCCAACTGGGAGGAGACCCCGGGGCAGAACCAGAACTCACTGGAGCGACTACATAACACATCTATCCTGGGAACGCCTCGGGATCCTCCAGGAGGAGCTGGAATGCGTTGATGGGCTTGGTGAACCAAAACAGTTAAAACAAGTAATATTTTTAAATT
Source organism: Protonibea diacanthus (assembly GCA_028641955.1). NCBI lineage: Eukaryota > Metazoa > Chordata > Actinopteri > Sciaenidae > Protonibea > Protonibea diacanthus. The sequence goes on along the minus strand of CM053996.1, from coordinate 19,633,480 downwards.
TCAATTTTAAGGAACACCCATTGGACACATCCCATTGGAGTCCTCCTTTTTTATCCAGTAATCACTTGACTTTTAGCCACAGTTTGCTCCAAAAAACGCCTGAGAAATTATCTAGTTTCTTTGGCCAGCACTTTGTACATTGACTTATGTCTGCATACATACTACAATATTTTTTTTTTTGCCCTGGGAAAGTACTGTATCCTGTAATTGTCTAAGCATAGTGGGAGATGTATCATTGTTTTCCATTGGGCTCCAGAATTTGGTGAAAATTCATTCACAGTGTGATTGGCAGTACTAGGGGTCCTTTCACATTCCAGGGACTTAATTTAATGTAAAAATATTAGTTTTAAAGAATACACACAATAGATTTAAACATCTAAAGACCGTTGATGTCGATGTAATGCAGATACGCCGCACGGCGCAGACAGAACTCTTAAATGGAGTGTGGTTTAGAAAGTATTGCAGGCAGAAAGTATTCATCACATATGTTTTGCAGAGTCCCTCATTGGCTTTGTAGAAGTAACAAAGCAAAATTGCTCTTGACATAGATAGGGCCCACTTTGGAGTGCGTTCAAAACAGGCTATATCTAACAAATATGTTTGCCTGCAGTATGTGAGCTGAGTCTTTGTGGTATGGGAACAATTGTTCTGAGAAAAGCTCGGCAACATGCTTATTGTCATGCGAGGAAAGCTACATTGAGATAACAAAATGCTCTAAATGAGTCTAACCTCAGCATGAAGGATTTGAGTTTTTTGTTGTTTTTTTGGGGCACATGACAAACCAGAGTAATATGATAATAGCGGGGGCACATGTGCTGTTCGAGTACTGTAGCTTCAAGCAAGAATAACTGTTTAGACACAGTATGACTGCTTCAAGTAAAATATATATAGAGTTTCTTTAAAGGGTTGTGTGTCTGTAGGAAGTGTGTGAAAGAGAATACTTTAGCTCCTTTATATGCACAGGCACAAAGAAAAGCCATCACTTGGACAAAATATGTCATGAAACGGAAGGCCCCACCCATGCTTTACCTGAGTCCCATTGAAAGAAAGTGTGCAGAACAGGATATCATTACTATTAAAGAGGAAACAAGGCTTAACCAGTGCCAACAACCTGCTATTAAAAATGTGAATACTGTATTGTGTTGGTGGTCTAAGGCTGAATCTTAAAATAACAGGGTTTTACGTGGTTCTTGCTCCCCTAGGCAGAGTTGTAGCCACACTTGTCTTTCAGAGATTTTCAGTTTCCTTGTAATAGACACCCTCATTCACATGCTTCCTCACATGCATGAAAAAAAAAGAGGGTTGGCACTCTCCTGCTCCTCGATTAGTATTCTGAGAGGCAGACAAAGAGGGCCGCTGAAGAATTAATAGCCTTTGACACTTTCAACTTCCTTTCCAGAATCCAGTTTGATTGGTGGGGAGGTTTTTGTGTGGGTGATGATAAGAATGCCGGAAGGCAGGCTGACATTGCAAGTCCCCAGACAACTGACTTCATTAGTAACGTCTGGCAAGAGATAGGTCCTAACCTGAGTCCTCTTCTCTTTAAAAAAGTCCTCGTCTTTTTCTCTCTGGGGCAGCAGAGAACAAATTCCAGCGCGTTTATCACCTTAAAGTAAAAGCCAAGAAGAGAAATTGTGAGGGGAGGTTTGTAGGAGAAGAAGAAGAAGAAGGCCAAGCTTGATGAATCAAACACTTTTCTGTTCGCTATGCATCAGGTTGGTTATTCCTCCAGGCTGTCCAAAACTACGAATATGATCTTGTCCCTGCGGATGCTGTATGTGACTTAGAGTATTTCATCACAGTCTGCTCTGTGAGATGATCGAGGGTGATCAGTAGTGATGTATGAGAAAGATACACAGGCAGGATGAGTTGTTTTACTCCCATCCACTGATAAATAACAGCTGCAGGGGAAAAAAAAACACAAATACATCTGTTAAGGAGTTGTTTCAAGCGTTTCTTACTTGTGGGAAACAGTTTAACTGTGGATGCATTGTAACCTACGTGTTTTTTGTTGGCTGAGTGAGTCACATTTAAGTTTGACTACTTTTAGAGCAACAAAAGCAACGACGCAGCTGTTGTCGATGAATGTAACGGCGCGCTCGAATGTCGTGAGCGTTTTTGTAGTTAAGCCAAGATAAGATCGACTTTATTGGTGCCACACTGGGGAAATTCACTTGTTACAGCGGCTCACAATACACAAGGTGGATAATCAAATCACTCAGTATAAATACACGGCGTCCTGGTGGTTCAGCTGGCAGAGTGGGTTGAGTCCATCCTGCAGTGACCGAGTTCTGACTCCGTCCTGTGGTCCACGGACGTTTCCTTCACTGCGTGTCGGTCTCCGTCTCTCTCTCTGCTTTCCTGTCTGTCTTCAGCCATCCAGACTCAGTGAGTTCACTCAGTCTCGTCTCTGTGATGCTACGCTCTCCATCCTCCCTCTGTTAGCGCCGTTAGCTCCTCCATCTTATTGTAGAGAGATCTTACGTTCCCCGTGATAACAGACGGCACTCGTGTGTTTGCACCGTCTTTAGATCCAGCTCTGCATCCCCGTCTCCTTCTCCACACTTCAGCAGGGATCTCCAGTCTTGCTGACCGCTAACAGCTGTTATTGAGTGTAGACAGGAGAGCTGTGGCTATTTTAGTATAGTACAACAGAAAAAAGGCAAATCACTCCACATTTGCACACAAAACCGATGATTGATGAGATTGTTGTCGAGAAATAGCTGCTGTGACGGCTACGCAATCTTATAAACTCTTTTTGCCCCTATAGAAAAGTTTATTTGTAATTTAACTTCTGTGTGACTTCTCACTGACCCTGAGTGGACCAAAAACATGTGACTACATCAGAAACAATTTAAATTTCAAATTTTAATTTCAGTCGTTCAGCTCTGATGAATAAAAAAATAGAAAAAGAATCTTTTTGATGTCTGATCAAACGTCCGCTGAGGTTGGGGCGGTGTGCATTGATTAACTTGGACTCATGATCACAGTATTTCGTTGATTTTTGTTGATGGAAACATGCTGATTCACGTTCAAGAAGAAATTGCTGCAAACTTGCGCAACATTTTTAATAGAAACACAACTTTTATCTGCTTAGGTGGCCTCGCAGCTAGCCGACCTGCCGTCCTATCCCTTTACGCCTCGCGGCTAATTCAAATGACCTCGCTTAAGTTTGTCTCCTCTCCTCCGCACTCCTCACACCAGCCGTTTCCAAACATTCCTCCTGCGTGGCCCAAAAGACAAATCACACCACACATAAACAGGAAAGTCAGTGAATAGACCTGACCTCCCTCCCTCCCTCTGTTTTACATGCCAACCCACCGTGCTGTCTGTCAGTCAAGAGCCTGCTGGCCCATAAAGACTCCTTCGTATGCGTGATGTTTATAGTGTTATATTCCTGTGTTTGATCCTCACATGTCCTGGCTTTTTGCTCCAGTTCTCCCGCTGCATTAGTGAGGTGAGCGGCGTGTGAGAATGACTGTGGGAGAGTGTAATCGTTCCTGACAGAGGAATATCTGTCACAAGGGAATAACGGCTCTGTGGTCAGATTCACAGTGAGAGGAAAGTTCCCCCCGTCTTAGATGGAAGGATTTGCATGGGAGTTTGTAGTTTCCAATGAAAGATGCTGACTTCGAGGGTCCGCACGCGGCGCGCTTTGATTCCACGGCATTAGACGATCAGAATTTCCACACTTCTTCTCCTTTTGGAAATGATCTGCAAATAATGTACCGAAGGCTCAAGACGCAACTTGCGTCTTGAGCCTTCGGTACATTATTTGCAGATCATTCTCACAACGTAATGATTTTCCAGAGGAATGTGCGGCTGCCCTCATGTAAAGGGCGGATCCCCTTTAATGGTACACATAAATCTGAGGTAATGTTCAGCATGAAGCAAAGGGCGTGTGCAGACAAATGTTCATCATATCCACAAAATCACAATCGTTCGACGGGCTGTTTGCTTATTTTTTCATAATTTTCATACGATTAGTCACATTTCTGTGGTGGCACGGAAATGGATTATTATTATTCAGGCCAAATATTTAATGTTCCCATTATTTGAGCAAGCGAATAAACAAATGCGTCATCAGCAATTCATTGCGCGTACAATAACACAGAGGCTGTTTCCCACAGTAAGGCCAGGCCTGGCCTGGCAGCCCAGGCTCGCCCTCTCTGCCTCGGAGCTCTGCTGGGACGGAGCCAGCTCAGGGTTCAGACCACCACTGCACTGACACACACACACACAGACACACACACACAGACCGGAGTCATACTCTGCAACACAATACACATGCATCTGTGGTCACTGAAAACACACGCCAGCATTGCTTTGCATCATCGTGTGTTAGTACCATCAGTGTTTCTTACCAACTTCTCGATCTGTTGAAAGTGCTGCAAACACCTGCTGGAAAAACTGCGTTACAAACAGTTAACAGCACACACACATCACTCATCTGTCGTATCACCCATCTTATGCACATAAAGCAACCTGATACATAACCCATGTTCATGCAACTGCAACTAATTAAGCATGAGGCACAAAGGCTACAAATCTGTAAAACTTTTGAGACTGATCTGCCTCTTTAAACTTTATTACTTTATCAATCTCTAACAATGACCAGTAGGACTCAACAACAATGATAAAGCTTTATCTCCTCCGGCACAACCTCACACTTCCCGTACTCCCGAACATTACATCACCGATAGCATGGCAACATTGATTCAATGTTGAAATTCCATCAGAATCATTGTTTATGTTGAGGTTGAATATTCAAGACTAAGTAACATTGAATCAATGCTGATGATCTTTGCTTTTTCAGTGTTGAGAAGAGATTCAATGTTGATTCAATGTTGGTTTTGTATCTGGAGATGGTCTAATTAAAGTTATTTCAATGTTGGTTCAATGATAAAACAGCGATTGAGTTGATCTTAACATTGATTTTATGTCTGTCTTGATCTATTTTTCATCATTGAAATAACTTTAGGGTGCAAACCTGATGAAAAATCAATGTTATATTTCAATGTTGATTCAATGACAGTCTTGTTGATGCATCAGTATTGATTCAGTGCTGGTCTGCTATCTGGGGTATCACGTCCAAAATAACATCCAAAAGAATGTGCAGAAAAGAGCAAATTTAGTGACCAAAAAGTGACTCAGAAAGCTGTGAGTGTGTGTGAGTGTGTGTTGACTCAGTTCTCTGGCATGTTTTTCATGTAGAATTAAGTAATAATAGAAATATCTCAGTCAGCCCTGAAGTCATTCATCTCTGGTAGCTAATATATGAAAAATCCACACTGTACTTTGTGCTGGTTGGACTTTATTACATTGATTTGATTTCGTAATATCTGATCCAATCCACTTCAATCATTTGTAGAGGAGATAGTAATGACAGATAAAGCGTGCTACTGGCATGGCACAGCTTTAAGAATGGCAGCATCACCGCTGGTCTACCATTTTAGTCCAGACCGAAATATCTCAACAACTAGGACAGCATGGCTGTTTGTGACTTCTGGTGTAAAACTGGAAAGAAGTTTGCCTTCAGGTCTTCTTGCCAGAAAGTTTTCTGCCAGAAAAGCTGTCTAAAGCTGGTTAATGTTGACTTGAAAGGACCTCTTTTAACCTAAGCCATGATCTTCTAAACCAAACCAAGCGGTTCTGTTGCCTAGATCTGACTAAATGGTTTTGTTGACTGAAAAATACCTCAGGTCTTCCTGCCAGAGAGGATTTCAGTTGGTTAACGCTGGGAAAAGATGTTTTAACCCAAACTATAATCTTTTCCTGAACCAAAAAGGATGACGTTCTGTTGCCACTAACTAAATGGTTTTGTTGACTGAAAAATACCCAGTTGCCTTCAGGTCTTCCAGCCAGAAAGGCTGTCTAACGGTTGGTTAACACTGTCAACCGCGCTAGCCTATTTCAGTAGTTTCCGTTACCTAAACTCAACCAAACCGAAAATAATAAGTCACTTCTGGTCTTAAACTGGTCTCACTGGTCTGACCTCGGTCAGCTTTCTGTTTGTCACCCTAACCTAACGAGTTCGGATGCCTGGCCGGTCCTCGCATTTGAATGCTATGCAGGGCGCGTGTTGCCAAGAAAACCACCTTTTGGATTGGTCATTTCACATTACGGGAAACATGCTCCCACTCGTGCTGTAAGTCGTTGCCGCTGGTTAAAAACTAATTGCATCATTCTGTGTTTGAGCTCTTCACTGACAGACCCAAATGTCACGAGCAGAATACTCGGCCCTGGTCATCACTGCAGCTCTGGGGAGTCGTACCGAGGAGGCGGTGTGATGTCACCGTGCAGGGCCGACACATTCCTGGATCGGAACAAAAACCTCCAGCAAAGTCGAATGACATACGACTGCACTCTGAATGCACGCAAATGTCACCGGTTACACTCACACTCAGCATAAATCTGACGGACTGTATTGACATGACAACACACATCTGTTTTAAACTTTTTGTGGCCTCTTAAAAACATCCTAAATGAGGGAAAACAGTTATTTTCATGTGGTTTCCTGTTTCCTCTGCTCACATTCATGCTTTAACTTTAAATATTTATGTCAAATAACGATAAAAAAACAGATCCGAGCCACTTAGGCACACTAATTTCCAGATTAAAACTACTTTGACTGACATTTCCTTCCCGTTACGACAAAGAGTTAAAAGCCTGAAAGGTCGTACGTGCGTAAATAAACCCTATTTAAGACAACAAATAAAATATCAGATGCGTGTCACCTAAATGTAGGAGAGGGGAAAAAAGAGATTTGAGTCAGCAGTGCAGCCATAGCGGAGCCATTGTATCCTGTGTCATCAAGATTAACAGCTACGCTGTGGTGTGGATGTAGCCTCTGGGACCGGGGGAAGTGTGTTGTGAAGTTATTGTAGTATCTCAATTCATTTCGTGGGAGCCTTTCCAGAGGCTGCACAGCGAGACCCCGCTGATCACTTCTTCATTCTTATGTCCTGACACGCTGCGCTCCCATCGAAAGAAAATCTGTAATTTGAGCAAAACATATCGGCCGCGGGGAATAGTGAGCGGTGTCACAGCGCTGGTCATCTGGTTTAGACTCTAAATCAAAAGTGTGAATGGGAGAGAGCGCCGATTCTCCTTAAAGTGGTGCAGCGACTGTTTGATAAGACCTACTTGTTAACATGATCACAGCGAAAGGTGTGGTTGACTCATCAACTCTGTAGCTCTTTAATCCTCCGAAGACAAGACAGAGTGCGTCGAAAAAATGCCTGTAATGTGTGTGTGCGTGCACAGTATTCATGTGGTGGTTTCTGTGTGTATGTGTGGTTGGTGGTGGTGGTTAGGGGAAAAATACTCGTGTTCTGATTTGATCTGAGATATTTCCTTTAGCTGGGTTGCTATTTACAGAACTACTGTAATGACTCAGAGTGCAAACGCCAGCGAGCATGCCGATACCCATCGCCCAGAGCCTGGCGCTCGGCCAAGTCTGAGTGTTTGACTGGGTGCACAGACACGCAGCGTGACCTCCGAATAGCATAGCAGTATTATTGTCTGGATTACAAGGCAATAAAGAAGGAGGAACACAATTAGCATGTTTGTTTTTAGTACGTTTTGCAGAGTACAGTGTGAATTATGTGCGACATAAAACAGCCCCATAAAGAACAGGTAGTACGGTTAAAGGAAAGTAGATCTGCAGGCTTATTTTGATACAATAGTAACATTACGGGAAACTTCTTTGCTCTCTTGCTGAGAGTCAGATGAGAACATCGACACTACTCTCATATCTGTCTGATAAATAGAAAGGTTAGCTTAGCATGAAGCAAGTCAAAGAAATCTGATAATTATCGAGATCTAAGACGTCCACAAGCGACTTTTTTTGTTGTGAATGTTAAAGATTATAGTATTAAATGTTCTCCATCCTTCATGAACTACGTGAACAAACCGACCAATAGATGGCTTCTTTGGGTGATGTGTTGTAAACAATCATCCGAGTTTTGGAAAAGTATTATCCTGTTATCTTTTGGCTTCTGTTTACCACTTCAAACTTAAACTCAGGTTGTAATCACCATTTTTAAACCTGGATATTTTGAAAAAGATTTTGACTGCGATTAAATAGATCTGGCCAGATTGCCCAGCCATAGCATGAAGATAAAAAACATGGTGAAATCATGGACGCAATGTTGGTATCCCTGCTTGGCTAATCTAAAAAGATGACTGAATGAAGCCTGGTTGCTCAAACAAACCACCTGTAACCACCCCCACCTGTCAATCAAAGCATCCACACTCTTAATCCTGCATAACTTTAAGCCTTAATATAATGTGAACAGGTGAGTTGTATATAAATTCACCCTCAGTACAGTTGTCATGAACAGGGAAATTAGCTATAGAGACCAAAACTGTTTTTTGTACCAGGCTGTAAACATGTTTATTTCTGCTGTGAAGTTGGACATTTGAACATGGGGACTTATGGAGACTGACTCACTTCTGGAGCCAGCCTCAAGTGGACGTTTGAGGAACTGCAGCTTTTTAGCACTGACTAACGAACATGTGATATCATGTGTGATATGTGCCAGACTGTTTCTTGATGAGGAGTCTTGTTGTCACTGTGAAGTTGCCATGCAACCGGCAACGCTTTAGAGGTGCTGGAAGGTAGAGTCAGGCTAGCTGTTCCCTTTTGTTTTCTGTCTTAATGCTAAGCTAAGCTATCCAGCTGCTAGCTTTAGGCTCATTTTGCACCGTACAGACCTGAGAGTGGTACGAATCTTCTCCTCTGACTCTCAGCGAGTAAGTTAGGCTAACCATATTTCCTAAAATGTCAAAACTATTCCTTTAGTTCTCGCTCAACCCACAAATTATTTATCTGGCACTTCTTGAAGCAACAAAGAGCTACCACAGCACTTTACAGCACACAGAAGGAGTTTTTAGATCAATTCTTCCAAACCCACTCCTTTTTAAAAATAGCATCCAACTGTGCTCACACACATCGTACACACACACACACACCTTACTTTGCACTCATCAATCATCCTTTTTCCACAGGAGTGTCCTCCAGGATTGAGTCTTAATGTCTGTTATGAAATCTGGACCATGTGTTGTAAACCAATATTAGTTTACAGTCCCTGGGCCTTTCAGCCTAGTTTGGTCCTGTGCCTAAGTACTTCTCAAAATCAAATCCATTTATAATGCAGTGGTGCATGAACATTTGCTTTCCCTTAAAGGCCCATGCTGGATTCAAAACGGCATCATTAAAATCACCCTGCCGGTTTTGTTAGAGCATGCGTCATTGTGCTGAAGACATTCTTTGAGTGACTGACTGACCCAGAATTTGAGTTTTTAACGTGATTTTTGAAGCTGTTTACAAACACGGGAATAAAATATATTTTCGTTTCCAGTCAGCGCTCGAAGCTCAAAGTCGCAGCAGAGAGCTCATTTTTCCACCGTAAAAACCGTCCAACCATTAAAAATATTTGTGCATTAGATCGGCCTCAAAATAAATCCCACACTGGCTCTTTAATGCTCTTTAATATTTAATCTTTTCGGGACTCATTCGGGGTTGGGTTTTTTTGCAGAAGTTGTGACAGTGATGATGGAGAAGGTGTGAGAGACACGAGGGCCTCCGCTGGGTGTGAAGTTGTGGTCGACTGGGCTGAACGGACGGAGAGTTTTCCCGCAAATCTGCATTATTTCGCTCTTTAAACACATTTTCTAGCAGCTGTTTTAGGGTTAGAGACCTTATTGTGTCGTGATCAACAGTGAAACAAACAAAGTGAAGGAAGGGAGGCACAATCGTTACTTTGAACGCCTGCCAGAGTTCCAGCGGTTGTAATCACAAGACTGGGTGTCATCTTGTTTTTGTGTTCAGGTATGCAAAAATAACCGCATGCAGACAGTGTGTGCTTTCCAGTGTTTCTACCCCACTTCGAGGCCATGTTCGTATCCGCCCTGTGGGGTTTTTTTTCCCTGCACCTACCCCTCCCTGACGCCGCACCCAGGAGAAGACAAGAGAGCAAAGGAGGGTCCCTGCCTGACAGCACCAGGGAATGACTCCCTCCAAATGCTATGCAGGGTGACATCTGCAAACCATAACCACCCCTTAAAACCCCCCGAAAATGTGATACAAAGAACAGGGCCACGGCCTTTTTTCTGCTCACATAATGAGGCCACGGGATAAGCATCTTCACAGAGGAGGAGGAAAGAAGAGGCTCCTTGAAGTTCAGCTTTGTTTTACGCAGATGAATTAATAAGATGTCACTTTTTCGCTAAACATTTATATTACAACTCAGTGCGTGTAATTACAGCGCATGACGCAGACCATAAGCATCACCGCGTTTGAGGGATTCAGCATGTTGGTGCTGAATTATCCCGATTGTCACCTCTTAACCCGGATGTTATTTATCAGAATTATTACAAACTTTTGCTCTTTCGCACTCTGTTGAGCTCGCTGAGCTGCATGATGCCCCTCCACCCTCCACCCTCACAGCCAATTGTTCCCATTGTGTGGGTGCGTCGAGTCATGGCAGATTTGGGGCCTGGGCAGTCCTTAAATAGAGGCTGGCTCCTTCAAGGATCAACTCCATCAGACGCCAAAGCAGCCTGAGGACTTACCGGCTCACAGACAAACATTTGAACGCTGGGTCCAGTTTTAACACAGTTTACTGTGAAATAAACAATAAAATCCAGCGGACTTGGTTTCATCTGAATTTTAGAGGTGTCATGGTATCAACTTGCACGAGGTGTCCGACAGAAAGAAAGTTCTTAAAAGATCTAGAATATCTGATATTAAAGAATCCGTGCAAACTAACCCTGAATGCGAGGGCTTATAAAAGCGTACGTGCTGTCATCCGCTGTCAAAGACAACGTGATATTCAATCAGACTGAACTTGGATAAAGTTTGCTCGTCTGACCCAGAGAGGGAGTCGACCAGATGTCTTATCTGTGTTAAGTCAGTTGAGGATCTGTGTCAGAAATGCCAGCACGCTACACCAAAGCCCCCCTGGCGATTCCCGATGCAACCCTACCTCGATGGCCGACTTACAGACGGCGAAGGAGAAGCTCCGCCGCTCAGACTTCACCTTGGCTTCCTCTCCAATTTCCTCCTCTGTTGCCATTTTTGTTGAACACATGTAATTGCGGTGTACTTTTCCCCTCTTGCCTCTCTGGCGAACAGGGAAAGCCCTGTGGATTCATAGGCATTGAACCCTAATTGGGCTAATGGCGGTGGTGTATCTAAATTACCTCCCTCCATCCATGAGGGTTGCTGTGTTTATGTCTGCTGCCTTGGGTAAACCCCCCTCCACCCACCCCGTCCTGTCATTTATCGGGGCACTTGTTTGTTGTAGAATGCAGCTCCACAGCAGATCTTAATCAGCGTGGCCAACTGACCTGTCTGGCCCATGCAGACAGTAAAACAGAGGCTGTGTTTTGCAACCGCCGGTTAACCGGAAAAGTCTTTGCCTGAAAAGTTTTGAAAGGTCTGAAACTTTGTTTACACTGTGCATGATATATATAATTCAAATACCCGACATGGAACAGTTTTAAACCATGAAGATGAAGAAAAAAATAAATAGTTAAACAATGTGGGAATATTTGTGTGGGAATATTTGTTTATTTCCAATAGGTGATTGTCTTAGCTTAGCATAAAAAGGAAGCAGGGATAGTTCTCTGAAGTTGCTCCACATTCCTACAGATCACTGACACAGTTTATTTTGTTTGTTTGATGCGTTCTTGAGCAGAATTGTTAAAGTATTTTTCACTGAGTTGCACGCTGTGACTGTTTCTTTGTGAACGACAGCTGGATGCATCGACTTCCCAGGCTCACAGTGAGATGCTGGCAACCAGCGGAGGTGCTGCACAGATGGATAAACAGCTTTTTGCCAAGAAAGTGCCACTAATAGTAACTTTTCTACCGTATAATAACAAATGATGCTACACTGACGTATAATCAGGTGAATGGTGTCTCCGCTTCTTACGTAACACTGTATGTTATGTTTTGGACCTCCGGGAGGAAGAGGAGGTTTTCAGGCCTGAGATGTAATCGAGCCAGTGTCGTGCCAGAACCAGAGCTGGTCAAGCGGGCTCAGAAGCCTCTACGGACATAATGGCAGACGGGAAGAGAGTGAAGAGGATGCTGACGGAGGAAGCTAAGAAGAGAAAAGGAGAGAGTGAGCGAGCAAGAAGCCGCCGGACAAGAGTAAATCTGGGACTGACTTTTAGTGGTTGGTGAGAGCCGCCAGACACAAACCAAACGGCAACCTCCGTGGATGGGAAATAAACGCTGTCCGGTCTAGTTGTACTGTCAGCGGTTTATTACCAACAGAAAAACTGGAATACTCCTTTAAAATGAACTTACACGGTTCTTTGTCTTGAGGCAAATTTATCAAAATTTTTAACACCTGGTAAGAATGACTACACTTTGTGATGTATTATTTCTTTTATGCAGAGCTGCTGCAGCTCCCAAGTGTGATTAGATCATATTTGTTTAACTGAAAGCCAAATGACAAAAAGAAAAACTAAACGCCAAGATCTTTGTGGAAAACACAGGCAGTGCAGGCAGTCATGGTACGGCGTTAATCTGCTCTGACACCCACCGAACATTTCATGACATGTTATTGTTCCCGTCCACAGTGAGTTAAGCAGAAAAAAAGCCGCAGTGAAAGGGCAGAAATGTGTCTACCAGACTCCGAGTTCCCATCGAACAGAAGTCGTGTTTATAAACCAGCTCTCTGAATACTAACCCAAATAACACTTCCGACCCCGAAGGGAATGAAAACAAAACTCAGAGAGGGAATCGCAGCTCGGTTCTTCGTCGGCCATCGCTGCCTCTCCCTCATAACTTCACCGTTGCATGTAGCTCGCTCCTGCCAGCGAGGACGGATAGCTGCACTGACAGATGGGATGTGTAGGCCCGCATCGCAGACCCTCGTTAGACAGCAGAGTCACATCCTCCTGCAGAGCCTGCCGGTGACCTGAGGCGACCCCCAGCCGCCTCTCCTCTCCACAGGATCCATGTGAACACGTTCAGCCTCCATGAAGCCTGATGTTGACACCAAGTGGAAGTCCTTCGCAATAGAGCGTGTTCGAGGAAAGAAAAGGACTTCTTGTTTAATTTAGTCTCAGTTGCATTCACTGCTTTTCCACTCCGACACAATCCTACTTCCTCTCTCACCGCTAGACAAGACAAAGGAAACATACGAGGACTGGCGTCCCTTTTCCTGCCGCTGTCACGTCTGTCCACAACAATGCGGACTCGACGTGACGTGAGATTTTCTCTGCAGTCTGCAACAATGAAGAGATTTTAATCAAAGATTCAGCACGCCATCATAACCTGATGAAGAGGAGAGGACACACGATGAGACAGGAGAGGAGGAGAATGACGACAGGACACACTTAAGAAAAGGAGACAAGAGGACAAGATGAGATGAAAGGAGACAAGAGAAAGGGAAAGGAGACAAAACAAGTGAAATGACAAGAGGAAGAGGTATGAGAGGAGACGAAACAAGGAAAAGAGACAAGGAGGAAAGAAGGGGAGAAACGAGACAAGAAGAAAGGACACAGGATGAGACAAGAGGATAGGAAAGGTGACCAAAGAAGAGAAGGAAAGGTGACGGTGAAGGAGAGGAGGAGAATATAGAAGTAAAGGAGATGAGATTAGACAGAACAAGATGATGGAAAAGGAGACGAGAGGTGAAGGGTGGAAGACAGGAGACAAAGCAAGATGAGGAGAAGGAAACAAAGAAATGAGAGAAGACGAGATGAAATGAGTGACGAGGAGAGACAGTGAGATGAGAGAGGGAGAAGTGTACAGAAAAAGAGATGAGAGGAAGATAAGAGACGAAATGAAATGATACAAAAAAGGAGATGAGGAAGGGAGACAAGAGATGAAAAGACAGCAGAGGAGACGAGATGAGAAGAGACAAGATAAACAAAAAAAGACGAGGCTAGACCAAATTAAAGAGAATAGGATGAGACAAAAGGAGACGAGACTAGAAAAGATGAGAGGAGAGGAGACAAGAGGAGACAAAAGGAGACGAGACTGAAGTATATGAGACTAAATGAGAGGAGAAGAAATGAGCACAGAGGTGTTTCATCCTCTCTCTCTCTCTCTCTCCTCATTCTCCTCCTTTCCTCCCCTTCATTCCTCCCCCCTCTCATTTCCTTGCTCCCCGGTGCGCTCAGCCCGGTCCAGGTTGCGGAGTCCTGGAGCGAAGGTCTGGCCTCATAACCTGCAAGGTCTGCAGGAAAAAAGGTGATTGAAACCATGTGAGATGAAGCAAGCTCTGGAATCAACTTTCCGCATGAGCTAACCCCTCGAAACCTTAGCTGACAAAAATCTGGAGAGGATGAAGAGGTCCCAGAGCTCCACCCGAGCATAAATACAGACACAAACAACCAAAAAATGAAACCTATACGTACGCCGCTGTGCTGAATTTGCTTGTATACTGAACGCAGGTGCCAATACACAAACTATATATACATACACTCGACAGAAATGATAAGTTGATTACAGAGAAATTCGATCAAAGTGACATTACTAACACACTCTGGTATCAATTTTACACTCTGGTGTGCTGTCACGACAGCGCGCCTCTCCCGTACCTGCGTTTCAGATGCTGTATTTGCATATTTGGAAGCGGGCGGCACGTGATGCGGAGTGTTAGGAATGCGATGAACGCGTTTCCAAGAGATTCTCAGCGAAGTGAAACACTCCAAGATTTCTCTAAGCCGTGTGTCATTGTTACCTTAGGAGGGAAATCCATCTCCTCACAAGTATGTGTCAGCTCACACACGTGTGTGTGTGTGTGTGTGTGTGTGTGTGTGTGTGTGTGTGTGTGTGTTTATGCGCGTGCCACAGTGAGTTTCATGGAGGTTTCAGATCTCCTTCACACACACGCTGCCCAAACTCCTTTTGTTTATTTGTTTTGGGTGTAACTCTGAAACCATGGTGCCGGCCGGGCCACACATCGCTTCAGTTTCAGATGGCAGTCAGACATACCAGACCTGTACGGCTGTCTATCGCCCTCCTCTTCTTATTGTCTGTTCACTCACACACCCACGTATACAAACACAAACACACACACACACTGACAAATGAGAACTGGCTTCACTGGAGCTGGCGAAACACCACAGGCAGCGCCGCTAATCACACTCAGACAACCGTTCTCTGTGAACTCAACTGTTCCAGTGGCGTGGCCAAACTCCCATCTCCCATCGCCACCTTCTCCCTCCGATGCCCTGCCATCGATACCGAGAGCGGAGGCGAGGCGGGGAATTAAATGCCAAGGAGGGGAGTAACGATATCACCTCCAGCAAGTCAGCCGAGCCTTTTAACGTGGCTCGTGCTTATCAGTTACAGTTCTCGTCTGTCACGACGTGCCGTGTCTGACAGTTTTTTAGTAACTTGAATCAATTACTCATGACTTATTCAGCGTGGATAAAGTCTCCACTCAACAGTGGAAGTGAGAGCAAATCAGGGTTGTGCAGCGCGTGTGTGGTTGGAGGATGTGGGTGTGTTTGTTTGTGCGGAATGTAACGAAACAATCAGGAAATAATCAATTAAATAGTCAAAATGTTGATACAGCCGCTCACTCACTCACAAACCAAGCGGCAACCTCCGTGTCTGGGAAATGAAGCCAGTGCCAAAAACTGCAGTTCCTCTAATGTCCACTTGAGGCTGGTTCCAGAAGTGAGTCAGTCTCCATAAGTGTTCAAATGTCCAACTTCACAGCAGAAATAAACATGTTTACAGCCTGGTACAAAAAACAGTTTTGGTCTCTGTAGCTAATTTCCCCGTTCATGACAACTGTACTGAGGGTGAATTTATATACAACTCACCTGTTCACATTATATTAAGGCTTAAAGTTATGCAGAGCGTGGACGCTTTGATTAGCAGGTGGGTGTCGTTACAGGTGGCTTGTTTTGCCATTCGGCCCACCTCGGTTCGCCAAAAGCTCAGCTTCTTTTCCGGGGAACCCTGCGGCCGGCTGCAGCCAAATCACAGCACTTCCTTTGGACGTTGTTGTGCAGACAAACTTTTTGTGGTTTAGGGAGTCAAATTTTATTACAGTAGGTTTGGCTGACGTCATTTAGCAGCAGCAATCGCCAACAGCCGTTAACAGCAACAAAATTTTGAAATTAGTCGAGTTTCATTTGAAGCAGGAAGTTTGACCTCCAATCACAGTGATGATGTCAGCACATAAATCACAGACATAATTAGTGCGACTGTGGTAGGTGGACCTCACACCTTCCAGGGGCTGTTAAAGTTAAATGCATCAATCTGGTGCACTTTGCTCATAAACACGCTGGTTGTAACGGTATTAATGGGCATGACACGGCAAAAAATTCCCCCAGATTTTCCTTTCATACATTTTTGAATATTAAATACACTATGACAAATTTTGAACCGTTTCCATCGTCATTTGTTTGACTGTCTCTTCAGCCTGAAGTGAAACAAAACTGTGTTTGCACAATCTAGACATTATTAGATGAAGACTGCTGATATTCCCGCAGTTTTCTTGGATGGTCTTCGTCTGAGACTAAGACAAGACAGAGTACCAATGCAAAAAATGGCCTGGAGACTGGTCTCAAGACCAAGAGCAATCTTGAGAACTACAAATCCAGCCCTGATGAGGGTAAACAGTTATCATGTAGATCATGTCTTTGTAATATTCTGTACTGAGACCTGACAATGCCCACCATGAACGAGCACCTGACAACAGTAGCAAGGAAAAACTTCCTCTAAGAGGCAGAAAGAAAGGAAGTATTCAAAGCTGCTTTGATCATTTTATTTGGTGTAACAACACGCTGTAAACACGACATTAACATTCTATCAGCCCGTAAAGTTTATACAGTAAACGTGTTGCTTATTTACATAGATGGCACAACGTTTCAAGCTGAGGATCGCTGCAGCTCCAGGTGATAATTCTCTGTGGCTTCACCATGAGACGTTGTGGTTTACAGCAGCTACCTCACAGTTTGGGAGTATTAACTGAGCATTAGCAGATAGCTGAGCTCCGGTGAGTGCACACAGCGCTCCAGGAATCAACCTCAAAGATGCAGCCAGCTAAGAAGACTCTCCGGCCTCCAGCGTAACACGTGCACCCTGGACGAGTTTCGTACCGTGTTTATCGCTGCTCTGCGATAACTCAAACAATTTAACCACGGGCGCTGTAATGTTGTTTGATTTTCAAGTGTCACGTTTCTTTTCTTCAAGCGCTTGTATTTGGCCTTCATTGTCAAGTCTGCCTTTTCCTAACAGAACAAAGTTGTCAGAAAGCGACCACTTCAAACCGACACCGACAGACACCCGAGCAGCATCTGGTCACCGCGGTCTGCCGACATAAACCAGCCCAGGTTACACAGACCATACCTGCGGTGAAGTAATCAATCCACCAGGTTATCCTCCACCCTCTCTCATCCTCAATCAGATTAGTTCAAGATGGGTTGCATCAATTTGGGCTCTTTTAAAGTGGTCAGCAGTCGGTTAACCGCGACACAACATGTGGTGCAGTCCCCCCCCCCCCCTCTCTCTGCAAGCCAAGGACTGCGGTGCTGTGGCTGTGTGTGTGTTCCCATGGAGAAAGTCTGACACATGATGTTTCAAAGGGGGGGGGGGGCGGTGTGTATGTTGTGTTTTCTGCATCAAGGTCACGGTTAGCAAACAGTGTGATGCACTCGTACACAAGGCGAGAGCGAGTTTCTATTTTTAAAGATTCCCTAAAAGACGCTGACAAACAGTCTCTCTGATTTACAGCACCATGAACGCATCGCTGCTGTTTGTTTGCGTCACTTTTTTTTTCCGCAGTACATCCCCTTAATGATGCTTTTTATGTAAGAAACTTAATGTAGCAAGCCTCCTGCTGATACTGCGAAGGACGTAATACTTTGCACATACAGTACAGAGTATAATGAGCACTCTGCGGTCCCCCTGGGACACACTACGTCCTGTAATGGGTTCAGTAGAAGTCAATGATTTCCCCCTCGGTCTTGGCATGAACAGAGGGCATACGGGAATATGTCTGCCTCTGTCTATGCGTGTTTCTTGTGTGTCAGCGTGGAGGTGGGGCTGTACTAAGTTTAAAAAGGGAAGTCAACTTGAAGAAGGAAAGGACTCCCTATCAGAGGAAAAACAAGCATGATTGGAAGTCAGCAATTACCGTGTTGGAGATAATGAAATGGGAGAGATAAGAGTGCCACGATTTAGCTCAATAGGCAAATCCCCCGTAGGCTTCCAGTGAATGCAGCTCCACACGCACAGCACACGCAGACTTCATAAAGAGACACGAGTCCTTTCTCTGACATTCTTTCACTCACAGAGATATCCTGCCGGATTTGCATCCCCCTAGTTAGCATTCCTCGTTCAGTGGGAACTCTTGTTGACATGACCTCAGACTAAATGAGCACTTTGTCCAAGAGAAGAAAAAAAAAAATCGTCGTCTGATCAAAAACAGCAGCTTCCAGTTTGGTCACATGACCCAACGGACAGAATTAGTCTACAGCTGGGAAGCCAGTGAGGGATCACTGTGAACTACCAACTCCTGCTGGTTGGTCAGGACACATGAAGGAGTTTGGGATCATCTTATGCAAGTTTATGGAGCACAAAACCTCATTTAACGCTAGCAGAATTTGCTTGTGGACAAAGAGCTGGAAAACAACTCGTGATGGGCAGCAAGCTTTGGTAACCATGGACTCACCGCCGCCATAGTGCTTAAACTTTACTTGTTATCCAGACAGACGGAGTTAAGATCAACTTTTGTTTGTCTATTCTCTGGAGTAGGACACTGGCATGCGTCAAGATGAAATTAAAGATGTCCAAGGGGCAATAAAAAGTACTACGCAGTATTGCAGATGCTGCACTGGACCGTTGTGGTTCAGAGAGAGCTGAGCCAGAAGGCCACGCTCTCAATTTTCCAGTCCAGCTATGTCCTGGCCCTCACCTGTGGTCATGATCTTTGGGTAGTGACCGAAAGAATGAGATTGCGGATACAAGCGGCCGAAATGAGCTTCCTCCTTCGGGCGTCCGGGCTCAGCCTTAGAGATAGAGTGAGTAGAGCTGCTGGAGCCAACTGAGGTGGTTTAACATCTGATTAGGATGCCTTCCTTTGGAGGTGTTCCTCCAACTGGGAGGAGATGGTACCCCTTTTACTGGGAATGCCTCTGGATCCTTCAGGAGGAGCTGGAATGTGTTACTGGGGAAAGGACGTCTGGAGCGCTCTGCTAAACCTGTGATCTTGGTGGCACATTTGATCTTCTGGATGTTCCACCCTGCTCATATATTGTTTCCATCACCTGCTGTGTTTTCACCTGTTGTCTCTGTGTGTGTGTGTGTGTGTGTGACATGAATGTACAGTGTGTGGGGTTTGTAGCGGACGTGAACCAGTTCAAATAGCATGAGCAGTATTGTCTACACTCAGTAGCCGTGACCGTCCACATCTGCTGCTTTTGATGTCATTTTGCGTGTGAAAAAAAAAAAGTAGCCTGAGGCGTGGCGGGCCTATTTCAGGCTCTGTATTGTGTATGCCTTCGCATTGAACTTTATAGATTGCGGGAATGTTCAGTGCCACATTGTGGCAGTAAATATCAAAAGGATGTCATGTCCTCATAAAACAAATCATAGTTCTATATAGTTATATGGTATATAGTTTTATTTCATAGTTCTTGGCTTCAGGCGGAGTTAAAGAGGGCCACCCAGAGAAAAGCTCGCCCCGGGACTCTTTGTTGTCTACAGTCGGCCTCTATGCAGCACAGCACATGATACATACGTGATTAAATCATTAAAGTACATATTTAATGTATTTTGAAAATATGTTGGAAAATTTCAGTCTCAGGATTTTGTGGGCGGTCCTTAGAGGGTGGCTCGATGACACGCTGAGGCCATCCCGAGCAGAGAGACAGAGATGAATTACCTGATTTTGACACCTAATTTAATAAACTTAAAAACTATATTTTTAATCATTCAAATTTGGCTGGGTGGTCAATAACACTTTCTTCTTTGGTCTGACGAACTCAGAACACATATTTATTTTTACTTTACACGGACTTTAAAGGTCCAGTGTGTCAGATTTGGGGAATTTTAGGGCAAACATGGAATATAATATTCATAAACATGTTTTCATGCATGAATAATCACCTTAAAATAAGAATCTTTTTGTTTTTGTTACTTAAAAATTCTCCTTTTATATCTACAGTGTGTAGATATAAACTACAGTAGCCCAGAACAGACAAAATACTAAGTACTGTTTCTCCTTTTACACTAGGAAGAGGAGGGCGATGTGAGGAGATTGCAATGCAGCGATTACACCACTAAATGCAGCTAAATTACTACACACTGGACCTTTGAATAATGACGTTATTAGCGTGTAATCACGTCAATCGGTGATTCTTATTCATTTGTGGCAGCCAGTAACATTCGCTGCTCTCACTTTATTACAAACTAATCCGAGCGATGTAAAATCGACCGTAATGATGCTGTCGAAGTGCCATTTTTCTCCGTGATTGTGTGTTTGCTGTACAAACACAGACAGACTCAGGAAGGGCTGTTTATGGGTGTTTCAATAGCAAACTTAACTCTACTGTGAAATCTGATTTTAATCTCCAAGCTTGTTTTTTAAACGTCTCCTCGATTGTTCAAACATCATTTCTGATATTAATCGCCGCTTGGCATAATAATACTGTTAGGCCTGGAGAACTACCTCACCTATTGTGCAACAGTGTTAGCTTTGAGGGAGCGCCATATTGATTTTTCCAAATATTTAGGCCTGCGTATTTAATTTGTTTGTAATAAAACATTTCTGCAAACACGCACGCAGTTATCCAATTAGAGTGTGTGTTGCATGTGTGTGTGTGTGCACGTGTGCAGGACTTTTGTGTATGTGTGTGTCACAAAAACAGAGTTTCTGTTGGCACGCTGCCTCCGCTGCCTCTGCCAGAATAACCACACACTCAATCTCTCGCTCTTCTTCTTCTTCTTCTTCTTCTGCGCTCCCTTTCTCCTTTTTCTTTCTTTCTTTTTGTCTCTCCGCCTTGAATGCCAGCCCGTTCATCAAAGACAAGAATGTCTCCAAGCTCTATGTAAAAGAAGACTCTTCAGTACAGCTCACACACACACACACACACAAACAAACAGGAGTTGTTGTCATTATATTCGCCGCCGTGGCTCGGCTCCAAACTCACAAAGTTGCGTCTTTACCTAATCCGCGATTTTATTGTCGCTCTTTACGTTTACGTCTCCGCTGAGGTCGAGCTCGGGTTGAAGGTTCTGATCGGCCTCTTTTTAAAAATTATTTTTATGATGAGCTCTGTCCTTGTGTGCTAGTGAGGAACACAGACGAGCTTTGAAACTGTTTCCCTCCAAGCAGTGACATGACAGACTAGCAAAGCATAATTCAAAACACAATAAATCAGTGCGGATTTAAATGGGATTACGATAAGAGGAAAAAAGAAAGAAGTTTTGATTCTCAGGCCCGGTGAGTTATGGACTGTCTGCGTTGCACCGAGAGCAACGGTCTCGATGCTGAATCTGTATAAATAATCATCGGGAAAATTAGGACTACTTGAGCATATAAGGTATCGGTCAAGGCTGTGAGCACCATATGTTTTGGAGCCACGCTGAATAGCAGCGGTGTTACGACCCGAGTCAAAATGTAAAGAAGTGTGTTTTTGACGTGACGCAGCTGCAACAGATTCACAAAACAGACAAACACCTGTTAATATGTTCCGCCGGCCCCGCAGAGGCTTTTTTTTTCGGCGCACACAAACAGCAATAAAGGGATTCACAGCCTCGCAAAAAAAAAAAAAAATCATGACACATGTCAAGCTGACATGAGAGCATCTGAAACATGATTGGGTCATAATTTCTTTACAGCCAGCAGAGGCCCGTCACCGTGTTCAGACACCTTCTGCTGATCCATGCGGGGCCTCCGTCGCTGTGATTGATTCTATCGCAGTAATCCACGCTGATCTGGCCAGTAAAAGAGTAAATGGTGCGTTTTAATGTGTAACTGTCACACAAAATGATGAATTTTTAGCAATAATATTTTAGTGGAGGAATCTGTAGGAATCATAACGGAGGGAGAAAACTGATATTTCCTTTTCCATCTTATCTCTGTTTGGACTATGTGATGATTTAACAAGGAGGGATCAGAACCTCTGATGTTTTTCAAACACAGCAGAACCAAACGAACATCAGAGCCTCTAAAATGTTTCTTTATGACGCAGAAACATTTACAATATATTGTCCCAGTGTCCTATAGTGTAATGTTGATTGTTGGTCCTCATGCTCATACACCCTTAAACGTAAAGGTGTGAGTTAGAACCAAGCGTCAACCTCTGTGGACAAGAACTGCAGTTCCTCAAACGTCCACTTGAGGCTGGCTCCAGAAGTGAGTCAGTCTCCATAAGTCCCCATGTTCAAATGTCCAACTTCACAGCAGAAATAAACATGTTTACAGCCTGGTACAAAAAACAGTTTTGGTCTCTATAGCTAATTTCCCTGTTCATGACAACTGTACTGAGGGTGAATTTATATACAACTCACCTGTTCACATTATATTAAGGATATGCATATATTATGGATATATATTATGCAGGATTAAGAGCGTGGAGGCTTTGATTGACAGGTGGGTGTCATTACAGGTGGCTTGTTTGAGCAACCAGGCGTCATTCAGCCCGCCTCAGGTCCGCCAGTGATCATCTTTGCGAACTTTTTGAACTTTGTGTCTCTCCTGCTTGCTCCATCTCTCAGCCTCATTAGTGATCCTGTACGATCACCCCATATTTGACTCCTCTCGTTCTTTTGCATGATTACATAAACAAACAACAATAGAAACACCCCCAACACACACACACACACACACACAGGAAATACAGGGCATCCGCCTGACAACTAATCACCCTTAATCGTGTGCTAATAGTGAAAGCAATGCATGTGGAGGGGAAAGGAGGAGCACAGCGGGAGGCGGGAGGAGAAGGAAAAAAAACAGTAAAATAAACAACAGCAATAGGAAGAGGAAAAGGGCAATTTGAACCGAAAAAATATTAATGTAATCAAGGCAAATTAGTACGTTTGGGATAACATTCCTGTGGCGCGGTGTGTTTATTTTGCAGGCAAGTAATGGGAAGTAGGTAGGAGAGACTCACCTAGCAAACTGCATGAATGCTCGCACTGTGACTGCCGCTGTAACTCAAAGCTGTGCGTTATATACGTATAAACTGGCAATGCGATCATAACAATGCAGGTTTGAGGCTTTAAACTAAAGTTTGTCAAACATTTCAAGCTAAAAAATAATGTGCTTCCTTTTCAATAAATTGTTTCAGGATGGAGTTTCTGCTAAATCTGTCAAAGTCAGGACAAATAGAGGCTACGCTCCGCTGGAGAAATGTTTAGCCGCTGTGACTTCCATCAACCATTCAAATTCAAAAGGCGTAGAGGACGGTGATTTAGCTGCCATGAGCATCCTGTTTTGGTTGTACACGTTCATAACTCTCTGTGTGTGCTGTGTAAGTACAGTACGGCTGACAGTGTGAATGGTTTATGTGTGGGTGGGTGTGGGCGTCTCAGTCAGTTTTATTCCTCCCCTGTTAGCGGCGGCTGAGTGATGAGCAGCAGTTGGAGGGAGGCAGCACCAGAAACACTGTGATGCTTAACTAAACAAGATGTGCTTCGGGGCTTGAACTGTGCACCGTCGCCTCATCTGAAACGCAAGTTCACAAAGCTGTCAAACACACACTTATAACACACACTTCCCGCCCCTCAATTACATATGCACTTCTGCGCACACGTGCAAACATACCAGTGACTCCTGTTTATTGAGTCGGATGTTAAATTGTCCTCCGGCGAGGAGCGCAGAGGTTCCCCGAGCGTTGAAACAGACTGTGTGAAAGATGTCCAAACGCAACGACGACGTCCAAGTTAGCTCTGGAGACGGTCCTGTAAGAGATTGACCAGGCCACACCGCAGCCTCTTTTCTAGATCGATTCAAGCCTCGCCTTGTCCAAGAGCTACAACAACCCATCTGTGTATTGTGTGATGTGAAAAAAGGCACTGGCCCCGCTGAAGTCCTCGATGAAATTCAGCGGATTTATATTTGTGCAGTCCAAGAGTCACCTGTAAAGCAGATTTGAAATACTAAAAGATCATTCTGCATCTTTAACATGACTGTACTCTGTAAATACACTTAGTTATCTTTGACGTCTGTGGAAATACATGATTGATGAGTCGGATTTCAGCAGTTTTCTCTGTAGGTAGGACTGAAGGTGGTTCAGCTGAGATGGCTGAACATGAGGAGGAGTATGCAGTCACACAGCTCCCACTTGTGGTTGGACTAAATACAACCTTCCCTGTCCAGATCACACGCTCGAGGCCTTCACTCAGGAGCTGCAGTAAAATCTCTGTTGCCCCTCAGCACAACAAACCCCAAAAACAAACGACAGCCATCGAGCGAAATCACAACCACCATCGGTCTCTGTAAATCGAGGCTCAGGAGGGAGGAAATAAACCTCAATAAATGTTTCACAATGTGGCTCTTTCAGCCGAGGCAGGGGCTCGTTGTCAAACAGCATAAACAAATATGACGTAACCCGGACTGGTGCAAAGCACGAAAAGCTAACTCGTCGATGAATAATGAGTGGTCATGGTCTCGGTTGGTTTGCCGCCGATTGGAGGCAGATGTGGGAGAGAAAAGCAACGCATGGGTGGTGTTATCTGGGTCAACCTCACATGGGGAGAAGACAAGCAAATCCAAACAGAGGGGTCCTCTTTGAGAATCGCATGACCCTGTTCTGGTGGCCATCGGGTCATAGTTGGTTAAACAGGGTGTCATCGACATAGATCTTTAGTTTTAATTAAACTCCATTATATCTACATAAAAGTATACTTTTAAGTAGTTTTTACTGTGTTTTTAGCAAGAATATAAGGAAGATATATCAGCATATACCACTTGGAAAGTTAATAATCTTAATAAATAGAGTATCTGCTGAATCCAAACATAAAACAATAAATTAAAAATGAAAGGAAACAAAGAAAATATACATAACCTCACATAGGAACGCTACAAATTTGAATCTTTGGCTGCCATACAATAAAACAGCTCCATATGCATCGTTTGGACTTACGAGGTCATGTTTCCTGAAACCGTACCGTCATGAATCATATCATAAATATTGAGGACTTGTAATAATATTTAGTCATTCTCTAAGATTTCATGTTTTATGTAGGAGTCACTGACGGAGCAGTAAAGCGCTAGCCTCTGATTTCTTAATGAAAAGACGCTGAGCACTCGCACTAATAATAGCTTTTAATGTGCCAACACCTGCCCGACAGATGTGGGTGTGGTTAATTGAACCCGTTGGCTGATTATAAACAGATGGAATGATAATGATAGGTATTAAATGATATCTGTACACCGTGGAAGTCTCCTCACCACCTCACCTACATCGTCTGAATGTTACAGCATGTTCTCGCGCTGTGTGGCCTTCATTATCTTGTCTGGTTCGTACCGCGTTTGGAACAGTCGATTACTGACGTGATTCACGTGGACAAATTACTTAAAAGTCGTTATCTTTGATGAACAACTTGGTACGCCGCAGACATTAAGAAGTCTTCAGTCAAAACAGTCCAAAACTGACTGGAAATGTCTTATTAATCATCATTTCTGCTGAATTGTGCAAGAAGGTTTTATTTTCTCCCCCCTCCCCTCAAGAAAAGCTCCAAGCTCCATTCATACCGAGGAGTTCCTCAAATAGTGATGCATGATTACCTCCGCCAGCTTCAATTACTATCAGAAGGAAGTTTCAGCATCCAGCTGTGGAACAACGAGAGTTTGGAGATCCACAATAGAGCTAATTTCATTTGGCTGGAAAGAATTGTCAGTTGCTTTTCCGTTTTTTTTTTTTTTGTTTTTTTTGCTCTTTGCTTTAAAAAAATTCCTCTTTGTGGAAAAATGTTCACAGGTCACCATTCATGGGGTCGGTTAAAGGAGTCTTAAATGTTTCTATTGGCATGGACGAGCATGTCAACAGGAGTTTGGCAGAACAAGAAGACTCTGCACAATCCAGGCTCAACCTATGAATCTACATACTCCAGGCTCCACGGTGCACCTGACCTGCAGGAGTTAAAGACAGAGGACGAGAAGTTCTAGCTTTAACTACTCTTTTTTTTGGTCTTTTTTTGACATCCAGCCATCACTCTCCATCCCTGCGGGGAGCAGAGAGGTCACACTGAAGCCTTTCTTCTGGCTCGGGTTTAGCAACACGCAGTTCTGGCCTCCAGGAGAACTCCTATTCTCTCTGGCACATGTTGAGGCGCTCTATCATCCCTCTCTTTCGTATACTCTCTCGTGCTCTCTCTTCCCCCGTTCTCTGCTGTCAGATCTGTCTTCACAGGGACTTGTAAAATTACCTGGCAAGAACAACTTAAAGCACTGGACAGGACCAATGTCCCCGGTGTCCCACAAACTTTTACAAACTTTTTTGTTTCATTAAAACGAAGAGTTCACCGAATAGAGGTCCACGTTTTTGTGCCAAAGGGTCAATTATTACTGAATTTTCTGCAAAGTTTCAAGGTGATTCAACACAAATTTATCCACTTCCAAACTTTTCTGAACAAAGGATATTAAATTTAATTTACTGAACATGTTGAAGCCATTGTGGCCCGATGGGTGTGCATTTTTATTTCCTGTTCTTGGACTGGAGTGATGCTTCGCCATGGTTTCTGACAAGAAAAAATAAGGTTTACATTGCTGGGGTATTGTTTTCACTACGTTCCCTGGTAGGAGGCACAAAAGGATGAACAGGGACTGCAAGCAAACCAGAAATTAGCTTAATGTTAATTAAATGAATCTGTAAAATGTAACCTCAGAGTACAATACAGTGCAAAAAGATTATTTTATGTGATCACCGTCAAAGTCTGCTGACGTTCCTGCAGAATCATTCACATCATTACAGATGACACATTTTTAATTCGTTTGTAGATATTCTGCTATTTTTTCAAACTTAAACCTGCATCAACAGATTTTTTTGGGCCACTGGAGGGCAGCAAAAACAAGCTGTGAACACAGCACTGACACATCGTCACCTTTTAAGTTGATATAACAAACTTGTTAGCAAACAGTTGTTAATTTACACATTTAACTTACAAAACAACTTTATTATTCATTTGAAATTGTGTTTTTGTCCACCTGCTGCTCTGATTTTGACCTTTAAAAAGTCTGTGAGGGAAATATCTGGCTCTGCTGCTCCACCATGTTCACCAGCTCTATCTCTACCTGTGTGTGTCTGCTGTTTGATACTGAGCAGGGAGTGCACTGTGGGGTTTTGTGAAATTAGTTCTTTTCTGCCTACTGTGACCAAAAACGACAGAACAGTTGCAGTAAAGTTGCAGTAACAAGCTGAAACTTGCACCGTAAATCAATTGTTACAACCCTCCTTTAGGTGATAAGGGATTTTATACTGTAAAGCGACAGCAGACTTAACATAAAGCATTTGATCACTGGATTTAAACTATTTAATAGCACAGAATTTAAAATCTATAATAGTGTAACTTCTAGTGTGTAAAAACCTGATTTGTGCCTTTATGATATCTCAGCAGTCACTCCACCTGAAAATGATCAATAGCATCCAAACACGTCATAATTTGTAAATGAGATTACATCTGATTCATGCCACAAATAGAGCAAAGTCAGCCTACACTGCGGCGTGTTATTAAGAGACTGTATTTCAGCGCTCACTCTCCTGTTTGAAGTCACTGTCAGAGTTAAATAAATACCACATTGTGCTGACTGAGAGCAAAGCCAGAGATGCTCTCCTGAAGCTCCATCAGCGCGAGGTAGAGGGCAGTGTTGGATAAAATCTTGTGTATCTGGCTCTCGTCTGTGTGAATGTATTTGTGTTCTGGTCCTTGAGCTGTCATCAAACAGACCTTAAGTAGGTTTAGATTTATATAGAACAGAGAGTGGACTGTAGAATTAACCTGCAGATACTTTGATTAGACCAATAAAGTCCATTCATGCTGCTGAACAAGAAGCTAAAGCCGCAGAGAAATGATCTGAAATGTGAATTTTACAGGATGTAAAGGAGAAAGTTTATTTGAATGAGAAAAAAAAGGAAAAATAAATGATAATTTCATGTATTTGTCAGAGTAAAAGTTAAATATATCCAATAAACGCCTGATTAAATATGAAAAACATAACTGTTTTAAGTTATGAAATATCAGAAATTATTTAAAAATGATCAGTTGCATCTCTCTCTTTTTTACATACAGCGCGTTCTACATCTAGAAACATGAAATTCACGAGGCGGCTCGGCTGCTGTCTCCCTCTAAATGGCTGTAACACAGAAACTATAAAACGCCTCACGGACAGAAGACATCAAGAATATATCATCATGTTTTAACGTCTCTTTTGTTTTACAGGCCTCAACTTTAAAATGCATTTTTCATAAAAGGTGAAAACGACCGTCGTTTTAATGCCACGATCATTCACGAGTTTGAAATGTGGCAACATCGCATTCTTTTTATTACACTCGTACATTAACGTGCTAGCACTTTATAAAACGTGAGGTTTTATTTAAGAGACATCATTGAAATGTCATAAAATGTGAGATTTTATTGCCGTATTTAGTGTTTTAAATTTATTTTGGATTGTAAAATTCTCACATTCCCAATATAAAAAGATTTTATTGAATAGACCTTAATGGGATGTCATTAAGGAGCGTTTCTGAATGCCATGCTCCGAGGGCGAGTCTGAAGAAGCAAAAACAGTAAAGACGATTACGCCTAATGCCTTTGGCAGTCGGCGCTGTAACAAGGCATGTTCTCGGCGTCGTATTTCCTCGGACTTGTTTGGCAGTTGTCTCTCATTTCGTGGTTGCAGAACATCTCTGAGAGAGGCCTCCCCCCCTGAGGGAGCCCACGGTTGGATTAGATACATGAACGAGCCACCCAGGCTTCATCATCACATTATACAACACTCAGCGAGCAACGTCTGGTTCGACTCAATTCAAAGTGAAAGTGATGGAGACCATTTTCTCCAACCCCCCCCCCTCCTCGTCCTGGAGGGATGTTGCATGGAGGAGTATGGGAGTGGGTTGATTGTGGTTAGAGCTCGGCCATGGGAAGAAGAACATGGAAAAATCTTGGAAATGAAGCATGTCCGTCCAAAGAGGTGACGAGCAAACTAAACAGGACCGAGGAAGACAGGATGATGATTTTGGAAACCACAATCTGACCCCCCTCCAATCTTTCATGTGTGACATCCACAAACACACACACACACAGACACACACACAATGCAAAATAACATGCAACAAACCCACACACACATCTGTGTTTTCTCCTGTGCAGCTTTCAGTGTTTCGTTCTTCTTCTCTCTCAGTGTTTGCACCGTGCAGCACCTCTGGACTCAGTACAGTAAATAAACATTACCCACTTACATGCACACATGCAGAAAAATAACAGTGAGGAGGCCAACACAAAACTCACATCAGAGGTGGAAGAAGTGTTCAGGTCCAGAACCAAAAACTACTTTGCTTTTAATATTAAAGAGAAAATATAAAACATATTTCCTGGCTAAACCTTTATTTATATGGCATATTAAGGGAATTAAGTAGTATTTTATATTAGAGACTGTTAATTTTACAGTAAAACACCGTAATATTTCATGTCAGAACCTTTATTTTATACAACATTCACAGTATTTCTTTTGATGAAAACACCAACCTTAAACTTGAAATTAATAGTATTATTACCCTTTTATTTTGGTATATTCATATCGTGATCCATATCGTGATACGTATACGTAACGATTACATATAACACGAAGCACAACTTTAAAGTCTGCTGGTGAACATACAGTATATGGCTTTAGTGTTAGTACACTTGTGATTTATACTCAGTCCCAATTAAAATTAATCTTAATGTTCCACCATAAAACTGATTTTATTGTTAAATTAGTTAAATGTCACATGTGAACCTAACATATTAGATAAATCAGCCTCTGGTAAAATAGTAATAATAATAATATTAATAATATATGCATGAAAAACATTGACGACCTCTGTGTACTTCCATGTTTGTAGCAGCGGTTTGTGTTTAACTTGCTGTGTTCGGGTTCATCCAACACCTCTGGGATGAACTCGAACACCGACTGTGAGCCAGATCTTATCGCCCAACATCGGTGCTGGACCTCACTGATGCTCTTGTGGCTGAATGGGAACAAATCCCTGCAGCCAGGTTGAACATCTGGTGGGAAGGAGGCTGTTAAAGCTGCAGATTAATGACTGTGGAATGAGATGGACGTAATGTTCAGGTGTTTAATAGTTCTAGTACTAGTTATTTGCAGATTTAAAGTGGAGCAGAGGTTCAAGTTACTTGTACTCTCTCACACACACACACACACACTACTTATCCAAGTAGGTGAGGTGACACTCGAACATTACACAATGCCGCAGGATCCGAGCACACACCTTCGTCTTCTTCCTCACTTCCAGCCTGTCAAATTAACAGTGTGTTCTTAGGAGAGGGAGCAGCAGCGGCAGCAGCAGCAGCGTCGGCCCGACGTCGGAGATCTTGATTGAAGGGCTTCCGAGAATTCTCTGGCTTTGTTGTGCAGCTTCCCCAACGCAGCAGCCGGAGGTAATGGCTTTAGCAGGGGCAGGTACACAAAGCTCCAGTGGCCACAAACCGGAGCTGGACAAACTTTACTGTTGACATCTGGAATTTCTTTCCTCCCCTTCCTTTTTATTTTCTTCCTCTTCTTCTTCTTTTTTCTCTCTCTCTGTTTGATTGAGGGCTGCCTGAGCCGGTACAGTATCCATCATCGTAAAAGCATCAGCCACCTAAATATAGACATTTGTTTTCTTGTGCCTGATTTGGCACTGCATATTTTACCACACATGATATCATGCCCTCCTCTGCTGCTGGCCTGACCGCACTCTGAACCCCCTATACGGTTTCACTGGTATATGTACACACTGTGCAATTACCATAATGGAGGCTGTCACCGGCAATTCATCTCACATCGCAGATACTTTGTGTCTTATCAGACTCTCTCTCGGACTGAAACCACAAAAGTCCAGCGCTCACACGTCGTCCTTAAACAGTGGATAATGTCACTGGCAATCCCTGACATGCTTTGGCTCGTCTCAGCTGAATATATGCAGCTCTTATTATTTCCACATCAGTGATTGTGCCTACAGTTCAGCACTTAAACGGGTCTATTAGCTCAGAAAATGACGGTGTTTTGCAGCTGAAGTCATTATGTATCCCACTGTTTGACTTCAGGCTTTTTTTTTTGTCCTATTGTTTGCTGTTCCTCAAACATTTCCACACACTTCTAGTGAGAAAACTCAAATAACCTTGTATGATTACACTCAGGAGTCGGGAGAAAGGTTAGAGACAGACAGAGCAACAAAGATCACATGTAAAATGAACTTAGTTATAGTTACAAGTATAAATAATAAATAAAAATATTAAAAACTCAAAACAGGTGAACAAACAACATTGCCTGCTTGTCCAGCTCCTGTTCTGGCACGACACTGACTCCACTGTAAAGCTCCTCTTCTTCCTGGTGGTCCAAAACGCCCGTGGTACAAACGCTACTGCTCCCAACCCAGAGCCCAAAGTTACATAGTGTGAGAACAGACCTACGAATGACAGAGACACTGTTCCCCTGATCACAGACAAACCTGAGAGTATCGGAATAAACATGTTTATTTCTGCTGTGAAGTTGGACATTTGAACATGGGGACTTACGGAGACTGACTCACTTCTGGAGCCAGCCTTAAGTGGACGTTTGAGAACTTTTGAGTTTTTGGCACTACCTCTTTGGCTATGGAGGTTGCCGCTTGGTACACACACACACACACACACACACTCACACACACACACACACACACTCACACACACATAAACAATTACGTCCACAGAAAGGCAAACAGGATGCTGCTGTTCAGACAGGACATCATCCTCCTGCCTTCCTCCCTCGCTGCATTCCTCGTTTTACAGGAATCACATGAGGAGAGATTTAAAAAATGTAAACACAAATCACACTTTACGCTGCTGCGAACACACATAACACACACTGCAGGGGCATCAAGTGTGTGAGGCTGTTTATGGTGACTTCTTTATGTCATGTCTGCATGTCAGTGTGTGGTTGGTGTGTGTTCGTGTGTGTGTTCTTGCATACATGCATGTCCTTTTACATGCTACAGGGTTCGGCGTGCACATGCTCACATGTGTTCTTGCATTCGTCCTCCTTGCGTGTGAACAGCTCCGTTCCTCCCCACGTCGAGCATTTGGGAGTTGGTGCCCCTTTGCGCCTTGAGAGTGTAAACCCCAAAGAGTCTGTTCAGTGATTGAGGAAATGTTTGGCCCGGCGAGTTTGCTCCCTTCTGAGGTGTTTGTTGGCCAAGGCTGATCCTGACAATCCTCCGGGGAGCACGCTCAGTAGGCCTCTTCAAAGAATCCCAGCTCCCATAGCAGGAAGTCCAACCCTGCGCTGCTTGGAAACAAGATGAGGCAGACAGGAAGGAAGGTAATCCATGAACACGCAATAGTGCTACTGTCCACACACACACACACACACACACACACACACACACACACACACACACATCCGATCAGTCCCTCCTGACACCCACAAAAACAGGGCTATTCCTCTGACCCTACAGACGTTGAGCTTGATTTATCTTGTGTTTTGTGCTGTTAAATATCCAAAGTGATCACGAGCAGCTTTGCGTGAATGATTCTGGTTTCCTGCAGTGCAGAAAGCGGCACGCAGCCCTGCGGCCAGATTCATACCTTCTAAAATAACCTGATATTTAAATGAAATCCTGTATGCACTATCGAATATGATGGATGGGAGGTTAGTATTTGGCGCCGGATTGATTTATTTGTCTTTGGCGAGCGTACAAAAGCGCATAGTTTCACAGCGCTGGACGCAAAGTGAATGCATCTGATTGTTCTTCGTGGCAATAATGCTGCATCCTGCTGCTGCCGAGCTGTTCTGAACAACGCCTACCTTTCAGAGAGAAAGATTGATGAGGAGGGTTTTAGACTTCATGGAATAAGATAAACAGTCGGGATTTAAGGTTAAAAAGTGCTCCCACGTTGAATGTGTGTACATGGAAATTATGAAAGCCACTAATCCAATCAGTGTCTGCGATGAAATAAACTAAAAAACATCCATAAATAGATGAAGTGGCTCTCCAGTGAAGGTTTGGGCTCGTTTCAGCTGTTGCGACTGAAAGCCACTAGAGAGCAGTCTTCAATTGATTTTCCATGGAAGCTGCGTTAACTCATCCTGAGTGAGAATGTGACTGGAACAAAAAAAGTCTGATGTTGTTGCCAATGAAATCAGTAGCCTGGCTTCCACCAGCAGACCCAGCCTTGTCCTGCTCATATTATACAGCATGTGGTAATCCTGTGGCAGCGGGGGGAAATTAGTTTTTGTGGTGCAGCGTGGATGAGGTAAAGATTAGCTGTTTTCATTGTTGTAACGTGACCCGACGTGGAAGCCGGAGACCTATAATATAAAGACAAGACAGCATGTTTGGGGTCAGCTCACTGACCATTGAGAAATTTCACTCGTTCAGTTGAATACAAGAAGAACAATTTGTTCTTCAAACCGCCAAAGTTCACTTGTAATTCAAGTGTTTCATATTTTTGTTTTATTTGAAAACTTTTGATGCTTTTCCAGTGTTTATCCAACAAACACCAGCACGAAGGTTTAAAAGAATTCAAACTTTAAAATAACTCAAGTTTCTCTACGAGATAGCAGCTTCTGTTCTTTCCCTTTAAACTAATACATTTCATTATTTTTATTTTTATTTCATTTCCTGTAAACAGGAAGGTGATTCAGGCGTACTCTCCAGATTATCCTGCTCTTTCCTCCCATTTTCCAAGAACACCAAAGATTTTTGATCTACAGTTGAGTATTTTTCCAAGTTTTTCCAAAGACTGAAATCAGGGTGAGAAATTGTTTATCAAAGACAAGGTGGGGAAAAAAAAATCTCCATAGGGTGTTTATTTTCAGAATTTCCCTCCTTTAAATTCCTTCTATAATCAATATTTTCATACTGATAACAGATCACATGATTACTTTTAAGCTGCTGTGCAGTTTATCTCAGATCTGCGGAGCATTTTAGTGTCTTTCAGCTCGTTGTTTTGGTTTTACAACATCCAACTTTGCTGTTTTGGTTCATTCTTGTCGCTCTCATCAGGTCACTGTACACTATCTGACCAGCTATTTTTCTCTCAGGAGTGGGTGAAGTGCAGAAAGACGAGTGAATATTGGACGTACATTCATCAGGTGGACACAGACTAACAGCAGTTATCTGCTGGATGAGTGGATAAGCAGCTGTTTGCTAACTTACAAATAAATAAATGAATAACTTCACCCACTAAAAGCACAAATGCTGTTTGTTTAAATTGACCAGCTGACCTCCGAGCTGTGTTTACTCTTCACAATGATCCAAATCCTATAATGTCATACAGATATACTGTGGCATGAACTGACTTTAACCTGTTGGATAGTCTCTGAAAATCTGACTGTGGAAAACTGGTAAACAACTTCACAATGCGAGATGAGAGGCCAAAGCCTCGGAGAGCTATAATATTCCCTCACAATAGCGAGAAACTGTTGCCAACAGCTGATTCCAATCATATGTGATCATATGTGATTATTAGCACCTGTGTGTGTGTGTGTGTGTGTGTGTGTGTCCCCACCGTTCCCTCCTCTCCACCCTCACACACACACACACACACACACACACACACGTATAAATGCTGTAATACTCACAGATAATAGGTTTTCAAGAACAATCAGCAGGTATTATACAGAATATATACAGTATCGAGATAATATTGGAACAAAAATAGTTTCTATAATGGATCAGTCAGTCATTCAGACATCCAGACATTTTGAATTAATACCTGAGCCAACAGAACCATTAGTAAAAATGCTGAGAGCTGCGTTATCACGGCCAGGCATTACCTAAACTGAGCCATGGTCCTGTTTCTGTTTGCTTTACAAAATGCTCATTATTCACAACCATTGGTTAGTTAATTAACAACAGTTTAATTTGCTGGTTTGTCCATGTAATGAACTCTGAACACTGCACTGATCTGAGGCCGGTTAGCAGCCCGATCAGCGCGTGCACCTTCCTAAATTTAACTGAATTAAACTACTTTATACTTCATTGATCCTTTGAGGGGAAATTATTTCTTTACTACGTCCACGCAGCGTCACCCTGGGAGCAGTAAGGAGCTCAGTAACTTGTTCCTCGAGGGCACCAGGAGGTAAACTGGCACCTCTCCTGCTACTAGTCCACACTTTAGTCCATGCTGGACTCGAACCCGCCACCCTGGACCGTGCTTATGTAGCACCTTTCTGGTCTTCCGACCACTCAAAGCTGTAGTAATCTTATACAAAAGTATAAATCCTTAAGTTTGGTGGCTGCAGTTTGACAGGCGTTTCTATTATTTTGTCCACCCTATATATATATATATATATATATGTCATATCAGTCTTTGCTTTTATCTCATTGTTTTGGTCTTAAAAGCTCCAAACTTACCTAATACTGTATCTACTCCTAATGTTTCCTTTAGGAGGTGGTGGAGCCCAAAATAGAGCTAAAAAGAGAGAACTGGACGCGTCACACATCAACAACATGTCATTGTTGCACTGCCCCCAAGTGGCCACAAAAATCAGTTAATGCAGCTTTAACTGTGACAGAAACATAAACACTATTGTATTTTTATTTGAAGACGTTTTCACAGTCAGAAAGGTTGGCAGCGTTTTTCTCTTTTGGCTACGCAACCTTTAAAAATCCAGACCATTTGTCAGCCCAGCAGTCCATCACCGAGCCAACTCAGCTAATGACTGTAGGTAATACTGTTGGCACACTGAAGAATAAAACACACACCATCCATTTAACCCCACATCTCTCAATGCCTGAAGCTGTTTATACAGTCTATTGTGCATTATAAATTGTTATTGAAGCAGGTTGGGCGTGAATAATCACTTCCAGCTATTCCTCAGTTTTCCTTGTTTACAGTCGACCTCATGAAAGATTTATGCAGAAAATAAGCAATATGGTTAACGTTGGCTTCAAAGCATTACTCCGCATTTAAGTCTAAAATATAATTACAAGTTACAGATGGTAGTTTTGCATTCATAATAATACATTTGGTGGTTCAAATGCACAAATGCTATTTACTTTACTGCAGATTTCACTTGCCAAACCTACAGTGAGCTCATAAAACATGATGCAATGAGTTTAAACTAGCCTGCAGGACTGAGAGAAACCAGTAGTCTTGTTTATTGGCTCCTGTTTGTCAGCTGGGCAGCAGACACTGTCTCAGTGGCACTGATGGTGGAGTGAATTAACTCGACATGAAGCTACAGGGAGGATTTCACCGAAACTTGGAAGTTAACGTCGCTTATTATGGTGCATTTACTTAAATGAGGCTCCTCTTCTGACTTCTTTTCTCGTCCTCGCTCTTCTTTTTTTTTTTCCATCCCCTCCTCCTCGTGTTCATCCACCCACTCCTCCACAGGACAGTAGCAGAGATAAGGAGCTCCCACAGTCCAGTAAGACCCAGGTGAACGCGGGGTCACAGAGGGTCACGCTGTCAGACACAAGAGACTGATGGAGGGCTCTAATCCTGCCAGTGACATGAAGATGGATCAGATGAAAACACACACACTTAAACTCACACACACACACATCCGTGCACAAATATGTAAAAGTATGAAGACGTGCATGTGTGACAGCAGAGCTACATTTTACCAAACCTACATGTGCACATGAACTCTCTTTCTGTTTCATTCTTTCTATTTTATTCTCTCACTTTCTCTCTCTCTGTCTCACACACACACACACACTTAAACGCACACACACACACACACACACTCAGTGTTAGACTGACAGAAACAGGTTGTCGGCAGGGTGAGGGGAGATGTGACTCATGTCCAGCTCATTTATCTGCAATCTGTGGTGTGTATGACTAAACTACAGCCCACATACTGCCCAGTTTCCCAAACAAACACAGCAAGAAAGAAATACAGCTGCAGAAATGCTCACACACACACACTTTGAAACATACTGTAAAGGATCTGGTTCATCATTTAAAATGTATATATAACTTTACAGTTAAGCATCACCACGTCTTAAAGTGTTCCCGCGAGGAAACCGTGTTAGTCCGTCTCTCAGAGATTACTCACTTCCCCTCCCTGTTTGTCACGACTAAGAACTTAATCCTCCAAGAACAAAGACACAAAATGTAGCTTAATTTTTATAAAACACTTTCCTAAGTCAGCTGGGTTTTGTAGTTTTCAGCATAAATCTGGAGCACACAGTGTCTTTGTCAGGGACTGTTTTCAGCTGTGGATGAATACACATTTAGTTTTTGAAGAAGAAGATAAGATACGTCAGGCTCCGGATGCTGTACTTGTTAGTTGGATCAACTTTGTTGTCAGCAGGAGTGTGAAGTATGAAGTGTATCTATCAGTGTAGCTGCGGATTGCAACCCTCTCCACTCACCCTCCCGTGTGAAGTGTGAAGGAAAACAAAATGTGAATCACCCCCGTCAGGAGCTGGTGTTCAGTTTGTCTGTCCTGGGCTGTAAAACGCTGAGCATCACATCTCATGCTGAATGAACTGTTTGATCAGAATCTGATTTAAAAGTTGAGTCTGAAGTTAGTGGAAGAACCGAGTTATTTAATATTCAGAAAATAACTGTGTCCATTGGTGGATGGAGGGGATGAGTTGGCATTGAGCTGCACAGACAGACAGACAGAGGTGTGTCTGTGTGTGTGTGTGTGTGGACGGATCAGGACAGCAGAGCCAGGTGAGTTGATTGACACATCTGGAGCTCGTTGTCTAATCAGACTTTTTCCTTTTATTGCAGGAACATGCTGAACCTCGAGGACTCAGACAGGCAGATACGGAGGCTGTTTGTACGAGTTCAAGAGTTTGTACTTTAATAAGGTGAACTTAGAAATGAGGATCTCGGAAAGAAATCGCTGATTGTGTCTGTGATTGTTCTGTAATTACGTAATTTCTCTTCATATATTCACGGACTTGACACCGCAGCATCAGCTTTTATTCAACCTCGTCTGCTGGAGCATGAACGGCTTTACAGAAAGATGGAAGTCAACGGTATAAATGTTTTTATTTGAATGAAGTAACGTATAATCCTGAGAAGGAATGCCACAGAAAAGAGGGAGCACGACAGATTCCCGGTTGGTTAGCAGTTAACCTGCCAACTGTAGTAGTTTCCTAACGCTGCAGGACTACGTCACCGTCCATCTCCACCCAAATTATTCACAAAGACCCACAGAGAAATATTTTTTGTTGCCACTTTCAGACATTTATCCTCCAAAAACATCAAAAACTTTTTTGCTGCTTAAATACAAATAAACACTTTTTTTTTTTTTTGAGAATCTGTGTGAGACACGTGCACGCCGTCTCACTGACGTATATTTTCACAGCACACACACACTCCTAATTTATACTGACACACAGATGGCCTCTGCTCTGACCACAAATGTAGTGTAACCCCTGCTCCCTGCGGTGAGGCCGGGGCTCAGACTGCCAGTAAAAGCGAGGGGATGCTTCATGGCTCAACAATTCGCTTGGTAAATGGAAAGGTTTTGGTGTGTGTGACCTCAAACACTCTCCTTTCTGTCTCTACTTCATTTCGTCCTCTGGCTTGTTGACTTTCACTTCAACTTGCTTCTTTCTTTCATTCACCTCGGATCAGTTATTTATTTCTCTGAGTTGTTCTGTCAGCATCCAAAAAGCGATTTTTAGCCTATTTTTACTCCCTTTTTTTTTTTCCTTAAGTCGCCTCTATCTGTAAATCTCTCCTTGGTGGAGGTGTGATCCACCTCCCTCCTGTTTTGAGAGGTCAGGAGCAAAGTGAGGACACGCGAGGAGGAAGAAGGCGAACCTCAGCTCCCAAATATGAGCAGTATGAAGAAAACTGCATTTCTGTTCAGTGTGGTTCAGTGGGTTTATTGGGTAACGGATACGCTGAAATTGAGTCCAATTTTTGGTTTAGCCAAAAAGGTTTTAATGGTATTAGGGACATTACTTCATGGGGAAGTGGCTTCTTTCGTGAGTAGCGTGCAGAGATTAAAGATCAGTGTTTAGAAAATTGAATAATTACCTCTGTGTTGATCCAAATGTGGTTAATCTACATCTACACGGGGCGCTACTGCTGCTTAATCTCAAGCGAGGAACACGACACACACACACACACACACACACCCACACACAAAAAGGACGCAATCCCTCACAGTCAGAGAGAAAATATTTGCTTTTATTTGTGAAATATGGCTCTGAAATTTCATATTGTGTCTCGCTAAAAAGTGAGAAAACCTCAAGAGGTGTGAGAGCCAATATCAAATCCAGTCCTCCTCCCGCTCAGTCACCTCAGAGTTTAAGTCCAGCCAGGTGGATTTGGGTGTGCAGTCATAAAAACTGAGAAAGAAAAAAGGACTTTTCAGATTGGAGAGGACAGGCGGGGATCAGGGGTGCAGAGGGAAATGGTTCGGGTTAACTTTCCTCTAAAGGGTGTCAAAAAAGGAACTAAATTGGGTGTCAGAAAGCGCTAAGGAGCTGAAATAAGTCGGAGGGGTCCCCCCCCCCCCAGCTCTCATGTGGGTGGGTGCTCGCTTTATATTTTACAGACAATGTCCCTTTAAAAAGCCCCGACGTCTGGAAAGCCCATTAGATGTGCATATAAAATTTCCCCCGTGATTAATAGTTGATGAGGAAGGGTTGGTTGGAGGGTACTACCAACATGTGGCCGACAGGGCTCCTCCTCTGCAATCTCACGTTACACTCCATAAACTTGCCACTCTTTCCCACCTATGTTTTTTTTTTTTTTTTTTTTTTTTTTTTTTTAAAGGAGGAGGGCTCACTTGTCAAGAATGCCTTAGAAGAAGTTGTGAAAACAGCCAGCCCGAGAAGGGGAGTCATGCAGTTGCGGATGCAGCACTCCCGCCGAGCCACAAGCACAGTCAGATCAGTCAGGGGAGAAGAGGGTGTGTGTGTGTGAGAGCAAGACAAGAGGGGGGAAAGTGTGTGTGAGAGAGAGAGAGAGTGTCAGGACCAGAGGCTCCGAAGGACGTCACACACACACTGTGTGTGGAAGAGTCAACAGCCCTCTGACAGACAGACAGACAGACGTGAGTATTCCTGATGCAGTGAGGCGGTGATGTGCATTTAGTCAGCTGAGGTGGATTTCTCTCTCAAGTGTGACAAAGATACAGATTTACAGCCCGAAGGAAGGAAGGAAGTAGAGGAGGGGATCAACTCTTCTGCAGAGAAAAGACACTAATCAAGATTGTGAAGTGTTTTTTTGCATCACCATGGATCAGCCAGCCAGCAGCTGCATGCGGAGTGCCCATCCCAGCAGCCCGATCTGGGGCTGCATGAGGAACCCTCACTCAGGGGTCCCAGGAGCCAACCTCCAGTCGCCCTACCAGCAGGCCCCTTTCTCCCTCCACCAGAAGCCCGAGTTCTTGGCCTACACAGACTTCACCAGCTCCTGCCTGGTGCCGACCGCACCGCACGCAGCCTACCCCCGCGACGAAAGACTGTACCAAGAGAGCCAGGGGGGCTACCAGAGAGCCGAGTGGCAGTTCAACCCCTGCGAGACCCGGGTGAGAGCGCCTGAGGCCTGCCCGCCCGTCGTCGCCCCTGTAGTAGGAGGCGGAGGTGGAGGGCCTGACCTGGACAGTGTAGGGGGAGACAGGCTGCCAGGGGCCGTGACCGGGTGCCTGGAGGGAGAATACTCGCCGCAGAGCGTGGCATCGGCCGACTCAGACAAGAAGAGCTCCAACAAGAGGAAGAGAGATGTCACAGGTGAGTGAGGCTGCATAGATAGATAGATGGGAGTCAGCTGGTTTATGGGGGGAAAGAAAAGCATCCAAATGTCCACCACAGGAGGCTTAGAACACACACACGTGTATATGATGGTGGAAAGTTAAAGAAAAGATGAGAAGGAAACATGGAAACCTGCCAGAGAAGAAGCACAACTGATCTGGCAAAGAACAAAAATGGAAAATTGAGAGTAACCCCTCGATTTCTCCTGACCTCTGCACACAGGTGCACGGGGAAAAAAACAATCCCACATTT
Organism: Protonibea diacanthus; assembly: GCA_028641955.1. Lineage (NCBI taxonomy): Eukaryota > Metazoa > Chordata > Actinopteri > Sciaenidae > Protonibea > Protonibea diacanthus. The sequence goes on along the minus strand of CM053996.1, from coordinate 19,592,368 downwards.
AAAGTTCAGCAAACGTCAAATACGTCTTCTTCTTCTCTGTAGCTTGGCATTGACACAAAGTCTCCTTCCAACAAATTGCTCTTAAAGTAGCAATCTCACCACATCGCTATGTGAAAGGTGAGTAGGTGGCAAGACTTTTGTGTTCGAGACACGGACTTTAAGTAGCAGTTGCATCCTCTTATTGTTCGAGAGGCCGGGCTGATTAATGGGGGCACGTGAACGTTTCATTGGGCTCCTGTATCCGTTGGAAGTAGACCATTGTTTTATAACAGTGACCACGTTAAAGATGGTAAACAGAGAAATGACATCAGGGCTTCTGTGAAGTGCCACACGTTGTATTTATTATTATTTATATGTGAATGTATGAAATAAATCCTGCAAAATTATCGTTAATTTCACAACTCAAACGAGCCAAAATCAGACGATGATATTCACATTTCAACTGTTCCTAGCAATGCCCTCACGTATCCTCAGAGTCCGGCTGTAAGCACTGACATTGTATCATTGTGTGCTTTTGGATTACAGAGCAATTTATTGCCCCCCACCCCCCCCGATCACATTTCACACATGCTAATAGGAAGCAAAAGTAACTGATACCTGTGACGAAGTAGTTCCTAAAAGATCGTGGACGTAAAGAACGAGAGCAGCAGACTAAATGAAATGTTTGTGTTTTATATTTAAACTGGATCTAAAAGGTGTTAAAGTTTTATATTTTTTTTGGCAGAATGAAAATAAAAAGCACGTCCAACACATCTGGAACGGCCACATTTCATCTGTGAGGAGCCCGTTTGCTTTGTTTCCCCTCACAGAGATGATTTATGAAACGAGACTGGCATTTGCACCTCGACACTTCCAAAGAAGAAAAAAAAAAACATTTTTTAACTTTGGAGAAATTCGAGTGAAACTTTGTAAAGTTTATTTGCACATATTTTAGTGCACGGTTGGAGTGTGCTCCGTCATACTAACAAGGATAGATAGGAAAGATGAACAAACTGTAGCTGACGATCAAGAGCACGAATAATTATTTGGAAAAACGACATGACCGATGTCTGCACAGTCTAATTTAAGAGGATGGTGGTGGTGGTGGTGGTGGGGACCCCCACCCCACTCCTCCCTCCCTTTCTTACCTTATTGTAACCTCCACTCACTACACTGAAAACATGCCAGACCACGTCTGGTAAACTCACTTTGCCTGTGAGCCCACTTTTTACATTCTTATCCATTGACATTTTCCTGTCGTTAAGCCGTAACACAATCTCCCACTGAGTGCATGCAACATGTCTGACCACTACATCAGCTCTTGGTTTCAGAAAAAGAGTCATTCAGTCGAGTATTGACTCGCTGCTAGAAGAGCATATATTAGGAAAATGTCCTGAAGGCATTCGCATTACAGACAGAGCTGCTATACAGTCCTGCTCGTGTGTGTGTGTGTGTGTGTGTGTGTGTGTGTGTTTTTTTTTTTTTTTTTTTTACAGATATGGAAATGTGGTGCGCTTGAAGTGATGTTTCCAAAACCATAAACTCCGACTGGTATCTGATGTTGACTTCAATCCAAAGTTTGACCAATAATTCTGTCAATATGTTCGAATCACACTCGACTGACAGCAACAACAAAAAAAAACAAGCCACGACACACGAGTATTCATTTCTTACAAATAAACTAAAATATTTAAAAAAGGTTTAAAACATTAATAAAGACTTTTTAAATTCAGATACAAGATTTAAGTGTTTATTAATGTATTTCTCAGTAATTGTAACAGCTATATAAGCAGTTAATGTTACAGCATCTCATACGCATTAATTAACTTCATTCAGAGATTTAAAAGTGTTTAAAAATCATAAGAAGCGTACATGAACTGTCTATAAACACAACATGATCTGTATTTTTGACGTTACAAAGTGTTTATTAATTGATTACTGCTCACACGTGATAAATGAGGAGGTTTAAACGTCTTCGTGAATTCGTGGCTCGTACATCACGTGATCAATCACACGTGTAATTCTCGCCTGTGGTTTTCCTACTTTAAAACAATCACACGTTTACAGCGGCTTTAATTCAGTCCTGATGAAGACAAACTACTTTTGCACCAAGGCACCAAATGCTGTTTGTCTCTGGGACCCCGCTGAGCGCAGAAGGCCTTTCTCCCTGCAAGTTTACGGTCTCTGGCTGTGCTGGATATTTATTGGGGGGGTCTGTTTAGTGGGAACCAATGTGTGCGCCCTGCCAGGTGTTCAGTCTGAACCTGTTTGACGCAGCACCAGACCTGACCAGGCCAGAGCAGAGCCGGCACACTCGGGGCAGCGCGTCATTAATGACACTTAAGCAACAATGAGATTTTTGGACACGTGGGTACTGAACACACACACACATACATATGAGGCTTTTGCACACATAAGCTACACACACACACACACACACACACACACACTCATGTCCTGGTCTGCCCAGTCACATCTGGCCCAGGTACCAGAGTCCATTTCACATTTTGGCCCGCTGCTCTGGCGAGCAACAAGCGAAACTTCTCACTTTGACAAATTAGAATAATTTTCTAGAGATTACATCAGCTGCTCGTGTCGCTACCAGTGCACATTATTACCCCCAAAAAGTATTTTTCTTTTAATACGCGAGACTGAAAGTTCGATCAGCCCGCTTTCATTTGTTTATTGCAGTAAATGAGGTTTAAAATCGACCATTTCTGAGGAAATATGAACGCAGGGAAATCTATAAATCTCAGCAATAAACGGCGCAGCTCTCGTGTCACGAGCTCACATAATGACGCCGTGTTTGTTTATAGTTTGGAGGCTGATGTCAGTGACGTTCATAGAGATATCTCAGGCTTTGTTCCCTCCTGACATATTGGCTGTCATGTCGGGATGAGTTAATGTGAATCTCCCCTCTGTGAGTGCTCCGGTGGGAAATCTTCTGACACACACACTCACCCACGTAGCTCTCAGACCTGGACACATCCGCACCTTTGTTCTTTTGTTAGAGGCTTTAACGATGTTCCGCTGCATTCCTCTGCTAACTCAGTCCCTCTGTGGCCGGTTTGGTGGCCACCACCACCACCACCACCACCACCACCTCCCCCCTTTCCTCCCTCTCTGCCTGCCCTGTGCTGATCTCACAACACACTTCAGATGCAAAGCTTCGACATAAACAGACAAAAAAATACACGCAGACATGCTGCAGGTGAACAGGACTCGTAAGCTCAGGTCAGGGTGGTCTCGTTTTAAAGTGCTGGTTTTTGGTGTTTACTATATGAGGGGCCTCCCACTAAAGAGTCTTTGGAGTTGTGGTTTGTTGGTTGGAAAGGTCCTTAAGGTCTTTTTAATAGTCGACTAGAGGCTGCTCACAAAATGACTGGGGAGCTAATTCAAGTCAGATTAGCTATGTGAATGAAAATAGAGTCTGACGTGGTGGAATCACCACGAAATCCATGCAGAGATTACGTCCATTTGTTTCAGGGATGAGCTGGTAAATAAACCAAACGCACCCCCGTCTCCTCTGTCTGTTTCCCTGCAGATATCCAGGAGTCCAGTTTTAAGGTGGACTCCAGCTGCAAAGCCCGGAAAGAGCGCACGGCGTTCACCAAAGAGCAGCTGAGAGAGCTGGAAGCCGAGTTCACCCACCACAACTACCTGACCAGACTGCGCCGCTACGAGATCGCCGTCAACCTGGACCTCACAGAGAGACAGGTATGCCAGACTTTCCACTCACACGTGTCTCCCTATCAGGGCAGGAAATCATATATTATCACTCCATATTAACCACTCGTCTATTTATTACTCAGATAAATGTGTTTTTGGAGCCGAGTTTTTATTTATTACAAGGATCTTTTCAGTTTTTCCTCCAAAAATACATAATCTAGTTGAAAGGTTCGTGTTACAAATGCTAAAAAATATTGAAAGATGTTTCCACAATTAAATATTTAGTTTTTCTCCTGAGTGCAGAACGATCAGCTGCAAATGACTTTTTCCGTTTCCTCCTGTCAAACTTTTCCAGCTGAAAAATAACACCTTAATAACTCAAACAAAACAAATCTTCCAACAAGGTAATCTTCACATATTTAACCTGGACACAGTATTCTGAATGTCTCACTTCATAATTATAATAAAGCACACACACACACACACATAGTTGCATTCAGATTATAATGAAGCGTTTCTTTTCCACAATATTTCTCATCCTGCGGTTTGAGCAGCAGAATGTCACGCAGCTTTAATGAGTGGGCGGCAGCTCCAGACTTGATGAAATCGGGCGAACATGTGTCGATGCTGATGGATAAAACCCAAGTCTGCGTTGTCAGGGCCAGTGTCCCAGCTTCCCTCCTAATGAGGCCACGGTGCCACAGTGACCACACATACTGCCGTCTGCGCCTAAATCTGTTTCCCAGACCTCTGGAACACACACACTCGTACAGACAGCCAGGTTCCATCTTCACTCAGAGCTCCCACTGCAACTCGTCGGCTTTTTCCAACTCATCCTACATGTTTTGGCGCTTTGCCGTCCTTTCAATCAGTCACTATGAGCAAGAAAAGCTCGGAGACGAAGAGGCTCCAGTATGTGGGAACAGAATCCCAGAGTTGCAGGCAGGAATGCTTGGTGGGATGCGCAGAGGTCACCCAAGACTTTCTTGACCTGAGATTCTCGACTGAAAAGAGAAATGGAGCCTTGAGCTGCTACGCTCATCTGAAAATTTTGAATTTAGTTCAGCACTTTTTTTTTGTGATGATTCTCCAGCTTTTCATGAATTAAGAAAAAGAGCCTGGAGCTCTGTGGCGTTGCATAATCTAAAACAAACCTGTGCTTCTCATATCTGATTCCTCTGCCATAGATCAACCCTGAGTGACATGTTTCTTCACTATGATGACAATCCTGCTGCTGTAAATATTCACCAGAGCACCAAACGTGGATTAATCCACTGCTGAAAATAGTCCCAAATAAACGCACTGTTTACACCTGTTTTAGTAACATTCGCTAGAAACTGCACTGACCAGCTGTTGGTCAGACTCAAGTCCGATAGCGTCGCGCAGACGGACTAACACATTGTTCGCTTTGGTCTTTTTCTTTATTGGCTTTTCATCAACCTCGGCTCTGACACAAGAACAGATTTTAATTTGACACCCTATCAGTACAGATTTAATGTGTGTTATGTATTTGGACGGGCATGTCTGTTCACCACTCGCTCGTCTTCCTGCCTCATTTTCCCTTCAATTCTATGGACTCTCAGGAAGTGTATGTTTTTGTTGCTATTCTTGGCCGGACAGTTAAAGCATGATATCATTCTCATTTCAGCACAGTGGAATGACACAGATGAGTACTATCCACGCTGCGAGTATATCCTGTGTAGGCTTACATCCTTGACTCTTTTGACCCGCTGTCTATACGATACTCTCAGCCTGCATTTGCAGGGATTTTTTTTTTATTTTGGAGCCAGGAACGAGCACTTTGTACTGACAATTCATGCTCCTTGCAAGGCCAACGCAAACCGAGCCAATTTATACACTGCGCCGAGAGATTTGTGGGGGATTATTTGTCTATTTTTCTGCTGACCATGTTGTAAATTTTGCTAAAAATTGCAAAACGGAGAGAAAAGCCACAGTGATCGTGTTACAAGTTCAAAATCAGTGAGAAGAAAATAAAAAAAGCATTCTGCACTCAGTCAGTGTGAGTGTTATCTAATATAGATACTGTGTTAACCCCTTACATTTATAGTGTTAAATGTTAAACACTATCAGTGCTGCAACTAATGATTATTATTTTGTCAATTAATTGCTTAATGGTCTTTATGCAGATCTTCATTCCTACCTCTTACTTTTTAGAGGCTAGAACTTGTGGATTTTGGGTGTTTTTGCCTAATAAATCTAATTACAATTAATATATTATTGAAATAGTTGCAGATTAATTTTCTGTTGCTCCATTAATCAACAAATCAACAACAAAAATCACAAGTTATTACATTGGGAGAACAAAAAGAAGCAAATTATCAATATTTGTGTTTATATACGCTGATGACGCTGTGTAAAATCTTTCTAAGACAATTCTTTATTTACATCAATTCCACACTTTTAATTCAGCTCCACCAGCATTCATTCATATCCTAACGAAGCATTTTCTTTTGTGTGTGTCTACAACAGGTGAAAGTTTGGTTTCAGAACAGGAGGATGAAGTGGAAGCGAGTGAAGGGAGGACAGTCGTCTTCGCCCAACGACCTGGAAAACGACGACATAGACTCGGCTGCCTCGCCCAGCTCCGAATGATCACAGAAGTCAACATTATGAGAAAGAGATGAAATTAACGTTATGACAAAGAGAGACTGGGGTCAACTGGACACCGGTGCAGCACAGCCGTCACTCATTTCTTTTCGGAAAAGCTGCACAAATCAAACAAGACTAACCCCAACCCTGGAAGAAATCACTGATCATCATCTCCTTTGCTGTTGTAAATAGTTGATTTATGTCCATAATGAACTGTGTCTTGATAAATACTCTGTTGAAGAGGCCACCTCTTGTGGCGTTGACTGTTTAAATATTAGAGATGATACTTATGGTCATTGTAGATCAGTGACAGTGAGTCCAGACAGCAGCTTTTAGGCCTGTGATGACATATCAGGCCCGTGATGTGATTGTGTTTGAGTGCGTCTCATTTGGTTCCAATATTGTAATCATGGCCTTTGACGCTTGACTACAACCACCTGGGAAAACTCAGACTGCACAAGTGTTGCCAAGCCATAAGTGCCTCCGAATCAGATTTTTTTTTTTTTTTTCATTTGTCAGTTTCTGTTTTCTTAGAATATTGTCAAGAATTTTTTTACTATTCTTTTTATACATGTTGAATGTTATTGATAAAACACAGATGTTGCCTGTTTCTGCAAATAGAATAAATCATCTGCTGCAAAATGGGGAAAATATCTTGACGATTTCTTCCACCCACAACAATCGAGTTATGATTGGACAGTAGTTCGGTCTGTATTCTTGGCTGACGGTTTCATCACGCGTGGCTCTTCTTTGCTCTGACACAACAATTACAAAGACTTGAGAACAAAATGATAACTGAGGAGAAGTTTGATCCTATTTGCTTTTGATGTTGGCAGCTGACATCAAAGGTAATAAATCGTGTGTGTGTGTGTGTGTTTGTACCAAAAGTATTTCCGCCTGGTTCCAGAGATATGCCGCCCAAACAGGTCCGGTGTTGTGCTCACTCATGCCTATTTCCCCTGTTGGAAAAACAACCAACCAATCAGAGGTGTGACTTCATCTTTTTGTGCCAGAGCCAGAAAAATTGCGTCAAATTTATTGTAAGAAACAGCAGCAAAAGGGGATTAACACAGATATACAAGTCACTGAAGCTGCACTAATCAATATTTTATAAGAACAATACACTGAATAATTGTTATTATACAGAGCGTTTTAGCATCTTTCAGCTCTTTGTTTTGGTTTAGCAACCTGCAGCTTTAATGTTTTCACGCCCACCTCGCTTTTAACAGATGCAGGCAGCCGACAGACAAAGTTAGACACTAGCTGGTGACAGATATTTCCCCTCAGGGGTTGGTACAGACCAAAACAGAGCTGAAAGGGGAGTGAATATCGTGACTTTGATCCGTCACGTCACCAGAAACACGACTACAAATGAATGTTAACGTTGTTCTGTGTCTGCAAATATCACCTTTCTAACGAGATATGTGTCAGTGTTACAGCTTGTTCTGGTGGCCCCAAAAATCAATCAAACGCAACCACAGCTTCTGTGTTGGCTGAAAATGAGATACAAGAGCAAAAATAACTCCTCATCGACACCGGCTACATTGTGCCACGTCACACACTCCAGTGAAACCTTCCTGTACGGGGGTCGCAGTGAGCTTATCGTAGAGGCTTAATGTGTAGGTGTTGGGTTAGCGCTCCTGCGACAGAGCAAGCTTTGCACAAAAATCCCTTCCGATGATGCCATAATTATCTTCATTAATATCTCACATGGCGGTCGGATATCCCTGAGGTCAGATCGGAATCAGCTCTCATCAACGCCCACCTCGATCCGCCGTAATCCTGAAGAATGTTTTCCTAGTGGCAAGTGGACCCAACACGGAGCTCTGTGATTGGTCTGAGGTGACCCAACAAGCACTGACAACGTTATAAGTAGATCTGTGTGTGTGTGTGTGTGTGTGTGTGTGTGTGTTTGAATAGGAACATTCACTTTTGCACACCATCACTGTCATTCCAGTCAGCTCACAAAGGGCCATTAACCTGACAAGGTGGAGTCGGGCTCCAAAAAGCTAAAGTATTTGGCCCCCGCACGTTATTTTCAACGGAAGCATCTGGATGGGGCCAATTTGATCTCAACCTGAGTGGAACCTAGACAAACCCACGCACGGGGCCCCCAGGACCAGAGGAGGGAAAAAAGAAAAGCTTGCTGGCTGACCACTTGCGTATGATGGAAAAGGGAAATAATAGGTGGGTATGGGTGAAAAGACGGCTTCTCAAGTACAGGATGTTGTTGTAGCAGGTAGCCAGTCATCCAATTTCCTGCTTCCCAAAGAAAACAAGAGCTTGAGCATAGGAGTCCCCAGACTTACAATGGTGGGCCTATGCTCAGACTCCGGCCAACCAAACAAAGCCTTCAGAGGTTACTGCCCTTTCTGCTGGTCTGCAGGGACTGCAGTTGGCAGGAGGGTGGGATGGTTGTTCCACACACACACACACACACACACACACATGAACACGCATACATACAGAGTCGGGGTCAAGTGTTACTGTACGTCTGACCTCTCTGGGCCCCTTGTGCAGCTGCTGGGGGTGGAATAACTCCAAGTCGATCCTGTGCCCGTTTCCCCTCCTCACTCAGCCTCTATTAGGCTCTATTATTGTATTAGTGGTAATAGTAGTCAAAATAAACCATGTCCAATTGTAATGATAGTATTAATATCAGCAGTGTAAACTAATGAAACTGGAATGTTGTTCTTTCACCATAGAGGTCCCTTTTAAAGGCGCAGGGGTGGTCAAATTTATGGATTAGATTTAATTGGTGGTATTGTGATTGTGGGATGTTCAGCTATGCCAAAACACCCAAGAAGGGAGAAAATGTAGGATTCCCTTTCACCCTCCGCAGCTCTGAACACCTTGTTCTATTTTTTTATTGATTTAGGATAAGCCGACACGCCGTGCAGCACATCTCTAAGAGTTCACAGAGCCGCAGCGCTGAACTTAAAGCACCAGAAATATCAGGATGGATTCAGTCCCGGTAACATCTCTCAGAGCTGTGATTATAAAAGCAGATTCAGCTGCAGGAAAACATTCTTGAAATAACTCCTCTTCTTTTGAATGTGACCGTCTCTGCGGGCAAAGAGCAATAAGAAAACATTCGTCAGAGTTTTGAAGCAGTCGGTGACTTCACCGCTCAGCACTCAGCACCAATATTTAAGCTTTCAACATACGGAGGGTTTTGCCACTATAAGCACAGATTAAAGAGAATTCAGGCTCTCGAGTCGTCCACGTCACAAACACTGAAAATGTTGCATTTGTGGACAAAGACTGCGACTCGCGGTTACATGAGCAGTTTCCATTTTTAAAACATTTCCACTTGTGAATCATTCATCTGGATCAAACCGTGTTAACGAAACATCGACAGTCGGCCACAGAGTATTCACAAATATTGTAGCTGACACCGTCTATATACAGGTACAGCAGTATGATTCATGTCACTAAATATAATCTTACAGCATTAGCTAACAGGGTTGAGTGAGTTTTTAAACATGTAACATTGTATTTATATTCACAGTCAGACCCTGCATGTTCTACATGTTCATATATCTACGGCCTCTTTATGAGTTACACTTGTACAATCTATTATGATCAAACACAACAACTCAGCCAAGTCAGAGAGGTAATAGTTTAACTGGTATGTTTAACACTACTACTACTACTACTACTACTGCTACTACTACTACTACTGCTACTACTACTACTACTAGTACTACACACACACATAACATACTTGGTAATGAACTTGATTCTGACTCTGACTGTTGAAGTTGTAGTTTGCAGTTAGTCTGTTTATACTGAGAGGCGTTTCTAATATTTTGGTCACACACCATTTACACACACACACACACACATATATATATACACACTTAATATTAGAAACACCTTTCAGGCTCCAGTTCAACAACAGCACCAATAATAAAGAGTTGTTCACACTGGATTGTACAGGTGTAATGTTAATATATTAATGTAATCAGCACTAATGCAAATATACATAAATAAAATACATAAATAAATATAATTGTCAAGTATTGTGATTTTAAATTAATATAGAAATTCCTATTTGCTGCTGATCTAATGTACATGGATGTATGCGTGCACTACATGAATGAATCTGATGACAGGCTGATGTTGAAACAAGATATTTCAGGAGACAAAACTTATTTTCAGTGACGTCGACTGTTGTAGATGGTCGATTCCTCCAAGTACCATGACAGGACGGTTACGTATCACTCGTACTCGATGGATTTGAATTAACTGTGGAAAGAAAAACACAAAATGCAACTTTTGATCAAGATGAACAAAAAAAGTTTTATCATGGACGTCCCAACTATTGTTAGTTATTGAAAATATGTTCAATGCCAAATGTACCTTTGATACTCTGAAGTATTTCAAACTAGTTTAACTCAGAAACGAGTACATTATTTGAACAAAAGGTTATTAGTTGACAATTTTTTGTACTTTTTTAGTAGTCTAAAAAATGTTAAATGTTATTTCTCATTTATTTAGTTTTAAGTGACAGAAAGGAAAATTAAAAAGAGAATGTGAAGCGGTGACACGCTGCAAGTATCATCAGCTTGTCTTGATCATTTTCCCGATCTTGCAGCTCCACCTGCTTCCCTCCAACACGGCCCAAATTTATTTTTGAAAACCTGGCGCTCTTCTTTTCGGCTCCAGCAGCTCTTGGCGGGAAAGATCTTGATGGATCGCCGGAGGTGTGAAGGTCAGCTCTACAAGAGGCGACCGTAGAAATTAAAGCATGTCGTCCTCCTACTGGGCCCTGCAGCTCTGCTTGCCTGAGGCTCCATCTGCACATTGTTATTGTGCGCTGGACGGCAGCTCGCTGGTTACATCAAAGAGGCTGACGGGCTGATATGGAAGGACACTGCTGTGAAAACGTGAGGCAGTGAGAGTTAAGATAACATCATAATGGGATAATATTGTAGGGGTGTGTGTCTGAGGGAGGAAAGGGAGGGTTGGAGAGTGCTAGTGTTGTAGTTAGGCAGCTTACATGGATAAAACACATAAAACTTAAGATAAGTCACATCTTGGCGCATTATTGTCTTTGACAGATTCGTCCGACATGACCTCGGGAACATCTTTAGACTCTGCCTCTTGTTAATTCTCATCTTTTTAAATCTGACAGTAAGAGTCTGTCATGAACATGTCGGTCTCACCTCGCCGATGGCTGCAAAAGACCAGCGTGCACTGGGTTTTGTCAAATGAAATGGACCCAGGAGAAACTTAATGTAACAAGACTGTTCTCTGGTCTTCCTGGCCCTCTGCTCTGCCCTCCTCCTCTCTGTGATCCTTCATCCAGTGGACACACATCCTCTCTTTCCTTTTTCATCCTTATTGTTATTTTAGGCCACCTGCAAATCTATTTCTCTCGTTCAGCCGTCTCTGGTTTGCGGGTCTGTTTTCAGCCTCTCACACATGCGAAGCAGAAACCGCCAAACAGCAAGAAAGGGAGGAGGAAATATGTGATCTCTTCCGCACATCCTCCCAAGACGGCTGTTGTGTTGAAGGAGGCGTACAAGGAGCGCGTGTTTGCATGTGCGTCGTGTCACGGTGAACATGTTTGCATGTGTGTGAGCTTGCGTGTCCATCTGGTGTACCTGTGGGTAAGTGAACAAGCCCAGTGAGTAAACCAGTGAGGGGTAGTCAGCGCTGGACACTCATGCAGCCCTCCTTTGCTCATCTTTCCACCCCCCCAAGCCTCTCGTCTCCGGTGATTAGCGACTCCTGCAGGAGTTATAAATCTTCAATTTCCATTGCACAATCAGTCAAGACGGGCCAAAGTTGAAGAGCTGCACAACATTAAATTATCTGAGACTTCCTACAAAGGCTCCTTTTGGATGTTGCTTTTTAAGTGAAGTGGATACTAGAACCTCAGGCCATGGGATTCTGGTCTATGGCTCCCTCTGGTTGGTACTTCTGACCTGCTGTGTCCTGCCTGGTGTGGAGCCAGGAAATCCAGCAGCAGTTTGACTCTGCAAATCATCACACAGAGGACCACTCAATCACACCGTTTGCTGAGCAAAGTGAACATAGACGGCCTTGTTCACCAGAAAGCAAACAGCACGCACACGCAGCGTGGAAGCTGGAAGATCGAGGCTTCACTGTCCGCCTCAAAGACGTCAACGAAACCAGTGAAAAACAATCAGACGTCCAACACAGACACCGCAGGGCAGCTTTGGTCTTTTAGTGAGCCCTCACACCTGAAAAACAGGTAATCAGTCAGTGATGGTGACCTCCAAATGAACCCAGAAGATGTTTTTTTAATGCAGAGCAGCTCTAGGCCGTGACCCAACAATTCCCACCATGAACAAACACTTGGAGACAGTGGCAAGTTAAAGGTCCAATTATATCCCATTTTGGCCATATTAGTCAGGTTAGTCAGGCTTAATTTCTTTGCACAGGCTTAATTTAAACTCAGATTTATCTTATTGGTTCATTTTAATGTGTTTATTTTGTCTCATGCTGTTACTGGAGGCTTGAATTTCCCTCAGGATTAATAAAATATCTATCTATCTTATATAACTACCTGTACTTTTGTACGCTTTCATCCTGTAAGGAGAATCTCCGTGAGATATATGTAGACGTCGCCAGTGTGGAGCTCTGGCAGAAACTTCTGGGACTGTTTTCAGTGGCTGCGAGTGGCCAGGACTCTTTAAGAGTTTGTCGTGTAACTTTGTTTTTTTCTTTTTTCGATCTAAATATTCGTGGGTTGAAATTGGTGGAAAAATTCATTGTTAGAACATTATTTTGCTCCATGCCAGTCCCATGACTGAAAGCTATGAATATCATGTGATGTTTATATGTATTTCTCACGGCAAACCAGCTTCAAAGAACCTGGACGGGGACACTTCTGAAGGAAAAACTTGAGTTTTGTCTCGTTTATGTCACAGAATTGTAACAAAGTCTTTACCTTAAAATGTCTATAGGAAAACATATCAATCAAAAACATCAACAGCTTCTCACACTCTCTCTGCTGAACAGTAGACTTTGTCCTCACGGTAAGCCAATCCTACATCTAGAAGCTCGAACCCTCTGGTGCAACCAGCAAGCCTCTCCATCACACACAAAGCCTCATTCAGCCATTGTGACCAGGTCTTCATTTATCCTCCTACCTCGCAGGTCCCCTGTCCAAACAGCCCCGCTTTGAGGAGCGCTGGGGAAAAGGTCTTGCAGGCAATGGCATCAGGCAGCAGAGGAATCATCCATCAACACGAGGGCTACCAGAGGGCACCGGGATCAGGCTGCTGTCATAAAGGTGTCATGGCTCCCAGACAGCCGAACCTAGGACAACAAAGACAACCCGTGACTCTTGACTGTGAGGATCCAGACTGGGTCGGGCTGCTGGCGTCTGGTTTCACAGAAGCATCTGAAGATTAAGGTCACTGGAAAATACAGATGTGGTTGGAGTTTGTACAAAATCTGTCAACATTTCTACGTGTCAGCAGCCTTATCGATACAACTGATCGGAGACTTTATGTGCAGGAATTTTCTGTCTTCACAAATAAAAGAACTTTAACTCCAAAACCCGACTGTCGCGTCTCCATCACATCACAACTCTGTTTGGTTCCACGGGGTGTTTTATTTTGAAAATCGGCTGGTGGGGTTTGAAACATTGACTAGAACGGCCATGATTAGCTCCAGTTAGCTCATCTCCTCAGCTTTGAAGAACATTTTAGCATCTTTCAGCTCATTGTTTTGGTTTCCTGTCCTGCAGCTTCATTGTTTTGATTCAGTCGTCTCATTAGCTTAATTTAGGTAGATGAAAGCCAAAACAGAAGCTAATAAAGAGAGTGAATAACGGACTTACATTTGTTGGGTGGACAGAAACATGCTGCTGTGTGTCTGCTAGACATACAAAATTTCAGTTTTTTCCGAAGTCTGTCAACTTCAGATTTCACTTCGTGGGAAAAGGTTTGAAAATATCTGTATGGAGATGAACAATAAGAGGCTGCTGGGTTTTTATATTTTATTTATATCATAAAACGATTTCTCACATCGTTTATATATTGTTCACGTATTATGTCAGAAGTGAGACTCGCTTCTTTCCAAAGAGCCTTTTGTGAAGGCATGAAAGGGAAGACGTTTAACACTCACAGGCTGATCAATAAATAGCAGGGTTACTGACCATCAGCCACACGTTTACGGCCCCCAATAAATTCCAGGGATTTGGGTTTCCATACAAAGTTTTAGATGCAAGATGGCAGAAGTTTTTTAAGTACAGGTGTTGTCATAAAAAAAAAAAGATGACCAGGATCCAACAATGAGGTAATGCCAACAAAAAAAGGGCATGGAAGCAGCAGCAGGTCGTAGTTTGAACAAGGTGTTTGAGGTAAGATGTAAAAGGCCGAGTTTCCATGTATAGTAAACACAGTTTAGTCATGGGAAACCAGTTTCACACGAGTGCTTTATAATGTATTAAACTAGACTCACATCGTGGCCTGTTTCTCAATAAATCAGGGCGCTGTGAGATTTTTAAAATGTATGTACGTTAAAGCTAAACTCGGTCTTAAGTCGCAGAAAACATCTGTTAGCATCACTTACGTTGGCGACCACATGTTAATGCTAAATTCATTTTCAAATTGTGTAAAATTTCCCGACCATCTGGTTCTCAAGTGGAGTACGAAAGAAAAAAATCCACACAAATATTTGCAAATAGTATTTCATCCAGGTCTGCAGATGATTTCAGTGAATGCAGATGTAGCCACACAGTGAGCCCAGCTCCACTTGAAAATATACAGACTCCCCCGGTTCTGTCCTCTCTGTGTTTTTAATGATCTGTGGAGGGACTGCGAGCCAAGAGTGTGACTGTGTCCACCTGTGCCAGCACACTTATCCTGGCCCGCATCCAAACCAGCTTTGAGCAGAACCAGAAGTGGGCTCAGCCCGTCGTGAACCAGGATTCTTTGAATCTCCTCATCTATCCAATCCACCGCCACCCATCCATCCATCTATCCTGCTGCCCGTCTCTCCACCCACCCCCACACACTCTCTCAACTCCCACTGGCCCTTAAGTCTGGGCTGTGCGAGCCTGTAGCGTGACAATGTGTGTATGTGTTTATCTACCTTGTGTGTATGGATATATGTGTGTGGGTGTGCATTGCATTTCTGCAGGTACGTGTGTGTGTGTGTGTATGGTGTCCAGAAGCCTGGCGTTTGTTATTCTCTCTACAGTCACACTGTCTTTCATCAGGGCCCGTCCTGCAGCCCACAGACTCTCAGTATACAGTTTCATAGTCTAGGGCCCCTGTCTGCTGTAGCACGTGGGTGGATGATTTCTAACACATGGGAACCTTGGGAGCCCACGCAATGTTGGAACAATAGAGGACCTGTCAGTATCAGGGCACTGGAAGAGGACGAGACGGCAGGCGGTGATGATGTCAGAATCATTCACACCCACCCACACTTCATCCGCCCTTCTTGGCTCTCAGTCAATGGGACACATACAGAAGCATCCACAAGTGCAAAAACAAAAAGCTTACTGCATGAACAGATATGCATGAGCATGCAAACACATGGAAAGAAACCTCAAGTCCAGATTCAAGAAGAAGTCGGATCAGTCTGCAGCTTTCCAGACTAAATATCTGCAGAACTCTCAGATGGATGGGCACAAACTTTTTGGTACACGCATTCATAATTCCCAGAAAATGTATCCTAATGACTCTGATGATCCTTTGATTTCTCATCTAGCCCCATCATGATGTTCTAATTAGTGGTTTTAAGTAAAATGTCTTGACAACCATCAGCGGATTAGCAAGAAATTGGACCCATTCAACCATTTCAACATCTGCAAAACCAAAGACATTTCCGTCATCTTTCTTTCTAACTCCTGCAGTACTGTACTCACCAAAGTAATTGCAGATATCTGGGAAAACATTGTTTCTTAAGTTGCCACGAGAAAACAAAAAAACGACCACACACCATTGAGTAAGGCTAAGTTTGAGTTACTGAGGTTCAATTAGGCAGCTTTATTTGGAGGTTAATCAGAAAGTGAGTGTGAAAACTGTACTAGTCCCTCATTGCACTGGAAAACAACACGAACATGTACAGCTGGGCAACGTTGACCCAGAAAGTCAGTCAGTTATAATCTTTGGTAGAAAACCTGTATGTCTGTGATTCAATCAAACTTCTTTTAATGATGGCACTGTGCTCCTAAATCCTCGCAATCAACTTGATTAGCACAATGTTATTATTACTGCAAACTATGAAGAAGTTATATGATGCCAGAATTTACCTTTAAATCCAATTTTCAAGGTCTTCCGAGTCGGCCAGAAGGATTGCACAGGCCTATGTTTATGCACTCGTCTATGTGTGGGTATGTGTGTGTACCCTGAATATACAAAATCCCACTCAAAGCCCCGAGGATTAGGCCTCTCAGAGCAGCCGATCTCCAGCTGCAGACCTCTTGCACGCCCAGTGGATAGCAATCTGACTTCCTGTGACACCTCCACCTCCCTGAAAGTGAGAACCAGCGCTCCGGCCCTGTGTGGCCAACAGATAGTCTAGTCTGCATGTTAGCGAGTTGGCAGATTGAGCCCCACCAAGCTGGCAGATGTCCAAAGGATTATGTTGGTTTTATCTTGAACATTACTTATCAAGTCTCGCCGGGTTGGATGTGAACATGAGATGGTTTTTGTTGGATAAAGAGTGAGATGATAAGTTATTGTATACCACGCTTTTTAGATATTTCTGCTTCTGTTTTGAACAAACAGGACAAACATTGGCTTAATGTCTCTGTTTGTCTGGAATCAGAATCCACCCGACACGTCTGCCGACCAACATGCAACACAATATGGTAGAAAGGCTAAGAGGGAACGTGGTAATGAGCGGAGTCGCTGACTGTTTGGAGGTTTTGAAGTCAGGGAGAGGGAAAGCAGGGCAGTTCCCAGTGGTCGTCTGGAGTCCTGCGAGGCCACAGCACACGCCAAGCATCGCGAGTGAGGAAAGCAATCCATCAGTGGAGGTCCACAGGAGGAAAAGAAGGGGAGGAGGGGTGGTGCAACACTGGGCTAAAACATAACAATATGTGTGTGTGTGTGTGTGTGTGTGGCCATTGTTAGCCGTCCAGGGTCAGTCTGCGTTGCTGGTAGCCTCCACACCCTCTGATTTCAGTGGGAGTCAATACCGTCAGATACTCCCAAGAGGGGGGCAGCAGGCAGAACCTGTGGGAATGAACAGCAGAGAAACCTTTCCATTCAACAATAACATGCCACGCTATGGGAATGTCCTATTTAAAGCAGAAGGAAGAACAATGTAGCAGTATTTGTAGCAGACTCTAAACATCACTGACAAACTGCTGTGAACAATCTTAAGCCTCATGTGGAGTTGGCGACGACTGTGATCCACCATGTCGAAAGGTTTTGTCAGCCTTTGTGAGTAACTGCTGTCATCGATTGTTTTTATTCATTTGTGTATGCCTTCTATTCAGTTTTATTTATACAGCGCCAAATCATAACAGAAGTTATCTCATGACACTTAAGTAAAGTTATTTATAGAGACCCAACAGTTCACCAAGCTCAAGTTAGTATCGTGTATTAACTGCATCACAGGAAGTCTCAACTAAGGGACGGTTCAGGACTCACCCGAACCAGCTCTAACTATACGCTCTATCAAAAATGAACATCTTAATGTGTAGAGGATGTCTGCCTATTGAACCCAAGATGGCAGCTTGTTCCACAGAAGAGAAGTTTGTTTGTTTTTTTACCTGTTGATTGATAAACAGTTTAAGTTTATGTTTAAAACTTTGGAGTTCCTCAAGGCAGCATCCTGGGCCTCCTCCTGTTTCCCTCAAAAATGTAATAAAACAGTTTTACATCCAATCCTGCCCCCACAATCGTCTTTATTTTGTTTTGTTTTAAGTTCAGCTGGTTTATTTTGTTTCCATTTTGTCTTCAAGCAAAGCTACAGAAGGTGAGTTGGATTGTAACAACAACCTCTGACACATCGTGTGATTTTTGTCTTGGTAAACTGACAGGTTGTTATGCCAACCTGCAGGCTGACCTAAACAACCCCGGGATTACCTCTATGTTTGTTTGACTGTTTACACTGGGCAAGGTTAGCTCCCTCCCCACTGACAGCAACACGAGCACATTACTGCAGACCATCTGTGGACACGGGTCAATGTTGACCTACCGCTCTCCAAACACCATTCAGCTTCATCCAGAGGGAATCGGTCGGACCAGCAGTAACGCAAACATGGTCAATAAAGAAATGTGGTGCCTGTCAGTACTGTTTAGACCTGAAAGCAACATTTGAAATGACATTAACAATTAAAATCAAATTCATTCATTCAGTTTGTTATAAAAACAAAACCTCAAAGGCTTTTTGCTTCCTTCTGCATGAACAGTAACAGCGTTAGTCAAACTATAGATGTTGTAAACTCACTAAACTTTATACGCACTTCTCAACTAGACTTGTTATCAATACACATCACAGTGAGCGATCTCAGAGGGACAATAAGTGCCTGAAAAACAACCCTGCGTTATGCAAGAGGCTGCGACGGTGGGAGCATGTGTTATAATGTACCGGTGAAACGATGAAATATGATCCAGGAAGTCCAGTTTGACTAATAGATCCAGCGTTTTGGCTCATCAGAGGCCAAACTACACAGCAGTTTATAATACTGTGACACACAGTTTTACCACTGCGGAAAGCTGAAACGTCAGCGACCATTTGTCTTTTGTTGTGGTAAACACGAACATGACATCCGTGTTGCAAAATAACCGACTGAAAATTGATTGGACAGTGCAGCATCTTGCCGATGACAGAGTTGGCATATGTTTCAACATCGATTCGGCGGTCTAATTTAAATGAATGAGGAGGACACAGAGTCCATTGTCTGTCTGAACAAAGTCCACTGAGATTGTGGCCCAGACGATCATGTTGCTTTTGTTGCAATCTAAGGACACTTTGTCTCCAAACCGGACTCTACACAATCACACGCTTTGAGGCAAATCTTTTTGGGATGTGAGCGCTTAAAAATGAGAAATGTATCTGAGGAAGTCTTCAGGAAACTATGTCCATTTTGTAGTTACGGCTTGGATTTAATCTCTTTAGGTCTCAACACTTCCTACTGTCAGACTGCCCGATTATTACGGCCATTTAACACCACATCAAAAAGAGTGGGCGAATAAACCAAATACACGCTACAATCTTGGGCACCAGCTGGTGTGAAACCAACAGCCTGTATCCTATTCCTTAATCCCATCCCAAAGCGGACAGGAACTCTCACAGAGGCCGTCCAAAACGCTCGCCTTTCGGCAAAACACCTGGTGAGAAACCAATGGCCAAAAATACCACCTCCCTGCTATGCATCATCATCACCAGCTTTCATAAGCCCATAGTTAGTCTTCATCACTCTGTCCTCTTCCATCATCTACTTTCCATTGCTCGACTCGCCGCAGGTCTGTGCACACAAGCATTCGTAGACAGGAAGGCTACCCTTACACCGATTACATTCACGTTTGACTCTGTCTGAGGGGGAAGTCTCAGCATCCACAAGTGTCGGCCGCCTTGGCTGTAAACCAATTCCTGCCAGGCTATCGCCTTTCAGCCCCCCAGTCCCTGAGTTATTACAGCGCGGCTGTTTGCAGCAGCCCGAGCCCAGCGTGGTCTGGTCCGGCCCGGCCCGGCGCTGAGCTCTGCAGTCAGCCACCTCACCCCTTGGCTCCCCCCCACCTCCAACCAAACAGTGCGCCGAGGGCTTCCGCCACAGGTGTCTGAAAGTTTCTCCTCCTCCTCCTGTCAATCCCTCTCCTCTTTGACGAGAGCTTTAATTCCCTGTCCTCTCACTGCTTCACTCCCTCCCACGCTCCCTCTCCCACTCTCTCTTTCTTTCTGGGTTAGTCGGCTCACACAGGCAGTCCAGATTGTTCTCATTTAGTCTTGGTGAGTTCAGGGCTCGCTATCTCACTGCAGACCCCAGAGCTTGCATGCTGTCCATCACACACACACACACACACATTTACACACACACTCCTTTCTTCATCAATCCTTCTCTTGCTTTTACAAGTCTGAGCAGCTGGTTTGGCTGCTAAACCTCGGGGGGATTTGGGATAGTTAAAAAGATAAAGCTTGAGGAAGGTGACAGAGGGAAAGTTCAAGGCTCAACACCAAAGGCACATTACAAATGTTGGTTTTGGTGCGTGCTGTCGGCGAGATGTTTGGAGCAAAGTGAGGCTTGTTCCCACCTCGTCTGCCCTCAGTGATCCTCTGCTGCTTTCACACACAATCTGTGTCTAAAAACACTAAACATCCTCTTATTCATCCTAATTTTCGACTTTTTAAATGAATCTTTGTGCAGAAAAACTCAACTTTTCCTGCAGTGCGATGCAGAGTCATCCTGCAACATATCACCCATAAAAATATACACATTTCCGGTAGATTACTTTATGATGTTCGCTGTGTAAGTCTTCTCTGTACTTGGTTTTTGCTACAGATGATAAAATGATCTGAAGTTATCCCCAGATCACATTTTATTGTTTCATCAGAATCTGAAGCAACGAGCTCCCACCAGCATGGTCCATTGTATTTTATTGAATACAGTAACGGCTGTTCTGTTCCCTCTTGCTCTGTTAGCACCGACTCTGCGTTTAAATACAGCCAAACTCATGATTAAGTCGTTTCCATTCACATATTTTTTCCATTTCTGCTATCAAACAAGTGAACAAGCATAAAACAGCCATTTGATCATGACTTAGAGATGCTAGCTCCTGATGTTAAAGTATAATCCCAGAACAGGAGGGATTCACAGGGTGTGATGTTTGCATGTAATCCAGCATAAAATAACCAGTTCACTGTCTTCACGTCCTGTCAGAGCTGAAAGAAGTTACTGCAATACAAACTGATCTTTTCATATTCAAGTGTTCAGCTGGTGAAATCCAGGGTGACTTTATTTGATGGGACAGCTGCAGAGAGAGGGCCACAGGCTGGACTTGAACTTGGACCACTGCGGCATGGACTGCCATAAGCCTCTTTTATATACGGGACACACACCCAGGGTGACTTTTATTGTGATGGAACAAAATTTGTGTGTCCTGATGTAGCAAGAAGGAAAGTGCGATTCTTCACTGAAGCAGTGTTCAGATAGTGTGTAGTTACCATGAGCAGAAATTCTGTTAAAAAGCTGGAATTGAACATTGGGTCGGATTTTAGTGGCTTCTAGTTTTGTAGTTGTTGATTGCAACCCGGTCACCTCACATTCTCCTCCCTCTTACGTAAAGAAGAAACTATGGGGGCGCCAAAATGCACAAAAAAACACTCAACACATGCCAGTAAAAAAAGGGATCCATAGACATAAAAGTCTCATTCTGAGACAACAAAACACAATTCTTATTTTCAGGTGATTATAAACTAATGAATGAATTATATTCCCCATTTCTTCCTAAATCTTTTAAAATGTGAAATGTGGTTTGTCCGACATCGACCTTTGTCCAAGGATTCGGTTAGGACGTACTCTCAGCTCTTTTTTTTTCATAGTTGTGGTTTGCCATATTTAAATACGAAGGAGTAACAGACAGCTCAATAAAACCATTTTTAATGTGTGTGCAGTTTTAAAGCCAGTTTCTCTTTTTTATTTTCTAAACACCAGCTGTGCCACTGCAAATGGCCATAAAGTCACTTAAGCACTGTGTAATTTCCCTCCGACACAATCCACAGAAAGTGAGAAAGTGAGAAGCTGTCCAACACGGTAGCACCACCTCTCCCTCAGCTGTCCCGCTGAGTGGGAGGCCATGTTGTTTGTGTTGTGTAACTACCACTGGTGAACCAAACCTCCAGCGGTAATAAAAAAAAAAAATCACAGCCTCTGGTTGAATATTTACCTTAGACTAATCTGACCATGGTTTATATCATCCGAGCTCTGCGAGCGGACGGAAACAGACATGTCTGAGGTGGTGGAAACGAGGGGGGACCGCTGCACCCCGGCCCACCTCGTCCTGACCCTTTGTGAAAACCAGTAGACACTTTTGAGGAAACCCGATCAGCAACGAAAACAAGAATGAAGTCAGATCTTTATTTAAGGTAGTCGGCAGGAGCGCACAGATCTGTGATATCCAGAGGAGACAAGAGGAGAGAGGAGGAGAGGGTGGGAGTTGAAGGGGGTAGCGTGGGGAGGGTGGAGTGCCCCCCGCTCCACCACCACCACCACCACCACCACCCCCTCTACAAGCCCCCCCTCCTCCTCCTCCACCTCCTCCTCCTCCTCCATCCTTCTCTCTTCTGAGTTGTTTTCTGAATGCCTGCCAGGAAAGTTTAATGGCTGTGGAATTTGGACAGGAAAAAAGCGGCGCTGGAAGTTTCAGAGGAAGTGGGGATTTGTGCCTCACGAAGGCAGCACCTCTGTTTGTGTTCTCCAAGCCCGAGAGAGAGAGAGAGAGAGAGAGAGAGACAGACAGACAGACAGACAGACAGACAGAGAATGAAAGACAGAGGAAGAGCGTCAGAGAGCTTTTCCAATGAACAGCACAGGCCTCTTGGGGAAGCAGAGCTCAGACAGGCCGTGATCATTTAACCTCACATATACATGACCATGCATAGAACAATACAGAGACAGACTGCCAGACACACACCCACACACACACACACACACACAAATATTTTCACAAACCAAGATGCTCGCATAAAAAACACACGCACCGCTACGACCGCAAACATACGCATTACACATGGCCGCATACACCATCACACACCATTTACATCGTCTCCTGAATTGAAACAAGATCTCCGGTTCAACACACACACACACACACACTCACACACTAACCTCAGCCCAGCTGTTTCTCACTGCCACTTCAGACGGTAGTAGACAGATGCTGCAGCCACAGATACTTTCAGTTTCAAGACAGATTCACAGACGAACGGCAGCAAGAGTTCAGCGTGTTTAAAACTGTTTAAAAATGTGTTTCTAAATTGGCTTTATCGGCTCGAGTTTAGAGATCAGCTATGTGTCTCTGAGATTTCTGCATCCACCCCGATACAGTAGAGGTAAATGCTTCATTTGCACCAAACGGATATGTTGTTTTCATTTATCGTGTGTCGTATCGATCAGACAGGAGTTAGCTTTTTGTTTGTGCAAACAAACTCTTCAAATTAAAGTAAAAAAGTTCCAGAAATAATGTCCCGTTATCATCTTTCACAGGAAACACTTTCTAGCAAAGAAAATCCTTTGATATCCGTGTAAATTTGGGTGAACTGAACCTTTAAACTACCTGCCAACATCACCCCAGATTTAAACATTTACTTTAAAAGGCTCTAAATACACAAATACATTAAGAAAAACAGAAAATCGGGGGTCTTTCTCTGCCTGAATGTTGGTGTCCTCCAGGTTTCCCACAGGTTCTCAGACCAAAGACTCTCACCCATGTCACCGCTTAATGGCTGCACATCTGCCTGGCTCCCCATCCTTCACCCCACACCTCTCCAAGCTGAGCCCAGAGACAGATGGGTAGACATGGGGACAGACAGGCCAGGCGCCCCCCGGCCAGCATTCACTGGAAAGAAGGCCCTGATCCTGGAGACCACTGTATCCGTTACACACACACACACACACACACATATGTATACACAAAAATACACTCATGGGTTCATTGAGCTACCAGGGGATTCCTTAACACTCACATAAATGCACAGGCACACACACAAACACATACTCACACATGTGCAGGCAGTACGCTCACATCCTCCAAACACCCATGAAGCGGCGTAAGAACTGATGGGCACACATCGACCTCTCATCACTCAGTGAAGTTTTCAAAAAGCCACCATGCGAGAAGAGTTTTTATCAATGGATAAACTGCAGCACATGTCAGTCATGAAGGTGTTTTAATGACTGCGATGAAAGGCTCTACGTTTTCATACCAAAAAAAAAAAAAATCTGTTTGAAGAGGCTCGTCGTCGATTTTACACACGTGAAGTTCAGTTTACTCGTCAGGAGAAAACAGTTGTAAGTCATTGTGATGTCTGAAAAAATATCTGAAAATGGGCTTTGAACACGGGTTTGAAAGATGTGGGCTTTGAGCAGACAGTGAAGGTCAAACAAAACAACCACTGAAAGTCAGTCCCAGCTCCGGTTCTGGCACGACACCGGCCTAAGCCTCACTCCCCATCAGCATTCCCCTGTAAACTTCCTCTTCTTCATGGTCCAAAACGTTTGTCGTACAAACACTCTCCCAGTGCTCTGGACTCACAGTCCAGACAGCCCGGCTAACAAACTGAGCTAACATGAGCTAACAGCAGCTACAGTCATCAGCAGTTTACTTCACTGTCCATCAGGAAACTCGTGCCGTAAAGCGTTACGAATGACAGAGACACCGCTCAGTTCAGTTAACAGACGTTGAAGTTACACAGTGTTGTATTAATTGCAGAGATCTGTGAACAGTTGAAGAAAGTTATTCAGAAGAGAAAATGAAGGTAGCGTGCGAATATTAGTTGTAAACTGTGATGGATGTTCACGACAGTTTGACTTCCTGGTTCATCTTTGACCTGCTAATACTCCATCATTCATTGCCGGCGCTCGGGTGGGGCTGGACACGGATGGAGGAGGTTTTAGACCCACCAGAGAGTGCCAGATGTCTGCTGCTACTTCTTCTCCCGTCCTCCGGTTGACAGTGCCCCCATGTGCCAAAGAAACCTTGTACGTAGTGTTATCACCTGGAAAGTTCACTTGCTGACGTCATGTGAGCTGTAGATCTCCACAGTGGCTCCTCCTGCTCGCTCGTTCCTGTCACGTTACTTTGACGAATATTTTGTCACTGAAGATGCAACTTTGCAAATGTGTGCTGTTGAGTTTCTTTAATTTTGTCTGCTTTATGACTCTCTTTAAACCATACTGTTGTCAGTATCTAGTGTTTAATAATCAGAAGGCCCGGGGCCTTTCTGTGTTGCATGTTCTCATCGTGTCTGCGTGGGTTCTCTCCTCCCACAGTCCAAAGATGTGCACTTCACAGGTTAATTGGTGACCCTAAATTACCTGTAGGTGTCACTGTGAGTGTGAACGGCCCTGTGATAAACTGGCGACTCACGTGACCCCGATGAAGATAAGTGGTTATGGAGGCTGGATGGATGGGTTGTGTTGGATGCGACACGTTCAGGCTTTGTTTACTCGTATATTTTACCTGATTCCACACCAGTAAATAAATAAACTCTCATCAAGAAAGAAAAAATAGTATTTTTCTGGTGTGTAATGAAAGATTATCACCAACAGGAGCTCTCACTTTTAGTTTCACCTCCAAATAAAGTGTTTTTATCTAATCTGACTAAACTGTGTTCTTGCTCTTGGCCTGTAAATCTTATTCTAGTGATGTTGCCGCGTTCCCAGATCTACAATTTAATCTTAACTGAGCCAAAGCTGTATGTAAATAAGACCAAAGTTTCCCATCTGCTCTCCTCCCTTAAATAAATCCACAATTAAGTAAATATTCAGAGGTGCAGCAGAGCAATAATTACAGATTTAAAGTTGTCAAAAGGTGCAATAAAGTTGTTTGTTGCTCCGCCGTCCAACTGCAGCACTGTTGTTGAGTTTCAGGGTGTTAAGTTCAACACTTTCCAAGACAAACACACCCCAGAAGAGGAAATGCCTATCAACAAATGGCCCCAAAAGTGAGGTGACCGCCGTATAGCGTGCCCTCTGTCACGTCACCTGTGAAGAATTGGACGACGGCGAGGCGTTATAAAGTTGTTAAATCCAGCTCGGGGCTGTTAATGGAGAAAGCTCCCCTGCCGAGTCCGGAACATAACATTTGACACCGCAGCCTGACATGAGAAACAAACTTTTGGCACCGCCGTCGGTCCTAAACAAACTGGAAGCTCTGCTGGACACAAGTGGAGGCAATTCTTGATAAGTAACAGAAACGGTGCACAAGTCAGGAGAAATTTGTCACGATTACAGATTATTTTTGACACGTGGTATTCTTAGACGTGGAAAGTATTTTGTGTTCTTGTGTTCTGGTGGTTCTGGGAGCAACTACCGCGAAATAAAGCTGTTCTGAATTCCATATGCTGCTGGCAATTATGTTGTTTTCTAGCCACAAGTAATGCCTTTGTCGTCTAGGTATCTGTTTTGATTAGCCATCCTGTCAGAGGACGGGATCAACAGATCAATCCTGAAATCTGCTGCCAAAAAGAAAATCTTTGCAAGAATCTGGTATTACTCATGGTGGATATCTTTGCAAGTAAGCAGACAATATTCATCCCCCAAAAATTCATATGGTTTATATAAACCTCCACATGAAGTTTATGAGATTTAAAGAATATTTTTAAGAGAAAGTTATTTATGGTGAGCGCTTATTGCTTCTAATTACAGATTCCTTTTGTCTGGAGAGCGAATACCTTTCTGATTGCAGTAAACTTTGATGGAGATGAAACATGTTTGTGTAACTGAAATAATAATTCGTCACGGCGCGGCTTCATTTGAAGCGATATACTTACACAGCGCACGTTACATTGTTGTCAGACAGAAAAAGCTTTGGAGTTCTCTCTGCAGGATTCAGGAGCCACAATACTTTCTCATTTCAGAGAACATGTAAGAAAGTCATAAATCTGCAGCCGCAGCATGTTTCTCTCATGAACTTCTTGACCATAAGGAGCCACTGTGTGTGTGTGTGTGTGTGTGTGTGTGTGTGTGTGTGTGCCACACATGTTTAGGAAGAGGTTTTTTATGTGCGAGGATGTTTTTCCTTCACCCACTGACACCCAGATGACTTTTTGTTGGATCTCTTACACAACCCGGGCATCATGATAAATCTGGACGCTCTGTGATACGAGCGCCGCTGCAGAGCTCTGACAGATCTCGTGAGTTTCTACCTGCACGGGAGGTGGAGGAGGTGGTGGTGGTGGTGGTGGTGGTGGTGGTGGTGGAGGGGGTTCCCTGTCGACCCACCTCAGGCCCAGGATCGTGGCAGCAGGGTAGAACAGCGGCTGGGCCTGTTTACTCAGCTGTGGGGGCTCCCCAGGTCCAGGGGAAAGAGAGGATGTGTTCAGGGCCTCATTAATCATGGCTGCTTCGGAAGAGATAAACAGGCAAGGCCCAGCAGGGATGCTGCAGCAGCTCCTGCCGCTGACGGGGGGGAAGGGACAGAGGAGAGGAGAGGGAGGGAGGTGGGAGGAGGTGTGGTGGGGGGGGGGGATAGGTGGACGGGGGACGAGGAGAGGAGACGGTGGACTCGCACACCAGGGGATACACCATAACACTTGCTCTTTGGTTCCACATCTGCATGGCTGCACAGGCTTGTAAATCTACATTCCCTGTCTGGCCCGGATGCAAACAGAGCGTCCGATGCAAGTGCATGAACCCGAGTCCTTCTTTAGACAGTGTTGTACTGTTGTGCATTTTAGTGCGTGAAGTATGTTTCAAGATAGGAGTGAAGGAATCTGACATGAGTGATCAAAGGAGATCGTGTAGAGGAGCCTGAATGTGTCATTTCATTAAGGATACAGCAGATCTGAGGATTTTGCTTCAGGACAGACCTGTTGTACGTGTTTGTTGCGGTCTGAAGTTATGTCAAACAGCAATATTGGGCTTTCTTGGCTCAATTGTTGAGTGTTTATGGGATCAAATAACAAACTAATGATCCCATATGTAACCAGGAATTCAGCCGAAACTAGGATGGGATGAGGGGGGGCGACTTTTTCCGAGCTTTGTCTGAGCAAAGGCCCACAGCCTCAGTTTTAATATATACTGTATTTATGCATATAAATGTGCTGGTCCGATTATGACAGCGGACTTTTCAAAGTAAAGTTACAACCAGGATTAAAACACTGGACTAGAATTAAAATAATACAAAATAAAATAGCCAATAGTAACTTAAGATAACAACTATAATTATATATCGCAGAGTTTCCTGCCCACATACGCTCAGCTAATGAATAAACATGTCAAAATCCAGACACACAAAGGCCAAACTAATCAGCTGCAACGGGTAAATTAAATATTTTCAGTCTGTTTTTCCACAATCTGGCAAAGTAATCGTGTGGCTACGACCATAAAAACCAAAAAGCCACTTCAGCAACTTTTGTGCCGAGCCGGATGACGTGAGAGCGAGAGAGTTTATATACGTGATAAGCAGATCAGATGAGATGCTGAGGAGCGAGGCCGAGCAGACAAACTGACAGGAAGTCAGCGCAGAGATCTGTGAACAGGTGTGATGAGTCTAAAGCACCTGAGGGGGTCACCAGAGCTTCAGCTTTCCTTTTCTGATCTGATGTGTCAAGAAAACTAAATAAAACTGTTAAAGTTTAGATTATTATGTTAAAATAAATAATTATTTAATTAATTCATCAGATAAGAGCACAGTGAAGAAATAAACATAAACTATATTTCCAGAACTTTCACTCTGAAAACACTGAATCTGTCAAAAAAAAAAGCCTACTAACTACTAAAGTTAACTACTAAAATTACTATTATGTATGATTATTAAAAAATATATATATACATATTAAGACAGAAAACTGTAAAGAGTTCCAGAAAAACTCATCTCTGATTAAATATTCACAGGAAACAATCTGCTCGATATTCATCTAAATCTGTTCTGTTATTGTTGTGCTTTGAATATAACATGAAATATCTTTAAAATACGTCAGTTAGTCAGCTGATAGAAAAACAGTCCTTTGAGGAAAAAGACTGAGAACAAGGCGCTTCATATTTATTAAACATTAAATTAAAATCACTTCAGGATTTTAATCTTCTACCGTCTGTGTAACTCTCAGATGTTTCCTCTGTAGTGAGCAGTGCGTTGAGATGTCTGACGCTCGTGGGTCACTGACAGGTTTAGTGTGTTGCACCTATAAAATGGAGGCGCATTGCATTGTGGGAAGGTTAGCAGTGACGCGTAAACAAAATGGTAAAACATTCAGCGTCATCTTGACAGTCTGCGGTACTTCCAGGACGTACTGTATACACGCTCATGTTCATCGTGTTTAGTTCAATGTCGCACGCGGAGCATTTCGTCTGTTTTATTCATTAATTGGAGATTCTGGCTTCCTGATTTCTGACCACAAATATTGTGATCGCTCGATATGAATAAAAAGTTCTCTCCAACGTTCCCCTGTTAACTCGACCCTGCTGGCTCGAGTCCCGCCAGATATTTCCATGTCATACTTCTCACTTTCTCATTAAAAGGAAAGAACGCTTGAGAGGTTTGTATTCATCTGTAAGAAAAAGACAGAAGAGAGAAATAATGTTTCTGTCAATCTGCCATGGGGACGAGGCACCGGGTCACGGCGCTTGTGTTATTCTACACCCACAGACTCTGAGAAGGAGAAAAAGAAGACCTTTGGTGAAACCTGCTCCGGCTGGGTCTGTTCCAAAAAAAGGCCCACCGTTATTACCTCCTCTCCTCTCCTCTCCTCTCCTCTCCTCTCCTCTCCTCTCCCCGGCCTGTACGCTTCCTTCCAGACCTCTTTCCCTCTAACAACCTCTCCGTGTGTCAGAGCAGGCAAGATTTCACTCATCTCCTGCACAATATTTCATCAGTCTGCAGAAAAAAAAACAGAAGAAACGTCTGAGAGCGAAAGGAAAGAGACGGACCAATCAGTTTGAAAGACCTGACAAATGCAATAAAGCAAAGGTTTATTTCAGTGCTCCCTCTAAATGGGTTTTAAGATATTGTATTACTCTGTTTATGTAAGACTATTTCTTAATTATAGTGTGTGTACGTGCACGTGCGTGTGTGTTTATGCGTGTCTGTCTGCGCCCGTGTGCACGTGTCCTTGTGTTGTACACTAATTGGTCTTGATAGGCTCGGAAAAGTGACATCATTACCAGATTGTCTGGATTTCCCCCAGAGGTCAAACAAGTGGGCAAGACTGAAATCCTGCTCCGCGATGCGGTGGAGGAAACAGATCTATGGAGCAAAGATATCTGCTACCACGATAACTCCATCACCGCCACCGGTGAATGTAACTGAGTCAGACGCCGCAGAGGACTGGGGGCAATATTTATGCATTCAGGCTGTGTGTTAGATCTTACATCTAAAACATCTGAAAGACAAGAAATAAAGAGAGACGGCGAGTCCATCCAGACGCTACGCAACCTCAGTTTGATCTTTTACTCCGAGCTGAATGTTAGGACATCATCTTGATATGATAACATAATAAGATATTATGTAACATATAAATGAATAAAGAGAAGAGCTACCTTACATAAAGCTGCAGAGATTTTAGGATTATGTTGGAGGATGATGATTATTTATGACTTATTGTAAGCAAAAATAAGAGTGTAAGTAAAATCCCAATGATGTTCCTTTATAAAATTTACTGTCCAGCAGGTTTATTGCGTATAAGCTGAGTCCTCACTAAGACCAGGGAAGTGGATCACGTCACTCCAGTTTTCAGATCTTGGCACTTTAAAGTTGTTTTTTATAAAGACCGGTTTCTGATCTGCTGCTCCGTTACGGACCGGCTCGTCCCCAGAGTCAAAACTCAGAAGCAGTGTTCAGTTTTCATGCAGCTCAGATCTGGAACAAACTCCAACTCTGAGTTATTTAAATCAAAGCTGGAGACTTTTTTCTGTTTAAATGTGGAAGTGTTTATTCATATTTTGTGCTTTATATTTAAAACTAAAGTCAAGTTTTCCTTCCTTGCTTTAAGTCTTATGTTTGTGCTCTACAATATAAACCTGCCTTCAGTGTTAATCTGTCCTCAAATGGCCTCATTAATGTTGGAAAGTGTCACACTTTAATGTTTTATACACACTGAAATTTTTATTGGGCCAAAATTTCACCCAGTTTGTGTAGAAGAGCAGCTGAGACACGGTGCTGCTCTGACCCACTGTGATAAACTAAAACAACAGCAAACACGTCACTGTCTGTTAATAATATGTTCAGTTTTAAATGTCACATACACAAAATATTTATTACAGTTTTAAGGTGAAATGTGAATTTGGGTCAAAATAACCAAATTTTACTTTTAAATATCCAACAATGACATAAAAAAAACACACCAACACTCGGTCAACACAAGCTCTGTTGTAAAAAGTTAACTCAGTATTTAAACTCTATTGTCTGTTTTTTAACACAGACATTTTAGTGTGTAATATCTCATATAAACACTCTGTGTGGTCGTCTGCACACGGCTGCACATCAGATTTACCTTCTGTGCTACGATAAATATTCAGAGGTGACATGATGTGATCATAAAACACAAACTGTCTCTGCTGATCACCTTTACAAATAATCAGAAGTTTACATTTTGATTCAGGCAATAAAACTTTAACTTTTCTTGTTTTCTTGTTTTTGACCCGCTGCTTAAAATGATTAATTTCTCTGCTGTGATGTTGAATTCTAACTTTAGTTTAATAATATCAGGCTTCATGTCGATTCTTCCTCCCTCTGAGCGCTGACTGAAAGAATACAACAGTGAGTCTCTGATGCCACCTGGTGCTCAGTTGTAACATCACGTCATCACAGGCCGGCGTTCACATTTCACTGGTCAGATGAAGAACGTACAGAGCAGTCACTTTATATATAATATAATATATACGATACAAAGTAGGAAAAGTATTTACTTAATTTCTTTTTTTCTTACTGGCTTTTATTTTTTTATTTTTTTTATTTTAACACTTTATCGTCATTTGGCCAAATTTAATTTAATTTATATATTATTTATTTTTGCTACTCTTTGTTGTCTTTTTCTGTTTTTACTGTTTGCTTTGTTTGAAAAATGCAAAATAGTTTTAAGTCACTTTAAAATTATACGGCAGCTACAGTTAAAAGTTACTTTGACTTTACACACAGAACACATGATCACCTTCTAAAATATGATGTATTATTCTACATTAAAGGCTCTGCATACACACAGTCAGGTTTTAATCCATAATTTATGAACCCTAACACATAATGAGTACTTTAAGTATATGTTCTTGTACTTCTACCTGTAACAGAGTATTTCTTTGTACATTTACCCACTGCACTGAGCGAGCACACGCAGTACCAGAGCTCTGAAGCCGAAGCAGCTAAATGGAACACAGCCATCACTCGTTTTATTATTTACACGTGGACTTTTCCTTCTGTGACACGTCAAAACATCTTCTGCACACAACATGAGCCACACACACAGAGGACGTGTCATGAACCTCCTTCATAATAAGTGTGTAAGTGTTACATATTCACTCACTGGTGATATTTCTGTCCCTCAGTTTATAAAATCTTACCTGTGTTTCAGTGAGCTGTTTGTTGTTTTTCAGCTGTCACTGACGCTGACGGTGACAAACAGTCACTGAAGTGCAAACACAACTGCACGACGACAAACATCAACACACAAACAGGCACCTTAGTAACTGTGACTCACTGTGCAGCCTGACTGACAGTTTAGCTCCCCACCTATGAGAGAACGTCCAGAGCTTTCAAAGCCAAACAAAAGTTCTTTGTCCAGTTTTAATTGCCTTAACATTTTGGGTTTAATTACGGATGAAGTTTTACAGTTTCCCTTTGAAGACTGCACAAGGTGTGACTATTATTTGGCACCAAAGAAAGATTACTTATTAAGTTTAAAGGACAAACATTGCTTCAGTTTTGATCCACAAGCCAGCAGTGCTCTACCAGAGGTGACCTCATGGTGGCGTCTGTGACTACAACATGTTCAGGTCTGACCCCCCCTCCTTTCCTTTCCTTTCCTCTCCTTTCATGGGAGCATTACTGGAAACCGTCAGCAAACAATAACCACAATAAAGCAGCACAGAGGTGCTGAACACGAAGTACCCGTCCTTGCCGTCGGCCCTCGTGAACGGTGGCACTGAATATGACACACCAGGCACACGGTTGCCACCATCCACCCTCCAAAATATTTACTCAAATCAAACACAGCACCAGAAGTTTATCTCAGCCACACTGTGTTGCCTGGGGACGTCACCATAAAGCTTATCGTCTTCTCTTAGTTCATCACCTCGGCCATCTGCTGTCACTTCGCTCAGCGGGAGCAGCCACAGGTGGAGGCACGGTCAGAGAGAGATCTGAAGTAGTCATAATGTTGTTTTATGTTTCCCCACTTCCCTCCTCTTCTTTTGTCACACTGTCCTCTGTCGTGACCTGTACAGAAGTTAAACAAACTGGAAACAGGACGAGACACGTCCACAGAGTGTCGTTCATGAATGAGCCTCTTTTTATAACGGAGTGGGAATATATTTAACAAGAGCTGCCGTCACGGAGAGTGTTCTTTTAAAAGAGCAGTTCCAGTTTTTGTAAATATGCTTATTCAGTTTCTTGCCAAGAGTTAGATCAGATCAATACCACTTTCAAGTCGGTCCATAAAATATGATGATAAGAAGCTACAGTTAGAAGAACATCACCCCTGGGAAAACCCACAGACAGCATAAAACATGGATGTCGTACCCATGATGTCACCCATCGGCTCCCAGATAACCAAACAACGGGCCTTTTGGTACCTAAGACATCATCTGATAACACCTGTCAGTCATTATCCTGCATAACTTTAAGCCTTAATATAATGTGAACAGGTGAGTTGTATATAAATTCACCCTCAGTACAGTTGTCATGAACGGGGAAATTAGCTACAGAGACCAAAACTGTTTTTTGTACCAGGCTGTAAACATGTTTATTTCTGCTGTGAAGTTGGACATTTGAACATGGGGACTTATGGAGACTGACTCACTTCTGGAGCCAGCCTCAAGTGGAAGTTAGAGGAACTGCACAACTTGCCACTTGGTAAAACCAAAGTTTCTGTACTCATTTGTACAGAAAACTAATAATAAAACATGCAGAAAAGAGTCATGCTGATAGTCTCATATAAGCTTTACCAAGAAAGTGAATCATTTCCTGATACGTTGAACTGTTTCTATGAAGTGAGTCAACATCACTTTTGATAAACCGAAAGTTATAAGTTGAAAAACATAACCTAACCGTCGAGGACTTAGTAACGTCAGTTCCACAGAAATATTAAGCAAAACAAGATGCAAGTCACCACAAGCTGTTGGTCACATCTGACAAAGTATGGTTGTATGTATCAGCAACATTAAATGATTAAATCATTAAATCATTGTATTAAATAGGGAAGGATTCAGTTTATCACTTATCACTTCAACTTTTCACTTGTAGGAAGAGGAATGTGTCATCTCTTCTAACTTTAAAGAGTTCTTAGTCAAACTTTGTAGTAGATTATCAGACCAAACAAAGTACTCTACCGCTCAATAAGTACATCACATTTAAAATTATTAAGTTAGCCTACAGTATATTAAGGACCAGATAGAGCCTAAGTAAAATAAAACTCTTCGATTTATTAAGCTAGTTAAAGAATGTATTGTGCTCTGCAGCTGAACTGTCTGTTGCATATAGCCTAATGCTTTCTGAATCAAGTCAATCAATCATTCTATCTTTATCATACAATCAATTCCCATGTGAAACCGGACTCCAAACCAGATCAATGGGCATGACTGTCAAAACAGGTCCTCCACAGATCTTAAATAACAAGTGCCTGAATGACCTATTTAGAATCACTTGTGATTATGCAATGGCATGTGTAACAGAATAGCACAGGGAAAATGTTTTCACTGAACCGGACCCACCCGTATCAGATGTACTCTATGTCATGATATGGCATTATCGGCCTCAGGCATATAGAACAGATTTTTCACATGTAGTACGCCGAGTTTGGCAAGGTCAACACTTACTCATGAAGCTCATGAGGCTTTGGCTGTTGAGCCTTTAACGTTAAGCTCCTGTATGTTTGAGTGACGGATTTATTGCTCCTTCATTTGCAGTAGTGCATCTATTACAAGCTCCAGATACCAATCGTTGTTCATCGAAACGTTACATCATTCACACGGAGGGGGAAAACAACACATTTCCTAACATGTTGAAGAGTTGCTGCGTGTGTCTGCACATCAGATACACTTAAAAAAATCCAACAATGAAGTGTTAGGCTGCAAGACCACAAGTTTGTTTTAAACAAACAGTTTTAGACTGCTGTTAATCTAAAAATCGCCAAAGACGTGGATCATTAGCAAACCTGAGCTGAGCTGAATGACGCCTGGTTGCTCAAACAAACCACCTGTAAGAGCACCCACCTGCCAATCAAAGCGTCCACGCTCTTAATTCTGCATAACTTTAAGCCCCAATATAACCTGAACAGGTGAACATGAATCCATCCAACAGAGAAATTTCAGTTTTGACTAAAGTATTGCAGCAAAAGATTTTCCATCCAGCCATGCCGCTGTCGTAATTAAAAAATATCCATATCTAGAATTAAAATAATTTAATTAAAAATAAATAAAATAATAAATAACTGTGTTAGAGTAAAATAATTTACTCTAACACAGTTTTACAAACATCAGATCAGAGCTGCAGCTAAACTGAGGCTGTGAAAGATCATTCGTCTTTGCTCTGCCTCCCTTTACTGTACATCTCGACCACATCTCCCATGAGAAAGTAACATGAGTGACACATGATACACCTGCTCTCAGCTCTGGAGAATGCTCTTGTATAATGAGTATATGACAGGAATGTGTGGGAAACATGCTCGCTCCAAACCTGTGAATTACCTGCCAAGAGAGAAACAGGTTTGAAAACCAATTTAATCTGATTTACATCTTCTCAGATATATCAGTGAACATACTTTATTCTCTTCTGCAACTATGTGTGAGATCCCTGTGCATTCTTCCCCAGCGTTACCAGTAAGGTGATTACCGAGTATCATTTCCTCTAGCTGTGGAAACCCATTTTCTGGGTCAGTGGACCCCAGCAAAGGACTGATTGAGTCTTAAAAGGGGCTCCCTCAAGCATACGTTTGCTCTCCTTGTAGCCGAGACAATAGGCCCGACTGCAGCAAAGCAAAGCAACAACGCCCTCGCAACATTACTGGGAAATGCTGGAATATCAGAAGAATAGGGCGCTTAAGTCAACACCACATCCCTCCCATAAAGCCTCAGCCTGATTTACAGGCTGAATGTTGCCACCATGAATCCTACACTGACACGATAGTAGTGAAGAAATGTTGTTCAATTTAGATGTTTTTTTTCCTGCTTAAACCCAAAAGAATTAAATACAACAGAACTGGATTAAAGTATCCAACCAAACATTTCATTGTTTTGCAGACTGAAGTGAAAAGCCAGCCATCATAGAGAAAGAGGAGATGCCATATCATTTAAAAGTGGCAATAACAGAACACATATTCAGACACAGCCACAATTTATGCTGCAAAATAGTGAAACGAGGAAGTTTCGTTTTATTTGTGTGAGAGAGAGACAGAGAGCTTTGGTTGAGAGACATAGACGGTGAATGAGAGTGAGTGAGCACCGGCCTCAGGAAAGCTGGTTAATCAGCGAATTAAAAAGTTCCTGTCTGAAGGCAGCTTAAAGTCGGTGGGAGTCATCATCTGGGAACCATGAACGTCTGTCAGAATGTTTTCTTATCTGGTGAATGTAGAAAGATTTAACCTGCAGGTGACACAGCATGTGAAGTGACAGGATCATCTGACACACCCTGAGAGCCGAGCGTGGGTAAAACTATCAGCAGATAATTGGTTAAAGTAAACGTCAAAGCCATTTACTGTCCATTCATCATCTCTATTATCGACTTTAGACGTGAATGATTCAGATTTACGGAGGCCCGAGGTGTTTTTGTGTGAGTCATCTCTAATGAGGTGTTTTGTTTATGTATTTTTTTGTTTGTTGGTTTCTCCTCATCTGGTCATCATTTGGCCCTTTCTGCTCATCATCATTGCTCATGCATGGCATCAGTGATGGAAGAGAGGAGCTGAGGAGTGGTGGAGAAGAGGCGAGGAGGAGGAGGAGGAGGAGGAGGAAGAAGGGAGGGATCCGTTGCTCCCTGTGTAACGAGATTCCCAGCTAATCAGTGACTTTCCTGCCTTATCACTACCATCAGGACACTCGGGAGGCCGAGTAACCCAGGACGAGCTGATGTCATGCTGAGATGGGTGAAGAGGGGGTGGGGGGAGTGTGTGTGTGTGTGTGTGTGAGTGTGTGTAGTCCTGTTTGTTTGTGGGCACCAGTGTTTTGTTTCATGTTGTTTGTTACAGTGTGTTCTCGCAGTTTTAATGTGCACGGCTCCTTTGTGCTCTGGTTAGGGTATAACACTTAACGTATATGCATTCCTGTTTGTGTTGTGTGAGTGTGTGTGTGTGTGTCTGTGTGTGTGTGTGTGTGTGTGTGAGAAGGAGACAAAGCAAGACAAAGGCCAGATCGAGTAAGTGATCTTTAGTCAGCAGTTGATGTCAGTAAGAAAACCATGACTCAAATATATGAGACAAGAGTTTTTGTAATAATTCGACGTTTTGTCTCTCATATCTGTACATTAAAGGTCCGGTGTGTGAGATTTCAGCAGATTGCTAAGTATGTGTTTAATGTGTATAATCACCAGAAAATAAGTATATCTGTGTTTTGTTACCTCAGAATGAGTCGTTTTAAAGAGAGCAAGAGAGTTTTGATGCTCAAAATATGTAACTGTGTCCTCTAACAGCACCCACCTGTCAAAGCGCTATCAAAGTGTCCACGCTCTTAATCCTGCATAACTTTAAGCCTTAATATAATGTGAACAGGTGAGTTGTATATAAATTCACCCTCAGTACAGTTGTCATGAACGGGGAAATTAGCTATAGAGACCAAAACTGTTTTTTGTACCAGGCTGTAAAGTTTTTAACATGGGGACTTATGGAGACTGACTCACTTCTGGAGCCAGCCTCAAGTGGACGTTTGAGGAACTGCAGTTCTTGCAGACATTTCCCAGACATGGATATTAACACGTTTGTTAGATCGTGTGCATTGTTTTGTTTGGCTATAATAAAAGTTTTAGGCTTTAGTTATGTAACGGGTCGACACTGGATGTGGAGTGTTACGTTCATAAAAAGACCAAAAGTAGAAAAATAATTAGAAAACAACAAACCATGCAGAGCCTCAGTTATGTTCATCATCCCTCTGGAATGGTGTGAATGACAGAGCACACCGACAAAAAGGCAAGCAAGAAAAGTATAAAAGCAGATAGACAGGCGAGGTCGATAGACAGGCAAGCAGGCAGACAAGCAACATCTCCCTGATTGCCACAAGAGGTGTCCCTTACACTGCCCCACTCTGCAGTCAATGGAAAAATGATCTCACTCCTTCAAACACCACTGACTTCATCCCCTGATGTGAGGCCGAGAGAGAGAGAGAGAGAGAGAGAGAGAGGGCTGACATCAGTGCAAGCTTTACCTGAGCGGAGCAAATATAGCATGACACAAGAAGGGAGTGGTCACTTTAACGTTGCCCGCAATACGGGCCCAAAGTTTTCTCAATGGAATATTGTTTTTATTATGTCATGCTGCATGGCGCTATATCCTCAAAACATGCAGCGAGCAGGACGAAAACAAGGTGCCATGTTACATTACACTGCTCACACCCTGCTCCTGCTCGTGCAGCGTTTAAGCTGGGCAGCCTCGTTACGGGTTCATTTAAACTTTTATAATCAACAGCGGTGTGTGCTTCATTTGTAACCAGTGTCCCACGTTTTAACTGAGACAGTGAAAATCTTATGTATGTTTTCAGCTGAGGATATTTCACAGAAATCTTCAACATCATATCATCCTGTTTATCAGCACAGAAGTTAAAATATGAATTGTATCAACTGAATTATTAAATATTCTACATGTTTTAACGTCACTTTAATATTTAAACTTTAAATCTAAACACAACACATTTCCAAACATGAAATCAGTGTCAAATGTGTTTCCAGTAAACTAACATGACACTAAGAGTATCATAAATTATGCATACTTGCATACTTGCACACTTTAAATTATTTAAATTATAACCCAACTGAAGGATATTAAATTATCTGTTAAAATGTCACATCAGACATCAAACATTTTATTACATTATTGGGTTTTAATACATTCTTGTTTACATGTTTAGGTTCTATAGATTGTTTAAATATGAGAAGTTTAATCACGAGTTTGTACGTGTTGAAAAATGGCGTATAATTTAACAAAAGTTAATCAAACTTTCATGTCGTGCGTGCGTAAGCTCTCACCCAGCCTGTCTTTGGAAGTCGCTTCATAAGTAGGAGCACTATTTTCAGGGACAAACTGTTTCACTTTTCCTGAAGTGTGTTGCATTAGAAAACCCAGCGAATACACAGTGTGTGTTTATTGTTTAGATTAAGAGAGCACAGCATATTCCAAGTGTTAGGCCCAGTCCCAAAGTCCACCCCCTCGCAGCCCTCCCATCACGTCCATGACAGCTCAGAGCTTTCACACTGTGAAATCGCCGAGCGCTCGAGGGCTACTTCTTAGTGTTTTGGGGCCCTTCATGCACAATTTCCGTAAGCGGCAATTACCCACAATGCATAGCTTCATTGTGCTTGAAAGTTAAAAACAGGCATGACGGGGGAAAGCCCGAAGTCAAGAATAAGAAAGGTCTCCGAGCGTTAATTTTTACGAGGAGTTATTTTGAGTTAACGCGTGTCGATGTGAGAGTTGGCTGTCAGCTCGCAGAGTCGATGTTGCTTTTGGTCTTTCAAACCTTTCCAAAGTTTTAGATTAAGTTAGCTGTGGTGGAGTTGTGGTTTTTACACTCTCGGAGTGAAATTCAGACTGACAACTCTGTTTCTTGACTTCCGTCCAAGCTTCTGCGATGAGACTTTCAAAGAAGCTCTGTACACTGAACGTGCTCATATCGAGGTAACAGCCTCTATTAAAAGTAACCCTCAATTACCATAAATGTAGTGCTAATATCACTGAGAGGCATCCAGTGTCTGTCAAAGGATACCATTCATTAGGGGCACATCGCAGAAACCGACTGGCATTTCCACCCCCAAGGACACAGCTCATGGTAATAGCCTTTAAACCGTGTCCTTAATGCTTCTGAACTGCCACTGCCACATATAATACGGTACATGCACCTCCATCAAGGGCGGACGCGCACATTCCTGGCCTGGTGAAGCCCCAGATGTCACAGGATGGCACGGGTGCCAGTCCCACATACTTCTTCAACTGTTTGCTGACTTCAAAGACAGCGCGGAGGGCCAGGCATTTCGTACATGAAGGGCATTAGCCGGTCCTTACAGGTGCATAGGGTCACCTTTTCCTTCTGTCTCTTGATTTGCTGTGTAGTGATGATACAGGAGATTTATTCAGATGATATGTGTGTGTGAATGTGTCCCATGTTTTAGCTGTAAAGCTGTAATGTTTTTTATTGTTTCCAGAATAAAAATAACATAAACAGGAGCTCTAAAGTATCTTTTTCTAGGCTAACATCAGTCTGTGGGTGGTTTTTCCACTGTGGTCCACAGTGACATATCTCAAATAAAACATTCATAGTCCCAAACAATAATTCCTATTGACTTTGGTGATCCCTCTGACCTTTCCCCGCCACCAGCAGGCATTTTTTAAAGAAAATGTCTCGACAATTATCAGATGGATTTCCATGAAATTTGGTGCAGATATTCAAGAGCTTCAGAGGACAAATCCTAATGACTTTCTTTCTTTGGATTTTTCATCTCGTGCTACCAGCCAGTCCGATTTTCCACTTATCCACTGAGATTTCTTGACATTAAAAGTGCATTGCCACAGAATTTGCGACTGATACTCATGGCTCAGAGTCAATGAACGCTTAGCCATCACCAGCAATGAAATGAGTGAAATGTTTTGGTAACATGAAATGTTGTACAGATATGCATGGTGCCCAGAGGATGAATCCTAAGGAGTTTTGGTGATCCCTGGCTCCACCAGCAGCTCAAAGTTTTTTACTTACATCCACTAAAATATCTCCTACAACTGGGGACAAACTTTGGTGCAGACATTCATGGTTCCCAGAGGATGAAGTGATCATCCACTGTCCGGTAATTTGATTAATTTACCTTCAGTCTACAGAACTTCCCATCAGTCCCAGTTGTATGTTGTGTTTAGTGCAAATTTGCATGTCAGCATGCTAACACGCTAAACTATGGTAAACATTAGAGAAACAACAAGAAGGCAGCACATACTACGAAGGATCATATCGAAACCTTCAAAACATCCTGTTAAGGTTATACATTTCACGTCCTATTAAATTCACTATCACCCCCTGTGGTGGGACATCTGCGGTCAAGCTGAGTGACCTTGTGTTATCAGGTCTCCTAGTACCGGATAAACCCAAACTAAACACAACCGCCCACTTGTTCAGGCCTCCAAACAGACTTGTGTGTTGTTTTGCTGGAAAGATCTGGAGGCATTGTTTACACCACAGAGTTTACAAGGATTGAGAGTCATTACAAGCAGGAATCCAACAAAATTAGACAGGCTCCCTTGTGAAAACACTACAATACGGGATTGCAAAACCATGAAACCCCAGCAGAAAATGTGGAGCAGAGCTCAGAAATGCTAAAATAACTTGCTATTAATCTGTCTCTTGTTTGATTTTCAACTCAATACTGAGTGCCCCTTTATGTTGAATTCTTGAGAGACATCTTTAATCGTCAGTATGCCAAACAGTCCTACCATGTACATATCCTGCCTTTGATTCAACAGAGGCAGTTTTGATGAAGGGGAGGCCATGCCCCGGGGTCCTGCCCCACTGGTTTTCCCCTTGTGTGGATGGATAAACCAGCTGCATCACTATAAATGACATAACATGGGATTTTTCTTGTCCACCCCAAATTAGCATGGAAATGAAGTGGAAAATGGGATATAAATGGAAATGTGGGTGAAGAGGGGGCTGGTGGCAACAATAGGAGGGTTTACACAGAACAAGCGCTATGTGGGCAGCGAACGAGTGAGCAAGACAGACAGAGAGAGAGAGAGAGAGAGAGAGACATCAACAAGGCTCCTCTGTGTCTCCTTAAAG
This sequence comes from Protonibea diacanthus, assembly GCA_028641955.1. Lineage (NCBI taxonomy): Eukaryota > Metazoa > Chordata > Actinopteri > Sciaenidae > Protonibea > Protonibea diacanthus. The sequence continues at coordinate 19,550,340 of CM053996.1, read as the reverse complement.
CCATCCTGCTTTTAGAACAAAACAATGTCTCCCACAACACTCTTTGGTCTCCACGATGTGCCTTTGGCTGGAAACAGGGGGCTGGTTTTATAGCGTGAATAAACATGAATGTGAATACATGCATATTTGCAAGTGTCTCTAACAAGCACATTTGAATAAATAACTGCATGTCACAGACAAAACCAACACAAATTCCTTGTATGTGAAAACCTATTCAATTCAAATTCAAGTTATCTCTGGACACTTTCCATATAGAATATTTACAGAGACCCAACAATTCCCACCATGAGCAAGTGCTTCACGACCATGGCAAGGAAAAACTTCCTTTTAACCTCGAGCCTTGTGTTTTATTGCCTCAGTACCTGCGCCATTGAGCTCCATTGTTGTCCAAAAAACATGAATGAGTCACACTGTTCCACTGCTGACATGTTCCTTCATTTCCTGCTGCCATAAATACTCACGGCTGCACCGAATGTGTACGAATCCGAAACTGAAAACTTAAATCTTCAGTAATACGAGCCACAGATGGAGGATGGAAGTCAGAGGGACTGAGAGAGAGACTGACCACTGACTGTGTAAAGAAAGAATGGACAGAGCATGAGGGAGCTAATCTAATCTAAATATCGGCAAAGACGTGGATCATTGGTGGGCAGAATGATGCCATCTGTAACGGTCAATCAAAGCGTCCATGCTCTTAATCCTGCATAACTTTAAGCCTTAATATAATGTGAACAGGTGAGTTGTATATAAATTCACCCTCAGTATAGTTGTCATGAACGGGGAAATTAGCTATAGAGACCAAAACTGTTTTTTGTACCAGGCTGTAAACATGTTTATTTCTGCTTCAACATGGGGGCTTATGGAGGTTGAAATGTTCTGCAGCCAGCCTCAAGTGGACGCTCGAGGTATTACAGTTTTTGGTGCTTCCTTTCCCAGCCGAGGAGGTTGCAGCTTGGGACTAACGCATTGCTGGTTTTGGTTTGTTCAAGGAATGAAATGATATATTAAAAAAAATATTTGTACAACACCTTTGATTAATGTTAGTGGAATTCAAAGTGCTGTTGACATTTAGTGACGTCTAATCAATAAAAGTAAAAGGTCAGTTGAAAGATAAACAGTAAAACAATGAGTAAGTAATGTGAACCAAAAACAGGATTATAAAGTAGAGCAATAAAATTTAAAATCAAATAACAAACGTCAAACATTCGGAGCGTAAATCAGCCGTGAGCCGTTAAACTGGCTGTTTTTGGTGGGTGTCTGTGTATCTGTGTGGGGGAGAGTTTAGAGTCCGCTTTGTGTTTTATCTGGCAGCTCAGCTGGGCCGGTGCAGCTGCATGGCAGCTACTTCTCTTCAGGGCTGCCAGTCAAAAACACCCCTATAAATGCTATTGTGCTCACCTGATTGATCTTTCACAGGCCCCGAGCAGGCCAGACAGGCTGACTTTGGAGGGGAATGGCAAGGAATGGTCGGTGAACAAACAAGCGAGCCAGTGTCTGCGGCGGAGGAGGTTGGGCCGCAGGTGGCTAGGAGGCACGCTTGGGTTGGCGCACTAGCGCTCGTCAGATGCCAACAGTGACATTTCCTGACTATGGCTATACACAAGCAGGCATCCCAGCAACGGTGCAGTGTCCTGGGGGAATGAAGAACAGGCCCTGGGCGGATTTTACAGCACACACAGGGAAAGGAGGAGGAGATGTATGGGAACGCACATACGTGGACACATGCATTAAACATGACACGCACTTTCTCATAAACACACTAATAAAGATCTCTTTCTGTCTCATCCCCTTTCTTCTCACACACACACACACACACACCTCCACTGAAGCTCATCTGTTGCAGAGAGCAGGCAGGCCTCGACTGAGGCGAGCGAAGCCCGTCTGGGGCGCTGACTGAACATCACTGCCAGGAATTCCACAGGGGCGGTGCACGGGTGGGAAATCACTCGACTTGTCTCTGTGGTCTAAAGCCCCGCAGGCAGTGACAATCCCCTGCACCAGCCTCAGGAGGACATCGCCAGGAGGTGTAAATCAAAATCCTGGAACATCTCCTAGCTAACAACCAATCATGTCAACACAAGTGACTCACAAATCAACTTTTAGCTTCCTTGTACGCACTGTTTGGGCGCTTGCTCATAATCAAGGCACTGATGTGTGTCTGTTCAGGGCAGGTCTCCAAAGAGCAACATGATATAGAGTACTTTAAGCCCCTTAAACAATGGGATCTTTCCAGGAAGGTTGCAAGTTCAAATAATCGAGCTTGAACTTTTAAGGAAGTGCTCTTTGCATTTAAAAAAAAATAATAATCATGCAACAAACATAGCTGGCTCTATTTTGTCTGGAGTTATTTTCAGGTGTGTATTGTTTTCTGAGGAAATATTCTCCTGGGTGTAAATTTTGCGCAAGCAGGACACCAGTCAGTCCTGAGACGGGGGTGGGGGGTCCAGATTTGGCACCGTGGCACAGTTAGGATGTGTGATAAGTCAGGAAACTTGTGTGGGATTGATATTATTTTTGGTCACTCTGGAAGAGAAACTGGAAAAGGTTTGTCTCAGGGTACACGCAAGCAAGTTACAAGGGCATGTGAAAAAGAAAAAGACGAACGGCCCCACGTTTCACACAGTGTTTGCATTGGGAATCATTTTTCAGTTGGCATGGCACGTGAGAGAGGCTGCTCTTCTGCGGAAGCCCGCTCCACACTCCAAACAAAACCAGGGCTCTCTGGCGGCCTCCAAGCCTGAGAGTAAGTCCTGTTTGTTTTAATGGTCCCAGCGTTCATGAGAACTAATGTCGTCCATGTCCTGTGATAGATAACAGTTTTATTTCTCTTTCATTATGAGTGAATATTTAGGAGCTAAAGATCTTTCGCTCAGGAGCTGGTGGAGACCAAAAACAGAGCTAAAAAGAGAGTGAAGACTGGAGACTTAGATTCATCTGGTGACTTTAAAAACAACTCCAAATGAATGCTACTGTCCCTTAATGATTTAATGTGGAGATACCTCTTTGTCGTGGTACTTAGAGGAATCTCTGAAATATCATACTAATGCTGGGATGTAATTTAAAATAACTTGTCAGTATCATCGATCAGAGATACATCCATGATTAGTTACGATCTAAAATGTGACAGTGAGATAATAAGTTAGAGTAAAATAACACAATCGTGCCAATATTAGGAGTTCTGTTCAGGATTCAACAACAGTCAACAATAAATAATCGTATTGGGAATAAATCTGACTCCTGTAGCTGAACAGGACTGGACTACGCTGGTGGTACTTGAAGAGACGAATATTTTCTGAGGTGGTACGTGGCGTAAAAAGTTTGAGAAACACTGCATTGGATTAAACGTATGGCTCAAATTCAAACACATCTGTACAGAATCAAACAAAGACAAATAAATATTGCTGAGTTCTACATACATGGAGTGAACCCATATGTCATGGTTTGGGTTTTGGCATTGCCCGGCAAAGCAGATTGTTGGTTGTTATAGGACTCCACTACATTCCCAGCAGGGGTGCGGCCGCTGCACGCACTCTGTGTTCAGCATGACGTGGCTGCTTGGTGAAGATGATAATCATCAAAGCGATGGCAGGTAAACCCACATACACAAACTTTAACCTGTGAAAATCAAAGACACATTAAATCGTTCATATCGTGGAGATCAGAGTCAGGCCTGTTTGTTTGTGCATGGTGGATGTTTATCATGTCGAAGTGAAGACACAACTGCTTCAGCAAAACCATGAAACAACCATCAATAAATAAATAATTATAATTTGCACCTTGATTGACACTAAATTCTGGGGAAAACTTATAACTAATAAATAGTTCTTTGAAGAACCGATTGAGTGAAAAAGGTTCCCCTGTGGCATCACCATGAAAAACTACTTCAGGTTCAAGCTCTTTGTTTAAAAAAAAAGGTCTTCATTCAAAGAAAAACTGGTTCTTGATAGCAGCTCTGAACCACTTTGAGTTCTCTGGAGAACCTTTTTATCCCTAAGAACCCTTTTCTTTGGGAAACTGAATGCAAAAAAATAGTTTTTTAAGTCACATTTTCAGCACTTTTGTTGCTTTGAATAACTCTCTATGTTTAATAATCTTTGTTTACTTTTAAAAATGTGTCATACTGATTACTGGTTCTTTAAGTCAGGCCTTGCAACAACTGGTTCTTTGAAGAACCAATAGGTAAAAGGTTCCTCCCGTGTGGCATCACTATGACCAACGTGAACATTTATTTTTAAGGGTGTACTGTAGAACCATGCCAGTTCCACATGGCGGACTGTACGGTGTCTGTAGATATCGGTCTGTAGTAAATCACGGATCAATTTTTAACGGGACAACGTGGTCAATAAGTCTTTAACGTGGTCATAAAAACAGAATTTTGAACATCTACAATTCAAAAACAACTTCATGTGATCTGATCAAAAGCAAGGTGAGCTTGTTTGGTCAACTGTTCACTCAGTGTGCATGAAATGGGAGCTTATCTTACATCAGTTACATCAAAATGAATCACTTTTTAATATTTTTGTATTTTTTTAGACGGTAATATTGAGGCTGGATGTTTTGATCGTGCTTCCAGTAAGTCCCCGTGTGGTGTCCTTGTTTTATCAAAGATCTTCATTTGTTTATCAGTCACCATCGGTCTTATCAGGAGCGAGGGAGGAGCAGGAGGGATGGAGAGAGGAAGACGAAGCTCCAGAGAGAGGAAGACGGAGAGGTGTTGTCGACAAGCCTTCCAAACGACACCATCCCCCCACCGACGCCTCGGCTTCTGGCTCCTTCTGTCTTTCCTCTTTCCACATCTTCTTTTTTCACTCCCCGTCTCCACCTTTTGTCAAACTTTAACTCCATTTATTCTTTCATTTTTCAGTTTGTCTTCGCCGCTTTCTTTCTCTCTTTCTCTCCCGTTTCAGCACACCTCACTTCTGTCTCTCAATAACTCGAACAGCTGAAGCTATAATAACATTTCACCCATCCATCAAGCACAGCCAGCTTTGATCAATAAGCACTCTGAGTCCACTCCACAGCACCACGCTGAACTTAAAATGTCTCCCCTCTGTCTCTGTCAGTACTTATCTCTCTGCTGACAAAGCTATATTAGACTCAGGGGTGGATGACTATTACAATAGATTTCACAATGCATTTGTATTGTGTGTATATGTGTGTGTGTGTGTGGGTGTGCTGTAAATGAAATACACAGGGTGATCTATGGCGACTGCCATGTTCTTTACCATTTCAATTCATCCTAAAAGATCTGAAGGAGTTGTAAATCTCGTGCAGGCCGTAACGCGACTGTATCAGCACAATATTAAATGTATGTATATCACCGTGTAGGTATTTAACACGGCTGTTTCTGCTCCTACCTTGAATTAAAAACACATGTGCTTTCCAAACACATGCCTCCATCCAGAAGTGAACTTTTCTTCTCGTAAGTCTGAAATCACGTGTGACAGTTTTCACTTCAGACGTAAAACAAATTGACTCATGGGTGAGAGGTGACAGCGAGCCGAGGAGAGGGGGGGCTTTCCACACACACAAAAGTTTATTTCATTCACTTGAAATCATATCAATAATTTTCACACGGAGAGAGTAGAGAGAGGGGAGAAGTGATGATTCACATGCTAAAAGCGTCATTTTCAGATGGAAATGAGGCGTTCTGTGTCCAAAACACTCACATGGTTTGTTGTCACATATCACGTGTGACTGTTTCTTTTTTTTTTTTGCCACAGCAGAAATTTGCCAATGCTGTGGTAACAACACAATAATGTTGAGTCATGCTTTAATATCTAGGACAAATGAGGTTGTGGAAATGAAATAATCTAAGCATCAGCAGAAAATATTTCCATCTGTCTTCAGTTCGTACCTCAGCCGTCTTGGCTTGTGACCTCCCTCATGACGGGTTATGCCGTTAGCGTGGATGTAAGTATGAGCAAACAAACAAACGAGTGATTTTTCTTTCTCTGAATGTTTTATTCGAGGTAAAAGTAGCTAGTATGAAGTAACGAGCGTCCATAGCTAGATATACTAACAGCTGTGGGACAGCAAAGCGGCACTTTGAGCTAAATGCTAACATTATTATATTAGCAAGTATAATATTATGTCATGTTCACCTATAAATCTAGTGTGTTAGCCTGCTAACATTTGTGTTTAACATAAGCTGAAGAGATTTTTATGTTTTGGTCTTTAATGTGAAATACTCGTGGACTTTCAATCTTTCCTGTCTCTTAAAAAAGTTGGTTGCCAACAAGCGGTTCACGGTGATAAGTTGACGTTTTGCAGGTGAGGTTGCTGTGAAGTTGGACATTTTAACATGGGGACTTATGGAGACTGACTCACTTCTGGAGCCAGCCTCAAGTGGCCGTTTGAGGAAATGCAGTTTTTGGCTTCACTTTACAGCCTTTGGTTAAAATCCAGTAATGAGTTAGCATTTTTGTATTTCCAGTTCCCTCATCTTGAAGTCACTGTGGTTTTTGTTTTGCAAAAGTCAGGTGGTCACCAGTGCCTGTTGGGTTCATCCTCTGAGGAGTGTGAATTTCTGTACAAAATGTGTGCAAACGATCTATTTCATGTGCAGATATTTTACTGGATAAGTGAAAACTTCAACCAGTCAGTGACGCTAGAGCAAGAAGTCAGATGATTACCGGTGACTGTAGGGTTCATCCTCGGGGGATCATGAATTTCTTTGTGTGTGCAAATGGTCTATTAAATGTGCAAATATAAGTGCTATCATATCACAGTATCACATGCTTTGAAGTCATGTGGGTTGTTCTACCAACAGAATAATGTTTCATTTCGCTGGATAAAAATGAGCTAACATGATGAAAAACAGAGGAGTCGGTGGAAGTCCAGTTGTTCCCAATCTTCACAGCTTCACAGCTTTGCTGTTATTTTTTCTCCCTCTGTTTCATTCGAAGGATTTTTTTAGAGGTCAGAGAGTTAAAACTATGTATTTAACTGCCTTTCTGGTTTGTGTAACCTCATTCTTTAACGTCTATTTCCACTCAGTCCTCCTGTGACTCCTTTAGATTCACCATCTCAGCCTAAATGGTTTCAGAAGAGTTTACAGAGTGGCTTAAATTTAATGAAACAACTACTAAACAAGCATAATGTTTAACTTCTGTAACATCCTGGATGAGCTCTGTGGTAAAAAAAAAAACAAAAAAAACTGCTGCAGTGCTGGAGCTGCTGGCACAGAGCACGGCTGATGTAATATTTATAGCCTGTTGTGTATATCTAAATGTACATCTAAATATCATTAAGCAGGAAATAACATGTACAGTATCACCTGTTATGGAGATTGAATCAAATAACAACAGAGGAGGAAGAGGAGTGAGCGTGTGCGCCTGCTCTTTAACTACTTTGTTACGTCTCTGAATCTCAATCAGCGCTGAAACTAAAACTCAAATCCCATCAGAACCTTGTTTCCTGTCTCCTGGCTTCCTACTCTTACAGAAAAAAAAAGAAAACCAGCCCTTGTGGCTTTAGTTTGGCAGTTCAGTTTCAATAAGCAGCGAGCATTTCACCAGTCGAGCTGGTCTTGTGTACAAAAGCTTGGTGGACAGCTTTGAATCCTGCGGTTTTCATGTGGTGTAGACTTAAAAAACCACAAGAATGCAAGAATGCATATTCCTGAGCTGATTTACGTCAGTTTGGATGCTCGTGTTAATGTACAGGACTCCTGCAGAGGTTGGTGCCACTGTTTTTTACTTCGAGGAGGTGGAGACGTGAAGTGAAGTAAACAAAGTGAAGTTCTTTGAGTTTGTCCGGGCAGAAAAAGAAAAACATGTCAGGACTTTTCGTGCCAGGGCAGGTTTTTATGAATGGAAGTTTTTTTTTTCTAACTTTCCCTCTCTCTCTCTTTTTGTGAATGAAAAACAACTGGAAAATCCTGTACAAAAAAAAGCCCACAGCCTGTCCCCGGGGGCTGTGATTGGCTGCTGCAGTGCAAGCTCCACCCACGGTTGCTAGGAGCCCATTCTACCGCGCTTCTGATTGGCTCACGGGAGGAACCGAGACTTCATTCATAAGTCAGTGTATTCACCCGGACAAAGGCAAGAAATTCGAGCCCTTGAAAGAGGAAATCCACCAATCACGAACCTCGTCTGGCTCCGAGCAAGAAAAGCAAGTCTGCCCTTATTATCCCCCCAAAATCATGTCTGTAAGAGGAATGACAGCACAGCTGGCTCTTCAAAAGTCACCAAACTTCAACTTTTAACTGTTAAATCTCCTGTAAAAATAAGTTTTTTTCCCTGTTTGTTTGTTTTATTTTGTTGCTGTGACTCGACAAAAAAAAAAAAAAAAAAAAAAAAAAGTGAAACATCTGTTTCCCGTCACTGCTTCAGCTTCTGGACTGTTTCCCTAAAGAAAGTGGAGCCTGGCAATCCGGGGCAGACGTGGCAAAAAGCCCAAAAAACAGCCAGCTAAATAACACTCATAAGTCATGCACGCTTTATGAGCCATCTGACGTGCGTTTAAAAAAGCAGAAAGTGCCACTTAAAACGCAAAAATATGAAGAACGATGCACGAATCTGCAGAATTAAGACGAGTGAGGCGTAAAAGTAACTTTACTTAGAAGTTAAAGGTAATATGGAGAGCTGTCTGTCACGCACACACACACACATATGCACACACACAAAAAAGAGATTTGTAAAGAGGGCAGCAGCCCGCTGGGTAATCACTCGCCATCACTTCCCCTCGGCATTTTTTGTGAATGGAGCTCATTATGCATGCAGCCTCCACGCAGCTCCATTCACAAGCAAGCGCTCCCTCCTCTCCCTGCAAAGGCTGCGTGGATCTCACTCAACTCAGCCTAAATGACCACAAACGGTTAACGGATGGATTATAAGATGGATGGATATTTGGACCAGCAAGTGCCTTACACTTTAGCAAATGTACGTATGGATGAACTCTTCTGTTAACTTCACATTTCTGCTTTTAACGTCCGGGGTTTTGTGCTCGGCTACCGGGCTTTATCTGTGTGTGTGTGTGTGTGTGTGTCGCCTCGCGTCTGCACGAGTTTTGTACCGAAGCAGCTGTGTCTCTCTCTGTGTGATTGGGGGAAAAAAGTCGTTTTAAACTACCACAAAATCTCCACAAGCTGAAACATTCAGTCACGTTTGTGAGCTGGTTTCTTTGTGGGTTCGCTTGTGTTGCAAAACGCGTCAACGCGTTGCCAAATGGTCACTTTGTTCAGACGCAAACTGCGCGTTTGTTTTTCTCAGATTGCCTCTCCACAAACTGAGAAATGTTGTTTTTTTTCCTGACGGACTGATGTCCACCTAAAGCTGCTGCAGGCTCTCATTACAAATTATCAATATTAATAATAAGTACAGCTGTTGTTTCTGTGGTGCTTTCACTTTTACACACGCCACATTTAACATGGCATTTAGTTATTCTGACACTGATGTGCTGGAAATGCCCAGTTGGGGTCTGTTTTCTCACTTCTCCTCTGTTGTTTTTTTGCAGAAGTCGCATGGAAATGGGCCCCTAAATAGACTGTTGATGGCAGCGAAAAGGAAATACATGGACACAGAATTACCCCCTCAGGAATCTGAAGGTAAAGTAGTGGAAGCTCTCTTTTCTCTCTTTTACATGACGCATGTTTACATCACAGTCTGTGAGCCCCCAGGTTCACTCACTGCATTTAAAACATCACCAGGATAAGACACATTAAGTAAGCATTGGTCTGACTTGTCATTCTGCAGTTTGCTCATGGTGCACTCTTTCTTTTTGTCTCTCGCTTCAGACCTCTTCCAGGATTTAAGCCAACTCCAAGAGACATGGCTCACAGAAGGTGAGATTTGCCTGCAGGCTCTTTTAATTTCTTCTGTGATGATTTCCTCATAAATGACACGAGCTGTGATGATGTGTCTGTCTGCAAAGAGTGATGAGCGCAGAAAGTTGGAAAAAAAAAAAAGCAACAAATCCTTTTAAATTAAATTATTTCTCAATCATTTATCCCAAATTCTGCGATCACCACGAGCCGCTCAGTGCGTCCAGGTTCACAACACAAGTCTTAATTCACTTCTGTGCTTTCATGAAAGTGTCGCTGACCTCCTTTAGTTGAAGCTGAATCTCGCTTGAGAGTCCAAACAACTTTCTGATGCAACACACATGCTCATAAACCATACCAAAAAAAAAAAAAAGAGGCCAGAGAGAACACAGACGGGACATTATTAGCTTTGAGCATGTCCTATTTTGGCCATGTTGGCATGTAGCATGCGTGCCAGCCCAGCGGCCAATGCAAACAAACAGGCTATTTGGCTTGTGTCACTCAAAGGCACATAGCAATGAAATGAGGCCCAGTCAGAGGCAATTGTCAGCTAGGAGACTTAATAAGTGCAATGATGATGTGAGCTCTAATGGAGTAATTATATTGTATGTCAGGAGGAGGGGAATAACACAAGCCGTGAGTCACTGTGCCTGCTAACCTGGACGCTGTGGAGTTAAATGTGCTTAAAGCTGCTGAAGTCAGAATGAGAGCTGCACCAGGAGGTGTGAATTTTGTTGTGTCGGTCGCTTTGATGTGCTTTGATGTGGAGGTTTAAAGGGAAACGTCACTCATTTTTGACATTTAATGTGAACCACATCAACCTGATAAATCCTGCTTTAAGTCCCCCCTCCACTGAAAATAATACAAAAATATATACTGCTCCTTCGTATGTGGAAGTTTGAGCGTCACCGTGCAGACTGTGCAGAGTTTGACACCAGAAGGCTGTTTTCACATTCGTGTGCTGAAGGAGGGGAAAGTTTCTCCGTGCTCACCTTTTTAAAATCTGACTTTACAAGCGATTTTTGTGACATCACAAGCAGTTTGGAAACCAATTATTGGTCCAATATGCACTTTATACAAGAGTGAGGTGGAGGTTTGAAGCCTTTAGTGCACAGACACTGAGAGTGAAGGAGGAGAGGTGGATGTGATTCTAAGAATTAATTACTTTTAAGAAAGTCTGTGTGTGGAACAACTTAAAAATGTCTGCAGAGGACCTTTTAAGATGGCAAAAAAATGTCCTTTCATATTCTCCGTAAATTCTGATGAAGTGTGTACACAGTGATATATCTGTGTGGCGCAATGTATTATGTCACTTTTTAAAAAGAAAGCATGAGGCTGAGCATTGCCTTTGAGTCATACAAACTTACAAAGTGAGCCGGGCACAATCACGAGACACGTCAAAGGTGAATGCGGTTGTGTCTGTCTGGATATCAGACATTTAAATAAAGCTCAGCTACTGTTCCCGGCTAACAATGCTGAACCCATGTTTAGATCTCGCACCTTTTTTCTCATGCAGCGTTGAAAAAAAACGGCAAGTTCACTTCACACCGGCGGCGTCACGCAGACAAAGACACAAGAGCCAATAAAAACTGCAACAATGGGTTTCGCTTTAAAGTTGGGAGAGCTGTTTCCATTCAGAGTTGACTGTAAGGGACACACTTTAAAGGTTCAGTTCACTCAAACCTGTGATGGTCCAGTCTGTTGGATAATTTTGGATATTTGTGCCAGCACCTCAGTCGAGTGGAGGTGAATGGTTTTTAGTTTGTGGTGCTCAGAGATCTGAAGGAAAATGTTAGAAAACGACAGAAGAAATAGTCCCTATGAAAACAGAACGTAGCAGAGGACAGAGCTGTTTTTAAGATAAACACCACAAACTCTCTTCCATTGACCTCCATTGTACCGAGGGGGCAGCAGAAATCCTCCAAATCTTTACAAATAAAACCAAAACTATCTGTGTGGCTCGACAGCACTGTGAGGTAAATGAGAAAGTATGTTTCTATTTATATAACTTTGGTGAACCGACCCTTTTAAAATGAGACGTTATTTCATGTACTGAGTTAACAAATTGGATAGCAGCTTACTGTTGAGTCACAGAGAGAGAGAAAAAAAAGACAGGACAGAAAGATGGAAGTGTAACTTTATCAAAGTGTTATTTAACCCTAAGTATGGGCTTGTTTTCAGCTTCCCCGGCTTAGACCTCTCCTTTCCTGTTGCATTAATTAAAGACCTTATCATGACTGATTGCAGTTGTGAGGGATTCACCAAGATTGTAAAAGCTGGTTAGCTGGAGGGATTTTTTTTTTCCGCCAAAGGAGAGCGGAAGCAAAAGAGAGAGAGAGAGAGACAGAAAGGGTGAAGCACTGAATGGCAAGAGTTCAGGAGCTTGTCACATCTTGTCTCATTTTGGCCTTTAGGTTTATATGACTGAGGCTGTTTAGCTCCTCCCAGGATCTCCCACTGAGAGGAAAAAAAAGTCATTCAAGGTGCCTGGAAGCATCGTGGAGAACATGCGTCTGTGCTCGTATAAACACACTTTCCTTCTTGTGCTGACTTGCATCTCAAAGTCCCTGACGAGGTGTTCCTGGAAACAAATCAGATACACGCGCATGCGCTCGCGCACGCCGGCACAGGAAAGTGCACAGACGCAAGCACACGACCAGGGCTGGTTTGCGATAATAGTCTGATGCTCATCATCCGTGTTTCTTTTTCCTCCTGCCTCCTTTATGAGGTCCGGCATGTTCCGTTTTGGACATGTTGAAACTAGTGGTAGTGATTGATTGTTGGATCTGCAGAACTAAATATTGGCTGCTGCTCTGTCTCATACAACAGCTTCATTTCTCTCTCCCTCCCCCTGAGGGCGAAAGACTGAAAAGTTAAAAGGGGGTAATATTATTATGGTATAGTAAGCCACAGGATGCGGCATCGTATAAGAAATCGATGTCATTTATCTCAACATGCTCCAAAACGCCATCATCCGGTTTCCTCTGTACAGGAAGGAGGAGTGTGACGACAAGAAAGTGGATTTGAATTTCTTATTTCCTCTTTTTGTCCTCTGTCTCTTTTGCTCTCTCTCGAGTTTTGGTTTGTGTGTTGCGTATCACTGTCTGCAAACCGTAAATGGTGGATGCAGAGAGAGAGAGAGAGAGAGAGAGAGCAGAAGAGGCTTTTGAGGTTGAATGCTGGGTCAGATTTAGGTTCTCGGCTGAGGTTACAATCACATCCTTTTGCGCCAGAGTCAAGGTGGTTTCTGCAAATGTTCAGGGAGATACATTCACAAGGAAAAGAAAAAGGTGGTCTGAGGGTGTTTTGTCCGTTTTTTTAGTGAGCGAGTGGTGCTAAAGTACCCACAACATGGTGCCACTTTGTTTTGTAGCCCATTACGCCCCTGATTGAGTTCATAATATTTAATGATACCCATCAACTTTTCCCCTACCAGTTAGCTTGTACCATGACGTAAGTGTGAGTCCCGAGCGATGGAAACACTTTTAAAAACCCCAGAAACTTGCAGAGCTGGAGTGGCGCCAGATTTAAAAGGTTGCCGGTCCTGGTTCTGCTCTACATTTAGGGTTAGGTCGTTAATTCGAGGGTAGGCCAACAAAATGCCAGCGTGCTCACGGCTCCGCGGGCGAATCTGACCTCCTCACCCCTCGTAGGGTGTTGGCAGTCGAACGATTTGGGGCTTTTCTAACCTGTTTGTGTGACTCAGTGTCCAAAGCTCTAAAAGGACAATTGTGAATGGATTAAATAAGAAAAAAAACAAGCTGTATAATAGTGTCTGTCTAGCTGAGCTGCACCTGGGCTTGGCACCACTGACTGTGCTTTTTTTCAGTTAGATCCTAGATGCGTTTCATTATGAGAGTGTTTAATCGGGGCCACTGAAACTGTACACCACCGCAGGTCATTATGTATCAGGTGGAGATATCACACATACCATATCGCTGCACTGACTCGTCTATTTTTACAAATCATTGTAAGCCGGCTGTGACACTCACATTTATGCCTCGGGGCGTTTTAACAGATCTGATGAACAGACTTTAACTCGCTCCCGTCTCACTTCTCCTCTCGATCTGAGTCTGCTTTCCTTGTTCTCGATTCCTCGTCCACCACGCAGTCGCAGATGAAGTCCAGACTACTTTTTAGATTGTTAGACAACAGTCCCCGACACTAGGGGACAGAGGGAAGTTGAATCTGAATAGTTGGTTCGTCACACCGTTTGACAGATTTCCTCACTTGTTTAGCCAGAACAGCCTGTTCAGTCTGTCTCGATCTGTACAGTGGAAATACAACGAAACTAACTGAACAGCTGGCAGTGCTGTTTTATTTTGAAATCATTCACATGTATTGATATCTGTCGAGTAGTCTTTATAATACTTGATCTGATCAACTTTTGCTGTCTAAGACAATTTACAGACAAAAGATCACTGGAGAAAACACGGAAATGTCAAACACGAAATAATGAGCCAAGCCTCAAACCATATTGATTTATTTCACATTTTCATGGTCACAATTATGATTTATTTATTGAACCCCACACAACACAAAGTTAGGTGTTACTTTTGTCGTAAGTATCAAATTTTTAATCGGCAGAAATCTCTCCGCTTCGGTTAAAAAAAAAAAAGTCGATGATGTCAAAATGTTAAATGCTACACGAAACCCAGTTTGGCGGGTTAACGTCTGCGATGCCATTCAAGGAGCTCCGTGTTCTCGTGTATTGATCTATGTGTGAGCAAAGTGCCGGCATGCTGCAATAATCATGAAGTGAAGGTCGCCTTGGCTCTGACTCCGATTTCAGAGAAGAAAAGAGAAACAGAATGAGGAAAGAAATGAGACATGGAAAGGTCAGATGTGGTCTAAAATATAATAATAACGATAATAATAATAATAATAAAGTTGTTCTTTTTTTCTTCTAATTCCAGCTCAGGTTCCTGACAGCGATGAACAATTTGTTCCTGATTTTCACTCTGAGAACTGTGAGTACACTTCCAATCCCTCTCAGTGCATGTGCAGTGTGTGAATGTACTGTATGTGTGTCCACATCACTAAACGTGCACCAAAAGTCACGTTTTTGTGCTTATCAGCGCTACATAAAGAGCTTTTTGGGTGCACGCTCTCACCCATCTCTTGCCGATTTGCCCTGCCGATGTAATTCCAGCTAAAGTATGCATGTCATGAGAAAGTGAGGACGAAACCCAGCGGTCAAATTTGGGCTGTGAAACCGCCCAGAGGCTTAGGTGGGGATACTGTAACCCGCTGATGTTACAGTAATCTCTTTGGCAGACAAAGCTATGCAGAAACAGAGGGCCTAATGAGCCAGTCATCATGAAGTGAATTTGGATGCCGGCATTATGTGCTGCCGTCATCCATTTGCATGCCTTTGAAAAGCTGAATGGGTACGGCCCAGGAAACCAGTAAAAAAAAAATAAATTCAGGGCGCAGGTACAAAGATGGCCCTTTGTGTACGTCGGAAGGTGTAAAATGGAAAAGCAAATTCCTGGGCTGCACAACTGAGCGGCTATTTGAATGACTTTCCCTTTCTTGTTGTGTGTCTTAACAATGGCGATTCAGGATCTGGGTGGGAGTACGTGTTGCTCTACAAACAGTCCCATTCAACACGCAGCAGGCTTCCTCATCTTTAGCAGACAATGTTGGTTGGTTGGTAAAAGAGAAGTTGAAATACTTCCAAGAATAATCTCATCCCTGACGTAAAAACTGACGGCTCTCAGTCCCGCTCAAAGGCGCTTCCTCTCACAGAGAGCCCGGCGTCTTTATGTGCAAACATCATGTGATTTAAGCAGCTCCGAGTCACAACTGGTCCAACCCCTCGTCGGTGACACATTGTGCCTTGTGCAACATTGTCGCTCAACGTTGGCCAACAATGCAGAGGAGGAAGTGCAGATGAACCCGGGGCACGCAGAGGCCATGTCTACTTAACCCCTCTGACCTGAGCCAATCAGCTGTCAGGCCTCTTGCTCACAGTTGACCAGGGTGTGATTTGCAGGGTCACGGGGGCTTCGGTTTGACGGGCAGCTCACTTATACGCAGCAGAGACACTCCCGCGTTGACAGACAGTGTCCCTGCTGGCTGCAGTCAATAGCCGCTAGAGTCCAGTTAGAGCGTCTCTATTCAGCTTTGATTTCTGGGAAACTGAAGCTGACAAGCGACTATAAATACATTCATCTTTGTGTTTGGGAAAAGATAAGGCTTGTGTGCTTTTAACAGACCGCATACAGGATCTTAAACAGAGTAAACTGAAGGCATTCTCACTGTCTGCCGTACTTTTTTTAAAAACAGGTGACTCACCTGTTTTGGAAACTGAAGCACATTAAAAAAGAAAAAAGAAAAAAGCAAAGCATAAAGCAAAGCTCTAATCCCAGATGACCGGAGTATAATTGAGGCTTCCATTGAAAACGGCGCCTGGTAAAATTAAACATCGTTGTTTACTGAGTCAGGTTGTTACCTGCTCGGGCGTGGTGTTGACAGGGAGAGACGGGAAGTCAACGTAACGGCACAAAAAAAACAGACGCACAAAAACACTGGGACATGTTGGAATGCTAGATTAAGGGAAGAAGAAGAGGAGGAGGGTCAAAGGGGGGATTGTGCAATACCTGCACATCTGGTAAATCTATCTCATCTGGTCCATTCTCCCTCAGTTCACAGCTAACAAGCGTGCTCTGTCTGCAGGCTGCCATTGAGGAGAAGGTTACACAAACATGCAACTTTTATGTACTTGCTGACCTGCCTGTGTATGCATGTGTGTGCGTGTGTGTGTGTTTAAAGGTAATTGAGCCATTGGTGATAACAGTGCGCCATAGTTTTTCCATTGAACTAATGTGATTGGCCCCACATGGAAGTCTTAAAAACAAGCAGAGGAGGAGAGAGGATTAATGTTTGGTTTTTCGGGGCTGACAGCACCTTCAGGGTTTATCCTCGCCTGACGCTGCTCTGTCGGACTCACTCCTTTGTGTGTTTACCGCCTGCGGGGAAGAAACACATGGAGTTGTCAGTCAAATTTATAGTTCACATACTTAATTAAAATAGTCTGAACATGTCACTGCTTTGCTTTTTTGTTTTGTGTGTGTGTGTGTCAAACACTGAAAGGCTCCAGTTGGAGCGTTCGCCGAGGCATCGCCTGCGCCGAGAGCTCGTTCTTCTTCTTTGTCCAAGTATGTTGTTTACACTTGGAGCAGCTCGAGAGATGTGACCCATTCATAAATTTTCTTCCCTGCGTGCGTAAGAGGAAGTGTGCCTCTCCCTCCCCCCCTCCTCGCTCTCAGTCCTCTGCTGCTGCTCTCTCCTTCGCTCTTCATTCATAAAAAAGCCTTACAGTACTACAGATCTCCCCCTTTCTGACACCCCCCTCCTTCATCCTCTCAAAGTGGATACTCCAAACCCCTCCCTCCCTTCCTGTGTCTGTACAAACTAAGTCGAATTTAAAAATCCGAACACCCCTCCACCTCCTCCCCTTTCCCTTTTCTCTCTACCTCTCTCTCTCTCTCTCTCTCTTTCTTTCTGTGTCTCTCTACACACACTTTGAGTGTTCCAAGATGTGAACTTAATCCAGCGATTTTCAGAGCTGTGTGGGACGATTGTTTAGCTTTGTGCCTTGCAGTAATTATATAGGAAGTTGTGGCTATAGAATGCCGTTACAGTTTTACAGAGAGCGAAGGAGAGAAAGCAAGAGAGGAGAGGAAGTGGAGAAAGAAAAATCTGGACACGCTTCAACAAAATCTGCATCCTCTTTTTTTGATTTTTATGTCTTCTGCGGCACAGTCACAGTTTCATCCAATAATCTCATTAAATCTTTGCAGTAAACTCTGGCTGCACAGTCAAGGTGACATCTTCAAATAGCCAAAGATACTCAGCTCTTTGTCACTTCAGACAAAGAAAAGCAGAAAATCCGCCCTTTTGAGAAGGTAGAACGAGGTAATGTCGAACATTTCTGTTTAAGAAATGACTTAAATGATTCATCGATAATGAAAAAAAGCTGCAGATTCATTTGGGGAGAAAGGAAATGTTCCAGTAACTCTAACCAAATCCTCCCAGCAGTGTGTCTCTCTGGCTCTGTGTGTTCTTGCTTTGTCATGAATTCACAGCCTTCCTCTTGTTTGGGTTGTTTTTCTGGACCAGAACTGGAGACCCAATTAGACCCTATTTGGAGCATGGGGCGACGGGTGAATATGAACCACCCCTCCTCCCCCCAAAAAAGGGGAAACATGCAGCTCTGTGCTCTCCACTTTCCAAAATACAGCTGCTATGCAACAAAGTATGAAAAACAGCCAGGTGCCTGCCAGATATGCATGGATACCTCTTGCTTACTTGCTCTGGGGAGGTGGAGGAGCAGCAGCAGGAGGAGCAGCAGCAGGAGCAGCAGGAGGAGGAGGAGGAGGAGGAGGAGGAGGAGGCTCGTGTTTTGTTGCAGCGTTTTTGTTTTGCTTATGAGTAAAATGGTTGATTTGTCTTACGTGAACAGATGATTTCTTTTGACAGCCTCTCATGCACACACATAAACACGCCTGGCCTGGTGAACACACACACACACACACACACACACACACACAAACTTAAGCCCTGCAGTTTTATGAATGGGTTGGTTGTGAAAGACTGGCTGAGGCAGCACATTGAGTTTAAGGGGAGTGAACCTTCATTCATGACATTCGGGGACGGTACTCCACCACTAACAACACCTATGAGAGGTACCAGCCTATTTTTCTGTCAGCCTTCATCTGACTGCTACATTTTTTTTTAAAGATTTAAGCTTTTTTGAGGCCATGAAACTCCTGTTTTATCTTTTATTTGCCCTCCTTTCTTTAAAGAGTTTCATTTGGATTTATTTTCAGGTTAGGGTCCAGAAAAGACACCCAAACGTGGCTGCTACTTTACAGCATTATTCAGTCATCTTTAGTCAATCAAATCCAATGAAAATGGCTTCGTGAGGGCCAAGCGTGTAGAGTAATAGGCGTTTAACAGCTTCCAGTGGGGAAGTAAAAGCTGTACTTCTGCGTGTTGATTCAGAACAGCTCTGTCAAAGCCAGGGGGGCCGCGGGGATTTGAGCCAGGCAGCGCAGCCCGAGTGTCAGCAGCATAGCTTTGTGAATGGACGGCAGTGTGTGTTTTATTACAGGAGAGTGAGGGGAGGTGTGTGTGTGGAAGTAAAAGAGAGAGAGAGAGAGAGAGTGTGTTTGCTAGTACATCCCTGTGATGCTCATATGCGTGCCTGTGCATTTCTATGTCCGTGTTGGTCTGTTTACTCCAGCGTCTCTGCAGCTGGAATGTTTTCTCTTTTTCGAAAGCGAGCGCCGACCCAAAAAAAAAAAAGAGGAACGGATGCTGAGAATGAGTCGGGGTGAGGCCGTAAAAATAACAGCAGCAGTTGAGCTGGAACCAATCGTTAACAAGAAGAAGATACTGGGAGTGTGTCAACCATGCATGCACGGCAGTGATGAATTCCAGTTTGGACGTCTTGCCTCCCAGTTTATTACGACTAGTTTTGGCCATCGTTCCTATTGGTGATGATGATGTTGGCTAAAAATAAGTCAGACTGGATGAGAAAGTTTAGATATGCTGTTTGCACACACGCAGGTTACCAAGCTCCAAGCTGTCTGTTAACTAGACAACTTTAATTTTGACTTACTGAACCAAAGGTGCACAGTTTTCCTGTGTTAAGTAGTGACTTAAGTTTGGTTTTAAAGTGGTTTAGATGATCTGGTTACATTTAAAAGAGGTTGGTACGCTTCAAATCAAACATTTGTCAGCTCAGACACCTCTACAATGTTGGACTTGAGCAGGTTGCGTTCCAAAACAGACAATTCCCGACAACAATGCCCACTTCAGGCAGGTGTGCCGAGGTGTTTAGGTGGGAGGGATTTGAACTTTTGTTCACGTCGTACACAATTCATGCACGCAACGTCATGAATGCCTTTGAGCAAAGACCATTTGACAGTGTGCTGTGGAGACGAGCTTTTCAACCCATTCAGAACATCTTTGCCTTCAGGTGTGGTCAGAGGACATGCTGGTGTACAAACTTCCTGATCACCTGAACGCTCCTGTTTGTTGTCACCATTTGTCAGATTTTAGTGAGAACAATCTTATCAAAACTATTAAAGTTATAACAAACACTGAATTCAGAGAGGACGCTCGGTTTTCCTCTTTCGAACGCCTGACAGTCCAGCATACACACACACACATCGACACACGCCACACACGGGTGGAGGAGGTGGCTGCAGATGGTGGACCTATAGTAACCTGCTGACACAGGCCAGTAGGTGTGTAGAGCGAGCTGAGAGCCAGCGTACGGCCGTATCGATTCCTCGCTGATCCAGGAGAGGAGTAGGAGGAGATGGAGAGGCTTGATAGATGACTTGATAAAGATAAAGCACAGATAAATCAGCATGGAGGCAGATAGGGGAAGGAAAGGGGTAAGAGGGGGGTCAAACATGCCGCGAAGCATTACGGTCGAGATCCTCCTGATCGAGAGGGTGAAAGTGGAGGAGGGGCAGTTCGTGAGAAGACCAGGAAGAACTGTGGATGTGGCATGTGCGCTGATAATTCCAAGCAAGGTGTCCAGTCCCGCTCTGCGTGTTATCTCCTCCCGATAAGGCAGATTACGTCTCGGGGCATCAGCTCGAAACACACGTACAGGCATGCTTTACCACAAAGAAATGAAACAGTGCACGTACACACCCCTGCTTCACATCCATGATACCCTGGTGGGCAGTGGGAGCTCATTATATCATTTCAGTAACAGTGTGGGGGTAGATCGATCGCTACATTAAACATTAAGAGGGGACAGCTATATTGGGGGCTGAGGGATTGAGAGTGAGGAGTCAATATTGTGCCAGATTAATTACATCCACCCCTCGCCTGTGACGGGCTGTCCCTCTCGCTGCACATGTCCCGGGACAGGGATGTATTGTATCGGGTCTACTAAACAGCAATGGAGCGGTGAGATTTATGACTGGTCAATGGCCATTTGTAAAAAGCCAACGCGGCACAATTGAAAATGAAGTGGACAATAGGGAAAACGTGAGATGTCAGAATAAGTGTGTGATCGCCAAGACAGAGGAGATCTCGAGTCATACTCTGAGTTTCTTTTACAATGTCAGGCTTGTGTCGACTCCTTCCTTCACCGTAAAAACACACTGTAGATTTCACGGTGAAAAACTGCCAAAACATGACAGTAAAAGACCGTAAAATATGCCATGAAGTATGACGGTGTTTTCCTGTATACAGTAAAACACAGTCATACTTCAGAAGCTTTATTTATATACCATTTAGACAGAATAAAGTGATATTTTTTATGAATTTTACAGCAAAATACTGTAATATTTGATATGTTTTACAGTTTTGTACTGTGACGATTTGGCAGTTTTTCCATCATAAAATTTTCAGACATGTTGAACTATTGAGTGAAACACCAACCGTATACATGAAATCAACAGAGCTAACATCCTGTTACTGTAATATTAGAAAGAGTTTCCATTTTTTTACCGTAAAAACAAATTTCTTTTTTAGTGTTCGTACAGTTTTTTTATGTCCTCCTCGCTCCGGCTAAATATCTCTCATGAAAAAGCACAAAGAAATTATTTACAGCTCTCCAACAAGAGTGAATCAGGTTTATTTTTTTTATGAATGGCTGATACTTCACCGAGGTCACTGAGAAGATGAAAGTTCAGTGATCATTCTGAGAAGTGAGGCTGAGTGTGCTCGTACGTGTTCAGACAGAGATGATCCCATCACCTCAGACAAATAATGCAACTTATTTCCAACTGAGAAAAGGGAAGCGAAACTTTGAAGTTGGCAAAAAAATTCACTGTCATGCAGCCTTTCTCATGAAGGGTGTCATTCAAAAACTTCCTGTTAACCAATGCGACATTAACGGCCACACACACACACACACACACACACCCAAAGAAAAATTAAATACATCCAATTTATGAGAAATGTCACACAGGGCTGCCCCGGCCAATCATCTGTCTCGCTGATACCATTGTACTTTCCATCAATCTCGTTAGGCTTGTTTGGCAGGTATCTGACAACCATTCTTTAAATATTCAAGGAGCCTGAACCATTATCAGATGAGAGAGGACGATCTGTAAATCAGATAGAGCAGACACTAATGGATCCAACACTCCTGGGCTCCCTGAGCAGACAGATACTGAAGCCACTCTCGGGCCTGTTGGCTTTTTTTTTTTTTTTTTTTTTGAGATGAGGATGAGTTTGTCAGTGCTGGTCGTGCTGCTTTCCCCCCTCTCTCTCTCTCTCTGTGTATCTTCCTGATTGTGCAGTGACCTGAGAGGCACACACACACATGTCCAGCACATGTTTCCATGCACCAGTGGAATGACTGGATACAATCTGCACTCCAAACGGTCTGGATCATATTGTATCGCCTCACTTCCCTTCCCTCGCTCTCTGTTTCTCTTCCTCGCTCTCGCTTACTCAGAATTTTTCCACTGAACTAAAAACAAAAGCCAAAAGAAACGCAGCAAAATCAAAACTGAGTGAAGAACAGACGACCAGGTTTGACATTTGTTATGCGAAACATGGAAACACATAATAGTGTTAGGAGTCCGCTTACAAATACACACAAATGAGTCAGTGTGGAAGAAGTACTTCCACTTCAAAGTACCACGTTAAAGAAATAGATACACCATGAAGTGTACTTATAGTACTTTTACTTAAATACATATTAGCATAAGTACATACACAAATACACATCGTAATAATCTGTCTCTAGTAGCAGCTGTCAAAATAAATGTAGTATAAAGGAACATGAAAAGGAAATACTTAAAGTATGAGTACCAAAACAAACTTTTTGGAGCTTTTTAACTTTTTGTTCGTCTTCATCATGCAGTTAGACGTCAGCTTTTTATTTCCATCAAAATATTTCGTGCCCGTTTTAAAAAAACAAACTTAGAAATAGCATCCAAACTTGGTCTGAGAAAGCAAAACATACCACTGCGTGCAGAACTTTAAAATTACCATTAAAGTATAGGTTATAACTTTATAATGTTTGTGTTGACAGTCAGATACTTTAAAATTACACTGCAGCTTTTCCCTATTATGCCTCCCTCTCACCACAATGGAGCCATGTATTCAGCTGAGCAACTAATGTCATTTGCAAGCCATGTGAATCAATACCTTCCTTTTTAACCTTTAAAGCCATTGTGGCATAATTGGCATCCTTGTTTTTATTGATCCGTCACCACAGGAGGGGAAAGAACCAGGTGTAGCATATCGTGCGTCTCCGGCTCGCCTTTAGTGCGTCTGTGTGCTTCTCACCGCCACATGAACAAAATGTATCATGTGAGATAAGAACCAGATCTCCACATCTCCCTGAGATGGTCCCGCTAAGAGTACACCTTGAGTTGTATTTGTATGATCGGGCCCATTAAGTGCGTATTTACGTTAACGCTCGCATGTTCTTCAGTTTAGCAAGATCCAGTCACCCTGTTTGACACCGGGGCTGATGTCCAATGAGTTATTGTGAGCGAGGCTGTCATGCGTTGCAGACTTCCAGAGGCTTAAGACTTGGCCAAGTCGCACATAAACATCCAGTGTAAGACTCTCCAGATCCACTGCTGTCTTCAGATTGGATTTCCCTACACTAGGGCCTTTAATGGTAGGAAATACTCTGTCTAAAATAAGATGCGGGGGAGTTCATGGCGAGGTCTCGTCAAACAGCTCATTCATAAGTGATATTCAAATGTTTTGATTGCCATGAGTTTAATCCCCCTTTCAGTGCCAAAAATGTTGAATTTTGAAAGTCGACTGATCAAATGTGGTATAATGCAATCTTAATATATCACCACTATCTTTATTTATGTGCAAACTAATTTAAATATCAAGTATATCTGTGTGTGTTTCTGTCAGAACTGTTCCCGTAGGAATCTAAGAGTGTTTCCTGACATGTTCACACCTCCATACAGCTCAGCTGAGGGGCCATTGTGTAGAAAAGAGTGTGTGTGTGTGTGTGCCGCTCCTACGATTTGTTTGTGGTGGGTGTCTGTTGAATGGACCCCCCCTCCTCCATGTAATGATCCCTCTACTTCCTAAAGCACTCAACCATGACCATCACCTTTCACCCTGCATCCTCCCCCTCTAAGAGCGACATTTACATATGTAAGAGTCCATCTCCACCCTGCCTTCAGCTGGGGGTCATCCCCACCTTAACGCTCAGAATAGAGACTGAATGGGAGATGTTAAAGAATAGCACAAAATAAGGAAGGAGGAGATACGACAAGTTTTGGAGTGAGGAAGGAACCTTTGACCTTCATCTCATTGAGGGTGTGTTGGAAACCTGCCAATGAAGAAGAAGCAGCGTCCTCAGGCATACTTCCATAGATACTTTACTATCCACACTTCTGCGCTGTCTCAAAATGGCAACAGCTTTTGTGTACTGTATCTGTCTTTTCACTTCTAAACACCTTCAGGTTCTTCACGCTCTGCGCTTGAGTTCATGAACCGACCCTTCCCCCCTCCCTCGGCGTAGAAAAGAAACAATGAAATATGAGGATCTCTGTGAACGGGTGATGTAACATTTAACAAAGCAGTTAAGAGGAGGTCATATTGCCCCAAATAAAAGCAGGAAGAGAAAAGGAACCTGAAGAACATAACTCTCCCTGGATCCGTTTACAAGACTGCCACCACCTTTATAAACTTTAGAAGCAGATTTGACATCATTTGGACAGAGAGAGATTTACTGTGATTTACCAGAGAGTTTGTAATAGTTGGTGCAGAGTAGAGTTTGTTTTAATTTGAGAACTATTCTCGGAACTGGATGTTAGATTTATCCTCAAATTAGCCACGCTAGCAGCTTTAGGTTTGGTGATGTTGGTCCATCGTATTATCGGATGGGTCGTGTAGATATTCGTGGTCCCCAGAGGATGAATCCCAATGAGAGATCTCTTGACTTTTCATAAACCACCACCGACAAACAAGATACTCAAATACGTTCAGCTGTTCTTTGTATTTAGTGCTGTATGTAGAGCTGATTTTATGGTTGTACAATTGAAAGTTTAGAAAACTGTTGGTTTTCAAGGTTTGGAATATACTCATATGTGGAAAATTGCTCGATTCTCAACATCATGCCGTGTTTCAGCCACATTTGAGACTTGATTCCCTGCTTGAAGGTCCGTTTCCTGCATTGAAAATCTACACATCACTCCTGTAAACCAAAAATCTTTTAATATTTGTCCTCAAACAAACTAACTAATCTGTCATATTAGTTAGTTGTTTCCTGGTGTGTTCACTCATAATTCATAGCTGAAAGTCCTCCAATGATCCCTTACTCTGGAAATTAACAAGCATAATCATGATTTATGTGATGTGAACAGCTAGTTAAATAAACAAATTATACTTACTTACAGCAGGTATAAAGGAAATTCTGTAAAGTTTAGTTTCTTTTGGTTTTTGTGTGGTGAAAATGCTTCAAATTCTTGAAAATCTTTGATTTAGGTGCCTTGAAAGTGCTTGAATTTTACTCTTGAAAAGCCAGTTCTTGTTCAAACTTGTTTATGAATTAAAATCATCATCCGACAGCTCACTGTCTAAGGATCAAAGTATATTTATATTTTTAATTTTCTCTTCAGCTCCTTGATCCTTAGCTTTTATAAACTGGTGTATCTTTAATCGGAACATCTCTGTCTAATTGCAAACGCGTGCGACGCAACAGAGAGCAATCACAATCACTGGAAAACACACAAACACAAAAAGCTCTCCGATGCTCATTTACAAAATTAATTAATATTCCAGAAAGGTCACACACAAATAGCTCAAACACACACACACACACGCATATACACACACCCCTCCGTGTACAGCTGACGCCGTTCCCAGGCCAGACTGTTTGAAATGGAACATCCTCATAAACCGAGAGCCACATCAAGGGCAATATTCCTGCCAATTGCATTAGTGGCTCTACTTGGCTGCGCTGTGAGTGGACTTGTGTACACTCTCTGAGGATTGTTTGCAGTTCATGACCATGGCAGAGAAAGGAGGGAATGTCAATAGACAAACACACTCGTATTATTAGAGCGGCGGTCATGTGCCACCCTCTGTGTACTAGCAGACGATCTGTCGGAGACTTAGAGGAGGCTGGAATCCCATCGCGTCTGTCTGGGAAATCTGGGTAAATGCTCTCTAATCCTGTTGATCCTCTGCTAAAGCCAACACTTCCTCACCTGCCTGCCTGCCATGGGAGAGTGAGTACAGACTAAAAATAGGAAGGTTATGATGATGAGCAGCGCTGTTTGATTGTTGGAGTCGGGTTCTTGTCATTTTTTAAACAGCCCGAGTGATGTAAACATCTGAACGGCAACAGGAAGAGATGTTTTTAAAGGCAGAGGAATGACGAGATCTGAGTTCTTCTTCCAGCACGCAAGATTATGTAGCAAAGCTGCTTGATCCCACAGTCATCACTACTTATTTTTGAATTTGAACATGGTTTAACGGTTGATTTTTAGGAGAAGTTAAGTGAATGTTTGGCCTCTATTAATGGCATAAACCACACAGAAATACCAATGAATGTGAGGGTGCAGATAACTGAAGACTACAAATAATAACAATAAATAGTTACAGGAGCCAGATTTATGTTTGTAGGTCACCTTTATTTCTGGGGGTGGTTGCACCTTTTTTTTTTTTTTACCTGTGTGCAGAGGGTGCCAGGCTCTGATATTTTCTGTCTGCCGTGTCACTAATTTATCATCACCTTTCACTTCTTATCGATGGACTAACGTCAGCTCTGAATGCAAACCCATCAAATCTTTGCTTTTTATTCCAAGAACTGTCTTTAAAAGTCTTTCAGTCCTCCGCGCCGGCAGGTCCTCGAGGCTGTTTGTGGTTTATGTCACTGTAATCTTTTCTCACTTTTTGTTCGCTCTATTCTTCCTCTTGTTTTTTTTCTTCTTCACTTTCTATCTCTCGTCTCAGTCGAGCAGCCGTCGCTGGCCTTATTCAGTCAGCCAGACTTTTTTTTTTCTTCTTTCTTCTCCTCCGTTTTTTGTGAATGGACGACAGTATGTAATTACCTGGGCTGAGCTTTCAGTGTGGCCTGCTCCGTCAGCTCCACACCCACTGCACACACACACACACAGAGACACACACTTTTAAGCACACTTAGATACAGACTAGCCAAGATTGCTAATACACACACACGCACACAAATGCGCACTCACACACATAAATACAGGCCTCCCCCCAGCTGGAAGTGCACAGCTGCTGCTGTTTACCCTGTCGGGACCAGAAAAACATCCTGTACAGTTCTCCGGGTGAAAACCTCCCCTCACATAATAAACACAAGCCCTCGGCACAGTTTGAAGCTCCACTTTGGGTGGTTTCTGTGGCCATCAAGGCAAAAAGGTTCCCTCCAGCGGTGCTGCTTGATCGACAGTTTGGTGCGAGCGGACTTCATTGGAGAGACGATAAATGGCAAAAATAAATGTTGCTAAATATTTCAGACTTTTTCCCGTCCTCTCTTTTTATGTTGCCGTCTCGCATAAAGCGAAGCTTAAAAGTTCTGGCCAACATCTGGATACCAATAGGAAAGAATGCCGCATCAGTGTATATGCTGTTCTAATAGAGGTGTGACATTTGCTTTCATCAGTCCACAGACATCTCTCTGGCCCGTAGAGTTGTTTAGCTTTAAGCTTGACTTTGACAGAGGAAGTTTTGGCTGCTGTTGTGTCTGGAAGAGTGAAGAAAAGTGGGCGAGGACACTTTGGGCTTCCAAATGACTGCTGGAATGCAGTCGTGTGTGTGTGCCTCGGTGTGTGTTTATACATGTCTGTCTGCTGCCCTGTGTTGTGCAGTTGACAGTCACTTAAGCATTTTGGCTGGCACGTAAAAGAGATTCCTGCGCCGACAGAAGTATTTGCTTTTGCCTTCAAGCTTAACAACAGTAGTATCGGGGCAGGGCCGAATGAGAAAAGAATATACAAAGCCCGCTGTGTGTGTGTGTGTGTTTGTGTGTGTGTGTGTGTGTGTGCCAACTCCTCATCTCTGTTTTCTGTTTACTGTCTCTTGTAGCGGTGGCATTTCACAGCCCTCCAGTCACTATCAAGAAGGAACCGCAGAGCCCGGGCTCCGACCCCAGCCAGTCCTGTAGCCACAAGCAGAGCTTCAGCTACCCCAATGGAGAGCAGTGCCTTTATGCCAGGTACCTCCAGGTTCTACCTGATACTTATTTGTTGTGTGGTCGTGTTGTTGACCCTAAAACATTCATGTGTTTCAAAGGGCCGGTGCACCAAAATTACAAAAGAAAAAACAAATTTTTTTACTCCCCTCTGGTGGATTCCAGTCGAAGTTTTGAGGTGTAACCGTCTGTGAGATCCCGGTATCAGGAAGGTGAATTAGATATTGAGAAACAGCGTCACTGTTTGGATAATCTAGACGCTGATAACAGTTTTCAGAGACTACTTCCTGTTCATATCAAAGTCATTTCACAGCAAAGCACCACAAACAAAACTCGTGGCAGAAATCTCAAAGACAGACGCCTCAAAACAAATAAAACTCTGCATGTTTAGATGCTGTTAAAGGCCAGAATCAGACCAGAGTGTTTAAGTAAGCTTTACGCAGTGATTTACTTGTATAGGAAATCATATTTTTCTTCACATAGTCTCATCTTTCCTCTCAGTGTTGAGATAAGAGCACAGAAGGGGCTTGTCATTTCCTCCAGACTTCCTTTTTTTGGATCTTTTCTTAAATTTTATTAAGCTTAAGCTGATTTATCGTCTCTCTGCATATTTACTGACATCCTTTGTTACCGAGGGCAGAATAAATGAAACAATAAAGACTTTAATAGCAACAGTTATCCTTCAGTGACCCAGCACTGGTCATGCATTAGTCAGTGCAGCTAAAACACGCCGACCACACGCTGCTGACCACCAAACCTCCCCACATTACTTCTGTTTGTTGTATTGACTGAAAACAAATAGTAAAACCAGAACCTCCTCCTCCCTAAATACAGCCCTGTTGTAACATTAGGCACGTCCTCATGAGTGTGTGTGTGTGTGTTCATGTCTTCCAGTGCCTATGAGCAGAAAAGGGCTGCAGGAGGAGCCAAGAGCTCCTGCCCAGGGACCCCCATGTCTCCCATGCAGCAGCATTACTCCCCGAAACCTGCCACGGCCGGACGGCCCGATGCTGGCTACATGAACCCCGCTGCCGCCTCTCAGCCGCTGCCCAGCAACAGTTACCCCATCAACACCAGGTGACGCACCGCGCGGCAGCAGCTGTGACCGACAGTTTGCCACTTAAATGACAATTTACTTTTAAATAAGTCAGATTTTCACAGAGCAGCGAGTGTTTAGAGATGGCTGACATTTTGGGTGGTTTTACGCTCACATAATTTAATTATTAAGTTTTATGATTAAAAAATAAAGCTCTTGAATAAATGAGTGTATAAACAAGCTGAAATGTTCTTTTATTTCATTAAAATCTATAAAAAAATTTAAGGTATTGATTGATTAATCTGATCCTGACCTGAGCTGCCGTCTCATGTCTCAGTTCCAGGTATCAGGGCCCTTCAGGTGACCCCATGTGCCCCCAGTTCCCACCACCACCGGGGCAGGCCTTTCAGCGCATGCCATCTGCCCCAGCAGGACATGGCGGCAGTGGAGCTGGAGGAGGTGGAGGTGGAGGGCCAGGGGGCGGAGGTGGCGGCGGCAGCAGCGGTGGTGGTGGTGGTGGAGGTGAAGGTTATCATCGGCAGCACTCCGACCCCTGCATGCCCTACCTGCAGCAGAGCTTTAAGCAAGAATACCTAGACCCGCTGTACGAGCGGGCGGCTCACATGGCGGGGTCTGGGCACGGGAGTGGACCGGCACACGGACACGGGCACGGACCTCACCCTCACCCTCACCCCCACCCTCACCCCCATCCTCACCCTCACCCACATCCACACTCACACCCGCCGCTTCCACACAGGTTCCCACCAGCCCACATGATGGTCAAGCAGGAGCCCACAGACTACACCTACGAACCTGGTGAGTGAAGCCGACTAAAGTCAATGTATATGAAGTTTTCCAGGTTCAGATCCATAAAACAATCCAAAAACAAAATGGATAATTAATGATGATTAAATGAAACAGTAAAAAATAATTATATTAAGTATATTTTCACATTTTTAGTGGCTAAAACCAGCAAATCTTTTGTTAAACTAAAAGATGAATCGCATAGCAAACGATTGATTTTTCTGTAGATATTATAATTAATTCATATTCAGTTAACCTGCAAGTTTACTGAGGATCCTGTACTACCAAAAAGTAAACCTCAGTTTATATATTTGGGATTTTTAATCGAATGGAACAGAGAAATTTGAAATATGGGTGATTTGAGCATCATTTGTGCAAACAAAAATTAAATTTGAGCATTTTATTGAGTGTGGTAAATACAGTTGTACCTGTGGACTGAAAGCATAATCTCAACAGTGGTTCTGATTATTTATTTAAGGGTTATTTGTCATTGTAATCTGCTTCAAAAGAGTCGCTTTGAAGACAAACCCTCCCCCGGTGTGCGTAGCTAACTCAAGAACAAAATGTCCAAAAGGCAAACAAACTTCTTCACTGTATCTAGGCTCCCTCCCCGCCTCCAACACTCCTCCTTTCAACTCTCTGACACTTTGCAAAGAAAAGAAAAAAAAAGTATTTTTTTTTTTCTGCTGCAGCTACACTCCTCCTTCCTCACCCTCCCTCCCTCCCTCCCTCCGGCGCTCTCTGTGAGAGGCAGAGGAATTTCATTGAGAAAATGGAGGGCACTGGAAAGACTAGAGTCCCTGGTGGAGTGCTCCAGGGTTTCAGGTTGCACCAGCGGCTTCCTTTTTCTGCAGGCAGATGAACTCATAATGGAAAAATGAGCGTGGCCGCAGTAACCCGAATCTCTCACTGGCTGGGCTTTGGGAGAGGGTGAGGGGAGGGAGTGGTGGTAGGAGTGGAGGGTAACGGCGGGGTA
Source organism: Protonibea diacanthus (assembly GCA_028641955.1). NCBI lineage: Eukaryota > Metazoa > Chordata > Actinopteri > Sciaenidae > Protonibea > Protonibea diacanthus. The sequence goes on along the minus strand of CM053996.1, from coordinate 19,519,628 downwards.
CGGGGTGGGGTAGCCAGCTCAGGCACTTTAACAACAAGTTCTACCACTGGAGAGCACAAAAAAACAGCTCCTCTGCCTCTCTGAGCTTTAAAACAAGGAGTGAGAAACATAACACTCTGCATACATTGTGTCCTCATTCACCTGTATTAAAGCTGCTATAGGGCGCAGAGCCGTAAACCTATTGTTGATACTCCCACAGGTCCCACATTCACAGCAGTGGAGGGCTACAAAGCATGCCTTCCAGCTCTGAAACCAGCATACTTCATGCATGATAAAAAAAAACAGAGGAAAAGCAACCTAATTCTTTTCACTCTTTATGTTTTTATACACGCACCTTTTGATAAAAAGGCCGGATAGCACTGACGAGAAACGATGAGAAAAGAGAGAGGGGAAAGTACAAAAGGATGTTTTTTCTGTGGATAACTGCCGGGAGGAGGAGGAGGAGGAGAAAGTTGAATTTGGTGGGGTTTCCTCAGCAGTGATATTTAGTTTGACCAACAGCGGAGGTAGATCAGACATGAAAGATCAGAGTTTATCGTTGTTTTGTAGATGCTGCGCTTTTCATGAGATAATACAGGGTGACGAATTTCACTCTGTACCACCTTAAAGGTCCAGTGTGTAAGATTTAAGAGTATCTATTGCCTGGAATTTAATGTAGTAATAATAATTAGTATGTTTTCATGTGTATACTCACCTGAACACAAGAATCTTTGTGTTTTTATTGCCTTAAAATGAGTCTACAGAGAGAGAGGGTCCTCTTCCACGGAGTCCACCATTTTTCAACAGTAGCCCAGAGCAGACAAACCAAACTCCACAGTGGACCTTTTAATGAATCTTGTTGAGGATGGCCTTTTAATGAGCAGTGAAGTGTGTATGAAATGAGTAATGTTAGTAAGTAGACGGCGTAAATAAAAATATATTAAAAGGGATTAGTCATGGGGTTCTAGGTAGTTCTAGATAAATGGAAAACGCTTGATCCAGCACCACTTTAATGTGTTCATGTCTGTTTAATTTGCAGACACAGACTACATAATGTTTCTTTCAGACAGCTAATTGGATAATTTGTGTTCAAGAGCTTTTGAATGAATGCATCCTGCAAACAAAACACGTTAAAATGGTTTATTAAGACAACACAGCTCAGTTGGCTGCCATAGTTGTTTATCTGCTGCTGCTGATGAATAATGACATTCATTTATGGGATTTTTAATTGAAAGAAAACTTGGCCCCAACTGTAAGGTCATAGACATGTAATGGGAAGAAGGTAATGGAGCGTACAAAGGATGTGTATTTACGTAAATGGCGTGTAAAGACAACAACACCTGTGTTTTCTTTCAATGTGAACAAAAGAGGCCAAATGCCACAAGTCTGCAGTCTGATTTTAAAAGCAGGCTTGAGAATGAGACTTCTAGTTTCACATACAAATTGGCATTCCAGCTCTTAATCACTGCTATTGTGTCGCATGAAAGACACAAAATGGTCATGCCACTCAGCGCGCAATTAACCCCAGTGCTCTCACACCCAATCTACCCATCACTCCCCGCGGTGGGAGCCTGCCATTGCTGGCAGACATATTATTTACAGTATGATCGAGCGCTGCTGCCCCAGAATGGAGGGTTTGATTTTCCCCAATGGCATCTTATCACAGTCGCAGTGCTGCAGCTTGCATTCCCCAGGAGTGAGTCACGTCCAGAGCCAGAGGCGAAGAGCTGCACCTTTTCAGTTTCTGTGCGCTCGCTTGTCTCGTTCATACAGTTGACAGACAGAATAAAAGCAGATCAAAACAAATAGAATAATCAGAGACACGCCTGTTTTTTTTGTTGTTTTTTTTAAATGCACAGACGGACAAAGAAAAACACAAAGGTGAGCAGAGCGGTCACAGGATATGCAGAACAAAAACTCTCAGCAACACTCCTCAGATTGCAGAAATGCTGCCGTACAAGTGTTCGGACTTGCTGAGGATTTTTTGCCTGAGGGGTTTTTTATGAGGCGGAATATAAAAATCTATTTTGGTGAATGCATCTATTTGAGTCAGTCAATGATGTGCCCAGATAAAGTGCAGACACTGTATACTGTACCACTTCTCTGGTCTGGTGAAGGTGCTTGCTCATGGCCTAAAAATACCGCCCGAGACAAGAGAAGTGATATGATAAATGCAGCGTTTGTCCTTGCAATGCTCGGGGCGATCACACAAAATATCCCATATAATATACACGCGCCTTCTCAATCTGATATTGGCTGAGTAAGCAGTACATTTGGGTTTTTATTCATGCAAACTTCAGATCAGATTCGCTGTTAAGTGATTGTTCTTCAGCAATTAACTCCTTGAGAGAAATTTCTTTCGGCCTCTTTAATTGGCAGTTGATAAAATGCAGAGTTTTGGCCACAAAGATAACATTAAACTGTTAAAATTCTCACGTATAGCTTCTTGTGTTCGTCTTACAGATGTGCCTGGATGTCCCTCGATGTACCACCACAACGAGGGCTACCCAAACCCCCAGCACAGCAATGAAGGTAATATATTTTTGACTTTTATTATGCTGACCTTGAGACTTTGCCCCCTTTTTTTATAGAGGCCTCTGCCAAATTATAGCTGTTATTAGTGACGTATCCAATCTCCTGCTCCGCAGCGCTTTATCTACATCGAGCCTTCACTGGTTAGAGCTCTGCGGTCATTGGCTAACCGGCGTAGAGTGTCCGTGTTTCCATTGGCTAACCAGTGGTGTGTCTATGTTTCCATTGGCAGAGGCTCTCGCCTCTCGCCTCACCCCTGCCTCAAGAATCCCTGAATAAACATAACTCCTGGAAAAAGCACTCCATCTCCACTGCAAAAAAAAATCCTTCCCTTCACGCTCATTGTTTGTTACACCATTTTGGGTAATTCAAATTCTTCTTTACTGATTATATTCAGCACATAAGAGCTTTAGAGTGAAAAAGATGTTAGAATAAGTTCACTGGCCCTGAAACTGGGAGCAAAGATCCAAGTGTCTTTCAAATATGAAATCCTCTCTCTGCTCCTTGAAGTGCTACTTTTGTCGAAGTAGAGTACACACTTATTGGCTTAACGTTTTTCAGAGCGTGAATGGATCCTTGTATTTTGTTGGGATGGTATTCAAAGCTTGGCACGGATCCCAAATGAACAACCCCGGTTGTGCTAAGATCAAGGCCCCTTCAAACTCTAACACAGTTCTCCCTTTGTCTCTCAGGCTATCTGTTTGAAAATGACTCCCGTGTGGTTCCAGAGAAGTTCGAAGGTGAGCACGCCGTACCTGCAATCCACCCCTGCGTTCACACACAATTTCAATTGCACGCCGCAATCCACTTGGCGAGGTGTTACCTGGATGACACCATATTTAGGAGAGAAACACTAGCCTTACAGTCACCCACTCCAATCTCTATACCTGACCTGATCATCCTATATCGACGTCAGGAATCCTTGTGTAAGAGGTACATGAGTCTTTGTGTACTCAGAAGCTTAGTTAGTGGGTTTGGTTTCTCTGCACACACACGATGTAGGGCTCCTCTGTCACGGTGAGAACGGAGACGAGCAGTTTCCCATGGTGTTAGCGGTGTTGGTGATTGACGCTAAAAGAGATTGAGTGGAGAGCCCGAGGGTGTCAGCACTGGTTGAACCAGCGAAGTGTGCAAGTTCTCTGAGAGACAACAGCAGTAACTTAGCTGAGCTTCTCGTGTTCCCACACTTGTGTACAACGGATCTAGTTACCAGTAAACAACCAAAGAACCAAACACGAATCAGTGTCCGTTTACCTACGCATTGCTTCAACCCCTATTAGTAATCATTCAGTTTTTATTTCTGTCCTAAGTAATCTGCATCTTGTTCTCTGACCTTCAGTGTTTCTCTCAGTGCCCCAAAATGTTCTTAAAAATGTTTCTGCCTCGATTAAACACACTGCTGCTCAATTTGATAAGCCGTTGTTAATGAGAATTTGATTCAGTTTACGTCAGTATGCAAACATGAAACATCAAGATTAGATTGTACTGGCCCCGCTAGAATTCAGATACTTCCCAGCTGTAGTTCGTCAAAATTTCCTTGTTTGTACACGTAATGTAAGAAGCATTTTAGACCCTAATTTAATGGTTGGATCTCAGTGGTCTGATGCAGATTAATGTGCAGAAAATGTATCAAATATCAAATGAACTTTGGGTAAACTGCAGTGCAACCGAAGCCACAGAGACGTTCAGATTGCATCGTAAGTTGGTCAGATTCTGTAACTCCTGGTTTCGTTTTCAAGACAAAGAAAAGCTTTTAGACGTTACGTTGGTCTCACGGCTGACCTCCGGTGTGTTTCCTCCTCCTTCCAGGTGAGGTGAAGCAAGAAGGGGGTGGCGTTTTTCGTGAGGGCACGCCTTACCAGCGCCGCGGCTCTTTGCAGCTCTGGCAGTTCCTGGTGGCCCTGCTGGACGACCCGGGCAATGCCCACTTCATCGCGTGGACCGGACGCGGCATGGAGTTCAAACTCATTGAACCCGAAGAGGTACGCCTGAACCACATCTTTCATTTTACACCAGAAATGTTAAGAACAAGGAAACTTTGTGTCCACACAGCAGCAGAAGAGACAGTCTTACATAACACCTTTTATGACTTTTTGTACTATATTTTTTTGATTTTTTTTTTCTGACTTTTATACCCAACATTTTTTCTGACTTTTTTCCCCCTGACTTTTTTTTCGACATTTTTTCCAATGAAAAAAAAATCAGAAAAAATGTCGAAAAAAGACGGGAAAAAACTGTTTTTTATTTAATTTAAAGTTTATTTAAAGTAATAAAAAACATTGTTTTTTATTACTTTTTGTACTATATTTTTTCCGATTTTTTTTTCGACTTTTATTTTCGACATTTTTTCAGACGAAAAAAAATTGGAAAAAATGTCGAAAAAAACAGAAAAAAAATGTTGAAAAAAAAAGCCGGAAAAAAAATGTTGAAAAAAAGTCGAGAAAAAAAATCAGAAAAAATATAGTACAAAAGTAATAAAAACATTGTTTTTTTTTACTTTAAAAACATTCATAAAAAACATTTTTTTCCCGACTTTTTTGACATTTTTTCCGTTGGGAAAAAATGTCGAAAATAAACTTTTATTTTCGACATTTTTTCAGACGAAAAAAAATTGGAAAAAATGTCGAAAAAAACAGAAAAAAAATGTTGAAAAAAAAAGCCGGAAAAAAAATGTTGAAAAAAAGTCGAGAAAAAAAATCAGAAAAAATATAGTACAAAAGTAATAAAAACATTGTTTTTTTTTACTTTAAAAACATTCATAAAAAACATTTTTTTCCCGACTTTTTTGACATTTTTTCCGTTGGGAAAAAATGTCGAAAATAAAAGTCGAAAAAAAAATCGGAAAAAATATAGTACAAAAAGTAAAGTAAAGTAAAGTAAAAAGAAAAAAACCAGAAAAAAAACAATGTTTTTTATTACTTTTAGCACTATATTTTTTGACTTTTTTTCAACATTTTTTCAGATTTTTTTTCCCAATTTTTTTTTTCAACATTTTTTCCAATGGAAAAAAAATCTGAAAAAATGTCGGAAAAAGTCGTGAAAAAATGTCGAAAAAAATCTGAAAAAATGTCCAAAAAAAGTCAGAAAAAAATCTGAAAAAATGTCAAAAAGTCGTGAAAAAATGTCCAAAAAAATCTGAAAAAATGTCCAAAAAAAGTCAGAAAAAAATGTCAAAAAAAGTTGGAAAAAATGTTGAAAAAGTCGGGAAAAAAAATGTTTTTTATGACTTTTTTATGAATGTTTTTAAAGTCATAAAAAACAATATTTTTTTAATTACTTTTTGTTGTATATTTTTTTTTCCGATTTTTTTTTTTCAACATTTTTTTCCCCTACTTTTTTTTCAACATTTTCTCCGATGAAAAAAAATTGGAAAAAATGTTGAAAAAAAGTTGGAAAAAAATCGGAAAACATGTCGAAAAAAGTTGTGAAAAATGTCGGAAAAAATGGCCAAAAAGTCAGAAAAAAATCAGAAAAAATGTCAAAAAAAGTCAGAAAAAATGTCGTAAAAGTTGAGAAAAAAAAATGTTTTTTATGACTTTTTTATGAATGTTTTTTAAGTCATAAAAAACAATGTACTATACTTACTTTTTGTACTATATTCTTTCTGATTTTTTTTCTTTTTTTTTCAACATTTTTCCCATTTTTTTTTTTCGACATTTTTTCCGACGAAAAAAAAAATCTGAAAAAATGTCGGAAAAAGTCGTGAAAAATGTGGAAAAAAATCTGAAAAAATGTCCAAAAAAAGTCCGAAAAAAATCTGAAAAAATGTCAAAAAGTCGGAAAAAATGCAGGAAAAAAGTCGGAAAAAATTTGAAAAAAGTCATAAAAACGTTGTACAAAAAGTTGTTAAAAATTATGTTAAACTCACAAAAAAGTATTTTTTCCCAGACGTGAACACGAGAATCATTTTTCCAAATTTTCAAAAAGTTGGGCTCAAAAATCTCTCAAAAACTTTTTCAGATTTTTTTCTTCGACTTTTTTTTTCAAACGTCCAAAGACACAATATTAAACAATAATAAACACATATAGGCTAATAACCCAGCATATAAATAGGTTGATGGCAGGTTTTGTCTCTTGTTCAAGGGGTCCTTGGGCTCAAAAAGGTTGAAGATATTGATTCCATTAGATTTGCGAAAGAGAAAAACACATTTTATTTAGATTTTGAGAGAGGTTGGTACTTTTTGAACTGGATTCAATACAATATGAGCAAATATCTAAAGATCTTTATGCCTGTAGGTCTGATTTTGGTGACTGAACCCAACAAAACCTCTTAGATATCAATGATTTTCTAAAGGCATCTGTAGGTTCTCTGGGACGTAGCCTCTTCTATTACAAATGTAGTAATATTATCTCCTGAAATGTTTGAAATTAAAGAGATACCATTTTAAAAGCTCTATTTTTAGCTGGTGTTACTGTACGGCCTTATCCACAGATAGTGGAGAAGTGTTGATAGGGATCATGACGTTAATATAAATCTGATAAGGACGGCACAGAGGAGTTATTCTCGGAATGAATTTATGTTAGCAGGGTTTTAAGGCGCTACGTAGATTAGAGAGATCACAAGTGAGATTTGGCCACTTTCCTCACAGCTCTATTCTCTGATCCATCTTCCATTAGTCCCCCCATTCATTATTCAACACATGAAACACTGGATTGATAAATGAAGGACAAGCGCTATCGCAGAATCATCCAACACCCCCCCCCCTCTCTCCGCTCCTCTCTCACCTCCTCACATTTCTTTAGTCGAGACATTTCTGCGATGTTTAAGTCTGCAATTTGATTGGACGTATCAGACAGCGTCCATTTAGGTGGGTCCTAATACGGGGCAGGTCTATACTGTGCTGTTTTCCATTATCTTTTTACTGTACATTAAAAATGAATGGGGTAAGAGTTTTACAAGAGCAATTAGGGCTGAGAGCACACTCAGATCAAACAGGGCTGCTGGCTTGATGGCCACTGTGGGATACAACCTGTCTCTTCCTGAGTCATGAATCTCGGCGTCGCCTCCTCCCCCCCCGAAGCTTTCCAGCTTCTTCCACTGTCTCAGATGTTTGTCAACAAGCTGTTGCGAAATAATTAGATTTACTCCCTCCCTTCGCCTGCGTGAGGTTGTTGTGAGACACTAATTTTCTATCAGAGTTAGTGGTCCCTCATCAGCTGAAGGGTTCAATTTTGGGTTGGGGAGTGAGTGTATTTCATTGGGCCGGCCTCTGACAACCAGCCATGACTCCTATTTCACTGCGAACACTGTGGGACTCTGGTTGCATTCAAGTGGTAATGGGTTACATAAAAAGGAAGTGAATCCACATGTGGGGACTCGCCCTGGTCTCGGCATGTTGACGTTGTTGAGTTAAAAGAGCAGAAGAGGCTTTGACTTGCCATCGAGGACCCCTAGTGGCCAACGTGGGGCGCTACAAACAACTGGGTCTAATTATGAATTTTTTGGAATATGAAAAAAAAAAAAAAAAACGCTGACACAAGCGATTCTCCTCTGTTGACGTGTCATTTGAGGAAGGCTATATTCTTAAGCCCTTCAAACGCATGTAAATATCCGGTCACCTTTAAAATTAACCTCCCAAAGCTGAACCGTGCCAGAAGTGTAACGGAGCCATTTCCTTTTTTCCTCTATCTTCTCCTCTGACTCCTCGTTCTCCTCCTCCTCAGGTTGCCAGGCTGTGGGGCATGCAGAAGAACCGTCCAGCCATGAACTACGACAAGCTCAGTCGCTCTCTACGCTATTACTATGAGAAGGGAATCATGCAGAAGGTACAAAAAACACATTTCATGTTGTAACTAGTAGCAGGTTCACTTCTATCAATCTATGGAAACATTTCCAGAAAACAAACCATTTATAAAGGAGTTAATAATAGCCATTCATAAGAACGACTTTTGGGTTGCCAGGTTGTAAATAATCCCTCCGTCTGGAGTTGATCTTCCTCTTACTACGGTACAATACATTTTCACAACAATCCACCAAGACTGCAGTTATTGATACTGTTTATATTATTAAATAAACAGATTTTGGTCCAGATGGTCTGCAGATCTTTTCCAGAAATTAAGTGGTCAACTGTTTCATCGGAGAGATTTTCCACAGCCGAAGAAGTCGTTCTTCTTTATAGAGATCTGTGCATCGTCTCATTGTTTCTTCGGTCTTGTGAAGAGATTATAAAACCAAGTTACAACGTATTAAAGTGGTACCATTAAATGATAAAAGTGGCCTTGTTCTAGTTATCCTGCCATCAATCCACACTGAAGGAAGCTTTAGTGAACATGAGGTTTAAGTGTATTAATTAGTGTAGTATCTGTAAGGCCTCATGCCTCAGTGAACGGAGTGTCTATTCTACCCCCCCTTAGACTTAGGCTAGTTAAGCTACCTGTACGCACCTGTAAGACTCAAAGAGCGCAGCTAAAATGTCTAAACACCTGGGGGGAAAAAAAGTGTTTTTTCATACGTGACTCAAGATCTTCCCTCTCTCTCTGTCGCTCTCTCTGCAGGTGGCAGGTGAGCGCTATGTTTACAAGTTTGTCTGTGAGCCCGAGGCCCTCATCTCCCTGGCCTTCCCCGACAATCAGCGGCCCAGCCTGAAGGCCGAGTTCGAGCGCTACGTCAACGAGGAGGACACGGTGCCCCTGTCCCATCTGGATGAGGGAGTGCCCTACACCGCGGAACAAGCCCCCCAAAACATGGGCCCCCAGCCCTACTCCAAAGGCTACATGTACTAAAGCTAGCCCCCCTCCTCCTTCCTTACCTCTTTTCTTCCCCCTCCACCTTCAGAAATCTTCCTGTTGTACCAACCCATCATCATACACACCCTGAAACTCCCCATGCACCTCTTGCACATGCCCACCCCATCCACTTGTATATAAGGCTATGGTGTTTTTGTTTTAAATTAATCTCATTAGGGATTTTTTTTGTTTTGTTTTTAAGAGCTGCATTCCTCTCACATCTGAGGCCTATTCAATCCATAAACATGACTGTGATTGAAGAGATTGCTTAATAAATACCCATAATAATACCCAAACTGAAGTCCAGACTATTCTTTCCTGTGTTGTTGTTTAACTCGTTGCCTTTCCTGCTCTTTTACGAGTAAATGTGATTCAACAGTTTGTCATTTTAACATTTTTGCTTTCTTGAGAATGAGACGAGAAGATTGACACCTCTCACTCATGTCTGTACCGTAAATACGAAGCCACTGCGAACAGGAGGCTAACTTAGCTTAGCATTAAGACTGGAACGAGCTATTCTGGGCACTTAAACAAGCTCTAACAAGTCAGTGAGCATTAAAGGAGGTAGTAGGTGGATTTTGTAACCTTTGAACGAAGCCGAGCTAGCAGTTTCCAGTCTTTGTGTTAAGCTAGGCTAATCAACCTTCGTATTTACTGTACAGGAAAAAAAGCACATTTCTCAACAACGCACTGTTCATTTACCCGTAACAGCATTGCACCTTACACACACTGAATAAATATTCCATATTTCTATGCAGATAATTAAGAGGCAGCAGCAGATAAAAGTGCATCCAGTGTTTATCTGTAATCATGAAAATTATTTAACTTTTGAACATTTCATAGAAAATACACATATACCATCTGATCATGGTAACAAGATGAAGTAATACTAACGTAAAAAAAAAAGCTTAAATATTGTGAAAGAAGATCAGTTAAGGTTGAAATAACATTTATCTGGTCCACAGTTAAATGAGTTCAGTGTCTTCAGTCAGTCTGACCTTTTGTCCACCTGGTTTGAGGTATGAGGCACAGGAGATCTTCATCAGCGTCGTCTGAAGGCGCGGGAGATTCTCCAAGCGTTGGGCTCCTCGTAACGGTTGTAGAGCGGCTCCAGTTTCTGCTGCTTCTTCTGCCGGCTGAGGCGCGTCGGGTCGGCGACTCGGTAGAACGCCGGCGCAAACTCCACGAGCCAGCGAGGGTCGATGGTGGTCACCTCCCGCATGTACTCCTTGGTGGTCAGCACCAACTCGTGATACACGAGCCTGCAAGAGGGCAAAGTAGGGTTAATAATGATTAGGGCTGATTTGATTAACAGTTAATCACTAATAGTGCTAATTAATCTTAATCTGCACCTGAATATCTATGTTTTGAAATGTTGGCCGCCATCTCGAGCTTCAGGAAACCCTAATCGGCATGCTTCCATTTTTCTTTCAAACTTATAATAATTAATTGCAGCCCTAGTCACAAATTGTTCTTCTAGATACTAATTAATCATTTAAACAAAAGAAATGTCAGAGAAGAGTGATATAAACCAGAGAGCTGTCATCAGACAGTTTTACTTGATAAATGTTCTGTCAGTCAACTTAGAAACTAATTGAATCCATACAACTCTTTCCACATGAAGACGCAGCAGTAACAGCTCTGATCATGTAATGTTTATGGGATCGGACTTACCACTCTGGCTGTCGGTTGAACAGAGTGCTGGAGGGGTGGAGGTACACCACCTGCTGGTCGATCAGGGTACGGTACCCGTCATGTGGGTGCTTCCTGGCAGCGTTCCTGAAGAAACCGCTGCAGATCGCTTTCTGGACCCGCATCGCAGCCGCTCCGCAAGACACCACGTCCAGCTTGTGTCTGAGGAAGAGTTCACGTGGTTTAAACTGGTTTATCTGTTTTTAAATTCACAACACATCCTGTAACAATTATGTCTGATTGAGGTTAAATACTCTGCGACTCTTCTTCTACGTGTCTGGCATGCATTTAGATATTTGTATATATTAATTACCATGGTTATGTATACAGCAATTTCTTCATTAATTAAACAAGCCGTTGATTTTCATACCTGTCCATGATGCTCAGCATCTGTTTGCGGATGTCCTGAGCTCTCTTCAAGGAGCGGGCTTGGATGAAGTTCTCGAAACACCACGGGTTGGAGAACTTGTTGTTCTTCCAGGAGTTGTAGACGGCCAGCAGCGTGAGGTGGTCTCCCTCAAGCTGGAAGAATTTCGTCTTCTTCTGGTCAGCGAGGGCCTGCTTGTCCTGAAAACGAGGAAATGTTTTAATTATTAACAGTTTGTTAGTCTCACTGAAGGCTGAAGAAGACCTAACCTGGTCAGAACGACACAAACCTTTGGTCTGTAAAAGATATTCTGCACCGACAGCATGGACACGATGGTGAGCATCTCTTCACTGCAGCCCAGGTGGACGGACATGATCAGCATCTTACACAGCATGGGCTCCAGAGGAAACTCAGCCATCTGAACCACAGAGACACGTGTGAGGCCGCTGTAAAGTCTAAACCACTTCATCATCAAGATAAAAAAATGTCTCCTCACCCTTCGTCCCAGCCGTGTGAGCAAGCCTTCATCGTCCAGAGCTCCCAGCGTGTAGAGCTGCTCCATGGCTGTGATCAGAGTCTCCATGGGAGGAGCATCCATGAAGTCGAACGCCAGGAGGTCGTTGATGCCCATCGCCTGGAAGAAAGGAACACAGCAGCCATGAGTGATGTTCAGTACCACCATCATGACATACATTAAAATACTGTAGTGCAGGCCGACCCTATTCAGCTATTTTTACCTCTACTTTCCACCTTGTCATCACGTTCTCGCTCGTGACTATCAGTGGAAGAATGTGTGGACTATCTGCAGGCTGAAATGCTCATTTTAAATCACATTCCAGCTCTCAGTTTGTTTTCATTCAAAATGTTGCAGTATTTTGATGGATTTGAGAGAAGACAGTGGATCATAGTGTAATAATGAAAAGAGATTCGTCCTGATTGGATCCAACATTTTTCTCTTGTTGTGAACGAGCTGAAGTTGTCGAACTCTGGGACCAGAGACATCATTACAACAGCCCACCCTGCCTGAGAGTGTCTACATCTCGTCTGGACATGAGATCTCTAATTATTGTTGATGTAGTTATTGTGTTTACGTAGCTGCTTCAGATCTGAATTAAAACACCAAGATTTCTAAGTCGAGTCTTTAAAGCTCTGGAATCAAGCTGAGCAATAACTTCCATTCTTTCCTTCTTTTTGCCAAATACAACAACTCCCATCTTGTCTTTATTTAATTGAAGGAAACTGAATTGCAGCCAGCTGTTTCCTCGCTGGAAGCATTGACAGAGCGAGTCTCTGGGGCCGCAGTCATTTTGTGAAAGAGCGTAAATCTGAGTGTTGTCTGTGTAGCTGCGATAAACATCGTTACTGTCATATATGATTTGCGTGTACAGATTGAATAATAGCGGCCCAAAGATCGAACCCTGGGGGACTCCGCATTTCACGATGAGCCGCACAGATGTCTACATCATTGGCAACAACGCGGGCCTGTCTTCGAGATAAAGTCTGAACCAGTTCAGGGCTGTGGCAGATATTCCCACCAGCCTTATTTGTTTTTTGAATTTCAAACACGCAGCCTCTCTTTAAAGACGTCGTAGCGAGTCTGAATCTTTTCTCCATTCGCGCTCGGCCTGTGACAGCTGGGGCGTTTCTCCACGCTGCCAGAGATGGTCGAAGTGATCAAAGAGCGAATCAACTGTCTGACGTTGAGCTAATTTACATGGACGCCGCTCCCATGAAAACACAAATCGTGTGCTCTCTGATTTGAGTATCAGGACAAACTGACGAATCAAAGAAAGCACAGAGATCATCCCTGACGACGGTGCCAGAAAAAAATCAACATCCTTAAGCAGGAGAATGATTAGATGGAAACATGTGTCAGTACTTTACCTTCAGAGACAGCACAGTGCTGGCCAAGTTGGTTCTCTGGATCTCAGGCACGTTGGTGGTCAGCATCTCGTCTCTGTAGGCTCTCTCTGTGTACAGTCTGTAACACTTCCCTGGACCGGTTCTGCCGGCTCGTCCTGACCTCTGCTTGGCCTGAGCCTGAAAACAGACCAGTGGATGACTTTTCAGTTTTTCCGACAGACAGTGAGGTTAACAAGAAGGTGAATGTGTTAAAATGACCTGTGATATGGGCGTCACCACCAGCTGGTCGATTCCCGTCTTGGAATTGTACACAATCTGTTTGACAAAGCCCGGATCCACCACGTAGTAGATACCATCGATAGTCAGAGACGTCTCTGCGATGTTTGTGGCGATGATGACCTGAACGGAAAAAAGAGTGAATCAGAATTAATCTTTAAAGTTTTGTTGATTTAGTCTGTGCTGAAAAATACAAAGAAAGACGTCTTATCACCTTTCTGCTGCCTGGAGGTGCAGGGTCAAAGATCCTGGTCTGCATCTCACTGGGCAGGGCAGAATAAACCGGGAGGATGATGAGTTCAGGAACATCAGGACCGAGCGACTTCATCCTCTCGTACAGGATCTCACAGGCGGTGTCGATCTCTTCCTGTCCAGTCAGAAACACCAGGATGTCGCCTGGACAACAAAACAGGGAGAACATGAATCTTTTTTAAACTTTACTTAAATTTAAGACGGTTTAAGGAAACACTACCGTACCTGGCGGCTCAGTCAGATGGATCTGCATAACGGTGATGAGACTGGCGTCCAGGTAGTCCGTCTCAGGTTCTTTGGTGTAGAGAACCTCCACCGGGAAGGTTCTTCCTGGGATGGTGAAGATGGGAGCTTCAAAGAAATACTGGGAGAATTTGACAGCGTCCAGCGTGGCGGAGGACACGATCAGCTTCATATCTTTGCGTTTCTGTATCGTCTGAAAGAGACAGAGGCGAGTGTTTAACGTGAAACTGCATTTTTAGTTTTGGTTTTAAAAATCCGGTGTGCAGAATGTGAAATACCTTCTTGAGAAGGCCAAACAGCACATCGGTGTGGATTGTTCTCTCGTGGGCCTCGTCGAGCATAATGAGGGAATACAGACTCATGTCTGAGTCTATAAGACACTCCCTTTGCAGCATGCCGTGGGTCATGTACTTGATTACTGTCTCTGTACTAGTGCAGTCCTCAAAACGGATGGTGTAGCCCACCTGAAGATAAAATAATACAGGCAAGCTGAAGGACATCTTCAACTCATAAAATGGATACAAGAGAGGAAAGACTGGTCACTCACCTCTTGGCCTAGACGGCAGCCGTACTCCTCAGAGACTCTCTTGGCCACAGACATGGCGGCCACACGTCGGGGCTGCGTGCAGCCGATCTTCCCCCTGGCGGTGTAGCCTGCCTCCGCCAGGTACTGAGTGATCTGCGTGGTCTTACCGGACCCCGTCTCTCCAACTACAATCAAGATCTGGTTATCGTGGACAGCCTGTCGAGAGAAGGAACGAACATATTAAAATGTGTTAATAAAGACTGAAGACCCGGTAATGTGCTCAAAGTGATCTCACGGCTGCTCACACCTGAACGAGCTGCTCCTTCAGCTTGAAAATAGGCAGACTCTCTCTCTGCTGCAGGATGGACAGTTCTGTCTTCTTGCCGTACGACACCTGGTTCCCTCCGAAGGCGTACCGCTTCCACTCTGGAAGATCAATAGGCATGGCACCGATGCCTCGCATGTTGGCGGCAATCTGCCTTCCTTGATCTGGAACAGGAGAGGAACAGAGCATGTGAAGTTCTGTCAAGATCCACCACAGCCTCCTGTAATCTATTTTATTTAATCAAGACGAACTGCAGTGATCCCAAAAAGTGTTTTTTGTATTAAACTGAGTCAGAGGTAGTAACGAGGGCTGAACTTCTGACACCGCCCCAGGCGACAGAAGTCACAGTGTAAACTCATCGGGAAGCTAGATAATCATCTCCTGCCATGATAACAGTGTGACGCCTGGCACAAGACAGACGGTTACATTTCTACATCTTAAATCTCCGACTTCAAGAAATCACACTGTCAGGGTCCTTACAATCAGGCATCGGGTCTATCCAGTGCTTGTTGAGGCCGGTCGGGATGGAGTCCATCTCTGCCGCACGAGCTGCCTGCTTCAGCTCCCTCCTCTCTTTAGAAAGAGCGCTCTGCATCATGGCTGCCTGGGAGAGTGAGCCATCTGGATTCTGAAGACGGAGGAAGCAACAGGACGTTTTGTCAAACTGTGCAAGTATCTAATGAACTTCATTTTAAATAGATTTAGAATAAATAATACACAGTATGACTGATACAAAGCAACCAAACCGACCTTTACTATTTTGACTGGGCTCAGGTTCATGCTCCATTTAGTCTGTCCCCTCAGGAACGGTGCTTCCTCTTCGACCAGATCGATCTCCACGTCTTCATCTGTGGAGGGAATATTTACAGCAGAGACGTGATCAAGCAGCAGAACTTTTATTTTACAAAAACCTTTAAAATAAAAAGTGTTTTACCTTCATCGTCGTCTATTTTGGGAAGGATTCCCGTCTCCTTGTCAAACTCTGGAAACTCTTCTTTAGGAAGTACGTTTGCTGCAATCATCTGAACATGAGAAAAACATTTTTTAACACAAACCGCTGAGCGCTTAAAGTTTTACATCTTTGTGTGAATGTGTTTCATAAATACTTGTTTAATCTCCCATTTTTCCAGGTCTGTGATTTTGGCGAGCCGCTTGCGTTCTGCCGGGTTTTCCGCCAACTCCATCATGCTCGCCTCGATGGGGCGGTCGGGGTTCCTCATGGCTTCGTCTCCACCTCCAGTGTCCAGGTTTCGCTTCCGGTTGGGGTTCAGGTCCTCCCCTGTCTCCTGGTCGACGTCCTACACGTAACATTTGAGAAAGCATCGTTTTAACAAATGTTAAACAAACTGATGTCATGTTTTTTTCTTCTTCCAACATTTCAGGCCTGACTCACCTTCATGCTGAGGCTGGCTCTGGTTCCAGTGAAGGTCAGCACCTTGACCTTCACCTTTTGGCTTTTGGTGACCACGTCGGACACGTTAGCTATACGTCCTTCTTTGCGCAGCTCTGAGATGTGCACCAGGCCCTCCCAGCGCTTCCTGCAGAGGATGACAGTTACACATGTCGGGTTGAGGATTGAGAACGTTACAGGCAGATCTGACCGCAACGTTAAACGTCATCTAACCGACCTGAGGCCCTCCAGCTGCACAAAACAGCCAAACTGCATGATGCTGCTGACTTTGCCATCGTAGATGTCGCCCACGACAGGCTGCTCAGGCGGAGGCCGGTCTACAAATTTATCACGGCAGGCGTCGTTGTCTCTGCGAGGGCTCGGCGGACGGTCGCTCCAGCGAGACGGTCGCTTCCTTTGGCGCTTCGGGTTCGTTTCCCCGTCGCGATCTTTCGATCTGGAGCGAGAGCGACTTCGTTTACATCCAATTCCTCCGTCTGTGTCTCGACCTCGGGGCAAATTCCTGTCAGACCTGAGCAGCAAAGGAGAAGTTTTTACTCCAGATATCTGAGTGTGTGGCAGTTTTAAAGAAGTAAATGAATTTTCCAAATTACCCGTGTTCTGCGCTCGTTCCACAGAAGTTTGGCATGAGCATCTCCAGCTCCTTCATGGCTGCCGCAGCAACCTGCTCATCTTCTTTATCTGTGTGTCGTGGTGGAATCTGATGACAGACGTAATAAATAAGATTACAAACTGCAGCTGTTCGTGTTGATTTATTTTACTTTATGAGAAGACACAAAGGTCTTACCGTCCACTCCGGAGCGTCTGGTTTACATAAAGCTGGATATTTCTCCTTCAGCTTGTCCTTCTCACTCTTTGGAGCCTCTGGAGGAGCTGTCAGACACAGAGGAGGTTACATAACACGAGTATTACATTTACAATTACATTTAATCATTTAGCTGTCGCCTTTATCCAAAAGTGACTTTCAGAGAAGGGAACAATGAAGGTACAGTGCGATAAGAAAGTGTTATAAGTGCTGTGACAGCTGTAGAGGGATTAGAGGTCAGTGTTGTAGAGGAGGTCCTCTCTGAAGAGCTGGAGGTCTTCAGGAGGTTTGTGAAGGTAGAGAGGGACGCCCCTGATCTGGTAGGACGTTCCACCAACGGGTGGCAGAGCCAGGCGTCGCTCACTGGAGGAGATAACATATGTCCGTATGAGGATGTTCAAGAACCGGAGACTACTTTATAGTCAGCGTTAGAGATCTGAGTTTAACGTGGGCTGCTACAGGTAGACAGAGGAGCTTGATGAGCAGCGGGGTGACATGGTTGAAGGAGGCCCGTCAGGACGGCGGACAGTAATCTGGTCTTGAGATGATCACAGCTTGTTTCTCACCACCCTACATGAACACATTAAAGGTCTCTGTACCTTTGCTCGTAGACGGCGCAGGTCGCATGGTCTGGATGAGTCTGAGCAGATTACCAACCAGAGTGTCCTGAAGAGAGAGACACATGTTCAGAGAGACAGACAGACAGACAGACAGACAGACAGGACAGGTGTGACAGATAGACAGGACAGGTGTGACAGACAGACAGACAGACAGACAGGACAGGTGTGACAGACAGACAGGACAGGTGTGACAGACAGGACAGACAGACAGACGTGACAGACAGACAGGACAGGTGTGACAGACAGGACAGGACAGGTGTGACAGACAGACAGACAGGACAGGTGTGACAGACAGACAGGACAGGTGTGACAGACAGGACAGGACAGGTGTGACAGACAGGACAGACAGACAGACAGGACAGGTGTGACAGACAGACAGGACAGGTGTGACAGACAGTCAGGACAGGTGTGACAGTTTGACTCACTGTGAAGTCTGCTCCATTCTCTCTCAGCACTGACTTAAACTCTTCAAATGTTGGGTGTGTTTCTGCCAAACTGATGATGAACTCAGCTGTGACACAACAAACACAGGTCAACACCACCAGGCCTGTTTCTCATCAAACTGAGCATGCGCACAGACGTAACGTAACGTTACCTAAGTCCTTCTCGCAGATGCCCAGGTGGTTGTCCAGCTCCGTGCACACTTTGGACACCAGAGATAAATACTCCAGACGTCTGAGCTCGTCTGAGGCAGCCATGTTTGTTACTGTTTACTCAGAGTGACGCAGGAAGTGCTTCCTTTAGTTTGAGCTCGTTTCTGTGCTGCTGCCCCCTGCAGGCCAACAGGCGCATCACGGCACTACACATGGAGACCTTCAAGAGCAGTGTTGAGGTTTTTCTACTGATACTAGTGTTTTCTATTAAATCCTACAACTCTACTGCATTTCACAGTAGTTTTTACTTCGTTAATTTAGCAGCTGCAGTAACTAAATACTTTGCAAATTAAGAGTTTTACATTCAAAGACTTAAATACTCTGTGTATAGACAGATCAATCAACTCATTTTAAGTACTTTATATCATGTTTAATCTACAGCAATGCATCATATGTTGTTTCAGTTTAGTGGCATTGCATTTTTTAATAAGTAATAAAAAATCTCTCCACCCCTACAGGAACACTACATCCTAATTCACCAGTTTTAGGATGTAGTGTTCCTGTAGGGGTGGAGGATGGGTGTGAAAAACAGGCAGTAACTGAAGCTGTCGGATAAATGTAGTGGAGTATTTAGCTTCAAGATGTCGTGGAGTAGAAGTACAAGTTGTATAAAATAGGAATACTTGAGTAAAGTACTTCAAATGTGTTAAAGTAACGGGGCGTGTAGCAGTATGAACAATCAAATATAGTTTTTGATACTTGGTGTGAAGTTATAGGGTCATATATGTTCAAATCTATGCAGTTAGAAAGTCTCTTACTTACATAAAAGTAGCAAAAGAACAGAATATTTTGGCATTTTTGGATTCGATTTTACAGTTTGTCAACAAAAGTCAATTTTTACTCGATGTATTAAACTTGAATTTTAATAATATGTCAAGACAAGTTGCTATATTTGACTGATGTGATCAGTGATGGAGCGTTAATACTAATACTACATCCACAGAGAATACCACGTTTAAAAGGTATCAATTCAAAGTTCAAGAAAATCACTCAGACTTAAGAAAATGTAGCATTTAATGAGGACACATTAGCAAAGCAACAGTCTCAGATACACGAGTGAGTGAAGGTCACAGTTATAGTACAAAAACATTTCTGCTCGTTCCATCAGTACAGTCTGTATCAGTTTTTACAGTCAAAGAAATGGTCCACTGTTCAGCACAGTCTCCTCACAGAAGATTGTTTCAAACAGATGTGGAAGATTTTTTTGTTCCTGTTAGTGCTATGAAAAATAAACGGCTCCTCGATTTCTAAAATGACGACACGAATATTCCCACCAACAAATGTACAAATTTAAAAAGGAGTGAACACAGCCTGAATGATGAGAACGTCTCATCACGTGTCCGGTACAGGATGAAGAGTCTGACTCATCATCATCACTGTTAAAACATTTTCGTGTCGTATCCGTGACGTCACGCACGTCAACGGCGCCTGAAGGCGCGAGAGATTCTCCAGGCGTTGGGCTCCTCGTAGCGGTTGTACAGAGGCTCGAGGCGCTGCTGTTTCTTCTGCTTGCTGAGGCGCGTGGGATCCGACACTTTGAAGAAGGCGGGGGAAAACTCCACCAGCCAGCGAGGGTCGATGGTGGTCACCTCCCGCATGTACTCTTTGGTGGTCAGCACCAGCTCGTGGTAAACAACCCTGAGGATGAAGAGAGGCAGACGTCACACGGTTTGAAAATTAAACAATATCAAAGAGATTTCTTATTAAAATGTTGAACTGCTGTCGCACCACTCAGGCTGGCGGTTGAACAGAGCGCTGGAGGGGTGGATGTACACGACTTGCTGGTCTATAAGCGTGCGGTAACCCTCCTGTGGATCCTTCTTGGCTGCATTCCTGAAGAAGCCACTGCAGATGGCTTTCTGGACCCGCACGGTGGCTTTACCACAAGATACCACGTCCAGTTTATGTCTGCAGAGAGGAGAGCGTGTTGTCATGTTATTTCAGATTCAGCTGCTAGCAAGTGATTGTGGCTGTGCTGTGTCATCTTCAGACTATCACACCTGTCCATGATTCCCAGCATCTGTTTGCGGATGTCCTGGGCTCTGCGCAGGGAGCGGGCCTGGATGAAGTTCTCGTAACACCACGGGTTGGAGAACTTGTTGTTCTTCCAGGAGTTGTAGACGGCCAGCAGGGTCAGGTGATCGCCTTCAGGTTGGTGAAACTTTGCCTTCTTCTGGTCAGCGAGGGCCTGCTTGTCCTGTAACACAAAGGGAAATAAACAAGGAGAAAAGAACAATTAAAGCACTGTGTGATGATTATAAAACAAAAACAGGAGATGATCAGAAGCTTCTTATTAAATGATATTGAATGTAAAGTTAAGCGGTTGCATACTTTAGGCCTGTAGAAGACGTTCTGCACCGACAGCATGGACACGATGGTGAGCATCTCTTCACTGCAGCCCAGGTGGACGGACATGATCAGCATCTTACACAGCATGGGCTCCAGAGGAAACTCAGCCATCTGCGAGAGAGAGAGGAGACAGTAAAGATCACTGAAGGAGTGTGGACAGCAAAACAGAAAACACAGAGCAACCACGCGCTGACACGATTAGTTTGATCAAAGTACGGAGAAGTGTCTCCTCACCCTTCGTCCCAGCCGTGTGAGCAAGCCTTCATCGTCCAGAGCTCCCAGCGTGTAGAGCTGCTCCATGGCTGTGATCAGAGTCTCCATGGGAGGAGCGTCCATGAAGTCGAACGACAGGAGGTCGTTGATGCCCATCGCCTGGTGGAAGAAACAGAAACACGAGAAAGATGATATGAGTGGATTACGTTACCTTAACCTGACTGAACTGATGAAATAAGTAACTATTCTGTGGTTTGCAGAGCAGCTGTTTACCTTCAGAGACAGCACAGTGCTGGCCAAGTTGGTTCTCTGGATCTCAGGCACGTTGGTGGTCAGCATCTCGTCTCTGTAGGCTCTCTCTGTGTACAGTCTGTAACACTTCCCTGGACCGGTTCTGCCGGCTCGTCCTGCCCTCTGCTTGGCCTGAGCCTGAAAACAGACAATTAAAAACAATTCAGTGAGCTGGCCAATTATTTCACTCCAGGAAACATCTGATCTTCTCCTCCTGCAGTATCATAACGTACCTGTGAGATTGGAGTGACCACCAGCTGGTCGATGCCCGTCTTAGAGTTGTACACTTTCTGTTTGACGAAGCCAGGATCGACCACGTAGTAGATACCATCGATGGTCAGAGACGTCTCTGCGATGTTTGTGGCGATGACGACCTAAAAGGAAACATAGAATGTAAATGGACGCAGCGACCTACAGTGGAAATGTAGTACATGGGAGACCAGAAAGGTGTTATGTAAGTGTTATGCCATGTGTTGGAAACATTGCTGTAAAGTGTAGACACCTTTCTGCTGCCTGGAGGTGCAGGGTCAAAGATCCTGGTCTGCATCTCACTGGGCAGGGCAGAATAAACCGGGAGGATGATGAGTTCAGGAACATCAGGACCGAGCGACTTCATCCTCTCGTACAGGATCTCACAGGCGGTGTCGATCTCTTCCTGTCCAGTCAGAAACACCAGGATGTCGCCTGGACAGAGACGAGGTCTGATTAGATTTGACTTTGAGGTCTGTCGGTGAGAAGAACAACTCTGTGGTTTTTAAATCATACCCGGAGGCTCTGTCAAATGAATCTGCATGACTGTGATGAGGCTGGCGTCCAGGTAGTCCGTCTCAGGTTCTTTGGTGTAGAGAACCTCGACTGGATAAGTTCTTCCTGGGATGGTGAAGATGGGCGCTTCGTAGAAATACTGAGAGAACTTCACGGCGTCCAGAGTGGCTGACGTTACGATGAGCTTCATGTCTGTGCGTTTCTGCACCGTCTGAAATGAACCAAGGAACACTCAGCTTCTTGTCACAGGTAACTTCTTCCCCTCTGAATATAACGGCCTCCGCTCATGTTGCTTACCTTCTTGAGCAAACCAAACAGAACGTCAGTGTGGATCGTCCTCTCGTGAGCTTCGTCCAACATGATAATGGCGTACTGACCCAGCTCAGAGTCGATCAGACACTCTCTCAGCAGCATACCGTCTGTCATGTACTTGATCACCGTCTCAGGGCTGGTGCAGTCCTCAAATCGGATGGTGTAACCCACCTGGAACAAAAACATTTATATCATCTCTGTGGAGATTACAAAATATCAAAGCTGTGGTCTGAACACGGTAAAGACTGGTCACTCACCTCTTGTCCCAGACAGCAACCGTACTCCTCAGAGACTCTCTTGGCCACTGACATCGCGGCCACACGACGGGGCTGCGTGCAGCCGATCTTCCCCCTGGTGGTGTAACCCGCCTCAGCCAGGTACTGAGTGATCTGCGTGGTCTTACCGGACCCCGTCTCTCCAATCACAATCAGGATCTGGTTGTCGTGAACGGCCTGTGACGGATTAAGACAGAAACGTTACGGGCGATGAACCTTTCTGTTGGTGCTACCTGATGCAATACTCCGTCAGCAGCACAGAGAAGCAAATGAAATCATTTACATTCAGCAGCTGTTTCCATTCAGTCCTCTACTTAAGCACGAACATCTGCCCGGGATAATCACATTTTCTATAAAACCTAATCAGAACCAATTAGAAATTCCTGCATGAACGGGAAAGTCTCCCTTTGGGTGTAGTTTTTCCAAACTGTGACGGACCTGGATGAGCTGCTCCTTCAGCTTGTAGATTGGCAGACTCTCCCTCTGCTCCAGGATGGAGAGCTGGGTCTTCTTTCCATAAGAGGCCTTGTTGCCTCCAAAAGCATGCTTCTTCCACTCTGGGATGTCATTGGGCATCATGCCAATGCCTCTCATGTTGGCTGCAATCTGCCTACCATCAGCTGTAAAAGAGGAGCACAAGTGTACTTAGTAATGATGAAAAAACCCATAAACACTCTGGCTTTTATAACACTCTGTACAGAAGCCCTACATGGTCACAGACTCAAAGATTTCATCCGTTTTCCTGCGAAAACCTGACGATCACGTTATTCATGTCACTATCTTGATAAAATAAAGTTTTGTGGCTGACATGACGGCCTTTCAGTTGCTGTAGCAGACCCAGTTTTAAAGCTAGTTAAGTGAACTAGTAAAGATACAGGTGAAACATGTCACCTCGTCAGAAATGTGTCTAAATAACGATCTAAAGTTAGTTTACGGTTGACCTGCTATCTCTCCCTAAAACCTCCTGCCTGTTTACTATACGAAGAGGTTAAATCATCCATCCAAATCTGGACGCGTCTAAGTCTTTTTTAATAACGACATAAATAACTCCTGATCTGCATAAAATTAAACTTCATGTTGCAGGAAAACGTCCGCACGGCTCACATCTATACCACCACCGCCACATCTGCATGTTACAGCAGGCTACAACGCCAAACCGCTGGAAACTGTCTGGACCACCTGAGGCCGTGGAGGGCATACAAACACACTGAACCATGGCAAGACTTTTCCATCCGGCCAGATACGAGGCTGCAGGAAGCCAGATTATCATCTCCAGCACTGGCATGCCTGAGGGGCGCTGTCTGCCATCATGGAACAAGTCTGACTCAGACTGGTCTGTGGTTTTGATAAAAAAGGGGGCAAACACACAGACCACACTCCAGAACGAGCTCTGATAATCAACACTGAAGCGCCAAAAGGAAAAATAAAGATCAAATATACATTCTCCTACGATCTGAACGCAGGTTACGTTGATCAATATGCTGATTTCCAGCTGGCAGATGTTTTTATGGCTGCGTGCCGATTGGATGAACCTTCAGCTTCGACATCTGTGACTCAGAAATCCATTAGACGTGCACATTAAGTCATTTCTAACCGTCTGGCAGCGGGTCGACCCAGTGTTTGTTCAGCCCCATGGGGATGGAGTCCATCTCTGCCTCTCGTGCAGCCTGCTTCAGCTCTCGTCTCTCCTTAGCCAGAGCGCTCTGCATCATGGCCGCCTGGGACAGAGAGCCATCTGGATTCTGTGGATGGAGGAGACGCGACAAAGTGTCACTGAAGTGAACGTTTTATTAAACTGTGGATGCCAAGTTTATTTCCAGTCACTGACAAAGTGTTTAAACAAACCATTTGACCCAGATGAGAATAAATGATTGATAGACACTAAACTGAGTCTAAATGTAACTTTTCTTTAAGTAGTCTGTGTATTTAGTAAGATGTGAAGTTGAGACATGTACTGCACCTTGACAATCTTCACAGGGCTCATGTCCATGCTCTGTTTGGTGTGTCCCCTCAGGAACGGAGGCTCCTCTTCAACCAGCTCGATCTCCAAGTCTTCATCTGATGGACAGTAAAAGATCATTTAGCAAGCGGTCCACTCCGAGTCAGAGTTCATCAGAAAATCTGAGAGTCTGCACAGAACGCTGCACCAAACAAACTACAGCTGAGGCTGATGGGAAAGTTGTTAGTTAGTTTGTTGGTAGAAAATATTTGTTTACCCTCTTCATCGTCAACTTTTGGAAGGATTCCCGTCTCATCGTCGAAATCAGGGAACTCTTCTTTGGACAAGACGTTGGCAGCGATCATCTGAGGGCACAGAGATGTTAAAATGAGCCTTCAAATTAATGTTTTCCTCAAAGACTTGAGCTGCTTCTGTGTGCAGACATATATACTGTACCTGTTTGATCTCCCACTTCTCTGGGTCTGAAATCTTGGTGAGCCTCTTGCGCTCCAGGGTGTCGTCCTGCTCGAGCTCCGGGGCGTGGCCCAGGTTCAGGTTGCTCGGCCGGTCGGGGTTCCTCATGGAGATCTCCTCCCCTCCGTCCGGGCCTACGTTTCTCCTCCTGTTGGGATTCAGGTCTTCTCCCGTCTCCTGGTCCACATCCTGGCAAAGAAAGGAGGAAAGAATTAGGCAATTTACATGCTGACAACTCTCGTCTACCCCGAGAGGAGATCCCATGATGATAAAACAGATTTCCAAATATCTCTCAGGGGAATTCAGAGTGGCTTAATAATCACTAATTCAATTAAGTTGATGACTCAGTGTCTCAAACCATCATCAGCTGATGTTATTATCAGATTCAATTAAACACACACATTATTTTAAATAATGAAGCATCAACGCTGCTATCAAACTCGATTTTCCAGCCTGGATCTCGGCACACAGAAATTTCACTCCGATTTATTCCAGCCTATCAGGTTGTTGTTTGTTCTTCTTACCTTCATACTGAGGCTGGTCTTGGAGCCGGTGAACGAGAGCACCTTGACTTTGACTCTTTGGCCTTTGCTGACAACATCAGCCACGTTGGCCACGCGGCCCTCTCGACGCAGCTCGGAAATGTGGACCAAACCCTCCCATCGTTTCCTGCACACAGAACAACGTGGTTGACTTAACTAACCAAGAACGTTTCATTGGTAAGCAGCACACTGAGCTGCCGTCCTGAAGTTAGCTCGATGTTTTTCACTGACCTTAATCCCTCCAGCTGGACAAAGCATCCAAACTGCATGATACTGGTGACTTTGCCGTTGTAGATGTCGCCAACAGACGGCTCCTCCGGTGGAGGACGGTCCACGTGTTTGTCTTTCCAGCGGTCAGAGTCTCTGTCTTGGTCTTTCCTGGGGCTAGGCGAACGCTCACTCCAGCGGGAAGATTTCTCTCTTCTCTTGCCACGATCTCTGTCTCTGTCTCTGTGGCGGTCGCGGTCTCTGGAGCGAGATCTGGACCTGGAGCGCGAACGAGAGCGATGCCGCCTCTTCCTGTCCCGATCTCTGTCTCTGTCCCTGTCTCGGTCTCTGTGTCTGTCTTTTTCTCTGCTTCTGCTGCGACTTCGGCTGTGGCGTCTCTTCTCTGACCTGTGAGACAGTAAACATCAAAAACCATCACTCACATGGAATCAAAACAGCTGAACAGTTTGCTAGTTGTGCTACTTTTGTGTCCTCTGCTAAACAAAGATCACGTACGTGTGAACCTTCTGTCAGACAGGTGAATAAAAGCGTGACCGTGTCTCACCTGCTCTTGCTGCTTTTGGAGTCTGAGCCGCTGACACTGGGCATGAACATCTCCAGCTCTTTCATGGCGTCGGCTGCTACTTTCACATCGTCTTCATCCAGCAGTTTCTGAGAGTCAGACAAAATACATTTGAAGCACAGAAACATTCAACTTTTTCATTTTCCCATCAAACTCATTCTAGTTTATTAGATACTAGTATACAGAACATTATTTGTCTTCATGCATTTAAGGGACAGTGCAAAGTGAGATGAGCGTCCCACCTGACTGTTGAGCCCATCATTGATTTTGGGCGGGTGTGACATATTTTCCCCTCTCTAGGTTTAGTTCTGAGCTGTGTGTTACTACAGTCCACATGTAAAGATGTTGTTACACGTTATAGTTGGCGTTATGACTCACACCACAGACGTACCTTCGGTGCTGGATCGTTCGGTCTGCACAGGGCAGGAAAAAGCTCCTTCAGCCTCTCCTTCTCTGACTTTGGCTTGACCAAAACCTCCGAGGCTGAAAACGGACAGTTGCTCGTTAATTAAATGTATTTTTGGTGATTCAAACGGGTGAAATGTGACTGAAGAAACTCCATGTGGCATTATATAAGAGAGCTACACATAAATAATCGAAACATGCAGCGTCATCTCAAGGTAACAGATGATTTTTGGCTCTGAACTGAGGTCAACCTCAGCAGCGCCCAAACTACAGATGAACTAACACTAACCGAACACAATGTTCCTTTAGTGAGGTGATGACTTCATTTGATGTCTGTTTAACTACATTAACGTTTACCTTTGCTCGTGGAGGCCTTGGATGGAGGTCGCATAGTCTGGATGAGCCTGAGCAAGTTACCGATGAGAGAATCCTGAAATGAACACAAACAAAACACACCAAACAGATCAGCTGTGAAGTAAAGGTGTTCACTCACGTTACTTCATAACAGCTGATGTAGCATTTAGCTTTGGACTTACTGTGAATTCGGCTCCATTCTGTAGCAGGAGAGCTTTGAATCCGTCGAAGGTCGGCTGTTTCTCAGCGAGGTCGATGACAAACTCAGCTGTGAGACATTAACACAACAAAACAAACAGGCAGAGATGAAAACACCGAAGTTAGCCGACTAATGTGGATCGAAACCAGCTCGAACATCGACAATAAGTTCCGGAACCTTTTAAAATCTTTATAAAATAACACAAATATTAACTAAACTGACTAAAAGTTGTTTGATGACAACAGTCTGGAGAGGAAGAGTTGGAACACATGCTAGTTAGCATGAGCTAGCCAGTTAGCTTTTGTTTTTCTCGTCTAGCGCGGGAACAAAAACGACTCACCTAAATCTTTGTCACTTATTCCGAGATGGTTGTCGAGCTCCGTGCAGACTTTGGACACCAGAGACAGATATTCAAGCTGCGAGAGCTCGTCGACTCCTCCACCGTCCGCCATCCTCCACCACGACGAAGCTAACGCGAGCTAACCGCTAACAGCAACAGACACGGTCAACGTCCGCTTATGTTACGTACGTGCGTCGCTCTCGAACGTGCTTCGCTATTGGTTGACCCCAAAAACACGTCACCAACTGAACCCGTAGATTTTTAACATTATTATTTTTTTTATTATTTCTTATTTCTTTATTTACTCACACATCTGTTCATAATTACTCATATAATTATTTTTTAATTAATTAAAATATTTGTTCGAAATGTCACCAACTGAGCAACTGCTGTCCAACGTACGGCCCGGGGGCCAATAACGGACCGCGGTCAGATTTCATGCGGCCCGTAGCTTCATTTTTATAATTTATTATTTATGGCCTGCTCGGATTGTCAGACACTGTATGACCGGAAGATTTTGCTTTTTTATGGTTGACATAATGAAGCATCTGAACCTCTAAGGCCATAACTGCTGCTGTTATATATAAAATATGACTTTCTGAATGATTTTGTTAAAGAGAAGAACAAGAGTGATGTGTTTTAAACTTTAATGTTACCAGACTTTGTATTACTCATAATAAGTCATGTTTAAAATGAACAGGAGGTTCAGATTTGTATCAACTTCATAAATTTGTTACATTTGTTTGTTACTTTTATTGGTAATTTTTTCATGTTTAAAATATTAGTTTTGGCCCACGGGCATCTTCACATTGTCTGTGTAGCAGAAACCTGTGCATATGTGAATAAGACATATGTCACATGATTAATAATAAAGATATGTTCCAAAAAATATGAATTCAATGATAATAAAAAAAAAAGTCTTGTCCCTACTGGCCTCACGATGGCGCTAAAATTCCTGCCAGTAAACCCACATCATCGTCTCTGATGACGTCTCCACATGTGCGGTGCTCACTGTGAAATATCAATTTGACGTTTGGGTTTTGGCAGCACACTAAAAAAATCAGTATTTTCTAAGTGAACCATCAAATCAAAAGCATCTCTGAGGTACGACGGTGTAACACGAAGTGAAATCAAACTTTAGCCGACATATTTTCCTCCTCATTATCCTCCTCGTATGGCTTGTGTTGTGCACATGTTAGCAGACATATTTTCCTCCTCATTAACCTCCTGCTCCCTGTTTTAAGAACCGTGTACGGCTTTGTGAATGTGTTGTGCACATGTTGGCAGAGACACGAGTGTGTCCAAAAACATCTTTTATGTTGGTCCATGTAGATCTAACTACGGCCCTTTAGGGAGCCGAGCAAGAGCTACATTATTTCTAATGTAGCCGTGTTGCCTAAATAATTTGTTTCAGTGCAATGAAGAATAGATTCACTCTGATGGGTTGAAGATATTTTAGAAGTTTTTGCTCAGAAGTGAACTTCACTATAGAGATCTTTTGGTCTTGAGCTGGTTTCCGGAAAGCGTCTTGGATGAGAGGCGAAACATCTTCACGGATCTACAAAGACTCAACCTTTTTTTGAAGATAGACAATAGTTTAAGTAGAGTATTGTAGTATTTAGTGTAGTAGTATTGTTGATAAATTCAATTAAATGTTTAATTAAAAAATAAAGAGATTCCTCAGCATGCCACTTCTGCAAACCACCATTTGAGTTTGAGAACCGGTCGACAGCTTGTGTTTATTTTTCCTCGCAGGAATGAATGAAATGTTGAAATCAGTCAACTGTCTCTTTTAAAAAAAGTCAAGAAGGCCTCTCAGCCCCCCTGTGAAGCTTTGGCAATCCCTAGTTGGGGTTCACTGCGTGAGGAGCCGATGTTTTAGACAATAGTGTGTCTGTTCCAAACTCCCAAAATGTTCCCAGAAGTGTTGAGGCTGCTGTAGCTCCATAATAATGTCAATAGTCTTGGAATGAAATGTTCCACAAACACACTTTGGGCCGTATAGAGTGCATCAAGAAACTCTGAGTAAAAACAGAATTATATAAAAGATTACACAAGACACGCTGTATGAACTCTTCTTCCAGTGTTCACAGTATGGCGATCAATCACTGCGTGCAGTCTTCAGCACTTAGCTCAGGCTTCCACTCCGACTTTATCTGCGTTTTTATCTTGGCCTGTACACAAAGTGTCACTACATGCAGGACATGATTCATGGCTTTGTACTCGCTAACAGGTTTTTGACTCATGTGGACTTTGAAGTGTTTTATTGAGGAGAAGTGCGGAGCGGTAAATCAGGCCTGCATATTATATAACTCTGTATGTGCTGTCGGGGTCATCATAATGTAAGTGTAAGGTATTTATGTCGGGAGGACGAGGCAGCACGCCTTCCTCCCCTCATCCTGAGATGACCCTCCTCAACTCGAGCTAATCTTATGGACGCTTGCACTCCTCGCTGTGTTTATGTATTTCTCTGGTGTTTGAGCCTCTCACACCCCGTACCTCTAATCTGCTTATTCAATTTAATCCTCATTACCCATCCATAAACATACCACCTATCTAACAGACTACTACTTAACTCCTGATCGAGAAAGCTTCACCCGACCGTTCACTCTGAGAAGACTTAACCTGTGAGATTATGTGTGCACGTGTCCCGCTGCAGCACGTTTCACTGGGTGAGCATTACCTCGGTAATCTTTGGTAATTATTTTTGCTTCGCTTGTCGTTTCTCACATTCCCGCTCTCCCTTCTTTAAAAGCATTTTACGTTTTACAATTTTATGTCTTCCCATGTTGACTCAGGCGGTAATGGATTCTCTCGGAAAAGCTCCCATCCCAGGAGGTCGCTTTCCTCAGACTTTCCACGCGATCTTTTCCAAGTCGATGCATTTTTTATGTCTCAAGTATCCCTATACTATAATTCATGAGCTAACTCCCAAATTAATGCCATACTTCTTCTGCGGCGGCGATAAAGGTGGAGTGGTGTGTATTGTGTGACTGAGTGTGTGTTTTTGTAACATGGCTGCATCACTGAGGTCCAACACTGATGCTGGGTGATCAGGTCTGGCTCGAGGTCGAGGTGTTGGATGAGGCTGAGGTCAGGGTTAAGTTATCTGGATGTAACTCTGGTTCTGGTTCTGTGTGCAGCCTGCAAATTCAAGCCTGATAGGTATCTTTGGCAGGACTGCCGTTCACGTCTTGCATTGAAGATAAATCCAGCCTTAGAGGTCGCGGTGCAGCCGGTGAAAGAGAACCGGGCTAACTGTTTCAGGCTTTATGTTTATCCATAACACGAGCACTGAATGTAATTTTCAAACAGTGTAAAGTTGCCTGAAGGAGCCCGGGCCCAAATCATAAAACACAACCACAGGCCAAAAATGGAAAGGAGGGATCGCATACGCTCGGCCGTATACACTGTAAAAACTATCTGTAGATTTTACGGTGAAAAACAAACCACGACAGTAAAAGACCGTAAAATATGAAGCGGGGCGGTGTTTAGTTTAGCTCAGTCGGCGGAGCAGACGCCCCACGTACAAAGGCTCAGGCCTCGCCGCGGCGGCCCAGGGTTCGAATCCGACCTGTGGCTCCTTCCCGCATTTCATTCCCCACCTCTCTCCACACATTCCTGTCAGTCTTCAGCCGTCTCTACACAATAAAACTAAAAAAAAAAGGCCAAAAAAATATGCCATGAAGCATGACGGTGTTTTCCAGTATACAGTAAAACTCTTTTAGTTACAGAAATAGTTGTATTTTATATCAGAGACTGTTAATTATACAGTAAAACACCGTAAAATTTAATGGTATATTTTACCGTCATGGTTTGACAGTTTTTCACCTTAAAATCCACAGACATTTTAAAACACGGATTAAAGCAGCAACCTTATACATGAAATCAACAGAACTAACATCCTG
The DNA here is from genome assembly GCA_028641955.1 of Protonibea diacanthus. Classification (NCBI taxonomy): domain Eukaryota; kingdom Metazoa; phylum Chordata; class Actinopteri; family Sciaenidae; genus Protonibea; species Protonibea diacanthus. Next base: position 19,488,202 of record CM053996.1, on the reverse strand, counting down.
TCACCGCAATATTAGGTAAATACGGTAAAATTCTAGCAACCACAGCTACCAGTTTTTTACCGTAAAAACAACAGTTTCTAAGCAGGTGTCAGAGTGTCTCACCCTCTGCTGGTGAAGGAGAAACTACACATACACAACTTAAAAGATCTGATCTAGAGTCAGTGTTTAGGACTCTGTAGACATGAAAGTCTGACTTTAAGGTAATAAACATAAAAATTCTTATTTTCAGGTGATTAAAAACTAATAAAAACACTGCGTATTATTTTCCACGTCTGTCGTACTCTGTGAACACGGCAGCCCGTTGGGTGATCGGCACCAGCAGAGACACGATGTTGAAACATTTGGCACCGTGCTGTTACTTCACATTCATACAGAATCTCTTTATTTTCCTCCTCTGTACATTCACATTGCTCCGTCTGGCTAATGTTTATAAATAATATGTGCTCCACCTCCCCCCTCTGTGCGCGGCGTAGGCCTCCACGATCATGTACATACTTTCAACGCCGTCCTCACCTGACCATGATAGCTCTCTCTCTCTCTCTCTGTGCCGTCCTCACCTGACCTCATTTGAGAGGAAATGTATGGGCAACAGGAAGCGGAGGGGCTGGGTGGGAGTGGGAGGAGGAGGAGGGGGGTGGTGGTCTCGCACTTATATAACAGGCCTCTAATGTATACGCAGCACATGCTACATGTACACAGCTGTCCTTGATCTGCGGTGAGCGGCACAAAAGAGAGGGAGACTGTGCGGATTAGACAGACTGAGAAATAAAGATGAGGCTGCTGTTGGAGGCGAGCCACGTAAGATTCTTTAGAAGGAGAGATTGTGTGTACAAGAGTGGAGGAGACGGAGGAGGAGACGGAGGGGGAGGCCAGGGGGAGGCGAGGGGGAGACGGGGGGGAGAGGTATTAGTAGGCCGTCCTGTCTCCCTCGGGGTCCCAGTGCTTGGATCTGCATTCTTCTGCTCCACTGTCCTGGTAAACACACACACGTTCGTGTTTGCCTGAAGTTCTTTCTTGCACACGGAGATGAGCATGTATGTACGGTACAACATGTACTCTGTGTGCATGTGTGTGGCTGTAAACAGCCAGGAGAAGAAAATTTAGGGTCGTCTGCAAAGCAGTCTTTGAGATTCAACCATATTCTGCAACTGACAGCGCAGCTGGCTGCAATGTTCTCCTGCTGCTGAGTGGAAAATTCCTGCTATGACGAAGCATGAAGCGTGTGTGTGTGAGAGAGAGAGAGAGAGGGTGTGTGCATGACACACACATGAGAGAAAGAGAGAGAGGAGGGCGATCGGAGGGGGTTGGGCCAGCGTCCAAACAGCCAGCGAGGGGATTGGTTGGCGGAAAAGCTGCCTTTGTGAGATCACAGCCCCCACAACAGCTTCCACCCACATGACGGACTTCATGTGAAGAGATCCACCCTGCCTACGACAAATTCATTAAAAAAAGTGTTGTTGAGGAAGTGCAACCTTCAGGTCATCCACCATCACCTGCTCCACATTCACACACTGAGTCAGAACAGTTACTCACAGCTATCCTGCATGAATCACAGCCCTCCTTTACAAACACGATGCGGTAACTAGTAGTGAGAGTGAAGACAGTGCAGTGACACATCTCTTGGATTTGTAGGTCAGAGTTTTAGCATCTTTTAGCATCATTGTTTTTGTGATCTGGTTCACCCTCAGGTTGGTCGTGAACCGTTTTCAGGAGGAAGCAGAACAAAGCTCAGATGAATGATCTGCCCTAAAATCAGACAGTCAACAGACAAAGTTATGATGTGCTGACAGATATTCCCCCTGTGAGTGGGTAGAGACCAAAAACAGCTAAAAGAGACTGAATATGAGCCCCGTAATCTAAATATCTGCAAAGATCTGGATCACCTCTTAATCCTGCATAACTTTAAGCTTTAATATAATGTGAACAGGTGAGTTGTATATAAATTCACCCTCAGTACAGTACAGTAGTTTGTACCAGGCTGTAAACATGTTTATTTCTGCTGTGAAGTTGGACATTTGAACATGGGGACTTATGGAGACTGACTCACTTCTGGAGCCAGCCTCAAGTGGACATTTGAGAAACTGCAGTTTTTGACACTTCCACATTTGCTTCACTTCCCAGCCACGGAGGTTACCACTTGCCTGAAACATGAGTCCAAATTGTTGCTAAGGTTGCTGGTAACAACTTTATAAGATCTTATTATGTCAGTGTTGTGTTTACAGCTGTTTACACTGCCCCCAAGTGGCCAAAAAATCTATTAATGCTGCTTTAAAAAGGAAAATTTGATTTAGAAAATGTGGATATTTTATTTTGGTTAATGCAAAACTAAACAAAATGTTTATATGAAATGTTTTATTTGATTCATAAATGTATCATCTGTGTTTGTTTATCTATATTCTGTATGTTTCTGTGTTTCTGCAGCTGTTTTAACATTTTAAAGATGTTTTTCTACACTCTCTCCATCATTTGACCACCAGATGGCGATAGACTGCCAGGCTGGACGTGTCACCCTCAAGTGACCCTTTTTAAACCCGGATCACCGCAGACCTTTGCTCCACATCATCGTTCATGTTTTCATCTGCCGCCGGACGGACTCGAAAACTGAATGTTTGTACAAAGAAACAATAAGTGAAAACTCTTCAACCGTAAATCCCGTTTTACGTTCTGCGTTGTTGCTTTTTGCCTCACAAGGCTTTTTGGAAAGACACATTACTCTCTATTTGTCCTGTATGAGTCTGAGGTGTCACAGGGAAGCTGATCACAGCCTTTTTCACAACTTGCTGAGCTGCTGGGCTTCTAACTTTAATCCAAATCGCACCAACTTGCAGCAAAAACTCGGATCATAAACCCATGACATGAGGATTTTTAAAAGTAGGTGCAATAATGTTCATTTTTTTTCCAGCAGAGCTGCACTGAAATCTTCCCATCTGTGACACCGAATCACTACCGGATTGAGGAATTAGCAGTCACAGCCTTCTGACCAGCTGCCTCTCTCCAGGAAAGCTCACAGCGCTCTGCAAGACATCTGATTTGATCTGTCAATAAGTCAGACGGGATACAGGGTGACATGCTGATGAACTGAGCAGTGCTGCCAGCTCCTGTCTTTCCACTCTGACACTGATTTGACCAGACAAACCTTGTTTGCTCCTCATTTGGTCATTATTTCAGCCCACTGAGTTCACGTCCTCTCTGCTGCTGCAACTGTGAAGAGCATTTTTTTCAATTATGCAAATCATTTTCACCAAAGGAAGGTGCCTGCACACTGTGACAAACATAGATGTCCTCAATATAAGTAGGATTAAGTGCTCAACTTGGATTATGGTGCATGAGGACATTTACATTATCATCTAGAGGGAGCGGATGTGTGAGTGACGTGTGGATGCAGGGATCGACAAATAATCAATTCAGAGTCACACGTTAGGATAAACATCTCTGTGATGCATTATCATCTGGATTATATATGAAGACTCATATAGTGACATTTATTCCATGTCCGGTGACTCGAACGTAAAACAGCACAGAACAGAGACAATGAGGTGATAACAAGAGAAGGTTTTTGTGGGTTTAATTTATTAGTCCATTAATGAAAACCCCTCCAGCACATGACGTAGCTGGCCGGAGAACTGAGAGCCAAAAAGAGCCAGTGAGATGTAAATTTAGTCACATATTTATTACATAAATATATAGTAAAATAGACCAGCGACAATTACCATAAAAATATCTTCCTTTAAAACCCTGACCATAAACAAAGATTTGAAAATCACACATCGACATTTACAAACACGCTGATTGTCTGGACCTGTCGTAAGCAGCCCACCACAAAAACCTGACATCACACCACCCACTTGGACTCGTGTTGGGAGGAGGAGAAGGAGGTATAAAGGAGGTGGTGGGTGCTCAGGAACAGCAGGGGGATTGGGTAACCGCAGGGGAGGAAGGACAGGTCCAGGTGAGAAAAAGAGGGTGGGAGGTTCTGCGTGATGTAGGTGTGGGTGGTGTGAGAGGAGATCACAGTAGATATTCGGAGGTTTCCTGCGCATGTGTGTGTGTGTGTGTTTATCGAAAGACAAGACAGTGTGTATTTATTTAGCCCAGAGCGTTGCCTAAAGCTTGACCGTTGCATGTTTGTTTGCCCCTGTGCTTCATGGGAAATGAATCCTAAATATTGTTCCTTTTGCTTCGCACGCCTGCGACAGTGACGTCATCTGAGAATTAAAAAACATCAAGAGTTATCAGAGTATAAGAAAAATAAGATTTCCAGGTCCTTATTGTTACTTATTGTCTCAACCTGCACCAGATGCCAGGAGTTTGTAGCATCAGGGCGAAATTTACCGAGCATCCTGTCACGGAAAAGTAAACGGAATAAACTTTTTGTATTACCCTGAAAATATACGACTGATGTGGCACCTCCGGACAGAGACAGCGCTCCACGTTTAGGACAGTTTCCCTGCATACTGTGTCCTCTGTTACTGTTATGCATGCTGTGAGCAAAATGATTTATTTCACTACAGATTCACGGCATTGGATTTGTATTCCCTTTGGCTTCGTACGCTCTCTAGAAATCTCCCTTTGGCGTGTCCTGATCTGAGACCTTCGTACGTACAAACTGGACTCTTCAGCCGCTCGGTGACTCACAAAGCTGAGTACAGAAAGAATGCCGACTATACAAACTCTCTGGAGGGAAAGCAATTTTCTTAGTGACTCATAAGATTGTAAAAAGGGGAGTGTGGCGAGTGCAACATGTTTCTACTCATGATCTCTAAATACAAAGAACTAGATACTGGAATCTAAGATGGCACCGCTCTGTTCCTGCTCATGGATTAAACATTAATAATAGAGCAATAATTGAGCTTGTTTGCAGTTCGAGGTATTTCAAAAATGCCACTGGGACAGTGACATCTTATTCAATACATCCATGTGGCCACCGGAGGCAGCACTGAGCAAACTGCTGCAGAGCGACACTCGAGATGATATGTGAGGAAGAAACTTTATCTGTCAAACGAATTCTTGATTTTTGTTACTTTGACAAACTTCTTTTAAACAATTTGAGTTGATTGATTAATTTTATGAGCCACTGAGTTGCTGAGACGTCCAGCTTTAAGGGGACACTTGTCCCGGATCAGGACGAGTGACAAGCCTCGCTTCAATCTCGTACACTTCGCTGATCTCTCCAGAGATTACATGATTCATTGCCTGGATTATAGTTTGCATGGAGAGCAGGTTGACGCGCTTTCAACACAACTTGACAAAAAACACCTCACATCCTGTCTTTGGCACCTTCCGACTAAACCCTGATCCTGAGCGGACAGGTCGTGACCCCTGAGTGTCTGCAGAACACGTCATAGTTTTCCCAGCAGCCTCTGCAGTCACAGTGAAGCAAGGAACTCTTGAAGGAGTGATACAAAAGTAAGAAAAGTTGTTGTATTAGCTGTTTGTCGTTTGTGGTTTTCTCTTATAGCTCATTTGCATGTTTCATTTATTCATTTTTGTAAAACGTCTACTGCTGGTTTGAGTCATACTATGAAGTTATAGGATGTGTTTCCATAGTCACAAACGTGTACTGAGCAGGCTGAACAGGGTTCCTTGAGAAAATCCAACAAGAAAAATGACAATAAAAATTCCAAAAGAATCAAAAAAATCAAAACTTAAACCCGCACACACATTCTGAGGTCGACTTCAGTTTGCTTCGGTTGGTCGAATTTGCTGAAACATCTGATCATGTGTTTAAACGCACCGCCCAGACCTCGAAAATCAAGACAAAGTTAACTCCTTCCGACGCTCGAGCTCCGTTCAACCTTCACTGTTGACTTTTTCTTGATTTATCTCGTGTTCTGGGACGCGCCTGCTTTTTTCCTATACAGGTGTATAAAAAATTATTTTTTCGTATAATTTTGAGCCTCAACAGGACTGTGCATTGTAAAATATCAAACACAGACAGACAGTTCATAGACATTTTGTACAACATAGCCCCATCTAGAAATTAAAGTCTGACATGGAAACATCGACCAGCACCAACTGCTGCATACAAGACATAACTGTATAATTTGCCACCAGGTTTTTTTTTTGTTAGTGAAACATCGGTCCTGCTTTGAAGCAGCGTGTGTTTGCTAAAAGTTTTTAAGAACATACTATAAGCATGCTAAGCTTTCTGTACATGCAACACTGAGTCCTTCCCGTTGTAAACAATAAGAGCAAAAAATAAAAAAATCAAACAACGAAGGTGGCACGGTAAGGAGGATGTTCCGTGTGGACATGAAGCCTGAAAGAGGTGGTTGGTTGTTGTTGTTGTTGTTGGTTTGCTGGTGCTGTAAAAAGTGGCTTGGACCTGCTACAGAGCGGGAAAACGGTTCATTAGTTGACCCTTTCTTTAGGTTTCAGAGAGCGCTTCCTCTGGCTTTGCATACAACAGCGGGCTTGTGTACTGTATGTGCTGAGAGAGCTGGATGTATATGTCTGACAGGACGAAGGACGAGGGAGACGTGACGGACTGAGAGCACAGGGAACAGAGAGAGAGGACGGAAAGCACCCTTTGAGGCCGGGTCATCAAACCTGAGCAGTTCTGAACCAATTCAAAACCTTTTTTTTTTTTCTTCTTCAACCTGACAAACATTGCATATTTTTCTCTCCAAACGACCACGCGATTCGCATAATTCATCTAATCTCTGATCTATATCTCTGATTGATAAACTATTAATAGATGAGCTCATTTGTGTACATTCTTAGCTGTCTAGGCATGAGATTTCCCACCCGTTTACAAAAATATCCCCACGACTTATAAATCTCCTTGCAGATAGTCCGAGCAGCACGAAAATCAACTCGCAAGTTGACGCCACAAAAAACTATAAGTGCCTGTAAGTGCTCTTAGTTACGTCTTGGGATTTTGGTGTACTAGGCAACAGTCAAAGACAGTGTCCACTCAAAGCTATATTCATCAGCGTCTAGTGGCCAGATTGTAGTTCGGAGCTCAATGTGCCAATGGATAAAAGGATGGGGGTGAGGCGGTGGTAGTGTTATCTCGTTTACTCAGCCAATAACACGCAAGTTATAAACAGTCACAATTTAAAAATCAGTCTGAACCCTTAAAAAAATCTGATGACGATTGATGAGTGCTCCCAATAAGCAGATTTGACACTTTGATGACATTGTTCAGCTCGAGGGCTTCAATATTCTCTATTTGTCGGGCTCAGATTTAGTCCTCAACTGCTACCGCTAATAATTCACCGGAGATTCAACGTTACTGCATGTATTTTCTAAGTGCAAGCCTCCATGGTAAATCCTCTGGTGCCCTATGTATACACGCTGTAGAACAACACCACAGAGGAGGAGGGATACAAAAGCAATCAATAAGGCCATCATTTCAAAAGGGAGACTAAATTGCAAAGCCCTGAACTGCAGCAGCAGCAGTAATCCGCTCTATTCTGCGAGTAACAGTCTGGCTTTTGTTTGTGGGAATTGTTTCTTTTGAAATATTACCCATTCCTACAAAGCTCACAGCTCGCACATATAAACGGCCCCCCTGCGTTTTTACTCTCCGTTAGCCTCCTGAACACAATATTAGTTACATTCTTCAAAGGGAATAATACAAATCTACGACAGGACTCTGTTTTACAGACTTCTGTCACGTACCGCGGCCTAAAAAGGTGCTTTGTTTTTTTTATTAGGGTTCGAGGGGGGGGAGCGAAGCAGGTCCAATCGGATATCAGCATTACAGACCTTCATAGCAAAGCGTTCACACACTTGCACACACTGAACACGGATGCTGACATTCACACACATACACACACACCTATATACATGCACAGCCTTGTGTTTTTTTTAGCCATGCCAGTCTTTCAGTACATCACAAAGTTAAATAGTAAGCACACTGAAATAGAACAGGCCCGCGGACGGAGGAACAAAGCCAGTTCCTCTGCATGCCCACCTCCCCGCCGCCCCCACAAGGATGGATGGAGCCCGGCTTGGATGGGAGCCATGTACTGCTGTATGTACACCATTAGCCAACTGGATGAGGGAGGGCTGGATATTGCTGCTGACACTTTGACCGTAAAGGGAAAAAGTGCAAAGACTATAAGATTATTACTGACGGTAAGAGCAGAGTCTTCTTTTGTACACGCTCGCATGAGTGAGAAAAGTTAAAATGAGATTTATTTAGGATCAGGATCAAGACTGGACTTTTGAAATATAAATAGGCTGAAAAAGAAAATCTTGTGTGTTTCTATTTTTCTATGGAAGCCCATTTCCACCAGGAAACAAAGTTAAAATGTTGGAGTGATACCTGAGCCCCAACCCTCCTACCACGTGTTTACGATGGTTGCTAACGTTACCTCTGATGTCACGGGCACTCCACTGACAGCAGCACCACCCCGTTGCTTCGTTTACTGGATCTCTGTGTAGATTTTGTCACCGTACATCACTGTATCTTCCTAGATTAATTTGGCATCTCCAGTCTGGCTTTCACACGTTTAAAGTCTTATCTGTAACAACACTGTGTGTGTTTCTTATACTAATACTACAGTTTTCTGATGTGAAATATGGAGTACCACAGGGCTCTGTTCTGGGTCATCAGCTTTTCTCTCTTCATATTTCTTCTTTCTTAAATTTCTTGACCAGTTCATGCGCAGTCATGGACTTAATATCAACTGCTATGCCGACGATACTCTAGTCTACTTTGGAAAACTGGACGTCGGATAGTTTCCCGCTATTAAATTCTGATAAAACTGCAGTGTTGGTAACTCAATATCAAAAAATCTATTAAGGCTAACAGCAAAGAGTTCCCTTTCCTCATACCTGTGCGAGTTGTGCCCTTTAACTCTTGTGATTGTGTCGTCTGTCTACATTTCCAGGTCTCCATGGCGGAGGAGGTGGTGGAGTGGCTGTTTAATGGTTCAACATGCTGCCTTATGCATATTATACACATTTACAATCTATACTTTTGTAATCCTGATTGGCTATACTGGAATTTTATCATGTTTTACTATTGCATGTGTGTCCGTTCTGGAAGAGGGATCCCAAGTTATGTTAAAGGTCATTTTTGGCAAGTTTTTCTTATCCGAAACAAGGATCTAATGATAGTTTGTATAGAAAGCCAATGGCAATTTGTCACTTGTGATACAGGGCTTTATAAATAAAATGGACTTTTCCTGGTGGGAATGGGCTTCCATATAGTGCAGCACCAAACCCAAAGAACAAAAGACAACCCACAAACATCACCAACAGACGGACGTAACACTCTCCCACCTCCACACATGAAGAAATATGTTTTCATTCAGGGTTAAGAAAGCAATGGGGGGGCATGATTCTTTGTGACTCAAGGTCCAAATCCTTGAAACCTGGATGTCTACACCTTTTTTTGCTCCAATGCAACACTTGTTCAGGACCAAACACACAACATAAGAAAGGTACATTGTTGTAAAAATTGAGAAGACAAAAACAAAAGATGAGCTAACAATGGTTTTTCATCTAAGGTTCATCATCATTTATTAGAAAATGTTCTTTTACCTGAGAGAATCCTTCAATAGCTTCCTTTACCCAGTCACAAAAAGTAGTGTGTGTTTGTGTGTGTGTGTGTGTGTACACGTGTGTGTGTTTGTGTGTGTCCGGAGTGGGTCTAGCTGATGCTCTCACGGGTGGGCGCATTTTTAAAAGCAATCATTACATTTCAGCACAAATGTATAAATAAGATCTGATGAGAAGAGAAAATACGCCAAAAGGTTCACTCGCTCAATTATTGCACTTCATTAAAAAACAACTGTAAACTTTATAATTATTAATTTAACGTCGTTGCCTGAAGGCTGCGATTCTGTTTATTTTGTGGTTAAAGTAAAATCGTTAAATGGTGGAAAAGGTAATTGGCTTGGGTACATTTTTTTCCCCACATATCGCGGGTCGGTTCGGCCGTTCTGGGGAGTTCAAAGTGCATTTTAGTCAAGTGCTTAAGTACAACTGATGGTCCACTCAGTGGGGAGAGTAGATTTCTCAAATCCTTTCCTCGCGTCTCGACAGCAGAAGTAACGGGTTAAGTAAACTTGCTTGTGCTACGTACGTCCCACTGACAGACATCCAGAGTACTCTTTAAAATTTACATTAACTTGGTCGCAGGGTAGAAAAATTAAAGCTTCACACACAGAAGGATTGACTTTAGGGGCTCATCTTAATCTTGGAAAATTCGAGGCTCAACCCACCAAACGATGAGAGCATCACATCAAGTCGACATGAGTAGTACCCAAACTTCCAAACAACACACACACACGCACACACACACACACACATGAACACACACACCGCTTTCTGGGTAGTTTACAAAAAACAGCACATCTTGTAGAATCCTTATTCTCCATAACATCCCCGGTACCCCTCCTACTTGTTCTCTGAGACCTGGACTACCGTGACGAGGACCGGCTGAAGGCCAGCTCGTCCAGCAGGCAGTCCCTGACCCTTGTCCACACGAAAGTAGCAAGGGTCTTCAGGTCATGTAAAGAAACTCTTGAATTCAAAGCCGAATTTGATTTCAGAAGCGAGAAGACCGGCTCGTTATTACACTGAGCTCGTCTGTTTGAAGGGAGCTGGAGGGAAATTGCATAGACATCTTGCTACTTGCATGTCTTCACAAACTCTACATTTGGCATAGGGGGGGTGGGTAGGTGGGTGGGGAGGGACCAAACACAACCATAAAAACCAAAAAACATCACAGACAATCTCCACCCTTGTCCAATGTGTCAACATGTGAGAATAAACCCAGGATCATAAAATAGGAGGGATAGGCTTGGAAGCCCCCGCGAAGCCAGCCTCAGAACCCTCGCTTTGCTTGATGTGGTCTGGTTAGGGGGTGTCATTACAGACCGAAATTACTCTCAGCTTTAACCAGTCAGAGCCGAACACAAATATGGTGCTCGGTTCAAACTGTCATCATCGTCTTAAGACTACATTTACACTTCATTTCAGTGTCTGTCTTGGGTAGAGCAGACAGCTACGGGATCTGGAAAGGGATCAAGCAACTCGTTATAAACGGTGTAAATGCACAGGTAATCTTAAGTGTAACTATGTCAGTAACCATTATCGATCCTGTCCTCTGTAGAACAGTAAAGTTACGCTGTAATGAGCTCGATATTCAACCACGAGTCTGTCAGTTTACGGACAGTGTTCAGATTCGTCATTGGCCTGTGACGTGGCTTAGTGTGAATTAAAGTGTCGTCTCATCTGGACACGAGGCGAGTGTAAATGGGTCGTTTTCCTTATTTCATATCAAGTTTCTCGGCTGGCTTCTCGGAGGCGATGTCGTGGCGGACAAATCCATTTTGAACTATGACGTGTGTGCGCGTTCCGCAGCCAAGTTAGCTGGCAATCAATGCCAAGTAATAACTCGCTTATGTCCTATTCACATCTCCCGCCTCCCGCTTCTTTATTAAACCTATCAGATCTCCTAAAGTTGAAGCCAACGTGGCTGCCGGGCGACACACACGTCGATAGTTATCTGAATCTGATTCCATAGATGAACACACACACACACACACACACACACACACACACACACATACACAACTATAGGCATTCATGTGTAGCGTGTGAGAATATGAAGGGTACGAATCGATCTCTTTGCAAACAAGAAGAGGCACAGGGTTTATGATTAATGTCACGGGGCACTTCTGAATATGGATAAGCATGCACATGTGAGAGAGTGCACACGAACAAACGTATGAAGCATTACACGTTAACTTTGATTTCTTTTTTTTTCTCCCCTCCTTACATGACCGTGGGATGGAGCGGTTAAATTTATGTTGCAATAACTCTTGAGTGTTGTATGTTTTTTGTATTTACATCCTTGGTTATGGCCAAAAAATAAAACTTAATGAAAATAAAATAAAAAAAACAGAAAACATACAAAAATACATAACATAGTATTGCACCTTGCAGATGGGCAATATATATATTCTCAGTTTTGTTGGTTGTTTTTGTAACATTTATTTATGTGACACCGCTAATCCTTTCTGCTGGTGTGTGGAAGTTAGGTTGTGGGTGCCGGGCTCAGGTCCAGCCCCCTCTTGTCAGCTACATTCAATACCATAAAACACTCAGCCATTACAAAAGTCATACTCCCTCAGTCTCTGGGCCATTCACATTTTTTGTTTTGTTGTTGTGTGTCTATAGACTGTGCCTTTAAGGTTGGAGAAGCGCTCACATTAGCAGATGATCTCTAACGTCTCAACGCGAACGTTTGCGTCGCATCTCACCGTCATCCGAGAACCCAAATCGATAAAGATAGAGAGCACAAAAGCTTGAGGGAAGAGTCCTTTTGTAACTTCTACTGATGCGTACACACAAGCACATATTATCTTTAACATATACATTGTTTTGTTTTTTTTTTTTAAATCTATATATGCATCTCTGAACTTTCACATGTGCCTGCAAAATATGACTCCTCCCAAGTTCCTTTGAGTTTTGTGTTGTGTGAGGTATGACGAGATTGTTTCATTTTTTTTTATTCTTTTTTGTTTTTTTTCAGTTTCTGTTGCATTATTTTATTTTCCTGTTTAAGTTTTTTTTTTTTTATCTCCAAAGTTTTTTTTTTCATTAAAAAAAGAAACAAAATATAATAATAATAAAAAAAAAGAAATTCCTGTTTTTTTTTTGTTGGTTGTAAATTCCTCCTGATAAAAGGGGACGGACAGCTGGACAGACACACAGACAAACAGACCAGTTGGCTTATCAACACAAACTATAGATGTGAAAAAGAAGTGAAATATTTTCTATGTTACACTGCACGCATGGTCAAAAAGTGACTACAGCTGTTTGTTTTTTTTTTGGTTTTTACCTTTTTTTAACCTTTTTTTTGTTTTTTTTTTACACAGAGCAGATTTAAACGTCAAAAACAAACAGAAAAATAAGAAAACAATGATAAAATGAAAAAAACAAAACAAAAAAATCTCCAATCATTTTTGTTCAGGAGTCCTTTTTTTTTTTAAAAGTCATCTCTTTTCATTTTGTTTTATGGATTTATAATCATTTCATATATCTTTTTTTTTTCTTTTTTCTTAATCTAAATCAGACTCAGAAGGTTTGAGCAGCATTATTACCCCTTCTGTCACACACACATACCCAGTCAGCTCACGAAAAACAAAGGACATCGAGAGGTGTTTGTTTTTTTGTTTCTCAGTTCTTTTACAAAGATGTGTTCGAATCCCAAACCTGCATCTCTGGAATGTGGGATCTCGATCTGATCCTCACCAAGATGAAAAGTTGGAGTTGGTTATCCTTTTTTTTTTTTTTGGAGGGAGCTGAGGGGGCGAGGAGGGGAACATTTGGGGTTGTCAGCTGGCATGGGAGCGAGGGCTCATATGGGGTTGTTGCTGGGAACTGAAGGGGAGACATCGCCTTCCCTTCCTCCGAGTGTTTGTTATTAGAACGTCGTCTCTACAACCGGCCATATCGCCCTCTCTCGCTCATGTCATCGATGGCAGTGAGGGGTCGAGGCCCTCAGCATTTCCTTTCTTTCTTTCATCTTTGCAAGTCTCTCGTTCCCGTCGCTGCTGCTTCGCCGTTCACATTCATCCGGTGGTTGCCGCTCTAAAGGGCAGTTATGGCCAGCCTTGTCTGACAAGGGAGAGGCCGGTATCCCGTTTGATTTGTCAATGATTCTGGGCCAAACTCAGGGCTCGGGTGTCTAGGGGGGAGAGAGGGTGATGATAGAAGGGAGGAGGGGGGTGTTTGAAAATGTCATTTTACTAAAGGATCATGGGACAATGAGTACTACAAGGAGAATGTATAAGTGCTACTCCGACGACGACGCAGGGATCTCCACCCTCGGTCGGCTCGGTTGAGCTGTGGGGGTCGTGTGCTGTTGGTCTAATACTGACAACAGGACAGGTTTGGGACTGAGCCCACTGCGACTGCAAATCTCTGTTACACAGAGCAGCCAAAAGTCCAAAACGGCTCTGTTTTACACAGAGCAGAGGGGAAACTAAACGCCCCATCGAGGGGTGGTGTTAAACTTTGATGAGTGAAGGGAGGGAGGGCGGGGGGCTGAAGGGAGGACTGCTGCAGTAGTGCAAAAACTCCACTCCGATACCAGCCAGGCTGGGTGGTGGTGGTGGTGGGGTGGGGGTTGATATAATGTTGATGGGGTGCAATTCAGTCAGAGCTAGGCTCCAGAAAGGGGCGTCGTCATGGACTAGAGTAGGACAGGTGATGGTGATGATGCTCATGGAAGGGGGGGGTGCGTTCCAGTTGCTCTCTCCTGATTCCTCCCGCTTTAGAAGACGAAGGAGTGAAGCCGTCCGCCTGCCACGCGTTACTCCTGCTGCAGGTGAACCCATCCTGTACAAGTGCCCAGCATGAACTACTGCTTGGCGTTGAATATAAAATAGATTTCTTAGTCTCTCTCTTTTCTGCCATTCCCTTCTGGGAATGGTAAACCCAGTTAGACTTGGTTGGCCCCAGAGTTGGAATGAACAGATCGGGCTTTTAATTATCGAATCGAAACATTCTCGAATGGTCATTTTGGCTCGTACGCTACGACTTCTGCCACGGACATCTGCAGTGAGATATTTTCTGTTATAGTGGTGAGCGTTGGTAAAGTGCACGACACTTAAAGGAGCCTCTGGAGAGGCTTCGTTCCGGTTGAGAACATTCCACCTCTTTACGTCTAATGCACTCTATCGAGATCCAATGGCAGTCGTCGTTAAGTGTATCGTGGAAGATCGCCATGACGCAGAGGGGAAACTGCCGTTTCTGTGCATGCTAATTCAACGGACGTGGCCACCACGGGGTTTCAGTTACTCTCCGGTATCTATCCTCCGGCCGCGACGCTTCAATGGGCGTCAGCTGGGCTGCGTGTCCACGCTGTCCTTCGTCACTTCTGTGAGTCGATTTTTCCATTTGTTGTTGACAAAAACAGGTAAATCCAAATTTTCAAAAAGATGACACTTGGTCCCATATAACAAAAAGAGATAACCCGAATGTAATGGGTACCATTCCCCGGAGTGGGTAACACCTTCCTGGGGGTGATGGTCGGCCCTCCTGTCTTCAGTGGTATTTCATTTCAACCAAGTGATAGCACTGAGGGTGTGTGTGTGTATGCCGTGAGTGTTTTTTTTTGTCTTTTCGATGACTACAAGTGTGCACCTACGCAAAAAAAAAAACAAAAAAAAAAAACATTATGCACATTTGTGTGTTAATCTACACATGCGCCAACTTGAATGGTGTATGTCTGTGTGTAGGCTGTGGGCAGCTGCCCCGTGTCCATAGAGGTGAGGTAGTGCCTGACACCACGAGGGCAGTTTATTGCTGCCCCCCAGCCTGGTGGGTGTGTGTGTCCACTTTTGAGGTAAATGGTAGCCTTCTTGGCATTTGCCTGCTCTCAGTGACGCCCATGGTACAATAAAAAAACAAAAGAAAAGAAAAAGGCAAATGTGTATGGAAGCCTGGAGGGGCCACACTGAGCTGGAGTCCGTGAGGAGAGGACTCTGCACAAACCCTGCAGGTTAGGGTTGTATAGATTTTTTTTTCAACACTGCCGCGCAGTGCATACAGTAAAATGAGGCATTCACGTTACTTTGAGGTGATGTGTGTATTCATGTTTGTGTTTGTGTGTGTGAGAGAGAGACACACACACACTTTGTATATATGTATATATATGTATGTCTGGAGAGAAAGTGTGTGCGTGTTGGAGGACTTTGCTGGTGGTTGCTGCTATTCAAAACCTCCTTGGGAGATTTACGTCTGACCCCTGGCTCTGAATCTACAGTCCACCTATTAAATCTTCTCTCTATCGCTGCTCCTCCCTTCTCCTCTCTCTCTCCTGCTCCTCCCTTCTTCTTTCTTTCCTTTCAATGCAGTAACTCCTCGGAGAGAGAAGGGCTTAATTGTCATGCATAAGACGCTAGGGCTGCTGGCACAAGCAGCACGGGCAATGACAAGGCAAGTCTGCTCGCATGTGTGTCTCCCTCTATGTGTGTGTGTGTGTGTGTGCACTGTATGTCACAGGAGCCGGTCCAATGACACAAATGAAGGTAGATATGAAGCCATGGTCTGTTTTTTTTTTCTTTCCCAAAGGTAGACAACACAATTTCATAAAACTGGAGTAGCTTTATATAAATATAGCACCGGTTTTCACTGGGATCTAAGAAGAAGAAGAAGAAGCTCCAAAAAACAGCTGTAACGGCTCAGATTGAAGTTGAGGAATTGATAATGATGTGGCTGCTCTGCTTTACTGCAGCCAGCACACACCAGAGAGACGCTTAAAGCGCCTGCTGAAATTTCAAAGATGTGCAGTGTTCACTGATTGTGTGTGTATGATAATAATGTCCATGTTCTCTGATTTACTGCCGTAACAGTTACTCAGAAATAATACTGAGAGGTGCTGGAAACATTGGGAGGGGGTGTATGGACCCCTGCAAAGAGCGCTGCTCTGAAGAACTGAGGTGGAACAGGCTGTGGCTGTGTGTGTGTGTGTGTGTGTGTGTGTGTGTTGTGTGTATCGTGTACGTGTCTTGGCAAATGGCTACAACTCTTACTAGATAAGACATCATGCTCAGACAGAAGGGCCCCCACACGGATTTTTAAAACAGGGGTAAGTAAAAGGAGGAGAAAGAGGTGGAGGAGAGGGTGTTCAAAAAACAAGATCCTCTGTTTGCTCGACTCTCCTGTTGCTGGTGTGTTGTTCCTGTTATCGTTGGTTCCAGTTTTTAAACCACATACTGTAAATGTGATGTTGGAGAAATGCAGATTTCCTGCCGAGAGGACTTTCCCTCCATCCTTCCCCTATAAAAACGATGGCCGTTCCCATCTCTCCCAGTTTTGCCCCAACTTCCTCTTCCCTTTTATTTATTTTTTTGCGTGGTGGCAACTTCACACTTCCTGGTCCTCGAAGACCTCCAGGAAGAGCGGCGGGAAGAGTTCGTTGGGGCACTCCACCTTCATGTGAAGGAAGCGGCTGGCGTGGCACGCCCCGATCATCCGCAGGTCCGTCACCTTCATCAGGAGCTTCGGCCAGAAGTGGGGAATGTTGTGCTTGCGGTAGTTGATGTAGTGCTCTAACGCCAGCAGGTAGGTCTCCTGGCACTTCTCGATCTTGTCCATGCAGGTCAGGCCTGAACGGTCTGGTGACAGGAAAGGTTGACGGAGGGAAAGATTAACGAAGAGGAGGAGAGGAGGTGAAACAGAGGAAGGAGGAAGAGCATGAGTGAATGAGCAATTACCAACAATGTAATCATCAACAATCGACTTCGAAAATCGAATTTGACTGACAGCTCAGTCTTATTATAGAAAATTACCAGAGCTGATTTTGATTATTTTTTAATACCAGCGTCAAATTCTCTTATCCTCAAGTTTATGTTTCATTGTTTTAAATGAACAAATGTTAAATAATTCAATAAACTGTTTAATATCAAGCTAAATCTGGAGGATTTAACACAGATCTGAGATCAGTTTTGACAGCAGAAATACTACAGCTCACAACAAAAGCATAAAACCGATAACTGGCTGCACATCTTCACGAAATATGTGGTTAAGTTTGGTGATGAACTCGCAGCATAGCCGGATAAATGCTGTAGCCAATGAGAGCCAGTGCTTGGTTTATTCTGTTTATCCTGCCTATACATCTCCTTAAATGTCACACTGGACCTTTAAGATAATAAATAAGTTCCTAAACAAAAGGAGAAGAAACATATTCCATAACTAATCTTATTAGTTAGTTATTATTATTACTTACACATCCCATCATTTCAAAGCCCCGAGTGTGTTATGTGACGTGCGTCTAAAAGAGTTTCTCCAACGAACAAACCTTCTGAATCACATTAGAGACGAGCTTCCTGTCCTCCTTTCAACGCTGAATACATATGTGACTTCTATCTGCAGACCATAATTACATTCTGACTCACGATAGGCTTTAATATATACTGTGCAAAGCGGCGGGTAATGAGTGGGAATACGGACTGTGCTGGAATTGTGTGTGCAAGGTCACATGAAGCTCCCACACTGCCGAGTTACGAGCAGCACAGTCACGCAGCAGCTTTAAGGTGTAGAAGTCAACAATAACCTGAGCTCATCAGCAGCACGGCCTGCAGCAGCGCCACCTCTGTGTCGTCCAGGTTGAACTGCGCCAGGCTCTTGCCCAGATCGAAGATGGCGTCCGACACCACGCCGAGCCCGCCGTTCTTCAGCTGCTCGCACTTCACGGCCATCTCCCCGCTCAGCGTCAGAGTCTCGCTCTCCGGGTCGTAGCGCATGGCGGCTCGCAGCGACATGATCTCCATGCAGCAGCCCTTCAACAGGATTATCTGGTCTTCACAAGGTAGCTGTGGAGAAGATTGTGAAGGTTTAGTGTGAGGCTGCCACGAGTAAAGATGTAAGAGTGATCAGAGTGAAGAGAGCAACTGTGAAAAATGAGGGGAGTTACTGATGATACAACATAAACAAATAAAAAAACATAAAGGCATGCTTTCTGATAAATAGATACAAAAATATATTAAAAACTAATCTGTAAAAACAATGAGGCACATTTTGGTAAACAGAGAAGATTTATATTTCTTCTTCTGTCTTGCTGTTCGCAGGTCGAGTTGATAAATCTATTAAATCAGCAACAGACGTAATTATTTTCCAAAAGCCAAAGCGAGACCTCAAAACAAACAAACAGCACTCGCACGAGTCGATCAGAGACAAACATGAACAATGATGATTCTGACCACTCTCAGGGAGCTTTCACACACTGACAACGGAGAGACTAACTCATACACTCACACCGATGCAGGAACAGTTTGGTGCTCAGTCTCTTGCTTAAGAACATGACATGCACAGCCGGGGTTCAAACCACTGATCTTCTGATTAGAAGCGTGTGACATTTCTGCAGTTGACTTTACTTCAGATGAATCATCACGACTACGACTGCAGACACGTAAAAAACAATGCATTTAGTCGTGTGTGTTGCAGGAAATACGTTTGCCAGATTATAAATAAGATGTACATTTAGGGCTTGTGTTGCTGTATTCTCAGATCTTTATTCTGAGATCTGAGAATATCTGTGGTCGCACTTCAATGCTGTCATGAGCCAAATAAATCCTCTAACATGAAGTAAGTTAGACTTTTTTAATAAAATCAATTTTCTTTCATGAAAATAACTCGTCAGATTTGTCAACATGAATACACAAAGGCAGTGGACTAATTCAATAAGGGCATAGAATAATGATTTTATAATAATAGAATCAGACTTTTGTTATTATGGCTGTAGAAATGTAATTTATGGTGCTGTTAGATTCGTACAGGTGCCTCTCTGTATACGGAAAGCAGGAAAGTAATCAGTTTTCCAGTGGAGTTACTCAGAAACACACACAATAAAAACTGGAATCTAATCCTACAAACAGTAAAACAATAATAATAATAGTATAAAATGAGAAGAAGAGTTGGGATGAAATGAAGAAGCAGAGAGGAGAGAAACATGAAGACACGTTCTTCCACTGATGAACAAAGATTACGACTAATACAGCCTGATTTACATGGATATTAGACTCTCTGGGCTGGAGCCCGTTTGATTAAATCTACAGACTCTGATGTGCTGAATTAAATCCCACCTTAATGTAAGCTTGTTTCTTATTTCACTGCTCTTGACTGCTGAGTAGATTAATTAGCATTCATTGGCTTGATTTGTCTTGTAAATTTGTACCTGGGAGGCACGCTTAATTTTTTAGAGACTCTGCGAGCGCCGGTTTTGTTTCTTTGCATTCTTATCAGTAATCCACCGCAGTGAGCGGATCTCATGCAGGCTGAAACTCTCCCCGACCTCCCTCATCTGATTGAAAAAGCTCCTTTCACAATATAATATTGTGATAAAAACATTAAACATATCTGATTATCTAAAGCTCTGTGTTGTTATCTGCTGCTGTTTAGTTTCTTCATCTCTAAAATTATTATCCAGCAGCAGCAGGAGGAATTTATTTAAGGCCTGTGAACGTCACTGAAGTGTCAATAATAAGTCAGAGCTCAGCCTCGAAGGTAATATTGTGATTATACAACAATAACCAACTGAAATAAAACATATAATCAAAATGTTTCATATTCTCGGGCACTTTGCGCTTAAAATAAACATTTATTTATTCGCCGTTTCTATTCGGATCACAGTTTCTATGGAGATACACAGAGTCTGACTTATACCTGGAAAACAATCAGTCACAGCAGTGGACTCTTATATGTAATGGAGCACAGTTTACTACTCCAGCAAGTAGCCCGAGCCTTAGTAACGAGCTGCAGCGGAGATGATTTCTAGTCACAGGCTACTGATGTTTGTGTAGTTTCCCAAACTGAATAATGCTATATTTGCGACTCAGCAGCACCGCTGATGGAGGATGTGATCCAAACATTTTGAATAACTCCACAGCGTTGTAAGGTCCAAAGATCACAACGTGTTTTTATCTAAATATTCCTCTTCAGTCCAGATTAGTTGACCTTTAGTTTTCAAAAACGACATTTTCTCTGAGGTCACTAAACTGCTGATCTCCAACATGGTGCACACAAACGAGGTGTACACCTGTATCAATGAGGTATACACACCTGTATCAACAAGGTATACACACCTGTATCAACGAGGTATACACACCTGTATCAACGAGGTACACACACCTGTATCAACGAGGTATACACCTGTATCAATCAGATTGCTTGTTATACTTGTTGTATAATCTGGTTTAAACACTCATTTGAATAATAGTATCCATCAAAATGAAACAACCTACTTTCAAAAGTTTCTGTGATTTATGTTTAAAACAGTAATGGATTACAGTTACAACTTTTCCTCTTCTGTGAGTTCATTAGACACCGGACTCCCACTCACTCTCTCTCTCTCTCACACACACACACACACACACACACACACTGCAGCTGTCCCACTAGACAGTAACTCGGCCACCCCGATAATTATCCAATCACAGAAGGTCTCATTACAAGCAGCGGCGACAAGAAACATGATTACATGCTGCTAGCTAATTAAGGCGGGGCAGACGGGAGCCAAAGTGCTTCTCTGATTGTCACCGGCAACAAAAGCTTCTTCAGGGTTTATTTCCCAGTTGAGACATGCACTGTGAGTGGAAACAATCTGCATATTAACCTGTGGCTTCATACTATATTTTAGAGGCGTCAGAATCTTCCACGATAAACGTCTTCTTCCAGAGTATGCTGTAAATATTGATCATAACTCTTGTAACACGTCGTTGGAGCTACTAATTCTACAAATTCACCTCCTAAATCACACATTTCCTCAACTCAAGTGCACACACATTATGACAGGAGCCTGGCTGTGCTCTTTGTATCCATCAGAGTCTCACACTCACCCTCTAAAACCTCGAGACAATTAGCCGGCACTCACCTCGGAGAACATGGGCAGTTTTTTGGCAAAGTCGACGACACGGGTGATGGCAGGAGTGATGATCTTGGTGAACTCGCTGAAGGCCTCCAGGTCCACCTTGTCTCCGTCCGATGTGGGTGCGACCGGGGACTGGCCGATTTTGTCTGGCTGCATGGGGGGGGGAGAACAAACGTGGGTGGTTGATTAGAGACATGAGTTAAGTTTTTATTTGCGCCAAGAAATCCCAGGAAGAGACCAAAAACAACAATGAACTGATCTTTCTAATAAATATCGTCTGCGTAGCCGGATACATCTCCTTCCTCTGTGCCTGGAGCTCAGTTGTCCAAAAACTATTAAAATCACATCAAGTAGCCACAATGTTGCACCGGCTGACACGATCCTTCATCACAATGAACACTCAATCTCACATCCGTACTGCTGCTGTAAATACTCACAAGAGCACCTGCACGACTCCAAGAAACGAACCATTTCCTCCTGTTTGTGAACATCTACAGTGCCAGCAACTGTTTAACTGTACTGAAATGAAACTATAGCCAAGAAGCCAACGGGGTGATAGGGAAGCATTCAGACACGGATCAAGGCCGCATTGAGACAGTGAACTCAGGTGTTTCCATTCATTTGAGTGGAGTAGTGCGGATCAAACTTTTGGAAAAACGCAGTGGCTGCCAATCAGGATCGGGTAAACCTCCACAGGCAGCCTGAAATGTCTCATCTAAACTCTGATCTCGGCCTGTTGTGTTCTGGATTTGTTTATTTCATGAACCAGCTTCTAAATCTGAGTCTGACTGAAATTTACGCTGCAAAACAGTGACACGAAGAAGTTTAATTCTGTTATTTCCTGATCGTTTCACAGTGGTTACGTTCACAAACAGATAATTCGCTGCAGCGCATGATCCGGTCCGAATTGTTGGCTTTCATGGGATTTGTCGACAATAAGGTGTACACAGAATCATCTACATGTAGTAGAGGAGCAAAGAAATGAACAAAGTGTACTCGATATGACAGCAAAGTACAACTGGAACAGTTAAAAGTTGTTCTGGGTGTGTTTTTCCAACTGATGAGGTTAAAAAGAATAAAATCAGCTTATAGGAGAATCGATAAGAGCTGCGGCGTACGACTTTGAGTAAAATATAACAGAAGAAACTCAGTTTTAAACAGTTTTAGAGGCTCTTTGCTGCTCTCTACAAAGTGCTCACTTGCCTTGGGAGACAAATTAAAACCAATTTATCAGATAAGGACAGCAGATTGTGCACTGTGAAAGGAATGGGACGTATCAGCAGACAGATAGTGCTTACTTAGAGGAGGGCTGCAGCGAGGAAACTGCAGATCAGTAATACATATGTTTACAAAGTTGTGTGAATCGTGGCTGTGACTATGAAAAATGTTGTTTCATGCTCCCCTGAATAAAGCGAGTGTCAAGGCTGAAGTCATTTATTCAGGCTGGGCTTCAACAATAAATGGGATGAGATAAAAGTGTGGAAATAATCACCTCGTGCAAGAAACCATCAATCAGAATCCAGAGGGAGAGAAATTGCATAAATCAGCGTGAACTCAGCCAATCCTCTGAGTGCCGAGCAATTACGGAAAAATTTAAATAATCGTAATAATAACTTTGATGGACTGCATCTCTTGTCATGTCAGAGCCAAAACAAAGCATTGGTTTCACTGGCGGAGGTCAGTGGCATTTTTTATTTCAGTGCTGAGTAAATATCTCTCTGGAGAGAGCAGCTGAGGTTCAGACTCGCTGAATGCATGCCACACTCTCATGCAGAGAGAAGCATGAAAACAAACCACAAGACAAAGGTTCAGCAGCGTGTCACGGGTCACAAACAAGACACAGACGACAGGAATGAGCAGACGTTTTAAAGGTTATGTATGAGATTTAAAATGTGAGCAGCAGCAGCTAGCACATATTTGTTACCTAAAGCGTCCTGAGCAGAGAATGACGTCACACTTCCTCTGTCTGCGTGACTGAAACTGCTCATCTACGTCAGCAAATTATGGATTTATTTCCACCAAACTACAGTTCAGTTATTGTTGTAAAGACTCGCTGAGACTGTGACTGTTCTGCTGAGTTATATTTTGTTTCTGTCCACTTTGAATTAAGTTATGATGTTATGACGATCCTCAAGATAAAATCTACTTTTTTGGTCGATGTGTCTGGTCTGTCTGGTGTTCAGCGATAACAATAGAACGTCTGTTTCTGGTTAAACTAAAGCTTTGTCTCCATAATGTTGTCAGACACATTTTGGGCCCGTCAGTGACAAAAACATTCACTTTGCTTCGATAGGTGCGTCCTTCCACGAGGATTAGCTATGCTGTCGCCACTTCAGGCGCTCCGTGACTCAAAGATTCATCTGACAAAAGCTAAAAAGTCTTGGTGACTGTTGGAAAGACTAACAAAGACAGTTTCTGGTGAGTTTTATTTTGTTTCTGTGCAGTTTGAAGTGTCTTTTTTTACGATTACCTATGAGGTAAAATTACTGTTTTTGTCAATGGAGTCTGGTGAACCGTAGCGCCCAATCGTTTGTGCTCCGGTACGACATCCAGCAGCAGTAAATTTCTTTTAAATAATCTTTAATGACTCAAATCTGTTTCACGGTTTGTTTTAAATGATTTTGTAGAAACATTTATCCACTTACCTCCAGTGGCATTACATTTAAAATATTCGTCCAGGTTTGAGATATTTGAGGTTTTTGCATTAACCCACACACAATAGAGGAAACTCTCAGTGAACCACAGACTTCATTGTCAACACGTTTTCATAAAGACAGAAGAATGCAGTCTTTAAATGAAGTCTTTGGATGACTCAGGCCGTCCAACTGCAGCTTGTGCGCCATTCAATCTCTCTTCAATCTCAGTAAGTGCTGCTGGAGTTCTGTTACCTCCACAGACCAGTCAGTACACAAGCAGTTACATAAATGTGTGATTATGGTGTGCATATTTGTTTTTGTAAATGTCCTCCACGTCTCACGCCTGTGGGGCTTCGTATGTGCTTTCATATGGACTAATGCGATTTTCCTGCAACTGTTAATGTTTGTTTATTAACTGCATGGCCATCTGGGTGGTACAGAGAGAAAAACATTTGGCTACAGTACATCCGCAGAGCTGGAGGGGGATGTCTTTGCTGCTGTGCAGGCTGGTCGGTCAGAGAGATGAAACATTGAGAGATAGCACGGATCTCCTCGAGAAACTCTTTCCTGGAACTTATAGAAGGAAGAAACGGCCCGCGATGAATCCCAAAAGAGGCACAAGATATTTGGACTTTGACACGAACTCCCGAGAGAGGAGACAAGGGTGGAAAACGTTTTTTACTGCAGTCTCATCAGTTATGTGGCGAGCTTCAACTCTTGACCTTTTATCTGATGGATTAGTGCTGCAGTTTGTTCCAGCAGAGCTGAAAAGGAGAAATGAAGTCCAATATGTTTTACTCTGGCTGACGGATGTGTGATGAACCGTACACTTCATGTTCGTGCTTTATGTGATTAAAATCCATTTTTTAATTCATAACGTTAACTGTGTTTAACAACTTTGGCAGAAAACATCACTGAGCAGTCAGACTGCCTCAAAGGAAGACGGGAGGAAACTTAGATTCTTACACCGAAACCCCACCGGGCATGTCTCAGTCAGGTCACGACCACAACACTTCGGTTTGGTCTTTTCTCCACGCGCCTTCAAACCACTTCAGAGGTGAAGCACCAGACTTTGTTAACTTGCTCAGATTTGTCATTTTTCTGGTTTAGGTACTTCTAAATATGTAAATATGCTACGCAGTTAAACTGTTTGTCTTTTGTCTGTTTTTACGAGAATGAGAAGTTTGCACAGGGTGTTTTATTCTGAAAACCCACCGGATTCTCTGTGTCTGACTTCCTGTCGGCTCGAGCTGCACCGTGCAGATCGATGCAGGCTGAACATCCACATTGTAGGAGCCAAAATATGTGTTTATAGCCTGAGTTTCCTTTTCTGGATCACATTAACATCCGGTAAATAGGAAATAGGCTCCAATGTTTTTGTCTCATTACGTCTCATATCACATCATATATCATATCATATCGGACAGTTTTGTCTTGTTCAGCTTTGTCACATTATGCCATTTTCAGTTTGTTGCTACTTTTAAGTTAATAAACATCATAAAATGTACTCAGCGTGGATTTGAACGCGTCAGTACGAGCCTACTTCGGCTCTTAGTGGCCATTTTAATAGATAGTGGCTGCTGCACACGTTATCTGCAGAGTCGAGCAGAGAGCTGCTTCTGTAACGGGACCGCTGGGGTTTGAAACATTGACTAGAGCGGCTGCGATTAGCTCCGGCGGCCGGTGGAATTCGGCCTTTACTGTCCAGTAACATATCATATTATATAGTGTAAAATGATATCAGGAGGGTCGATTGAGTTGTTCATCGATATCTCTTTCCAAACTCACCTTCAGTGCAGAAACTCCCAGCACACTTTCATGACAATGAAATATAGACATCTGAACCCCGGGTTGTTTTTTGTATTGATATATAAATCGTCTGGTAATAATATGTTCAAATATACTGCACAGAAGAGCGCACTGCATGATAGGGCGATAAGATCACTGCACGACTGCAGCGCTGCAGGTATGTGGTTCAAACGCGCTGATGTTTTCTGAACGTCTGCGTTCAAGCGGAACCATATGTCCTCCACGCACATGGCTGAGCACGATATTTTAAACCGGCCGGCTGAGCTTTCCTATTTGCCTCATGTTGCTTGAGACAAACAGTGAACGACTGTAGATAAAGTTAACGAGTTCACATTCTATTGAAAGTAAGAGATTTGTGTGATTTGAAAGGCTGCCAGCAGAGTTTATGCTCCACTTGTTCTGGAAAATTAAATAAAAGCCTGGAGCATGACGTGTAGCTGCAGGAACTAGCATGGATAGCATCCTGCACATCAGTAAATATGATTAAATTAACTAATTTACATTTATAATTAATCATTTATTGCTCATGTTTTGGAATGTTGTTGTTGTTTACTTCTATAAAAGTCACGTACGGTATAATGAGAAGGTTGACGCGCTAATCATGAAGAATTTCAATACAATTATTTCATACAAATGTCTCGCGTAATTAGGACTACGTCTAGACGGATGGGTAGACATGCACGTACGCACACAGCTGTATGAGCTGAATCTCTCTCCGTTAGAAGCCCATTCCAGATGCCTGACCACAAAGTGTGAGAAAGAGAACACACTGTTAACTGTAACTCAAACCAGCGTGTGCGTAAAGATGAAGGCTTGGATGCATCTGGCCAAATAACACAATGGGCAAGATGCACGAGTGGAGCGGCCTCGATGCGGTGTCGCAGCTGTGAAATGTCCAAACCACGGAGCTCTTTAAGACCTGACAGCTTAAATCTGATATTTCCACAGTGTGTGTGTGTGTGTGTGTGTGTGTGCTGCAGAGATCTGAACAGACTCGCCTGTGTCCATCTTTAAATTTAAAGACATATATTAAATATTAAAAATGTTCATTGTCAGCAGTGTTGGCATTACCAGTGTGTGTGTGTAACGTTAGCCGTCATGCGAGCGCACACTGGTAATGGCATTGTCAGGTTTGGATGATTACACTGACATTCGAGCTCCTTGTGACTGTACCTGACGGCTTGTTTATCAGATCATCATCATCATCCTCAGTCATCGCTTTGAGATTCAAGAGTTTCACGTGAAGGAAAAAAAGGACAACTGACGAATGTAAGACCCGCTCGACGAACATTTCTGACAGCAACAACAAACTTTGTCATCTAAAGACTCGTTTGGATCATTAACTGTCTGCGAGGACTCATGTTAGAAAACGACTGACGTCACTAAACATCTCAAACGGCTGAATTAAATGTTCTTTTTCTCGTCTCAACTTGTCCTGTCCAAGAAAAGATTTAGACCAAACGTCTGGTGTGTTGTGATGGGAGATGCTCGCGATATTTATGTAGTCCTTAAAAATGATCCATCCATTTTCTGTAACTGCTGATCCTCATCGGGGTCACACCTATATGTACGAGTAATTAAGAGTCACCACAGGAAGAACGTGAACTCCAGCCGAGGTTTGAACCAGGAACCTTCTTGCTGTGAGGCGACAGTGCTAACCGCTCCCTGACGTGAGGTTGCATCCTTTCTGCAGCGTCATATTGATTTGTATCTCTGCACATCTTTATGAAGTCCTGGTATTCTTTCTCTCGTTCATTCACACACAGCTCGCACGCTGGCTGATCGACGTATTGAACTTTACAAATGTAGGTCATCTGGTTCTTCCTCCCCTTTTACCACAAACTCTATCTTGTCCTTTGCTTGACTTGACGCGGAGCTTACTGCAATCAGTGCATCGTTGAACAGAGTCACCCTCGAGTGAGCAGTCACTTGGCAGCTAAAGTACGACGTGTGAGGAGCGGTGTCACTGCTGCCGTGCCCACAGGACCGAAAAGGCTCATCTTGGTCGGCTTAGCATGTAAATTCAGATATTCAGGGTTCAGCGGCTACAGCCTCCAGAGCCCCGTTAGTGGGTGAAGCCTGTGTGAAATAGAAGTGTTTATCCTTTTAGATGAACCCAGCTCAGGGCTTTTATACAGTATTTCACAGCTGCACGGGTTACTGCGCTAATCAGTCTATTAAATCCTGGATATGCTCTAGAGACAGGCTTAATACAATAATACAATATGTTTCTTAATACTAACTTTTACTTACTCACTGTAGTTTTAATCCTGCGTCTAAGTTATGATTCATGAGGGCAGATGTGTCACGTCGATAACCACGTCGATCTAAAAAACCAGGTTACAATTTCTTCTCTGGCAGGAAATTCTTACACTTCTCCTCTTCACACCTCCTCACCTACGTTATCCCCACATGGCCCACTTCCCCATCACACCTGGCCAACGTCCTCCTTGTTGCCTAGCAACTCCCTCCACAATACTTGCCGCTACACCACTACAAGTGCTTTCAACCCCTCTCCGGATGAACCCCCCGCATTTCTCACATCTTAACACCCACCTACACCTCGCAGGTCCGTGCTTCTTCTTTTTAAATAAAGCCCCTTGATTTGGCCGTGAGCTCTGGTCCGCGGCGCTGCTTTAAAAAACTGAGTACCTCAGATAATCCCGAGCCAAAACATGAGCTCAGCGTCTGGCCTGTTTGTGCAAGACAGGAGAAGGTACAAGACAGGAGGAAGATACATCACAGGAACGCCCGTCCGAGATGAATCTGAGAGCTACGGGAAGACAGTTTGAGAGGGAGAAACTCTTCTTGACTTTCAGCATCTCTGCCAAACTCATAGACGAGCACTCATGACTGAGGATTTGCACTCGCTGAGATAAGGAGAAAGCTCACAGAGAACAGACGGGAGGGGAAAGGAAGGGTAGAAGGGTAGTCTCCGAGGGACAGTGAGAGAGAGAGGAAACGAAGAAATGAAGACGGGGAGGAGATTAAGACGAGAGAGATAGTCGAGGTGTGAATGAAAAGTATGAAGGGAATTAGGCCTGGTTAGAATCCCAGAAGGATTACGATGAATAAACCCAACAAATGGTGGAATAACGACACAGAAAAACAGACAGACATACAGAGAGCGGAATACAGCGAGATAAAGACGAACTCAGAGTGTGAGGAAGGATGCACGCACGTTTGCATGCTCCATTTTGTTCTGTTGTTCGATTCGAAGCAGGAAAACTGAAGCACAAACACTTCAGCTCAGTTTACAGTGTGAATCACCCCTGTGGTTGCTGCTTGTTGAGTGTTTTTGGCACTGAAAAGGTGTTAAAGTTAGCGCAGGGTCGACACGTCCCGAGTCCTTTGACACGTTTTTTTTAAAACAGGAAACCCTTCTCGTGATATAAATAGAATTTATTGTCTGATCTGTTTTCGTTCATTGCTTTTTCATCGTGTGTCAGAGGAAGGTTTTATCCGTCAGGTGTGATAACATTGTGCAGATTAATCTGAAATCTGGCAGCGTCGATGTTGATGTGGCAGGAAAAACAAGTTCTGAGGAGATAAACAAACCTCCAGGTAACCTGCCAGGTATTTGAAAGAGAAGATGGTGAACACATACCTGCCAAACTTGTGGCTTGGTTTAAACAACCCTTAAATAACCCTGAGCTATAAAAATATAACCTGGAATTATCTCTTATAATCCGACGTGTGTGTCAGAACTTGCGAGTGATTGTTTTTCTCTTACCAGGAATTTGCGCTTCTGTTTCCACTGAGCGCCCTGAGCGTTGGTGTGTCGGTGGGCCTCCGTCACCAGGTGGATCAGCTCCCACTCGTCCCCCGTTGGCTCTGGACGGTTCTGGAGAGTTTTCACCATTTCCTCCTTCTTGCGTCGCTCCCTGTTCTCCTCGATCAGGCGCCGTTTAGCCACCCGCTTTGAGTCATCCAGCACCACTGGGAGCAGATGGAGGAGGAGGTGGAGGAAGATAATTAGTCTGCATGCTGCTTAACATAGAGTTATACAAACCGACTATAAAAAGTTTATTCCTGCACTTCCTTCAGTTCTACAAGATAAAATGTGACTTTAACTTCTCTGCAGTGTGATCAAACATTAAAAGAAGCGTTAAGCGTGACTACGCAGCTACGTCTGAAGGTGCATCGACGTCCTTTTACATTTTAAATCTGCGTTTAAGTCTGTGTGTGTATAAATGGTCCAACACTCACAGTCCATGGCCATGCCCACTGCGATGCACTTCTTGAAGCGGCAGAGCTGACACTGGTTACGGGTAATCTTGTCGATGATGCAGCAGCCATCGTACTTACAGGAGTAGGAGGGGTGGAGGTTCTTTTGAATGGTCCTACGGAAGAAACCCTGGAGGAGGAGAAGGAGGGAGGGATGGAGGTGAAAGGGAGGAGGGTGGAGACAGGAGTCAGAGAAAAGACATTTTAAGCACCACCGCTGCTCTACGCTGAAGGCAACAGTGTTGGAGTGAGTTGAACAAATTGTAGCTGGGATTAAAATAAAATGTATCATTAGATTAAAAGTGTTAAATCTCTACATTCCTCAGATTGATGAATTATATAATCAGCAGGACTCTAATTGGCAGCTCGATCAATCGTGCGTCAAACACACATCGCCTCCCGCGAAGCTTAATCACAATCCCTTCAGCGGCGCCGCGGATATCGCGTGTCATTGACGAGCAAACATGAAGAGGAGGAAGAGACGCCGACCGATCACACGAGCCACTCAGCTCACGTCTCCGCGAGGAGAGCTGACGTGACGGACTGACAGCGTCTATACAAACATGTCGACGTGTCATCTTTCTGTGGCTGCACACAGTGTGTCTGTCTGTGACCTTGGTGTGTGTTTGTGCAGATGTGTGTGTGTGTGTGCAGAAGCAGTGACCTCAGATCAGGTTTTCTGGCAGATATTATGTGGGCTGTGAACCTGCTGTGTCTTAATCTCTGGGTGAGTGTGTGTGTGTGTGTGTGTGTACCTTGCAGCCCTCGCAGGTAATGCAGCGGTAGTGGTAACCTGTGGCCTTGTCACCACACACCACACATGGCTCATCCTTTTCGAGGTAGCTGGGGATGTACCCTGAGAGAGAGACGCAGAGGAAAAGACAATGTTAGAGAGAGTAATCTGGATTTTATCATCATGAAGACGTTGTACACTCCTTACACCGCACCATAAACACACTGAAAGCTGAAATTACGAGCTTCTCCGCTCTCTTTGTGATTGCATTTCTTTCCTCGGGCCGAGAAGAAGCTTTCAGGTGATATACGTGATATACGTGAATCTTTGCGTCGTTCCCAACGTGCCTGAACACAATCATCACATTTACATACGACAGCTGGAGCTGGTCCTGCACAAACATCTTGTGTGCACAGTTAGAGAGTCTTTTTTTTTTTTCAATTTGTGTATTCAAATAGAGGATTGCCACTTTCCAAAGAACAGTCTTTCACACCTGGTCTTGCTGTTTGATGCCGTTTCATTTGACTGTGTGCTTTTATTCTGCAATTTATTATTTATTCTATGTTTGTTGTGCAGAACTTGAAGCTCTGCATTAAAGATATGACCTAAATAAAACGTGAAGATAGACGTGCTCTAACAAAGATCCTGCAGAAGAACTATGGAGAACTTTTTGTTTGTGTCTTGCAGGTGCACGAGGACAACATTAATCACTCTCAGTTCCAATGACTGACAGCTGGTGGTGGCAACGTGACAAGAACAGCAGCAAAGTAACTGAAGAAGACTGCGAGCCACCTCGGATGCAAACAATATTTTTTTTAGCTTTATTTGATAGCGACAGCTTGAAGAGTGACAGGAATGAGTGGAGAGAGAGAGAGAGAGGGGGAATGACATGCGGGAAAGAGCCACAGGTCGGATTCGAGCCCTGGGCTGCCGCAGCCAGGACTGAGCCTTTGTATGTGGGGCGGATGTACATGCTCTACCAACCGAGCTAAACTACACCCGAACGCAAACAACATTTTTAAAAACCAGAGGAGGAAAATGGATTCAGCGTATTTGTCGTGGCCTCGAGGTTTTTTTGCTGAATGTAAACAGAACTTTTCATTTGTTTACAGGGGAACTCCACACAGGGCACCTTTAAACGCTCTGTAGTCCCTCCAACATATACAACAAACAGACATCTCAGATATATTCCAGATACATTTAGCAAATTTCTGCCACACCCACCCACGCGATGACTCTGGTCAGCTACCACCGCAACCGCCTTGCTCGCTCCCTTTACTGTACCTTCTTCTAAAAGCAGAATCTGTGCACCAAATGTCGGCTCTGACTGAGGAGCAGCCGTCCTTTCAATTCCTTTTTAATTGATTGTCTTTTAATAGACTGGCTGACGCTGAACAACACCTAAAATCAAGTCCTGAATGTTTTCTGGTGACAGAAAAGGTTTAAAATATGCATCTAATTTGAATTGTGTCTCTTTTTTATTAACTCGCTCTTGTGTAAACGCCCTTCAGATCAGTGTGTCCATATACAGTCCAGTATTTAGACTCTTCTTCCTCCCTCTGCAGCCTTTCTTCTTCTTCTTGAGTTAAACTTGGGAACAGTACACTTTGTTCTTTTTCCATACAGCCTGCAAGAGCCACACTGACAGATCGTTGCGCTCTGTACGTACATGTGTGTGACGTTCTTGTGTGTGTGTGTGTGTGTGTGTGTGTGTGTGTATACCAAGGCGTGGTGAGAGCTGTGACTGGCAGTGTCAGTTGGGCTCTGCCTTTTGGCTTTGTTACAGATTTTATAGAAGTAGGGGGGAGGGCGAGAGGAGGATGGTGGGAAAGAGAGAGAAAAAAAAAAGAGGAGGAGGAGGAGGAGGAGGGACGGCAGAGAGTGCCAAAGGGGCACGAGTGATACTTTGTTTTTTATATACTGTTAAAGAGCTCGGGCTCTTTCTGTTGACAAGAAAACTGGAGACCAAATTGCACAAGTGCATTTGATAATGAAGAGGAGAGAAGAAGAATGAAACTCTATCGTGCAGACAACAAAAAAAGAGAAAAGGATACACACAAAATGGGGGAGGAGAAAAGAGGGGAGGTAAGAGGAGGGAGAGAAGAAACGGGCCTGGAAAGATAACAAGGGCATCAGAGAACGATCACATAGGAAAAATGTCAGCTCCGGTGTGCTGGCAGGGCGAACAGCAGCAGCAGCAGCAGCCGGATCTCTGAGCCAGCCTGTTGTGGCTGCGTTTGGAAGCCAAGCCCAAAATCAATACTGCTGCAGCTCTCTGGCTCTGGCTCCTTACCCGCCCCTCCCATAACGGGGCCCTACAATACTTCAACCAACAAAAAAAAAACCCAGGAAAGGGAAGAGAGATTTTTTTTTCTACTGTGGCTTGAGTCAAGATAAATATTTTGTCTTCACAAGTTTCCTCCAACATAACATCTGGCATTTTTTTTAAATCAAAAAGTGTGTGTGGATCAGATCAGGCTCGGTACGGGGGACCGATCGGGTCCCTGAAGGAGTCTCAGGATTGTTTCTGCCGACGTCCTGACATGACAACAGCACAGTGAGGCGACATCTGAGACTGTAAACATCGACAACATCAGGACACAAGAAACTACACACTGTACACTCTTTGTCCTTCTGTTACTATAAAAACGGATAAATCATCACAGCAGCATGAAAATAATGAGAGTTTTTGGGCCCAACATGAATTTGAAGTCAGGTTTGCAGCTCTGGGTTTTGGTATCTAGCTTCTCAGCTGCTAATCAATATCAATGCATGTTAGACAAATACTCCTTCGTGTCCTTGAAAGCCTGTTGAAGCATCCAAAGTCTGGTCGAGGGGTCCGCTTTCTGACATCATTACACTGTCTGCAACTCGATCCCGTGCCCCCCTCCTCCTCGGGCAGACATATTGTCATACTTTCCCAGTTCAAATGGGCCATGGCAGGTGGAATAAGCTACAAGGTTCCAGCAGTGATGCAGAGCGGCAGGCTACAAGCCTGCTGGGAGAGGCGAACATGTGGAGGACCGGTGTGAGGGATAGATTTTTCATAAACGCCAAATCAACCATCCTGCAGACTCAGATTTTTATGTTGGTGTTCCTCCCACCTTATCTCATTCAATATCCCTCTCTTCCCTTTCTTTACTCGCGTCTTTAAGCTCAGGGGATTTGGAGCTGTCACTCAGACAACGCTCTGCGTCCGACAAGAAAGCAGACAGAGCAGAAGGCTTTCGTTTATTGATGACAGTTGCCAAGATGTTTTATTTTTCCTCTTTGGAGGTGACAAATCGAAAGCGTAATGTGCACAAGGCAGCAATGAATCATGTACCACGAGCTTCTGTGCAGTCTCCCGGCTGGATGCATTCACTGTGGCGAGACTGACAGCTCCAATTTTGCTTCTCAAAAAAATAATCCAAAGATGTATCAAACGTGGCTCAAACAGAATGCTGGGGAAAGCGATTTTCAAAAATGACTGGCTGCCTGCGCTCAGAGAGCTTTTATTCTCTGAAGGAAGGGGCTGTGTTCTCTGAAGAGGCTTAAAAATTCAGGTGGAGGTTTTGTTTCCAAGCTGCCACTTGAGAGACTCCCCCCGCCCCATCATAACACCACCCGCCAGTTACTCACCAGTCATACTCTTCACCGAACATTGGCTGTTCTTCCTCTTCCTTTTCGGGCCATTGAGCCACCTGAGAGAGAACGAGAGCGACAGAGAGAGAAAACGGAGTAAGTAAAAGTGAAAGTGTTTATTGGATTAATACTTTCTGTATCTGGATCACATCTGGAACTGTTCTGGGTTGCAATGTGATCGGATCTCAGCCAGGTGTGAAAGCAAGAGTCAGCGAACGTTCTACAGAAGCTGCAGACGACGGGACACGCCATGTTTGCTGACAAGAATGCTAAATTAATATTAGAGTAAGCACAAAGGTTTAGATACCGTTTTCCAGGTGGAAAGGTGTTAGAACATATAACAGTGAGCATATAACTATCATATAACATGTAATCATATAAGCATCAGTTGAGGTCAGTATTCGTCCCCGTGTCTTCGTATCTGCGTCTCTAATTGAAGCTAGAACAGGAAAATGGTTCACCGCCACTTTAATTTCTGACAGAGGAGTAATGGAGCTCTGCTGCAGCCACAAGTGAAGGTTTATTCATAAGCGTCATATCAAACGCGGAGGGAGCACTTGCGGCTACAAATGGTTGCATTTAGCAGCAAAAAAATCTGTTCTCGAGGGTTTTTCCAAACTGAATCCAAACAGTGGGGATACAATTAAAACCACCACCCCCCAAAACAAGTCTAATTGTTAGAATACACAAGAACAAGCCCACAATAACAGACGAAAACACAAAGAGCCAGATCTCGCAGCACTCTTCTGTTTTGTTTGTTCTCCAGTAATTTGCACGGCCCTCCAACTTTAGCATGAATGATTGTCGTGGAAGGGTCCAGTTTTGTTGCCAGAGCGACTACGAAACGCACAGAATCAATCAACCCATCTGCCATCACAACCAGGCAACCGTCAAACCGGATTCAAGGGGCGTGTGTGTGTGTGCGTGTTTGTGTGTGTGCGCAGCTGCTCCGGGGCAGCTAACTTCACGTTAGCTCTTATTTATTTACGACCACAGATAAAACCTGTATTTTAACATCTAAATGTTGGCAGGTATCAAGCAAAGAAAGGCTCTCAGTGAGCATGTGCACTCGTGAACACACCTGCATCCACACTGACACATGTGAAAGGCATGTACAGCACAGATGGGAACTGGCTGCTCTGAGGGGAATTATGAAAGCGTGAAGACGATGGTGGAGAGAGAGAGAGAGAGAGAGTAGAGGGTGGAGGAAAACTGAACAGAAAGTATGAGAGAGACTCGGTGAGTGCTTCTTGTCAGTGCTCGATGTGTTTAGAATCCCAAGAGTTGAGCTCTCTGCTCTCAGACACTCATGATAGCCTCCAGCTCTCCTCCCACAGCAGGGCCCTTTAAAACCAGCTCCAGGAGAGGGAGCAGGACTCCATTAGCACCACCAATGAAAACCACGTCACACACTCACACAGGACGCAACACACTGGATTATAGGTTACATTATCTGTGTGAAGTGTTACATTATGTTCTTATTATTCTCTCTGCTGCTTTATTAGGACATATTAAAGGTACAGTGTGTGACTTTAAAGATGGTCTATTAGCAGAAATGAAATATAACATGCATAACTGTGTGTTCAGTGATATGTACAGGGCTTAACAAATTTATTAGACCACCACCCACCCTCTGTAACGGTTCATACATCAGTATGTAGAAACTCTTTAACCAAAATGACATTTTTAATGCTAAATTATAATTATTAAATTTACTGTTTTACAAAAAAAAAAAAAACAGCACATTATAATTTATTGATTGAGATGTTAATTTATATTTCCTCACATTCCCGAACAGAAGAATTAGTTTTAGTGGTTGATTTCTGACTTCTCAGAGAAGAAGAAGTGATCCGGCTCAAATTTTGAATTCAGTTTGAAATTCTTCATTCCTCTTGAATGTCGAGAGCTCACTGAAAATGGAATGAGAGCGGAGCGGCTGATGGGACGATTATTACGAGCCGTTCTCTACCTCCAATTTCTTTATTACTTTCATATATCAGGAAACCTGGATTAGATCTGGTTGTGATGGATATATGTGATGAAAGACCTCGTGTTTTTTCCTCGGCCTAATTCACTTTAAGGTTCTTTATCGAGCTCATTACACCACAGCAAGACTGTCCAGACTCAGATCTGCCTTTGATGTAAATGAAACATGTGAACACTTTGTCGCAGACGTGAACCTGAACAACTTCTGTTCTGCAGCACTTTATCTGAAGCTAAGATAAAGTGCGGAAATGATCATTTCTAGGGAATATTCATGACAAATAAAATAAAAGATACGTTTGGCCTTGAAGCTAACATTCACCCAAAGCTTCCACAAATATGTATAATCTATAATATAGTGTATAATATAGTCTTTTAGATATTAAAGTCTCATTCTAAGGTAACAAAAACGCAGCTCTTATTTTCACAATCAAAACAGAGTTATGTAACTCGCCCTCTCTAGGCACAGCGTCAAATGTTTGTACACACTGCTCTTTTCCTGAATTAAAATATATATAAAAATATGAGGAAACCTCGATCTAACAAAGACCTCTGTCACACCCGTGTAACTCACTACATGAACACACATTAATTTACTTTCTGTGCTTTGCAAAGTTCCTCTTGTATTCTCCACAACATGATCAAAAAGTTTTGCAGACAACAGCGCACACAGACGATGTTTTCCCCCCATCAGAGACATAACAGCATAATTGCCTGTTAAGCTCAGGAGTTGCTGTAATTGTGCTTAAATGCCAACTCAAACCGCCCTCCGCATTTT
The DNA here is from genome assembly GCA_028641955.1 of Protonibea diacanthus. NCBI lineage: Eukaryota > Metazoa > Chordata > Actinopteri > Sciaenidae > Protonibea > Protonibea diacanthus. Next base: position 19,451,069 of record CM053996.1, on the reverse strand, counting down.
ATTTTCCCTTGTCTTGTTCTCCGTTATGGTTCTCCTTTGCCCTTTTCAGAACACATCACACGTCTTAATGTGAAATTAAAGTCAGCTCTTAAACAGCCTCCTGAGTCAAAGCTTGATTTATCCTGATTGTTGTTGCATCTTATTAGAAACTCAAGGACATAATGTTCCTGTCACGGTGGTGGGTGGGAGGAGAGCAGAGGCAGAGGACGGAGGGCCGGAGCGGTGAGGAGGCTCAACTGTGAAGCATCTTTCGTCATACAACAACAGCAGCAGCAGCAGCAGCAGCAGAGGTTGCGAGGCTTCCAGTGCAAACATGACATGTTAGCAGGCTGAGAAAAAAGTAAAATAATTTAAGCCATCACGCAGCAGAAAGACAAGGAGGAGCCTCCACTGCCACTCAAATGTAAATGTCTGCCAGTTGGCTTGCATGTCACTCCATACAACTGCTGGAGGCTACAGCCATCAAATTGGCAGCTATGTGACAGTTCACTCCTCCCATGTGACAGTTTATTGTTTAAAGATGGAAACAGAGATGAAGTGGATAAAAACAGATACTCTTTATTCAGGTCTCCACAGTTACGCCCGCTCTGTGTCTTATGTACAATAACAACAGGTCGCTCGTGAACTAAGATGCCACACATGAAGTCCTGTGTTTCCTCAGCATGAATCAACAGAGAACTGGGCGATGACACAATCAAGAAGCGAGAATATAAACTGCAACTCTCTGAAGAAGCTCCAGCTCTAACCCTCGACTAATGTCTGATCAATCCCAAAATAGCATGAATGAAAATATCAGCAGCTAAAATAAAAAGGAGCTTAGCACTCTCTGCGGAGCCTCAGAAGTGCTTTTCTCTGCTCTGAGTGGGAAAGCTTTTGAGAGAAATGGTGTCAAGTGGCCCTGAGAGGCGAAGAGAAAACACAACAACAGCATCGGCACAGAAAAACACAATATGCATGAAAAAGTGTGAACGTTCCCACGTCTGGTTGTGATGAAGCAGCATCTTAAACAATGATACATTCTCGTCTGTCCTGATGGTTGGATGCACGACTACGGACAAACAAAATGATTGAAGAGTGTTTATGCAGAAAAACAAAAGCAGTCTGATCAGATTTGGCAACGCAGGTAAGAAAACGAGTATTTTTCGATGGATCATGATTTTTTCTTGATTTTTTTTTTTTTTTTGCAGGTTGGGGCACGTCGCCGCCACGCGCTGTACTGGCATACCAACGCATTTCATATTCCAACTCTGACGGGGATTGCAACACACCTCTAAATATGCAAGGTCCCTCACACTGTGCCTCTCAGCAACATGAGCCAACCCCACAGAAACATGCACACTGTACTTTCTCTCCAGCACACACACTCACGTATAGAGGGCGAAACTTAAGCTGACATGTAAGAGCAACAGTTTGATCCATATTGCCCCGTAGCTGTACAGAACTTGTATATGTTGCACAACTATATGCACACACAGGCTAAAGCAAACACGAGGAGAGGAGGTCGAAAAACTTGAGCCAAAAACATGACATGAAAAAGACTTACAGAGCTGACCTGATGACGCAGTGGGATTGTAAAATATGCATGGCTGACTCGTACTTCCAGCTGAAGTTGCCGATGTACACTAGCTGCTACACAGCCCTTCATACATGGGCTTAGTCTATCTGTGTTAGTCTGTCTCTTACGCCCTGATGTCTCTACCAGTTGTGCTATCTTTAGCCTCCTGACCCACTCAAATGCTTTCTGCCTCCCCCTCCCTCCCTTCTCCTATCTGTGGGACTTTCTTGCTCTCCTGGTAGCACCACCCAGTCTATCCTGATTGGAGGACAGCAAACATCTCCACCTGTGACTCTGACAGTGGCGGTGGGGTGTGTCGAACAGGTAATTGTTGTGCTGTCAGGTAACTGAACACTGCGGGTTTCAGGAAAGCTGAAGCAGCATGCATGACTGACAAAAAGATACTAAAGAGCACAGCGATCAACAGCCTCGAGCTCTTACAGATAATTACGGTGAAACTGACACACTTATTGGGCAAGACTGTTATTCTATTGTCTTTTATCAGAATAATGAGTTTATTTAGTGTAGAACTTTTCACAGAGCAAGTTTCACAAGAGCAACACAAATAAAATAAAAACAATAAAACAAGCAAAACAAGAGAGTTTAAATAAACAGGACTGGAGCTGCTTTTTAAAGGCTACAACAGACACTGCAGAACGCAGAAGTGTTGGAAAGGCACCGTCACCTTCTGTTTTCAGTCGTGTACGAGCGACAACCAGTGAGCCGTGGTCAGAAGATCTAAGTGACCTATTTATAATGTAAGAATGGAGCATATCGGAGATATATTCTGGTGACAGAAAAAACTTTGTGTGGTCACGTGTGACCTTTGGAGCTATGTGATGAGGACTTCAGTTTTTTTTGTGTTTAACTGTAAACAGTTTTTTTGCCATCCAGTCCTTAATGGCAGACAGACGATGACAAAACAGTCTAAACGACACATAGAGTTGAGTATCATCAGCATAAAAGTGACAGGAGCTACAGTTAAATGACCTAATAGAAACATTTTTAAGGCAAATAGTAAAGGACCCAAAACAGAACCCTGAGGCACACCACGGGACAGAGCAGCTGTTTCAGACACGTATGGACCAAGTGACACAAAACCTTTTATATGAGAGCTTTTAAATGAAGATGCACAGCATCAAAAGCTGCACTAAGATCCAGCAGAACTGTTTTTTTTAAAAAAATAAATCCCATAGAAACATCAAAACCAACACGTGTTGTCTCTGATGCTTTTTTTTCCAGTTAAGATGATGCAAAACAGACTTGGCATAGGATATTTGGTGGTTTGATAAGATTGGCATGAAATGGAATGGAATGAAAAAGCATTAGTACATACAAACTGCAAAATGCAGCGATGAGAGGCTGTCAGTATCATCCATTTACAGTTTTTATCCACCTGAAACGACTCAAATTTGTGACTGAAACTGACAGAAGGCTGGCTATGACTGAATATGAATTGAAGATAAAAATAGATTAAATATATAAAAGAAAGAACAGAGAGAAAATGAATGAATGGATAAAAAAATGAAGAGGTGGAGGCGAGTTTCTGATACTAAGAAGTGACATGAAAACATCCATTTTTAAATAGCCAAGCCATCTTTTTTTTTTTTATTATTCCTTCAAAAACGGCAGCCCGCAAAACCACAGCGTGGTCAACTGATGAAGTGCAGAGGTATCAAGAATACCATCCCTTCAATCCCTCTATTACAGGAGCAGCAGCCTGTTTGTGTGTGGATGAGCCAAAGACAGACAGGAGCGGTGAACGGGAGGAAAAACAGAGCAGTGAAGCTGTCAATCTGCTGCCAAATGTACAGTGTAGGTTCCAGTTTGCTGGTGAATAAAGGATGCAGCTTCTCGACATCAAAGTGAAGCTCCCGTGTGTTGTTTCCCCAACCGTTTCGCTCTGACGATCAGCTCCACCAACGCTGAAGGGTTACTATTTATCTACAGTGCAAAATGAAGCAGAGTAAAGCTGTAACAGTGTGTCAAAAAAGGGCTCTGTTACTTCGTACAAAAGCTGCACACTGTAGTTTAAATCAAACAGGAGTTGTCGGGACTATTTTTAGACATGCATTAATACACATTTGTTGCTGCGATGAGTATTTAAGGCAGCAGGACGGGGTTTATTGGATTAAGTCGATGTAATGTAAGGTGTGTGTTTGTGATTTGTTTGAAAATATTCAAGCTCTTTGGCAGAGGAAGGACTGATCAACAATTCTTGTCAGCCTGACAGAGTCATTGTTTTGGTCTTTTCATGGGATCTGCTGATATTAATGAACATTGCTAGCCTCACTTCTAACAGCAATGCTCACACGACCACTTGAGGAAAACATGCTTGTGTTATCTGTCTGAGCTGACTCTTTAGTTCAACACTGGAGGACTGAGCAGCACCTGCTTTGAAGCTACTTAAACAAACAATACAACAATACAAAGACATACAGAGGAGTCCAGAGATCTATATCCAGTACAGCGTCTGAATGAGGCCCCCTGTCCTATGTTTGGTGGGCTACAGTAGCCGATTGTTGTCAGCTACATGCTACAGGCCCATGGCTGCGTCCGTCCTATACATCCAGTGCTAATGGACACTTTGTTCCCTCGTGTCCCGCCACTGTCTAAATTACAGACTGAGCTAGAACGGTAGGATATAGCATGCCAGTGAGTGAAAGCAAGACAACTCCCACTGTTCAAATACACCAGCGTACAGCAACCCACACATAACCAGCACTAAACACGGAGCTAAGTCCTCAAATACATACAGCTCGGTACATCCTGTACTATACAATTAAAAAAAGACTCTTCAGACTGATTTAGTACATTTAGCCGGGAGTTTTTTCACTTCCTACATACACACACATTTTGTGTGTGTGCTGCATCTATAAATGACATCCTATACTTTTTCTAGGGAACCATAAGAAACCAACAACCACACATGTTTAGTGTGTGTACAACTGAAGAAACATTCAATTATTTTGCTAATTACTTCACATTAATGTACAAAAATGCACAAAAAAGTAATTTTCACAAAAGATATAAATGGTTCATAATAAACATTTAAACATATTAAATTCAATTTGGATTTGCTAAAAATAAAAATACCTTGACTTGTTGCTGGCCTCCTACTGCCTCGATCAGTTAGTTTGTAACTTGACTTTGATTTTAGTGTTTAGTGTGCGTTCATTCAGTCACAAAATAAGACAAACTAGCTGCAACATCCGAGTTTTGTGCAATAAAACGACTGTTTCTGTCAGTGGAGTCTGGTGACTGAGCGATCTGTTTCTAGTTAAACATGAAGGATCTTAACTCTTTAACTAAAAACTCTCTCTCCGTAGGGATCCCTTCCATCATATTGTCATACACTTATAATAAATATAACAATTTTCAGTGGACATGTTTTGTCAGTGCACGACTGCCCAGAAGGATTACGCCGCAGCCTGTTGTGCAGCTGTCGGCTGCAGGATCTCTTGCTCAATACTGGACCAATTTTAAAAAAGTGTCGTCCCCACTGGTCACAAAAACGTGGGAAAATAAGTCCAGGTTGAAAAATACAAAAGTTTCCCAGAAACTCCGGGTCCATCTGAATCTATAGCAGCATATTTGCTAGGCGCTGCAGTCAAATCACAGCCACGATGCTCTCTAGGTCTGCATGATGGCATTTTATAGTCTGTAACAAGACTCCCGGTAACTTAAGCTTTTACAGTTTCTGAGTGATTGACTCAACGAGTCAATGCAGTGATGAGAGGCTGTCAGTATCATCCATTTACAGTTTTTATCCACCTGAAACGACTCAAATTTGTGACTGAAACTGACAGAAATGCAGCATTTTTCAACAGGCTTTCATTCTTTACCTTTACAGTTTTTGGTAAGTGGTGGCCTAAAGCTTCTGGTGTCCTTCAGCAAGGCCCTTAACCCGCAAACGAGAGGCGCTCTCTCGGTGACACATCCTGAAAGGTTAAATAATAATGGGGAAAAAATGTTGTCACGGCTGGTAGCGCCGCTGCCAAGATTCCTGCACGACAACGCTGACACCGTTTCAGTCAATTACTCTGATTGGCTGACTGATGCAGACAGACACAAACACACACAGTGCTGTCAGTAAATTGCTGGTTCTCGCTCTAATTTGTGGGAAATTGCGACACGCTTTTAACCTTTTAACCTTGTTGTTCGGACTCATTTGAAATCCGAACAACTGAGTGAAGCTGGAGTGATCTCAGGGAGCTGAAGACGAAGTTACGGGGTAAAAATGTGCGAAGATCATCGTCAGTTTCACCTCAGAAAACAAAACTTCCTGAAATACTAGCACAGCCTAACACGTCACACACTCACCTGCAATCGACACAACCCTTAGAGTGTTGAAAAAGGTGTGTGGACACCCGTACAGTGTGAACTACATATATGAACTACAGACAGACAGGTTTCAATCTGCTCCCTGACGCACATACTGGGAGTTATTCCTGCTCATCTCAGGCTATTTACGGCTGATCGAAACAGATCATGCCTGCCTGCGCTGGATGTGAAATTCTGATGATATCCTGTCTAACATGTTAAAAGAAGGTCATGGGAAAGCAGGGACGACATTATGTACAAATGCAACGAGTAATTAAATCATCAGAATCACTTAATGCAACTACAGGGCTGCCGCCCAGAGAAAGACTGAGATCTGGCCTCGAACATGTTTGACTGGAGGCAGGCAGATCGGCCTCTGAAGCTCATCAACAACAAACATCACACACAGAGACACACACACACATATGCAGACACCACTATGGCACAAGCCTTTGTCACTGTTCACGCAACGCAGTGCAAGACTCCTTGCATCATCTGACATGTTAGCCGAAGTGACGCAAGCAGCAGCTACATGTAAACGACTGAAGTGAATCCAGCGTGACGTGAAGTAAAACAATGTACGCATTTTAATGAGGCAAACTCTCAGAAAACGGCATCAAACCTTCTGCCGAGCGTCTAAAACTCTGTTATTCACGGTGACTCTCTTTAGTGGTACACGCAGCAATCAGCAATTTCTTTCAATTACAATCAATAGATGATAGATGATAGATGACGTCTGTCATGCGGTGTAAAAAGTTTCCTCTAACACTATTTTAACGTTTGATTAATGTCGTGTTGAGCACATATCAAACCGTCTTCAATCCATAAGTACAGGTGTTCCATTCTCTGCATGCTGGTTACCATAGCATCGCTTCAAAGAGGCCGACCGATTCAAAACAACAGGCTGACAACATGCAGACGGGAGGGGCAGAGATTTAATGAAAGCCACTGTCACGCTAAACACACTGCTGATATCTACTAGTACCAACCCCTCCAACCTGAAACCACAAAGAGCTTTATTCTCTGCGCTTTTAATTATCCGGGAGGTTCAAGGCGTCGGCGTCAGCTCGCTGTACAGGTGTCGTGACACAGGCAGAGATAACACAGAATACTTACAACCGAACATGTCAAATGAAAGAGAAAAGCCGGTGTGGCGGGCTCCAACATCCATGACCACAACAACTGTCACTGCCACCCCCCACACCCCCAGCAGGCAGAGCTGTTAATCTCCTGACAGGTGTCCATGTTAGCTGAGGAATCCATCCATGCTCCGCTGGACTGACTTTCTTAACACGAGCTTGTAATAGGGCGCATGGAGACACGGTGGAGGGGAATCTGATGCTGCATTCTAGGAAGCCAGCTCGCACCCTCTGCATGGTAATAATAACATCAACTCTTGTTGTGATCACATACTGGAAGTCTGATCGAGACTTTAAAGAGTTCATGCTCGCTGTGCGCCTTGGCACCGTCGTCATGTCACCCAATTAGATCATTACTGTGGAAAATGGCTGCAATTAATAAATACCCGAGCCCGCGTGTAGCTTTTTATCTGTTACTAGGAGTTGGTGGTTTTATTTTTAGCGATGCATAAATCACAACGTAGCCGTAATTTATGTTTTACCTCGGCCATGTTTGAACTTACACACAGCGGGTGCGAGCGGCTGCAGGTGTCGAATTCAAGCCTACGATATTAACAGCACGCGTCTCGTGTTGCCTTCACGTGCTCCTCTTATCCTCTTAATTCCTCGTCTGAAAGTGGTAAATACGTCGCGTGGTAAACAGAAAACAAACAGGACGATGAATCTGATGGAAAGTTTCAAAGATATTTGTTACAGCAATGTACATAAACTCGGCTCCCGCAACTTTATCAGCACGATGACGACACATTGAAGTGAAAACACGATGAAGAGAAGCTTAAACGATCACCTGTGAACCCGTGTTCATCATCTCACGAATCTTCTTTGGTTATTCCACATCAACTTTATAATTTAACCTGATCATAGAAGTTTGCACTTCTATGATCATTATATCGACCCTTTCCTTTACCCAGAGGCCCCCTTCCTCTAGCACTACGAGAGAGAGGCTCCATTCCACTAATATTATGTTTTCATTAATGAGAAGGGGCTTAAACAGTGCTGTGTTTGTTTGTGTTCGGGCTGGTCTGACTGGCTCTGCTCCTCAAGAGATGAAGAAGGAGAAGGAGAAGGAGAAGGAGGAGAAGGAGAAGAAGAAGTGTCGGGGTCAGATGTAGCTAAAGGCCTCGTCGTTCTCTGAAAACAATTCAGACGAGAGGAAGAGAGTGGCGTGGAGGAAAAAGGGGGCAGCTATGTTGTTTATCTTGTCAGGAAAGAAAAGTCCCAGACATGTAAAACCCCGAGCAGCACGAGAAAGATCGAGACGATAAAGGAGACGCTGAAAATAAAGATTTCCTCACGAATGTCCTCAGAAAACCTCCGACATACACATTACATCATAACAGAAAGACGACTCACCGTTTCTCTTCTCCCTCTGATGGGTTAGGGTCCTGCTCCTTGGGAACGTGTTCCATTCACCTTAATTCCATCCAGCAGCCAATCATGAGAGACTGAGGCAAGCCCCACCCTCGGATGCACACTTGTCATTCGCCGGTCGGGAGGGGTCAGTCACCGAGACATGACAGGGTCCCGTCCCTGGTGGGTTTTTTTGTTTGTCTGTTTGTTTTGGAGGAAGTGGGGAGAGGGGGGAAGGGAAAGGGGAGGGGGAAGTCGACCCCCTCGTGAGGTTGATGCGGTAACGGCTCGGCGTGAGACTGCAAGATGTCAGAGATCCTCGATTGGGGGGCGAATCGGCAGGCACTGGGGCCGGGGCTGGATGTCAGTCTCAGGGGTACGGAGGGTGGAGTGGGATCCAGCCTGGAAGAGAACAAAGGAAACAGTCAGGTTACACTGTCTCTCCAGCTGAAAGCATTCCATCATCTGCATAGAATTAATTAGGAGCCAACTCGCAGATTAACTGTGTTGTTTCTTTTCATGCAAAACTGACAAAAAAAGTGAATATTTGCTGCAAACTGAATATCTGTGCAGCTGTGATGAGATTTTTCATCAGTAATGGTGCAATCGAGAAAAATAATCTACAGAATAATCGTTAAACTGTCTCTGTCATGAAAAATCAATGCTGTTACTTCCCTCCAAACACCACGTATCAACAAACTGTCTCAAATCTATTCCCTGTACTGGGTTTGATGCAGTTATTCATCTGTATAATAGACATTATGACAACATTTCCTTGAGCCAAAGTGCAAAGCAAGCACCGTTCCTAGCTGCAAAGCAGTCTGCATGTTGTGTGGTAGCTCAAAAGTCTCTGCAGAGCGTCCAAAGACGGCCGGGTCACGGCTGACAAGAGCAACTCAAAGACTGGAGTCCAACAGCTGTTCGATGTAGGTCAGAACCAGAATAAGCGGAGCCACACTTGTCACATACAGGAGACACTGACGGGAGGATGCAGTGTAGTTTCCAGTCTGTATCACCGTGTACTGAATCAGCCTGTAGGTTGAATAAACACTGAATTCAGCTCGCTGGTCCAGGAATCCCTGAGGTGAAACTGTAGCAGTAAAGCAGTTCACAAATTTTAATACTAGCTGCTTCGAGTCCGGAGGCGTGAGGGATTTTTAAGAAAAGGATGAGTGGAAGTAATTTTTCGTAGTGTTGCATCTGACTGGAAGATATCTAAAAAATGTGAATTTGGAAGATTGAACTGTTGAACTGAGTCTTTAATCGAGTGAAAGACATGAAGTGGTCGCTTTCTTTCATCCTTAAATGACCATGAGCTTAACAGGATAATTCAAGTCATTGGATACACACACACACACTTATCTTCTTACAACACATGACGTGCATGGATACACACACAGCAGCCACAACAAGAGAAATTCCTCCATGTCACACACCAAGTTAAGACTGGATATGGTGACCTGCAGGGTCAGAGAGGAAACTTTAACCTCTGACTGCTGCTGCTGCTGCTGGGTACTCTCTAGAAAACTGTTGATGGAATGTCACCTCACTCTTACGCCGGGTTAAGAGCATTAAGATGAGCAGCTGAGTGTGTGTGAAAGGCTGCGTGCATGTGTGAGTGCTCAGAGGGTCTTGATCCATTAGCCTTTGCCTCTGCGCTGCTCGGTTGTCCGAGGAAGGCTTTCATTCTTTCCTCTGCTAATCCCTGGCTCAATGCCTTTCTAATCCGGAACAGTGGGATACAGGGCATGAGAATGTCCTTAGACATGACTGATATTATTACTGCTTTTACTGCTAATAGAGCGATTACAGGCCATATTCAAAACAACACGCGTTTCTTCAGTTACGCAGACGTTACAGCAGGAGTCAGATTAAAGCAGAAGGCGGCTGTGAAATAAAATCTGTGACAACGAGGAGAGCTCGCAAAGTAATAATCATTTAAATCAAATTTTACATCTGCAAATATCTAAAAACATGAGCTGGTTAATTACGAGGATTTACTGTTTTTCTACCTTTCATATTATTTATAGATATTAATACATTTATTGTTTTTCGTTTCCAAACTGTTGATCGAACAAAAGAAGCTAATTAAAGACTGATCTCTGGAGGCGTAACGAGAATTTATTTAGGGTTTTTTTATATTTCCTGACTAAAAAATGATTAAAAAATAATTTAGAACAGATTAAGTGATGATTAAAATAATGAGTCACCTGCAGCCCGAGAATAAAACACACTTTAATAACCAGTGTAGTCTTCTTTTTGATGCATTCATTAGTTCATGAGAGCGTTGACTTTAAAGCTGAATGAACTCGTTTATTCTGTTGAATTTCTAATGAACGGTGCCACACTCAGGTTTAAGGTTTATGAAGCGCTGCAGCCTTCTCATTGTTAATGAAATAAAGACTTTAATGAGTTTATAAAAGGTTGTCGAGAGGTCATGACGTGTCACGGGGACGTTGTTGTGTTGTACATGAACATCAGCTAATTAGCACCACAAACAAAGACAAACGTCATCTCCACAAACTTGGAGTGAACCACTGACACGCTCCATTCATAGTCAAGGCTGTGGCAAAGCTGACCCGAGCAGGACCGGCTTTAGTGACGCCGGAGAGGATGGTGATGACATAAACCCAGAGGTCTACCACTAATGGAGTGTGCTTTATCAACGCTCCTCTCTCTATCACATCGACTGCTGCTGCGAAGCGGCACGAGGCCTCAGCGCTGCTGTTTGTTTGTGTAGCACAAACACGCAGTTGTTTATCACGCCGAGGCCAAGAGGACAGATGAGCACAGAGAGGGAGGCCATTGTTTCAGCAGCAAGTGAAATTAATTCTAAGTAGCAGCAAATAAATGAACCAATGACCCGCCTCATCTGAAGACACGTGTTACTATTAGCGAGAAAAAAAACATCCTTCTTCAAACTTTAAATATCCGGGCTGCGGGGTCACAACAGGCTGAAGGAGGCCTCAATCTCTCCTGCTCATTTTTTAATGAAACATAAACTACAACCATGCTGCAGCTGTCATGCATATTTTTCCAAGCTTCGAGCCTCTTGGTGAGTTTTTTCCCATGGGAGCAGTAAGCTGACCTCTGAGGAGACGTGCAGGCAACTTCTGTGGATCGCTACTGACTGACTGAGGGCCTGGAAAATGAACTTAGAATCTTTGTGTTGGTTGTTGTTTCTTTACAACATTCATGGAGTCGTTGTGTTGATGAAAAATAAACTCATACCATGCTCATTAACCACGTAACACTGCGTCGGTGTACGTAGAGCAGAAGAACAAAGATAGTCTGAGGAAAGCCTCCCCCGCTCTGCAGGCCGTATAGATACCGTCTCAATTACTGTGTCCTTGTATGTACTCGCTCGCCCTTGCTCCCACCCAGGATGTTATGCTCATATTAATATCCACTCAAGGTCAGGGCATGAAAATACAGTTTGTCAAGTGGTCTGGGGAATCTGAGTGCACGGCATAGGCGAGCTGAGGAAGAGACACTAAGAACGAGAGGAGATAAGGAGGGAAAGTGAGAAAGAAAGTGAGACTGAGATAATAATTTACAGTGCTTCATGGAGCGGCACGCTGAGGTACAGTTGATGAAAGGGGGGAAAAAAAAGAACGCTTGATTTAGGGCTCTGCTGGAACAAAGACAAAATAAAGCCACTTATCAGGTGCAGAAGATGAATAACAGGAAGAGAGCAGGATTCAGATTTAGAGCGTTCAGCTGGTTTTGAGCGCTATATGTACATATATAGATAAACGTCCGGATTGTACACATGCAGATTTATTACACGACCATTTATGGTCTCTGCATTGCAATGAGCAATAAAATGAGAATATACAGCTAATGCTGAGATCGTATCAAAGGAACAAATCATGTGGAGTCTTAATTTGAAAAAAAAAAAAATCTTCTAATCTTCTAATGGCAGCTTTTATTGTGATAGAGGAGGAAGCAGAGGAGCAGACAGGTAATGTGAGAGAGAGAGTTTCCCCCGGGTGGATTCAACAGACTGTTTTCAGACATGCTGGCTTGTCAAAGCAGGAAGAACACGGCTGGGATTAAGAGCATTAATGACAGCTGCATTCCATTTAGGTGAGCCGGTTCTTGGGTATGCTCGCTTACTGACATGGAATGAAACAGGACCATCGTTAATGTTAATATTTACACCTGGGTTACTCCGGCTCCAACCAATGACAGTGTAAAGAATGGACGGCGTGAGACGATGCTGGCTGCTGGCATGCTGCCGTTAACAGAGGTCGCCACTTGACTGTAACGAGTCAAAATATTGTTAACGGGTAAGAAAAGGTCCATGCAGAGACATCCTGGCATGCGGTCACATGGTATGGACCTTACGTCACTTCCTAATGCGAACAAGTGAGATTGTTTCAGTTTTCTTTTTCATGGAGGCGTCCTAATCTGGTTCTACTTTTGACACATTTGCTTCATCTCCAACCGGCTAAAACAAAGCGGACACGTTGGAGAAGTTTGCTTTCTGCAAGAAATGACTAATCTAATTCATGAGGTCGAGAAGTGCCACATCTTATATGATCCACGACACTTAAATAAGAATATCCTTAAAGAGTACGAGGACACGAGTCAGGACACCAGGCTGAACGTGATTCAAATGAATGTTTTGCAATCAAATGCCTGAAAAGTAGTCCGACATCCAAGTTCTCAGATTCTTCACAATATTACCTCTTTTCTAGCACACAAACACACACATGCACACACACAGCAGCTCACATGGCTCAGCCACATGCACCTCGATTCTTCCAAGACAGCTTCCAAGTTTTAATTGGGCCTGAGAAAACTGGCATTTCCCCCTCAAGCGGGGTTCACCTTTAATTGCGCGCTCTGAAATACAGTCTTTAAAATGCATCAAAAGAATAACTGGTGGATGCATGTTGATGCCTGGAGAAGCTCAGAATTAATTAAACATGACCCGCTCTGTTTCTCTGCTGTTCCAGGGCAAAGAGATCGATGTCCCTCTGCTCTTCAGAAAGTGAGGAGAAAAAAGAGGTGGATAAATTCTTCAGTATATAGTATGAGGATGTGAATTGTAGTTCTACAACCTGCAAGAAAACATTAAGTTCAAGGATGTTCGAGGCTTTTTTCATGGAAAGAAATCAATTCAAGGAGCGCTGAAACAATATTTAGCAGCTGAGCTCAGTATCACGAGAGCGGAGATGCTTTGATAGCTTGCGAGCTGTAATCCTGATACCATTAGCAGGACGTGTGCGGGGGAAGGAAGAGCACCCATGTAGGGCAGAATTTCATATTTGTAGCCTTGGATGTGCTACATAATTCATCCTTCCAAGTCTGGAAGCAACTGTTGTGTTTGAAATACTTCAAGAATCAAACTCGGTTCTGGACTATGTGGGCCACGCATAAATAACACATCCAACAAAAAGCCAGCATGCTAACAGCACACAGAGAGATGGTGCAATCCCCAGAGCGTGGAAACAACACTGCCCCCTCCATCATTACCACCGCTGAGGCGCCCTTTAGCAAACCGACGGCGGACAAAAGACTCTTGAACTCTCTCTTAACTAGCCGCGCTAATTGGCGCATCACACTTTCTCGCCTACAGTTAGCAGTGTCATGATCTTTGGTTGCGTAGAACGGAGCTTCGTTCACACTGCTAGTTAGCACAGCGTGTGTGCAAATTAACCTATAGACCGACGTGCATATGCACACACACCATTAACATCGCTACAAGATGCAGAAAACTTGTTTAAAACTAACTTTCTTCGTTGATTGCAGCAGATTCTCGCCGCTCAGGCGTCTTTGACTTGATCTCCTTCCCCTCCGTCTGCACGTCTTCTTTCAGATTTCAGTCAATTTAGATGTGACTGCGTTTTCACTCTGTGTTCTCTGATCTGTTTGAGTCATCAACCTTAACAAGGGGGGCACCCCAGTCCACGAGATACCTCGACTACGTGCTTCTTGCAGCTGCCGGCTTGTCCTGGCATGCAGCAGATCACGTCAGCTCAGATCTGCTAATTTCTTCTTACAATGAAACTTTAAAGTTAAAAATGTTTTATTTCTTTTAATCTTAAGGCTCTGTACAAGCCGATATTTCACTCCTGATGAATGCAGAGCAAGATGGAAGTGCACACATGCTCGGCTGCAGCGAGCTAAGTTCAGTCCTTAAGCTCCTGAGGAGAACCCTTGTTAGAATTCACACCATGACAGCAGACGTGGGGTCAGCGCTCCCAACTCCCAAGGGTGGCCTGGGCAATTAGTGGTTAAGTAATGAACAGGGCCGGGCCAAGTTGTTGATGTGGTGCACGCGGTCTGATCATTGAGGAAATGGAGGTGGATGTAGGGGGGGTGAGGCAAGTGTTAGTACCCTGGGGTCGCTAGCAGTCAAAGGCAAAGAGATCATGTTTCATGCTGTGTCTCTGCCTGCTCCCTCACTGGGATAATTACTGTCAGGGGATTATTAATAGGTGCTAATAGGTCACAGCAAAGTGACTAAATGCTATCTGTATGCCCATTTTTCTAAACGTGACCTTGAGTATGCACAAACACAGACGTGTGCATGTGCAAAAATGTTAATGTTCAACTCGTGCATGTGCGGACATGAGCTGTGATTTGAGGTTTCACGTTCGCGGAGGTGAAAGACTCCCAAAACTAACCGCCTCTGTTTATTTATTACGGTGGGAGCATTAACGCCTGACTCAGCAGCGCTCTGACACAAGAAGACGCTCGAGAGAGAGAGAGAGAGAGAGAGAGGAGAGAAAAAATGCCGTGACACGGATCTCTGGTTTCAAACGGTTTGAACTTTGACCTACTTTGACGCTGAGCTTTTTTCGAGACCGGCAGCGCTCGTGTCATGTATGTGCACATGCAGTCCGTGTCATGTATCCTCAATTTAAATGTCAAATAAGCACAACCATAGTTTGAAAATCGGAGTGTTTGTTACGACAACAACTCATTCCACGTGTATCTACAGTTTAAGCCTTTATATAGTACACAGTGTTGTCTCACTGAAAACGGGAACACGGTGTCCTAACCCTGACTCTGCTGGTAACAGTATGTTTCTTTTACTGTTTGCATGACATGTACAGTATGCAAGTTGGGTGTGTGTATACAGATATGTCTACACCGGCCAAGTGCAAATAGGACACACTGGTTACACGAGGCCACGTGGCCACATACTATAATTTTCCATGTTTTTGTCGCCGTTGCTGTTTCTGTTGCTCGTTCTCTTTTTGACAACAATCACTCCTCCTCATCGGCCCGTTTCACCAACTTCTTCTTCTATTTTTATATGTTTCAAGTCCGACTCCAACCGTCTTCACGTTGCTCCCGTCGTCTGTGTGTCACTTCAAAACTAATAATAATAATGACGATGATAAGGCTTGTAAAACAAAACCCCTGGGAAATCCGAACCCTCTGTGTCATTTCGACTACTTTTGTTCCCTGATTAACGGAAATTGCTCGTGCTCCGACGCTGCAGCTATGGATGATTTAGTGATTTAGTCGTCCAGGTGAAGAGACACCCCGAAGGGACTGTTAATATTTCTCGTTAGAAGACGACAAAAAGACGTTAAAAAGTTCTACAAAGAGACGTAAAATGACCACGAAGAGATGAAGAATGACAGCAGAGAGTTACAAACAAACCACAGAGATGGAAAACAACTACAGAGACACAGAACGACCGCAAAGTTCATCACAAAGACACACACAACGGCTACAAAAACACTTTTGTGTCTCTTTCAGTGTGGGTGTCTCATCCTACGTAGGAGGCCGGGCGGCCTTTAACATGTCTGTGCCCAGGGTACCCATTGTCTTATAGTCCATCCATGATTGCAACAAAGCCCCAGAGGCAGACAGAGACAAAGATGTTGAAAGAGGTAAAACAAGCACAGAAGAGTCTTAAGAAAGCCAGTTGGATATGTAACGACGAGCTGGTTAACAAACACACACACACACACACCGGTTCTCCTTTTGAAATCTTTTGTTTACCCAGAAGAGACATTCACACCCAGTAGTTACCCAGTGACACCACAGTTTTCTGAGCAGAACTGCAGAGTTTGGAGTCGCCTGGCTATCCAGGAGTTATTTAAGGGGGGGGAGGCCCGATGTGGCACCGCTAAGGCAGGGCGGGACGGACGGTGCCTGGCACCGACGGGGACCGATCAGTGGAAGACATAAATTTACACATGACGTGCATACTAGCACAACGGCGAATAACGACACCGCCTGCCTCCCAGCGCCACAGACTCGCTCATTTATGGCCTCATTACAACAACAAAATAAATGTTAACGAGTCGCATCACAATGCGCTGATTCACAGCTGATCGTCACATCTTTGACGGTTTATCTCCCGCGTTTATTCACATTAGAAATGACTTTTTATCTTTTTATTGTATCTTTTATGTTTGCTTCTTAAGTTTTTCTTACAGGCTTTTATTTATTAGAACATTTCATAACTGCAGGGCCTGATTTTATTTATTTTATTGATGCATTTTTTATTCTGCTGGATACTATTTGTGCTTTAATTTTGCTCTGGGCTGCATGTTTGCATCAATAAATAAAGTTTGAGTTTTACGCCCACTTTGTCATTTATCTGTCTTTGTTTCATCTTTGTGCACCTTATAATGCTGCAAATGGACGATATAAACGGTTGCAACTAAGGCTTATATTCATTGTTAATGAATGTGCTGATTAATGTTTCAGTAATTAAGAGGTTGCTGCATGTTTTTTGTTGCTGTACTGGCCTGATTTTAATGCAACAAAAGGAGAAGAACTGAATTTTGGAGCTGATCTGAATTTACTTGCTTCCTGAGTTCATCACACACACGTTGTGAATCCACAGAAAACACACCTCAGCGACGGTCTGCCGTTCTAGTTAGACGACTCGTTCAGCCTTTAAAATGTCAGAAGAGGCTGAAAGATGATCTTTAAGTTGCAAGTGACCATCCAAAAACTCAAATATATTCAGTTTGTTTTGATATAAAACAGAGAAAAGCTGAAAATCTTCAGGTTTGAGAAGCAAACAGACTTTTAGTGCTGGATAATTAAATAGCACAGTGACATGCAGTCATCATGAATGTTTGAAAGGTCTGAGGTCAGGAGAATATAACATTATTTAATACTTCTGCTGTTATTTATGTATTTTAAAGGCGGTTGATCTAGAGAGTGGGTGATAGAGGAATCACAGTATGCTGGATTTATTTGTAAAAAGCTCCACGCAGACAGTCAAACCGGGCTGAAGGCAGCGGGAATAACACCCCCGGACGTTCTGTGACTAGTTTGTGTAATTCTCAGCAGGGGCGAAATGAGGCAATGTATACTTTAACAAGACCAACGTACACGAAAAAAAGATAACACACTCACACGTGTCTGCTTATACAGCGAGCCGAGGCCAAAGGATTAAAGTACGTCTATAATGTTAACATATAACTTTTAATCTGTACGTCAGAAAAAAAGAAAAAGAAAAAAAGGAAAAAAGAAAAACAATCTGCTCTTTCTCTCTACCTCTCTCATCCCTCCTCTTCCCACCCTCTTTTGGCAAGGACAAGTGAAGGTGCTGCCAAGAATGTGACTGCATTTGGAAAACAAATCCAGCTCACTTCTCTTTTTCTTTTTTTTTCCTCCACTGGCAGTTTTTTTTTTTCCTCTCCGTCTTCTCCTTAAGGTGGGCTCGTGAACGCCGCTCCGGACGCTGAGCGTTTTTTACTTTGACAGATCAAACAATCTGAGGGTTGCTCGGCTTTTTCTTCAGCTAAATGTGCATTTCCTGAAGCTCTGCTCAGCCCGTGACGTTTCCACAGAACACACACACACACACACGCAACCTCGCGTTTGCTCCTCAGCCCACCTTAAGAGAGAAAAAAAAGCACACTCTGTGTGAAAGTGTTGGAGGCTGTGTGCTTTCCCGATTGTTTTCCTGGAGATGTCCACTTCCCCGACACTTGTTCATTTCCTCACAGCTAATGGAAGTGTCCAAATGTAACAACACGCGACAAAGAGAGATTTAATTGTTATTAATCGCAGATTACTTTGGAATAAAACACGCAGGCTCTTTAATAAGGAGGTGTGTGTGTACAAAACTATATAAAACAATTAAAAATAATCAGATGAAAGAGAGAACGGCCTGGTTTAAGATGAACAGACACACGTATGTAAGTTATGCTGCCTCCGTGATCGATTCCCCGTGCAGGTCCAAATGTTTGGAGGCAGCAGTCACGCCACATTTCAATCTGAGAAAGAGAGAAAAGGTGTGAGTGTGTGGTGTGAGTCAGCATGTGTGAGCGGTATAATTAGACGAGCTCGCAGTGGAGGGAATTCCATTTAGTGTGTGTGTGTGTGTGTGTGTGTGTGTGTTAGTGTATCCAACATTAGGCAGATTGAGCTGGCAATGTTAACATAGCAGGCGAGAGGACAGGTTGTGTGTGTGTGTGTGGTGTGCGTCTGGGCCCTGAGCCTAACCTGCACCACCAATGTGTGTGCACACACACACACACACCATGTGAGTGTGACGGCATGGGTAACTTTGTCCAACTGTGCCAGCAATCTGGGCAATCGCTGTGCTCGGCCCTCCCTCGTGTTTCCCTCACTTCATCTCTCTCGGCTGCGCCCGTACAGGTGCTGTCGCCACGCCGACGGCCCCCGGGGGGTGGAGGAGAGATCTCCTTTTCCCAGATTAGAGATGGAGCGACAGGGAAACCCCCATCACACAAGCAAAACAAGGCCACAGCGAGGACAAGTTTACGAAGAACTGTCAACAGACTGCACGTTTCCTACCGAACGAGGAAGAAGATGTTTGTTTTTGTTACCAAAACATGCTCGCTCGCCGTGTTCTGGAAAAAATCCGCAAAATACAACTGCTGATTGAAAGGAAAACTGAGAGTCAAAACAACCTGACGGAGGTTTGCCCAACAAAAAACCCACATCTTCTTCAACACCAAATTCAAGGCAAAACTTTCCCACATTTCCTCAAATTCAAGGACCAAACACCGTGAGCAGATCAAGATGAATCACCGTGACGACCGATGACGGTACAAAGAACGGACGACGACTGATTTGGAGGCAAACTTTCAAGGATTTCAAGGACATTTAGTAGTTTTCTTTGATGCCTTTTTAACACATTTTGTTTCATGTTTCATATCTTCTTTAAACGTTCACACACACACTGCAGAAACACTGACACTCACTAGCTGTTATGATGTATTAGTACCCACGAGCATTGATTTTTAAATGAGTTGAACGTTGTTTGTTTTACATAAAAGAACACAGATTCACATCCCCTAAAGTGGTTGTGAAACAACAGAAATTGTTTGCATGTGTGCGCACGTGCACGCAGCGTTGCACTATACAAGCCTGGCAGAGAGTATTGTGTGTGTGTGTGTGTGTGTGTGAGTGTGTGTGTGTCGTGCGCTCGGTTTCTCTGAGTTTACAAACAGGGCTGGGATCCAGGCACCAGCCTCAGCTCAAATAAAACAAACCAGACTCGCGTCAGGCGAATAAACAAGGGCACAAATAAAATGATATAAATAAATATGTGCAAATTTATCAAGCAAAACAGCAAAAAGCCTCAACAAATTGGGACGGGTTTGTGTTTGAGGTGGAGCCGGTGTGAGCTCCATCAGGGGAGAGAGAGAAAGATGGAGGCCCACAGCTCGCCTGGTTTCTTTACTGAAGCACGGCTGAGTGTCTGCGTCTCTCACAGCCTGGAAAAACTATGAAACTGTGGACATGCAGGGATCCGGGCTGTAGGTGGAGGTCCAGGGTGCATGGGTGGGGGTTGGTGGGGGGTCCTATGAGGCTGAGCAGCCTGGTTATTAGCCCAGTAAGCATGCACTGATTCCTGTACAGGCACAAATTTAGCCACTGGCAAGAGAAAAAACAGCAAGTTGTTCTTTGAACTTTAACTTGACCTTTCTATTTGGTGCTCGCACTCAGCGTGAGGTGACATCGTCAGTTGTCTGGCCTAGATACATGCGAGGCCGAGGCTCTGCATGATACCGGATGCGTCCAAGCGGCAGAACTTTGTGGCCATGCACACATGGCGCTAACCGGCCTCCTGTTTGCCATGTATAAGATGACACCCGGTGACCACAGTGAGGACACTTGGACCTGATTTAAGGAGGAGTGAGCGAGTGTCAGTCAGTTATTCAGGCCAGCTAAAGAAGGCACATCAGGGCCTGAAGATGACCCGGCACAGCGCCTCAAGCTCCAAGACAGGTCCAACTTTTCAAAATAAAAGCATTTATTTCTGTCAATATTTATCTCAACTTTCCCACTCTGTTTCATATTTTCACATTACATTAGCGACATGAGTAAAACCTTCTTGCACAAACAGCTTTTGTGCAATTGGTGTGTCACGCTGCACGTTGTCTGAGTTCCGGATTATTTAAAGCAAATTGAAATCATAAAATCTGAACCGCGCCCGGAGGATTTCGTTAATTAACCTCGGATTTGAGCAGCTATTTCTATTTTTTTTTTCCACTTCTGTCGACGAGGCGCGCTCAGTGAGGAGACAGAAAACTAAATGTTGAGTTCATGAAATCGATTCAGATCTACATGGAGAGCCGGAGCTGTTCCTTTAACTGTAACATACAGATGTTTTTAAGACACACATGTGCACAAACCTGCACATACGTGCACTCCATGCTCCGTGTCACCTCCCTCCGCCCCCTCAAGCCTTTCCATTCATCTCCACATCTCTGTCACCTCCGTAATGAGCAATAAAACACGTACTGTAAAGAGACCACAGACACACATATCCACAAAGGACCAACATGGTCATTTCTTACATCCAACCCCTCCCACCCAAGGGTGTAATGAAGCCTACGAGGGCCTGATGAGGCCCCTGGGCCATAACTACACCCCCATAACACCCACACTACAATCTCAATCTTTTTCCCTGACTGGATGCAACAGAATGTATGAAAGAGGAGAAGGTGGTGAAGAAGGAGGGGCCCAAAATGTGAAGCCAACACGCTGGAAGGTAATTTTCTTGGCAGTGAGTCTGGTCGGGGTACCGAGGGGCCTGGGGCCCTCCGATTCCCGCCGGCTTCAACCCAAGTGCCTGTGTGGTCCTGGATCTGATTAGCGCCAAGCCCTAGTCATATACAACAGACTTACACAAGGTACAGCTGCCCACATGAACGCTAACACGAGCTAGCATTTACAAAAACATCTCTCACACACACACACACACACACACACACACACACACACATGCAATCAGGTGCTGTACACATGCAGCGCGTCCAAACACTCCACGCAGCTCGGAGATTCACTTGTTATCTGAACAATGTCAGAACAGATCAAGAGGACGACTTTTTTTTTTTAACCTCGTAAACGCGGGACGGTGATAAGAAACAGAACACGACGGCGAGAGTTGGAGAAAGAGAAAAGAAGCAGTGGAAGAACACGGCGGGAGCCAAGACTGTCAGAGTGCGGAGTTTAGAGTTTTCTCTGCAAACATCCCAGAGGAATAAAAAATGAAACAGTTACTCAATCATCTCATCTTTTCCATGCTTTCTCCTTGTTTTCTTTTAATGGATGTTACACACACACACAGATAGAGCACACCGAGAATCAGTCCTGAGGCAACATACACAGCACTGTACGTCCATGAGAGGGTTGTTTTTCTGCAGTGTGTGCGAGTTCATCCGGAGTTTGCCGCCAGTGTGTGTTTGCCTGAAAGAAGTTGAGGGAAATTGTGTCCATGTGGCGGTCCATACATACATAACGTGTTTGTGATTCAAAAAAAAAAGAAATAGAAATGTGTTTGAGGCCGGACATCAGGAGGAATTTTCTTCTGCCTGAACGTGTCGTCTCTAAATCTTATATTATAGTCTATCATGAAGGGAACAGCATGTATGCTCAGACAGGCTCCACCTGTCCTACAAACGCCTCAGGGGGAGCGTCTACATACGATTCTGCTGCATGCGTGCTGATCATTTATCATCTGTCATCACAGTGCTTATTCCCGTGCACATCAACTGCATATTTCTTCAGCTGAAGGCCCGAATGTTCGGATTCAAAGAGTCAAAGAAGCACATCGCGGTAGGAAATCTCAACGCCGCATTAATTCCTGCAGATTTTATTTTTCTAATCAAGCGTGCGGCCTCAATAATCTGGCAAAGGTTGGAGAAACCAAGGAGGGAGGTGGGGCAAAAAAAGGGGGTTGGGACGAGCTGTCAGCAGCCCGTCACCGCCACCTCCGCATTGTGTTTCTGCCTTGGTGGGTCAGAATCCACGTAATGATCCGGTAGGCTCTATAAAATAAGTGTTGGGGCTATACGGCAGGGTATCTGCGGTTGCTGAAGTATGTGTGATCGTGTGATCGTTAGGCATCCACGTTAGGATATATAGAATCCATGTGAACGAACTATATACTGTACTGCAGACAGATTAAGATATGTAGGGCACAAAATGAACCGTGCTGCTTTTGTTAAGGATTCTCGACATGTTTTAAAGGTGAAATATGAAACATTTCTGCATTAAAATGTCAAAAAATGAACCGCGTATATTATATATTTTATCGAGCATGTACTTGTTTGCATGTAAAATGTTTCCAGTGACGTTAAAACAGAGAAATCTGGAGTTTTACTGCAGTAACTGAGTTTCCTCACTTCCTGGGACAAACAACAACTCCCATGATCCCATGCTAATTTGTCTTTTGATGTAGCAGCGGAAAATACATGCATTATACATATTAAACATTTAGGACATAAAAATACTTTTTACAGGCTTTAGGAGTTTAAAGTCCAAATATTGTTCATTTGAGAAGTTTTACTGCGAAACACAAAGCGTCTCCTGCTTCCCTATAAAGTCCGCTCTCTGTGTACGCGCACTAAAGTTTCCACATCGTGTTAAATCGAGATTTAAAAGGTCAACGCAGAATTTTTTTCCCCTCCTTCAGCAGACGAAGGTGAAAACAGGATTCAGGTGTCGAACGCTGCACATGCATCATTCTGCACGGCGAAGGTCAAACATCAAAGTGAAACAACAATAAGCAAAACAGTTTTTAACAAAGACGCGCGTGTGTGTGTGTATGTGTGTGTGTGCGGGTGTTCATGACAGCGCTTGAGGTGCAGGCAGACAAACACGTGTCCAGGACTTTTTCTACTTTCTCTTCTCATTGATGCAAAGTTTGAAAATAGATACAAACAATAATAAAAGTATTTGTTGTTATGATCAGAATCTAAGACCACATGACAGCTAACATTGTTGACACAGGGCTGCACAACTGGCCCAAATATAACTGTGAATCTTCCTCAACTGTTTCACCGTCCAGGACAGGTGACATGATCGCCATGAAGTATGAAAACCTTTATTTATACAACATTTTAAGAGAATTTATACAGAATAAAGTTGTTTTTTACATTAGACACTGATATTTAACGGCTGTAATTTTAGCTTGGCTGTATCAGTGTAAATGCCAAACTTAAATTTATTAATAAAGAGCAAGAGAAAGTGCTGGTACGACAAACATGTCAGACTTCAGGTCTGCTCTAATTAAAACATATGGAGGATCTAAGGCCTCTTGGCAAACAGAACATTGCGTGCGCTTAGTTCTCGTCTGAGCAGTTTTTAGCCCTCGAGGGGAGGCCGGCGCTTCATATATGCCGCCCCACGTGGGGCAAGAATGAGGATCGACCACATTGAGACGGTCCTGTTCAACCGGGTACGGGACAGCCGTTATGGCTCCTTCACGCTGCAGAATCTGTGTTCAAAATGGAACATACACAAAACATTCCAGCTAAAGTTCATCTTACGCATGGCAAACATGCATTAAGCACAGACAAACACGCATACAGAAACACTCCCATGGAAAAGGTCAGAGGGGGTTTAGTGCGCTTAAGTTCACCGCTCCACTGCAGGCTGTTTGAGACCACCGAAGAATCACACACACACACACACACACACACACACACACACACTTCGTCCTTTCTGCCTCACAGAATGTAACTTCTGAGCAGTGTGTTAATCTGGCCCGCTGACCCCTGCGCGTCCTGAACCAAACGGAGGGCGGCTAAGTAAGGAAGCGAAAAGAAAGGAGACGAACAAAGAAGACAGACACTGCACGCCTGACTTCACACTGTGCTTTTCATTTACAGTACGGGCACATGCAGGCGTAGACACACCGCATGCACAATAGGGGAAGGAATGCTGTCTATCACAACCTTCCAGAAACACACCTGTCTGGATGAACAGGTGCTTATTATTGTATATCACCTTTTCTCTGTGATGCATTTTGATTTCTTCCTGCAGCTTTTGTTAAACAAACGAGCTTTTGATGTGAAGCTGCAGCTATTTTTACTGCACCTCAAAGGAGGAGAAGGTTATGAGTGCGGGTATTCGTAAAGGGGATAGTGAAGGAGTCTGGAGCCAAAAGAACCGACTAGGAAAAAGAAAATCCATCGACATAACAAGCTCCTATGTTGATCTCTTCTACATGTGGTTCAAGACGGCCCCGAACGTGTTGTAAAAATACTTTTTCCACTTTTGTGGAGTCAATTTAAAAACATTTACGCGGCACGGACGGGAACGAATACTCCAATTAGCTGATTTATCGATTAGAGAGCTGTTTTAATAATCAATTAATCATCATTAAAAGTAATTTATCAAGTAATCTGAAGGCGTCTCCTTCGACTCAAATCATTAGAGCCCAAGGAGAAAATCATTAGGTGCAGTAAGGCGTTGCTGAAGCAGTAACACTCTAACTTCTTTAGAGGGTAACCGAGGCAACTGTTAAAGGTTCTGTGAATCGGACTAAACAACTCAGCAGTTATTAAAAGATAAAATGCTTCCACTGGATCGTCCTCTATCGTGTTTTTTATATTTGTCTGAAGTTAAAATGAAGCTTCAGCAGTCTGAGTTACACAAATCAAGAGGACATCTTTTGAAATCTCTCTCTGCTGAGCTGCTGAGCGGACGAACAATTCCCCTTTAGATAAACTCTGAGTGTATTTCTGCTGCGAACAAAGACTGCGGATTACGTCCTCCATCTCTCTCATTGAAGGCACGTTAGGAGGGGGATTCTTTTAAAGGGTAACTTTGCTTTCATGTGTCAAAGTGACAAATGTGGACAACAAGTTTTGAATGTGGTCCAGTACTGAGCGAGAGAACTGTGGCCGAGGGCCACGAATTAGGCTGCAGCGTTACACTTGTGGACAGTTGCTGCAGGATTGCTGGAGTGCAGAAAGTGTAGCTTGTATAAGAGGCTGAGAGTTCAGCTGGTTTTGACAGTGCAGACAAGAACTTACCGCTCAAATGTCTGAGCAGGAGTCTGCGGAAAGAAGCCTACAAACTGAAGGGCAGGCGAGGACAGAGATGAGCGACAGGCAGAGGAGCTGAACCAGCTGCTGCGAGTCGGCGAAGCTCGGGAGACCGGTGGTGCTCCTGTGGGTGCTGCGACCTTATTCTGTGCTCCTACATCCACAGAGGAGATTTCACAGACAGGATCATGTAAAGGTACAGAACACGTTTAATTATTCTGTAGAGTTCCTTCCGTGATGTTGCCAGACAAATGGAGCTCTTTTAACGGACTCATGTGGGTGGCAGTTACAGGAGCTCTTCACTGTGTTTTTAATCAGTCTCCGTCCGTTTGTGTGCAAATATGAACTATGGAGATCGGTGATTTGCCCTTTTTTGTTATACCCATTCAAAAAAAGCCACAGCTCTCTTGTTTACACTCGAGAACAGCTGTTAGCGCTAGGCAGCAACTCTGTGTCAAGACTGGAGATCCCTGCTGAAGTGTGGAGAAGGAGACGGGGATGCAGAGCTGGATCTAAAGACGGTGCAAACACGAGCGCCGCGTGTTATCACGGGGAACGTAAGATCTCTCTACAAAAAGATGGAGGAGCTAACAGGGCTAACCAGGCTAACAGGGAGGATGGAGAGTGCGGCATCACAGAGACGAGGCTGAATAAACTCGCTGAGGACTCGCTGGTTTCTAGTCTTCTGACTGCTCGAGGCGCTTTTACATCACAGTCACACACGGTGCCAACTGCTCATTCATACATATTCACACACCAGCATCAGGAGCAATTTGGAGTTCGGTATCTCGCTCGAGGAGCCGGGGATCGAACCACCGATCATCTGATTAGTGGACGGCCTGCTGAGCCGTCCAGAGCCCCTTTGGAGACAGATGAAGACAGACAGGAAAGCAGGGAGACAGACAGGGAACGACACACAGCAAAGGAAACATCCGTGGACCGCAGGACGGAGTCAGAACCGGGTCGCTGCTGGAAGCCCACTGTACCAGCTGAAGCGCTTTCGCTCAACACTCGTCCTGGTTCGTCACTTCGACACAAAAACATGGAAAATCTGGTAGAAAAACACAGACGCTACACTTATCGGCCAGTATAAACAGGAGGAAAGATTACAGCGAGCTAAACCTTTTTCTGATGTTTCACTGTACGTCTGAGCTGATCCTTATTTAACCAGGACGGGCTGCTGAAAGCCCAAAAAATGCCAGTTCCACAAACCAACACAGAGAGATCATTCACAAAAGGAGCACAAACATTTACACACATTAAGAACTTAAGAACATGCCGCGCATTGCAAACATACCAAACGCAGATTCCCAAGCGTGTTTTACCCAAAGATAGCCGTGCAGAAATGCAGAGCATGTTGGGTTCAGTGGAGTTCTGCCATTATATACACGCCTGCTACCGTCGGAATAATTCCTCCATTTATCAATTTTGACCCGAGCGAGACATCAAAGCCAAACAAGCTGTTGCGACTCAAAAGACAATCAATTAACTACTGTAACTGGCTACTCCAGGCCACACAGTGTGTAATGGCATATCCAGTATCTAATGCACAGCCAGCAGCCGCTCCCACAGCTCTCATTAGTCAAGTGGGACGCAGCCAACACAACATAAAGACTTAAAAACCTGAGATCAAAAGTGGCCTTTGCTTCACTGAAACGCTTAACTCATATCTGTGGGAATAAAGTCCAGAAGGGGGCTATTATTCTTTACTGTGTTACAGGAGAACCCCAGTGACATAAATAGTGAATAAGCTCTGCCTAGCCCCATTAAGCCCAGCGGTGGAGCGCAGGGCTACTGGGATCTGTAGTCTAGATTCGAGCGTGGCATTAGCACTGCATCATAGAAGGAGATATAAAGCAGGGGGGATGATGATACGTTGCCATGGGACACTGAGCTACAGCATCACATGTAGGATTTATTGTACTTAAGCTCAGCAAAGGGTCGTGTTGGATCAGAGATTTCCCCGCGATGATCTCAAATAAAGCTTATTGTCGGTGCAGAAAGGAGAGCAGCGGGAGCGGGAGAAGCTGCGGGAGCTCTATGTGACTGTATTACTTCCTGAGAGGCATGCGTGCATATATCATTACGCCGCACGCCTGCCCAGAACGGCCATGCATTTTCTATTTTTGCATGTTTGTGGCATTTCTGCAAGATGCCAAGATGTGACCGACTGCAACGGGAGTGTCGCTGCAAAGTGTTTACACACTGCCCGAGGCCAAATTCAACATTTAACATGCTGAACAGGATGTTTAACTTTGTCCTAATAATAGAATATTGAAGAAATATTGATATAGCGAGCCAGTATTAACTTGTCCTGCAAGCACATAAATAATTCATGCTTCGTAATTTACTAAATACTGATTTGACAGGCGGTATCTCTCCAGAAATCGACTTCGGAGCTGCTGGTTCAGCATCCAATGAAGTGACAGAGATAAACGCGAGAGAAGGGAAGCTGGGAAACGGTGATTAGCAGAGAGATTGTGAGAGCAGGATGACATTTAAAAAGGAAAGAGCACACAGACGTCGTCTCAAAGATAAATTAAAGTACACGTCTTTATGTACACAGAGAATCATTTTAAAGAGCTGGTAAAGCAGGACGTTCTGGGTCTTCCGGTCTGTAACACACCTGATGTGTGTTCTGAGCAGGTATAGTATGTGTGAGGAGGGATAGGCTTACAGTATCTCTATTGAATCGCTTGAGCGCCGTCAGTGGACGGTGGAGTCTGATGGACGGAGCTGTTACCTGAGGACAGGCTTTTCAGAGGCCCCCTGTAGCCCAGTGGTCTGAGGCAGATATCAGGTATGCAACGTCACGTCCTCTTTGTTTCTGCTGTCAGCTATCAAGTACAGGCTTATTTAAAATCAATTAATTTTTTATTTTTAAATGCTGATCAGGATTTTCAGGCCGTGACGATGTTTTGGTCCGTTCTCCAGGCGACTTTAAACCCACCAGGAGTGACCAGACTTTGTTTACTTGCTCAGATTTGGTTCATGTGCTTCTAAATATGTAAATAAACAACGTAGTCAAATTTCATTTCACTTGTGAAAATCTGATTCTTTATGGTGTTTCTGTATCTGACGTCCTGTCAGCTCGAGCTACGCTGTGCAGATTGAAGTGCAGCCAATGAAAAAGTGCCAAAAACTGCAGTTCCTCTAACGTCCACTTGAGGCTGGCTCCAGAAGTGAGTCAGTCTCCATAAGTCCCCATGTTAAAAACTTCACAGCAGAAATAAACATGTTTACAGCCTGGTACAAAAAACAGTTTTGGTCTATTGTTCATGTTAAATTTTCTATTTTTAAACGCTGCTGTAACACATTCATTTGCCTTGTGTAAAGCTCTTTAGGCCTTTATGTTTAAATGGTACTATAAAATAAAACTTTATTGACAATCTGATCGTTTTCTGTCACTGTGGCATATTTAATCTTTAAATCATCGGAAGCTGTATCAGGATCTGAAGCCCTATTAAAGCCAAAATAAACACAAACACGAGTGGTGTCATGTCTGTTGTTTGGGACCATGCTGCCCCCGCATCTGTTCAGATGTGAGCAGCTAAAAGAGCCCATTATGCTGCAGCCGCAGCCCTCCTCTAACAGCTGCACCCGAAGACAAACAGGCCGCTTCAGCAGCCTTATCACAAACAGCAGGCCTATACCAGCTGCCCAGAGCTCATGTGACCCATCATTAGACTAATGGGCTGTCGATTAATGTTAACATGCCAGCAGAGCTCGTATCGGTGAGATCTACAGGTCGGTGCAGAGCCATCAATAATATAATTGAGCGGCGTACCTTTTTTTTCTGCGGCTGGCCTTCTACATTTCATTTGTGATCTTTTCTTGATTACAGAGCGATCCGTCTTCCTTTGTCATGAGTCATGAGCCTCTGTGATTACACTTCATGGATAAAGTGAGACAATCCAGGGTGGGTACGAGCATCTTCTCCTCCGGTCTTTTACGCAGCATCTTAAATTTCTGTTTTGTTTCACGTTGCTATATAAACTCCACCCCGATTCTTGGAGACAGAAACAAGATCTACACAAAAAAATCAGTATGAGCACGCCCTCTGTTTAGTCCACATAATCTGATCATGTCACAGCACAGCGTAGAACAAATCAGACTCAAATATGTTCCTGAGAGGTTATTAGATAAATCATGCATGTAGGATTAATTCACTCGACTGAATCTCTGTGAATGTTGCCGTTTCACCTAAAGAGCGTGGCACAAGCCTCAGCTGTACTTACTTAGCAAATAGCTAACGGGCTAACAGGCCAGATAGGATGTACTGTATAATCCCTCCAAAGTGTTCTGGGTCTGTCCCAGTTGGCATTGCCCTAGGTGTCCAGGAAGTGTCCTGATCAGGTTGCACAAGCCGCCTCATCGAGCTCCTTTCAGCGCTACGGAGTGGCGGTTCTGACAGCCGCTTGGAGCTGTGATATTATCCTTCTGGTCACTACCCGAACCCCCCGAATCAAAGATGAGGTGTGGAGCATGAATTGATGTGTGATTTTCTGCATCTGGTACATCACCGATGTCGACCTCACACTCTATTTTCACACATCTCATGAGAGGCTGTAAAACTGCTTTTATGTAAATGATTAAACTTTCATCTGACATCCAGGCACGGTCTTAAATATCATGATAAAGGCTCCTCAATCCTCTGTTTGTACACCAAATGTTTCTGTCATGGCTTTAAGAGCTACCTGCTGTGGATTCAAACCACACACTTTCCGCTGAATAAAATATGGCAGCTATATGGCGACTGAATGCTTCGCTATGGACGTAGAAGGTAGAGGTGGATGTGGTGGTGTTACGAAACACAGCTCACCTTTTGATGTCAGTGAGCAAAGGTATTTGATGACGTGCTGTCCATGTAAATGGTGCACAGAAGTTTAAAGTCTGTCCTCTCTCTACGTCTCCATGGCGGAGAGGAGGTTGCGTGGTGCTCAGGTCAACCTGGAAGTTGCTGGACGTCCTCCCTGATCATATTCTGCATGTATGTTTGCAATCTGATCATCCTGATCAGATGCGCTCCGTCTTGGAAGAGGGAGTCCTGCACTTTCCACGTCCAGTAGCGCCCATGTGGCGTAAATTTTGCTACCTATTCTCCGGGTGGACTTTCAAAGTTGTCTCACGCTGAACTATAACACGCCCGCAGTTGTCCATTAGGTTGCATAATCCAGGTTTAAGGATAGATGGTGAAAATGAGACAGTCAGAGATGAACAACCACATCAGGATCGCTCACACAGGTGGAGCGTGAGCCTCGAGATTTAATTTCAGTTACAGCAACACTTCAGACAAAATCTAGTTTACCACAGCGAGGTGGCAAGCCACACAGGAGCGCTACTTTTATCTTCAAGCGGTCTGAAGACGTTTGGGGAAAGCATGAGGTGTGATTCCGACTGATGCTGTCAAGACATCTGATAGCCAGTTTGAAGTATGACACCTTTTTGCTCAAGCTGCGGCGGTTTTGACTTTCAGTGAAGTGCACGCTGAGCGCCGAGTACATTCTCACGACAAAGCACTGAATAATGGGATATTTGTGTAAAAACAGCTGTATTACAGGAGTTATTTTAAAACGGGGGTCAAGTCAACATTTAGTCTACGAGAGTCACATGAAATGAAGCTTGTTTGATTTGTTAAATTTGGGTTGTGTGGTCGGTGCCAACCTAAACTTGATGTCACTGAAAACATGGCAGCGAGCAGTGTTTAATCATTTCCTTCCTTTCTATTAGAAATAAACTTCTCCTGGTTTATTCAAGACAGCGGGGATATTAATGAGTGTCAGGCCAGATCCGAGCACTGCCGTGTTCCCAGACCGAAACAACCTGCTGTCATTTATAGTTTTATAGAGATACATTTATAGATTAACTGTCATCTTAAAGCTTTAAAATTATAATCAGTGTTAAAACGCTCTAAAATAAAAATCTTTCATTTATTCCTGCAGGTTTTCTATTCGATTTGCATTTATACGCAGCAACAAACTGTGCTCAGCAAAACTGGTTTCTGAAGAATGCATGCACTAATATTCTATTACAACCATGTATTTTTTAATGCAGTGCTGCCTCAGGGGTCGAAGGTCAGCTGAGCTACAATCAAGTTTATCAGTTTGAATTTAACTGGTTTGAGTCCAGACGGGGTCCTTGTTCCATTCATCTTCTTAAACTCTAAAAAAATATATATAATACTACAAGGTACAACCAATGATACAGTACAGACAGAGCATGAGTGATGCCCCCTAACAAGTTTCTGAAGTGTAAATTTGAAACTCAAAATATGCAAAGCAAGCATCAACCTCCGTGTCAGGCAAATGAAGCCAATGAGAAAGTGCAAAAAAAGTCTCAGTCTCCATAAGTCCCCATGCTTCACAGCAGAAATAAACATGTTTACAGCCTGGTACAAAAAACAGTTTTGGTCTCTATAGCTAATTTCCCCGTTCATGACAACTGTACTGAGGGTGAATTTATATACAACTCACCTGTTCACATTATATTAAGGCTTAAAGTTATGCAGGATTAAGAGCGATGATCATTGCACTCTGTTTTTATTTACATTTTACATAGCGGCCCAGCTTGTGGGCCTGTGGATGTTGACTGACATCAAACTAGCTCCTATAAAAGATTAGACAACATGTCCTGACATCGCTAACTGTGCTGTAGCACCGTGTGCAAAAACCAGTATGGGAATCATAAAGAAAACTGTTGGCAGAGGCTCAATAAAACATAAAGACTGAGCTCCAGATTAGGGAGAAACTAAGCAAAGTTTTAGGTGGAGTTAGCCTCGACATCGCCTAAAGCAAATATGTATAACTGAAGGTTGTTTGAGTAAGTAATTGGGGGGGCCCTTTGTGCAGCTCAACTTTTTTTTTCTTACATCCTCTTTTATGTTAGCACAACTCTTACTTCTTCATCTCAAGACTTCTTGTGAGTAAAGAGTAAAATATTAAAGTCTCCATGGATATGCAGCACTACAGTGAATAAATGATAGAGGAAAGAGAGTGTGTTGAATAATTAGTAATGAGCTGCCAGGAGCAACATGACATATTTAGCTTATTTACCTTTTAGATTAAAATGCAGTACCTGCTCGGGCAGCCGGTGCAGAATCCTTTTGACTGGGTGGATGTCGTGAAAATAACTCCAATTATAAATCAACACAGTATGTAATAGTTTCTCTGCTCGTTGTAGAAATGTTTTTTTCTGTGGAAAGTTTGTATCTTTGCTGTGTAATTGGGCTATAAAGCAAACATGTGCTCTTTGATCTCATTGAAGTTTCAGCCGGCTCTTTGAGTGCAGCACCCCTATGGGGACGTTATTTGCCTAGCGTTTGAACATCTATACATTATTTGTGAAGCTGATATAATGATGGCAGCATCCACCCTCTCGGTGCTTCGATTGGCGAAGCAATGAACCGTGACCCATTACCAGTGCTAATCCAGGGATTTAAAGGAGAAGTCAGTAAACTGCGACTTCATACGACTGACGAGCTGCGCCGAAGATGAAACTGTTCAACCTACCAGTTCCTACCAGATCAGCGGCGTCCCTCTCTACCTTCACAAACCTCCTGAAGACCTCCAGCTCTGTGTGCAGCAGCACCGAAAAGACCAGAAGGCAAGACCTTCAGACCTGAGCGTCTTGACTCATAAACACAGACCCTGAAGGCTTCTCTGTGACTAAACAAGCAGCCTAAGACAGATAACCTAGATAGCACGCTGCACTCTTTCATCTGTCATGCTCAAACACACACAAACACACACACACCACCTACACCATCACACGAGGTAACTCAGGAGGAGACAGACTGGCTAGGCTGGCTTTGTCTGCGCCCGTTCGCTAACACAGCCAGACATGCGTGGCCGATGTCAGATGGGAAACATTAAAATAACATGGGACCTTAGGGGACCGGGACAGAGAGGATTGGAGCCATCCTGCTTCCCTTCGCTAACGGCCCCTCAGCACTGTGTGTGTGTGTGTGTGTGTGTGTCCCCTCGGCGACCTCTATACGCTCAGCTAATCACATTGTATATGGTCATATAATTACCTTACCCATTAGTCAAAACCCCCGGGTCATCCTTATTAACTGCCATTCAGGGTGTTTTGGAGAACAGGCACATGTCGTTGTTGTGTTTATGTTTAATTAATTGTACTTGAATGGACGACATCCAAAGCTTGTGAATATCGTAGTATGTCACCTAATAGCCGCGTAGGATAATTAATATGAGGTCGTTTACGGGTATCCAATTCTTTTTTATATTATAAAAACGTCACGATTTAATATGCTGTTTATTACAGCGGGGTGATGCATTAACTGCTCTCTGTTTGCATGTTTATGTGACCTCTGACACACACAGGATATTAGATCACGTGTTCAGTCGATAAGTACATCTTTCTGTGTACAAATGCTTACATTAAACACATTTGTGAGGTAGTGTTGTGAATTTTTATGAGAATTATGGATCAGGAAATGTAAATAAAGTGACCAGAGGAATAGATCAATCTTTAATGTATATATTTTTTAGAGCTGGCATCGATTTTTCATGATAGGACAGATTATAAATCAAACAATTAATCTATATAAAAAAAAACAACAACCAACTAACGCTGCAGCTGGACACTTTTCTATTGTTATCCGCACACACGGGGGCGTCTTCTCTGCGGTGTGTTATATTTTGAGGCGTGTTTTTGTCCTTGCAAGGCCCCTGACCTGAAGGCACACAGTGCGACTCCCACCTGTCATGTATCTATGTAGAGCTGTAACGGTGGTGAAAGAGGGTCTCATAAAACTGAGCGCTGACATCGGCATTCCTCACATGCTGTAGATACAGTATACACCCTGTGTATAGCCCCCGTCATGTACGGCCACAAGTGCCACAAGCTTGAACAAACGTTGGGTGTGTCCAGATAAAAAAGTTGTTACCGTGCTTCTTTTGTCTCGGTCCGATCTTTGTTTATCTTTCTTATCGTTAACCTGGATATTTTTATTATATTTTTTTGAAACAGCCAGATTGTGAATGTGACCTTTGTATCTGTGCTGTGGTGGCAAACAGGGTTTCAACAGTCATAATATTGATCGATGATATAGTATATACCAAGCCGAGCGCTCCGCTTTACTTTCACAACAAGCTCGTGCATTTCCTTCTTCTGGAATATAATAGGTCTACAGGCAAAACATGAAATGCCAGGTTTGTCTGCAGCTATATACAAAAAACACAGTACGCATGACATTTAAGATGATATTTTCTGTCATCTGTTTGATTATTTAATATTTTGTTTGTGTTTTTTTTTTAAAAGCTTCTTATGTAGCAACAAAACAAAAGGACGATATCGGATGTTTGGACAGATTCATAATCTTATTCTTTAATCAGAGACATCCTGATCTGAATCTTATCTTATTCAGTCAAAGTTTAAGTCTTGCTGTTGAATTTATAATTAAATGACTCGGAGATTAAACTCTCTAAATCAAGTTATAGCGAATGGTGTAGTGCAATTGTAGTATACACTGTTATGCAGACGATACCTGCTTATTTTTGCATTGACTACACCTGCTTCTAAATCCATTAGTGCGGTTAAGCAAGCTTATTTTTGTGTGGGAAGGTGGAGGAATGACGTTCAGGAGTGGATGGAGTAAGGAATGAGAAATATTACTACACAACTACACAGTTATATATATCCTGTTGATTTCATGGTGAGGGGGCGGCAATAGCTCAGTCTGTAGGGACTTGGCTTGGGAACCGGTTCAAGTCCAGCATTAACTAAAGTATGGAGGGTGGACTGGTAGCTGGAGAGGTGCCAGTTCGCCTCCTGGGCACTGCAGAGGCGACCTTGAGCAAGGTCCCCGAACTGCTCCCAGAGCTCCGCTACGTGGCTGCCCATCACTCCAGATTTGCATTTTACTTTGTGTGTTTGTGCGTGTGGTTGTATTTCAGGCTGATATATGTAAAAACATGAGTGGAAAAAAAACCCTGCCACACAGAGGGATCAATAAAGTAAACCTTCTTCTTCCTTCTTCTTTATTATACTCTTATATACTCTCTTTAGGGAGGTGGATACTCTTATATCTCATTTTCTTGTTACTTTAAAGCCCCTGAAAATGTTTCAAATCTCTTTAACATTAAATATTCATATTCACAACGAGCAACCAAAGTTTGACTTCAGAAAAAAAAACATCCTCATGCATTATTTATTGAGGAATTAACAAAGGAAAACAAAGCTAATCTACTTCATCAGGACTGTGTGGGTGTAGTGATTAATGCAAATAACATCACAACTATCGTGTTGATTCATCCTGATGTGTGCACAGAAATACATCACAGTTTCTCCTCCAACTTTAAACTAGTGAGACGAGCTCAGACCAAACACAGAAATCCCCGATGAAGCAACCGAAACTGTTTGACTGAAATGTTTTCATATCGGACCCAAGTGCTCATAATCAGAAGCTATTCAGAAAATTTGTTTTGAGGACCTTTAACCTCTGCTGCTGAAGGCGTGAGTGCTCGGTGGTGAGTCCACCCTGTTCTTGGCCGGTCTGACACAAAATGGGAGAGAACCTTAAAGTCCCCGACTTACTGAAGTTTCAACATCAGTCAGACGAGTGTTGGAGTTTCCCCGCTGGCTGTTTCAAAATTAATAGGCATGAATGCTTGTTACGTAACTCCAGATTCTATAGGTGCGGCTCTAGTCTACCTCAGTTCCACCTTGTGTATAAGTTGCACTGAGACCAGACAATCAGCTCGAAGAACAGCTTTTTCTACAGCTTGTTAAAGAAACCAGCGAGGCCTACAGCTTAGAGGGATGGACCTCTGCTCACAGAACGTGGAGTGATGGCTACCCACGAGCACAAACAAGCCACAGAGCATCAGACGTGCACAGATGGCAAACAACATAAAACCTGGTGCGTTTTATGTTGTTTGAGAGCCGGAGGAAAGCACACAACAATAATTCTGACAAAACACTCTCCTTAGACTAAACTTCAAATGTTGTTTTACTCAAATGTAGCTAAACACAATTCATTTCACCTTAAGATCAAATATTGTTCAACAGTGCCAATATTTTTTCTTCAAGGATTTCCCAGTTCATTCGGGATCAACGAGGCATCGAGGTAATGCAGGATGTTGAAGATTCTGGCTAACCCCACCTGAACCGTAACAAACCAGTCGTATCGACTAACGTGAACAACGCTGCGCTCTTTGGACTACTGGAAATCAAAGCAGCGTTCAGTGTTAATGTTTACATCCAAAAACTGGTCAAGCGTTGCCGACTTTTCCGCTACATTACACTGAAATACTTGGAAGTTTAGACTTTACATTGATGGCGAGCAGACACAGCGGTCGTGTTTGTGTCCAGTTAATTGAACATCCTGTTGGGCCCCCCGAGGCTGTGTGTGTTAGTTTACCGCTCGTATCGATCACAGGTCTGTTTCTTTATTAAACCGAAGACCTGCCGGCTGTCGTGTCTCCTACACACATACCTACAAAGACGAGCATAAACGCACGGACGCCGATTCCTTTACGACGTGTGCTGCGGAGAAAATACAGGACATTAGGCGCAAACACAAACAGGCTGAGATAGAAAGAAAAAAGAAAAACAGTGAGAGCAGGCATAAAAGAGAAGGTACAAGGAAAGTATCCACATTGGATGCAGCCTTTTGAGCCATTAAAGCAGAGCCATTAAATCAATTTCCTCTAATCTGGACAGGGCCATCCCAGAGCAGGAAATGCCAGCCAGTAAGCTTCTCGGCTTCTCGGGGGGGGGGAGAGCAGCTATTGTGCCTGCACACGGAGCATAAACTGAAGATCTGATTTAATAAAATGCCTCTTTTCTCTGCCGGGGGAAGGTGCCTGATCTCCTCTTTCAGGCTTTTGTTCGCTAATTCTATCAATCGCTTCTTTTTTCTTCACCCACACTTCTCAGTACATGACTCTACAGCGAATCACACACCTCATTACCAAGAATACGGTGCACCTGATTAATACAGCAACCAATTTATACAACATCGACACGTCTGACAGGTCGGCAGCATGACTACTGCAACATATATTATGCTAATGTGAGCAGCGTTTGTGTTTTAATGTGAGTAAAAGTCGATGCGTCTGCAAAGGAATTTATTTCTTTTACAGGAGGCGCGGATGCAGAGCTTCAATTTAACATTTGATGAAGAAGCAGCCTGAGATGTAAGAGAGTCGAGAGTTTCATGCTAAGTTTAGACGCCGTTGTTTTGTTTAAGCAGCAAATCAGGCGCCTGTTTGATACCGAGCCTTTGTTTTGATCCGATTTAAGCGGCTGACACGACGAAAAGGAGAAACACGCTGTATAATTAATGTATTAGAACCTTTTGTCACAATGTGAAAGGCGAGCTTTATTAATAAATCCAACCTGGAAGCTGGTGTGAATATCACAGTCACGGTGTCCGTTTCTCCCTGAGGGACGTGTTTCGCATTTTTTTTTTTTTTTTCTATCTATTTCTTATTTTGGCAATCTCTCTAGAAAAACTCATTCCCATGACCCCGTACGTCACGCACCCTCTTCTGACAACGTCGACCCGGCTCTGTGACGCTTTTGTCACGCCGCTACTTCGCCATGCAAATGCATGAGGCGTGCATCACCTGCAGGAAAAGCAAGACGCCATTTGAGCGGGATGATAATGGTTTGTGTCATTCAATCTTCTCTCAGGATAACCGAGTACGCTGGATGGCTTGTGATGCCTTTTGTGTGTTTGCATATGTGTGTGTGTGTGTGTCTTTAGGGGATACGGCTTTATCCTGTGCAGGTCCATTAGCTGACAATAGAGGAGTGTGGGGAGAACATTACCAGAGAGACATTTGTTCGGTGTGTGACAATGTGCTGCTGTGAAAGGTGAGACTAAATCTCTCACCGCACGCCCACGCAGATAAGTTTCTATCTTTCCTTTTTCTTTTCATCTATCTGTCTGTGCATCCGTGCAAGTATTCCCACAGCCCCGGGGGAGACTCTAACATTATCTCACACCTCCTTCCTTTATTACAAACTTGTGTAAAAGTATCCGCCTTGCATTATGTCATTGCATCTGCAAGAGGACGGGCGCTCTCGGGGGGCCGAGCTGCTCAAACGTCTCCTCCTCCTCCTCCTCCTCTCTGTTCGTTATCCTTTCAGTTCCCTTGTTGCCGCAACAACACGTGTTCCAAACCACAACTTCCTGGTGGAGCTGCGAGCCGATTGGCTGAAAGCGGCACATACCCCCGACACACCCACTCTGAAATGCTTACTGAGGTTCCTGGCACCCGTTTCTGGCCTTTCTGCCTGGGCAATTAGAGGTTTGCATCTGTTATGCGTCTGTGCACCCACCCACACACACACACACACACACACACCCCACCTCCTCCAATAGACAGTAAGAAAAACACACACATGCACACACTAGTGCTGGAGTCAGCATATTAGCGAACGTCAGACCTGGGCTGTGCTGCAGAGGACAGCTGCCAAGAGTGACTGGCTGTGTCAAAACACATCGCTCACACCTCCTCACTGTGTTTTTACTCCGCTGCTATTTCATTGATAGGCGTTCATGAGGTGAGGCGATAAACGCGGAGATGGGACGGCGACGCGACGCGATGATGTACCGTACGTCTAAAAAAAGGGGAGAGCAGGAAATGAGAAGTTTATTCTTACGGGTCAGAGACGTTTTTCTTCTTCGCAGCGCTTTCAGGACTTTCTGTGGCTTTCTGAAGAAACCACACACTTAGCCTATAGTGGGAACTTCATCACGGGCCACCTATGAGAGCTTTCCATCTGCATACCGCTCAGCCGCTCATGTGTGACTGTGGATGACAATCTGGACGCTGGAAGAAGGCGAGATAGTGAAGAAAAGTCCTAATGATGTGCTAAAATTAGAAACCTAACAGTGCGGTTTGGATACACGATCTAGTTTCGTTCCGCTTAGCTGTCTTTTATACGGGCTGAGATTAAATTAAGGAAATGTTAAACTGCACTTTTATATGATGAGTAAACACGAGGCTGCAGCAGCAGCAGCAGTGCACGGCACCTCAGGAACGGGGGGAACTCCAGCTCTGCCCTTCTGGACGTTTACTTTTACACACCAAACGACATTAAAACCAGCTATTAAATCCAAGAGAAATGAATGAAGCGTATAAAATGAGGAAAACCTGTCAGGAAAGATTAAAAAAAGGAGTCCTGACTCCCTGTGGTGAGGAATACAATAGCCAGAGAGGCTGCTAACAGTTTGTTTGTTTTGCTCATTCAGGTTAAAGTTTAAGGCTATAATGCACAAAGCGGCTCTCCGGGCTCAGCTGCCAGGTAATCATGCTAATCTTTCCCGAGCAGGAACTGCTCCCAAGGTGGTAATGGGTTCCCCCCCTCCTCGACGCCGAGTCAGGGAGAGCATATGGGTGGCAGCACAGCAGAGAGGAGCGGTATGGATAACACAGTGGCGGGGGCAACCATCGATTACGGTAATCAGCAGAGAGGAAATATGCCTCGTTTTTTTTTTTTTTTTTTTTTTTCTGCAGCAGCGGCGACGCAGAGGAGAAATGAAGGAGAGAGGAAGCCCGGAAAGGAAAGAGAGGAAGGTGGCGGGAGGGGGTGATGTGACGGGAAAACATAAAGAGGCAAATGAAAAGAGCAGACGAGATTCCTCACGCTCAGAGATCTTTGTGACCTGCTGCCTGAACGCTAACATCAGCGTGCTACTATGCTCACAATGCCGACGTGCCTGTGCTAACAGGATAAGACAGTTCAGCTCAGTCTTCGTTAGCATGCACACAAAGTTAAAATTAGTTGTGCAGGTTTTTAAATCGTACACGTTTAAATGATGAGCTGATGATGGTGGTGATAAAATACAAAGCTACTACAATAAATCCTGATGGAGGTTTAAGAGAAATCTACACAAGGTGCTGAAATATGTAAAAGACAAACTGCAGTTCCTCTAACGTCCACTTGAGGCTGGCTGCAGAAGTGAGTCAGTCTCCATAAGTCCCCATGTTCAAATGTCCAACTTCACAGCAG
The DNA here is from genome assembly GCA_028641955.1 of Protonibea diacanthus. Taxonomy (NCBI): domain Eukaryota; kingdom Metazoa; phylum Chordata; class Actinopteri; family Sciaenidae; genus Protonibea; species Protonibea diacanthus. The sequence continues at coordinate 19,410,468 of CM053996.1, read as the reverse complement.
AAATAAACATGTTTACAGCCTGGTACAAAAACAGTTTTGGTCTCTATAGCTAATTTGGTCGTCTTCTATCTCTCGCTCTGATTTTCTGTCTGTATTTTTGGTTCATCTTCTGGGGAGCATGAATGTCTGTACCTCAGTTTGGCCGTCGTCGTATAATCAAGGTGCTAGCACACTAACAAAATAATATCACATAACTGGTAACTGCTGACTCATACCTCGTTGTTAAAATTCAGAGAGCAGCGAAACAGGATCAAGGTCAGAGCCTACATACTTAGCAAAGTTTTAGCAGCAGCATTTAAAATAAGCGCCTGTAAGTGCACAATCGCTGCCCGTTTAAACCCTCCGACTTCATATTTCACCCTCATCCTGAAATGTACACTGCAGTTCAGTGCTGATGCCCGGCAATCTTTCAGAGACCTTGTTTTATTTCAATAACTCACAAGCTGCCAAGGCTGCTCCGAGGACAGCAATAAAGAAAAGAGGAGGAATAAGAGGGCGGGTGAGGAGGAGAAAAGAGGGCGGGAACGGGAGGAGGGGAGCTGAAGCCCAGCGGCCTCCTGCAGAAAACCAACCTAATGGATAGAGTGTGTGTGTGTGTGTGTGTGCGCGCCCAAAATGGTGGTAATTAGCTGATCAAACACATAGACAGTGGACCAGACTCATGCTGTGGGTGGGCTCTAATAATCCAGATCATTAGGTATGAGTACATGTGGTTTATATGTGGCATGTATGAATGTGTCTGAGTATGTGCAGAGTTAGTCTGTGAAATCTGCCGTTAAGCTCCAGCAGCACTGCTGGATACTCCACTAATCAGGCCTCTGACTGCAAAAATGTCATAACTGTTTCTGAGGCAGTCGACGGTGGAAATGTGGAATGCAAAGGAGTTTTTTACGATGTGATAAAGACCGATGGAAACACATTTTTCAAACACACCTTCTGTTTCTACTGTAAACAGAGTATTTATGTCACGCTGCCTCGCGCTGTGAAGAAACACAGAATAAATCCAGCACAGCACTCGAGGGGAACGCGGCCTCGATGTCGCTGGTTTGAGTCCAGGAAGGAGTTGTTCCATTCATCTTCTTAAACTCCACGACGCCTCCCAACAGGTTTCTGAAGCGTCAAACTCAAAATATGCAAACCACATGGCAACCACTGGTGCTGGGAAGTGCACCGTTCCCTCATTTTACACACATCCCAGCTATATGTATCCTGACATATTTGGTTTATTAAAGATTTCTTTGGATCTCCGTCAGGTTTGAACAAAGTTTGCAACGACCGATTCAATAATCTTTGACTCGTGAAACGTCAGGATGTATCAAAGTTATCGGCGCTCGATTATCTGTGTTTTTATCTGTGCATTGTATCGACGTCGTGTCCTCTTGGATTCATATTCTGTTTTCCCAAAATGTCAGGAATTTAGCCATAACCTCACTTAAACTGCCCCGCTGCCAGAAATACACACTGTTATGGAAACATAACAACTGACATCGTTTTAGAGTCGAACTGTTCTTTTCTATAAATGTTGTGTACCAAAGTTCAGAATAACTTGGTTGAGTCCTCAAACTCTTGCAGCGTCGGAGCCTTACAGTGCAGCAGGTATTATCATATTTCCGAGCTTGGACTTCACGTTAAACACTTGAGTGCGCTCGTCGTGTGGCTGACTGACCAGACGCAGGCCTGCAAACCGAAATTAGGCCCCAACTGCCAGTTAAAGAAACCAGGCTCGGGCTTATATAACCGACACAGGCCAGGAGTCAACTTCTACCTCCCACTGAATCCCACTGTGCGGGATAAAAAGTCGACATGTTTCATCCGTCCCGTAGCTGCCATGTCCCACATCCTTTTAATGACATTTACGAGCTGATTGATGGGACAATGGCCAGGCTGCTGTTTGCCGTTCACGCGTGGGCGTTTGATCGGCCTGCACGTGCTCGACATCGCCGGTGGTGGCCAAGGCCGGGTGAAATACTGTATACACGGGGGGGAGACATACATGCTGACATGTCTGAAAAAATCTAATAGAAGGAGAAAGACCTGCAACATGATTTGGCAGCGAAACAAGGATTTCTTTATGCCCGAATGTATATCTTTAAACACGCAATATTTGTTCCTGACGATGCCATTTCGGGATAAAATACAGTGTGTGAATATTTACATTCTGTCATACTTAAAGTCCTTGGGGATTGTACGTTTTAGAAGAAACGCACACACACATGCTAAAAACACTCGCACATAAGCACATTTAACAGGCGCACAATGCGAGCAGTCACTTTTTTGGGTCCCCTCCAAGTCTGGTGCCTGTAATAAGCGCGGCGCTCCTGCTTGAACGGCGTCAGTGTGTTTCTGTTCGCGAGGCGAGGTGATGTCGAGTGCGTGAGGAAGGAGGCGAGAGGAGCCGACACTCAAGGCCGGGAGTGGATGTGGACACGTCATTACACTCGACGCTGCCACAGTGGGAGGCCGAGAGAGGAGAGAGGAGAGAGGAGAGAGGAGAGGAGGGAGGCTTATTTGTTCCAGTTCATTATCTGACGTGATCGCACTCACAGAGTGAAATCTGTGATGACTGCCTGAGCCTGTGGCCTCAAAGGGATTCTGTTTGGAAACAAATCAAACAATAATTACTGCAGCGTAAATTATTAGTGAGGATTCTGGCACACGGCGATCAGCGCGCGTGCTGAGGTGATGAAGAATAAACCAAAACCAACAATTAACCGATCAACGGACAAGTGTGTGTTCATCCAAATCCTGATACATCTTCCAGTGAGACACACTGTTGAACCGGGTGACCAAGAATGAACACACACACACACACACACTGCAGTTTATTTTGAGTTAATCCCACATACACACCGTCCTACTGCTGTAAATACTCACTGGGGCACCACATGTGGACTAATCCATGGCAGAAAATAGTTCCCCAACAGCTATGCACTGTGAACTTTTACAACAAACTACACGGGCCCTGTTATTTTTAGGATAACTCTTAAACTAAATATACATTTATTAGTTTATCTATATAAACTTTGACTGATTTATACGTGTTGCTAACATCGTGACCTCAAAGTTAAGGAGGATTTTGAGACTTCTGGTGAGTTCTTAAGAATAAAAACAACAAAATAAGTTGTGCATTGCAACCAGATTTATGTGTTTGATACTTTTAATTGTCAGGGGATACAGAAGGATAATTTGGCCCTCTGGCGATGCTGTGTGACACGGCAGCAGCTGAAGCGTAGCAGGTAAAAACACACCCACTCCGCCCTGCTTGATGTGACACATTGTGTCCGTGACCGGCGTATTTCCACAGTTAGACACAGCCGCAGAATCAGGTCGTGACAGTGAAACGGTGTGAAAATTTGTCACAAATCCCGAGAAATTCAGGAGATTTGTGACTCCGGGAAGGAAACCGGGAAGAGGGAAATGAAAAAAAACAAGAGAGTCTCCTGGGAAAATTGGGAGGTTTGGCAAGTTTGGATTTATGTCTGCAGTAAGAAGCGATGTGCTGAAGGGCTGAGTGCCACAGACGGGGTAGACGAGCTGCAACGTTTCTGCTGAATTTTTTTGGTTTTGGTCTGGATGTGTTGACAATAAAAAAGTCGTATCCTTTAACGCTGGATGAAATAGTCGAACGTGAAGGTCCTCATTGATGCCGTTCACCGTCCAGATGTCCGGCAGTATATTTTACACTCATTTGACAGCGTACAGGACATAGCAGCGGTGCAGTGAGCACATAAAAACTGTGGGACCTTGAGCCTGGTTACATTTACTGTACGCATGTTGACATGATGCCAGAGAGAGGAGCGATGCGGCCAAGGCACCACTGTTAGTGGCTAACATAACAGCTCATTAATGCTACCCCGGTCTTGAAATAGAAGGCACAAAAAAGAGCCACAAAAAGCATCTGAAAGTCGAGGCGGCACTGGAGGGAGCTGACATCCCCAAATACAAGTCAAAACGCCACAGGAAAATGAATGAGTCTGGTCTCGGACTGCCACAGAACTCACTTGTGTATGACAGCTGCGAATAACCACAGTCACTCAAAAACATCAGCAGCGGCGGTAAAGTGAGGTGGTCAGCTGCGGGGTCGGCACTGTGTACTTTCTGTGCTAATGTATTCGATCTCTCATTAAGCTAACGCCTGTCAGAGTCCAGACTCGGGTCACACAGAACACACTCTTTCTCCCCGTGCCCGCGGCTCGCTCTGTTTGCCAGGAAACCATTCCCTCTGAGCTGCTAGCAAATAGCCCCCGAGCAGCGGGGGAGCCGGTGATCAATGAGCTGTGGACAGGGCGGCAGCGCACAGCTAGTTAGCTCAGCTGATAACGCTCTGACAGAGAGCAGAGACACTTTGAGGCTGATGAAACCGAGCTCCCCTGTGTGTGTCTGTGGTTGTTAAAGGCTGGAGGAGTGACGCATCAAACACACACACACACACACACAGCGCTGTGGCAACAACCACCCTCCACCCACCTCTGCATGTGTTTACTCTGACTCCTTCTGTTAGCTGCGTTTTATTTTTAGGCAGCATTTTAAATCATACGAGGAGTTTCCATAATTTCTGTTTGACTTCAGGTTTTTTTAGCTCGAGGAAAATGAAGTGTGGTCGACGTTTGACCTCCGATCACAAGTTACTGCAGACACACTCTGAACTGTACGGCGATAAAAAGCAGAAAATATCCAACATTTCACCAGAGAAACAACAAAGTTATGAAATATATGTACTGTACTAATATTTTGTCTGTTTTTCCTGTTACAGTGTTGTTAATATAGGAAGCACCAACTCCCTCACTTTGTTTTCTTTATTTAACTTTTAGTCACAGTATCAGAGGGAAGACACAGAACAGGTTTATTTCTAAAACATATTTAAACATAATATAATGTGATATATTGAGTCCTTTGTGTAGGTCATGTTAGGCTGACGTTTAAAGAGGAAGCACTCAGCAGTTGACCTTTTATGGGATGTATGAGAGGTTTCACTGAATGTTGACTGAAGTTAATTAAGTTAAATATTGCATGTTGTATGTGTACTAGCTTTATTTTGAATATGTTTGTTTATATACTGAAATGTTTCATTTTTATTGTTAAAGTTGTCGTTCCAGGGTTCTACCCTGACCGGCACCCTGAGTGAGATAGTAAGAGGGAACAAATGACTCAATTTTTTCTTGTTTCATGTTTTTTTTAATTTTTTTTTTTTGGTTTGGTGGGTGAAAATAAAAGTCGACCTGTCGGCCAGCGTGATGTTTTCTCTTCCGTGCACGTCTCCTTGCAACGATTATCATCTTGGAACAAGTCACTTAATCAACTGACAGATAATTTTGATCATTCATCCATCGAGCAAAAGTGAGAAACGTTTGCAGGTTCCAGCTCCCTGTCTTTGTTTTATATCATCACCAGATTAATAAGGCCGAAACATATTTAAGGCACATCACTTCAGCTAAAACTGACTTTGGGATTTAAGGATATAAAATTATTATTTATGACGCTCATAGTTATGTGCAGTATATCTGTGTGTGTGTGTGTGTGGCTTTTTTCTGCCGTTATCGCTCAAAGCTTCACAGGCATGTGTGTGTTCTGCAGAGTCATGTGAAAGCGAGGATGGAGAAGCGGAGTGGCAGTCACACCGTGCGCTGTCCTCTCAACACTTCGGTGATGAGGGGAAAAAAGTGAGTGCTGATGTCTTAGCCCGCGATGACATTACATCAGGAAACATCTGCAGGGACGACAGCAGCTCACAGCAATTCTGTCGGTGAATGCTAGACCGTTTCCAGGATGCTTCAGGCACACAGTTCCACTATAAATGACAGTACCTGCCATATTTTTCCACCGTGGTCATTAAAGTCAGGTGTGTGTGTCAGTCATCGCTCATTCTCTTAAGGAGGAGGAGGGCAGCACTGACCTTTTACTGCTTTGTTCACCCGATCAAACCAGTTACCCGAATCTCGTTCCACCCTCGGCTCCTCCGCTGTCTTTTATGGACATCGGAGCTTTCAGGTAAAAGTACGTAATCATCACACACCCACGGAGACACAAAGAACACACGGGGTCAGAGGAGGAGACGGCATGTATATGCACACGTGCACTCAGCCACCCGTGGAGCCGCCGACAGATAGAGAAAGGTACCTGAGTTCAGGGGATGATAACGGGCTCTGGGTCTGCACTGTACTCCCTCCTACGCAGAACTTCCTCAACAACAAACCTCCCGCTCTGAAGTCACACAGCGGTAACAGCCTGGCTGCAGTCACGCTGCCGGGCGGCTGGATATACTGTACGTTTGTAGGTGTTATTTGCTTCGATGTCAGCAGTAGTATGCTGCGCTTTTTTATTGGAAAAGAAAATAAGAGAGCACAATAGTGATTAGGTGTAATTTCCCACGAGCGGAGAGAGACAGATTATTTCTTTAATCAAGCGTAAAATGTGCTGTTTTAGTGCTTTAGTGCGGAAGAGCCCCCAAGGCTGTGTTCATACAGAAGTTAGACAAACAAAGGAGGTAACAGTGAGAAGCCTTTGTGTACACATCAGAGCTGCAGCTGACAGACGTGTTCTCCGTCCATTCATCTGTCGATCGTGGAAAAAGCCGCCTCAGACGTCAACGACACGAAGATATTCAGTTTAACATCCCATGTCCCATGTTAGGGTCTCTGTAGCGACAACTGTACTGAGGGTGAATTTATACACAACTCACCTGTTCAGATTATATTAAGGCTTAAAGTTATGCAGGATTAAGAGCGTGGACGCTTTGATTGACAGGCGGGTGTCGTTACAGATGGCTTGTTTGAGCAACCGAGCATCATTCGGCCCGCCTCAGGTCCGCCGATGATCCAGGATATTACAGGAGCTTCAACACGGCACTTTGGAAACCTCCAGGTGACGTCACTTATGCTCGACAGTGTCACCGAGCTCTACGGATAAATTCATGTGAATTATTGGTTTAAAAAAAAAACAAAACGTTGTAATTATTGAGAACAAAACACAATACAGCTGAAGAAGACGCGTATCCATCGAGCCACAATGGCATTATAACTACAGACTCTCTCTCTTGACAACAGCTGGCTAAGTCACAACCGTCTCGACAAACATGACATTAAATTCAGAAACAGTCAGACAACAGGGCTGCAATTTTGCGTAGAGACTATGTTAAGACTGAGACTGACACTAATGTCAGAGACAGAACTGAAGCAGTGGATTGTGATGAAGAGGGATTAGTCGCAGTCGAGGTGCTTGTGCTGCAGAATTATTTCAAACGTGTTGGATTGAGGGCATCTGCAAGGCTGCCAAGATTAACTTCGCTCTGTTCTCGTGTACGTCAAAAGAGACGGATGAAATGTGATAGATTACTCCGACACGTTATACATCGACTTTATTTTTCTCATTTGGCTGCTGCTGTTGACATGACTGACTCTCAGGCTCTGACTTTACCGTGTGTGTGTGCCATAAAACATACTATATATATATACACACACACGGCTGCATAAAACATGCACCCACTAAAAAAATGTGCATGCTACACAGTTTGCACATGTGTGTATGAGGTGTGTATGTGCGTGTGTGTGTGTGTGTGTGTGTACTGCAGCAGCTATGTCAGCAGCAGTCCTGTAGCACCAGGTGAGATTTATGAGGTGTTAAGAAAGCTTGCCTCTAGCCCAGTGATGGGAGACTGATCCCACCTCTTCGCCTCCCTGTGCCCCAGCCTAACACCCCGCCTGGCTCCTACTTAAAGACACACACTCACATGAACACACTGCTGCTTTAGTACACCCTTCCATGCATGCACACACACACACACACGTGTGCACATCAACCCCTGAACCCAAAAGTGTCTAATGTCTGCACCCCCCCTCCGTCCCCGCTCTGAAAGACTCACTTCCTGGAGCTAAACACACCTTCTAAAATATCCCCTGTACCCGGTTCCACCGCCTCCAACCATTTTCTTTCCCCATTAGCGAAATCTCTCCTTCCTTCGGTGGAGAAATCACATATATATACCGGCCTTCCCTTTAATCAAAGAGCGTGAAGATACCGTTCAGCGGGGACCGCTCTGATAGAAAAGCTCGGCTTGAATGTGTCTCCAAAGGTCACCGCTGCAGCCAGCGAGAAGGGAGCACGCTTCACAGCTTTTACAAGCATCATGAATCACAGAGGCTTCTCACTTTAATGGCTGACACGCTCTCTTTCCTGACACAAAGTATAGAGTTGCATTTTCTCGAGCAACGGCTAAATATTCTACGCCTAAAGCGAGCGAGTAAACACACGTGTGCTGTATATACCGGATGCTTAACGGGGATGTCCTGATCAGGGGGAGTCCTTAAGTTGACGCAATAGTTGCTGCAGCACGCCCAAACTTGATCACAGCCAAGTTTAATTTTATCCCGCCATCAGGTTACCCCTGGAAATAATGTTAATTAGCGACAGCTGCTGGCAGCGTTTGACATTTTAGCCGACGACTGTCAGCGTCGTAAAAATGAGAAGCTGCTTAACTTCTCAGGTTACGCAACTTGAATATTTTCTACATTGTACTCTGAGAATATCAGAAATGAGAAGTTTCTCACCGCCGGAGCTTAGAACACTGCTGGTGTCAATCAACAGTGACAGCAGATTTCCATACTGTCATTCTCACTCCTGGATGGAGCGAAATGTTTACACTGCACAGCCTGCTGTGTCTCCATCCAGATGTGCTGCAAATATTAACCCACTTTTTGGAGTAACTCTGTCCATCCGCTACCGTTACGCGGATACTAGGTTCACGCTTATCTCATCAGATGAGCAGTTGGTGGCGCCAATTCTCCAAACCAGAAAACCAGAAGAAGAAGAAGAAGAAGGCAACGCAAAGATCTCGAACTTCAGCTGAGCAACGCGGCGATGTTTCGTGTATTAATGTGACGCTGATCACTGTGTGAGGCGATCACGGGCATGTGACGAGGATCAGACTTTTTATGTGGCGTAACAACCACGCGTGCAACGACAAACCTTCACTCAGCTTCACCTCCAGACAACCTGTCTTACTTCACAGTCTTACTTCACAGTCTTACTTCACAGCGGTCAGGGGTCGTCGCCCTGCATGTCAATTATTTACGACAGCATCATAACAATTATGACACAAGGCAAATATTTAAAGCAGTAACACTGACTTCTTTACAGCCTGTGAGACAGAGGCACACAAACGAAGCTGAAGTGATGCAGCTGAACACCACGAGGGGCTGCGATGAGGACGACGGCTCATTTTAGTCAGAAGACGTCTGATTGACAGCGAGATGCAGCGATCGGATCCAGCGTGAGACTCACTCAAAGCCGCGCTGCTGTTCTGGGATTTTCATGTGTGGCCACAGTGGCAATTAATTCAGTATGGGCTGTGTTCAGTTCCCACGTGCAGCACTTGAACCTGTGACTGACACCAGGCCCCTTCGGTCCAGCGTGAGCTCCACCATTAAAACCTCTCTCTGCGAGCATCTGTCCAAACAACTCTGCCCGAGCTGCTCTACATTATCTCCCTCTGCTGCCTCCCTAATGCTGCCGGGACTTAGAGAGGGATTAAACCACAATTATGTGCTTTCCCTTCCTCTCCAGCTGTGCAGTGAGAGAAGGGGAGTGGAGGGGAGTCCACTCATTAGTCTAGTCGTTAGTCCAGCCGTTAGTCTAGTTGGTAGTCCAGGTCTTAATCCAGACCTTAGTCCAGTTCTTGGTAGGAGAGGAGGAGAAGAGAGGAGGCCTCATTCACAGTTCATTCATTCATTCTTACAGATTTCTGCAGAGTAAACAGAAACGAATGAACGTCTGCTGCTCAGATTAAAAATGCATTTGCAGGCTGAGACTCTCTAACCACAAAATATATTAAATAAACAGAGAAGCATGTAAAGAAGAACAACAATTCAAGTTTGTCTCAAGAACATGAGACAAAGAAACACAGACTGAGTCCAGAGCTGCTAAACGCTGCGACTGACGCGCTCAGGTACTGAAGCTCTGTGAAGCAGAGAGCAGAGAGAGACTTTGACCGTGTCACTGTCATTATCATCATAAAAACATCACAAAAAACTACACCCTCTGTAAGGTGAAGACCATGAAACGCACCGCCCCTGGTCCAAGTGCAGTCAGGGACATCTATCCTCTGTATGTTCCTGTAATCTCTCTGTTGATAACTCTGCAATAAAGACATAAAACGCTGCTCAAGAAGCTCAATACAGCTGTGAACACACCGTAATGACTCAAGGTGACCCAGATGAGCACATCAACATATTTATGAACTTCTTTCATCTAAACTGTGACAGCTGTGCTGTGGACGACACATTTTTTACACGAGTGAATCAAAGCGCGAGTTGAAAAGTTTCAAAATTGGAACTTTGGAAAGCGAGAGTGAAAATGACGAGCTCATAACGCCTGCAGGAGCTCGTCAGAGGAAGTCACTGAAGCTTCGTGGTTCAAAGCACGTCGCATGTGACAAAGTCACTGATCACAATTAAGACAATGAGCACAGTAGACGGAGATAATGAATCATTATGCAAACAGCGCCGACTCCAAAAGCGGCCGCTTGCCGAGTCTGCGAAGTGTAAACAGGCATAAGCACATGTGGAGATAGGTAGAACCTACCGGTCATATTGTGTGTGTTTGTGTGCGGTTAATGATTTCCCCAGGCCTCCTGCGTTGTGTGGTCCACCTCGTCTCCGCCCTGGAAGAAATAAAAAGAGGATTGTTAGGGTGGGTGAGCAGCTGAGAAAGACGGCGGAGGGCGACAGGGAGGAGGAAGGGAGGGGATAAAGCATATAGAAAACAAACAAGGCTGTACAGTACAAAGGCCAGCGAGGACACCCCCCCCCCTCCGCCTGCCCGTGAAATCCCCTTTCCCCTCCGTCCTCCAGCTTACTTTGACTGGCTTCATCTTTTCGTCTGCCTCTTTCTCTCTATCCGCTTCTTCCCTCGCTTCTCTCTCCACCCTGAAAATTTAACTCTGGCCTCAGAAGACTCGGCCTGTTTACCTCGCTGACAGACATGAAAGCCAAACATTTATCTGCGGGCCTGCGTCACAGTCATGCTATAATGAGTGCAGAAACATGCTCGTGCAGCTATAGCCTTACTGGCTTTAATGTCAGCGCTGGAACTTTCCTGATTCCTGTGCTCAAATATGAAACCCCGCGTGTGATATTTGACACTGAGCTCTCATTTGAGACACAAATTATGTTTTTATCATCCTGGTTAGATTTTTGTAAGTCTCCAGCTGTCGTTTAACAAATACTAGAAGTCATATCAGCTGTTTGTTTTGGCCTCTCTTCACTGATCTGAGGCTGCTGACACAGTGACACCTTTCCAGAAAAGCCTTTTATTGTTTCTAGCACACTGTTTTATTGCCAACGTCTTATCTGTTTTATTATTAGTATTTATCACACCATTAGCATTAATTACTTCATCATTACTGTATTATTTATATATTTTAATCCTGGTTCAACCATGAAAAATACTTTGTAATATTGTCTTAGAGAAGTGCTCTATGAATAAATTATTATTACTGTAATACTCTGATGTTTAGGGATTCCCAGTCTTGCATATGACACACACTGATGGTAAAAACAGTAACCTTGGCTCTAATCTGTATTAATCTCTAGTCTAGTGTCGACCAATCACGTTTGAGGGTGCTTTGGTTGCAGCAGAGCAAAAGAAGCTTTCGTCTGATGATTTATCTTTTTTTTAAGTTATCTGCATTCATATGCAGATACAGTAATTCTGTATTGCTTCTACATGCTCAGACGTTTGAATGACTGAATGGATTTAATCTTCCACGTTGCGTCTGCAGCTGTAGCATCAGCCTGTTTTAGTCACTAAGCGCAGGTTTCCACGCTGTAAGTGTGTTTGATTTTTGCTTAATAATTCACATTTTGTCTGTTATCTGTGGACGGAGCCAGGGTTTTCCCCCCTTTTTTCCCCCAGTCTTTATGCTAAGCTACGCTAACCGTCCGCTGGTTTCAGCTTCATATTTATCAGCAGCTGTGACGCTGCGATCGTTCTTCTCATTTGACTCTTGGCATAAACGCGTAGTCAAAGCGCATTTCCTCGATTTCTTTAAACGTCAACATTTTTTTTTCTTTTCTTTTTTCTTCCACATCATTCACAGCAAGGACAGAATAATTCCACTGCCAATATTTAGTGTCACTCATACGAGTGTGGCCCGGCGAGAGACAAAACACACGGTAGTCATTAATTTCAGTCTGAAGCGTGAAAACATGAACTGACAGAGCGGGGTGGCGACTGCGAAACTTCAGTGACTTGGCAGCAGAAGAAAATTCAGCGGAGTTCAGCTTTTATGCAAAACAGCAGTGATTCAGCCCAACGACAGTCAACCGAGGGCCAGATACGATGCTGTTTGACTCTTCTACGGCTTTTGACTTCAGTTTTTTATCTGTCAGTTCATATTAATCAACAGAAACGAGGAGCTGTATCTCACAACATGTCTAATATCTGCTGAGGTCTCTTGGAAAAAAAAAAAAATCGCACATTAGAAAACGCAGAGGCAGTTTATCTTCGGCTCTATAGCTCATCGTGGTTTGTGCCTCGATAAAAGTTCCACATGAACAATGATGCCCACGAGCATCAGCAGGCCGGCTGACCACAACAGACGACATCAAAGAAAGGAAGAGAGAGAAAAAGACGCAGATGATGAGACTGAATGTGAGAAAATCGATAACGATGACGGTGAGAGAAAAGCCTGAACAGAAAAGTGCTTTGACACGGCGAGGAGAAGAGGAAGCTGTTAATGTATTTACACCCCGACCGGACAGGAAGCGCCTGAAATCATGTCTGACTTGAATATGCGAATATGTTGTAAACTTATGTCTTGTGCTGCAATAATTGTGTGATCTATTACGAGTATTACATTTTTATTTACATGCCTGTGTGTCCTGGGAGATAAATTCATGTTTCTCATCGTGTTAGCAACGACTCGCTTCGATTTATCCAGATTTTTTATCAATAAACATTTAATTTAACTCAGTAATTTGACAAATACATCAAGATCCTCAGTGATCATAATTTACAGAGGATTGTAGCTCAGTAGTTGGACGACTGTCCAAAGAGGAAGATAACTAACTGTTATGTTACTTTCCTTCAACATATTGAACAAATAATATTAACTGGTCGCATGCCATACTTCTTTGGCTTGTTTTTGGTGACATCGAGCTCGCTCACACAATGGTAAACATTTTGTCTGAAGACGAGCTCATTCCATATTTTAGAAAACAGAACAGAGTCTGGAAAAATAAATATTTTTTCCCTCTGAAAAATGACCGATGCATCCAGCGCAGGAACCCTGAGAGTTTCATCCACATTGTACACAGTGTACATTTGAAGGCATGCGTGGAAAATGTGATGAAAAAAGACAACTGTGGCTTGCATGCCACATGAGGGGAATTCCCCCTCAACATAAAGAATCTATTTTCCTATAGAGGAGAGGAGAGGACGATGAGACATATGGGTGGATGGATGCGCGGTTTGATGGATGGTAGTGCAAAAGATGACTAATTTTGCACGACGCACGAGGGCCGAAGGTCGCAGCCCGAGTTTACACAAGAGATCTCTGGGCTTGTAGATGCAGTCACGACGGTGTGAAGTGAAATGGATTGCGTCTGTGCGCTGTCACTGAAGGGCTTTGGGTCACATATGGCGCAAACACCAGAACAAGTCACCAAAGACAACACGCTAAGATGGGAGGTCAAGTATTTAGCCGCTGTGCTGACAGTGTGTGACAGGGAGGCCAGCTTGGAGGGGGGCTGCATCGAGCTGAGAGCTTGGGTGTCTTTGGAAGCCTTCAAAGTCAAGTCTCTTCATTTTGCTAACCTCTCTCCGAGCAATGCTATCACTGCTGCCAGAAGCGGCCTTTTCACCATCCTGCCGACATGAATAGCTTCCTTTGTCGCAGTGAAATTCCACTGGCAAGTCTCTAATTAGCTGGAGGGCTCTTCCCCTTGCAGACGTGCATGGCAAAAAAAAAAAAAAAAAGAAAGACGGGGCACAAGGAGAGAGGTAGCTCGCTGGGCAAACAATAAAAAGCCTGAATGGAGCAGCAGTCATATGATGCTCTCCTGCTGGAGCTAAAACAAGCTAATGATATAATGAGATTGTTCTGAACAGAGAGGAAAAAGATAATGTGTGTGGGAGAGAGTTTCTCAGTCCTCATGCTGGGCTCGGGTTTTCTCTGACAGGTGGTTAACCAGCACTGGGTTGTCAAAAACCAATATGAATCCTGCAGTATCTACACTGAGGGGCGTGGCTGACCTACAAAAGTAAGGCAACTATTCTGCCTGCCAACAGTTGACGATTGGATAAAAAAGTGACATTTAAAAGGGGAGCTCCGCCAATTTTACACATTAAAGCTCGCTTTATGGGCGATGCAGTCGACTCTGCATGCTGAACGGGTGCCCGGAGTCAAGTTGTGTTTCAGTAGCGTTACTGTGACATGTGATCACATGCTCATGCTATATTTGCACTGACTGGATAGCTATCTTATATAGTGTTGATCCAGGTCCAATGTCAAGTAATATGGGGCAGTATAGAAGGCATAGGCACGACCTTAATGAACCCACAAACACAAGCTGGAGCCAAACCTATAAATATCCGAGCTACAGACAAACTCAGCATCCACCATCATCGAAATCACCTGAAACCGACGTGTGTGTGTGTGTGTGTGTGTGTGTGTGTGTGTGTGTGCAGCTACATCAGATGCAACAATAAAGTCACGGCAGAGCTAGATGTAAACAGGCAACTTCCTGTTTCCTGTTAACAAAGCGACCACAGGTGCTCCGAGTAAACAGAACGCGGTTGTGAGGCTGCAAATGCTAATGCGTAAAGAGTGATTATTAATGTTGCACAGCAAGGTGTGAGGTTGAATCTGTGGATGACAACTAGAGGAAGGAATACAAAGGTGAAAATATGTTCCACGGTTTAATAAAGGAAGATAATGCGTTGCTAGTCTTTGTTAATGCTGATTTAGAAGCACTTGAAGAGACGAAGACCAAACCAAAAAAAGCGATATCTAATTATCCTGACCGGCCTGGATCTGGAAGACTTTGATAAGATCCATCAAAGGCCGAGACTCATGCTCACCATGACTGATTGTTTGATGCCTATCTGACCAAGCCTGCGTCCCAACATCACGGCCACATCGTTACATTTTCAAAGAGACTGTTAAACCTGCCTTGTAAATACAGTTTATGACATTTTAACAATCTGACCGCAAGCTCTTGTTTAAGCGAGTAATGGGGAAGTATTTCAGAGAGTTATGGAACTTCGGTATTTCCCTTTACTATTTTTGAAGCCAACAATGAAGACGATCATTAGCTGGTACAAATCAAAAGGCAGCGCTGTTACTTGACACTGCAGCCAAGGCCCTCCGCGATAACCCTCGTGGCGACTTTAAAGTTCAACAGCTCCGATGGACTTTGATGCTCGCTGCGAGAGAGAGAGAGAGAGAGAGAGAGAGAGAGAGAGAGAGAGAGAGAGTTGTTTGGTAGGATATGTGCTTTCCGCTGTTTCCTCCAAGTGTCTTGAAAAAAATGGCAAAGTGAAAGCACCGCCGATGTGATCTCACCACATAAAATACCCACAGTGGACTCGAGGAAGTCTAAAACAGAAGCAGAAAAAGTCTTCCCACTTCAGAGGACGTTCAACTGAAAACATCTTGAGGGTAAAATCTGTCAGTGGGCCCCAAGTTCACCACTACACCCCCTCTCTGGTGGCAAATGTAAGGCTTTGAACTAAAGGCTGGGAGGGGTGTGGGGAATTCACTGGCCTGTCAAGACTATGAATGATGGTGGACGGGAAAAAAAAAAAAAAAAAATCAGATCCTGCCTCGCTGTTCTGGCTTCAGGGAGACGGGTCTTCTGACGTTGACGCAGACCGAGCCATACAAGGCTAAACAAGGCCAGTCATAAAGAGCGATAGCTCTGGGGTTGCAAAGTGTCATCTTAACGTACAAAGGCCCCAATTACACCAGCAATTTTAGCAAAAAAACGATTATAATCAACCAAAGGATTGGCGGGTAATTTTGGACGCTAAGATTGCCTCCAGAAATACTTTGAGGTGCCACTGGAAACCCAAATCCGCAGTAACCTTCTATGTAATTTAGGTCTTAGGTACATAATAATAAGTATTTAAAAAAGTATTAGATATCAGCTTCAATCTGAATTCGTTCTGATATTTGTATAACAAAAACTAAAGTAATTACGCAAACAAATCATGAAAAAGTTACCGAAGAGGTGAAACTTTTCAACTCCGCCTCAATCGTTAGAATCTGAGCCAAATTCTCCAACGGAGAACTGAACGTTAGCCTACATCGCACTGTTCAACGCCATCAGACGCCCTGTGTCGCGAGCATTGTTGGTCAACTGCAGCAAATAACAAGCAAGTCGTTCAATAACAACAAACTCACCCAACTGCCAACATGGCAGTTGGGTGAGTTGGGTGGGTGGCGTTAAGCAAAATGACCGTTTTTGCCAAAGGAGTCTCGTCTGGTGGCTTTGAAGAGAGCGTAGGTGTTTAAAATGGCTTCAGTTGCTTAAACTACATTCTGTGCAGTACATTACTCAGCCTCTGTGTTGGTACTCCTGGGGAAGATGACAACACAGTCTCCGTGGCTGCTTTATGAGATCCATAACTTTGATATCATTTATGTATTGTTTTATTATTTCAAGCCAACTTTCCAGAGCCTTTAACAATAGAATGCTTTAAAGATGGACGGCCTTGTAAAGTCAAAGCAGAAAATGATTATAAGTGAAGCATACGCTGCGATGGTTTTGATCAACTTGGTTATCTCGGGTGGGTGGAGGGAACTCATTTCATTTCTGCAAAAATGCCAGCCAAGAATCCACTCTGCATGATGGATACGTGGCCCGTCTGTGGGAAAGGGCCCAAAATCAGTCTGTAGTGACTTAGTATAAAGCAGACCTCCTGTCAATGGCTTTGCCAAGTTCACATGAAAACAGGGCACTTCGTTTTCTAATCAAGCTCACGACCACCTGCACACTACCTCCTGCTTCCATTGCACTTAACCTTGACCCACCTCACTTAGTCAAAATAAGTAGTAAATTTGATCCAACGTCCAAAGCACCTTTTAAACTTCTTTGGAGGAAACTGCATGAACCGATGACATGATGAGAAAATCTTGTGAAACTACTGCAGCCATCCATCGGCATCAGTGCCAGCAGCCCCGAGGGAACACAAACTTCTCTGGCAAGCAAGACAAGAATAGAGAAAAGTACTCGGACTCTGCTGTATCACACATGCATATCTGTCTTTGGAGAGCGCAGCATGCAATCTGTGTCAATATGTGCACGTGTATGACGGTATAATGTATGTTTTTTACTACATTTAGTCTTAGTTTGGCTGTGAGCGCTGCCAAAAATACATACAAGCCCACAGCAGTACTGTGGCTGAACACTGTGAATGCAGACAGTTGACTGCTGGCAAGCTGCTTTTGCTGAGAGGGCAGGATGGACGAAACGTAAAAAATATAGTTTGAGAAGAGAAAAATGAGGGAAAAACAACGACAAACTCCCAGTTTAATATCCAAAACTAATGAACAAAAGTAAAACTTTGGCCGAACGCCACTTTTACTTCCCCTGATGAAAATTGTTTTATTCATCAGCTGACGTGCAAACAAAATTCTTCCAGCTCTCGTTACATGTGACATTTTTCAGAAACTTTGAGAGCGTCCTTGCGGCAAACATTTGCGGTTTCGCCCACATCCTGCTTGCATCTTATCTCGTAAACTTTTGTGTTTTTTTTCTCACGGTTGCCCGATCCGTTCTGCACATGTGCAACTCTAAACAGATAAGAGAAGAAAGCAAGGACGCTCAACGAGGCATTTTGCTTGCTTCAGGCAATCGGGCAATACTTTTTAAAGGTATTTATTAAAAATACTTTACTGAAAACTCTCTCTCTCTCTCTCTGCTACCATATCTCCATTACAGTTTATAGTTAGTTAATGATTTGCTGCTGTGCATCTGTGTATCTCTATCAGACGTTCCACTGCTACTGTAATCATTTTATCATTCGTTGTAATTGTATAATATGTGTCTGTTGATTTGTTCTGTACACGTGACATCTGTTGCACGTCTGTCCATCCTGGGAGAGGGATCCCTCCTCTGTGGCTCTTCCTGAGGTTTCTTCCACCTTTTTTCCCTGTTAAAGGGTTTTTTGTGGGCAAGTTTTTCCTCACTTGAACCGAGTATATGATTTAACCGTTGTGTTTTTGTCGTCTTAAAATGAGCCCTTTATATCTAGAGTGGGAGCGGGTCCTGTTTTATGGAGTCCGCCATGTTGAACCGCCATTTTTCTAAAGTAGCCCAGAACAGACAAACAAAACACTGATCTAGATTTTTGCTTTTCATGTGAATTTGCCAACCAGTTTTTGCCAACCAGAGTTTTTCTTAATGTTTGAAAAAAGAGGGTGAGATGAGCTGGAAGATTATTCATTTGGTTGCAATCTGCAACTTCACCACTAGTTGCCACTAAATCCGACATATTGGACCTTTAAGCTCGATCATTGATGAATTATATGAATTAGACGGAGCTTTACTGGAATTTAAAGGGGGAAATTATGTATTATTCAGATCAACATACATCAGAAATAATAAATTTGAGATGCTACTATCAAATCATTTCAAAGAAATGAGGACTGATCTTCTATTTAACTAAAAGAAGAAATAAACTTTGGATACTTGTCTCATTAATTCAAAATAAAGTGGTGATGTGGTTTCTAAAAAGTGGTAATTATTAACAAACTGGCCTTCTGTATATCAGCATCAATATTTCATGTTGGGCCAAGTTGTTGCCAAGCTTTCACCAAACTGAGAGACATCTATGTTCAGGCACAAGCTTCATGGCATGAAATATAGCTGCTGCCTTCAGCGACAGCCCGCCATGTCATGTGTCTGTGGTCCGCGATGCAAGTCAGTAAAGGCATCATTGTGGTCTAAGAGCAACGTGAGGGGGCATTGCATGACAGCGGTACACACACGTAAACACGTCTTTTTGGGAATCTGTATTGCCCATCTGGAACTGATGTAAAAAAAAAAAAGTTCCTTCATGCTATTTTAGCCGTTTCATGTTGTTCAAAAACAAAAACATGTTCTCGGTTTTGAATGCATTCTTTCACTCGGCCTGTAAAGCTCGAGATGCGGCCGATGACATCAGGAATCAATTCTGATGTAACTGTGGATAAAAGTATTTACTCACACAAACATGTATGCGCATGGCACACACACAAAGTACAGGAAATGTCCTTCAGGCCATCTGTGTGTCGGGGGGTGACAGCATGTTCATAATGTCACTCCAAGGCGGCCGTTTTGTCCCCGGTGAAAGGCTGGATTCACAGCACGGGCAGTCGTAAAACGCACACCAAAGACAGATGAGGAGGAGGATAGCAATCAGGAGAGAGATGACGGAGATAGACAGACACGGAGAGGAAGACGGAGGGACACAAAGCCTCGTTGATGAGGGGCTGGCACAGCTGGATGGTTCAAGGAGACAGAAAGAGGGTCGGTGGGTGGCGGGGGGACAGAGAGGCCACGGCTAACAGGGAGAAGACAATGCAACAGGGCTTGTCAAGAGGGAAAATTTACTGTCGGTCAAGCTGCAAATAGCTTTGCTCTGTGCCCTCAACGCTGTATTTGCATGACGTTTGTGTTGGTGGAGAGAGAAAGGGGCACGGAGGGTGGGGGAAGAGGGAGGCAGCTCGAGAAATCTGTATCAGAGAAAATGTTACAGCATTTCTTGTTTTTATGGGTTCATCAGAGCGGATGTCACGTGTATAACGAGCAAACAAATCCAGAAGTCTTAATTAGTGCTGAACTGCTCGACTCGCACAGATTTCTTTAAACTAAACAGCGCAGAGCTTTTAGAGGAACATACAGTCGTCCCATCGGTTCCCACAGTTACTCAGGGCATTACTATGTACGTCCACGATGCGTTGTTGATCCATACGATGTTGCTCAGCCCACACGGAGTGTTATGTAAAGCACTCTGAATTGCCATTGTTTATAAAAATTTGCTATACAAATACACTCTCCCTGCCGCTCTGGAGACTCTGTTTATCCTCATCGCGTACCGGCTCGAGTGATTTTTTTAGGCTGCCATGTCAGACATGCTGTTAATATTATCAGCACTGCATTGGGTTTGTACGAGAACAGAACTTTTCTTTGTTGTGGTTTTCTTTCCCCCCAGATGGGTCTTCCCCCGATCTTTTTGATGAAGAAGTCAGTGCAGTTGTGTTTTAAATTAGCGCTGTAGCGCCTTGTATGTTTGGTATTAGAGGAGTTGTTTTTTTTCTGTGACGTACTAGCAGTTACTCCAGCGGTCCATAACCACGGAGCAGTACTGGTCCATGGGTCATTTACTACCGGGCCGCACAGAAATAATGAATACAAAATATTTTATTAATTAGCAGAGTTTGAAAGATGTTTTATTTTGAAAAATGGCTGCATACATCCATCTGTGCGCCTGTGCCTCTTGACAAACGTCAAGATACATCAAGACGCTCGTGTCAGTCACGTAACCGGACATATGAAACACACTTTAGGTGTCATTGTCTCTCGTTACCCCTCGATGGGACCGGCTCGCTGCAGAGAAATCAGCTCAGGGCGCCCACTAATTCAGCTTTTTATTGCACTTTTACATTAAACCGGTAAAAAATCAATATTCCTGGTGTTCAAGTTTGTTATTAATCTTTAGGGGTGACTTGGCTTG
This sequence comes from Protonibea diacanthus, assembly GCA_028641955.1. Lineage (NCBI taxonomy): Eukaryota > Metazoa > Chordata > Actinopteri > Sciaenidae > Protonibea > Protonibea diacanthus. The sequence continues at coordinate 19,389,753 of CM053996.1, read as the reverse complement.
ACTCCTCGCCATCTTCCCGATCCAGAAATTTGTCAATGATCCAGCGATGAGCTCCGTTTCCGCAGGACTCAGGAAGGAAAAATAAGGAAGAGGCTCAACAGGTGCATGACAACAGCTGGGCCCCACCAAAGAGATGCATTAAATCAGCCTGGCCACAGCACAGCCACGGCCCAGCCCAGAACAGAAGCTATCATCGTGGAGGCTAAATGGGATTAGTGTCCGGCAGTAATCTAGGGCCTATTCATTCCTGCTTAGAGTAGGTGACACATTAGATTCAGAGGATTAGTCCACCTCTCCTCGCGGTGCAGGGGAGGAGGAAATCAAAGAGTCCACATTAGGGGAGCGGTGTAAAAAAAAAGGGGGGAAGAAGAGGAGGAAATATCAAAGAAACGGAAAAGGGAGCAGGAGCCATGAGCCCAACACTCTTCCATAATTAAAGAAGACAGTTCCTTTGTGCAGCCATGTCATTAACATAACCCGGCACAGTGCGAGGGCCGCGGGTGCATTGAGTTCTTTAGTTAGCGGCTTCAGAACATACGTGATGAGAGGCCATGAGACACGGGAGCCGTCTCTGACTCTGCAGATTCCACCGCCTGATGAGTTTAACATTCAAAACTTTAACGACTGTAATTTCATGCGTCTAATTAACCTCTGAAATGTAGCTGCTGCGCCTTCAGCGCACATCGATTCTTTCAAATGATGCATTATCCCGGGCGAAGAAAAGCTCATCACAGCGATCACGTGCATGTCCATAAATAATTTGGTGCAATTCAGTATGTAATCTTGGATGCATATAAACACACACACACACACACACACACACACACACACACACATGCTGCCACTGTCTATTTATCAACTCCCCATTAAAGCTGCGGTGGTTTATGACACAATGAGAGACATTTAGGAGTTTGTGGTTGAGATCATCCCACACAAAAACACTTAGAGACCATGTGACTCACCACATGATGTCACATGTGGCTACGGGTATGTTATCTATGGCTCTGTATCTGTCTCCGGACCATCTGCAACCGCTTTCGCTGCCCACTTTCTACTTTTTGTTGTTGTTTTAAACTGAATATTTCCTCTTTTTCCGCTGCACAAATAAACAGCAAGGAGGTGCGCACACACACGCACAGGGAGCTGACACCCAGAGCTATAACATCAGAAGTCGTGTGTGTGTGTGTGTGTGTGTGTGTGTGTGTGTGTGTGTGTGCGCATCTGGGTTCAAAGAGTAAACGTAGATACAAACTGTTGGCTCAGAATACAATATGAGTTTTTGTTCACCATTGCGTCACGACACGGCTCAGTCTCCAGCAGAGCTGATGTAACACGCGGTTTTTCCCAGCACGGGATCAAAAAGTGTGTCTTACTGCGACAGCATGATGTTCTACAAGACGGCTTTCTGCAATAGGTGTGCAGCTGAAGAAAAACACACCTTAACGTGGTAAAATTGACTCCCTGTGTCTCGCCCCTAACAGAGTCATGAACCAGCTAACCTTCTCTGATCATGCTGCCTCGGTTGCCACCTCCCACTTCACGATATCAGTGAAACAAGGCCATACTGGACTCAACATGCTGCCCAACTCCTGATACAGGTTGCGGTCATCCAGTGCTCCTGAGCCTCAAAGCCTCAACGGCTCGCCTGGATGTCACCCCGCTGCTGAACGTCCTCATACAGACATATGTTACCTCCTCCAGTGAGCGACGCCTGGCTCTGCCTCCCGTACGCTCAGGACGATCCAAACTTTTCTCATCTGTTGTTCCCTGCTGGTGGAACGTCCTACCAGTTCCTACCGGATCATTGGCGTCCCTCTCTACCTTCACAAACCTCCTGAAGACCTCCAGCTCTTCAGAGAGGACCTCCTCTACAACACTACCAACACCTGGACATGATGAATCTATCCCCTCTAGTACAGTCAAAGTACTTATTGCTGCACCAACATGTAATTATACTCTAAAATACTCAAAGACTGAGCCTTAAAACGAACACAGTGACGCTTCTGTGCCGAAATGTAAATGTCAAGCAAATATTAAATCACTGAATGTTATCTGCCACAAAAACAACAGTGAGGAGTTCAAACGCCAACAAAAGACGGAAAAACCTCAGAGTCAGAACGAGGTGAGCTTTTAGTGCGCTGGTTAAGAGAGAGCACGGTGCTAATGATCTGTAACACCCACAGACACGCAAACACTGCGAGAGTTGTAACACATTTTTAAATCTCAGTGGTCACAAGAAGAGGAGCCGAGCCGAGGTGATTATTAAATTATCAACAGTTTGTCTCATCAGTTCAAAATAAAGCGTCACTTCATCTTCACAGACTGCACACCTGAACCGCTCTGCTCACTGAAGACAAAGATAAGCAAATCAAACCACAGAAAACTTTCAACACGAAGTTTGTTTACTTAATTTCACAGAGAATCAGTGTGTTAGCAGCAGGTTGATAAAGATATCACACGGTCGCACACACACACACACACACTTTGTAAAGCCCTTTCAAGCCTCCCATTACTCGTACGTCTGTGTATCTTTATGTGTGTTTTCCTGGGCTCTTCTTGATTCACGGCTTTGCTCTGTAGATTTTCCATTCTCGCTGCATCAAAGTGCACAGCGGTGGCACATAATGTAATCCCTGTGAGGTTTCTCTGCCTCTCAGGTCGTGCATGTGCGCCGCAGATACAGATACAGAGGCAGGAAAGAGGAGGACTGACTTCAGTGAGTTATCTAAATTATCAGGACTGCTTATTATTCATCAACTGTTTATTTTTAATCCATGACATCCACTCACTTTCTTTTCAGCTGTAGTGTCTCGCTCCATATTCTGCCCTGAGTTATCCAGTTTGAGAACTGTGCTACAGTAGGCACAAAGAGAAGCTGCGTTATACTTCTGGGTTGCCTTCGCTGTGGGCGCCAACTCGCTGTCAAACAGATACAGAGCAGTGACATCAGCGGCACAGAGAAGGTCTGTAATAAAAACTCAGTGCCAGGAAACACAAAGTGGCCTAAGTGAACCGATCGCAGCCGTTGTGGTGTCTGCGCAGCCTGATTGGCCTTTGTGCGTCGCCTTCAGAGAGGAAGTTCTGCCAATGGGGTGAGATTATTTCAACCCGCTGCCAACTCAAATAAATGTTGCTTCAGAAGTTTGCTGCAATCTGCCTCGACTGGTCGTGTTTCTCAGGGAACTCCCAGAAAAACCGCCTTGAGAGAAAGCAGCATCCTGTATGATTTATGAAAAATGTCTTTTGTGGCTCCCTAAAGGAAGATTTTTTTTACAGTGTAGTCTTCTATAATGCCAAAACGATCAGTCAATCATCAGAAATTTGACTCGTTATCAGTAAATTTCATTCAATCAGCAAATATTTGCTGGTTCCAGCTTCTCAAACGGTAAATTTTCCAGCTTTTCTTTGCTCTGTTTTATCATTTCATCTTTGGGTTTTGACGAAACAAACAATATGAAGACGTCACCTTGTGTGACGTCATTTTTGACTTAATTAACCAAAGAAATAATTAGTTAATCCAGATAAAAATGTCTTTTTTCAACCCAAAGGCGGGTCCGCAAATATCCGGCTCAAAACTGAGTCGATTCGTCAGGCGTTCACTCAGGATCCAGCGGCATCTTCTTACTCAGTTTCACTTGGTGTTGACAGTAAGAGGACCCTCGCTCCTAACCACAGGGGTTTCACTCGGGGATCATCAATAAATTACCGTCTGAACGACAAAAACTTCATGCTGAATTTAACGTGTTAGTCGAACTTCAGATTTTAAAAAAGAAAAAAAAAGTCTAAGACGGTTTCATGTTGCAAATCTGTTGATTTTTTAATGTATATTTAATTATTTGACAAATTTGCAGGTTTTTCCGTGTCATGTGACCCCGTGACTCCAGATCAATACCTGCAGGAGTCATTGGATTTTAGTTCTTCTATTTTATATGAATATTTATGGATAAAATCTTGTTTTTGTCTTCGATAGCTTCCATGTCATGTGACCCACTGACTCCAGATCAATGTTGTTGGTATCACCATCACTTCTTCTTTTTTTCACTTTTCCCCATCAGCCCTTTTGTCCTGTCTGTCCTTTTTCTGTCGACCCTCAAGGTCAAAAGCTGGATTTATTTCCCCCCCACATACGCCGGTAGCACTCTAATAGCAGCGACTCTTAACCTCTTAGAGAAGTGACCCCCACTCCAGATTAATCAGGTCGCTGTTTGCGACCCGTCTGTCTGCGACTGTTCAGGGATTATTGTAAAATAACACACGACGGCTGCAGAACTCACACAGGAGGAGTGTTACTTTACCGACAGAGAGGACAGCTCACTTGATTTCGCTTTAATTTGTATTTTTGGGCTCTTGTTATTGTTATTTCATTCTCCACGACCGTTTTTCGACCTGAGTGTCTCTGCTCTGAAGGCGAATGCACAAACTGTGCGGTGCACCTTCTCCATCCTTTGCCACCTTTGTCTCAAAGATCGAGGGAAAACCCTGTGAAACCTGGCCTCGGCCCTGCAGATAGCATCTCGTACAGCCCTGCTGTATGTTAGAATAACAAAAAGTGCCTTGCTTCATGATAAACCCTTTCATTTCACAGTCATAAAAGCTGTATTCTGTAGCAGGACTTAGTGCAGACACACCCTTATTTGTCTTAGCTTGGCTCCAGCTTTTAATGCTGCTCTGCTATGCACAGTACAGCGTGTGTGTGTGTGTGTGTGTGTGTGATGTACAGTACATTATGTACTTAACCACGGTGTTGCAGTCCCAGGCTTAGTAATCCTCTCTTCTTTCTCGCAGACTTTGGACATAGATAAGAAAGGTGTCTACCTCGCTGCCTATTCGTCTGTGAACGCTGATGTGAGAGTGCATTGTCCCGAGCGGAGAGGCGACACCGGTGGATCTATACCATGAACACAGAGAGATCTTCATCGAGTGAGGCCACAAGCATGGGTCTGTGTTACAGCTGACTGCGTATCAGATGTGTTACAGCCCGCTGTGGCCGTTTAGGATGCCGAACAATAATCTGAAGGTGGTGGCAGGGGGGCATTTGAAGGATGACGAACGCTCACATAAAAATCAGAAATAGGACCTCTTTGACAACGCCGTGGATATTTTAAAGACTCAGAGAGTGAGAACAGTCTCCGGAGTCAACAACAGGAGGAAAATGAACCATTTTATATTAAATACATTTATTATGTTATGAAGAGCTGGAGCCGGAGTCACGACGTGTTCACGTGTACTTTAAACAGCCTCTAAACAGAAGTTCATCCGAGGAACTAGATCCTACATATCACGTTATCACAGCTGTATCACTGTGTACTGCACGCTGGACGATAACGAATGAGACGTGTTAGAGGATTAAATACGGTAACATAGTTTAACAGATATACAGGTATATAAACCACAACAACAACACTTTTTATGCTATTAGTTTAAAAAATATTCAAGTTTCTATGAAATAAATGTTATATTTTTGAATCTCTGCAACAGTCAGACTTTTTGTCTGTGAAGTGAAGCCAAAAACTGCAGTTCCTCAAACGTCCACTTGAGGCTGGTTCCAGAAGTGAGTCAGTCTCCATAAGTCCCCATGTTAAAATGCTCAACTTCACAGCAGAAAAATGGGTCGTCTTTGCTGATCAGAACATTGGAAACACTGCTGGTTTGTTTCTGGCTCCAAAGAAAAATCCTTTCTTCTATATATTTTGATATAAGTGATCTGGGACGTAATCCTCTGATATCAAATGTGCAGATTTGTAATCTTCTTAATTCCTGACTTATATTATGTTTCTACCAGAGTTCCTTCTTGGCTGCTACATCTGAGAACTTACACAAGAACAATAAGAAGAATAAAAACATATTTTTATTCCTCAGAGAAAGCTCAGACTCAGGTATCATCGCGGCGTGTTCTTGTGATCAATTTCAAGCCAGAACTCTGCAGAATGAAGTTAAAGACGTACAAGAAACACAATCAGTGAGATCAGATTGTGCAGCATGAACTTCAAGTGGAGTAAATACACTCTGTAGTAAGCACACAGCGCTGTTTGTTTTAGCTGGAAGACGTTTAGGAGCTTAACTGCAGCTTGATGAATACACGGCAGCCACATTTTCCCAGCTGATCCGAACTAACTATCCACACTGTCACAACTTCATGCCAATTCCCCATCATCCTCCTCTCCTTGCCCCACCGCCAGATAAGCACAACAACAGCAGAGCGGAGCTCTGGCGAGGGAACAGACGAGGATCTTGACAGGCGGCGTGAAAAAGCATCGGCGCTGGCAGCCTCGCCCTGTGATCGATCGGCCTGCCAAAAAAAAAAGGTTTTTTGATTGTGTGCATGTGCCGGTGCTGCTGCTGCTTTTTTTTTTTGGGAGCCAGAGTTAACGACGGCGTGGTGGACTGCAGCACAAATACTGTACTGTGTCATCATGCATGGAGAAAAGGTGGAGCAGCGGCTGACCAGCAGCTTCCTGTGGAGATGCAACTGTACACCTGCATTATTTAAGCGCTGAGCCTGCAGAGGAAACTCATTTTCCCACAAGCGTATGGATCAGTGCTGTCATCTGGTCATCTCAGGAGAAGGTTTTTAACGTTATGGGACATCCATCTTTGATTCTGTGCAGTAAATAACTCGATATTTTAGATGGATCACATGAAAAAGTGCATGAAGTTTAACTTTACACACTATCCCGCTGCACGGTGTCAACCACAGAGAAGCTACAGCGCACCACGAGAGTCGAAACAGAAATAAAAAAGCTCAACCACCGCTGTACCTTCCACTTTACAGATAAACGTGATGCCATTAACGTGGTGCATAATTGATGGCTCAACATATGAGCTAGTATGTTTTGGTTGGATCAGGTGTCTCCGACAGGATGGCACTCCTTGTGGAGTAACTGTACGCTTTTCTTTTGTGCCCAGAGAACTGGAGATGTGACGGCTATGATATGATCTGTGATAAAAATGGTAACACAGCCCGACATCTGCAACAAAAGTTCCTCTACAGGTTGGAATAAACAGCCGATGCACTGGGAATATTAAATAATTACATAGTCGAACACGCTGAACAATGCTAGAGTCAGCCAGCCTTGTAACGTCTTCCAGAGAATTTAGGATGTTAGAACACAGACAGAAGTCAACAGCCACAGAGGCCTGGAGGACATTCTGTGGTAGTCGGCATGAATACGCTGAAGATCGGAGCTAACAGCTAAAAGACTTCTAACTGTCTGATGCAACAGCTTCCACTGCAGTGTAAAGAGCCTCTCTGTTCTGTCATGTGCTGTCTGAGAGGAGGGTTATATTTGTTTTGTAACAGCAGGTAACAACCCGTACACGCTTGTTGCCCATTTCCTGGTCACTATTTTTCAGGTAGCCTGTAGTTCAACAGCTAATCCCGCAGGTAGCCTCTATGTGAACGATTTCATGCACGACTTTTCACCAGGAACAAACTGCCAAAGAGCCGGTGTAGGTACCAGCTCGGCTCGGCTCGTCAATGATCCATTTTTCATGGATATAGCTCGCAAGCTACAGTTTTCCCCCTACTGTGAAATATTCTGCTCTGAATTCTTCACACTCAGACATTTATGTTCCTAGTTTTATTTTGAAATTCCAGGTTTCTGCTTCCTTCTCTCTTAGCTCGTCCTCTGCTGTGTTACTGTCTAGTTACTGGTAGGAGAAGAAGTCTAATCGAGTGCTCTTGAATGCTTCCAGGTGATGCTGGCTATCGGTGAACCGCTCGGCGGCCCGACCGCCACCCCAAAGCAGTTCTGTAGGGAGGATGACATCGGCGCTCTTAATCCCGCTTGTGAAGCTATGAACTGTTTCTGTAACATCAACGAACACAAACACCAGACCCTATTTGGGGAGTTAGAGAATAAGTTGGAGATGCGGGCGGCGGTTCAAAGGTCTGGAAACAGACTAGCTTTGTGTGCAATGCCCAGAAAACAAACACACACCGCTGCGAGCGGCAGCTCCGTAGGCCGGACCGAGATGGAGACAGCAGATCAAACGGGACAACCTCTAATGTAATAATGATGGGGAGAGAAAAAAAATGTGATTCCTAAACAAGTTAGGAAAAGTCTGTTAGCCAGAGTTTGGCTTTTCAAAATCGACCACAACAGGCTCAGAATGGATAAACAGACCGGAGAGAAGCTGATGGATGGATGAGGACAGCTTTACCAGTTGAAAACAGAAACCCGGGGTCACTTCTCCGTCACAAAGGATGTGCCTTTACAACAAAACTTATGATGTCCAAATCCCTTCAAGCCACATATTCTCTTTTCAATCCCCTGCAGCTTAAATATCTTTGATGCCTTTGTGAGACGCTGCATTAATGCACAGCCGTTAAAGAGCCTTGTGTATTAGACTCCATTTAAAATATGGTAATCATAAGCTCCGTGCTTTTTGTCTTCACTCGGATGCCTGGGGATTATTTTCAAAAATGTGGATGAGGACAGTAATCACCAGACTGTACTCTAAGTGTTTACAGGTATCGGCGCGGGGCGGTGACATAACACACACACACAAAAAAGGCATGAAAAATCTAGTTTTCAACGCGCTGCAGTGAGAGCTGGCGAGCTGGGAGGGAGCGTCCGATGCAACACATCGGCTCTGCACATGTGTTCACCCCCCCTCCTTCAGAGGAGCCACCAAAACCCGGGAATCTGAACCAGACCAGATACACAGCACAATGGACAACCAGAGGGATGAACGAGCGAGGGAGCGAGGGAGTTTGGGAGGCAGGAGGGGCCCGAGGTTGGCGCCGCAGCCGAACTCACTAAATCACTGGAATAATGCGCAGCAGGCTTGTCATCCGAGCATCTCGCACATGAGCAGAAAACACTTGAAAGCTGTCCGGAGCAGCTCCGTTCACGCTCAAGTCTTCTTGTCTATGAAGCCACATAAAAAGCAGAGCAGAGGGACCCCTGTGTTGACAGAGCTTAGCACATCTTAACTTTTACACCACACCAGTGCACTGAATCAATTAAAAGCAGCGTGTTAATCAGCGCGCAGCAGACAGGCAGACGTGATGTATTGGAGGGGGTAAAATCGGAGACGGGGTAGATGGGAATGAGACAAGAGGGTCACGCAGAGGTAGAGGGGAAGGCAGAGGAGTCACGGGGGGACTGGGATGAAGAGAGGACGTGGAGGGAGAGAAAGAAATCCTCCCGCTCCTCTACGCTCTGGGCTCCGGGATAGACAACATCTGTAGAACAAATTTCTTTCCGCTGTACGCTGTACTTTTTTTTTTCTTTCCTCGTGGAGAGGAAAAGGCAGAGCAGGGATGATCTCTGGAGAGACAAAGCTCGACTGACACATAAACACAAAACTTAAACTTCTTTCTGACGACTTCTCGACCTTAAAATGATCAAAATATTTGATACACGTTCGCCTCTGGAAAACTACATTTCTTGGTGAGCTTGATTTAGAAGAGATAAAGTACTTTACACCATAGAAACTTGATTTGTTTTGGACCATTTGGCACACTTTCTGCATGACTAAGCACTTTATTTACAATATTCGGGCTGCAGACGTGACTGAAGGATGCTTTAGCTGTGCTATATAAGGGAACAGATGAGTAGTTTATGCTCGTCTGCCTTTTTTTTCTCCTTTTCTTGAAACTCATGATCATTTTCTTTCATTTATTAATACATAATACCTTAAATTTTACGCATAACGTCCAGGAACTTGTCTCTGATACCTGATACTTGTCTTTATCCAAAACAAAGAAGGTGAAACAGAGCGACATGGACACGTTAGTGCAGCGATGAGTACTGGGTCAGCTGTAGGGGTTGTCCAGATTCTGCATGATTTAACATGATACAGATGCAGTGAGAGCTACAAATCCAGGCATCCCAGCTGGAGATCGAGAGTGACGCCCGGTCACGGAGGGTAGTTAAGGATGACAAGAAGAACCCGGAAGTAGAAAGAGTGAGAAGATGACGATGATGAAGGTGAAGGAGGGCGAACGCTACCTTCTTGGGACAGTTTGACTGTGAGGCCGACCCCCCACCACCTCACCACCACCTCCCTCCCCTGTCCGAATCCACAAACACTCCCTGGGGTCAACATGTGGGGTGACAGACGCGGAGCGAAGGGGCCCAGGGTGCTGTAGCAGCCTGTAGTTAATTTAGGATTTTTGAACATGGGCCAAAATTCCTGAAGGAACACAGTAAGCATGGAGGGAGGGTGGAGGGTGGACGAGGAGGAGGAGGTGGAGGAGGAGGAGGTGGAGGGGTGCAGCCATAAAAACCAGCCTAGAACTGGGCTATGAAAAAAAAAAGAGGGAAAAAAGAGAATGTGGTGAATATGGAATAGCTGTGTGTGTGTGTGTGTGTGTGTGTGTGTGTGTGTGTGTGTGTGTGTCAGTGCAGACATGCTGGTGTTGCTATGGTGAAACAGGATTCTGGGAATGGGGGGAAAATTCCAAATGGGAACGTTGGGGGTGCAGTGAGTGCATGGAGCCAAATACTGTACATATCCAATGCATGTGCATGTGTGTGTGTGTGCGTGTACATCAGTGTGTGTTAGGCATGAAAAGATATTTAAAGGAGTGTTATGGAGGGAAGATGAAATGAAGGTGGAGGGGGTAACAGGGGAAATCAAGGTCAAGGACGAGTGCGAGAGCAAAGCGGGGCAAAGTGAGACTGAAAACGCTGAAGAGACCAAAAAAAGTAGAACAACGCGGTCGTGAAACGGGTCACGGTGCCGTTTAAGAGGTGAAGATTTAACCTCGTTAAAGACCTGAATGTGCAGCCGCTTGGAAACGAGATGCCACGCGTACACGGCACAACTGCACTCGAGATGAAATTAAACAAATCACTCAGGCTGGCTGAATTGATAAACCACCGTGACGCCGACTCTTCATTCATCTTTTACAAATGAATGCGGCGCAACCTCGAGGATGAATCTCTTATTAACACGTCGGAGGAGTTTAGTGTTCAGCAGACAAATTAGAGGCACCCTCGCAGAGTTTTCTTTGTGACATGCTAAAATATCGTTTTTTCTCGCTGTAATAACAGGAGGAGTGAGCGAGCTACACTTATGATTTCACCTTCATCTCAGGCTAAGCAAACGCTGTTCACGGCTTCCATCCATCCATGTAAGCCGCCCCATTACAGCGTGTTGGATCAGAGGGCAAACTATTTGTTTGAGAACCTACAAAACTCCTCTTCCTGGGAATGAGTCCCCCACCGCGGGGTTAAAAACTCCTCTCATTTCTCATTTCTCATTTCTCAGCCACCAGAAAACTTCTGCAAAATTCACCTGACAGCCTCCTCAGCTGGGGAGGCAACGTTTTAACGTCGGTGAAGAAATGTCTTAAAAACTTGAAATCAATCATGACGGACCCGGAAGATTTTTGGGTTATGTCTCTAAAAAGTAGAGGCCCAACGACTGGTCGCTTTGGCTGAGCCTGATGGCAACACAGGTGACACCGATGACAGCGCATGAGTGACGTCACTCACAGGTTTCCATCTTCTGCCTCCCGGTTGGTAGTTTGAGCAACTAGGTGTCATTCGGCTCACCTCAGGTCCGCCAATGATCCAGCGTCTATTGCGGATATTTAGTCAGGACAGCACCGCATATTTTAAGCTTCGTAAATGTCACACACACGTCCATTCTTTATACTGTCGGTCCATTTCAGGTCCAAGCCTGATCCCTCACAGTTGCCAGCCTCATCTTGTCCGATCTTTAACGAGTTTTAGCGCCGATGAATATCACTGTGAGATTCTTTAACACGAATCTCTGTTTTTTCTAGACGCACTGACAAACACACTGGTTATATTTGTGGACAGACGGAGCTCGGGTAGACCTCCGTGACGGTGTCAGATGTGGCTGCACTGTGGAACGCTTAATGTATATGACCGTGTCAATTCCCAAATGAAAATCGTAAATATGTCAAAGTGTTGAAACCCAAACCCGAACCCTAAATATAAACACATAAATTTACAGCAGAACTGAGAATACAGATCCTTTTAATCCCGCTGCTGGTTCCTGGTAGCTCCGTGCTGGTTTTAGCTCAGCACTGATCTGAGTTTTCAAACAGGAACCGGCTTGATGAGTCTCTTTCAAACTGAGCCCCTCTTTTTTTTTCTTCTTTATCAGCACCTTCTATTTATAGCACCTTTACTGCAGCAGCACAGCTTAGTACAGTATGTTCCATAAAACACAGGCCTCTCCTGACCACATCCCCAGGCACGGCGCTGCAGACGTCTCCCACTGATATATGCATGAGCGTATGCTGAGTGTTGGCATTATCGAGACAGGAGGGGACAGACACAATGACACACACACACATATATCCGCTTTGGGCACACATACACACACACACACAAAGGTACAGGGACACACAGACAGTGATAAACACATGAGGACGCATTCAGAGACGACACACAAGGACACACAAGCACATTTAGGATGCAGGCAGACAAGGACACATACAGAGTTAAATTTAGTAGGTGATAAACACACATGGACACACACACACACTGCAACACACATGCACAGACACCCAAAAACTGTGTGTTACATTAAACTTGCAGTAGTTTGCATGTGTTTGTAGTTTACATCTATCTTTATGTGATGGTGAGACATTTTCTCAGTTTATAGTCAAAATCTGAAACTACTCTGACTCCAAATCACAAAACACTTCTGACTCCAGCCTCTTATCTTTGTTCTCTATGATAGTAAACTGAATATCTTTGATTATTGGAGCGTTAGTTGGACAAAACAAGACGTTTAAGTGGTCACCTTGGGTTCTTTTGACCATTTTTGGACATCCTGTAGACTAAATTCTTAGAGGGATAGTTTGATTATTTGAACGGGGTCGTGTGAGGTGCTTTATCTATAGCCAGCGTATTATCTCCACTCGAGGGTGGTCGGCTCGCTCCCAGTTCAGAGTAGCAGACAACAGGAGGAGGAGGAGGAGGAGGAAGAGTAGGAGGAGGAGGAGGAGGAGGAGGAAGAGTAGGAGGAGGAGGAGGAGGAGGAGCAGCAGCACGGAAGATAAGCAAAGCTCTGCTGAGGATGAGGGCGACAACAAAACATATTTTAGCCATCTGACAATAACAAAGATCAACATCTAGTGGTACATTTAAAGATAAAATATATTAATTTTAAAACATATTCTATTAAAATACTACAAATTGTCGAATAATAATAATAATAATAATAATAATAATAATACAGCGCCGCTCTTGGCATTGGTTGCCATGCAAGGTGCATGCATACACATTCACACACCGATGGCGGCGGTAAACCAGCAACTCCAGCAAAATTCTGATGTCTGTCAGTGAAGTCTGGTGGTTTTGGAGAGAGCGATACAACTGCTTCAGTTTGCTGTGTGACAGCGAGGTAAAGCAGTGAAAACATCCTGAATATAACGTACACGTTAATGACTTTTTAAGGTCGGGGCGTGCCAACCGCTATCTACAGTGGCAATACACTGACTACAGATAAACACCTCATACAACCTCACTTCAAATAACCCGAACTATCCCTTTAATGGGACAGATAAGGAGCAGGTTTTCCAATATTGAATATAATAGTCAGTTGCAGTCCATACATCTGTCCACAGCTTCCTTTTCTGCCTCGGGCAGCCACGGATCAAACTACCAATTACAGGACAATTGACTCCACCACCTGAGCCACTGACTCTGCGGGCTCGTACAATTTATTCGAAATATTATAAACGAGCTTCATTTCGATGCAGGCCTCCTCGCAACAGAAAATGTCTCCGTGCTGCTGCAGTGAAAGCACCGTGGGTGCTGTCAAATTAAGGAGCTCACTTCACTGATCATGAAGCGGCGACGGGATTTGTCTCTAGATGACATCAAAACTCGTCTCCGCCGTTTCTGAATTAAATCCGAGCAGCGACATCTCAAAATCCATCTGCCGGAGCCAAACGGACGACGAGCTGTCAGGCAGAGGTCACGGGAACGTTAAAAAAAGACGCCGTTTGATTGATACGGGCACGGCAGCCTCGCTTGGACGGAGAGGTCGAAGGTCAAGGCTGACTGCATGTTTTCTGAGAACACTAAAGCGCTTTGTCAGTGTCGTTTCAGCACATCTAAATACAGTAATTTAACCGTAACGTGTCGAGTTAACGAGACAAAAAAAAGTATTCAAAGATTAGAAACAAAAATCGATCTGACAAACGTCCAGAAACACCTTCACACACATAAACACACACACAGGTGCATCAAACCACACTGGCACAATATCAGCTAAACTAACCTTGACAGACTTGGCTGAGGTTCCACACACACACACACACACACACACACACACAAACACACACAAGGGTTGCTTTTGCCAAAAGGCATGTGGGCAATTTATGTAATTGAGATAACGCTCGGCTGGCAGCGCAGAGCGAGATCAAACAAACGGTGACAAGAAAAAGGAAAAGACGCAACGGAGCGAGCCAACACCAGAAAAACATGACAGATAATAAACAGAGTGACACGTTCCTCAGTCATTAGGGACTAATAAGCGTGACACATGAGTCACAGCTAAAAGAAAAGCTTCTGTATCGCTCTGATGATATTAATGATATCACTCACTCAGAGCGCTCAGTTGATCGGTAAAAATCTCAACCGACCGTTAAGTTAAATAAAAAAAAAAAAAAAAAAGGTGTGAACTTGATCAAACTTTGACACCAGGCTCCGTAAAAAAACTAGACCTCGGCTCACGGTGCTGGAGGTGGAGGGGGAGGAGGATGAGGAGGAGGTGGAGGAGGTGGAGACGCACAATCCAAACGAGTCACGGCACGTTGAAACGGGCTCAAAAGCTTATAGAATTGCGTCTTTAATTAAAAGGTGCGGAACACAGTTGACTGATCTGGAAGTCATCCAAATACAGTATATTGAAGCATTCCTGTCCCCACCCCTCTCTGCAACCTGCTGCACAACATGCATACTGTACATGTTTGTGCATGCGATCCCCTATACTGTATGTGCATCGTACAAGAAGCAAGTTTCCATCGTTAATAATAATAAAACTCCTCCGCGCCTCCACACGCTGGCGTGAAAACTCAAAGCAGACGTTACTAACTGTCGCAGCAGACCCACGTGGAACGCTACAAGAGCATCCACTGTATGTCGTGAGCCGGCGTTCCTAACCCCGGCCCCGTTAAATACTCTTCCCTCGTCTCCGCCTTTTATTGGAGTCCTCCAAAGTTCACTTCATTCGTGTGGCGAAGGAGTAGGAGTGAGCAGGGAAGACTGGAATATTTGTGGCCCGACAACAAAAGAGCTGGAATGTCCTTCTTCTAAACTGGTTAACGCTGCGAGTCTCTCTCAAATGTTTCTGCTCTTTGTGAGGGTTTTTTTCTGCCTTTGCCCCCTCTAGGAATACAGGTCTGGTCTTGATTATGGAAATGTTCGCCATATCCAGAGCTTTGTAACCATGTTTATAGCAATTTGGACATAATAAACATGCTGACTGCAGATATACTGGCTTTTGTTTTCAGCCTCAGAGAGGTGCCACAAAGAGAGCCTTTGAAATTAACACCAACTCTTTACACCCGCACCTCTGGGTAGAGATTATCACTTGCAAGAGTACACCCTATCAGATCCTATTCAACGCAGATACACACATGACTCTGAACGACCATAAACACCCAGTATACAACTATATGAGCCAGCGTGATCTTACAGAGGCCTGTGCAACCACATGACCCACTTTCCCCTCCGACTGAGACATAATGTACACCTCGACTTATCTGCATTGACGTGTTACTCATTAAACCCGTCCTCAGCCAGAGGTAAGAGATACTATGAGGTCTTAATCTGCTCCATACATGCTTGTCTTTATCTATAATCCCACACAGCTGAACCCTGATAGGGCGAGAGCGAACCAAACTCGGCCTCGGTCTCGGAGCAGAAAAGGCACCTGGCGTGGTCGAGTACTTTGAACTTTTCTCCTCCCGTGTGAGCGACAGGACGGCAGAAAGGCCGGACTGTATATTACATATATAATGTGTAATGGAGGAAGAGGAGGAGGAGGAGGGGGGGACCAACTGTTTGAGCAGGAACTCGTGTTCGTATCACTCTCAGCTGCACCTGTTCTGCGCCTCAACTGACACCGCCTTGGGGGAAAGATGAAGCACTGAGAAGGGGAGGCAGAGGAGGGGGCAAAATGTAACGCATGTGGCCTGTATGACTATTAAAACTTAAACATGTTGAGTGTAAACACAGGCTTTGTTGTCGTTAACAGCAGATCAGTGTGTCCGGATTTAAGCGTTAAATCTCGCAGAGAAAAAAAGAGGGATTCATCAGGATTCATCACATGACCGGCCACGTGACGTGACGCACTACGGCAGCACACACTGGATCTTCATCGTGGCAGAAATAATGCGACAAAGTAACGATGTGAAGCAGAAGCACTAACCCAGCTTCAAGTCTTTGGTCCCCCTGGACATCAGACTGTACGGCAGCTCTCAGTTATGACAGCGAGGACGCGAAGGTCAACACACAAACCGATCATTCCTCACTCAGTTTCACTGTTTTCTGGACTTTTTGCACCAGAAGTCATGATTCAATTTGCACTTCCTCTGGACAGACAAGACTGTGACTTCATTCATCTACGTATATATGTTTTTATCAGTATTTCTATTTGTATAAGTTTAATTTAAATTCATCTATCTATCTTCTAGACCACAACAGACATTGAAATTGCATCTACCTTTAATTTTAGTCAGTTGATTGATAGTTTAATCGGTATTTAGCAACAAAATTCAATGTCATTTGGACAAAACTTTGTGTAGCGGAGCATGGAAGCAGGCTGCAGGCAGGAGATTTGCATACACAAACAAACATGGAGGACAGTGAACCTCACACAGGACGGGGTGACTCTGAACATCCGAAGGACTCCCACACAGGAACTCGTACCGAAAAGACGCGCTGCTTCGGTCACGTGGACGCAACGTGGACAGCAACATCACTTTGTAAGCGATGCTGCAGACCGGTCCACGCAACACAACTCATACACCAGCAACCTCTTTCATCACCTCCACAAGAATCAAACAGTACAGACGGTACGATCGAGACAAAACAAACCCTGAAATCACAAAGACGACGAGATATCGGCTGCTGCTGCAACTTTGATCTGAAAAGTGTAAAATGTAACGTAAAACAGGCCTTTCCATGTGATCATATTATATCAGCTATTAAAGATAAGATATAAGAGGGGACATCTGACTTGTCCTCTAGCTCTGCACAGCTGTGTTCAACTTAAAAACAGTACATAGCCAACAACAGAGTCCAGAGCCACGATAACAAATTACATGTAACACAAAATGCCACGCCGTAAAACCAGAGTCCCTCGTTTAATTAACAGAAAACACGTTACATCGTGCTCTGAATTGTTTTCTGGATATTTAATTACCTTTATCAGGATATGAGATTTTGGTCATATCACACAGTCCTAATGTGATTCCCACAGAGGTCGCTTTAATTCATACTCCCCTCGACCACGTTTCATTACCATCTACAGTATATCAGATGTCCTATCAGGCTCTGTAATTACAAATTGGTAGGTTACACAATCCCCCTCAGACCTCACCAACATGTAACTGCCATCGAGGGTTCAGGGCGCTGCAGCAGCAGCAGACAGGTAATTGCTAATCTCCAGGAGCAGGTAGCGGTTTAACGTCTCTGCGGTTTTAATGCACAATAATGTCGACTGTGTAAATATCCTGCTGTCCTGGATCGGCTCAGAATACGTTACATTTTGTCTATATGCAGAGCTGCAGAGCTCGAGGGCTGAAGAAGACGTTTATTTCATTTTAGTATGTAAATGTGCTTAAATGTAAAAAAGCTATTCTGGTCGGTGAAACCAGAGCTCCCAGTGAAACCTGTGAACTCAGAACAATGCGCCCAGTCTGCTTTGCTAAAAAAGAAGTCATTCATTGTTAGTTTGAAACTGGATCACTCTTGATACAATCATATCCGTTTCACACCATGATATCTAGTTGGCTGTCTGACAGGAGCTTTTCAGGAGAGCCCGGCGAGGAACTCGGCGATATATGCGTGGTGAATATAACTGTGATCACAGCTTACCGTGCAGAGGTCAAAGGGTCGGGCCACTCCGAGAACAAATTGCCCCTTTTTTCCCTCCGTCAGGCCAAACTCTGTAATCAACGTGTCAATCTTGTCTCGCCTCCTGTCACGGCCTAAAATCCACAGTTATATCCGTGTGATGAAACAAAGCGCGAGAGATTTACTTTGAAAGAGGAAAAGACAAGCGATGCGGACAGCCGTGCAGCTGCCGAACATTTAAAATGAATGTCAGAGTTGAAAGGAAACACATCGTCTTGCTTTTGCTGAGACTCAGACGCTGAATATCTGATGGCTTGTTTGAAGGTTGAACACATCAATCTTTTAAACTGACTTAAAGGTTTCTTTTTTTTTTGGAGCTGGACAGCAAACATGGACGTGTCTGATAGTATCAACACGACTGAGTTAGATAAGGAACAAGAACTTTGAGCAGAGACATGCCAGCTATATTATTGTTAGAGGTAGTTGCCTTCCTTTGTGTGGCGAAGGAGTGGTTTGTCCTATAGAATATGAAATGTACTGTTAGTTAGGCGTGTGCGTTGCTGAATGCTCGTCAACACATGAAGTTAAACTAATTATTAATATTTTATTAAAGGTCCCATGTTGTTGAAAGTGAGATTTCCATTTTTTTGTTGTCTATGTGTGAAAGTATCAAAACATCTTCATAAACTACTCCTTTAAACGAGCTGCCAGGACTATGATCAGGTTGTGATGTCACGACTGTGACAGTCACCGCCCACCCGGACGTACCGTCTATGTAGGCAACAATCTGTTACCGACGGCTGGTCTGGCTCTGCGTCAGTCAGGAAACAGTCAGAACAGCCAGTGATGAAAAAAATCAAACTTATCTCACAAGAATCGAGCGGATCGAGACTGATCTAGATCCTGCAGACTGGACCTTTAATATGAACATAAGCTGATTTATACGACCTTTTTCATCAGCTTCATTTGTATTTGACTAGCAGCTGCACACTTTACTGAAAACGCCCGTTCTGATTAAATACTTTAAACAAAAGCGTTAAATATTTTGCTGCCTCCTGCTTCGATTGTTGCAGTAGCCTAAAATCACTCTGGATTGTGGATTACTCACAGTACAAACAAACGAGTGTACAAATGTGATTTAAAAGAATGCAGCTTAGTGCCAATCTAAGCACGTCCTGGAGGCAAAACACAACCAGCATAAACTTTGACTTCAGCCTTACCTTTGCACGCCAATCAACTCCGGTTAAAATAAAAAACAGCTCTGAGTATGCAATCATAACCCAGAACAATATTACCCAACATTACACCGCACAAACACTTTCGACTCTCTGGTGGTTTTCACTTTTCCGCTTGAGCCTTCCTCCTGACCCCAAACAGAGCCGGTCTTTAATACGCATGTTGATCTGATCGCTCTGAGAATGAATGAAATAACAGAGTATCAGCAGCGAGCTGCAAAAAAAGAGGAACATTTTGGTGTTTTGCTGAGAGGAGGCAAAAACCACTTCCTTTCAGTGAATGAGAGAGCTGTCCAAGAAACCGCACGGTTTCATGAAATACCACCCACTCTATCTCGGCGACGCTGCAACCCCGACGTTACAGCTGCACCGTGTTTACGCTGCGGAGAGAAGAGCCAGAGGCATCGCGGCGTCACGCCTCCGACGCTGCACTGCGCAGGTAAAGTCAACCACACAAGGACAGACTAATTCAACCTGGTGTTAGCCAGCGTCATCACTGAGCTATTGTTTCCTTGATTCCTGGAAACGTCATTCAGCAACATGCTAATTAATCCCTGGCTTCCTCGCAGAGTAAAACAAAACAGTCAGTACTCTATTACGTCTAGACGCCTGAGAGGCTGAAGGCTGGTTATTAGGTTAGTTTATTGATTCCCAAGAAGAGAAATGCTTACTCAAATGTCACAAACAGAAAAAGGAGACAGCACTAATACAGCGACAGCTTGCGCGCACATCCGTCTGACTGTAATGGTTTCATTTTAAATGTCACCGTGTCTCTCTTCTGCGGCATTAACGGTCATAAAAGCTCACGTCTTCCGGTTACTGCTCGGCCCATCAGAGAAATTCAATTCGCTCAAACTGAAATTGAGGTTTAGTACTGGAGCTGTCCAAAAGCGTGCGCTGGGATTACCCGGGCCAGGTGGTGAGTCAAACTGTCAGAGAATAAAAGTAATTCAGCCGCTGGCTCCGAGCCCACTCACAGTTTGCCCATCCGGCTTTTTATGGACGATCAGTGTGTGAATTTAAATGTGTGTTTGTGGATGTTTGTACATATTTGTCCATGTGATTACGTGTGTGCGTGTGTGTGTTTATATTTGTGTCAGTGAATGTGTGACCAGGTGGAAGGAGGAAGAGGAGGAGGAGGAGGGTGTGTGTGTGTGTGTGTGTGTGTGTGTGTATGTGTGTGTGCCAAAGCGGGAAAGTGATTCCCCTGATGGGTGTGACAGCTGTGCAGGGAGTGGCTCAGCTTGTTGTCTCTGCCACCTGAGAAGCACGAGGGCGGTGTGTGTGCAGCATCCACGCTAACCTCTCATCCCACTTTGTTTTGATTCAGCAAAGACCAACATGCAAAACACTCGCTGACTGTCACTTTGACTGGCTAATGGTACAAACGGACTTATACACACTTAGTTAAAGCTGTGAGGCTGCAGAGCAGCAATGATGCACACCTCACAGAATCGTGCAGAAGTCGTTCTTGACGCTGTAGATTCGAATGACACCCTGCACGCTCTTTCTGCTGTGCAACACGTCTCCCTGATTGTGGAACGTCAATTTTCTTTTGTTGAACTCTCCCACTTAAACTTTTATTCAACTCGTGTCAATCAATTATTAACTTAAGGTTCGCAATCAGGAGCCAGTAGGCGATACTTGTTACTCTAACGCATCTACAGCTGCTGTTATTACATCAGGTACATACACGATGCCATCAACATTTTATGTGCTGTTCACCTCATGTTCAGGTTGGGGAAATTAATCAGGCTGCCACTCAAAACTGCTTCTGTCTCCTCAGCTGATAAAA
This sequence comes from Protonibea diacanthus, assembly GCA_028641955.1. Lineage (NCBI taxonomy): Eukaryota > Metazoa > Chordata > Actinopteri > Sciaenidae > Protonibea > Protonibea diacanthus. The sequence continues at coordinate 19,368,700 of CM053996.1, read as the reverse complement.
GGTCAAAGTTGACTTGTGATGTCTCCATTAGCGAGAAACTTAGGAGTCACGATCGATGACGTCGCCTCGGTTCCCCGATTGTGCCACTTCACAACACAAGAAGAATCAGACCTTATCTGAGTCAACATATTATCCAGCTCCTGATACAGGCTGTAACGTCCTCCTGACGGGCCTTCCAGCCGGCACAGTGAAACCCTTTCAGATGATCCAGAACCAGGCAGGTTCATTCTCCCGCTGCTCCTAATATTTAAGATTTTAGGATCACTCTGCTTTGCACTGGGTAGGATTGTGTGTGACAATAAACTCGATTCGATACAGTATGAAGCATGAAAACGTGATATGAACCCCGCTGTGAGGCAGAGGTGTGACCTGCCAGTAAGGCGTGTGATTCTGCGGAAAATCTCGATGACAAACGGGGCGGGGGGGGGGGAGAAAAGTGCAAGATGATGCTCGTCTGGAAGAGCGCCACCTGTCGCGGCACCGGGCTGATTCCAGTGTGTCCGTTTAATTTCGACTCAGCTCAGTTCTCCGCACAAAAGCGCAGGAATGTGGACATGTTTATCCCTCCTTCCAACACACAAACTTGTTGCCTATAGGCACAACCCCGGTGCTGTTCGCTGTGTTCAGCTCTCCTGAAAGAGAAGCTGCAGACTCCGTGTATATTTTATGAATCTTTGTTGCCTCTCTGATCATTTTCCCGGTTTACTCGGCAGTTTTCGACAGGTACAAAAGCGTGGGAATCTGACAAACATGGCAGTGAGCTGTACATATGCTCTGTGGCTCAGATGTACTGTACATACAGTAACCAGAGGCGAAACCAAATTTGATATCTGCACCTGTGGAAATGAGACACTGTGTCCCAGCATAGAAAAATAACACTGAGCCCACGTCCACACCACTCTTTTGACTGGGTGACACTCTTCAGGTAACTATACACTCGCAGATCTCTCTGATGTCGCTTCACAGTTAATTAAATATGTGCAGAAATGATATTCTGTGTGCTATGTGCAAAAATGTCAAGCGGCGGATGTGTTTCTCACCTTGGTGGTCGCTTGTCTTCACTCCAGTGTTGTGTCTTTACATTTGATCCCAGCCTTTTATCCCAACACAGGTCTCATGGAACCCTGTAATCAGAACAGACAGTCTGTGATTCCTTCATGTCTTTGCCAACAAAAGAAAAACATCGAGCGGGCCAAACACTCCGGAGAGTCCAAAGGCTTACACAGGGGATCCTGTGAGACAAGAGTTAGCCAAATCCTACAGATAGCTGCAGCTCTGCACGAGGAAATCCACATGGCCACTGATGCATGCAACTGCTGCCAAGTCAGGGATGCCATGGGAGGAGTCTCAAGAGTTCAAGAGAGGAAAATCCCAGAAGGAGGTACAAGGTTTTCTTGTCTATGCAAACCGATGTTAGATTTTCATGTGACCAGCTTACCACTAAAAGGCTTAGCAGTCTAATCCTTTAGCCAAATGAAGTGTCTAACTTAAGGCTTAGGCCGGCCAGAGGAATCAAAGGGAGTCCATAGTATGGAGCGTTCGAGGCTTTCAAAAGGCTTCGAGTACACTATCTGTTGCATGTATTAATGGGAAGCCATATCTGCTCGGTATCAGTGTTCCTTAATCATCTCTTCAGCGGCAACATGACTCACTTGTTCCATACTGTGGAGCTGTGATCTAGTTTTCAGCTTAAACCTGTTTCATTTGATTGATGTGAACCGACTGTACCGGAAACTGTTCTGGCAAATCAAAGAGAGACAAGAGGCAACTCTGAGCTATGTCAACCGTTTATTGACGTTCAACACGGGCGGCAGGAAGTCAAAAAAAAAAACAGAGCCGGTGTCAAGAAATGTAACAGCCACGTCACTAATGATTAAACCTGTGTAAAGTTAAAGACACCTGAACTACCCCTTAAAGCTCCAGTGTGTAAGATTGGGTGGGCTCTATTATCAGAAGAAGGCAGACATGGAAACTAATATTCATAACTTTGTTTTCATGCATTGATAATCACCTGAAAATAAGAATATTTTCTGTCTGTTACTTAAAAATCCTTTTCTAAAACCTTTTATATGTACAGTGGGAGCTTTAATACAAAAACTTCAAACAAATTAAAAGTGTTAAGTGAACAAATCTTTTGTTTCTTGACTTTTATTGTGAAACATTTCAACAGGTACAACTCCAGTCTTATTTATCATCCTTGTTTTGTTATTACACGCGCAGCGCCTAGTGGTAAAATTCAGTTTTACCTGCATTTGTTCAAAAAATTCAAAACCGGTTTGAAACTTCACACATCAGCCAAAGCCTGTTATTCACACCTGAGCTGCTAGAATAAATGAACAATAAAATAAATGCTTTGGGCTACATTAAACTGGCAGCTTGGCTATCAGACACAACTCAACAATCCTGGCAACAAAAGAGAATAATTAGCAGTCACACCTCGACAAATACTGTCGAGGTGAAGGCGAGAAATGCACATATGACTGTGCGAAGCTGCATAACTGTTGACTGACTGTCAAGAACATTATTGCTGGGAAAATGCGTCCATACTTGGCATACCTGTGCAGAAAGCTTCATTTTTAAATGCTGTGACCGTAATAACCCCGTCTTCGTGCGGCGATTGAAGCTGATGATATTACATCGTACATCACGTGCAATCATCTGACGCTGAGCAGAACCCAAATCTGTCTCTTTGCATTGCATCAAATAAAGTGGCAAATTGAATAATGTTTCCCATCTGTGGCTTCTCACACACACCATGAACACATGTACACAGTCAGACACACAGACAGGCTGTTTACATGAAAACATATGTATCAGTAAACAGAAAAACACACATTAGAGCCTCACACTAAAATGACCTGCAGTGTTTGGTTTTTTATTCATCATCAAGTAAAAAATATCCGAGCTTTAGCTACATTTTTCATGACACGAGGAAATGAATCGATACAGCTGTCAAAAAAAACAATATTTCTGTGTGTGTTGATGTGTGACTCGCAGCCCTCCCGCGTGCTCACTCATCAATTAATCCTCGAAGACCAGTCCGGCGGTTCAGAGCGAATATCAAACGCCCTCGTTAGCTGACGGTAACGTAACTGACAGCAGCAGTCAACACACAGTGAATTATGCTAATGTTATCAACTAATGTTACTTCCAGCTAGTCCACAGAGCCACGCGCTCACACAGCACCACTGAAAATATAACAGCGGTTGTGAAACGTGTCTACCGTCTACCGTAGAAGTATGGCAGTTCAGGATAGAAAAAGACTGTATCAGTCTAAGATTATAAGAACATAACGATACTTATTTTCAGGTGATTACACACGACTGAAAACATAGTTACGGATATTATGGCATGTTGTTCAGACACAAATTAAGGTTGTGCTGAGATGCGACTGTGTGAAATAATGCTGTGAAATAATCAAAAAATATGTAATTTAAATACATTTTATGTCCTCTGAAACATCTCTCCATTGTTTCATTCACTTTCTACGTCGCCCTCCCTGCATGGGAAATACTTTGAATGTTGCGTTTACATAAAGCAACTGACAAATTTAACTAATCACTCAGAAATTCAAAGTTTTGTTAGAAATCTTCATTAAAAGTTTGAGTATCTGAGCCTGGACATGCAGATACACACTCACACGCCTATATTTAGTTCTTCAAATGTCAACATTGATTCATTTCATTATTTCATGTCATTCAACAAGTTTAGCTTCAGCTCTGGTTAACACAAAAACATAACCACTGGTACACACACAGCATCACATGACATGACAGTCATCTGCATCTTTTGACATGACCGCTGGTTGGCAGCATCATCAAAAGAAACATGACAGTCAGTCGACAGACGCTGTGCGTTGATGCTTTTTCAGAACATTTCAGCACATTCAAGGATTCAAGGATTTTTACTTGAAGCGTCTAATACTGTATAATCTGTAATGTCGTTAAATGTTTTAAACAAAGAATGCATTCGCTGCTAAATGCAGTTCCTGGTAAGCAGAAATATATTAGATTATTTACAGTACACTGGATTAGTTTATGTCATGCTTTGATTAACAGATTCCCAGTTACAGAAACATACATAAGGAGGAGCTTATCAAGGGTTTAACAGAGCACACAGGAGAGGTCAAAGGGCTTCAGCCTCTTCTAAAGTGATTTTTAAGTTCTACTAATCTACTCCCTTAGTGGGATCTATGATAGACTAAAGGTCTGTTGCATATTTGAGCAAGAGTCTGAGCCTAAACTCCATCGCAGACCTCGTCCATAAGTCTAAAATCTAACGTGCTCAGGTGAACGTTTCTCTAAAGCAACTCCCACCACCGGTTAGCGGCTATGGCCGTGCATCTGATTCTCTCCGGCTAATCCATATGCTAAGCCAGCTCTCAGCCACTCGGTGAGGGATAAATATGCATCGGCACAAACCGGACAGATAAGAAAGCCAGCTGCTTGGAGGCAGGGTTGAAACTTGACGGCACGAGCACATCTAGACTATATGCTCTGTTTTATTTTAACCAGACAGACACATTGGGGGATAAAGGTTAGTGTTGCTCATGGGAAACTGTTTGACAAGCCAAACTAAGACCAAAGGATGCTATTTGATGTCTGGACAGATTCATAATCTTATATTATTCTTTAATCAGAGAGATCCCGATCAGAATTTAAAACAAGATAATTTTATTCAGGCAAAGTTACACAGTATACACCATTACGCAGATGATACCTTATTATTTTTCAGTCAGCATTGGGCACATCCACTTCTAAATCCTCTAGTAAGTTGACTTTTTTGAATGAAAAGGTGAAGGAATAACGAGTGGATGGAGCAGGGAATAAGAAATACTAACAAACTACAGAATTATACATATCCCGTTGATTTCCCGTCGATTTCCCCGTGATCCTAACTCACTGTAGTCAAGAAGCAAACGTTAAGTGACAAAGAGTAAATACTACCCATTTCTGAGTGAGCTCAATATGTAAAAGTATTCTTGCATATCAATTTTAATACACAGGGCGTTGATCCTTTGCTCTACGGACCTCTTTAAAGGAAATTGGGGCTATAAATTAAGAGTATACCAACTCCTGCAGGCACCACTCCAGGTACCGTAACTGTGAATGTTATCCAGCTCTGTTCTACACCCTGCTCTTATTGCATTACATTTTTCACAGTAACACTAATGGGAATGTGAGTGTGACTGTGTGTTTTAACACAGTCGTAAAATATTATTACCATGAGTAAACATCATTATTTCAGTCATTCGTTTGAGCAAATATTTGATAAGCTGCAACATGTGATATGAGCCATTCACATTAATATTCCTGCCTGTGAGTGATGATGATGTGTGAACACTGACAGCCACAAAATACAGAAGAACAACAGACGCGTACTCATCTACATAAAATCTATATTAAATATTGTTTCCTTAACTTTGCACTCAGGTGACTAGGAAGAGAAAAGGATTGAATTATATGGCCCAAGACGTAACACGCCTACACATGAGCTCTAGTCTTATGACATGCTTTATTGCACAACAACAACAACACACACACACACACACACACACAGCCACACACCAATAGGTCGAGGCATGATTTCAGGGTTCAGCAGATGGCCATGACAGATTAAGGTATGGGCCCTGGAGCAGGGTTTTAAAAGCATTAAAGAATATTAGTCGTTCCTTGAACTGAACTGTGACCACTGATCACGATCTGTACGTACGAGGGGGGAAAACATCAACCCATTTAATCCCAGGATGCAGATTAGTGTGTGTGTGTGTGTGTGTGTGTGTGTGTGTGTGTGTGTGTGTGTGCGGTTACTTGCACTAAGATGCAGGTACTTTATAATAGTATATGCTTTATTCTGAGTGAGATAACTTCCATGTGTTTGTCTGTCTGTTTGAAATTTCCTTCATTAGCAATGCGTCTGCTGACAGGAGTCACCATAAAAGTAACGTCCTTTGGATTTTCCTGACAAATCCTTTACATATAAATCAGTTCACTGGCTGCTACAGGCGACCGAGAAAGTCATAGAGGGGCTCATCTTTTAGGTCGTTACAACCAATTAGCATTAAAAAGTGATCTTCTTCATGTGGCACCTTTATTTAACTCCAACTCATGCAAAGACAAAAAGAGATTCTTTGCACCAGATTTTAGCTACTGGCTACTTTCCATGTGTAGTTGCCGGGCAGACAGACACAAACACTCCAAAACACAAAACAGAAATGTAGAAGCAAAGTTTGGTTTGAGGGGGAGCTACAGCTGTAATTATTTGTATGTGTTTGTGTGTGTGTTTAGATTAAACCAATGAGATATACTGCTTTAAAGAGGACGCTTTAGAGGTGCATATTTTTGTTGTTTTTCAGGCCTTACGTTAAGATTTTCTCAGAGAAAGCTCATTTTAAAAAAAGGTTAAACTGATTTTTGCACCTTCCCTCTCCTGCCATCGCTGACAATATTTTTAACCTTGAGTGTGAATCATCCACTGTTGAATCTGACAGTCGACAGACTCGACTGACAAGCAACCAAGACGTGACAACGTCGCAGAGCGTCGTGTTAAAAGATGGCGAGCGCTTAAGAGGAAGTTTCAGAGAGCCTGCAAAACACTTGGATGACAGGACGGCGGATGTGCGGCTGAAAAACAGAATGAAGAAATAACTCAAGCGTTACTCGCTTCGTTCTTGGACAAACTGCATAAAGAGGTGAGATTTATGTCGTACTGGAAGTAATGCCGTGATTCATTTCTGGAGGAAAGGCTTCAAAGATGAGGATGAACAGATGAATCCACAGACGATGCTGATTTTCTTTTGAAAGGCTCGAACTGAGAAAGAGCATTCATGTTTCATGAATGGAGCTCTTATTTTCAATGAGTCTAAATACGTCTACACTCTAAGGAAGGTTGTCTTATGCTCCATTTAAACAAGGCTGCTCATCTGCTCTGTAATCATCCACTTAATAGTGAGAGGTGGAGGAGGATTGTTGATGAAAAGCAGAAGAAGAAAACTTCACATTCTCATGCAGAGCTGCTTCATATTTAACGGAGGACTGTCACTTTCTTTGCCTGCGACTTTGACAGAGTATGGCGAACGCATTGGTATGCCCGTCCTGCAGACAAACATTTTTGCAGGAAGACTGTGATGCTTAATCTTCACAATGAAAAAAATCCCCTCTTGTAAGATGACAGGCATCTCCCCAAACTCGACCGCAGCCATTGTTAATCTTTTTAAACAAATCTGACGTCTGGGACGGAGCTGTGTGTCAGAGGCGTCAGATTATATTTTCCATTTCCTTTTTCATTTTTAAAATGAAACTGGACAAAATATATCGAAGGAGACACTCACACCTTTAGCACGGTTACACTTTTAGTATGTTTTTGTCTTTTAAAGCTGCAACAAGTCGATTCAAGCTGTTAATCGCCGCACGGCTGTGGAGAGGTGAGATGTGTGGTTTGTGCTGAACGTAACCGCTGTGAAATCAGATGCGTTCACAACTGATTCAGAAACAAAACAACTTTTTACCTCACTGCGGTTTATTGATGATGTCTATGTCGACCAAAGCTCGCTTCCTCCCTCTTAAACTGTCAGATAAAAATCTAATTAAACTTCTTCGTGTATCTATTTTGCAGCGTAAATTGTGGGTCAGACTCACAAAGCCAGAACACAACAGGTGTAGCTACATGCCACTGTTCTAGCCAGTTGATTTTCAAAATAAAACACCTCCTGCAAACTGCCGCAACCAGCCCAAAGCAAAACAATTTAACTATAATTTTTTTTCTCTTTGGCCAAAATGCCACAAACTGAATCTCTCTTTTGGTTTTGGACAAACTAAGACGTATGCAGACGTCACCTCGGGCTGTGGGAAATGTTCACAGGCGTTCTGCACACTATTAATTAGTAACTATTAATTGAGAAATATTACCCGCCCTCGCCTCTTTACAGCCACCGTTTGGATAAATCAGATTGTTTTAATGCAGTGCACGCTGTGGGGGGTTCCAGCTGAATGAATTCTGCGGGGATGCCACCTGCAGTCTGCCGTTACCACCACTGTCGCCGCCGCCTTTCGACTACGATTTTCTAATGGAAGTGAGGCTAAGTGCTCTCCATGCCATAGAAAGGCCTCAAACAGGAAGTCTTGCAGGCTCACTGACACCTTGCCAAAACCACCCGCTGAATCACATCCATCTGTTTGCATATTATGCAAATCACCCCGAGTTACTTAAGTGCAAATCAGAGTAAATGTGTGTTGATCTGCTGCTTCCCATATCAGCTTACGATCTACCGCGGCACATGAACATCACTGTGTGTGTGTGGGGGGGGGGGGGTCAGCTGACGCTCGTCTTCCTCAGGATAAACTTTATTTCTACCTCGATACGGACAAGCTCTAATCCGACACTTTGTTCCCGCGTGTACGAGTCATTTCCACGCGGGGTTAATCCACCCATTCACTGAGCTTTGCTGGTTTGCATACTTTAAAAACTCAGCTCTTACATGTGGTCAAACACACACACACAGTGCTGTAACCGAGCCAATGTGGAGATTGATCAGCTGGGCTGTGTCCAAATTAAAGCCTGTCCTCTGCAGACATGCCAAGCATAATAACTCTCTCCTCTCTTTGTACTTTTCCTTGGCCGGAGAAAGTGGAGGGAAAGAAAGAAAGAAAACATGCATGGTGCATGGGAGAAAGAGAAAGCAGGAAAAAGAGGTGCAATTGGATAATGTCTTGACACCCATCGCAGAAAAAGGAATGCCTGGCTCTCAGATGTCTGACCCATTTTCTGCTCGCTCACTCACTCGCTCACTCACTCCTCTCCTCATTTCCTTCCTTCCTCTAAAATCCACAGTAAAGACGCCGTCTGACTCCCTACCTAACAGACGAGGCTGCACTTGCACTGACAATCTGTGTGTTCAACTGTATGTATAATGAGAGGCATGTGCTTCAATAATCAATTATTCACTGGTTTCTAATAATAAAATGTGTTTGTTGAGTTTGTGAATGATCTGATTCAGTCGGACGGAGAAATATATTTCCCCCCGTTCTTGTCAACGCTCGTTCTCATTTTCACATTATAAAGTAACTGATGGCTTTCTATATTTGAGCGTATGTGCTCAACAGAACCTGTTTTAAATACATCTTTGCTGTCATACGTCAACGTTTAGGGCTCGAAAGAGGTAGTTCATTAAAAATAACACCAATATAAGATGTTTTCCAGGATTACAAGGACATTTCTCAAGGAAGAAATGTTGCTTTTTACTCTTTTATGCCATTTTTCCAACAGAAACTGCCTGAAATTTATATTATTTCATTTAGTTTTGAGGCAGAAGTCTCAAAAACTGCTGAACAAGTCAAAATAAAATGCACTTTTCTTTATCAAAATTGTTTTTAAATGAGCGGTGACATACAGGCACGACCGTCTTGCATTCTTTTCTTCACCTCCTTGCGTCTTATCTCACATTAAATTAATAATAAAATAAGTTATCAATCTTGGAGATTTCAGTCCTGGGTGCATTTGGCGACACCAGCATGGTTACCATGGTAACGGCCAGTGCAGAAAGACTACTAGATATCCGAAGGCTTCACAATAAAAGCGTCCTCGTGGTTTCACCGGCTGAGCTCTTTTAATGTGAAGCAGCATCAGGAGCAGGAGCAGGAGGAGACGTTGAGGTTTGCGTTAGCGGTAACTTGACACGGCGGTGATACAGCTGCAGCAGAGTGAACAGTAAACAGCGAGGCTGGTATCACTGAGGTCAGATTACAGTTAACGCTGTCGTGCATGAGGCGGAAATATGAATCACGCGCAGGAGAGGCGGACTCCGCCACTGACAATGGAAGATGCTATTTGAGACAGATTGCTAATTAGCCGTAATTAGAATCAGGAATAACTGAGATTTTAACAGTATCAATAAATGAAATACTACTTAAAAAAGACACAAACAAGCTTGAAAATAAATCGTAAGGAAACGATTAACAGGAAATGTCGAGACTCCATACGTCTGTTGCCACGGCACCACGTGGATGGCAGCCAATTACAGCAGCTCTGACTTCTTCTCTGTATTTTGGGTATTTTAGGACTTTTTCTGTGATTTTTCGACACCAGCCTCCATCAGTTTGTGTGCAAACATGGACTTTAACTACAGAGATTGCAGATTTGTCTTTTTTCTATCATACAGATGACTTCATAGAACAAAAAAAAAGGCACAGCTCTTTTGTTTACACTGAAGAACAGCTGTTAGCGCTCAGCAGCGTTAGCATGCTCTCTGTGTGAAGACTGGAGGTCTCTGTTGAAGTGAGGAGGAGGAGACGGGGATGCAGAGCTGGTACAAACCATGAGTACCGTCTGTTATCACGGGGGAACGTGAGATCTCTCCGCAATAAGATGGAGGAGCTAACGGCGCTAACCAGGCTAACAGAGGGACCGAGGACCACAGGACGGAGTCAGAACCGGGTCGCTGCAGGAAAGACTCAGCCCCCTCAGAGTATTCTGATCCACCTTGTGTTCTGTGAGCTGCTGTAACAACTGAATACCCCCGGCGCAGCATCAATAAAGTCGATCTGACCTTATTTAACAAAGTAAAGCTCTCTGTATGCTGCGTTAATTAATCCTGCTGCTGCTCTCGTTAGCGTACGTTAGCTCCTGTTCTTACAGTGTGACAATCTGTGGGAAAACAAGCAGTCGGGTCGGCGCTGACAGGACGAGGGTAGAGGAGACGAGGGGGTCGCCTTCGGTCAACTAATCCCCGTGTGTGTCAGATAAGAGCAGGCCGATACACTCGTGCTCAGCAGACACACACACACACCCACACACACACATATATACTGGAAAAACAAGGGCAGGCAACGGGCTGTAAACAATGTACTTTCACATGATACCCACAGAAATAGGCACACGCAGAATACATTAAGTCAAAGTCCAACACATGATCCGTGCAGCGACTCTCTCTCTCCTTAAAGCTAGCTGCTCGCTCTAATGTTATCTGCTTATAGCTCTCTCTCTCTCTCTCTCTCTCTCTCTCTCTCTCTCTCTCTCTGTCGTACACAAACAAGCCGGCGGGGTGAGAGCTGCCTGCCTTGGCACAGAGGACGACTACAGATGTGAAAGTAGGGAGAGCTCGCTCTGGGGAACCAGCTGGAGCCCGTCCAACCTGGACAAGGGTCAGGGACACAACTGAGAGAACACCAGCGGCATTTGGAGCCTCTTCTCTGGGCATGGCCAGCTCGTCACCCTCATCAGTCACCTCCGGGCCCCCGTCCAGCCGAATCTATAAAACGCCCCGAGGCGTGATTATTGACATGACTGTTTACATTTAGTCAAACAAATTAATTAAATAACAAACAGGAAGTGATGAGGTCAGCTCAGGATGGCAGCACAGACGGCTAGCTCCTGATCGAAGCTCGACAAAAAGTTCCGAACTCAGATTAAAACGAGTTTTAAAATTTAGGCTCCAAACATGGAAATGAGAGAAAACTAAGAGGACGAAGAACCAGTTAAACAACCCGAATCAACTGATGATGGAGGAGACATGACGGACACGGGGGAGGAGGACGAGAGCATGAAAAGACATCGTTAAAGAAAAAACGAGCTCGCCAACAAACAGGAAGTCATGAAGCAGCTCGATGTCAAACCGTTGTTACCGGGCACGGCGCTGGAGAGACAGAGTTGTACAAACAGAAGTGAAATATGACGTGTAAGTGCCTTTGTGTCATTATCACTATGTACAGCATTGAGCAAACACTGAGGATCTGAGGCGACATGTGTTCTTCAGAGGGTGGAGGTCTGTTAGAGCTCCAGTGATGACATTTTAACTAAGAATAGCTGCCTGCATGTGTGTGTGATGTGCGTGCACACACACGAATCGTACGCACGAGCGTGCAGTCCAGTCGTGTCGACGGGCCGAAGCTGCCGCACTAATCACACCTCGCCTATTGAGTTTCCTGCCATGTCGATGAGGAAACACGACGCCGAACACATGGAGACGCTGCAGGAATACTGCCTCACATGTGTACACGCACATACATGTGCGTTGCGAGGATTAACGTACAGTGCGGCTCTCGCATGCGTGTCGAAGAAGAAGACGTGTTACGTTCAGCTCGACTCAGGCCGCTCGCATGCCAGATTTTGATGATTGGCTGCAGTTGAAACATCTCAGATAAGGAATGTGCACGGCTGCCAGATCAGCAAAGACACACACACACACACACACAGCCTGAGGGCGCTTGGCATTAAGTTGGCATTCTGGACCTCCCACTGCGTCGCTGTTCATCCTTACACTTGGCTAATAACACTTACAGGTAGAGATGAAACACACTCCCGGGCTGAGGTAGAACAATCCCACAGATTAATAACATTTGTGTGTGTGTGTGTGTGTGTGTGTGTGTGTGTGTGTGTGTGTGTGTTAATGATGTTTACGGGCCACACACTGCTCTGAAGCTACTTCAGTGTGAAGAAACAACACTCTGGTGCAGCGTCGGTCTGAAGGACTGAATTATGTTTAATTGTATTTATTAAGCACACACAGAGTCACTGTGTCTATTTTTTTGTTTTCATTATTTACTTTCACACCTCGCACTCAACAAGTTTCACTTTCAACAACGCAGCACACATCCTTCACATGAATCAGACCCTGAGTGCATTAATGCGTCACTCCAAAGCAAAAACTTAATGATAAAAACAAACAAACACTTTTATATTTCTCGTCACTTTCAGCAGATTTACGCCATCAGACAGTATCTCATAATGAGAGCTGATTATTTTCATCTGCTGTTTATTTCCTGGATTCATTTCTTTTATATATTTTAATAATTTCTGTGAATTGCTGCTCATAATTTCAAACATCTCAAGATAATATTGTGTGTCTTTTCTGGTTCAAACCTTAAAAATATTCACTTTACTGTCCAACATGTTAAAGAAAAGACATCAGCTGGACTCAGCTGTGTAATATGAGTTTGTAATAACAGGTCTGAAAAAGTTAAATCCACGTGCAGCGAGTGAAGCCTGCAGAGTCGCTTTGGATCAAAACACGAGCATCCTGTGCTGCATCAGCACGTCTGGGTTTATATCGCAAAAGCAGTATATTATCACACTTAATACACAGCTACTACCAGAGAAATTGACACTGTGTGTCAGATTATTGATTTTAAAATGATTTTACTGCATCCACTGTGCTCCTCCGACCACAGATCAGTGTTAAAAATGAGTTAAAAGACTCGAAATCACACACTGGAAGCTCCAATTTATGCCAATAACAACGATCCACACTCATAAAACGTCCTTTAATCAGCATCGTAAAAAAGGGAAGGTAGCGGTGTGCAGCAAACTCGAGATTATCATCAAAAAGGAGATGAGTAAAGTTTGATTAATCACAAGAAGCAGTGCCAAACAAGCTGGCGAAAAGGTGACTCACTCGTACTTCCTGTTACCAAACCATAGTATAACCCCCCTGCAGCGAAAAAACAACAACAACATCCGCCATTGTCATTATTCGATTATTCACACAGCGACTGCCAAGACGGCGCATGAGTCTTTCAACGAATTCACTGACATGACTCAACAAGTGACTTAACGTTCTCCCAGCAGCAACGCTCTTTAAAATAATCTGAGGACGCTCTGAAGCGATGTCAGAGGAAAGTTTCCTCAAACAGAAAAGTGCTCGAGTGGCGAGCAGTAATGGAGAGGCCCGGCGGAGAGTAAGTCACCATCAGTCACACTTCAAAGAAAGCCAGCTAAACTCTGCACTGATCTTTAACCTCACAGACAGTCATAACATAAACTGAAGATAATTCTTCATCTCTCACACACACACACACACACACACAGACACACACATATATATATATATATACATACACACTACATGTTGCCCCGGTCAGGATAGAGCTGTGACTCAACCACTGTGAAAAACCAAACGTGTGGCCAAATCTAGGCCGTTCACCATCCAAGAAAGCAGCTTGCTGTAGATTAACAGGAGAGCTGTGTGCAATAAGAGTGAGAAACAAGTGACCTGCCATGACTGAACACAATAAAACCTAAAAGCTTCAATGATTGTTGAATCATTGATTTCCAAACCAGAGGAGCTTCTGAGGATGTTAGAGGGAACATGGAGAGATCGTGTAGTAGCTAAACATACAGCAAAAACATAATTTACTGATTAATTAAAGAAAAATCAAAACATGTGGAGTCGTCTCACCAAGAGTGTGTGAAAACCGTCCAGTCTATGGTGAAAACAGGTGATACATTCAATGGACGGATAAAAAGCTGTAATAGTTAAAAGTAATGGATAACTGAAACAGCTAACTAAAACAAACGTATGGGTAGTTAAAATAATAGATAAGCAGTTAGCTACAACAATGAACTGATAGATGATGGTTGAAATAGTTAAAAGAAATGGATAAACAGCTAAAACAGTGGCTAAACACAAGGACAGATGACTTCAATAGTGAGTAAAAGATACAATTGTAAAAGATAAATGACGCATGTAGTTATCTAAAAGAAAAGTGTAATGATTGACAAGCTAAACTGATGTATAAGCAGTTAAGTCCAAACTTAACCAAAATGCTGACAAATCAACTGCCTGAAGAAACTGATATATTCATTAAAATCTGAGTAATAGTCCAACAATGTCCCATTTAAAATCAATTTAAATGAAGACATTTCCAACACGATGGCCGGCGTACTCGAGTTCATCTAACAGAGCTGTAGGGGAACGTCTGACAGAAAAGGTTGCTGCTGTAAAACAAGTGTGATAGCCTCATTTAGTCCTGACACGTGTAATTCCACACTGTCTGAAGTGAAAAGTCGTGGCCCTAATGAAAACCTTCATGTTTCTATTCTGAAAGCCAACTGCACAACTTTACTTCCGTCCTGTAATTATGCAGCTATTTCACAGCAGAGCTACTGTAGGTGTCTGCAGTGTGCGGTGGCTCTAACCCCAATCCAAATAAAAACAAATACAATGATCAAGAGGTGGAGTTCTGTCGAAGCTTGCCAAACCATCAGGCGTTGGAACAAGTCCATTCAAATTTCCTCAAGCATGACAGATTACAAAACAGGGAGCAATAAAACTCGAACCTTTCGTCTGCATAGCCAACCATTTATCCGGCTCCTAATTCAGGGGCAGACCAGAGGAAGACGGGAGATGTTTAAGATCAGCTCAGAGTTTTTATTTGTGGCAGCAGCAGCAAAGAAAAAAAGGCAGGATATTTAAAAAAGGTCAAAGTGTTCAGCGCTCGTGCTGACCTATATACGGCACATGTTGGAAGAGCAGAGTAGCCATCGTGAGACTTGGGTCTCAGCCAAAACTCTTAATTGTGCCGGTTTTATAAGCATCTCTTTGCTCAGAGTTATTCATTACCTCAGCAGATAATATGTTGAAGCATGGAAAAGAGGAGGCGGTGTAATGGATTTGTTGTTGTTTTGTTTCTGTTTCTGTATAATTTCACTTAATGGTGTAAAAGTAATGTTTTTTTAAATATATACTTACTATATACAGGAAAACACAGATTTTACAGTCTTTTCCTGTCATGGTTTGGCAGTTTTTCACCATAAAATCTCATTTATTTAATCTTTTTACCGTGACAATCCGGCCTCCTATGTGCAATGTTTGAAGCTGAACAGGGTCGACTGTATTTTAACACCTGTCATGATGATGGTACTTGGAGAGCTGAATATTTTCTGAGGTGGTACACAGCGTAAAAGTTTGAGAAACTTAACTTCTGATAGTCGATAAATAAGCGATAAATCAATTAGTTGACGAGATAATCACGAGTATGTGTGTCTATGTGTTATATGTGCAGGTAGATACAGCCTACACCAAATATTACAGTTATCAATCTAGAGTAAATCTTTAATTATCTTTTACTGCTTTTATTTCGACTCGTCTCTAACGCCAACATACAAACTGACTCATATCCACGCCCATTAATTCCTCTTGGGATCTCTGATTATAAACTGATTATCTTATACCCCGGAGGCACAGATAGTAAAAATGGTTACTGCCAGTTTAATCTCAAATCCACATGAAGGGAATCCCTCTGTACGTGTTTATGACACAGTTGGGAAAAAAGTAGCCACTTTATTGTCTTGGGAACTGGTTGTTTAATACGTCTGCAAATGTGTAGCGAGTGACTTAATTTCTATCCCACTGCATAAATTGAGGCAACGCTCACACACACACACACACACACACACACACACACAGAGGGGAGAGAGCGAGTAAAAGCAGTTGAGCGCCTGCTAAATGTGGGATGGACTCCTCCTCGTAAAATGCTCTGCTACACCCTGGCAAAAATAAACCTCACGGGCTTCGGAGCCAAGTATTCCCGTTGATGAAAAGCCAGTTGTGAGTGGCCCCAGTTGGACCCGGCCAGAGCCAAACTGACTGGTGTTAATAAGTGAGAAGCGAGGCTGTGTGAAATAGCCTTGCTTTCTGTCTTTGGCCAATAAAAGGCCATTTTACAAATTATTATATTCTCTGGTGACTTGCAGGCTGCTGAAGCAAACACAGGCTGGCTGAGATAGAGAGCACAGCAGAGAGTAACAATGCTTCAATGGCAGAGAGATAAAAAAAAGCAGAGTTGACATCTGCACGGAAACCCCTGCTCAACAGAAACAGCCGAAAAAGACGATGAGAATGAAACGAAACTGAACACACTCAAAGGAGACGCATGGGAGGGGTGACAAAAACACAACAGTGAGAGTGAAAAAGCCACAAAGTGTGAGCGTGCTCTGACATCTGACGTCACTCCAGTTTGTTTGTGTGTCAGGACAGGGCGAAGGGGTTGAGATGTTGCAGTATCTTGAAGACAGCAGGACCCCCAGTGGTGTGCGGCGCAGACACACGCTGATAATCTCTTGTCGTCTCTGCCATGACAGCATGCTTATCAGCAGCAGCGGTGGCACCAGTAGCGGAGCTTTACGGGCCTCTCAATGCAACACAAACCAACGAGGACATCACACTGAAAGGTTAGCCTCATTCTTCTCAGATAATGAGGTTTGGATTGCCAGTGAGGACACAGTCATTACTCTGTGTGCCAGATATTAGAGCAGGAAGCAGCCAGGAATTTCCTTTATGACAGAGGACGGAGACTACATCAGCTGACTGGGCCTACTTTGTGAAGAGACTAATAACTTTACATCAATAGATGTCATGTGGCTGCACATATGGTCAAGTCCTGCCTTGATTTATGTAATCCAGCTTTATTTTTCATAGATTCAAGCCAAATATTTGATGTTCCTTCATTCCAAAGTTCTCCAGCTTGATTTTTCTGTATATATATTTCATACTTGAGAGTAATTTCTCATCCACCCTGTGTACACAAGCTTCTGTAAGATCATTAAAGTCTGTCTTATCTAATCTATGCTGAGCGTCTCTGTTTGGATGCACACTAGAAGGCAAATGAAGGTGTCAGCTCACACTCTGGGAGCTTGTGATGAGCATTTATCACCATTCTCTGATATTTTATAGACAAATATTAACTGATCAGTAATGTAAATACAGTCTAAATATGGATCATATTACAAGAGCTCATTATTCTGTGGGTAATATGACCTTTGACCTTACAGTGTCACATGCCGAACAATGACTTTGGTGACAGATTATCCAGGCTTTCTACACTGTACTTCACTTCAGTTTTGATTTCTGAATGTCATTTCTAAGCCATTTTTGCAGCGTGTTGGTCAGACGTGAAGTTGGACATTTTAACATGGAGACTTATGGAGACTGACTCACTTCTGGAGCCAGCCTCAAGTGGACGACAAGAGGAACTGCAGTTTTTGGCACTTCCTGCTTCAGCCAATAGTAATATCAATTTCTAAAGAACTGGAGCCAAGATCAGAGCCAGTTTTCTCGTTACTCAGTTACTCAGATCTGGATTTGGTGGAACAAGAGGAAGTTTGTGAGAACAAGATGGCAGTGTCTCGCTCACCCAAATCAGTCTCATTTCATTCATGCTTGGACTCCATAAATAAGAATGCATAATGATGTATATGCAGACAAAGACCCCTAATGTCATGTGAGCGCTCTCTTCATGCATAAAGAGGCCGATTTATTCGCTCAAATGAAAATAAACAGAATCAAATATTTCTACACAAGTGCGCTTTGATAAAAAAAAAAACAGCATCTAAATAACTGATGTTGGTAAACACAAGCTATACTGTACGCCGTCACGAAAATCTATTAGCCCAGTTCCTGTGCAGATACCCATGATCGTCAGATGACATTTTGTGGTCGGCTGCGTTTGCCCATGACTGAATAGATCCAGTGAAGCAGACTACAAGTCTATAGCATATGGGTGCTATAATCTAATTAGTCAGAGAAAAACACTGACAATGTGGTAAAGTGCCTTGGGGCACAGCTTCTCCACAGTCAACTGAGGTCAAACAATACAAGGCAAGGCAAGAAAATAACAGGCACGTCCATCTATTGTAGTCCGAGTTGAGCGTTTAAGGAGGCGAAGAAGAAGAAAAAAGCTTGTGACCGCAAAAATAGGAACCCAAAGCACGGAGGTCTTGAGTAAGATGGATCCGTGTAGTCTGGTGACTTTTAAACAAAATAAACAACAAAATATGAAGCACACAGCAAACAGTTTTTATGCTAAATACTTTAAAGTACACAGCAGAGTGTGTTACAATCCCCTGGAGCCGCAAACACTCTATCTATCAGGTAAAAAAAAATCCTGCCTTTGTGACATGTTGCATTCGTGTTTCGACACCTCACAGGAAAACACGAGTAACACGTGACGCTAAACTGCTGACAAATACGAGTGTCGCTCAGCGGTAGTCATCACATCCTTCAAGGTTCGGTAAGTATGTTTGAAAATGCCAGAAAAATCGAAATCACGTTGCGATGTCTTGGAGGTAATCAGCTTGACATATGAGCAAACAGTGTTAGCTGCTCCCCGCAGGACAATTACCGCCACGATCGAGGACGTTCATTACAGCGAGGAGCATCGTTTGAGCTCGTTCCATTAAAACTGACAAAACAAAACAAACACCTCATCAACCGTATCTCCATCACTCCTCCGAAAACTGGAGGCAAATCCGAGGATCACCCGACTAACCCGTGCTCGGTTCAGGAATAGCTCTTGACATATTGGCCTACCCAGCATGCCCTCTGCCTCTCTAGACAGCTCTGACATCATTATACGGCAGATACAGACCAGGACATCAGCTGCACAGCCAAGGTTATATAAGTGAACGCTCACTCTATGTTTCTAAGCATTAAACACTGCTGCCCCACCATGGGGAATAGGAGGGGATGGAAGCAGACGAGGAGAGAGAGAGAGAGAGAGAGAGACAGGGGGGAGTGTGAGCAGAAGGAAAAAGGAGCAAAGGAGAAGAAAGACAGACAGAAAAAGGGAGGCCCAACTTGGGTGCTTGCTGCTGGGAGAGACTGAAGGAGGTCACCTCTGGGCCCCCTAAAGGAGCCCCAGCCGACAGGAAGAGAAGAAGAAGAGAAGATATAGACCAGGTCACATGGGGCTACACCCATCCACCTTGTGTTTGCTCTCTCATGCACAACACAGTTACATCACTCGGTGGGAGCAAAGCCAGTATTTCCTATTTGCTCTGCTTCCAAAACTATTTACAATAAAGCTGCGGCGTGTGAGAGAGAACATCAGCTAAAGAGTGGACCTGATGCACGGAGTAAATCTCCATACTCGAACAGTGGATTTGCCCAGAGCTAATAATCAACCCGGGGACAGAACACAGCGATTTATACCCATGGCTAATGATTAATGAACGGTGGGCATCTGGGGCCATACCAGCTGATGTGACATAAATTAGCTTTGCTTTAGCCCGGTTTGTGTCAAATCCCACGACTCTGCAGTGGTTTAACACCACATGTTTACATAAAAACAACAGAGGCGTTACTTATTAATAATGGTGTTTGCAGACACGCAGACACCTTTGAACTTGAGTCCCTTTGGAGGATTAATCAAGCGTATATCCTTATGTTCATCTGTTGGTTCCAGTTTGAAAGATGTTTTATTTACTGTATTCATCCTCTGAAAGGTTCACAGAGACATCTGAGTCTGATAATTTAGATGTCTGCGCATCACAATTACTTAAAATGCTCACTGTTGATCCGTAAACTGCTTTTAAAATTCAGTGTGGCAGAGGAAATGCTTGATGGATTCGACTATGAAAGCATGCAGCTTTTAGACTGTCACTTCCTATCAGCGCAGCGCAAAGATACTACTGTGAAAACAAATGCGACTCGGGAGTCGAGACCCCGAAAAGAGCTCTGAGCAGAGTGGTTTCACTGAGTGATTTAATTATAACGGCGCTGTAA